>CM046881.1:231350716-232653216 GCA_025667525.1 Glebionis coronaria
TTTCATAATCAACAACGACGAAGTCGACCGAGAAAGTGAATGTGCCAACTTTAATGAACACATATTTGGCAATACCAACGGGGTAAGCGAGAGTGCGATTTGCAAGCTCAAGAGTCATCTTTGTTGGAGTAAGGTCGGCTAATGATAGTGTTGTCCAAACACCTAACGGCATCAGATTTATACTGGCCCCGAGATCAGCTAGAGCAGTAAATTCTTCGGTTTTGTTAAAAATGCAAGGCAACACAAAACGACCGGGATCTCCAAGTTTTTCTGGAAGTTCTTTAAGAATAACTGCAGAACAGTTTCATTTAAGCGTGTGTTGGCGAGCTCAATCAGCTTCTCCTTCTTGTTAAGCAATTCCTTGAATGCTTTGACAAATTTCGGCATGTGGACAAGTGCTTCAACAAGGCTAATGTTGAAATTCATTTGAGAGATCATCTTCAAATAATTCGACACTTGAATGTCATCCTTGGTGTGGAGGTTGACCTTGTTGAGTCGAGAAGGGTAAGGAATGTTGGGGTTGGGTGGTGGAGGTGTAGAAGGTGAAGGTTGAGATGTTGAAGGTGGGGTTGGTGGAGGATTGTTGGTGGGTATTTCGTAATGACGAGGCAGAGACGGTAATGGTGTACTAATACTAGGTGTGGGAGGAGTAGGCATAAATGGTGGTGGAGGAGGTGTAGATGATGGGGCGGGATAGGTGGTCCTACTAAAGTAACTCCACTACGGGTAGTAATAGCACTCACATTCGCTCGCGGATTAGTGACGGTGTTTGAAGGTTGAGAACTCGAAGAAGAGGGTTGAGTGGTGGGCAAGAAACTAGCCAGCATATTCTTTAAATCATTCGTTTGATTGCTGAAGGAGGATTGTATATTATCTCGAAGCTCGGATCTAATGTCATTCCCTTGCTTGGTGATATCCCCTTTCAAATTGATAATTTGGCTTTGTAGATTCTTGATTTGCTCTCCTTGGGTTCTCATTAATGCTTCAACATCTTGATTGATGGGTGGGGCTTGTTGAGCGGGTGGGTGATAAGGATTAGAAGCTCGAGGTGGGATTTGGTTGCTTCTATTGTAGTTATTGTTGGGGTTTTGGTTTTGAGGAGAAAAACCGGGTGAAAGGTAGTTGTTGGACCGGTAACTCAGAATATTTCTATCCCCTTAGGGTCGGGCTTGGTAATTTTCCGGTGAATAATTACCATAAGCTGCATACACGTTTTCCGGATTTCCTTGAGTAGAAGGACAATCAGTGTATGAGTGTGGACCGCCGCATGTTTCACAAGGATTGGCTACCGCTTTAACTTGTTGTTGGTTTGTAGCGAGAAGCAAGATATTTTTGTTCATTTCAGTCTTCATGCGGGTGAATTCGGTCATGTCGGGGTTTGCTGAAGTAGAAGAAACATTGACTCTCGGGTTGTTCCTTGAAGAAGCGGAGGAATCCCAGTTTTTATGATGAGTAGTCATGTTCTCAATAAGCTCTCTACACTCCTCGGGTCTTCTTTTCATAAATGTGCCACCGGCGGCTGCATTAATCGTATCACGATCTCGAAAAGTCAAACCGTTGTAGAAAGTATCAATTAAGGTCACAGGGAGCATGTTGTGGTTGGGACAACGATCGATCAAGACATTATATCTTTCCCAAGCATCAAAGAGAGATTCATCGGGTTCTTGCATGAAACCGCTGATTTGATTGCGAAGGCTCGTGACCATGGATGGTGGAAAGTAGCGCGAAAAAAAGCGTTGAGTCATGTCATCCCAAGTATGAATGGAATTCTTCGGGAGACGATCAAACCATTTTTCGGCGTGGTGTGATAAAGTATGTGGGAAGAGTTGAAGGCGAAGAACATCCATTGTAGCACCGGGCAACTTCATGCTTTGAGTGATTGTAATGAATTTGTCGAGGTGTTTGTTGGCATCATCATCAGGCATTCCGTGAAAAGTATTAGTTTGCACTTGCTGGATCATGTGATGCTTCAACGAAAACTCCGGAGCTGTGATTTGCATCGGCGCAATCGGTCCTCCTCGTCCAAACATGGTAAGTTGACAAAGCTCCTCCATTGTCCGAAGATCGGGTTGTGGATGAACATTGTTGTTGTTATTATTGAGGTGCGGTGGATTATTGTTGTTGACACCTGCCATAGCTAAATCTTCTCGAGTCTCGGGCTCTTGATAAGTAGAAGATCTAGTACGCATACACCTGCAAAGGAAAAAGAAAACAATACCAAACACAAAGAGAATATATATACACAATAAAAATAATATATTTTTTGGATTTTTGAAATTTTTTTAATTTTTACGGATTTTTAACAATTTTTTAATTTTTATGGATTTTTTTGAAATTTTTAAACAAGAAAAATAACGCTCACGAATGAACGGATCTCAAAAAGCGACGCGACTCTCACAGAAAACCGTTAATCTTTACGAAAAGAGCCGGCAGCAGCGCCATTTGATACAAGGCTTTTGACACCTCGTGTAAAAATATTAAAGTTCGTTGTGTTGTATGTCTAATCGAATTGATCCTGGTTAACTATGCGACTCTGTCGTTCTTTAGTGAAAAAAATAGTTGTGTCTTTGGAGTAAAATTAAAGGTGCAAAAACTATTAAAGTAAATGGGCGATAATTTAAATCTAACTCTAATTTAAAATAAATGGCGAGAAATTAAAGCGTGACGGGAAATTAAAGACACTAACAGTAAATAACGCAAACTTAAAACTATCTAAGGCAAACTTAAAACGCAACTAAAACTTAAAACTAAGGCAAGGCTAAAATAAATCTAAGGCAAATAAACTTAAAGTGCGAATAAGGAAAAAGGCGGAAAAAGTAAAGCTTAAAAATACAAAACAGAAAGTTAAAAACTGAAACTAAAAAGAACCTGAAAACAGCTCACTCGGAATAATCCTTCATTCGGAATAATCACTCATCCGGAATGTCACCTTCGTTCGGAATGATTCTTCTTCACTCGGAATATTTACCAAACCCTTGATCCGGAATAAATGCTCACTCGGAATAATGGTTCATCCGGAATATGTCACTTATCCGGAATATTCACTATTCCGAATGAACACCTTGGTTCGGAACAATTGTTGATCCGGAATGTTGCTGATCCGGAATAAATGAGATAAAAGCTTGATTCGGAATATTCCGAATCAAATCCTTCGTTCGGAATATATTTCGGATGAACTCCCTTGATTCGGAACTCCCCTGATCCGGAATATCTTCTTTGGTTCGGAATGTTTCTTTGTTTCGGAATGTTCCGAATGAAACACCTTGATCCGGAATCTCTTCTTGGTTCGGAATGTTCCGAATGAACTCCTTCATTCGGAATGTTCCGAATGAGCCCTTCACTCAGAATAATAAATTATTCCGAATTAACACCACTGATCTGGAATATTTCTTTGGTTCAGAACAATCACAACACCACCTTTGACTCGGAACAACCTGCTTGGTTCGGAATATCATGGGAAAAACAGAAACAGTAGCGAAGAACACGCAAGAAAAAATATAACACGAATCCAATATAATCTAATCAAAATCAACCATAAGATTAAATCAAACTAATCAATAAACATCTACTAATCAAAAACAAACAATCCAAATCAACAAAACTAACAATAATGATCAAAATAATCAAAATCCACTTAATCAATTTAACAAAAACTCAAGAACATGAACATGAACAATAAACATAAAGATTAAAGATTAAAGAAAGATAGATAGGAGACGAACAATAAAAGTAAAGATTGAAAAGAATTAAAAGGAAACTTACTTGAAATTAAATGAATTTAAGGTGCAACACAAGTATTTAAATGACATGCAATTAAAGAACAAGTAATTAAATGGTGGAAGACTAATTGTCAGACTTAGCCAACAAAATAAAATGAAAACACTAATGATCTATTTATAGGGGAGATTAGGGAGGTGATTAGGAAGCTTCCTCCCCTCTTTCTTCTTTCCTTAATTGCATGATTAAGTCCTTAATCTTCTTAATCTTTTAACTTTAACGACTTTATCTCGGGATTTCTACTCTCGTCTTGTGATATCTTCAATAAATAAGACTTGAGTTCTTCTGCTTTTAGTAAACTTTCGTCTTTTGACTTTTTCTTCGATAAATCTTCAGAATTGGTCTTGGACTTCCGTTCTTTTTGCACTCTTGACTTCTTGACTTCGTCTTTCGTCTTTTTCTTCGATAAAAGCCCGTGGATGCCCGTGTTTTCTCCCCTTTTCACATTTTCGTCCTAAATCACAACAAAAACACAAACCACGCATAATTCCGACATTTACGACATAAAATACACGCTTTTGGCTTGGTTATTATTGTAGTTAAGTGGTAAAAAGGATAGGTGTTTACACACCTATCAATCTTCTTGTAGATGGTTAGTATTCCATGTCCAAAGAAGTTTTGGAGAAGATGAAGACAACACAGCTGGAGATTGACTATTCAAGTGACGTGGCCAAAGATTTGATCAGACATGTTTATTACCAATATGATAAGATTTGTAAGATTCCTCCTAGTTCTTAATTTTTATTCAGAAACTTGATTACTAGATTAGATATCAAGTTTAGGGGAGGATTTTTGGGAATAAAATGTAGCCAGTACACTTGAGCGCTGACAAGAGGAAAACAAGCGTTGATAAGAAAAAACAAACGCTGACAGATCGAGCGTTGACAAGAAGAAGTCAAGCGTTGATAGGTTGAAGACAAGCACTGATAGAAAGATATGGTCTACGCGTATTATGTTTCTAGTTTTATTCTAGTAAAGATAGGATCAACATTGTATTTTCTATAATTATCTTTACCTAGAATAGTTGATACGTAGACTCTTGTACAAGGCTTCTTATGTCTATAAAAGAAGACCTTTAGGTTATGTTTCAAAATAAGTTTTCATACGTTAAACACTTTCATTGTAAGCAAGTTCGTTATTATCAATCAAGTGAAAGTTTGTGTTACATCTTTGTGTGTTCTTGTTTAAGTGTTAATTCCGCATAACACTTAGATTACTTTATACATAAACAAAGTTTCTCTACGTGTATAACTTGATTTAATCTCGTTTACACAAGCTAAATCGATCTAAGTTTGGGATCAACAAGTAGATCACCGGTCAATCAAGAGTTTGTGAAACCATACAATTATGCTTATGAGAATAGTCTATATGGTCTTTTCACTACACAAAAACAAAAGTCTCGTGAGGAATTGTTTTTAGAATGCAAACAAAGAAGAATTCAATGGAAGAAAGCTTTTACTACTAAGAAAACTAACGTTTCTAAGTTCATCAACTACTTGCCTCTTGATGCTTCTAAAAGCAAGAGTAGGCAGACATTTGGGTTTCTACAACATTACATTGATAATATTAAATACATTATTGACAATGAATGGAAACGACGAGAAAATGACGAGTGGAAAAAACAATTCCTCAAGAAATAAATGTGCTTATCAAACAAATCTTAATACCGAACACGACCACATTAAAAGAAAATATTCTTGAATTTGAAAGATTAATTCGGTCTGAAATGTTTGATGATTTAAAATATGTTGAGTCTATTGAGAAAGAAATTAACGATCTTCAAATGGACAAGTCCGTTTTTTCAGATGAATATGATTTACTCTTAGAAGAATGTCTCTCCAAAGATATTTTGTGTGTTACTCTTCAATCTTGTGCTGATATCGATGAATATTCTGATGTTGCATGCAAATATCTTGATAACATCAAAGAGTGTGAGCGTCTTCAAGTTGAGCTTTCGAAACGTAAAGAAAATGTTGATAATAAGGCTTTTGATTTACTTCAACACAAAACTGATTTCCTTCAAAAACATTGTCATTCTCTTGAACTTGCTTTGCAAAAAGACATCGGAAAAGGTCCAACTGACAATAAATTGCAAGAAAAACTTTCCCAAATGTGTCGAGAAATGAATGAAAAAAGTTTGGAAATTAAAGAGTTGAAAGCTCAGTTATAAGACAGGGAAATAGCGATTTCAGAGTTGAAGAAACTCGTTGCTAAGATGGGTGGGAAAATTGTGGAACCTAGTGTTAAGAAACCTGTTGTAAGACAACCCAACGCGCACAAGGTGACTAGACCCTCTGTCTTGGGAAAACCATCTGTTTTCTCTAATTCTGCATTTGTAAAACCTGCATTTGCCCCAAGACGGATGGGAAGGATAGGTTACCACAAAATACTCCCAAAACACATATTCGATCACCAAGCATTAAGAACACAAATTTGATTAAACCAGGGATGTATAGATTGGCCACTAAATCCACACACAACAAAGAAAGTCAATCACCTCAGACTTCTAGAAACACTAATAGACGTGTGTCTTTTACTACAGGAGTAATCCCCACTGATAGTGTTAGCCGGCCTCAGCTTAAGAGCACTCGCATGAATGAAAAGGTTTGGCAAAACAAAAGTCTAGGGAAGATGAAGACAGTAGAAGACAATCCTAGGATTTTCAATGTTTCTAAGAATAAAACGTCTGTAATCGCGTGTAATGATTCGACTTTGAATGCTTTGAATGTTAAGTTTGTTTGTGTGAAATGTGGAAAGTGAGCTAATGCTAATCATGCTATGTGTGTTTCGAATAATGTCAAAGGCGTAGATACTAGAACTAAGAAGCAAACTGCGATGCCTATTAGTGCTAGAAAACCCAAACGCAAAGTGAACCATTCTGGTGTAACCCCCCCCCCCCCCCCTGAGAAAAGTATTGCATCAGACTCCACCACTAAGACCACTAGAAGCAGAATTAGGGAATTATATGAGTCTTCTAGCAAGTCGTGGAAATGGTGGTTTGCAAATCAATGTCCTCCAGGATATAAATGGATGCCTAAAGTTTGGACAGAAAATGTGACAACGAGTGTTAGTATGCTTTTAAATGTTGCTAAGGACACTGATGATTCTAAAATCACAACTAATGTGGTATCCAATTTAGCAAATGCTCCATCGTGTTCTAACTCTTCTGCAGGTGATACAAATAATTCTCTTCATACTTAACTCCGGATGCACGAAGCACATGACGGGGAATCTCAAACTTCTAATTAACTTCGTAGAGAAGTTCCTGGGTACAGTCTGATTCGGAAATGATCAATTTGCACCGATCCTAGGATATGGAGATTTGGTTCAGGGGAATATCACGATAAAAAGGGTATACTACGTCGAAGGGCTCAATCACAATCTTTTCTCGGTTGGTCAATTCTGTGATGCAGATTTGGAAGATGCTTTCAGAAAGAAGACATGTTTTGTTCTTGATTATGATGGGAATGATTTACTTACCGGTTCACGAAGTACTGATCTTTACACAATTTCACTACAAGACACAACTTCATCAACTCCAATTTGCTTCATGGCTAAAGCTTCAACGACTCAGGCATGGTTATGGCATCAGCGTCTTTCTCATCTCAACTTTGATACCATCAACTTGCTTTCCATGAAAGATATTGTGAGAGGCCTTCCAAGTTTGAAATTCATCAAGGATCAGCTTTGTTCTTCTTGTGAACTTTGCAAAGCTAAACGGAGTAGTTTCAAGACAAAGACTAAAACCAAGCTCAAAAGGACGGTTAGATCTTCTTCATATCGATTTGTGTGGACCCATGCGTGTTCAAAGCATCAATGGGAAGAAATACGTTATGGTAATTGTCAATGACTACTCAAGGTACACAGGGACTCACTTCTTGAGGTCCAAGGATGAAACACCTGAGGTTCTCATTAACTTCCTTAAGTTGATACAACGTGGTCTTCAAGCTCAAGTAAAAGTGGTACGTAGTGACAGAGGCACATAATTCTTGAATTCAACTCTAAAGAATTATTTTGAAGCTGAAGGGATTGAACATGAAACATCTATTGCTCGAACACCCGAACAAAACGGTGTTGTTGAAAGACGAAACCGCACTTTAGTTGAGGCTGCTAGAACTCTATTATCCGCTTAAAAATTACCATTACACTTTTGGGCCGAAGCCGTGTCAACTGCATGTTACACACAAAACCGATCCTAAATTATCCCAAGACACGAAAAGACACCATATCATATAATTCATGATCGAAAACCTTCACTCAAACACCTTCACGTTTTTTGATGTACGTGCTACATTATTCGAGATGGTGAAAATCTGGACAAGATGAAAGAGAAAGGTGATGCATGCATTCTAGTGGGATATGTAACTCGGACTAAGGGATATAGAGTGTACAACAAGAGAACAAAATTGATAGTCGAGACTATTCATATCAGATTTGATGAAATACAAGAAATGGCACTTGAACAAAACAGTTTAAGTCCCGATCCGCAACGACAAAATACTTCTATGCACAACCGCACGGAACTCGGAACTCAAGACCACAACAATGAACCGTCAAGTTCAAAGCTGGTTCCTGAACATGTTCCTAGAGCAGATATGACAGTGGACACGACACTTGAAAAGTTGAAATGTTATATGGACCAATGTATGATGAATATTTCACGAGGGAGAAACATGTTTTATCGAAGTCTTCCGCTGTCACTCATGATAAGAATGATGATACCAATCATCGTCAACAAAAGGATACAACTTTATCTACTTCAACACGGGTTGCTGCAGATTTACCTCCTCAGAATATCACATCAACAACCGCTCCTAAAACATCAACAACTACTGTCATTGCTCCAGAGAACACAAATCAAGAAGACAATGCATTATCTGACGAAGACGAATTTATCAACCCATTCGGTACACCGGTACACAAAACTGGAGAGTCTTCTACTCGCCACGTTGATCCGTCAAGTATGTACACATTCTACCAACGACATCCTTTAACACATCATTGGACCCGAGATCATCCTTTGGTTCAAGTAATTGGAAACCCTTCACAGCCCGTTCGTACAAGACGACAGCTTAACACCGATGGCGATGTTTGTATGTTCGCACTCGCCGTGAGTTCAGCTGAACCGAAAAACATCAAAGAAGCCATGGATGATCATGCTTGGATTGAATCGATGACGGATGAACTTCAACAATTTGAAAGACTTAAAGTTTGGGAACTTGTTGACAGACCATACGATGTAATACCATTAAATCTTCGATGGATCTGGAAAAACAAGATGGATGAAGAGAACACGATCATCAAGAATAAATCTAGGCTAGTGGCTAAAGGGTATGGTCAGAAAGAGGGTATTGATTTTGAAGAGTCATTTGCACCAGTAGCTCATTTGGAAGCGGTCAGGATTTTCCTTTGTTAATCCTACTTCAATCCATAACACAATATTTAGAGAGAAAAAGAGAAGAAAAGTAGAGATAGAAACTAGAGAGATTGGATGGTTAAAACATAAACTAGAGAGAGAAATTAAATGGTAACCAACACCCTCTTCCACACATGGAAGAGGGTATATATATGCCACGGCCTTAAGGCCTTAGTGGGCTTGTTCATAGGCCGGGCTTGGCTTTGCTTGGGCTTACGCCCCTAACTTAGACAATATTAGCTTAAAGTCCAAGCCCGGTTTTCTCGACTAACCTATTACAATACAAGACCAATAACGACTAAGATGACCTATTACATTCTTGTTCGACTCTATAAAATATAGGGAAAACAATCTCCCCCAATGTATCGATCATATTTAAATGCATAATATGATTGAGTGAATACATCTTTGTGGAGGTGATCTTCATTCTTTGGTCTTGTATCTTGGTCTTGATCTTGTTTGCAATGGCTTTGTTCCTTCATGATTTTGTGATCTTTATCTTGAGCCTTTGTCATTTGACTTTGAGTGCTTGAGATCTTCATTTTATGCTCCTTGTGACTAAGATGACCTATTACATTCTTACATTCTTAGGTATCTTGATTATCGCCATCTTGTGCTCTTGTGACTTCTGAATCGACATCGGTTAGTACACAGCTACGCCACCTTCCTGATATGCAGCAACATATATAGACACGGATAAAATGGCTTTGAACATTTCATCCTAACTCGGTAGCATTTTACCTCCGATCGGTGAAGACCGTTTGACGGTATCAGATACCGTACCTGTGATCGGGTAGATTCGATTAAGAACCTCCTTGACAGGGTTTCCCAGCGGTAGTAGCCAGTTCTCTTTACTCGACCGTCTCAAAGCAGACTGTGAACGTAAAGAGTGAATCATAAGGATAAATTATGCGTCTGATTAGAGTCGTCAATTCAGAATTCCTGGAACAAGTTTGATTCTATAAGAATCGCACCATTGTTGCTTTCTATTTTGTCACAAGCTTGATTCATAGAGAATCTTACGAGTTACCTACCGCAGTGCTGTTTGATGTTGACACTGGAAGGATTTTGCGAAGAAACCTGGAATCAAGTTTGAATCAATTAATAATCGAAACTTAGTTGCTTTCCAGTTCTCACAAGTTTGATTCATGTAGAATCGCACAAGTTACCTACCATGAGCTTGTTTAATGCTGGCTCAAGCAGGATTTCCATCTTCATTGTGAATCGTATCACTCAGATGTTCTGGCAATATCACAAGGATAATGCGTAGGACTCTATTGTGTCCTATTGAGATCTCTTTTGGCTCGAGACTCAATAAGTGCATTTTGGTAATCAGAGGCTGGAGCAGACTGCCACCTTTTCAATATTAACTAACTCGGAGTGACAAAGTCAATAGTTACGTGTTGATCTTCGTGACAATGAGACAAGTTTCTTTTGAGAGAAACTCAAATGGCTGGGAAAGGGTTGTGCATTGCATCACTGGGTCCATGACACTTGTCTTCAATACATGTGTTAACCCGGTTTCTACCTAAGTTGCATAGAATATTCAACTCCTTCAATGCTTACCAATACGTCATCATTAGCATCTTGTTGTGATTGTTATAGTGCTAACTTAAGTAATTGGTCTGCATTCAGCTTCATTCAACTCCATCTTTCCTAAGGACAACTATTTCTAGCTATGGGATGTCCTTGGGTAGATCCCTCCGGTTATGGTTTGATCATAGGACTTAGTTTCCTATCCTAAACCACCTTTTGACTCCATCGTTCCGTCGTGGATAGTAGGTTGTTTTGGGTATAGATCATAACCATAAACCATTGAAAACCATTCAAAGTGTTTGATAAAAATCAAAACTTTTAACACTTGAAAGTTTTACATTTTTGAAAAACTCCCCCTATACACATGAATCGATATACGAAATAGTTTGGCATGTGAAGGAAAGAGTTGGACTTGAGTCTTTAAGATCACTTGTTGCGATATATTACATTTTAATCACATTTTCTCCCCCTATCTCTAATATAAAAATATGATATTAGAGATACCAATTGATTAAAATATGACAATTTTTGAAATTGTTGGGAGAGAAACATGTGTGCACGCATGAATCATGGAACTTTTTCAGTCGGGTCGCTCCCCCTCAACAATATATGTGTGTCTTAAAACAAAAATTTGACAAAATTTTGGAAAAACGACACCACAAAATATGTTGAGGTACGGAGTTGAGATGTCTTGTCTGATATAATTTATTACTTATGACAGTTTTAAACCATTTTGAAAGATTTAGAAAAATCTTTTGAGAAATTCTTGAAAAATTGTGTTCAACGGTTTTAAAATAATCATGTTAGAAGACTTCTCTTCTATTGCTTAGGGAAAGTGCACTGAAACATACACTTCCCTTTCGGGTCCGATTTTCATGAGCTCAAAACGTTGATTATTTTATGACTAGCTCATGACCGAGAAAAATAAATTTCCCGTTGTGAAGGATAAGTTATCATCCGTGATAAACTTTCCTTAGGTTGAAGTTTAAGTTCTAAGCTGACATTTACTTAGAAGTCATTTTTCATGAGCTTAAAAACTTTGAATGTTTTTATGAGAAGCTCATGACCGAGAAGTATGAATTTCTCGTTGAGAAGGATAAGTTATCGTCCGTGATAAACTTTCCTTATTTGAGGTCCGAGTCCTAAGCTGTGATGCGCTTAGAAGTCATTATGAGAAAATATCAAGCAGCTTCATTTGCCAAAACCTCCAAGTCTTCTGGAGTCATATACTTCATACTAAGACGGCCAACGAGATACTGAAACCTATTTTGGGATAGGGCTTTAGTAAACAAGTCTGCTATCTGGTACTCAGTTCTGACAAAGTATAATTCAACGATACTACATTCTACTTGTTCCTTGATGAAGTGAAATCTGAATGCGATGTGCTTGGTACGGGAGTGTTAAACCAGATTGCAAGAGATGGCTATGGCCGACTTTGAGTCACAATACATAGGTATTTTATCAAAGTGGAAGCCATAATCCGTGAGTTGAGTTCTCATCCAGATGACTTGAGCACAACACGCGGATAGAGCCACATATTCTGCTTCAGCGGATGAAAGCGAAGTGTAATCCTACTTCTTTGACGACCAGCTCACAAGCTTGTCTTCCCCTAGAAATTGTACGCTACCAGAAGTGCTTTTTTGACTATCAAGGCAACCTGCGTGATTAGAATCTGAAAAAGTTGTTAGATGAAAACCGGTTCCCTTCGGATACCAGAGTCCTATGTGAATGGTATTTTTAAGGTACCGAAAGATCTGTTTAACCTCTTTGAGGTGCTTTTGAGTAGGTCTGGCTTGATATCGTGCACAATAGCATGTGGCATGATGAATATCAGGCCTACTGGCTGTAAGGTACATAAGTGACCCGATCATACTGCGATATCGCGTTTGATCTACGGGATATGAGTACAAGTCAGCGTCTAGGGATATGGTCGACAATGGTGTACCAACGCGAGCACATGAGGTCATACCATGCTTTTTAAGTATCTCTTGAGCAGTCTTATCTTGGTTTATGAAGATACCACGTGGGGATTGATGAATCTGGAGGCCTAAAAAGAATTTTAGCTCCCCCATCATTGAGATTTCAAATCTGATGTGCATTAATTTTTCAAAACGTTTTGAAAGTTTTGGGTTCGTAGAACCAAAAATAATGTCATCAACATAAACTTGTACCAGCAGTATGTCATCCCCATATTTATTAATAAAGAGAGTAGGATCAATAGAACCTTTGGAGAATCCTTTGGAAACCAAGAAGTTGGATAGTTCTTCGTACCATGCCCTTAGAGCTTGTTTAAGTCCATATACAGCCTTCTTGAGACGATAGACTTTGTCAGAATGATGAGGATCGATGAATCCTTCCGGCTGATTCACATACACTTCTTCCTTCAAATGACCGTTGAGAAAAGCAGTTTTAACATCCATCTAAAAAACCGTGAAGCCCTTATGTGCAGCATAAACAAGGATTATCCTGACAGCTTCCAAACGAGAAACTGGAGCGAATGATTCATCGAAATATATCCCTTCTTGTTGACGATTTCCCTTAACCACAAGACGAGATTTGTTTTTGATGATGGTTTGTTCTTCATCCAGTTTGTTTTTCCAGATCCATTTGAAATCTAATAGCAAAATTCCATAAGGTCTGTCAACAAGTTCCCAAACATTTAGGCGTTCAAACTGATGAATTTCGTCTTGCATTGATTCAATCCACGCATGATCAGTCATGGCTTGTTTGATGTTTCTAGGTACAGTTGAACTCACGGTGAGTGCATATATACACACATCGCCATCGGTGTTGAGTTGTTTACGTGTCCGAACCGGTTGTGAAGGATTTCCAATTACTTACTCCAATGGATGATCACGAGTCCAATGGTGAGTGTATGGATATCTTTGGTAGAATATATGCATGTTGGACGGATCAACATGTTGAGTAGAAGACTCTCCGACTTCGTATACCGGTGTATCGAATGGATTGATAAATTCTTCTTAGTCAGGTTGTGCATCGACTACTTGATTGTTGTTTCCTCCTTCAGCATTGACGGTTGGTGATGTTGGTTGTATGACAGTTTCTTGAGTTTGTTGAGTATCCACTGGAATTGTCTCTTGGGAAACGGTTGCTGAAGTAGATGCAGTTGTGTCTTGTTGACTTTGTTGGGGTGCATCAGCAGTATTGCCAGCGGAAGGCTTTGACACAACTTGATTGTTTCCATAGTAATATTCTTCAAACATTGGATCATATAAATCAACCAACTCATTCATTTGTGTTGTATCCGTCGGGTATGTTGTAGAAGTACTTTCTTGACATTCTTGCACAGGACGTACACTGTTTTGTGTAGGTGCCATTGCTGGACAATGAGGTGCGGGACTTGAGCTGTTGTGTTCAAGTACCATTTGTGGCAATTCGTCAAAGTTCACATGAATTGTTTCTACAATAATCTTTGTTCTCTCGTTGTAAACTCGATATCCTTTGACAATTTAGCATACCCCACAAAGATACATGCATCACCTTTTTCTTTCATCTTGTCGAGATTATCACCGTCTTTAAGAATGTAGCATAAATATCCAAATACGTGAAAAAATTTAACAGTAGGTTTCCTTCCATTGATGATGTGGTAAGGTGTCTTTTCATGTCTAGGGATGACGAGAGAACGATTCTGAGTATAACAGGCAGTTGCAATTGCTTCAGCCCAGAAGAATAGTGGTAATTTGGAAGCAGAAAGCGTTGTTCTAGCTGCCTCAACCAAAGTGCGGTTCCGTCTTTCGACAACGCCGTTTTGTTCAGGAGTTCGAGCAATAGACGTTTGATGTCCGATGCCTTCTGCTTGAAAGTAAGATTGCAAATTCTTGTTCAAAAATTCAATACCCCTATCCGTTCTTACGGTTAAGACTTGAGCTTGAAGATTGTGTTGTATCATCTTGAGAAAGTTTTTGAGAACCTCTGGTGTTTCATCTTTGGACCTTAAGAAGAAAGTCCATGTGTATCTAGAGTAATCATCAACAATCACAAGAATATACTTTTCCCGTTAATACTCTCTACACGCATGGGACCGCATAATTCCATGTGTAGAAGTTCCAATCGTCCTTTTGAGCTAGGGGTAGTCTTTGTTTTGAAAGACTTCCGTTTTGCTTTCCCCAACTCATAAGAAGAACAAAGATGGTCTTTGACGAATTTTAACTTAGGAAGAACGGTCACAATATCATTCTTCAAAAGCAAGATGATGGTGTCAAAGTTGAGATGTGACAATCGTTGATGCCATAACCATGCTTAAGAGGATGTAGCTTTCGCCATTAAGCAAATTGGATTTGTTGAAGATGTATCTTGAAGAGTTACTGTGTAGAGATCAGAACCACGAGAACCTGTAAGAAGGTCATTCCCATCGTAGTCTCTAACATAGCAAGTAGTTTTTTGAAAAGCCACTTCCAAATCCGCATCACAAAATTGACCAACCGAGAATAAATTGTGATTCAGTCCCTCGACGTAATAAACCCGTTTTATAGTGATATTCCCTTGAACCAAGTCTCCATATCCGAGTATCGGTGCAAACTGATCATTACCAAACCGTACCGTACCCAGAAACTTCTCCACGAAGTTAATTAGAAGCTTGATATTGTCTGTCATGTGCTTTGTGCACCCAGAGTCCATTATGAAGAGAATGATCTCGACGAGCTGCATAAGCATTAGAAGACAATGTAGAGATTGACAAATGGGAGCCCTTGATAGAAGTGGGTTCCAAAATATTAGTAGGCATAGATTCTAAAGGAAAATAATAACTAAGCTTTTACCTAATTAAAAAGTTATTAAACTTCGTTGTGTTGGTCTAATCGAATTGATCTAGGTTCTATGTGTGACTCAGCTGTTCTTTGGTGGAAACAAAAGTGTGTCGTTGTAGTGTTTAAAATAAATGTGCAGAACAATTAAAGTAAAAGTACACTTAAAGTAAATTTAAATCTAATAAAGTAAAATGCAAGAATTAAAAGCGCGACTAAAATTAAAGGGCAAAAATGTAAATAACGCAAACTTAAATATAACTAAGGCAAACTTAAACGTAACTAAAACTAAAACTTAAACTAAGGCAAGACTAAAATAAATCTAATGCAAATAAACTTAAAGTGCGACTAAGTAAAAAGGCGGGAAAAAATAAAACTTAAAATAAAAGGGCAGAAACTTAAAATAAAACTGAAATTGATAATTCCCTATCCGGAATAAAACCTCTATTCGGAATACTGTCACTATGCGGAATAATTGGCCTTACTCGGAATATAAGCCTACTCGGAATAATCTCCCTATTCGGAATAAAAACCTATCCGGAATATCTGTCCCTATTCGGAATAAAGTCTTATGCGGAATAAAGTGACTATTCGAAATCTTCTTCCCTATCCGGAATATACTTCCTATTCGGAATGAATTCCTATTCGGAATATCCAGTGCTATTCGGAATAATTCCTATTCGGAATATCAAGCCTATTCGGAATATAAGCCTTACTCGGAATGTTCCCCTATGCGGAATAACACCTCTATTCGAAATAAATGGTCTATGCGGAATATCATGTTATTCGGAATGTTGAATATTCCGAATAACCTCGTTGCTAAACCCTTTATTCGGAATATGGGGCTGCGTCTTCTGGGAAAGAACGGAAACCAAGATCCGAAGAACAAGGGAAAAGATATAAGCTCGGATCTAATCAATCTAAAGCAAATCAACCAAAAGATTAAATCAAACAAGTAAATAAACAACTATTAAGCATAAACAATCAATCCAAAACAATAAAACTAAACAAGATAATCAAAATAATCAAAACCCACTTAAATAAATCAACAAAAATTAAGAACATGAACATAAACAAATCAACACAAAGATTAAAGAAAGGTAGAATGAGATTAACAAGATAAAGATAAAGATTAACAAGAATTAAAAGAAAAACTTACTTGAAATTAAATGGTAATTAAGTGCAAGACAAGGTAATTAAATTTGACAAGTATTTAAATTGACAAGGTAATTAAAGGTGTAAGGTAATTAAATGGTGGAAGACTAATTGTCACACTTAGCCAACAAAATGAAATGTAAACAACTAATGACTATTTGTAGGGGAGGATTAGGAAGCTTCCTCCCCTCTTTCATTTCTTCTTAATTACAAGCTTAAGTCCCTCCTTTTATTAATCTTCATTAATTGCGTCATTAGTCCTTTTCTTCTAATCTTTTTTAAACTTGGACTTAAGGGACTTTTGGCTTCGGGATTTCTTCGAACTCGTCTTTAAATTCTTCAATAAAATAGACTTGAATTCTTCAGCTTTTGATAAACTTCCGTCTTTTGACTTTTTCTTCGATAAATCTTCAGAATTGGTCGTGGACTTCCGTTCTTTTTGCACTCTTGACTTCTTGACTTCGTCTTTCATCCTTTTCTTCAATAAAAGTCCGTAAATGCCCGTGAATGTCCGTGTTTTCTCCACTTTTCACCTTTTCATCCTAAATCACAACAAAAACACAAATCACGCATAATTCCGACATAAAAGACATAAAATACACGTTTTGGTCCGGTTATTATTGTAATTAAGTGGTAGAAAAGATGGGTGTTTACACACCTATCAAATCCCCTACACTTGACCATTGCAATGTCCTCATGCAAAGCATTAGTTACAAAGCAAGATTACACTTTTCATCATAATCAATCCACGTTAGCCTTTATTAAAGAGAT
Source organism: Glebionis coronaria (assembly GCA_025667525.1). Classification (NCBI taxonomy): domain Eukaryota; kingdom Viridiplantae; phylum Streptophyta; class Magnoliopsida; order Asterales; family Asteraceae; genus Glebionis; species Glebionis coronaria. The sequence continues at coordinate 231,368,135 of CM046881.1, forward strand.
AGAAAATTAAAGACATACAAAATAAAGAAATCAAAAGCATACTTTGGGTTTTGGAAATGTCATGAATAATCATCATCCTCAAGTTCTCACTTTCTCCAAACCAAGCTTAAAAATGAGATCATTGTTATTATAAGTTAGTAAACTATCACGAACTCATGTGGGCCAATTATTCACTTAGACTCCCTTATTCCTAGGTGTATCTCTTATATTTTATTATTGTCTTGAATGATCACGAGGATGCATTGTTTGACTTATTTCAATAGTTATTAAGTCTGAAAATAAAGTGAACGATTTAATCAATAGTTAGCTAAAGGACCAAATCTTTTAAAACTGCTTCTCGGGACCTCATAAAGTTCATATCTTGGCATAACTCGCTTCGCGATTTGAGACCTTTCTCGGACCGATATTTAGCAGCGACTTCATACTTCAAACCTTGAGAGACGTTCATGAAATAATGGTTGTGACAATCCGTCAATTTATGGTCAATATTTTATTCTCAATATTTATTTGAAAATATTATTTTATGAACTCACTTATTTTTGGGAAGTAATTTGGATTTACGTCTTGAAGTAGCGTCGACTACGTCTAAACCGGAGGATTCAACGTTACGTGCTTACGTTTACATACACCGTCTTTGGTGACAGTCCGACATTTCAGAAAATAAATTTGTCTGTGAATATTATTTTGAGATTTTAAATTTGTGTTGGTTCATAAACTCACAAATTTACGAGAAGAGACTAGGACTTACGATTTTATTTTAACGTCCTTTACGACTAAACCGGAAACCTTAGGATTACGTATTTACGTTTTCGAACTCCGTTTTTGATGAGACAATTTTTATTAGATTCGTTTTGTGTCGTTGATTCATAATTTATAAAAACGTTTTTCTTAAAACGACCCGAGGGCACTTAAAACGAGGAAACTAGAATCGAGGAGTACCCGTAAATTAGTGGGGATGAAACAAGTATACACTTGTCTCACCCCCACTATGGGTGGCAAGACAAGTTACCAACACACCACTTTGGTGTCAACATAACACACACTCTAAGGACACTTGTCCTTAGAGCCTTACAAACCACTTAACACAAAACTAGCTAAACCAAAACAACTTTCTCATACATGCAAAAACAAGAGAAGGAAAAATTCTCCATCCCTCTTTCTCTCCCTATCTTGAACGTCCAACATCACTCCCACAATCACCATCCATCAAAATTCAACCATAAACATCATCTAGAATCAACATATGTTGATTGCTACATAAAAAGAAGGTGATTGGAGGTGATTTTAACAAGTAAAAAGGAAATTTTATGGAGTCCAAGGGCTGATTTTCAAGAAGGCATTCATACCTATGAAGATCTCAAAAAGTTCATTTGCCAAGTTAAAGATGTGGTGACAAGAACCAAGCCTTGTTCATCAAAATCTCATCATTTCATCACTTTGGTGGTATAGAGATTATTTCTTCCTATCATCTTGTTATTTTTGATTATGTAATCTTGTATTTCTTTCACTTATGTATATGTATATTATGATGAATGATGATTAAAAATATTGTGTGGGGATTTGGTGTTGATAAACATGCTTAAAAAGATGAAAAACTATAAGAAACAAGGTTAAAATCTTGCTTAATTTAGATGGCTATATAAAACAGTAAAGAATCATATGGTAAACTGGTAAAATGACTTGAATAGATTGATATACAGTAAGCTATGGGTCTTGTACACATGTGAGAGTTGGCCATACAATGGAATCATTGTAATGAGTGAGATATGATCAAAACAAGTTTAAGGTACAAATCTGAGTTCACTGTTTTGGACGATTTTTAGAAAATACTTAGAGGATGATTCAACAGTAGCTATAGAAGAGTTAAATGGAGCACATATCATGTAGTTTATGTGATAATAATTTGAGATTCTATCTCCATATAGAACTCTAGATATGGCAGTTTTGGTGAAGATGAGAATAAAAATCAGATTTTGGAAATTAAAGTATAATATTATTATATAAGCACTCAAAACTATATTGTATAAAATGTAAAAGAAAAACCCACTAACTTATGGATTTTATTTATATAAATATGTAAAAGGTTAAATAAGTGTATAAATTATAAAAATGGTAGTGGAATAACACTTATAAGTTATAAAAACTATAAACTTGATTTTTACGACTTTTTCGGCTATTACCGAAAAATTAACGTTTTTGTTAAATAAAACTTAGACGGTAAGACCCGTCTAATGTAAACTTTTATAAACTCATATACTGATATATAGACATGTATAACAAGTAAAAACCGATAAAATCCGAAATATAGGACATACGGACATTAACGAGCTAAGTAAACGTACTGGACTAATAATTGGACTAAATAAGTTAAACACTTATAAAAAGAACTTATTGGGCTTAACCCATTTGGGCCCAACTTGGAAAGTTTAAATACTGATAATATAAGTATAACATAGATTAAAACAAGTTAAAGAACTTATAATAAGTTTATTGGACCTAAAACACGTAAATGGGTAAAACTAGTAAACTAGTATAAAAGTTACCGACACATAACACTAAAATGAGCAAACGAGAATATGTAAACCCACTTGATCATCATATATAAATAATCATCATATATATACATAATTGTTATTTTATAAAGTCATTGGACAAACGTCTAAGACCGATTATTATTTGTCTAGGTTTCCGTGATTGAAGCACGTACCGTACATCCAAATCGTCGATAATCGTCTTCCCACATCAACGTGAGTTCATAGCCTCGCACTCTTTTAAATGTTTTTATGAAATTTTTTTATAAACCCGCGAGGGAGATAACATGTTAGTTTTTTATAAAATAGGACACCATTTGTCCCGATTGTTTGTTTATTGATTTGGACCCGAATGATTGAATGACCCGATTGTATGACCCGATAAATGATTAAAGGACCCGATAGATGAAATCAAATGGATTATTAAAGTTAGGTTATGTCACTAAAAGTCCCATTAGCATGAATTGTGAACTACCGGGAGTTGGTAGACGCTTGTGCATATAATAGTACTATTTGGGGACGATCACCCCAGTTCGCGCCTTGACGGTTGATCCCCGTCGTGCCACATTGATTGGTAAGCGAATTTATGTATGAGAAGATTTCCATAGCGTGACCTTTGTGACGAAACGCTACTTTAGATGGGCAAATTTGGTATCGGGTTAGCTACCCGTTGTTGGTTTAGTAAGGTAACAATGTCATGCGGCTTATAATAATCCAAAACTAACGAAATACTACTAGACGCTCCGAATTACGATGTATTGCCTGACTAGCAATACTGGGTCATACTATTGATATTATGTTTGTGTTTTGGTTTTCATAACCATATTCATATAACGGTTTTTATTTTTCATACAACGTCCTAAGACGTATTGTATGACGTTTTTACGACATTGGCTCGTATAATGATTTTTAAGGCAAATGCCTATATTATGATTTTCGATAAGGATTTGTATAAAATGAATTTGGCTATTTTATGGCCTATTAAAATGGTTTGTACAAAATGATTTTCAGTAATAATTTTATACTGATATTATATTGATGAATTTTATTAAACTGTATGAATTCACTCGGCGTTATCGCTGACCTTTTCTTTTAACATGTTTTATCTCAGGTACTTGAAGGTAATTCTCGGGAAGACGACAAGAATTCATGGCCCGCACTTAAACAATATTTTCCATTCAAATACTTTGTAAAACTTTGTATGAAATATAATGACTTGGGACCGATGTAACTTTGATGTTTCTGAATGGAAATGCTTTATTAATAAACGACGCGATTTTTATGCGTTGTCTATGATGTGAGTAATGTGCTATCCCGTAACACCAACTAGTCTTCCGCTGTACTAAGTTGTATAAATTTGGGGGTGTTACAGTTTGGTATCAGAGCTCTCGTTATAGAGAACGAAAGATTTTTAAAACCAAGGTTTTGAATAAAACATTTCAAAATCTTTTAACTATAAACATTTTTCTAAAAATGTCTAAAAATCTTTTGACTATAACGGTGCCGAAGAATTCCCGAGTTACCGACAAGGCCAGACTGAGAAGTGTTATTTTAATATATATAACTTGGATTATATATATATGATGTAATTTTATTACATGATTGTTTGATGATTATTTTGATTTTTATACGAGGTATTTATATGACGTAGATTGTCACAAGAAACCCTAAATCCCCTAGTAAATTAATCGACGCTATTCTCGTAGGAATTCTAGCTATCCTAGATCTAAACCAAGTTGTAGATATTTATGATCCCAACAAATGGTTGATATTCGTAGAAATGTAGATATTAGTTGATTGTGATATTGAAGAAGAATTGGTGAGATTAACACTGATATCGATGTCATGACGATCTTTCCTTATAGAGTGGAGTTTGACAAAACGTTACCACCTAGAAAGATGTCATCTGATTCGTTGTCATCCAATTCTTAAATTGAAATCGAAAGGGTGAATGTTGCACTTGAGGCTGTCATTGGAACCATTACCCAAGAGCCTCATGCCACTAATACCTTTCCGAGAAGTCTAGTTGAATGATTAAGTCATTTCATACTAGTAACTCATTTGATAATTGTTGTTGTAAGAGCTATAGGATTGGAAATTAAGTATTGATTCACATCGAGCTTTTATTGCCCTTTTAAGGTTTATAAATAAGATTGAAAGTATTGGAATATGAGGTAGGATATTGAATTGAGTATAAAATTGGTTGAAACTTGAATGAAGTAAAAATTTAACTTGTATGGAATATGAGATTGTTAAGAGGAAGTCGTTAAGTCCTGTGATTGAATTATAAGGTTTTAAATGATTACTGAATTCGTGTTAAGTGTTGTTCCTAGGCCATTGTCCACTAACGAGGATGCCCAGTGTCCAAGAAATAAATTGAAGAAATCTTCTTCTAAATTGGGACCGATGGATCTTCCGGGACATGTGGAACATCTAATGACTCTTGTAGGTTAGTATTCATTGTGGTATCTTTTAAAAATCCCTAACTTAGCTGAGACATCAGTTGGTAGGATGAGTTCTGAGAACTGTATGACATAGTGACACGTAATGTGTTACGGTACAATTTGACTTGTTTGTGATTAATGAAAAAGACTACCTTTGATTGCTAAATCCTACATGTATCGATGTTATCTATCCTTTATTGCTTCATCCTAATGTTCGCATTAGTGATGCAACCATTGAACAAGTATTCATCTTGATTTGAGTTACGTTGTGAATTATTCTTTTTGAGTGCCATCGAGATCATGAACCTCATGATTAATTGGCTAAGCTCATTTCCTATCATATTGTAGTTAGTTCTTGGTGAACAAGCTTTCATCACTCTTTTGCAGATCACTCATTATTTTTATAAGATAAAACGGTATCCTTTGAGAAAAATTGAATTTTCATCACTATAAGGATTATTCATAGGGAGATTTGTAAGTGATTGTTATTGAAATGAAGTTGTTTATAAAACACTTTGGAAAACCTTATTGTTTTCATAACAAAGAAAATATTTGTAAATTTATCTTTGATTCTTATTTAAGAATTAAGCATGAAAATGTTTTTACTACAAACATGGATGATAAAATTTTGACGAACTGAGTATTGCATCGTTAATCTTGAAATTGTATATAGTTGCGCGCCTACATACAATTTGGAATGGAATATGCAAGGCTGATTAGTAGTCACCATAAAACTGATTAATAAACACTACATTTCCTTTGAAGATTGTGAAAGATTAAATTTTAAGAGATCTGCAAGAAGTGAAATAAGGACATAATGTTAGGGACACCTACATATGTGCCTATAGCATCTATTCTTCTAAGGTTGAGTTTACTCATCTGTGGAAATTGTCTTATTTGACAATTGACAATTCTTTCTTGTCCAATTCTCCCGTAGTGAGATTCTTAGGAAAAGTATCTGATTACCGAGTGTTGATACCCGACTGGATGTATTGACGTTCTTATCATTTCATTTGATTTGATTTCATTTGATTTGATTTCATTTGAATGACCTGGGTAACGATCCGAGGAGCTTTCGAATGCGTACTCAAATTATGAAAACATGAGATATATTCATATTTGTTAAATATTTTCGTCTGTATCTGATTTGAAATTCTCTCGCATAGATTATGCGTTGACCTTACTCTTTAGATGGTAATTGTGTCTCCATATATCCTTGAATTTGTGAAGGATTATGAGTTATTATTAGTCTTTTGAGAAGTTCACATCTTATCAATGGTAATGAAACTAGAAAGTTGATAGTGCCAGTAGAATGGATTGATTGATTATGACATGACGACATTGTCTTAATTGATGGGAACTCGAGTAGAATTCCCCGAAAAGATAAGATGTTGATTATCCAAAGTGATCTAAATAATTCTTGATGGATGACCATATCCCGTATTTAGACTTGAAATTATCCCGTGAATGGTTGTGAACTAGTCATAGATATTCTAATCTAGAAAGAACTTAAAATACATGTATTAAAAGATGTTCCTACTATCTGAAACTTTAGTAAGTATTTGTTGATGAATTACCTAGACTTTCGCCATTAAGGCAAGTTGAAATTGGTATTGATTATATTCTCAGTGCTGCACCTGTGGCTTGTGCACTGTACGTCAGCACCATCTGAATTTAAGGAATTACCGTACAACTGAGAGAGTTGTCGGAGAAAGATTTTATTAAACCAAGCCTGTCATCATGAAGAGCTATGGTGATATCATTCCTTATATTTATAGATTGCTGTGACTGAGTAAATTGACAATCGAAAACGATATCCATAACTCGAAATGGAAGATTTGTTCGATCATTTACAAGGTTTTTGATCCTCAGCATGGTTTTCATCAACTTCGAATCCGAGAAGAAGATTATCTATTCCAAGTACTACATCCGGTACTTGTAATGAACATTATGAGTTTCATGTGATGTCGTTTGGATTAACTAATACACATGTAGCATCCACAAATTTGGTGAATCACGTGTGTAGGCTGTAATTTGATAAATTCATGCTTGCGATCATAAGGACTATTTGTTTATTTATAAGAATAAGAATGAGTTAATCATTAGTTATAAACTGCCCTGAATTGACCAAACAATAAAAACCTGTACCTCAAATTTTTAACATGTGATCTAAGACTTAATACTTTACATGATTTAACTGTGTGATTAATAGATAATGGAATATAAATTGACTCTTCAAAAATTAAGAGCCCTTTTAAGACTTTGGGTTTTACCAAAAATAAAATGGAAATATGTTTTAACAGAGGATTTTAAGGGATTATTCCCTTATACACAAAACATTTAACTAAACTTCTGTTTAGGGGTAAATGTTTGTGTATACCTCAAGATAACTTAAGAAGGAATGAGGAAACCATTTAAACCATAACTTGAAATTTGAAACGATAATTTTTGCCTTTTAACTAAGAAAATTTTGACCAAAATATAACCAAAGATTTTTCAAACATTTACGAATCTTATTAATTATTTTCGATAAATCAACCAAAAATCTTGTTAATTAAATTCAAATTTATTTTTGAACATTTTATATAATTGGTCGAACTAAGAAATTTAAAATCTTTACGTTTACATTTCATAAAAATTGAATACTTAATATTTAATTAGTTATAATAATTATTATTTAATTAATTGTAATAATTATCGACGCTTTAAACGCCGGATTGAGAAAAACTGATAAAAAAATGATAGATGAGACGAAACTGAAACTTAAAAAATATGAAGAAAAGTGAACGTAATTACTGACGCATAATATAGAAAGAATATCTAAATGAATTGTGGACATGATAATTACATCATCATGAGAAGTAAATATAGATACCGACGCATTATGTAAAAAGAATAAAGAACCAATTAGGATGTATTTCTTAATAATGAATGTGCAAAATAAATTGCCGAACAGTTTAAAATATAGCCGATGCTTATAAAAAGGATAATATAGATAATAAAAGTGGTTCGCGGATAATGTGAACCATTAGAATTGAGAAGCCGATAGCGTTAAATATTTTAAAGACCACATGTGATTTTCTAAATATGGAGGATTGTGAGATATAGTTATGTTGGAATTTGTAAGTATAAGTATTCTATTTAGGTCATTTATGACTAAAAGTATCTTTGTCTGAAGAAGTTGTACTAATGACAAATTATGAAGGCAGACATCGCCTCATACATTAGTAAACGTTTAGCTATTGCAAAGGTCATCATCTGAATTTGATTCGATTTGGGTCATCGTCGACAGACTGACCAAATCTGCTAATATCATTCCCGTTAATGATAAATGCAAAAGAGTTATGTAAACATAGTGTGCCTGTATCAAACATCTTTATCAAGAACCTCGCTTCGCATCGAATTTCTAGAGATTTTCTCATAAATCATTGAGAACGTACCTTGATGAGAGTACTATGTACCACCCCAAATCGAATGGACGAGGTAAAGTAACGATACAAGGTAATATAAGTGTTGTTTTATGTTTGAATGATTGGCCTTTGGTAATAGACCGTATAATCGTTTTCCTTTGGAAGGATTACCATTGATAATCATCGTATTAGGATCGAGACCTAATCTTGTTAGGATCCATATTAGAGCATCTATAAGCAAGAGTTGAGATAAATACACCCGACATACACCCATTGTGAGTTGGACATGTCTTTTAGGTTTAAGGTTTCCTATGATGGCGAACCTATCCTTGCAAAATACCTGACCCGCGAGATCTGAAATGATTGTTGAAATTAGGATCTGATTATTGACAGCCGGTAGTGGGCAAGAGGTTATGTGAATATGAAATGTAGATCTTGAAGTGCCAAATGGGTAGCGAAGTTATGCCACAATTTTTAACCTTGGAAAATGAATTCATGATCTGTCAAATCATAGGATATAAGTCCCCGTTGTATGGGACCATTGAGATGATGTAAAAGTTGGGATTAAAAGGCATATAAGCTGGATCTACCCTAGGACTTCAAGAACTGCGTGTATTATGTTTCGTAGATCGAACTTGATAAAATATCTATCAAGTGAAAATCTGATTATTCTTAGTAGAGCTTAGATCGGCGAAAAGTTGCATTCATCAAAAACTCGTGAACATCATGGATAGAGAAAGTAAGTCAACATTAAGCCTGATCTTATTCCCGTAGTTATGTTTGATGAAACTTGCGTATTATAATGAATTGCACTTATGAGAAAAGATCGGATGTGGAGGAAATACCCACATGGATTTAACTCTATAAGAAGAGAGTAGTAAGGTAAGATGATCTTTGAAGACAAAGATCCTGTTTAGGGGTAAATGCTGTGACAATCCGTCAATTTATGGTCAATATTTTATTCTCAATATTTATTTGAAAATATTATTTTATGAACTCACTTATTTTTGGGAAGTAATTTGGATTTACGTCTTGAAGTAGCGTCGACTACGTCTAAACCGGAGGATTCAACGTTACGTGCTTAAGTTTACATACACCGTCTTTGGTGACAGTCCGACATTTCAGAAAATAAATTTGTCTGTGAATATTATTTTGAGATTTTAAATTTGTGTTGGTTCATAAACTCACAAATTTACGAGAAGAGACTAGGACTTACGATTTTATTTTAACGTCCTTTACGACTAAACCGGAAACCTTAGGATTACGTATTTACGTTTTCGAACTCCGTTTTTGATGAGACAATTTTTATTAGATTCGTTTTGTGTCGTTGATTCATAATTTATAAAAACGTTTTTCTTAAAACGACCCGAGGGCACTTAAAACGAGGAAACTAGAATCGAGGAGTACCCGTAAATTAGTGGGGATGAAACAAGTATACACTTGTCTCACCCCCACTATGGGTGGCAAGACAAGTTACCAACACACCACTTTGGTGTCAACATAACACACACTCTAAGGACACTTGTCCTTAGAGCCTTACAAACCACTTAACACAAAACTAGCTAAACCAAAACAACTTTCTCATACATGCAAAAACAAGAGAAGGAAAAATTCTCCATCCCTCTTTCTCTCCCTATCTTGAACGTCCAACATCACTCCCACAATCACCATCCATCAAAATTCAACCATAAACATCATCTAGAATCAACATATGTTGATTGCTACATAAAAAGAAGGTGATTGGAGGTGATTTTAACAAGTAAAAAGGAAATTTTATGGAGTCCAAGGGCTGATTTTCAAGAAGGCATTCATACCTATGAAGATCTCAAAAAGTTCATTTGCCAAGTTAAAGATGTGGTGACAAGAACCAAGCCTTGTTCATCAAAATCTCATCATTTCATCACTTTGGTGGTATAGAGATTATTTCTTCCTATCATCTTGTTATTTTTGATTATGTAATCTTGTATTTCTTTCACTTATGTATATGTATATTATGATGAATGATGATTAAAAATATTGTGTGGGGATTTGGTGTTGATAAACATGCTTAAAAAGATGAAAAACTATAAGAAACAAGGTTAAAATCTTGCTTAATTTAGATGGCAGTATAAAACAGTAAAGAATCATATTGTAAACTGGTAAAATGACTTGAATAGATTGATATACAGTAAGCTATGGGTCTTGTACACATGTGAGAGTTGGCCATGCAATGGAATCATTGTAATGAGTGAGATATGATCAAAACAAGTTTAAGGTACAAATCTGAGTTCACTGTTTTGGACGATTTTTAGAAAATACTTAGAGGATGATTCAACAGTATCTGTAGAAGAGTTAAATGGAGCACATATCATTTAGTTTATGTGATAAAAATTTGAGCTTCTATCTCCATATAGAACTCTAGATATGGCAGTTTTGGTGAAGATGAGAATAAAAATCAGATTTTGGAAATTAAAGTATAATAATATTATTATATAAGCACTCAAAATTATATTGTATGAAATGTAAAAGAAAAACCCACTAACTTATGGATTTTATTTATATAAATATGTAAAAGGTTAAATAAGTGTATAAATTATAAAAATGGTAGTGGAATAACACTTATAAGTTATAAAAACTATAAACTTGATTTTTACGACTTTTTCGGCTATTACCGAAAAATTAACGTTTTTGTTAAATAAAACTTAGACGGTAAGACCCGTCTAATGTAAACTTTTATAAACTCATATACTGATATATAGACATGTATAACAAGTAAAACCGATAAAACCCGAAATATAGGACATACGGACATTAACGAGCTAAGTAAACGTACTGGACTAATAATTGGACTAAATAAGTTAAACACTTATAAAAAGAACTTATTGGGCTTAACCCATTTGGGCCCAACTTGGAAAGTTTAAATACTGATAATATAAGTATAACATGGATTAAAACAAGTTAAAGAACTTATAATAAGTTTATTGGACCTAAAACACGTAAATGGGTAAAACTAGTAAACTAGTATAAAAGTTACCGACACATAACACTAAAATGAGCAAACGAGAATATGTAAACCCACTTGATCATCATATATAAATAATCATCATATATATATATATACATAATTGTTATTTTATAAAGTCATTGGACAAACGTCTAAGACCGATTATTATTTGTCTAGGTTTCCGTGATTGAAGCACGTATCGTACATCCAAATCGTCGATAATCGTCTTCCCACATCAACGTGAGTTCATAGCCTCGCACTCTTTTAAATGTTTTTATGAAATTTTTTTATAAACCCGCGAGGGAGATAACATGTTAGTTTTTATAAAATAGGACACCATTTGTCCCGATTGTTTGTTTATTGATTTGGACCCGAATGATTGAATGACCCGATTGTATGACCCGATAAATGATTAAAGGACCCGATAGATGAAATCAAATGGATTATTAAAGTTAGGTTATGTCACTAAAAGTCCCATTAGCATGAATTGTGAACTACCGGGAGTTGGTAGACGCTTGTGCATATAATAGTACTATTTGGGGACGATCACCCCAGTTCGCGCCTTGACGGTTGATCCCCGTCGTGCCACATTGATTGGTAAGCGAATTTATGTATGAGAAGATTTCCATAGCGTGACCTTTGTGACGACACGCTACTTTAGATGGGCAAACTTGGTATCGGGTTAGCTACCCGTTGTTGGTTTAGTAAGGTAACAATGTCATGCGGCTTATAATAATCCAAAACTAACGAAATACTACTAGACGCTCCGAATTACGATGTATTGCCTGACTAGCAATACTGGGTCATACTATTGATATTATGTTTGTGTTTTGGTTTTCATAACCATATTCATATAACGGTTTTTATTTTTCATACAACGTCCTAAGACGTATTGTATGACGTTTTTACGACATTGGCTCGTATAATGATTTTTAAGGCAAATGCCTATATTATGATTTTCGATAAGGATTTGTATAAAATGACTTTGGCTATTTTATGGCCTATTAAAATGGTTTGTACAAAATGATTTTCAGTAATAATTTTATACTGATATTATATTGATGAATTTTATTAAACTCTATGAATTCACTCGGCGTTATCGCTGACCTTTTCTTTTAACATGTTTTATCTCAGGTACTTGAAGGTAATTCTCGGGAAGACGACAAGAATTCATGGCCCGCACTTAAACAATATTTTCCATTCAAATACTTTGTAAAACTTTGTATGAAATATAATGACTTGGGACCGATGTAACTTTGATGTTTATGAATGGAAATGCTTTATTAATAAACGACGCGATTTTTATGCGTTGTCTATGATGTGAGTAATGTGCTATCCCGTAACACCAACTAGTCTTCCGCTGTACTAAGTTGTATAAATTTGGGGGTGTTACAATGGTCTTCTCTTCATATAGGAATTTCTTCACTTGAAGTTTTGAGAGATTCATACTTGGACCACGACTTCTTCATTTTTCTCCAATCTTTATTTTGGACATTCATATACAACGATCCGCCTCCTTTTATGACTTGGATCTATTTATCCTCATACCTTGTTAGGGTCTTTTCGGATACACTTCTCCATGACTTTTGGGGAGTTTTGCTTTATGTCGTGTGTCTCGATCCTTCATATTGATTTTCGATAAATGATTCTTCACATCACTTTGGATCTTTTGCAACAAAATATAGCCCTCATGCCTTGTTAGGGCCTTTTCGGACTCGCCAATATTCGCGTCCCGCTTCAATAAGTTATGCCTTGGCTATGAACTCTAATCCATACCGAGCAACTTTTTAATGATCTGGGGCTAGAAGCTAAGTAACCGTTCAAATCGTACAACCTTATTTATTAGCAGATAAATTTATTAGCAAGCGATGGGAGAATAGGCTTATAATTAACTCACATAAATTCACGAAAGAATACCGAACTTATAATTGGCTCTATCATCTCTCGTTCTCCACAGTTTAAAATCTCAAGTAATGAGACTCGTGGATACTTAGCCTATTAAATCAAAGTTTTGGGTTTTCGAGTCGCCTATAGGATCTTGCAAATTCTTAGACTTTTTCAAGTTTAGAAATCGCATTTTAAAGTTCCCTTGATAAACGACTCTCTAGGATCAATTATAGGAACTTGCGAAAAGTTCTTGTTCTTAACCCGTGAGAGTTAAGACTTTCGCGTTTTATTGCTCCCTATATAAAAGCCTAGCAAAACTTGACTTAAACACGTTAAGGATACTAGCTAGAGTAACTTAGATAAGTAAACTCGGGTTGAGTCAAAAGATTCACAACGTTTGAAAATTAAAACCACTTATTAAACATTTATTCTAGCAAAAAAAGAAAATAAACTATACAAAAGGAAAAACTAATAGGCCAAAATAGATCAAAAATTTTGAAATATGTCGAAAAATTGATTTTCCGGTTAAAATGAGGACAAATACAAGGAAAAGACCACTTAACTTCGATAGAAGTCCCCCCTACACTTAAGATAAACATTGTCCTCAATGTTTAAGCATGTGGAAGTAAACTCCCCTACACTTAGGACATTGTGCACGTTGTTTAAATCTCGCTAAGGAAAAGACAACTAAAGAGATTCCTATTTTAATATTGAGAAAATATAAAATAGTGAATCGAAAAGAGTTTAGGATAGAACCGGGAAGAAGTAGAACACGGAATCACGGGTCGTCAAGAATCATCAAGAGTAGATCATTGAAGCTCGAATCCCTGATTAAGAAGTGAGGAGAGGGAATAGCAAACCAAAGGGTCTTCCCCCCTACACTTATGCTAAAGAAAGCGAAAAGATAGATGCATGGGTTGCCTCCCAAGAAGCGCTTGGTTTTTGTTAACCGAGTCGTGAGCCTGACTCGACCTTGATCATCAACGGAAGAAGCATGAAACATATCCACCAGGATCAAAGACATAGTTTTGATCGAGTAAATAACACAAGCTTAAGGCGAACAAGGCAAGCCAAAAAAGAGTAGGAAAGGTTCCCTTAAGCTGCGATTGAGCACGGTGGAAGCAAGGGTGGAGTGGTGCAAGCATGTCTTCAAAATTTCCAAAGATTATTCCTTTTATTTCATCAGGTGGATACTGAGATGGCTTAAAGACTTCAATACCAGGGTCGAACACCTTTTCCTTTAAGGGAAAATAGCACTCAGGCTCAGCCGAGTGTGAAGAAGATCCGCAAAGAAGCACAACCTCGTCCTCAGAAGGGGGACAAAGAGGTGTCAAATCATATGTGCAACGGACTTCGGTGTCGACCGGTTTCTTCTCCTTTGACAGAATGCTCTTCAAATCCAAAGTAGGATCAAGACGATAATCTTCAAAGTCATAAGGAGGAGCATCACTCTCATGAGGGAAGTAAGTATTGAGAAATTCAGAGAAGTCTTCCTCAAATGAATAATCGTCCAAAGTAGGATCGAGTGATGGCGGAGGATCTTCAGCATGTGAAGAATCGCTCGAGAGAGTATCGGCCTCATCAAAATCATCGAAAGTGGGCAGCTCGGGATACTCAGAAGTACAATCAAAATCATCCGAATCTGAGCTAGAATCATTATCATCATAAGCATCGAAGATTGGTGGCGAATCATAAATGGGAGAAGGTTCCAAAGTAGAGTGAGAATCATCCACATTATCTTCAAAGAGTGGATTATCAGTGGAAGACTCGAATAGAGGATTGTCATAGACGGTAAAGTCATCGAGCACATTTATCATATTAACTGATTCTCGGCCTCCAAAGGATTTGCCAGTAAGCTTCCCCATTTTAAAAACTTTTGAATCATCCCCGACTCGTAAGATTAACTCACCTTCGGCCACATCTTCTAAAGCTCGTCCGGTTCTCAAGAATGGCCGACCAAGTATTAAAGGAATACGAGGGTCCATTTCATAATCCACTACGACAAAATCGACCGGGAAAGTAAATGTGCCAACTTTGATAAACACGTCTTCGGCTATACCAACGGGGTAAGCGAGAGTGCGATTTGCAAGTTCGAGAGTCATCTTTGTTGGAATGAGGTCGGGTAATGATAGTGTTTTCCAAACACTCAGAGGCATCAAATTTATACTAGCCCCGAGATCAGCAAGGGCAGTAAATTCTTCAGTTTTGTTGAACACGCAAGGCAACACAAAACGACCGGGATCTCCAAGCTTTTCCGGTAATTCTTTAAGAATAACTGCGGAGCAGTTTTCATTTAAGCGTGTGTTGGCGAGTTCAATCAGCTTCTCCTTCTTGCTAAGCAATTCCTTGAATGCTTTGACAAATTTCGGCATGTGGCAAAGTGCTTCAACAAGGCTAATGTTGATGGTCATTTTAGATAGCATATCCACATATTTCGATACTTGGCAGTCATTCTTGGTTAGATCATTGGTCTTGCCTATGCGAGAAGGGTATGGGATTCTAGGTTGATAGGGAGACAGTGAAGGTGTAGTTGGTGAAGGTTGGGATGTTGAAGCGTCCTTCCGAGATAGATCGTCATGACGAGGCGGAGACGGTAATGGTGCACTAATACTAGGTGTAGGAGGAGTAGGGATACATGGTGGTGGAGGAGGTGTAGATGATGGTGGTGGGATAGGTGGATTGACAATGGTAATTCCACTACGCGTAGTTATAGCACTCACATTAGCTCGCGGATTGGTGACGGTGTTTGAAGGTAGAGAACCCGAAGAAGAAGGTTGAGCTTCGGGCAAGAAACTAGCCAATAGATTCTTTAATTCAGTCGTTTGAGTGCTAAAGGAAGATTGGATATTATCACGAACCTCGGTTCTGATGTCATTTCCTTGCTTCAAGATATCTCCTTTCAAATTGATTATTTGGCTCTGTAGATTCTTGATTTGCTCACCTTGAGTTCTCATGATGGCATCAACATCGGTGTTTATGGGTGGGTGTTGTTGGGTGGGTGGTTGATAAGGGTTAGAAGCTCTTGGTGGGATTTGGTTGCTTCTATTGTAGTTGTTGGCGGGGTTTTGGTTTTGAGGAGAAAAACCGGGTGAAAGGTAATTGTTGGAACGGCAACTCAGCAGATTTCTATCCCCTTGTTGTCTAGCTTGGTAATTTTCCGGTGAATAATTACCGTAAGCAGCATACACATTTTCCGGATTTCCTTGTGTCGAAGGACAATCGGTGTATGAGTGAGGACCGCCACATGTTTCACAAGGATTAGCAACCGCTTTAACTTGTTGTTGTTGTTGGTTTGAAGCGAGAAGCGTAATACTTTTTCTCATTTCGGCCATCATGCGGGTGAGTTCGGTCATCTCAGGGTTTGCTGAGGTAGAGGAAACAGTGACTCTCGGGTTGTTCCTAGAAGAAGCAGAGGAATCCCAGTTCTTGTGGTGAGTAGTCATGTTCTCAATTAACTCTCTACACTCCTCGGGTCTCCTTTTCATGAATGTGCCACCGGCGGCTGCATTGATCGTATCACGATCTCGAAAAGTCAATCCGTTGTAGAAAGTATCGATTAAGGTCACAGGGAGCATGTTGTGGTTTGGACAACGGTCGATCAAGACATTATATCTCTCCCAAGCGTCAAAAAGAGATTCATTGGGATCTTGCATGAAACCGCTAATCTGATTGCGAAGGCTTGTGACCATGGATGGTGGAAAGTAGCGCGACAAAAAGCGTTGAGTCATGTCATCCCAAGTGTGAATAGAATTCTTCGGGAGACGATCAAACCATTTTTCGGCATGATGTAATAGAGTGTGTGGAAAGAGTTGTAGGCGAAGTTCATCCATTGTGGCACCGGCCAACTTCATGCTTTGGGTGATTGTAATGAACTTGTCGAGGTGTTTGTTGGCATCATCATCAGGCAATCCTCTAAATGGGTTTGTTTGTACTTGCTGAATCATGTGGTGCTTCAACGAAAACTCAGGAGCGTTGATTTGCATCGGCGCAATCGGTCCTCCTCGTCCAAACATTGTTGGTTGACAAAGTTCCTCCATGGTCCGAAGATCGGGCTGTGGAAGAGCATTGTTGTTATTATTATTATTGAGGTGCGGTGGAATGTTGTTGTTGTTAACACCTGCCATATCTAAATCTTCTTGAGGCTCGGGCTCTTGATAATTAGAAGATCTAGTACGCATACACCTGAAAATGCAAAAGAAAACAAAACCAAACACAAAAACAATATATACACAATAAAGATAAAATCTTTTTGGATTTATGAAATTTTTAATTTTTATGTATTTTTTATCAAGTTTTTAATTTTTATGAGTTTTTGGAATTTTTATGCAAGAAAAGTAACGCTCACAAGTGAACGGATCCCAAAAAGCAACGTGTCTTTCACAGAAAACCGTCAATCTTAACGAAAAGAGCCGGCAGCGGCGCCATTTAATAACTAGGCGTTTACCTAATTAAAAAGTTATTAAAGTTCGTTGTGTTGGTCTAATCGAATTGATCTAGGTTCTATGTGTGACTTAGCTGTTCTTTGGTGGAAACAAAAGTGTGTCGTTGTAGTGTTTAAAATAAATGTGCAGAACAATTAAAGTAAAAGTGCACTTAAAGTAAATTTAAATCTAATAAAGTAAAATGCAAGAATTAAAAGCGCGACTAAAATTAAAGGGCAAAAATGTAAATAACGCAAACTTAAATCTAACTAAGGCAAACTTAAACGCAACTAAAACTAAAACTTAAACTAAGGCAAGACTAAAATAAATCTAATGCAAATAAACTTAAAGTGCGACTAAGTAAAAAGGCGGGAAAAAATAAAGCTTAAAATAAAAGGGCAGAAACTTAAAATAAAACTGAAATTGATAAGTCCCTATCCGGAATAAAACCCCTATTCGGAATACTGTCACTATGCGGAATAATTGTCCTTACTCGGAATACTGTCACTATGCGGAATAATTGGCCTTACTCGGAATATAAGCCTACTCGGAATAATCTCCCTATTCGGAATAAAAACCTATCCGGAATATCTGTCCCTATTCGGAATAAAGTCTTATGCGGAATAAAGTGACTATTCGGAATCTTCTTCCCTATCCGGAATATACTTCCTATTCGGAATGAATTCCTATTCGGAATATCCAGTGCTATTCGGAATATCAAGCCTATTCGGAATGTAAGCCTTACTCGGAATGTTCCCCTATGCGGAATAACACCTCTATTCGAAATAAATGGTCTATGCGGAATATCATGTTATTCGGAATGTTGAATATTCCGAATAACCTCGATGCTAAACCCTTTATTCGGAATATGGGGCTGCGTCTTCTGGGAAAGAACAGAAACCAAGATCCGAAGAACAAGGGAAAAGATATAAGCTCGGATCTAATCAAATCTAAAGCAAATCAACCAAAAGATTAAATCAAACAAGTAAATAAACAACTATTAAGCATAAACAATCAATCCAAAACAATAAAACTAAACAAGATAATCAAAATAATCAAAACCCACTTAAATAAATCAACAAAAATTAAGAACATGAACATAAACAAATCAACACAAAGATTAAAGAAAGGTAGAATGAGATTAACAAGATAAAGATAAAGATTAACAAGAATTAAAAGAAAAACTTACTTGAAATTAAATGGTAATTAAGTGCAAGACAAGGTAATTAAATTTGACAAGTATTTAAATTGACAAGGTAATTAAAGGTGCAAGGTAATTAAATGGTGGAAGACTAATTGTCACACTTAGCCAACAAAATGAAATGTAAACAACTAATGACTATTTATAGGGGAGGATTAGGAAGCTTCCTCCCCTCTTTCATTTCTTCTTAATTACAAGCTTAAGTCCCTCCTTTTATTAATCTTCATTAATTGCGTCATTAGTCCTTTTCTTCTAATCTTCTTTAAACTTGGACTTAAGGGACTTTTGGCTTCGGGATTTCTTCGAACTCGTCTTTAAATTCTTCAATAAAATAGACTTGAATTCTTCGGCTTTTGATAAACTTCCGTCTTTTGACTTTTTCTTCGATAAATCTTCAGAATTGGTCGTGGACTTCCGTTCTTTTTGCACTCTTGACTTCTTGACTTCGTCTTTCATCCTTTTCTTCAATAAAAGTCCGTAAATGCTCGTGAATATCCGTGTTTTCTCCACTTTTCACCTTTTCATCCTAAATCACAACAAAAACACAAACCACGCATAATTCCGACATAAAAGACATAAAATACACGTTTTGGTCCGGTTATTATTGTAATTAAGTGGTAGAAAAGATGGGTGTTTACACACCTATCAGAAAACTAACATTCATATACTCAATTAGGATTGTGGTTGTCTTAGGTACCCATTTGTATCCAGGTGGTGTAAATCTTAAGTACCCCTGTTTACATGTCCTACTCATGTTCTCATACTTCTTTAACATGTTTTGTTTACGCAGACTAGTGGATCTAACGCACTGAGTTTCTTAAGTGGTTGAACAGTGGATTGGTTCAAAGTTCTTGTGGGTCTTCTAGTACTAGTGGGCACAAGAATAGGCTTCCTAGTTCTAGCATTCACGCCATTATGATTAAAATCACAAGCATCATTAATACAAGGTTTTTTTTGCCAAGTATAAAAAGTTTGTTCGTCTCGTCTCGATTCGAATTGATCGTGGTTGAAAGTGTGACTCAGTCGTTCTTGGTGGAATATAAAGGAAAAAGGGTTATCTATTTTTAAACTAAAATGAATGAAAATGTCGTTGCGTAAAGGGTAAAAATAAAGTAAAAACAAAAGTGTGAAAATTAAAACTACAAATAAAATGACTACAAAATTAAATGACGAAAAAAATTAAACTAATTAAAAGTAAATATGAAAACTTAAAACTTTATAAAAATAAAAACTTTAAGATAAAATACTTTAAAAATAAACTAAGACAAACAAGTAAAAATTAAGCTAAGTAAAAATAAGACAAAACAATTAAACTAAAGCTAAGTAAAAATGGCGGGAAAAATAAATTTAAAAATTAAATTAGACAAAACTGAAATAAATTCACAATTAAAAAAAAGTATGAAATAATTTCGCAATAAAACAAAATTCCGCAATTACTGAAATGCTAAAATTCCGCAATAGCGAAACAATCAATTTCGCAATGTTGCGAAATTATGAGCTAAATCCGCAATAACAAAAAAATGCACAAATCCGAAATAGAGAGAATGAAGGCAAATTCCGCAATAATTGCGGAATCATTGATTCCGCAATGCAGATGGGCAGATTTCGCAATTGCTGGAATGTTTGATTTCGCAATTTCCAAAGAAGATCAATTCCACAATGATGGAAACAATTGCGAATTTATACCAGATTATCCTAAAAACTAGGAACTTGTAAAAGGACGAAAATAAGCACTAAAATCTTAACTTTTTAAGGACAATAAGCAAAATAAAACACCAATAAGCTAACTAAAAATACTAGATTAATGATAAAACTTATAAAAACTTCAAAAATTAACCATGAAATTTAAAAAGATTTAAACTTTATATAAAAATATGATGAAAAAGATTAAGATTAAGATTAAACCAATAAGAAAAGTATAATGAGATTAATAAAAAGATTAAAATTAAAGACAAAGATTCAAGATTACAAGATTTAAAGATGAAAGATTTAAGAAAACTTGAAAGAAAACTTAGAGAGAGAAATTAAATCTAGAAAGAGAAAGTACTTACCTACTCCTAATTACCTTCAAAAAATTAAACTAAAATCTACTCAACTAACTAACACCTCTTAATGAAGTGTTTAAGGGCTATATATAGGAGGAGGAAAATGTGTTGGTGCTTTCTTCTTTCTTCTCGTCTTTTCGTCTTTTAAATTCTTCGACTTTCTCGACGTCGTCTCGGGATTTGTCGATATAAATTGAACTTGTCTTATAATTTTCTTCTTTTATTAGACTTGAGTTCTTCGACTTCATTAAACTTCCGTCTTTTGACTTTTTCTACGATAAATCTTTAGAATAGGCCTTGGACTTCCGTTATTTTTGCACTCTTGAAATTTTGAATTCTTCTTTTCTCGTTTTCATCGATAAAAGCCCATGAAAGCCCGTGTTTTCCTCCTTTTACATCTTTTGGTCCTAAAACATATTAAAAACACAAACCACGTATAATTTCGACATTTACGACATAAAAACAGGTTTTGGCTTGGTTATTATTATAGTTAAGTGGTAAAAGGATGGGTGTTTTCACACCTATCAAATCCCCTACACTTGACCATTGCAATGCCCTCATGTAATGCATTAATTACAAAGCAAGACTTACATTTTCCTTCATAATCAATCCACTTTGCCCTTTATTAAACACAAGACATAAAAGAGATAGAAAATTATAAAATATTCAAAAGAAGAAAACAAGTAAAAAGATCAAAAACTTACCTTGGGGTTTTGGAACGTCATGAATGATTATCACCCTCAAGTTTCACGTTCTCCATACCAAGCTTAAAAACGAGATCATTGTTATTATAAGTTAGCAAACTAACACAAACTCATGTGGGCCAATTATTCACTTAGACTCCCTTATTCCTAGGTGTATCTCTTATATTTTATTGTTGTCTTGAATGATCACGAGGATGCATTGTTTGACTTATTTTGATAGTTTATTAGGCTGAAAATAAAGTAGGACGATTTAATCAATAGTTAGTTAAAGGACAAAATCTTTTAAAACTGCTTCTCGGGACCTCATAAAGTTCATATCTTGGCAGAACTCGCTTCACGATTTGAGACCTTTCTCGGACCGATATTTGGCAGCGACTTCATACTTCGAATCTTGAGAGACGTTCTTGAAATTATGGTCTACTCTTCATAATAAGAAGTTCTTCAATTGAAGTTTTTGAGAGATTCTTCATATTTGGACCACGACTTCTTCATTTTTCTCCAATCTTTATTTGGGATTTTGATATACAACGATCCGCCTCCTTTTAGGACTTGGATCTATTTATCCTCATACCTTTCTAGGGTCTTTTCGGATAGACTTCTCCATGATATTTAGGGGATTATTTCCTTTCGTCGTATGTCTCGATCCTTCATATTGATTTTTTATAAATGATTCTTCACATCACTTTGGATCTTTAGCAACAAAATGTAGCCCTCATGTCTTGTTAGGACCTTTTTGGACTCGCCAATCTTCGCATCCCGCTTCAATAAGTTATGTCTTGGCTATGAACTCTAATTAATACCGAGCAACTTTTAAACGATCTTGTGCTAGAAGCTAAGTAACTTTTCAAATCGTACGACCTTATTTATTGCAATTAAATTTATTAACAAGCGATGGGAGAAAAAGCTTATAATTAACTCACATAAATTCATGAAAGGATACCAAACTTATAATTGACTCTATCATCTCTCGTTCTCCACAATTTAAAATCCTAAGGAATGAGACTCGTGGATGCTTAGCCAATTAAATCAAAGTTTTGGGTTTTTAAGTCATCTATAGGATCTTGCAACTTCTTAGACTTTTTTCAAGTTTGGAATTCGCATTTTAAAGTTCCCTTGATAAACGACTTTCTAGGATCAATTATAGGAACTTGCGAAAAGTTCTTGTTCTTAACCCGTAAGAGTTAAGACTTTCGCCTTTTAAAGTTCCCTATATAAAAACCTAGCAAAACTTGACTTAAACACGTTAAGGATACTAGCTAGAGTAAACTTAGATAAGTAAACTCGGGTTGAGTCAAAAGATTCATGACGTTGAAAAATTAAAACCACTTTATTAAAAATTTATTCAAGCAAAGAAAGTAAATAACGATAACAAAGGAAACTACTACTATACAACTAGGCCAAAATAGATTAAAAATTTTGAAAAATGTCGAAAAATCAAATTTTCCGGTTAGAATGAGGACAAATACAAGGAAAAGCCCACTTAACTTCGATAGAAGTCCCCCTACACTTAATATAAACATTGTCCTCAATGTTTAAGCATGTGGGAACTCCCTACACTTAGGACATTGTGAACTTTGTTTAAATCTTGCTAAGGAAGAGACAACTAAAGTGATTCCTATTTCAATCATAAATGAATCAAAAGAGTTTAGGATAGAACCGGGAAGACGGGAACACGGGATCACGGTTCGTCAAAAGACATCAAGAATGGCTCTTTGAAAGCTCGAATCCCTGCATATGATTAGAAAGAAGACAACAAACACATACTAGGGTCTCCCCCTACACTTATTATAAAAACAAAAGAAAAAGGATAGATATTGCGGGTTGCCTCCCGAGAAGCGCTTGTTTTTGTTAACTTAGTCGTGAGCCTGACTCGACCTTGATTAGCATAGGAAGAAGCTTGAAACACATACACCGGGATCAAATACATGGTTTTCATCCATCAAGTAGCACAAACTTAAGGCGAACAAGGCAAGCCAAAGAAGAGTAGGCAAGGTTCCCTTAAGCAAAGATAGGGCACGGTGGTAGCAAGTATGATGAGGTGCAAGCATATCTCCATAAGTTCCAAAAATCTTTCCTTTTATTTCATCAGATGGATACTGAGGTGGCTTCAAAATTGCAATATCGGGATCGAACACCTTTTCCTTTAGGGAAAATAACACTCAGGCTCAGTGGTCCTTGAAGAAGATCTGCTCATAAATCGCACAATCTCATCCTCAGAGGGTGGATAGAGAGGTGTCAAGACATAGGTACTGCGGATATCGGTGTCAGTCGGCTTCTTCTCCTTTGAAACATGTTTCTTCATATCCAAAGGAGTATAAAGAGCATCATCAAAGTCCAAAGGAGGAGAATCATTATCATTTGGGAAGTAGGTATTGAGAAAAGTAGCAAAATCTTCCTCAAATGAGTAATTATCCAAAGTATCAATAGTGTTTGGTGGAGGATCTTCATCAAAAGTAGGAGTAAGGTCATCATGAGAAGAATCACTCGAGATAGTATCAACATCATCAAAATCATCATAAGTTGGCATGTCTGGATACTCTGAAACAAAAGCAGCAGAATCATCCCCATCGGAACTAGAATCATCATAGATCGGTGGAGAATCATAGATTGGTGGGGGATCCAATTTGGAGAAAGAATCATCAACATCATCCACATCATCTTGGAAAAGTGGATTATAATGGGAAGACTCGAAAAGAGGATTATCATATACAACAAAGTCATCAAGCTTAAAACTTTCCAAAGTAGAAGTAAGCTCTTCTTGAAGCACATTAATCATTTTCGTGGATTCTTTTCCATTTGTCTTACTTGTAATCTTCCCCATCTTAAAAAGTTGAGCATCATTCCCGACTCTTAAGATTAGCTCACCTTTGGCAACATCGACAAGAGCTTTTCTGGTTCTCAAAAATGGCCGTCCAAGTATTAACGGAATACGAGGGTCCATTTCATAATCAACAACAACAAAATCAACCGGAAAAGTGAAGGTACCAATTTTAATAAACACATCTTCGGCAATACCAACGGGGTAAGCGAGAGTGCGATTTGCTAGCTCAAGAGTCATCTTCATTGGAGTAAGGTCGGGTAATGATAGATTTTTCCAGACACTTAATGGCATCAAATTAATACTTGCCCCTAGATCGGCTAAGGAAGTAAATTCTTCCTCTTTGTTAAAAATGCAAGGCAACACAAAACGACCGGGATCTCCAAGTTTTTCCGGAAGTTCTTTAAGAATGACTGCAGAACGGTTTTCATTTAAGCGTGTGTTGACAAACTCAGCCATATTTTCCTTTTTGCTAAGCAATTCCTTGAATGCTTTGACAAATTTCGGCATTTGGACAAGTGCTTCAACAAGGCTGATGTTGAAATTCATTTGAGAGATCATCTTCATAAAAGAAGTGACCTGAGCATCCTCTTTAGTAAGCAATTTACACTTGTCTAACCGAGAAGGATAAGGGATGTTGGGTTTAGGTGGTGTGGGTGTAGCAAGTAAAGGTTGAGATGTTGAAGGTTTAGAGGTGGTTGGTGGGGTTGGTGAAGGGTTTTGTTTAGGTACTTCTTCAGTGAGAGGTGGAGACGGTAATGGAGAACTAGTACTAGGTGTGGTAGTAGGAGGGATAAATGGAGGTGGAGGAGGTGTAGATGGAGTAACGTGAGGAGGGATAGAAGGTCCTACTAGAGTTGCTCCACTTCGCGTAGTAATAGCACTCACATTTGCTCTAAGGTTTGTTTCGGTTGTAGAAGGAAGAGCACCTTGGGGGCGAAGGGTTTGTAACATTTGAGCGAATTTCCTATCCGTGGATTCTTGAATTTGTCTAGTAGATTCTTGCATTGCTTGCATGATTTTCTCATGTTCATTTAACTTTTGCAAAACCAATTCCATTGGTGGATGAGGTAAATTGAACCATTGTTGTTGAAAACCTTGGTTTGGGTATTGGTTATAAGGTGGAAATCCTTGAGAATTGAAACCTTGGTTTGGAAAGCCTTGATTGTGCATTTGGTAATTTCCTTGATTTGCATTTAAGCCCCTCACATTGGCATTACCTTGAAAATTAGCTCTTGGCGGCCCTTGGTTGTTTTGGTTAGGTTGTGGTGGTCTTTGTTGAAAACCGGGTGGAGCCAAGTAATTTGTCTAGTTGTAAGACAAGTGATTAACATCGACATTAGGCTTGAAATGATCTCTCTCGGTGGTGTTGTAAGCATACACTTCCTCGTGATATTGATCATAAGCTTTATCACAATTAGCATAAGAGTGTGGCCCACCACAAGTTTCACAAGTTATATTAATAGCATTGTTGTTTTTGGCATTGTTAACAGCTTGTAAAGCAAGTGCTTCAACAACCATAGTAAGCTTATCAAGTCTTCTTTCGGTGTCATTAGTGCTAGCACTAGCCACATTAGCCCGAACACTTTTGGTTTGCACTTTAGATTTATTCTCAATAATATCCCATGCGGCATTAGAAGACTTAACCAAAATATTACCCCCCGAGGCACTATTTAGTTAATCTTGGTCATTCATGCTTAAACCATTGTAAAAAGTGTTAATTTGATGCACTTTTGTGAAACCATGTTGTGGACACTTTCTTAAAAGTTCCTTAAAACGGTCCCAAGATTCACTAAATGTCTCACCGTACTTTTGTTCAAAGTTAATGATTTCATTCCGCAAAGCGGTAGTACGTGAGGGTGGGAAAAAGTAGTTAATGAATTTGGTCTCTAAATCCGACCACGTAAGAATACTTTGGGGTGGTTCCTTATCAAGCCAATGTCGGGCTTGTCCCTCTAAGGAGAAAGGAAAAAGTTGCAAGCGAATTACCTCTTGTTAAACCCCATAAAACTTGACCGTATTAGTGAGTTGAAGAAACCTTTTGATATGGTCATGAGGATCATCAAGTGTACGCCCCAAGAATGGTTGAGCAGAGACCATTTGAATGAAGCCGGATTTGAGCTCAAAGTTGTTGGCTCCAGTCTCGGGTATGACAATAGCATCAGTGTTTCCCTCTACGTGCGATTGCAAAAGGTCGATCATTGGTCGATTGTCCATGGCGACAATAGGTTGAGTTTCGACTTCGACTTGAGTTGCTTTCTTCTTACGAGCACGGGTACGCATACACACCTACATAAGGAAAAGAAATATAGACAAGAAATATTTTTGGTTTTTATGTTTTTCTTTATTTTTTTTTTATTTTTGAAAATTTTATATTTTTTAGGATTTTTGAAAATTTTTGAAAATTAGACAAGAAAAATAACGTTCAAGATTGAACGGATCCCAAAATCCAACGCGTCTCTCACAGAAAACCGTTAATATTCACGAAAAGAGCCGGCAGCGACGCCATTTAATACAAGGTTTTTTTTGCCAAGTATAAAAAGTTTGTTCGTCTCGTCTCGATTCGAATTGATCGTGGTTGAAAGTGTGACTCAGTCGTTCTTGGTGGAATATAAAGGAAAAAGGGTTATCTATTTTTAAACTAAAATGAATGAAAATGTCGTTGCGTAAAGGGTAAAAATAAAGTAAAAACAAAAGCGTGAAAATTAAAACTACAAATAAAATGACTACAAAATTAAATGACGAAAAAAATTAAGCTAATTAAAAGTAAATATGAAAACTTAAAACTTTATAAAAATAAAAACTTTAAAATAAAATACTTTGAAAATAAACTAAGACAAACAAGTAAAAATTATGCTAAGTAAAAATAAGACAAAACAATTAAACTAAAGCTAAGTAAAAATGGCGGGAAAAATAAATTTAAAAATTAAATTAGACAAAACTGAAATAAATTCGCAATTAAAAAAAGTATGAAATATTTTCGCAATAAAACAAAATTCCGCAATTACTGAAATGCTAAAATTCCGCAATAGCAAAACAATCAATTTCGCAATGTTGCGAAATTATGAGCTAAATCCGCAATAACAAAAAAATGCACAAATCCCCAATAGAGAGAACGAAAGCAAGTTCTGCAATAATTGCGGAATCATTGATTCCGCAATGCTGATGGGCAGATTTCGCAATTGCTGAAATGTTTGATTTCGCAATTTCCAAAGAAGATCAATTCCGCAATGATGGAAATAATTGCGAATTTATACCAGATTATCCTAAAAACTAGGAACTTGTAAAAGGACGAAAATAAGCACTAAAATCTTAACTTTTTAAGGACAATAAGCAAAATAAAACACCAATAAGCTAACTAAAAATACTAGATTAATGATAAAACTTATAAAAACTTCAAAAATTAACCACGAAATTTAAAAAGATTTAAACTTTATATAAAAATATGATGAAAAAGATTAAGATTAAGATTAAACCAATAAGAAAAGTATAATGAGATTAATAAAAAGATTAAAATTAAAGACAAAGATTCAAGATTACAAGATTTAAAGATGAAAGATTTAAGAAAACTTAGAGAGAGAAATTAAATCTAGAAAGAGAAAGTACTTACCTACTCCTAATTACCTTAAAAAAATTAAACTAAAATCTACTCAACTAACTAACACCTCTTAATGAAGTGTTTAAGGGCTATATATAGGAGGAGGAAAATGTGTTGGTGCTTTCTTCTTTCTTCTCGTCTTTTCGTCTTTTAAATTCTTCGACTTTCTCGACGTCGTCTCGGGATTTGTCGATATAAATTGAACTTGTCTTATAATTTTCTTCTTTTATTAGACTTGAGTTCTTCGACTTCATTAAACTTCCGTCTTTTGACTTTTTCTACGATAAATCTTCAGAATAGGCCTTGGACTTCCGTTATTTTTGCACTCTTGAAATTTTGAATTCGTCTTTTCTTGTTTTCATCGATAAAAGCCCATGAAAGCCCGTGTTTTCCTCCTTTTACATCTTTTGGTCCTAAAACATATTAAAAACACAAACCACGCATAATTCCGACATTTACGACATAAAAACACGTTTTGGCTTGGTTATTATTATAGTTAAGTGGTAAAAGGATGGGTGTTTTCACACCTATCAATCATGATTGAAAGTACGAACACATTTTCCTCATTTAACACAAATAAACTCAACATTCGAAGTCTTAACATTCAAACTGTCATTACATGCAGTTACAGACGTTTTATTCTTAGAAAACTTAAAATTCCTATGGTGATCTTCTACTTCCTTCTTCTTCCCTTGACTATTGTTAGGCATGACTCTATCTTCAATTCTAGTCCTCTTAAGCTGTGGTCCGCTAACGCTAGTAGTGGGAGTTACTCCTGTAGAAGAAGACACATGTTGATTAGTTTTCCTAGTATTCTGAGGTAACCGCGATGTTCCAGTTTGAGTGGACCTAGTGTTCATCTTATACATTCTAGGTGCTATCACATTTGTGCTCTTATCAGTTCCTAACTTAGGCAAAGTCTGTGGGGGTTTGCCCAAAATAGATGATTTAGGGCATTTAACCGCATTCAGTTGACGAACAGCGGATGGTTTACCCAAATCAGACTTTTCTTTCAGTTTCGCAATGAGCTTTTGTAACTCACTGATTGCTATGTCTCTTTCTTGTAGTTGAGCTTTCAAATCATTTATTGCAAAATCTTTTTCTTTTGAAGTACGAAACGAAGATGCTGCCATTTCGTGACATTTTTTATGATTATGAGATTGATCATCACTTTGTGAAGCAATTTCAAGGGTGTGAAAACTTTTCTCAAGATTAAATTTTTTTTTCTCAAGTTCTTTGAATGACTCAACCTTTTTTGAAAGCTCAACCTCAAGATTTTGACATTTATCAACAACTATAACGTTCAGATGGTCTATACGATAATATTCTCGCGAAAGTCGATCAATTTCGTTAGAAAGATAGGTTTCTTGTGTCTTTAATTTAGTTTGAAGAAAATCAACTTCATCTTCAATAGATTTGACATATCTTGAATCAGTTGTCATTTCCTTAATGGGAGCATTATAAAACATTTCCATAGTGTTTGAAAGATCATTGATGGTTGGGACAATACATTGTTGAATGACGACTTCTACTTGTGGGTGATGTTTAATATTCCAAACAGTATCTCTAGAAACTTTTTCATAATCGACAATACCTTTGTATAAATTTAGAACCCCTTGTTTTATAAACTCAAATTACTGAACACTTTTATATTTTTCATCCCATTTACGTTTTTCATCCAAAATTCGCTTTTCTAACAAAATTGACTGCTTTTTAAGACCCCTTTTTGAAGAACTTTTCGTTTCCGTGTGATTATACGTTGGTGTAATATTTGGAAAATACTCTTGTTCAATTGAAAGCTCTCTTTGTGGGACAAAGTTAATGACATATTTCTCATTCCATGCGGTATAATCATAGGGTATGATAAAATCATGTAGGTTGGATTGACGTTCAGCGTCACGGCGAAGGATTTCTTCGGAGTCAGGGAAAGCATAAGGGCAAGATTATCATTATAGAAACCAATATCAAAAAGACCAGGCTTGATTGTTTGAACGTTCTTGAGATAGTCAGGCTTAACAAAACTCGTTTTCATGTTTCTATTGAGCATATTCATAGTTTGAATAGACTGACCCGTTTTGTAAACAATGTTGTTTAACGTGTCAACTCTCTTTTTCAAAGCAAGAATTTTTTCAATATCCTTTTCTTCACGAGTTTTATAAAGCTCAGTTTGTTCTTTGTTAACCGACTCTAATTCAGTAATCTGGAGTTTATGTTGTAGCAGTTGTTATTCAAGTTCCGATATCTTTTGTTTTGACATATGAATTTCGTGTGTTACTTCAGAACAATATTGTTCGTTAAGCACCTTACGTTCATATACCAAACCATTAGCTATTTCAACTCGTCGATCAGCTTCTTTTACATAATCACACTCTTTAAGCATGTCTATCTTCTCGGCTAAGGATGTGTTTGATTGCTTCAAACGTTTATTAGCCTCTTTGTTTTCCTCAATTTCATGTTTTAAAGAATCAATTATAGACGCAAGCAAATCACGATCCTCATCCGAGTCAGTATCCTGAGCAGCATTACCGTCATCGTTACACATATGCTGTGAATCCATAGAGATATTGATATCCTCCGTGTCCATTACATATGTGTCATTGATGCTTTCGGGTTGCTCAGGATGCCGTCGTTCATTAGCAAACACATTATAGTTATCACATGTTGGTACCTTTTCAATTGTCTCAGTATCAAAGATAGGTCCAGAAGTATCAGCATTCTCTGGAAGCACTTCTTGAATCTTTGCCATGTACAAATAATGTGCCTTGAATTCTTGATCATCAGCTTCATCATCAGTGTCATCACGCCAGTCAACTTCATCTGCTGTGAGTGGAATTCCTGCTTCTTCTTTCTTACAAAGCAACATCTTTTCCTTGTGATATCCCTAATCCTTAACCCGTTTTGGCTTTTTGCATTCCCTAGCCATGTGCCCAAATCCCTTGCAATTGAAGCATTGAATCCCAGTCTTCTACACAACCGGAGTGCCTACAGTATCTCTAGCCCCAACTTGATTCGGCATCCTCTGATTATCATACCTAGCCTCACGATCATACCTAGGTGCATGATCAACTTCCTTATATCGATCATTGGATGATGATCTGAGGTTGTTGTTGGTAGGTTTGTAGATCTTCTTATAAGTTGTGGTGAGTAAAGACATGAGTTCTTCAATCTTCTTGTCCCTTGAAGTTTGTTCATCATCACTATCTCCATCTGACTCGGTGTCATACTTTGGAGGTGGAGTGGGGACAATTGCTTTTGCATTTTTAGCAGTAGCTGGAGGTTTGGTGGATGAACTTGATGACTTTGAGGAATGAGTAGGTGGTTGTTGATGGTGTACGGGTTTTGTTGAAGTAGCAGCCACAAAAGTAATAGAGTTAGCAGACCGTTCTGCCTTTTCAGCCCTTAGTTCATTCACTTCATTCTGATGTTGTTTCAGGATATCATAAAGTTTGTGATAGGAGATGGTCTTGATATCTTCCCTTTGTTTAACCAAAGTCACAAACCTTTGCCATTGCGGTTTGAGTTGAAGTAGAAACTGAACATTGGCATGATGATTGGAGATGGTGCACTGATTTCTAACAGGCTCATTCATCATTTTGTAGAACCTCGAGTAATATGAGTCAATGGATTCCCCATCTTCGGATGTGAATTTTCCAAACTCCCAAAGTAAATTAGTCTCGAGATCTTAAACGTTGATTGACTCACCTTGCTTCAATCGGTGAATTGCATTCCACATTTCCATAGCATTAGGACATACATCAACCATGGAATAGATATCGTTATCAATCCCAGTGAGTATGTAGTTCACAGCATCAGCTTCAGCTTGGAGGAGTTTCTTTTTCTCAACAGGACAAGTATCGAAATTCTCCATGGCTCGTGTAGTTGATGAAGTACCACCCTCTGCTTGTGTGATAATGGGTCTGAATTCAAAAACTGGAGGTGGATTCTCAAGGCAGTAACGAAGAGCAGTTCGGTTCTCTTTCCCATCGAGAAATATGAGAAAGCGAGATCTCTATTGAACATAACAACCGTCAGTGAGCACATGTGGATTCCCATTGCCACCTTGTTCCAAACGAATTTGATTTGTAGTCGCATTGTGAT
The DNA here is from genome assembly GCA_025667525.1 of Glebionis coronaria. NCBI lineage: Eukaryota > Viridiplantae > Streptophyta > Magnoliopsida > Asterales > Asteraceae > Glebionis > Glebionis coronaria. The sequence continues at coordinate 231,400,275 of CM046881.1, forward strand.
GTTGTTGTTAGACATTGTCGATGATTGTGAATGGATTATGATCTTAGTGGATGTGTTGTGATGAGGTGTGGTTGAGGTTGTCGAGAAAATATGTTAAAATCTCCTAAGAGTTGTCTCACCAGAAACCAAAAATTCCAAGGCCAAAAACACTCGATTTGTTAAAAAATTTCACTTTTTCTGAAAAATTGCTATTTTTGGATAACTGAATATTTTCGGAAAATTTGAAATTCTTCGGAATAATTGAGATCTTCGGAATATATGACAATCTTCGGAATAATGGATGGTTTTCGGAATAAATGATAATCTTCGAAGTATAGGTTGATCTTCGGAATATTGACAATCTTCGGAATAATGAACAGTCTTCGGAATAAGTGACAATTTTCGGAATAAAGGTTGATCTTCGGAATATTGACAATCTTCGGATAAATACCTTTTTCGGAATAACTATGTTTTTCGGAAAAACTGGATTCTTCGGATAAATGATGAATCTTCGGAATAAGTGAGGTTTCTCGGAATAATAACCCTTCTTCGGAATTAATTGGCTTTTTCGGATAAGATCACTGTTTTCGGATAAATCACTTTTTCGGAATAAGTGAAATCTTCAGAAAAACACCACTATTTCGGAAAAACAGTATGATTTCGGATAAAGTATTTCGGATAAAGGTTGATTCTTCGGAATAAATTTTTGGAATAAACACCACTTTTCGGAATACTAAAACCCTTTTCCGAAAATTTTCTTCAGAAAAACTTATGATTTTCGGAATAATGAAACCCTTTTCCGAAAATACAACTGTTGATCGACAAACCCCTTTTCTCGGATTAAACTTGTAAAAAATGTAACTATTTGCCAAAACTTGATCCAAAAACCCAAATTTTTTTGTGTTTTTACCCAAACAAAACAATACCAAATCTCTACCACTACTATGTAGAAGATTTGTATCAAGATTAAACCATAAAAAACACAAAAAAAAATTGGATCAAGGATTATGGATCAAATACCTCACAAAATCAACAAGAACAATAACCACGGATCTTCAATCACCTATCCACTATAGGCTCTTGATACCAAATGTTAATCCCACTTCAATCCATAACACAATATTTAGAGAGAGAAAGAGAAGAAAAGTAGAGAGAGAAACTAGAGAGATTGGATGGTTAAAACATAAACTAGAGAGAGAAAGTAAATGGTAACCAACACCCTCTTCCACACATGAAAGAGGGTATATATATGCCACGGCCTTAAGGCCTTAGTGGGCTTGTTCAGGGTCGGGCTTGGATTTGCTAGGGCTTACGCTCCTAACTTAGACAATATTAGCTTAAAGTCCAAGCCCGATTTTCCCGATTAACCTATTAAAATACAAGACCAATAATGACTAAGATGACCTATTACATTCTTGTTCGACTATATAAAATATAGGGCTAACATCCTTGCTTATGTTGCACATAAGGGATTCATTGTCTATCAAATAGACGTAAAGACGACGTTTCTTAACGGTCCTTTGAAGGAAGAAGTCTATGTCACGCAACCGGAAGGATTCGTCAATCCTCATTATCCTGACAAGGTGTATCGTCTCCACAAAGCACTTTATGGACTCAAGCAAGCTCCAAGGGCGTGGTACGACGAGCTCTCGAAATTTTTGGTATTCAAAGGTTTCTCAAAAGGTTCAATTGATCTAACTTTTTTCACTTATAAATACGGGGATGACATTTTGCTTGTGCAGATTTATGTTGATGACATTATTTTCGGGTCTACAAACCCAAAACTTTCAAAATGGTTTGAAAAAGTCATGCACAACAAATTTGAAATGTCAATGATGGGCGAACTAAAATTCTTTCTAGGAATTCAAGTTCACCAATCCCCAAGTGGTATCTTTATAAACCAAGCTAAGTATTGTCAAGAGATAATTGTCACACCCCACCATGGCGGAATATGGGGCGCGACGTATAGATATCATCACAACAACAGTGTGTCTATAGAGAGAACTAAATGAAATTGAAATATCATAAATGGCGACACAAATGTCGTAACAATATCTCAACAATGCAGGCGTCTAGGTAAGTAGGTAACAGGCCTATCTTACCAAAGACATACAAATGAACAAACATCAAACATATAGGTACCATAAAGTTCACTTAATCAAGACACAAAATAAAATCTAAGAGGAAAGGGAATCCTCCTAATGCAATCCTAGCAGCCTCTACACTCTAGCCACTTCTAACATCATCCTCCTCAACTACCTCACCTGAAAATGACACTAAAATATGTCAACATAAAGTTGGTGAGAACATAGGTTTAAGTTATCTAGAACATCATAAGAAACCTTTACATCCACTGCAAATAAGTTGAAGGAAAACAATTTATAGTAATGGACCATAATGTGATAATCATGTTACATGCATCCACAACAAAACATAAACCAAGTACCGATCACATCTACAATTCACAAAGCACACTATAACAATCAAGAAGTATCCCGTCACACACACAAGAACACACACCACACTATCCGGATCTTTCCCACACCACCTATAGAAGATGAACTATATCCCCGTCGAGATATCTTGCCTCCGAAGAGACGATGCACAAGTACTCAGGACGGATCGTACCCCACGAACCAAGAACTCAGGACGGATCGTGTCACACGAACCAAGAACTCAGAACCAAGAACTCAGGACGGATCGTGCCCCACGCTCCACACACATCACAACTGGTCCCATAGACGCCCATACATCTACGTACCAATCCCAATCATAACCCAATAAAGATTCACATATCAGAACACATATCAAAGCACATATGAGAACACATAAGCACGCAAGTCACACAATATCACATGTATGTCCACACATTTTAAAACATAGTACTAAATCATGTTAAAGAACATTGCAAGTGTCATCTCCATCCCATACTGGAAAAACATTTAAAAACGTAGCAAAACGGGACTATGAACTCACCTGATAGCACAGCAAGCTAGCACTCCTGCAAACCTATAAAATCATACCCGACACCCTTAGCTCAGGTATTAACACCCAAGTTAAGTAACAATCAAGGAGATGAATCTAATCCCCCAATCCCCACTATCTAGTTCTCCCACTACAAGCTATTCTATACGTAAAATTCCAGTTTTTCCCCGGTACGGTTTACTAGTCACTAAACGATCATATGAAGTGAACTTAACACCACACTTGACTCCTACCCTACTGGAGTTATGTTGTTATATGATCTAAGAACTTCAAAAACCAATTTTACTTTCTAATTACACGTTTAACCCTTTCGTTTAGTCTCTACGCCAAAAGTCGTTTTCACCAAAACTGATTTTCCGTACATGCTAAATGTTTGACACCAAAACCCCGACCTAAACACCATAAATTTTATTGAAAACCTCCAGTCTTTTTATATACATTATAAAGAGTTCTCAAATCAAAAATATTTGGCTATCTCATCCGTTTGGTTAGGTTTTGACTCAAATCCCCGAAATCAAAATTTATTCCTGAACAGCGCACTGTTTTTTTTAAATTATTTGACGACCTTCCTGAACTCCATTTTCGACCAACCTTACATTTTTGAAAAGTAGACTCCCTGATCTTAATTTTTAAAAAAAGAAACTCAACCAAAGGTGCTACCTACTGCCCGGAACAGTCGACACAAGACAGCCTTAAAAATCAGACTGTTTTACGCCTTTATGCACTAACCCTCTAAACATCATTAATTATCCCTAAATTTATAACACAAACCCTAAAATCATTAATGGATCTTAATTAATATATTTTTCCATAAAATTAATAAAACCCTAATCATCTCAATGATGGTTAATTAACAATACAATTATGATTAATTAATAAAAACATAAATTATATTAAGGTTTAATTGATCACTTACCTTGAAACAAGAAAAATTAATGAACCCTAATCATAATTTCGACTTCTCTTGATATAAATGGAAGATTTAGACTGATTTTAGGTTTATTTAGGGTTATTAGTCGTTTTTAGGGGTCTAGGGGTGTTTATATAGGCCATGGTAACCTTCTGGACAAGTTTAGGCCCAATTAGGACTTTTAAATGGTAATTATCCTATTTTTATTAATTTAATTATTAAAATTAAGGCTATGGGACCCACAAATTCGACTCCTCTCTGTGTTTTATTATATTTACACTCTCCCCCTTCTATTTTATGTTTACTTATACTCCTATATACTTTCGGGACCAAACCGGGTACTCTTTTGCTAATTTTTCGACTTTTTACGCGATTTTTGAACTAGCCTTCATTTCTAAAAGTTTCTAAATATAGAAAGTAACTATAAAACTTATCCTAACCATATTATATATACTTAATACATACATACAACATACGATACGTACACGAAACCTTATCAAAACGATACCCGAACTTTTCTGCAGTTCATTTCTGAACTCATTTCATTTCATTTCATTTCGTTTCATTTCCAACTTATACCATGATTTATACATTCATATGAACTCATGAGCACGAACCAACCCCATCACATCATCATATAACGTACCATGTACTACATAAACAATGTCTAACATCATGATAAAGTCTCAAATATGAGCACATAACACATAAACGCACACCAAGCACATGATCAACATCAAACAGTCAAAAGTGAAAAATCCAAAATCTAGGGTTGTCACATCACTCCCTCCTAATAGAAATCTAGTCCCGAGATTTACTCCATAAGCTCAAAAAACTTCATTTCACAACCAACTCGCTATCTCTCTCATAAGAACGTAACCGGATCATCCGTATGACTACAACAACGCCCTCAATGAATATAAGCTCAAGACAAATTTTAGGACCCCCAACTTTGGATAAACGATCAAGCCCATGGACAACTAACGGACGTTTACGTGAAAGAATTTAAATATATGAACCAAAACCTGAGACTCCAAAAGATACTCAACATAAAACATGTATCAACTCCCAACGAACCATAAAAGCGGACCAATGACACAAGAAGCACCCAACGACAACCGAAACGTATTACGACCGTTGACATACTATTAAAACCTTGTGCAAAACCAAAATTTACCCCAGAATGGATTTTGTACCTTAATGTATATTAGTTGTTCTAAAACCATGGTATCACATTAGTAATTTATGTAATCATTTGACGAAAAAAATCTATAGTCTCTTCACGAACGATCAATTGTCTAAAGCACACAACACAATATCACGCGTCAACATTGACTCCGGAACCCACATTCTTCATTAATGTAACAATCTCTATGATGGATACATCTAAAATCCTATCCCAAAGCAGCCCTATGTTAGCCTTCTAAGTGTCCACTATCCCAAAATACCCAAAACACGAGTTTAAACCATGTTGTCCGAAAATTAATCTTGAACTCGACAATTGTACAATTAATTCGACCAAGCTACTGACTTCCATTGACAATACGTTCTAAATATTTGAAAAGTACGCTCCGAGTACATAACTTTAGGCTTTTGAATCACCCAAAAATCTTTAAAAACGAATAAGTTATAACCAAAACGATTTTTACCTAGAATCTGCCCAGACATTAGCGACAGTTTCTGACAGTTTAGCGATGAATTCTGACAATTTAGCGACAGTTTCTGCCTACTCCGATTTATAACCAAAAAAAACGATTTGAAACCCTAAAACCCCTCATTAATTACCAAATTCAAGACCTAATTTATTTTAATTCCAGAAAATTAGAAACCCTTACCCATCATATGAGTAATTACATGATTTTAACATATTTAATTAAATAAGAACAAGAATCTAACTAAAGATCATTAGCTTTGGGTGATCAAAACTAATTTTAGTTTTTTTTAAAAAATAATAATAATAATAATAAACAAGCCATACTTATATGTTAAAAAAAATATATATCCCATCTAATTTCAAACACGCTTACGACACTTAACCCTTATTTCACCGACTACCAACAACTATTTTAACTATTTACAAATTCCATTTCTTTTACCACATAAGATACAAACTAAAAGATACCGTGATCCCAAAAAGAATTCTCCACCCTCTCAATAGCCTCTACACCAAAAGTACCGTACAAACAAATACGTGAAATGAGGACTCGATAAATGCGCTACTACAGAAGTTGAACATCCCAAAGAATGAAGAGCTATAAAACCATCCTAAGAATACAACCGATAAGTAGAAGGGATATATACATATATATAGGCATACACGTACATACACTCAAGTCCATACAACATATACAATACAAGCATGTATTAACCCTCTTTCATGCAACCATACTTAGGAATCCACTGATGTCGTGGTACTTGTATAACTATGTTGGCCACCATACTTATACCAGTCCCCTTTCACTAATGCACTCCCTCCTATGATGACACTTATAAGAATTAATACTACACATAACACATCAGTCTACCAACTCAAATAATCACATAGATCCTACAACTCATATAAGCACATAATCCACAACATAACATAAGGTCCAAAATCACATGTATTAAAATAACATAGCCAATGCATGAAACAAATAAACTCGTAGTCCAGCTGAACCAGCGTAGACTAAATTCAAAATGTATAAAGAACATGAAAACATAATTAAACGAAATCCAACAATGACTAGCGTATACGACTATAGTTCTACCCGCACTAGTCAAAACTCGTAAATAAAATAAAATGTAGCTAAGTATGAACTTACTATGGTTCAATTCATACTAGTCAAAACATCGCAGTAAATAACATCCAAACACATCAATTAATATAAAATGCACACATACTCCTATGACGCCTATATGCAGAGACCCTCAAGCTATAGATTAGGCTACGCGACTAAGCAACCTAATTCTCTATAACCATTGGCTCTGATACCATTCTGTCACACCCCACCATGGCGGAATATGGGGCGCGACGTATAGATATCATCACAACAACAGCGTGTCTATAGAGAGAACTAAATGAAATTGAAATATCATAAATGGCGACACAAATGTCGTAACAATATCTCAACAATGCAGGCGTCTAGGTAAGTAGGTAACAGGCCTATCTTACCAAAGACATACAAATGAACAAACATCAAACATATAGGTACCATAAAGTTCACTTAATCAAGACATAAAATAAAATCTAAGAGGAAAGGGAATCCTCCTAATGCAATCCTAGCAGCCTCTACACTCTAGCCACTTCTAACATCATCCTCCTCAACTACCTCACCTGAAAATGACACTAAAATCTGTCAACATAAAGTTGGTGAGAACATAGGTTTAAGTTATCTAGAACATCATAAGAAACCTTTACATCCGCTGCAAATAAGTTGAAGGAAAACAATTTATAGTAATGGACCATAATGTGATAATCATGTTACATGCATCCACAACAAAACATAAACCAAGTACCGATCACATCTACAATTCACAAAGCACACTATAACAATCAAGAAGTATCCCGTCACACACACAAGAACACACACCACACTATCTGGATCTTTCCCACACCACCTGTGGAAGATGAACTATATCCCCGTCGAGATATCTTGCCTCCGAAGAGACGATGCACAAGTACTCAGGACGGATCGTGCCCCACGAACCAAGAACTCAGGATGGATCGTGTCACACGAACCAAGAACTCAGAACCAAGAACTCAGGACAGAACGTGCCCCACGCTCCACACACATCACAACTGGTCCCATAGACGCCCATACATCTACGTACCAATCCCAATCATAACCCAATCAAGATTCACATATCAGAACACATATCAAAGCACATATGAGAACACATAAGCACGCAAGTCACACAATATCACATGTATGTCCACACATTTTAAAACATAGTACTAAATCATGTTAAAGAACATTGCAAGTGTCATCTCCATCCCATACTGGAAAAACATTTAAAAACGTAGCAAAACGGGACTATGAACTCACCTGATAGCACAACAAGCTAGCACTCCTACAAACCTATAAAATCATACACGACACCCTTAGCTCAGGTCTTAACACCCAAGTTAAGTAACAATCAAGGAGATGAATCTAATCCCCCAATCCCCACTATCTAGTTCTCCCACTACAAGCTATTCTATACGTAAAATTCCAGTTTTTCCCCGGTACGGTTTACTAGTCACTAAACGATCACATGAAGTGAACTTAACACCACACTTGACTCCTACCCTACTGGAGTTATGTTGTTATATGATCTAAGAACTTCAAAAACCAAATTTACTTTCTAATTACACGTTTAACCCTTTCGTTTAGTCTCTACGCCAAAAGTCGTTTTCACCAAAACTGATTTTCCGTACATGCTAAATGTTTGACACCAAAACCCAGACCTAAACACCATAAATTTTATTGAAAACCTCCAGTCCTTTTATATACATTATAAAGAGTTCCCAAATCAAAAATATTTGGCTATCTCATCCGTTTGGTTAGGTTTTGACTCAAATCCCCGAAATCAAAATTTATTCCTGAACAGCGCACTGTTTTTGTAAAAATTATTTGACGACCTTCCCGAACTCCATTTTTGATCAACCTTACATTTTTTAAAAGTAGACTCCCTGAACTTAATTTTAAAAAAAAAGAAACTCGACCAAAGGTGCTACCTACTGCCCGGAACAGTCGACACAAGACAGCCTTAAAAATCAGACTGTTTTACGCCTTTATGCACTAACCTTCTAAACATCATTAATTATCCCTAAATTTATAACACAAACCCTAAAATCATTAATGGATCTTAATTAATATATTTTTCCATAAAATTAATAAAACCCTAATCATCTCAATGATGGTTAATTAACAATACAATTATGATTAATTAATAAAAACATAAATTATATTAAGGTTTAATTGATCACTTACCTTGAAACAAGAAAAATTAATGAACCCTAATCATAATTTCGACTTCTCTTGATATCCATGGAAGATTTAGACTGATTTTAGGTTTATTTAGGGTTATTAGTCGTTTTTAGGGGTATAGGGGTGTTTATATTGGCCTTGGTAACCTTCAGGACAAGTTTAGGCCCAATTAGGACTTTTAAATGGTAATTATCCTATTTTTATTAATTTAATTATTAAAATTAAGGCTATGAGACCCACAAATTCGAATCCTCTCTGTGTTTTATCATATTTACACTCTCCCCCTTCTATTTTATGTTTACTTATACTCCTATACACTTTCGGGACCAAACCGGGTACCCTTTTGCTAATTTTTCGATTTTTTACGCGATTTTTGAACTAGCCTTCATTTCTAAAAGTTTCTAAATATAGAAAGTAACTATAAAACTTATCCTAACCATATTATATATACTTAATACATACATACAACATACGATACGTACACGAAACCTTATCAAAACGATACCCGAACTTTTCTATAGTTCATTTCTGAACTCATTTCATTTCATTTCATTTCATTTCATTTCGTTTCATTTCCAACTTATACCATGATTTATACATTCATATGAACTCATGAGCACGAACCAACCCCATCACATCATCATATAACGTACCATGTACTACATAAACAATGTCTAACATCATGATAAAGTCTCAAATATGAGCACATAACACATAAACGCACACCAAGCACATGATCAACATCAAACAGTCAAAAGTGAAAAATCCAAAATCTAGGGTTGTCACAATAATCAAAGAGCATGGTATGACCTCATGTGACCCCGTTGGGACACCATTATCAACCACATCCCTAGATGTTGATTTGGAGGGAGATGCCATAGATCAAACGAAATATCGTTCCATGATCGTCTCCCTCATGTACTTAACAGCAAGCCGACCAGATATATCACATGCTACGTGTTATTGTGCACGATATCAAGCACGACCCACTGAAAAGCACCTCTAGGAGGTTAAACGGATATTTCGGTACCTAAATAATACCATTCATTTGGGACTCTGGTATCCGAGGGAACCCGGTTTCTTTCTAACGGCCTATTCAAATTCTGATCACGCAGGGTGTCTTGATACACGTAAAAGTACTTCTGGTGGTGCACAATTTCTAGGTCAAGATAAGCTTGTGGGATGGTCTTCCAAGAAGCAGGATTGCACGTCACTGTCATCAGCCGAAGCGGAGTATGTGTCTCTATCTGCGTGTTGTGCTCAAGTTCTATGGATAAGAACACAACTCACGGATTATGGCTTCCACTTTGAGAAAGTACCTATGTACTGTGACTCAAAGTCCGCCATAGCCATCTCCTGCAATCCAGTACATCATTCCCGCACGAAGCACATTGATGTCATATATCACTTCATTAAGGAACAAGTTGAAAGGGGTATCGTTGAACTATACTTTGTTGGAACTGATTACCAATTAGCTGACTTGTTTACAAAAGCTCTTTTGAAAGAGAGGTTTGCGTATCTAGTTAGGCAAATTGGTATGAGATGTTTGACTCCAGCAGAACTGGAGATTCTGGCAAAGAAGCCTGCTTGATTCATCTATCAAACATCTACCTGTAAATATCTTTGAAAAAAGAAAAATACAAAAATATAAAACATATAAAAACAAAACACAAAATTAAAAATATTTTAAAATCCAAAAAAGATTCTTCTCGACATGTCTTTCATTATCCATAATATGGACGTACCTAGAAATGTCACTCAATAACGACACGGGTGTGTACATAAAGCTCGAATGAAAGTTGTAAATATTTTTCAAAACATGTCATTTCTTTTAATAAAGGAAATTGTCTATTTTGGACAGTATTTCCAAACAACGGGTAGAGCAATCTATCACGGATTGAGCTTGTTACAAAACATTCCACGTTTTGAGCTCAACACAATGGCTTGTAATCACTTTCAGATTGCAACCCGGATCAATATTCACGGGGGAGTGTACGATTTAGTGCCCTTACCCTCAGCAAAATAAGTTAAATCTTCTTACACTTGAGTGGATTTGTCAAGACATTCAAAGTCTATGAACTCAAGTTTATGCTTTAGAAAAACCTCTTCGCCAAAAAGAAATAGGATTTTTCAAAAAGCGTTGAACACAATTTTTTCGAGAATTTCTCAATGATTATTCAAAATCTTTCAAAAATTGTGTGTTCAACAACTCCCATCCTCAAAAAGCGAAATGTGGATCAAATCCTCACAATGACAATTCAATTGGGTCAATTTTTGAGGGGGAGCATTTCAACTTTATGCAAAAGATTAACACATCTTTCTCCCGGAGACATTCAAGACTATTTTTCAAAATATATTTTAATCAAATTCGGTATCTCTAATATCAAAAGATTTTATATATTAGAGATAGGGGAGAAAATGTGATTAAAATGTGATCTTATATAAGACTCAAGCACTTTAACTCTTACCTACATGTGCAAAACACATTGGATTATCGATGCACATGTGAAGGGGAGCATTTATGAAACGACAAAAACTATCAAGGTGTTAAATCTTTTTCAAACACCTAGTTAGATATTTGAAGTGGTTTTTATGGTTACGATCAAATACCCACAACATCTTTAATTCACGACGTTATTGGTGTCAAAAGGGTGGTTAGGTTTAAGTCCTATGATCCAACCAGAACCGGAGGGATCTTCCTAGGGACAATCTAATAGATTATTAGAAGTCCTTAGGAAAGATGGAGTAGAATGTGAACGTAGCTGAATGCCGACTAAGTACTGATGCTAGCACTGGAACAATCAAACAAGGTGCTAGTAATGATGTCTTGGTAAGCATTGAAGGGGTTGAAGAATGAAAAAGAAATGTAAGGATCGAGGGTGTAAAGAAAGAAGCCCTCCATACAACTTAGGCAGAAACCGGGTCAACACATCATGAAGACAACTCATCATGGACCCAGTGATGTGAAGCACAACCCTTTCCTAGCTACTCAGGCTTCTCTCAAAAGAAGTTTGTTTAATTGTCATGGAGAACAACATGACTTCTATTAGCTTTCTCATTCCGAGATAGTTAATATTGAATAGGTGGCATCTGCTCCAGCCTACGACCACTAAAAGTGCACAAATCGAGTCTAGAGCCAAGAGATCAATCAAATCTCGTTAGGACACACGGATGACGAACAAGAGAGTCCTACGCCATATCCTTGTGATATTGCTAGAACACTCAAAATGATACTACTTAGAATTCACAATGATGAGTGGAAATCCTTCCAGTGTTAACATCAAACAGCATTGCGATAGGTCATATGTAAGATTCTTTATGAATTAAACATATGTAGAACTGAAAAGAAACAGTGGTTTGATTCTGAATTGATTCGAACTCGTTTAGGTTTCTACGCAATATCTTTATGGTCTTGCAAGAACATTCAGAGTGATATTCATTAATATTCACAGTGACGAATGGAAATCCTTTTAGCGTCCACATCAAACAGCGCTACGGTAGGTGACTTGTGAGATTCTTATGAATTAAGCTTGTGTCAACTGGAAAGCAACAATGGTAAGATTCTTTACGAATCACACTTGTTCTAGGAATTTGAATTGACGACTTTAATCAAGCGGATATCTATCCAACTGATTCACTCTTTATGTTCGCAGTCTTGCTTTGAGATGGTCGAGTAAAGAGAACGGCTAGTACAGCCGCGAAACCCTGTCAAGGAGATTCTTAACTGAATCTACCTATCACAGGTACGGTATTTAATATCATATAACGGTCTTCACCGACCGGAGGTAAAACGCCATCGATTTAGGACGAATGTCAAAGCCATTTAGTCCGTGTCTATGTTTTGTCTCAAGAAGGTGGCGTCACGGTGTACTCAGCAAAGTCAAAGATTCAAAACCACATACTCATGCCAAAAGACATATTCAACAATTAATAGCGTGAGCATGTGGATGAAGACACAAGATCGCAAGATGGCAAAGACAAGTCAAGGATAATTTGAAGATCTCAAGATCAAAAGACAAAGTCGAAAGACAACGACAAAGGCTCAAAGATCATAGCATGAAGGAAAAAGACTACTATTACACGTTCAAGACTCATTTATGGCAAGATTAGTAATCTCTACAAATTTCCAAATGACAAAGGGTAATGACCTCTCATAAAGGGTAATGACCTCTCATTGGGGGAGATTGTTAGCCTCAAAATATTGAGTCAAACAAGAATGCTCGGTCATATGCTCATTATGAATCGTATATTAGAACATTGTAATAGGTAGTAGGTTAGTCATGTATTACGGGCTTAACTTTAATCTAAGGTTCATTTATAAGTAACCAAAGCCCAAAAGGAAAGCCCGACCTACTATCATATAGCCCATCATGCCACATGTAGGCAAGGCTATATAAACCTCTCCTTGCATGTAAGGAGAGGTTGCATGGTCATTCTATTTTCTTAATCTAACATTTCACAAGTTTTCACACACTTCTCTCTCTTTTCTCTCTCTAGTTTCTCTCTCTAGAATTCATCTTCTTCATCTATTTTCTACCTTTCTTTCTTGTTTAATCATCACATAATATATGGGACAACACTTTGACTTGTGTTGACTTGTCATCTTTTGTCCTTCTTTTGTCTTTTCTTCATCATAAATGCCTTGATTTCCGTGTTTGCATCAAATTTGTATCTTTTTACCTACACAAGCACAAACAATAAAGAATACTCATAATACTGCTTTTACACATTAAGATCTGGTATTTACTTTGTGTTTTAGGGTTAAATATGATATAATTGATATGAGATTTCACTATTATCAATACCAAAAGCCAATATAGGTCATGAGGTCAATAACGTGCATGAATACTTGGAGGGGTGACCTAGTCATGCAATTAGAGGGGATGTCACTAATTAATATGGTAATGGGTAGGAGAGATCAGCTCCTTGTGAAGGATGCAAGGCACACACAACATTCACCATGAAATCCTGATTGACACTGTAACTAGGATGCACCCATACGCCCCACATGATAATAAATAATAATAAAGGCCAAATAAACTGAAAGGGACGCCACGAGCTAACCCTCCGCAATGGTGAAGTAATAAGTGTGAAAACACTTATCCTTTTACCACTTATTTATACTAATAACAAGACCAAAACGTGTATTTAATGTCGTAAAAGGCGGAATTATGCGTGGTTTGTGTTTTTATTGTGTTTTAGGAAAAAAATATGAAAAAGGAAGAAAACACGGGCTTTCACGGGCTTTTATCGAAAAAAAGACAAAACACGATGTCAAAAGATCAAAAGTGCAAGAAGAACGGAAGTCAAAGGCCTATTCTGAAGATTTATCGAAGAAAAAATTCTAAAGACGGAAGTTAGACAAACTCTAAGAACCAAGTCTACTAAAAGAAGAAAATTAGAAGACGAGTTCATTTTATCATTCGACTAATCCCGAGACAAAGTCGAGAAAGACGAGTTATTTAAAAAAGACGAGAAGACAAGAGAAAGAAGGAAGCAACAACACCCTCCCCTTCTCCTATATATAGTCTCCTAATAGTTCATTATGATGAGTTAGTTCATTTTTCTTAGTTTCTCTTAAGGTAATTAGGATTAGGTGTAACTTTCTCTCTCTAGTTTTACTTTCTCTCTCTAAATTTTCTTTCAAGTTTGCCTAATCTTTCATCTTTAAATCTTGTAATCTTGAATCTTTAATCTTCATCTTAATTTCAAGCTTCTCATAATCAATCTTATTCTTCCTTTCTTGTTTTAATCTTGTGTTTGATTCGGTAAAAGTATGTAGTTTGTTTCATCTTTATTCTTATTTGATTAAAGTGCTTATCTTTTGTTCTTATCATTTTTATGTGATTTATGGTTTTAGCTTATTGTGCTTTTTGATTGATTTGTTATTTTCTTATTTTTAATAAAGTGTTTTTAAAAGTTTAATCTTTTAAAAGTTGATTTTATAAATTTTGCTTATATGGTGTTTTGAAAGTTTTTAATTTGTGGCTTATTTAGTTCTTCTTAATATTGATTTGGTTAAGTTTTTGGTAAGTGCTTATTAGAAAAGTGCTTATTTGGTTTTTGCTTATTTTCCTTTTACATTCCATCGTAAAGTTCTTAAGGGTTTAAGTATTCCGATCGAGTATCATGATCGCATAAGCCTAAGGGTTTCTACTTGCGATCAGATACTGCGATCACTCATTGCGATCACAAGTTGCAATCCAAGCTGCGATCACAAGTTGCGATCCAAGTTGCGATCACAAGCTGCGATGACAGTTGCGATCACAAGATGCGATCACAAGTTGCGATCCAAGCTGCGGTCACAAGTTGCGATCATAAGTTGTGATCCAAGTTGCGATCCAAGTTGCGATCCAAGTTGCGATCTGTTTTTTTACCGTATTGTTTTCAAATTTTATTTTTCGCGCCATTTTCCTTAAGTTTAATTTAAAATTATTTTGTCTTATTTTATTTTTATTTTTATTTTTACTTTTTATTAAGTCCCAAATTTGTATAATCTCTTTATATTTGTCATTTGCCTTAATTCAATTTACTTTTAATTTACTCCCCCTTTTAGTTACCAAAAACGATATGTCCACCCTAAACCGTGATCAATTCGAATTGAATCGAGTACGAACAACACTCAACAACACAAACAAAAATCAATCATATTAAAATGGCGCCGTTGTCGGTTCTTTTCGTAAAGATTAACGGTTTTTTGTGAGAAAAATTGGATTTTGGGATCCGTTCTCTTGGGAACGTTATTTTCATAGCATAAAAAAATTTCAAAAAAATCCTAAAAAAGTATAAAATTTTCAAAAAATCCAAAAAATAAAAAAGATAAAAATCAAAAATATTGTATTGCTTTTAGTGTATGCGTACTCGATCTTCTTCTAATCTTGATCCCGATACTCGTAAAGACTTAGATATGGCCGGTGTGCATAATAATAACAATCCACCACACCCCGTTGTGAATAATAACAACCATCACCCTCAACCCGACCTTCGTACGATGGAGGAGTTATGCCAACCGACAATGAATGGACGTGTAGGACCGATTGCGCCAATGCAACTCACGGCTCCCTAATTTTCGTTGAAGCATTACATGATCCAACAAGTTCAAAATGCTTACCCATTTCGCGGATTACCGGATGATGATGCCAACAAACATCTCGATAAATTTATAACCGTCACTCAAAACATGAAATTACCCGGTGTTACCATGGATTTTCTCCGTCTTCATCTTTTTCCACACACTTTATCCCATCATGCCGAAAAATGGTTTGATCGTCCTCCTAAAAACTCAATTCATACATGGGACGAGATGACTCAAAGATTTTTGTCGCGCTTCTTTCCACCATCCATTTTAACTAGTCTTAGGAATCAAATCAGTGGTTTCCCTCAAGAACCCGATGAGTCTCTTTTCGATGCTTGGGAACGTTATAATGTCTTGATCGATCGTTGTCCTAACCATAATATGCTCCCCATCACTCTAATTGATACTTTCTACAACGGGTTAACTTTTCGTGATCGTGATACGATTAATGCCGCCGCCGGTGGTACATTTATGAAAAGATGACCCGAGGAGTGTAGAGAGCTAATCGAGAACATGACCACTCATCACAAAAATAGGGATTCATCCGCATCCTCAAGAAATAACCCGAGGGTCAATGTTTCTTCTACTTCATCAAACCCCGAGTTAACCGAACTCACCCGCCAAATAGCCGAGATGAACAAAAATTTATTAACCATGGCTACGAAGCAATATCAACAAGTTAAAGTTGTAGCACTTTCTTGTGAGACTTGCGGCGGTCCTCACTCATACACCGATTGTCCTTATACTCAAGATAATCCTTGTGAGAACATGTACATGGCTAACGGTAACTTTTCTACGGGAGGCTATCAAGCACGTCCTCAAGGTGACCGTAATTTGCTAAGTTATCGTTCAAACAATTTTCTTTCACCACCCGGTTTTCCTCCTCAAAACCATAACAACCTCAATCGCAACAATCAAATCCAACCTCGATCTCCTAATCAATATCAAACCCAAAGAAATCCATATCCACCTCAAGGAAATAATCAAGTTTACCAACTACCCACCTATCAACCACCCGCTTACCAAGATCCACCTTTTAGCCAACCCACGACATTTAATTAAGAGATCGAAACCTACATGAGGACTAATGACGTGTTGGTGAAAAATCTTCAAAGCCAAATTATTAACTTAAAAGGTGACATGGCTAAACAAAGGAATGATCTTCGAGTCGAGCTTAGGAATGACATGTGAAACTCTTTAAGCAATCAAACAAATGAATTAAGGGATATGATGGCTAGTTTCTTCCAAAGTAATCAACCCTCTGCTTCGGGTTCTCTTCCGAGTAACACCATTGCAAATCCAAGAGGGGAGATGAAAGCAATCACTACCCGCAGTGGAAAAGGCTATAAGGAACCCGAGATTCCTAAACCTACTCCGGTGATTGTGACAAAGGATAACGAGCAAACTTCACCAACTCCTTCACCTTCCAACCCCATCCCTCCACCACCAAAGGATGTGAGTTACCAATCTATTCCAAATCCTTCCTCTCAACCCGACATACCTTATCCTTCAAGGTTGAGGAAAGAGAAGTTGAAGAATAAGGATGATATTCAAGTTTCAAACTTTCTTAAAATATTTAAACAATTGAATTTCAACATCTCATTTGCCGAGGTGCTCGCTCACATGCCTAAATATGCTAAAATGTTCAAAGATTTTCTAAGTGATAAGGAAAAACTTCTTGATATTGCTCAAACCCAACTTAATGAGAATTGCTCCGCGGTTCTTTTAAGGAAACTACCAACCAAACTTGGTGATCCGGGTCTCTTTCTCATTCCTTGCAACTTTCCCGAGGTAGAGAATTGTATGGCCCTAGCTGATCTTGGTGCTAGTATCAACTTAATGCCATTAAGCGTTTGGAAACAATTATCTCTACCCGAGCTAGTCCCCACACGAATGACATTGGAGTTAGCTAACCGTACGGTTGCTTACCCGGTGGGGATAGCCGAAGATGTCTTTGTCGGTGTCGATAAATTCACCTTTCCGGCGGATTTTATTGTCGTTGACTACGAGATGGATCCCCGTGTTCCATTAATCGTTGGACGTCCATTCTTGAGGACCGGTCGCACTCTTATTGATGTAGCCGCGGGCGAATTAATCATGAGAGTTGGTGACGACAAAATCGTCTTTAACATGGGTAAACTTTCTAACCAACCTTATGAACACGAGAACGTTAATTTCATTGACGTACTTGATGAGGCTTGTGAAGAACATTTCAAAGACGCTTGTAAAAGTGGTCTTTCTCCTTTACCTCATGTTGAGAACGTAGCTTCTATTGCTCCATCATTGACTCCATTTGGAGAAAGTGACTTTCTTTTGAAAGAGTTTGAAGCAAGCTTAGGGGATGTGGACTTAAAATATGACGATTCTCCCTACGATTGGGAAGAAGACATTTGTACCATTGAGAAACTTCTCAATGAGGACCATATTTCTCCACCTTCTCCTATGGAAGTTACAAACGATGATCCTAATTTGACTAAGCCTTCCATCGATAATCCTCCAAATTTAGAGCTTAAGGATTTACCTTCTCATCTTGAATACGTTTTTCTAGAAGACAATAAGAAGTTACCCGTCATCATTGCAAAGGACTTAAAAGAGGACGAAAAATCTCGACTTATCGATGTGCTCAAAAATCATAAGAAATCAATTGTTTGAAAAATTTCCGACATCCGCGGAATTGATCCTAACTTTTGCACTCATAAAATTCTCATGGAAGATGACTTTAAACCCGCAATCCAAAGCCAAAGAAGGTTTAATCCAAAAATTCATGACGTCATCAAGAAAGAAGTTATCAAACTTCTAGATGCCGGAATGATTTACCCTATTTCAGATTCGCCATGGGTTAGTCCCGTCCATTGTGTGCCTAAGAAAGGCGGAATAACCGTTGTTCCCAATGAAAACAACGAGTTGATTCCTACTCGACTTGTCACCGGTTGGCGAGTTTGCATAGACTATCGCAAGCTCAATGATGCCACTCGTAAGGATCATTTTCCTCTTCCTTTCATGGATCAAATGCTCGAGCGTTTAGCGGGTAATGACTACTATTTCTTTTTAGACGGTTTCTCCGGGTATTTTCAAATTCCTATCGATCCAAAAGACCAAGAGAAAACCACATTCATTTGTCCTTATGGAACATTTGCTTACAAAGAATGCCTTTCGGCATATGCAATGCTCTCGGGACTTTCCAAAGGTGTATTATGGCTATATTCCATGACATGGTTGAAGAAACTATGGAAGTCTTTATGGACGATTTCTTGGTCTATGGTGATTCTTTCTCATCTTGCTTTGCCAATTTAGAACGTATGCTTAAACGGTGTGAAGACACTCTTCTCGTTCTTAATTGGGAAAAATGCCATTTCATGGTAAAAGAAGGCATTGTTCTAGGTCACAAAATTTCCAAAGCCGGTATCGAAGTCGACCGTGCTAAAGTTGACGTCATTGCTAAGTTGCCTCCACCTACCACCGTCAAAGTAGTTAGAAGTTTTTTAGGTCATGCGGGATTTTATCGGCGTTTCATCCAAGATTTCTCTAAGATAGCTCGACCAATGACTCACCTCTTAGAAAATGATGCTCCTTTTATCTTTTCTCAAGAATGTCTCAATTCTTTCGAACTTCTTAAAGGTAAATTAACTAAGGCACCGGTCTTAGTCTCTCCAAATTAGGAGTTACCTTTCGAGCTCATGTACGATGCTAGTGATTTCGTGGTAGGATTTAAAATCGAAATTCATGATAAAAAGGGAGCGGAAAACCTCGTCGCGGATCATTTTAGTAGACTCGAGGATCCTTATCAAGGGGATCTTCCTAATCAAGCGATTAATGAGTAATTTCCCCATGAGGCCTTAATGTCGATTAACTCCAATCTTGACGATACCCCATGGTTTGCAGACATTGCAAACTATTTAGCGGGTGGTGTTCTTATGGAAGGGTTAACGTCCCAACAAAATAAAAAATTCTTTAAGGATATTATACACTATTATTGGGACGAACCTTACCTTTTTAAGCAATGTGTGGATCTTGTTATTCGTAGGTGTGTTGATGGCCGGCAGCTTTACTAATCCTTGAAGCTTGCCACAAATGACCCATCGGTGGTCACTTTGGTCCCAACTATACCGCGAAGAAAGTTTTCGACTTCGGATTCTATTGGCCCTCCATTTATCATGACGCCCATGAAATGGTTAAGAATTGTGATGCTTGCCAAAGACAAGGCAAGATCACACATAAAGATGAGATGCCTCAAAATTTAATCTAAGAATGTGAAATCTTTGACGTATGGGGCATCGACTTTATGGGGCCATTTCCATCATCCAAATGGAACAAGTACATCCTCGTAGACGTTGACTATGTATCCAAATGGGTTGAAGCAAAGGCTTTACCTACAAACGATGCGAGGGTGGTTGTGAACTTTTTGAAACAATTATTTACTCGATTTGGTGTTCCTCGTGCTATCATTAGTGATTGTGGGACTCATTTTTGCAATGATCAATTTGCACGAGTCATGGCTAAGTATGGTGTCAATCACCGACTTTCCACCGCGTATCATCCACAAACTAATGGTCAAGCCGAGATCTCTAACCGTGGACTTAAGCGAATCTTAGAGCGTACTGTGGGAGAGAATCATGCCTCATGGGCCGATAAGTTAGATAATGCTTTGTGGGCTTTTTGTACCGCTTATAAGACACCTATAGGTTGTACCCCTTATCGCCTTGTGTACGGAAAGGCTTGCCACCTCCCCATTGAGTTGGATCATAAGGCTTATTGGGCCTTGAAATGGGCTAATTTTGATATCAACAAAGCCGGTGATCTTAGAAAAATCCAACTCAATGAACTCAATGAATTAAGGAATGAGGCTTATGAAAACTCTTTGATCTATAAGGAAAAAACTAAGCTCATTCATGATTCCTAGATTAAGAACCGAGAGTTTCACATAGGTGATCAAGTTTTACTCTTTAACTCTCGGTTGAAATCTTTTCAGGAAAACTTAAGAGCCGTTGGTCTGGTCTATTCACCGTTGCCAAAGTTTTCCCATATGGTACTCTTGAGCTAGCTCAACCAAATGGGCCTAATTTCAAGGTGAATGGCCAACGTGTTAAGTTGTACTTTGGGGAGGACATCTCTCATGAGATAATTCCATCCATCGTCACGTTTCCCTTGAATTAGTATTGGGTCGGGTCAGGCTCGTGACTCGGTTAATAAAAACAAGCGCTTCTCGGGAGGCAACCCGATGATCTATCCTTTTACCCGTTTTCATAATAAGTGTAGGGGGAGCCAAGTAGGTGTTTTTTGTCTTGTTTCTAATGATGTGCATGGATTAAAGCTTTCAAAAAGCCACTTTTGATGATATTTGACGACCCGTGATCCCGTGTTCCTGTCTTCCCGGTTCTATCCTAAACTTTTGTGATTCAATATTTCATATCTTTTATGTTGACATTGAAATCACTATAGTCGTCTCTTCCTTAGCAAGATTTAAACAAAGTGCACAATGTCCTAAGTGTAGGGGAGTTTACTCCCCACATGCTTAAACATTGAGGAAAATGTTTATATCAAGTGTAGGGGGACTTCTATCGAAGTAATAAGTGGGCTTTTCCATTAATTTGTCCTCATTTTAACCGGAAAATTTAATTTTTCGACATTTTTCAAATTTTTTTTATCTATTTTGGGCTAGTAGTATTTTTCAATTATTTTCTTTTATTTTCTTGCATCGTATGTATATATTTCATTTCAAGGATAAAGTCAAAAGAGAAAAATTATTAAATAAAATGGTTTTAACAAGTTTAGATATCTTTGATATATTAGGCCCGTCATGAGTCTTTTGACTCAACCCGAGTTTACTGATTTGAGTTTACTCTAGCCAGTATCCTTAACGTGTTTAAATCAAGTTTTGCTAGGCTTTTATATAGGGAACTTTAAAACGCGAAAGTCTTAACTCGTACGGGTTAATAACAAGAACTTTTCGCAAGTTCCTATAATTGATCCTAGAAATTCGTTTATCAAGGGAACTTTAAAATGCGATTTCTAAACTTGAAAAAGTCTAAGAAGTTGCAAGATCCTATAGATGACTTGAAAACCCAAAACTTTGATTTAATTGGCTATGCAATCACGAGTCTCATTCCTTGAGATTTTAAATTGTGGAGAATGAGAGATGATAGAGTCAATTATAAGTTTGATATTCTTTTATGAATTTATGTGAGTTAATTATGAGCTTTTTCTCCCATCGCTTGTTAATAAATATAATTGCAATAAATAAGGTCGTACGATTTGAAAAGTTACTTAGCTTCTAGCACAAGATCGTTTAAAAGTTGCTCGGAATTAATTAGAGTTCATAGCCAAGGCATAACTTATTGAAGCGGGATGCGAAGATTGGCGAGTCCGAAAGGCCCTAACAAGGCATGAGGGCTACATTTTGTTGCTAAAGATCCAAAGTGATGTGAAGAATCATGTATCAAAAATCAATATGAAGGATCAAGACACACGACGAAAAGCAAATACTCCCCTAAAGATCATGGAGAAGTCTATCCGAAAAGACCCTAGCAAGGTATGAGGATAAATAGATCCAAGTCCTTAAAGGAGGCGGATCGTTGTATATCAAAATCCCAAATAAAGAATGGACTAAAATGAAGAAGTCGTGGTCCAAGTATGAAGAATCCCTCAAAAACTTCAAGTGAATAAATTCCTATTATGAAGAGAAGACCATTATTTCAAGAACGTCTCTCAAGATTCGAAGTATGAAGTTAATGCCAAATATTGGTCCGAGAAAGGTCTCAAATCGTGAAACAAGTTATGCCAAGATATGAACTTTATGAGGTTTCGAGAAGCAGTTTTAAAAGATTTTGTCCTTTAGCTAACTATTGATTAAATCATCCTACTTCATTTTCAGCATAAATAAACTATCCAAATAAGTCAACAATGCATCCTCGTGATCATTCAAGACAGCAATAAAATATAAGAGGTAAACCTAGGAATAAGGGAGTCTAAGCGAATAATTGAGCCACATGAGTGAGTGTTAGCTTACTAACTTATAATAACAATGATCTCGTTTTTAAGCTTAGTATGGGGAACGTGAAACTTGAGGGTGATAAACATTCATGACAACCAAAGCCCTAATGTAAGTCTTCGATTTCTTTACTTGTTCCTCCTTCTAGCATTTTGTACTTTTCTATCTTTTTAGTTTCCTTAAGTGTCTAGTATTTAATAAAGACCAAGGTGGGTTAATTATGATGGAAAATGTTAAACTATGCTTTGGAATTATGCATTGCATGAGGGCATTGCAATGGTCAAACGTAGGGGATTTAATAAGTGTGAAAACACTTATCCTTTTACCACTTATTTATAATAATAACAAGACCAAAACGTGTATTTAATGTCGTAAAAGGCGGAATTATGTGTGGTTCGTGTTTTAATTGTGTAAAAAGACAAAAGACGAAGTCAAAAGATCAAAAGTGAAAGAAGAACGGAAGTCAAGGGCCTATTCTGAAGATTTATCGAAGAAAAAGTTTAAAGACAGAAGTTTGACGAACTCGAAGAACCAAGTCTACTAAAAGAATAAAATTAGAAGACGAGTTCATTTTATCATTCGACTAATCCCGAGACAAAGTCGAGAAACAAGAGTTATTTAAAAAAGACGAGAAGACAAGAGAAAGAAGGAAGCAACAACACCCTCCCCTTCTCCTATATATAGTCTCCTAATAGTTCATTAGGAGGAGTTAGTTCATTTTTCTTAGTTTCTCTTAAGGTAATTAGGAGTAGGTGTAACTTTCTCTCTCTAGTTTTAATTTATCTCTCTAAATTTTCTTTCAAGTTTGCTTAATCTTTCATCTTTAAATCTTGTAATCTTGAATCTTTAATCTTCATCTTAATTTCAAGCTTTTTATAATCAATCTTATTCTTCCTTTCTTGTTTTAATCGTGTGTTTGATTCGGTAAAAGTATGTAGTTTGTTTCATCTTTATTCTTATTTGATTAAAGTGCTTATCTTTTTGTTCTTATCATTTTTATGTGATTTATGGTTTTAGATTATTGTGCTTTTTGATTGATTTGTTATTTTCTTATTTTTAATAAAGTGTTTTTAAAAGTTTAATCTTTTAAAAGTTAATTTTATAGATTTTGCTTATTTGGTGTTTTGAAAGTTTTTAATTCGTGGCTTATTTAGTTCTTCTTAATATTGATTTGGTTAAGTTTTTGGTAAGTGCTTATTAGAAAAGTGCTTATTTGGTTTTTGCTTATTTTCCTTTTACATTCCAACGTAAAGTTCTTAAGGGTTTTAAGTATTCCGATCGAGTATCGTGATCGCATAAGCCTAAGGGTTTCTACTTGCGATCAGATACTACGATCACTCATTGCGATCACAAGTTGCGATCCAAGCTGTGATCACAAGTTGCGATCCAAGTTGCGATCACAAGCTGCGATCACAGTTGCGATCACAAGCTGCGATCACAAGTTGCGATCCAAGCTGCGATCACAAGTTGCGACAACAAGTTGCGATCCAAGTTGCGATCCAAGTTATGATCCAAGTTACGATCCAATTTGCGATCTGTTTTTATACTGTATTGTTTTCAAATTTTATTTTTCCTGCCATTTTCCTTAAGTTTAATTTAAAATTGTTTTGTCTTATTTTATTTTTAATTTTACTTTTTATTAAGTCCTAAATTTGTTTAATCTCTTTATATTTGTCATTTGCCTTAATTCAATTTACTTTAAAATAGATAATCAAAAGATCCCCCTTTTAGTTACCAAAAACGATAAGTCCACCCTAAACCGTGATCAATTCGAATTGAATCGAGTACGAACAACACTCAACAACAAACAAAACAACATAAAAATCTTGTCATATTATGAAGTCATAACATTAGTGCCTCTAGTGTTATGGTTATGGTACCTCCATAACTAGGTGAAACTGGTCATACATGTTTATGGCTAAGGTAACTAATAAAACATAAGCATTTAAATCTGTAACTACTGGGAAAACAGTTGGATGCATACGAGAAATCCTAATAAAGGAAGAGATTGTCCTTATTGAAGGACGGGAAATCTGTACCTTGTGTCCAGTAAAAGCTAACGAAAAACGCTGAAGAACCTACTCCGCCTTGACGGATAACACTACATAAGATTATAAGAATAGGGACGTGTATGAGTTGTCTGAATTACATGTATTTTACTGGTTCTGTGTGTTCTTAGCTTATTATTCATCTTATGTCATGTTTTAAGTGTTAATCTGTAGTTATTCTTGTATTTTGTTGTTTATTATTCATGTAGTATGGTATTATAATACTTGTATTGTAATACTAAGTAACTTTCTAAAAATAGCAGGTTTCCATAAATAGTAAATTTCTAAAAATAGAAAGTTTCCAAAAATAGTAAGTTTCTATAATTAGAAATAAGCTAGATTATTAATATCAAGTACAATTTAGTTAGTAAAATACAAGTCATGGTTCAAGTATTATATCTTATTAGATAATTAACTAAGTTAATTTAATAAACCATACATTATAAGAATTTGATTAAAATATCATGTTTAGTTAAATTAAACTAAGTAAATACTTAGGTTAGTCATGAAATATTAATTTTAATATTTTAACCTAAGTCATGTATTTAATTAAATTAAATAGTCTTGGAAAAATTATTTAATTAAACCATTAAACAGTTTTTAAAATTCTTGAGCCCGAACCCGTGTTTAAAAATATACCCGAGCCCGAAAATGCCTAGACGACACCACATAGCCGGCGGCTAGTGGTGTCAGCCGGCGGCTGATCATCACATGCAGCCCCACCAGTGGCTAGACCGGCTAGCCGGTTGCCACTGGTGGCCTTCAGTTCCTACTGTCGAGCCCAGTTCACACCGGTTGTACGCCAGTTCCCACTGTTCTTGTCAAACCTAGCTAGACCGAGACCCTAGTGGTCTCAGTTAGGCCCAAAACCAAACCAAAACCCACCGTTAACCATACCCCGACTCACGTCGGGGTCCCTTGTCATGCGTTCGAGCCAAACAAACCCCACACCGAGACCTTGAGGTCTCGACTGGGTGAAACAAACACCACCGAGAGCCTTGAGGCTCTAGGTTTGGGTCTCGGTCGAACAAAGCAACACCAAAACCCCCCCTTTAACCTTGGTTTTTAAATTAATCTTACATGTTTTCATTGATTGTTATTAAGATTAATTACATTAATTCATAAAAGAATTAAAAATAAAAGGGTTATGATTATAACGAATGTGTAGTAGAAAAAGGTTTATGATCACGAACGCGTACACACAAATATCAAAGATCAAAATCGTCCCGAACACCTCTTGGTGTTGATGGTAGCCGGCAGCAAGAGAGAAAGGAGGCAAGGGTTTCTTATTTTTTTTGTTAACCTAAACTTATGATAAAAGTTCCCTGTGTTTTTCTTAAACATGGATTGTCCATAGGTCATGGGTCTAAAGTCCCATCCTCTTTCTTTCTTTGTCCTTAGCCGCAACCTACAACAAACCCACGAGGAAAACCCGTAGTCTTTTCAAGTTAAGTAAATACTCATGTACGTTCGTGTTTTAATTGTCGTGAATTTAATATATCGTGAACCTGTCACATTTAAAATATACGTAAATACATGTTATTTAATGTCGTGACACGTGTAATACATTATAAATGGAAAGTTTTAATTTTATCGTATTTTCGTGTATTCATTGTTCATGTTTACTTTTCATGGTATTTTAATGCGGGTTTTACAATTCGATCCGATCGTAGAGGCGAATAGATGAGTTTTGAGTTTGTGGAAAATTTGAATAAATGTGGTATTGTATCGCATCTCACACCTCCCTACACGCCTTAAAATAATGGAGTGTCAAAAAGGAGGAATAAAACTCTATTGGATATGGTTCGTTCCATGATGAACACAACTACTCTACCAAAGTCCTTTTGGGATTATGCTTTATAGTCTGCAACGTGCATTTTCAATATAATTCCAACCAAGAAGGTCGATAAGACACCATATGAGGTATGGTATGGAAAGCGCCCAAGTTGTCTTATTTGAGGGTTTGGGGTTGTGAGGCTCTCGTGAAGCGAGATGCTCCTAACAAATTAGACCCCAGATCAATTAAGTATATTTTTTGTAGGATATCCAAAGGAAACAATGGGATACTACTTATACTATCCACTTGAGAACAAAATATTTGTTGCTCGAAACACTGAGTTCTTTGAGACGAGTCTCATAGATCAAGAAGCAAGTGGGAGTACTTTACTGCTTGGAGCAAGTGGGAGTACTAACGACTTAGAACTCGTCGAAGACGTAGATGTTAGGTCAATTCTGTGCCTAATGATCCCACTGATGGATTTGAATAATAATCAGCCTAAGTAAAACATTACCCTTTAACGTAATGAAGTCACTAAGTGAACAGTCACTCAGTGAGTTACCTTCAAGACCTTAGACTGATTCTAAAAGAAAGACTTGAGCATTCAGAGAGGCGAAGTTCAATGAATGATGTATCTAAGACAAAGAAGAAGGTGATGGGTTCAGTGAGTTGTGGCAATAGACTCACTGAACCCCATACAATCTCCCTAAAGAATCAAACATCCTCAAAGACTGAAGTAAAGGCGAGATATGTTGAATTGTGATAAGATGTTGTACATCACACAATTAGCGTAACTTACCATTTTGGGATAGATAGGGTACTGACATTGTAAAAGGACTTATGTCTTAATACTTAGAATAGGCTAAGACAAGATAGTACACTGTACCAATAAGACAAGAATCGCACATGACAATTCTTTGTCTCGTATCTACCATTTACCTCTATAAATAGGATGGTTGTAAAAGAGAGAACCAAGTTTGTGCACTAAATGCTTTAGACATTCACAAACAAAGTTCTCTCTTCCAAACATGATCAAAAGCACTTGAGTTCTAAACTCTTGTTGACTTAATAGTCAAGCTTATCAATCGTTAGGATTGGTATAGTTTGTTAGTGAGGAGATCACAAACACACACATTGTCTATTCAATCCCTATTATAGCTTCGCATACAATAGCGTATAATTCTTTAATAAATAAGGGTTAAACATTGAAAACCTAATGTGTTATTTACTTTATAATTGTCTTGTGTTTTAACATTACTTTACCATGAGTTAGGTCTATACTTAGTATCCTTAAGTATAGCACTAATTACAAGGGACCAACAAGTGGTATCAGAGTGGTAGGATTATAAAACTTCTAACTACCGTCTCAAAGTTTTTAAAACCTTGATCCATTATGGCTGAAAGTAATGTACCTCAACTTGTCAACCAAAAGGTAGCAAGTTACTCTGTTAACGCTCCTAAGTTGGAAGTTGAAAGATTTAACAAATGGAAGAAAAGAATGCTATGTTATTTGATTAGAATGGAACCTTATTACATCACATGTATTAAGAATGGTCCATTCAAACCAAAAACAGCAGCTAGTGGCGACAAACCTGAAAACCAATGGTTTGACGATGAAAGGAGAGTGGTTAATCAAGACCAACGTCTCAAAAGTGTCATAATATCTTGTCTTCCTGACGATATTATGGAAGTTGTCATCGAGTGTGAGACGGACAAAGTGACTTGGACAGATCTTGTTCATAGTTTCGAAGGACCATCCGACACTAAGGAAAATCAAATTATGGACCTGAAGTTAGAATATAACACTTTCAGGGCCAAACCATCTGAAACTCTTCCTCAGACTTACACCAGATATAAGACATTTCTCATTGAGCTATCAAATGACGGGGTGAAACTGTCTAAACATGAAATCAATGTTGGTTTTGTGAACAGTCTCCCCAAAAATGGCTTGGTTTTTCTCAAGGACTGAGAAATGCTAATCACATTCAGACTCAGGATCTTACAGACATTTATGGAAGATCTATCTATGAAGATAATCTAATAAATATAAGATATCCTGAGTCTAAGAAGGCCTTAATAATTTACACTTCATCCAAACCAACCCCTGTTAATCATGGACCAATATCAATAGCTTTTTACTCAAATGCAATTGTTCAAGATTTTCAGGAGACCTCAGATGATGAGGTTGATGAAAGATCTAGTACTAAGTACATAAGGGATCTAAATAGGTGTTGTCCTATATTTGTGATGATTAAGCAAGGAAAAAAGAAGAAAATAGATGAAGTAGATGAATTCTAGAGAGAGAAAGTAGTGAGAGAAAGTAGAGAGAAGTGTGTGAAACTATGGGAAGATTGTATTAAGAAAAATGACAATCAACACCCTTCCTAACATGCTAGGAAGGGTATTTATAGCCTAGCCTACATGTGGCATAATGGGCTATATGTTTGATTGGGTCGAGCTTGAATAAAATGCTTAGTACCTTGAAAGAGGCCTTTTAAGCTAGCCATCAAGCCCGTAATGTCACGACTATTTTAACTAACTATTACAACGTTCTAATAAATGTTACAATATAAACCTATGACCGAACATTCTTGTTTGACTCAATATTTTGAGGCTAACAATATCCCCCAATGTGAGGTCATTCCTCTTTGATATTTGGAGATCAATGGAGATTACGAATTTCGTCATAAATGAGTCTTGAACGTGTAATAGTAGTCTTGTTCCTTCATGTTATGATCTTTGAGCCTTTGTCGTTGTCTTTCAACTTTGTCTTTAAACTTGAGATCTTCAAATCATTCTTGACTTGTCTTTGCCATCTTGCGATCTTGTGTCTTTATCCACATGCTCATACTTTGCACAATCTTGAAAGCTTGTTAACAATCTCCTTTGAAGTGAGATCATTCCTCTACATTAATTGATAAGGAAGATTTTGATCATCAGAGTTGCGGAAGTCTTTAGCTTTCTTGATTATTGAATGTTTTTGGGCATGAGAATGTGGTTTTGAATCTTTGACTTTGCTGAGTACACCGTAACGCCACCTTCTTGAGACAAAACATAGACACGGACTGAATGGCTTTGACATTCGTTTACATCGGTAGCGTTTTACCTCCGGTCGGTGAAGACCGTTAGACGATATTAAATATCGTACCTGTGATTAGGTAGATTCAATTAAGAACCTCCTTGACAGGGTTTCGCGGCTATACTAGCCGTTCTCTTTACTCGACCGTCTCAAAGCAAGACTACGAACATAAAGAGTGAATCAATTGGATAGATATCCGCTTGATTAAAGTCGTCAATTCAAATTCCTGGAACAAGTTTGATTCTTAAAGAATCTTACCATTGTTGCTTTCCAGTTGACACAAGCTTGATTCATAAAGAATCTCGAAAGTTACCTACCGTAGCGCTGTTTGATGTTGACGCTAGAAGGATTTCCATTCGTCACTGTGAATATTAATGAATATCACTCTGATTGTTCTGGCAAGACCATAAAGATAATGCGTAGAAACCTGAAACGAGTTTGAATCAATTCAGAATCAACCCACTGTTGCTTTTCAGTTTACACATGTTCAATTCTAAAAGAATCTTACACATGACCTACCGCAGTGATGTTTGATGTTAACACTGGAAGGATTTCCACTCTTCATTGTGAATACTAAGTAGTATCACTCTAAGTGTTCTAGCAATATAATAAGTCTGTAAACACTTATCCTTTTACCACTAAAATCAATGAAAAACAAGACCTAATCATGTGTTTAATATCGTAAAAGTCGGAATTACGCGTGGTTTTGTGTTTTTGTGTGGATTAGGTACAAAAGATCAAAAGGAAAGAAAACACGAGATTTCACGGTCAATTGTTGAAGAAAAGTCAAAGAAAGAGACAAAGTCAAAGTCAAAGAACGAAAAGTGTACTAAAGATCACGAAAACCGGCAAAATCGACACAAGATTGAAGAAAAGATCAAAGAAGCCAAAATCGAGTTCGTTTTAGTGGATTTAATCTTGAATGAAGTTATTTGGGCTTGTGGGTCCCACATTTGGGTTAATGGGCCCGAAAGCCCATTAACAAAAGCAAAGTAACTACTTTTTCACCAATAGCCCATAACAAAGCCCATTTGGTTAGCAATTTATGAGACGGATTGATAAATGGGCCTAAAGCCCATTAACTTGGCATGCTACTAAGAGTCGTGATGAGTATACTTGGGCCTTTATTTACCCATCAGGGTTATAACCGGTTACAATGAAAAGTTATAAACGTTTTGATTGTTTAGTCAACGTTTATTTACTTAACCATTCACTCACACACATTCACACACCAATAATTTACTTTTCGATACAACCAAAGTCTCTCACCCTCTCATCTATTTCTTTCACCCAAAACAAAATAACCAGACATCACCTTCTTTTTACTGTTACCCAAACCCTAAATCATAATAAGTTTTGGGGCTTTTGTGAGGTGCGTGTTATACACACAAGGGAAATTAAATCCCCAAGTTATTCGGAGCATGATGATGGAGGAATACATGTGACATGGCCCCATTCTCGCCCCTGATTGGCTTAAACACATCATCCCCTCAAATCCTCCAATAAAGAGATGCCACTTCAGATTTAAAGAAGCACAAGAAACATAAACCCATCCGTGTGATGGGTAAATGAGTTTCAGCCGTAGATCAAGAAAAAGAGAGAGAAAATATGGATTCAAGGGTCAAGATTAGAGATGCATCTCAACAAATCTTCATCAACAAGGCTACAAACCCCTCTTTTTTATTCAGTAATCTGTTCCATTTTTATTTTTATTGTTATTATGCTTAAATAGTTTTTAGGATATTTGTAATTTTCCTTTCCAATTTTTGTAATCTCTCTTTAATATTAATAAAAGTTTATTTAATTCAAATCGTGTCTTATTTTTCTGTTAAGAAATTTATGGAGACGATACACGCTCTTGGAGCTTGCTTGAGCTTGCTTGAGTCCATAAAGTGCTTTGTGGAGACGATACACCTTGTCAGGACAATGAGGATTAACGAATCCTTCCGGTTGCGTAACATAGACTTCTTCCTTCAAAGGACCGTTAAGAAATGTTGTCTTCACGTCCATTTGATAAACAGTGAATCCCTTATGTGCAGCATAAGCAAGGAAAATCCTGACCGCTTCCATACGAGCAACTAGTGCAAATGATTCATCAAAATCAATTCCCTCTTTCTAGCCATACCCCTTAGTCACTAGCCTAGCTTTGTTCTTGATGATCGTGTTTTCTTCATCCATCTTGTTTTTCCAGATCCAACGAAGATTTAAAGGAATCACATCGTATGGTCTGTCAACAAGTTCCCAGACTTTAAGTCTTTCAAATTGTTGAAGTTCTTCGGTCATCGATTCAATCCAAGCATGATCAACCATGGCTTCTTTGATGTTTTTCGGTTCAGCTGTACTCACGGCAAGTGCAAACATACAAACATCGCCATCGGTGGCTAGTTGTCGTCTTGTACGAATAGGCTGTGAAGGGTTTCCAATTACCTGAACCAAAGGATGTTCTCGGGTCCAATGATGTGTTGAAGGATGTCGTTGGTAGAACGTATGCATATTAGACGGATCAACATGGCGAGTAGAAGACTCTCCAATTTTGTGTACCGATGTACCGAATGGGTTGTGAAAATCGTCATCGTCAGATAATGCATCGTCTGCTTGATTTGTGTTCTCTGGAGCAATGACAGTAGTTGCGGATGTTGTAGGATCGATTGTTGAAGTGATATTCTGAGGAGGTAAATCTGCAGCAACCCGTGTTGAAGTAGATGAGGTTATATCCTTTTGTTGACGATGATCGGTATCATCATTCTTATCATGAGTGACAGCGGAAGACTTCGATACAACATGTTTCTCCCCCGTGAAATATTCATCAAACATTGGTCCATATAACATTTCCAACTCTTCAAGTGTCGTGTCCACTGTCATATCTGCTCTAGGAACATGTTCAGGAACCAGCTTTGAACTTGACGGTTCATTGTTGTGGTCTTGAGTTCCAAGTTCCGTGCGGTTGTGAACGGAAGTCGTATGTTGTTGTGGATCGGGACTTAAACTATTTTTTTCAAGTGCCATTTCTTGTAATTCATGAAATCTGATATGAATAGTCTTGACTATTAATTTTGTTCTCTTGTTGTACACTCTATATCCCTTAGACTGAGTTGCATATCCTACTAGAATGCATGCATCACCTTTCTCTTTCATCTTGTCCAGATTTTCACCATCCCGAATAATGTAGCACGTACATCCAAAAACGTGAAGGTGTTTGAGTGATGGTTTTAGATCACGAATTATATGATATGGTGTCTTTTCATGTCTTGGGATAATTAAGGATCGATTTTGTGTGTAGCATGCGGTTGACACGGCTTCGGCCCAAAGGAATAGTGGAAGTTTTGAAGCAGATAATAATGTTCGAGCAGCCTTAACTAATGTACGGTTTTGTCTTTCAACAACGCCGTTTTGTTCAGGTGTTCGAGCAATAGATGTTTCATGTTCAATTCCTTCGGCTTCAAAATAGTTCCTCAGAGTTAAATTCAAAAATTATGTGCCTCTGTCAGTACGAACCACTTTTACTTGAGCTTGAAGACCACATTGTATCAGTTTAAGGAAGGTGATGAGAACTTCAGGTGTTTCATCCTTGGACCTCAAGAAGTGAGTCCATGTGTACCTTGAGTAATCATCGACAATTACCATAACATATTTCTTCCCATTTATACTTTGAACACGCATGGGACCACACAAATCTATATGAAGAAGATCTAACCGTCCTTTTGAGCTTGGTGTAGTCTTTGTCTTAAAGCTACTTCGTTTAGCTTTACAAAGCTCACAAGAAGAACAAAGATGATCTTTGATGAATCTCAAGCTTGGAAGGCCTATCACAATATCTTTCTTGGAAAGCAAGTTGATGGTATCAAAGTTGAGATGAGAAAGATGTTGATGCCATAACCATGCCTGAGTCGTTGAAGCTTTAGCCATGAAGCAAATTGGAGTTGATGAAGTTGTGTCTTGTAGTGAAATTGTGTAAAGATCGGTATTCCGTGAACCGGTGAGTAAATCATTCCCATCATAATCACGAACAAAACATGTCTTCTTTCTGAAAGCAACTTCCGAATCTGCATCACAGAATTGACCAACCGAGAAAAGATTGTGATTGAGCCCTTCGACATAGTATACCCTTTTTATTGTGATATTCCCATGAACCAAATCTCCATATCCTAGGATCGGTGCAAATTGATCATTTTCGAATCGGACCGTACCCAGGAACTTCTCCACGAAGTTAATTAGAAGCTTGAGATTCCCCGTCATGTGCTTCGTGCATCCGGAGTCTAGTATAAAGAGAAATATTTGTATCACCTGCAGAAGAGTTAGAACACGATGGAGCATTTGCTAATATGGATACCACAGTAGTTGTGATTGTAGAATCATTAGTGTCCTTAGAAATATTAAAAGGCATACTAACACTCGTTGTCACAGTTTCTGTCCTAACTTTAGGCATCCATTTATATCCTGGAGGACATTGATTAGAAAACCACCATTTCTAAGACTTGCTAGCAGACTCATATAATTCCCTAATTCTGCTTCTAGGGTTCTTAGTGGTGGAGTCTGTTGCATTACTTTTCTTAGTGGGGGTTGCACCAGAATGGTTCACTTTGCGTTTGGGTTTACTAGCACTAATAGGCATCGCAACTTGCTTCTTAGTTCTAGTATCTACGCCTTTGAAATTATTCATAGCACACATAGAATGATTAGCATTAGCACATTTTCTACATTTGACACAAACAAATTTAACATTCAAAGCATTCAAATCATTCAAAGCATCCAAATCGTCATTACACGTGATTTCAAACTTTTTATTCTTAAAGACATTCAAATTCCTATGGTGTTCTTATACTTCCTTCATCTTCCCTTGACTCTTGTGTTTCCAGACCTTATCATTTACTTTAGTGCTCTTAATCTGAGGCCGACTAACACTAGCAGTGGCGACTACTCTTGTAGTAGAAGACACACGAGTATTAGTGTTTCTAGAAGTCTGAGTCGATTGACTAACTTTGTTTGTGGGTTTAGTGGTCATTCTATACATCCCTGGTTTAATCACATTATTGTGCTTAAAACTTGGTGCTACAGTATTCCTTATGGGTTGAGTATGTGGTAACCTTTCCTTTCCATCCATCTTGGGGGCAAACACATGTTTTGCAAACGAGGAATTTGAGAAAGCAGATGGTTTTCCCAAGATAGAGGATCTATTCACTTTAGAGGCATTGGGTTGTCTAACAACAGGTTTCGTAACGTTAGGTTCCACAACTTCCCCCCCCCCCATCTTAGCAACGAGTTTCTTTAACTCTACTATTGCTATGTCTTTTTCTTGTAACTGAGCTTTCAAATCCAAAATATCAAGACATTTTTCGTTTAGTAATCGACATGACTCAGATAATTTTACTTCCAAAGGTGTATCATTTGAAAAGCTGCCAACTTTCTTTTGCAAAGCAAGTTCAAGTGAGTGACAATGTTTTTGAAGATAATCATATCTATGTTGAAGTAACGAAAACTCTTTTTGGTCAACTTTATTTGAAAGCTCAGTTTCAAGACGTTCACACTCTTTTACTTGATCAAGATATTTGCATGCAACATCCGAATATTCATCAATATTAGCACAAGATGTAACATAAACACACATAATATCTTTTGAGAGACATTCATGTAAGAGTAGATCATATGATGTAGAAAACTCGTCTCTTTCAGGTTGATGGTCGTTCACTTCTTGTTCAAGATATTCCACATATTTCAGATCATCAAACATTTCTTGCTTAACTAATGTTTCAAATTCTAAAATATGTTTTTGCGTTCTTTCCGCAAGCGGAATCAAAATACTTTTCACAAGCACAGTTATATCGTGAGGAATTTCTTTGTTTCCTTTCGAAAGTTCACGTCTTATCTTGAGCCCGAGACTCGTAGATGTTGATCCCAAAGTCAGATCTTAAACCTTAATAGCTTGTTTAAGGGTTGTGATAGAGAGAAAGAGTTCAATCTAACACTAGAGAAACTTTGCAAAGCAAAGTAACTAAACAAGATGCGGAATGTAATGTTTAGCACAAGAACAAATAAGATTCAAACGTTGAACTTTAATATATCAAAGATATACGAATACCCAAAGTGGTATTAGGGTTTACAAAACCTTAAAGTAATAATAATGAAAAACGAAATGAGAAAGACACACTTTGCATGCTATCCTAGTGAGTCCTTTTATAGATGCAAGGACCCACGTACAAGATCACTACTAACAAACTATGGAAAGTATTAAGGAATAATAACTGAAACGCGTAAAGATCTATTCCATGTTTATCTTGACGGCAGGGCCTTTGACTCCAGCAGGGGAACGGATCCCCCTGCCTTTGTTATTTAGCAGGGGGAACTTACTCTAGCAGGGGTATGAATAATCAACTAGCAGGGGAAACAAATAAGCATAGATTTATTCCCAACAATCCTCCCCTAAACTTGTGCTTTCCCCTAAAGACAAGTTTCTGAATAAATGCTAGTTGATGAGGATGCTTACAAACTCTCTGGCCATATCTGACTATGAACCATTCTTACCAGATCATAAGCAACAGGCTTTTTGGCATCAACAATTAACTTAGCCTGTGCTAACTTCTTCAAGGTTTCCTGAGAGAAAGGATAATACCTATGATTGAGTAAATAAACACTCACACCTTCCATTACTACCTCATAAACCCCAGAATTTGTAAATAGATTCCAATACACCAAATCTCCTTTATTCACTGCATCAAATAGAGGATCAAATAATTCATGTTCATACATTCTATGCATGCACTCCCAGATTACCCAATCCTTCTCCACACCATCCATGGTAGGAGGTTTTGCAGCAAACGTTTTCTTTAATATTTTCCACAGATCTTCTAAGTCTTCACTATCCAAAATTTGAAACATGACATCTAGACTTAGAAATGTCTGTGCTGTATTGTCAGCCCTTGTAAGCTTCCACCAAGTTCTCCCTTTGTGTTCATAAACAGCATACTCTATAATAGCAAACTTCATTCCAAGTTCACTAGGTGAGATTTCATCATTTTCCTGCAAAATCAGCTGTTTATCAATTTCATCATTTGATGGCCCTTGAGACTCTTTAGTGATTATGCCCACTTGCTCCATTCTCTTGAGTCTCTTTGCTGCTCTTTGTGCATTAAGTACAGACTTCTCAAGTGCTTCTGGAAAACTTTCACCTGCTTGGTGTGATTCCCCTGCTTGTGTAGTCTCTCCAGCTTTTCTTTTCTTTGTTGCTCTAGCTTTCTGTAGTACTTCACTTTGTCTCCTAAGATACTCAGCTTCCTCAGGAGTGTTGATGGTCATCCAATCCTCCACATCATATAACTTTAGAACTGGTCTGACTGCTCTTTTTATGGCTTCAAAGCTCATATCTGTGAAATCACCATCCTTCCACTTTCTATGCCTTTTAAGCAGAACTTTGTGGTGATCAAGTTGCCCTTTCTCTGATGTTCTATACTTCTCACTCTGAATTTGCATTGCCCTTCTTTCCAGATATTCAGTTTAAAATTTGTAAACAAGGTAAGTCAACTCATACCTGTCTTCCAAAGGAGCATTTTTCAACTCCTTCTCCCATTGATCAAGAAACTCTCCAACATGAGGTACCCTGTCATCTAGTTCCCTATGCATAATCTCAACCTGTTTTAGCATATCTTTGGGCCTCATCTTCTCCATCCTTTGATCCTGCATATCCATTTCCTCTTGTTGTAGCCTGAGAGCTACTTGTGCATCATGAGCTTCTTGGATCTTCTGCTGTTCAGGAGTCAGATGCTTGTATTTTCTCTTGGGCTGTTGCACCATGATTCCTTTTCCTTTGTCTTTTGGATCCACTGCTGGTGCTGGTTTTGCTTTAGATGCAGGCTCTTTGATTGTTATCCCCTTCTGAGCTGGTTGCTTTCTGTTCTTCCTAACAAATGTTTGAGTAATGTTCTTAGCAGGGGATAAACTTACAGCAGTGGGATCAGCAATGGCAGGGGAAACTTTTGAAGCAGGGGCTTCTTCTTGATTGCCCATAGTGAGCAATGTTTGAGCAATATCTTTGGTTGCACTCCCCTTGTCACTTCCTTTATCAGCACTTTCTCTCTCCATTCCTTCCTTAGCACTTGTTATCTTTCCATGCTCCCTACCAGGATATGAATAATACTCAGTAGATCCTTCTTTGGTTGGAATTTCCTCCCCTTTGGAAGCATCCTCATCTGTGGAAAGAATCAGTCTGGGCTTTCTCCTCCCCTCAAGAGTAGCAAGTCTGGTTTCCAGGTGAAAGATAACTAGACCTTGCTTTTTGACATCTTGTACTAGTTGTGCATTTTGTCTTTTCAGACTCATGCACATTTTCGTCAATTCCAGATTTGTCAAAGGTTGCATACTGCTCTCAATCCTAGAAGGGGATTGCTCCCCTTGTTGGATATCATGGAGTGGGGGAGAGGACTTATTGATGGTGTCACTATCCTGCTCACCCCTTGAGGATGAGACAGTAGTGGCAGCCAAACCCCCAGGTTGCTCCAAACTCTTGGAGACTCTCCTTTCTGCTGCTTGTGAAGATTCACCAGGCAAGGGAGACCTGGCAAACCTGGATTTTGAACGCCTTTCTTGTTGTGGATCAGCAGGTGGTAGGTTCCTGGCAGGGGTTTCAGCAGGTTGATTTGTGGCTGTTTGATGTCTGGCTTCTTCCCGTCTGATTTGGTCTAGCATAATTGAAGTGAATGGAATGTTTCTGCCAGAAAACAAAGGTGATGGTGCAAGTAATGTGGTGAAAAGTTTGGTTGTGTGTTTGGTTGCTGAAAAATAGTTTCTGTGTGTAATGGGACCATGATCACTCATATTCAGCAAAACTTCTATAAACCTTGGATACATACAAAACTTTGAGGTGCTTGAAACATTTTTAACCATGCCTTTAAAAATCATTTGAGAAAAACAATACTTCCTTCCTGTTGCAAAGCAGATCAGGGCAGAAGCTATCTCACTACCAACCTCATTAAAAGCAGTGGTTTTGGGTGACAAACATTGCATAATAGTAAGAATCAAAAATTTCCAATGAGGGGCAAACTGGCCTTTAGCAAACTTTAATTTTTGATTTTCAGAAAGTTTATACCCCAATTTATCAAGACCTTCAAAAATTTTAGCCTCAGAAAAGTTGGTTATTCCATCCTCATCATCAAGGAGGAGATTCTCCCTGATGGAGGCAAGTGTGATTACCTTGGAATGACCATCAACTGTGCTTTGAATTATGACCTCTCCATTCACTGTTTTGGTCATGGCTTTAGACCAGAACTGTTGAATGTGTGAGGTATAAATGCGAGGATTGATGAGGAGGGCCACTCTGAAGTACGAAGACTTTAGAAAGGCCACAGCCTCAGCAAACTCGGCTGGTTCATCATGAAGCAAAGCAATTTGGTTATGATTAGGAGCAATTTTAAGAGTCATGATGAATTTGGAAAAAAGTTTAGAGGTTTATAGAGATGGGAGGTAAGTGGGATTAGGTCGAGA
This sequence comes from Glebionis coronaria, assembly GCA_025667525.1. NCBI lineage: Eukaryota > Viridiplantae > Streptophyta > Magnoliopsida > Asterales > Asteraceae > Glebionis > Glebionis coronaria. The sequence continues at coordinate 231,439,539 of CM046881.1, forward strand.
GAGATTTATGGACCTGCTGGTAAAGGGAATTAAGTTTATATAGACAAATTGAAGGGCTGTGATTGGACCAAAATTTTCAAATTGCAAAAATATCAAGAATAAATCTTGATAAAAAATTAATATATTTAAAAAAGAAGGAAAAGATTACCAATCAGCTAAGAAAGCGCCTTAAATATCTTTTAAAAAGAATAAAATATTCCCTAACCAAAATTGAAGCAAGCAGGTCCAACGGCTATAAGCAGGGTAACGGTATTGTCGGTCAATGGTCAAACAGGGGAATGTTGTGAAAGTAGGGGAATAAAAGATAAAAGCAGGGGAAACTTTCCTAGGGGTATTAAACTAGTCATGGAAGGACTAATGCTAACTAGCTCTGCTCTAATGCACACACTTGTATACACAAGATAGATACATAGAATCTCAAGAGTCCTCTATTCAGCAATAGTCCCAATACAAAAAGTTAATACATAAGTCCCCCTACACCAGGTAATCCCAAGAAATCATGCATACCCCAGTCACCATCCCAACCTTGTCCCTTACCTATGGTCAGTTAGTCTTGGCAATGTGTGCCACACATCTGTATTTTGAACAGCAAGCTGCTTGAATAAAGAAATGTAAACACACACTACAGTGCCTCAAGGTTTCAGAATTCTGACAAGCTTTGCAGCAAGTCATCATTAACCTGAACCCTCACTCACTAGTGGATATGATCTAAGATCATATATGAGCATTCTAAGAATACCCTGAATCCTAAAGGTTTGACCTAACCTCCCCTGAAACATAGAGTATATACCTGATCCACCAAAGAGAATAGTATGCACCATATGAACCTCTGCATTGTTAGTCTAAAACCACATAAAACCACTTTTGTAAAAAGAACACACCCAGCCTAAGAGAAAAATTCTCTTGGCAGGGGAATGAACCCCAGGCAGGGGAATCAGTGTTAAAAAGCAGTGGAATGAAAGAAATGGTAAAATTGACTAACAATTATACAACAACAGCAGTGAAGTAACCCTGATTACACATGACAAAAATAGACATCAGATTTTAGGGAGTAACCATTCCAATACCTGCAACCAGATACTGAAACCTCCCCACCTCAAAAGCCTTTGTTAAAAGATCAGAAACATTAAGTTCTGTATCAATTTTCTCAGGGACAATCAGTCCTTTTTCAAAACAATCTCTGATAAAGTAATGTCTAATTTCAATGTGTTTGGTTTTGCTATGAAAAACAGGGTTCTTTATGATTCAAATAGTGCTGTTGTTGTCAATAAATATCTTGGTTTTAAGAAAGTTATACCCATAATCAAGCAATTGATTTTGCACCCAAAGAACTTGACCACAGCATGCAGCAGCTGCTACATACTCAGCTTCAGTTGTGGATGTTGCCATGATAGTCTGCTTCTTACATTGCCAAGATATAAGCCTGCTCCCCAAAAATTGGCATCCCCCTGTTGTAGACTTCCTATCATTGTTGTCACCAGCATAATCACTATCTGAATAAGCTATCAGCTCAAATGGTGACTCCTTTGGATACCATAGTCCTAAGGTAGGATGACATTTTAGATACCTAAAAATCCTTTTTACAGCAAATAAGTGACACTCTGTTGGTGACACCTGGTATCTTGCACATAAGCAGACTGCAAACATGATGTCAGGTCTTGAAGCAGTGAGATACATAAGAGACCCAATCATAGACCTGTATTTCCTGACATCTATAGGCTTTCCAGGACCATCCTTGCCCCATGGATGATCCTTGTCCATGGGAGTGGACACCTTCTTCCCATCAGACATGCCAAACTTCTTTACAATCTCAGCTACATATTTGTCTTGTGAGATAAATATCCCATCTTTCCGCTGCTGAACTTGTAACCCCAAAAAGAAGTTTAGTTCTCCCATAGCACTCATCTGAAATTTATCCTGCATCAATTTGGCAAACTCTTTGCTAAGCATGGAGTTAGTTGATCCAAAAATTATGTCATCCACATAGACTTGTACTAGCAGAAGGTCACCCTTTTGTTTCTTGGTAAATAAGGTCTGATCAATCTTCCTCCTGCTGAACCCATTGTCTAGGAGATATTTGGAAAGAGTACCATACCAGGCTCTGGGAGCTTGGTGAAGGCCATACATGGCCTTTTTCACTTTGTATACTTTGTCAGGATGTTCTGGATCTTCAAACCCTGGTGGTTGCATGACATAGACTTCTTCATCAATGGTTCCATATAAGAAGGCACTTTTCACATCCATCTGGAAAACAGTGAAGTCCATGAATGAGGCATAAGCAAGGAATAATCTAATAGCTTCAATCCTTGCTACTGGAGCAAACACCTCTTCATAATCAATCCCTTCTTCCTGAGTATACCCTTGTGCTACTAACCTCGCCTTGTTCCTGACAACTATTCCCCTTTCATCCTTTTTGTTCCTGAGCACCCACTTGGTCCCAATAGGCCTTGCCCATTTGGGACAATCAACCAGAATCCAAACCTCTTGTATGTCAAATTGTAAGAGCTCCTCTTGCATAGCTTCAACCCAGCTTGGGTCATTTAAAGCCTGAAAAATCTTCTTTGGCTCTTCTTGTGACAAAAATGCAGTAAACAGACAACATTGCATGTTGTCATGATTGAACTTCATGGTGATGTTAGCAATGAAGCTGTGCTCCTTTGCTGTATACCTTGTATGTCGGGGAGCTTCAGGATCACCAATGATCTGAGAGATAGGATGATCCTTATTGATTCTATAGGTAGGCTGCATGATGACTTCTGTTTCGTCTTCTTCCAAATCAGAATTGATGGGGCTATTTTGATTAGGAAAGAAGTCCTCAAAGGAACTTCCAAATGAGACAGCATGACCTAAAGATGGGTGCTTGTGAGCAGAATGAAGCTCTGAATAACTAGGACCTCCACTCCTGATGATTCTGCTTCCACTGCTGGATATGATAGGACCATCATTTATGGGTGTAGATGATGAGATGAGTGGGGATTCTCTTTCTGCATCAGTAGTCTCATTAGCATCATGATCCTTTGTGGAAGAGGAATCAATTCCTCTCGCAGGGGAATCCAGGATTCCACTGCTTTCAGCCATTCCACTGCCTTCAGTTATAGCAGGGGATGAGATTGGCTGTTCTTTTCCTGAAGCAGAATTATCTTCTTGTTTATCAGCTTCACTAGGAAACAATGAGGGTACATTCATGTACCTCAGAGGTGACTTCTCAGCATCAATTGTTTCTTGAGTACCTGAAATGTTAGTGTTCTGCAAGACAACAGGTACATAATTCATGGACTTGGAAAGTACATCTATATCAAAGAACCAGTCAGGACCTGTTTGAACATCTTCAGGTTTGTCTTCAAGAAAGTTCACATGAAGATTTTCTGTGATTTTGCTTGTCTTCTTGTTGAAGACCCTATATCCCTTGCTGTTTAAGGAATAACCCACAAAGTATCCATCATCACCCTTTTCACTAAACTTACCAAGATTGTCAATGGTGTTCAGGATAATAACATGACACCCAAAAGGTCTGAAAAAGTCAATTAAGGGAGGTCTTCCATTAAACAGCTGATAAGGGGTCTTGTTGTGTGCCTTGACAACCAAGGCCCTGTTTTGCACATAGCAAGCAGTGGATACAGCTTCAGCCCAAAAGATAACTAGAAGTTTGGAATCAGACAGCATAGTTCTTGCAGCTTCAATGAGTGTCCTATTCCTTCTTTCTGCCACTCCATTCTGTTGAGGTGTTCTAGCAATGCTAAATTGCCTCTTGATGCCTTTGTTTATGCAGAAAGAATCCAGCTTCTGATTTCTGAACTCACCACCATTGTCTGATCTTATGGTGACTACCTTCATGCTTTTTGACAGTTCAATTTGATTGATGAACCCAATGAGTACATCAGCAGTGTCACTCTTTTCAAATAGAAAGAATGTCCATGTGAATCTTGAAAAATCATCAGTAATCACTAAGAAGTACCATTTCTTCATTATACTTGCCACAGAAGTAGGACCAAAAAGATCCATATGTAGTAGTTCCAATGGCTTGGTGGTGGACATACTTGTTTTTGACTTGCAAGATGCTCTGTGTTGTTTCCCTTTCAGACATGCTGCACAAGTATGTTCAGTGGCAAAAGACTTGGAAGGAAGACCATGAACCAGATTATGCTTTACTAGTTTGTTCATGTTTTTGAAATTAAGATGACCAAGTCTTCTATGCCATTTCTTACATTCATCTGCTGAAGCTTTGGCAATGAAACATGTTTCATTGTCTTGTAGAGAGATGTCCTTGAGATCAATTGTGTACATGTTCTTCTGTCTTGGTGTTCTGAGAACAATTGGAGTGTCTTTTGGTAAGACAAACTCCTTTCCTAATACCAAGCATTCAGTGTCAGTAAACAAGACAAAATTCTTGTTATCAGTCATCTGTGACACACTGAAGAGATTATACTTGAGTTCTTTCACCAAGTACACATTATCAAAAGTCATCCCATTTGTGACAATAGTTCCTTTTCATGTTATAGTTTCATGCCCATCTCCAAAAGAAACACCATCATTGTCATGCATGGGTACAAAGTTAGACAAGTAAGCTTTGTGTCCAGTCATACTTCTTGAGCATCCACTATCCCAATATGCTCTATCATCCCTTGTCTTCTTTGTCACCTGCAAAAGGAAAAACAAATTAGTTTTTCTTGGGGACCCAAGCCATTACAGACTTGGATCTACCTCGTGTATCAATGTAGGATAACTTATCAAAAACTAGAGATACACCATTAGATTGAGTACCCCTTTTGGGTGCCCAAACCCAACGAGCTGAGGCTTTCACAGCTTTTCCCCATCTTCCCATGTTCCTAGAAGGTACAACTTTTCTAGCAGAGGATACCCCAGTTTTAGCAGGGGAATCCTTATGCTTAGCAGAGGGAACCCATCTTTTGTTTTGGCCTCTGTTCATGTGTTGGTAAGGTCTAGGGCCAGATCTATATGCAGTATAAGGTGTTGGGGTGGTCACAGAAGTGTTGGGCTTTGGGTGAACATCATTTTCCTTTCTAAGGGCTGGAGCAACATATTTCTCAGCTACTCTATTTCTCAAGGCAGGGGCAACATACTTGGCAGGGGAAAAGGATTTTGCCCCTGCATTTAGAAGAATGGCTCTAGGTTGCATATCCTTTAAGGGATTTGCAGCCACCATCTCCATTGGTGCCTTACACTCTTGATAAGTGTGTTCAAAACTGCCACATGTGAAGCAGGGCTTGGTATTGATCACAAAGTCTTTTCCTAGTTGATGAGACTTTTGATCATTCCAATTTCTTTGATTACCTCTTACATTCCTGTACATACCAGCATATTTAATGGTAGGTTTAGGAGACTGTGGCCTGGCCTTAGATTTGGAAGAGATGCTCTTAGAGTTTGGATTGCTGCTAGAAATTCCTTCTTTTGAAAATCTAACGGGGTTGTCAATTTGCTTTAAGCCAACCTGTTCCTGTTTAACATCCCTAATGACACTAGTTTTAACTAGAGACTCTTCTGTATCAAGGTTATTAGGTATATAAGCACTCAAGTCAAACTCAATGTCATCCTGTTTTTCAAAACAAGGGAGACCAGTCCATGACAAGTCTTTTCTAGGATAGGCAGCATGGATGTTAGCAGGGGGTGGAGGTATGGTAGCATTCATGTTCTTAATTCCAAACCCTGTTTTGTCCTTAGGAGATTAACCAATTTCAAATGCCTTGGTTAAATCTTTTGAAGCTTTTCCAAATTTTTCAATAGTTTCCTCATCTATCTTTTGGTTAGCTTTGAAAATTTCAAGTTCAGCAGTTAAAACATTTATAGATTGGTTATTCTCCTTGGCATCTCTTTCTAGAATCACAATGTGATCCCTATAATCACTTTCTCTTTGCCTATACTCTCTTATGGTGGACTCTAGTTGTTCTAAAGCACGTTTGTAATTATCAAGATCATTATCACAATTGATGTAGTCAGCTTTTACCTTTCTGATTTGATCATTTAAAGATTCAGTATTTTTTCTACAAGCTTTAGTACAGTATGAGTCATCATATACCTCATTGTCAGAGCTGGAACTTGACATGGCCATAAGTGCAAAGTCTTCTTCCTTTTCCTCAGCCATCAAAGCTTGATTTCTTTCCACACTTTATGTCATAGCACTCCAGTCCCATCCATTTGCTCCATCTATCCCCTGCATTGCTACCATGGCTTTAGCACCAGAATCCTCATCCTTTCTATGGCTATTTCCAGACTTAGGTCCTCTGCATTCCCTGGCAAAATGACCCTTCTTGCCACAATTGTAGCATTCAACTTTTGCTTTATCAAACCTAGCCACATCAGATGGATTAATAGTGATCTTCTTCCCATACTTCTTGTGGAACCTGTTGGCTCTCATGCTTAGCAAAGCCATATTCCACTTGATATCCAATTCTTCTAGTGCTTGCTTACTGATTTGATTCAGATCTTCATGTAACACTGTAGATCCTAGTGGCCCTTGAGATGCTATGAAGGCACATGCAGTATCAAGGCTGAATGTAGCTGGTCTTTCTTCATCATAGGAAGGTCCAGACCTGGTAGCAGGGGAATAAGTAGCAGGGGCTACTTCTATTCCACTGTTCTTGGCGATTCCACTGCTTTGTGATATGAATGCCATGTTAGCAGGGGGATCAGCCACTCCACTTGAGTTGGTGGGAATTGTCCCTTTTGACTTCATTTCATTGACAATAGGTTCAAAAACTTTTAAGTTATTGTATATATCATCAATATTCTTGTTGTCCAAGTCATCCTTATTCTGCCAGATTGCCTTATAGACAAACCATTCTTTCTGGAGGCTGTTAAGAAACCTGGTATTCACCTGCTCTCTTGTCACCTCAATATCAAAGAATTCCAAGTGGGCCACCATGTCTTGAAGCCTATTGTAAATAGCTCCAATTGATTCATCACCAATTGCTTTGAAAGAAGCAAAATCATCCAGCATTTGGTTCTTCTTCTTCTTCTTTGTGGCTTCATTTCCTCCAAAGGTTGTGCCTATGGCTTCCCATAGTTCCTTAGCTGTTTTGTATTTCCTGAATCTGAGTTGATGTCTATCAGGTAGGGCCAACAGCAATGAGATGTGAGCCCTGACATCATGCCTTCTAGCCAGTATTTCCTTATCACATAGAGCAGCAGATTTCTTCTTGTCCTTACCTTTGGAACTTTCACCTTCATCCTTGCCTTCTTCAACAGCCACCATTTTGTTGAATTGATCACCAAACTCTATGATCTCCCAGAGAACATAGTGTTCCATTTTCAGGTATTGTTGGATTCTGAATTCCCATAATTCAAAGTTTTCAGGATCCAACATGGGTAACTTGAGGTTATTGTGGTTGTTGCTATTTGTGGATGAATCTGAAGACATGTTTGCTATAAGAATTTTGTTCTTGATTTAGACAAAGTTTCTCAACAAGCTCTGATACCACTTGTTGATCCCAAAGTCAGATCTTAAACCCTAATAGCTTGTTTAAGGGTTGTGATAGAGAGAAAGAGTTCAATCTAACACTAGAGAAACTTTGCAAAGCAAAGTAACTAAACAAGATGCGGAATGTAATGTTTAGCACAAGAACAAATAAGATTCAAACGTTGAACTTTAATATATCAAAGATATACGAATACCCAAAGTGGTATTAGGGTTTACAAAACCTTAAAGTAATAATAATGAAAAACGAAATGAGAAAGACACACTTTGCATGCTAACCTAGTGAGTCCTTTTATAGATGCAAGGACCCACGTACAAGATCACTACTAACAAACTATGGAAAGTATTAAGGAATAAGAACTGAAACGCGTAAAGATCTATTCCATGTTTATCTTGACGGCAGGGCCTTTGACTCCAACAGGGGAACGGATCCCCCTGCCTTTGTTATTTAGCAAGGGGAACTTACTCTAGCAGGGGTATGAATAATCAACTAGCAGGGGAAACAAATAAGCATAGATTTATTCCCAACAGTAGAGACCTAGATATGGCCGGTGTTCATAATAATAATAATCCACCTCACCCCGTTGTGAATAATAACAACCACCACCCTCAACCCGACCTTCGTACGACGGAGGAGTTATGCCAACCGACAATGAATGGACGTGGAGAACCGATTGCGCTGATGAAAATCACGGCTCCCGAATTTTCGTTGAAGCATCACATGATCCAACAAGTTCAAAATGCTTGTCCATTTCGCGGATTACCGGATGATGATGCCAACAAACACCTCGATAAATTCATAACCGTCACTCAAAGAATGAAATTGCCCGGTGTTTCCATGGATTTTCTCCGCCTTCATCTTTTCCACACACTTTATCCCACCATGCCGAAAAATGGTTTGATCGTCTTCCTAAAAACTCAATTCATACATGGGATGAGATGACTCAAAATTTTTTGTCAAGATATTTTCCACCATCCATGGTAACTAGTCTTAGGAATCAAATCAGTGGTTTCACTCAAGAACCCGATGAGTCTCTTTTTGATGCTTGGGAACGTTATAATGTCTTGATCGATCGTTGTCCTAACCATAATATGCTCCCCGTCACTCTGATTGATACTTTCTACAATGGTTTAACTTTTCGTGATCGTGATACGATTAATGCCGCCGTCGGTGGTACGTTTATGAAAAGAAGACCCGAGGAGTATAGAGAGCTAATCGAGAACATGACCACTCATCACAAAAATTGGGATTCATTCGCATCTTCAAGAAATAACCCGAGGGTCAATGTTTCTTCTACTTCATCAAACCCCGAGATAGCCGAACTCACCCAACTCACCCGCCAACTAGCCGAGATGAACAAAAATTTCTTAACCATGGCTACAAACCAATTTCAACAAGTTAAAGTTATAGCACTTTCTTGTGAGACTTGCGGTGGTCCTCATTCATACACCGATTGTCCTTCAACTCATGACAATCTAGAAAACGTGTATGCGGCTATCGGTAATTTTTCCACGGGAGGCTATCAAGCACCTCCTCAAGGTGACCGAAATTTGCTAAGTTATTGTTTAAACAATTTTCTCGCACCACCCGGTTTTCCTCCTCAAAACCAAAACAACCTTAATCGCAACAATCAAAACCAACTTCGAGCTCCTAATCAATATCAAACCCAAAGAAACCGATATCCACCTCAAGGAAATAATCAAGTTTACCAACCTCCCACCTATCAACCACCCGCTTACCAACCTCCCCCTCCCAACCAACCAACGGCATTTAATCAGGAGGTCAAAACTTACATAAGGACTAATGACGCGCTAGTAAAGAATCTTCAGAGCCAAATTATTAACTTGAAAGGTGACATGGCTAAACAAGGGAATGAACTTCGAGCCGAGCTTAGGAATGACATGCGAAACTCTTTAAGCAATCAAACGAATGACTTAAGAGATATGATGGCTAGTTTCTTCCAAAGTAATCAACCCTCTGCTTCGGGTTCTCTTCCGAGTAACACCATTTCTAATCCAAGAGGAGAGATGAAAGAAATCACCACCCGAAGTGGAAAAGGTTATAAGGAACCCGAGATTCCTAAACCTACTCCGGTGATTGTGACAAAGGATAACGAGCAACCTTCACCAATTCCTCAACCTTCTACTTCTACCCCTCCTCCACCCAAGGATGTGAGTGAGCAATCCATTCCAAAGCCTTCATCTAAACCCGATATACCTTATTCTTCAAAGTTAAGGAAAGAGAAGTTGAAGAACAAGGATGATATTCAAGTTTCAAACTTTCTTAAAATGTTTAAACAATTGAATTCCAACATCTCCTTTATCGAGGCGCTAACTCACATGCCTAAATATGCTAAAATGTTCAAAGATCTTCCAAGTGATAAGGAAAAGTTCCTTGATATTTCTCAAACCCAACTTAATGAGAATTGCTCCACGGTTCTTTTAAGGAAATTACCAACCAAACTTGGTGATCCAGGTCGCTTTCTCATTCCTTGCAACTATCCCGGGGTAGAGAATTGTATGGCCCTAGCCGATCTAGGTGCTAGTATCAACTTAATGCCATTAAGCGTTTGGAAACAATAATCTCTACCCAAGCTAGTCCCCACACGAATGACATTGGAATTAGCTAACCGTACGGTTGCTTATCCGGTGGGGATAGCCGAAGGTGTCTTCGTCGGTGTCGACAAATTCACCTTTCCGACGGATTTTGTTGTCGTTAACTACGAGATGGATCCCCGTGTTCCATTAATCGTTGGACGTCCATTCTTGAGGACCGGTCGCACTCTTATTGATGTAGCCGCGTGCGAATTAATCATGAGAGTTGGTGATGACAAAATTGTTTTCAACATGGGTAAACTTTCTAAGCAACCTTATGAACACGAGAGCGTTAATTTCATTGATGTACTTGATGAGGCTTGTGAAGAACATTTCAAAGACGCTTGTAAAAGTGGTTTTTCTTCTCTACCCATTGTTGAGACCGTTGCCTCTATTGCTCCCGCATTGACTCCTATTTGGAGAAAGTGACTTTCTTTTGAAAGAATTTGAAGCAACTTTAGGGGATGTGGACTTAAAATATGACGATTCTCCCTCCGATTGGGATGAAGACATTCGTACCATTGAGAAAATTCTCAATAAGGACAATATTTCTCCACCTTCTCCTAAGGAAGTTACAAACGATGATCCGAATTTGACTACGCCTTCCATCGACAATCCTCCGGATTTAGAGCTTAAGGATTTACCGTCTCATCTTTAATACGTTTTCCTAGAAGACAATAAGAAGTTACCCGTCATCATTGCAAAGGACTTAAAAGAGGATGAAAAATCTCGACTTATCGATGTGCTAAAAAATCATAAGAAATCAATTGCTTGGAAAATTTCCGACATCCGCGGAATTGATCCTAACTTTGGCACTCATAAAATTCTCATGGAAGATGACTATAAACCCGCAATCCAAAGCCAAAGAAGGGTTAATCCAAAAATTCATGACGTCATCAAGAAAGAAGTTATCAAACTTCTAGATGCCGGAATGATTTACCCTATTTTGGATTCGCCACGGGTTAGTCCCGTCTATTGTGTGCCTATGAAAGGCGGAATGACCGTTGTTCCCAATGAAAACAATGAGTTGATTCCTACTCGACTTGTCACGGGTTGGCGAGTTTGCATAGACTATTGCAAGCTCAATGATGCCACTCGTAAGGATCATTTTCCTCTTCCTTTCATGGATCAAATGCTCGAGCGTTTAGCGGGTAATGACTACTATTGCTTCTTAGACGGTTTCTCCGGATATTTTCAAATTCCTATCGATCCAAAAGACCAAGAGAAAACCACATTCACTTGTCCTTATGGAACATTTTCTTACAAAAGAATGCCTTTCGGCTTATGCAATGCTCCTAGGACTTTCCAAAGGTGTATGATGGCTATATTTCATGACATGGTTGAAGAAACTATGGAAGTCTTTATGGATGATTTCTCGGTCTATGGTGATTCTTTCTCATCTTGCCTTGCCAATTTAGAACGTATTCTTAAACGGTGTGAAGACACTCGTCTCGTTCTTAATTGGGAAAAATGCCATTTTATGGTAAAAGAAGGTATTGTTCTTGGTCATAAAATTTCCAAAGCCGGTATCAAAGTCGATCGTGCTAAATTTGACGTCATTGCTAAGTTACCTCCACCTACCACCGTCAAAGGAGTTAGAAGTTTTTTAGGTCATGCGGGATTTTATCGACGTTTCATCCAAGATTTCTCTAAGATTGCTTGACCAATGACTCACCTCTTAGAAAAGGATGCTCCTTTCATCTTTTCTCAAGAATGTCTCGACTCTTTCGAACTTCTTAAAGGTAAATTAACTGAGGCACCAGTCTTAGTCTCTCTAGATTGGGAGTTACCTTTTGAGCTCATGTGCGATGCTAGTGATTTCGCGGTAGGAGCGGTTTTAGGTCAACGAGTGAACAAACATTTCCAACCAATCCATTATGCTAGCAAGAAAATGACGGGGACTCAATTGCATTATACCACTACCGAAAAAGAGCTTTTAGCTGTAGTGTATGCTTTTGAGAAATTCCGCCCCTATCTTGTGTTTTCCACCACCATCGATTACACTGACCATTCCGCCTTGAAATACCTGTTGACCAAGCAAGATGCTAAACCGAGACTCCTTCGTTGGGTTTTGCTCCTACAAGAATTTAAAATCGAAATTCGTGATAAAAAGGGAGCAGAAAACCTAGCCGCGGATCATCTTAATAGACTCGAGGATCCTTATCAAGGGGAACTTCCAAATCAAGAGATTAATGAATCTTTTCCCCTTGAAGCCTTAATGTCTATTAACTCCAATCTTGACGATACCCCATGGTTTGCGGACATTGCAAACTATTTAGCGGGTGGTGTTCTTATGGAAGGGTTAACGTCCCAACAAAAGAAAAAATTCTTTAAGGATATTAAACACTATTATTGGGACGACCCTTACCTTTTCAAGCAATGTGTGGATCTTGTTATTCGTCGATGTGTTGATGGGCCGACAGCTTTACTAATCCTAGAAGCTTGCTACAAATGACCCACCGGTGGTCACTTTGGTCCTAAGTATATCGCGAAGAAAGTTTTCGACTCCGGATTTTATTGGCCCACCATTTATCATGACGCTCATGAAATGGTTAACCATTGTGATGCTTGCCAAAGACATGGCAAGATCACACATAAAGATGAGATGCCTCAAAATTTCATCCAAGAATGTGAAATCTTTGACGTACGGGGCATCGACTTTATGGGGCTAATATAATAGATTTTACTCGTTGAAAGTTCGTTTTCACGGTGTCTAATCGAATTGATCTCCGGTTAATTGTGTGAGATAAGTTGTTCTTGGTGAAACAAATATTTTTGGTTTTGGTAAAATAAATGTGCAAGACTATAAAATAAAGGACAAGTAATTAAACTACAACTAAGTGAAACGTAAAACGGTGCAATATTTAAAACTTGAATTTAAATGACGAGAATTTAAATGACGTAAAAGTGAAACTTGGCGAAAAGTAAATTGACAATTAAATAATAATACAAAACGAAATTAAAATGAACTAAAAATTAAACAAGAAAAATCAACACTTTAATTAAAACAAAATATCAAAACAAATCAAAAACACCCAATCGGAATACACCCGATCGGAATCCAATCGGAATCCGATCGGAATGTACCCATCGAAAAGACTGCAAATCGGAATGTTAAAAAGAGTCCTGATCGGAATATCTAAATTGTTGCTGATCGGAATATTTGAAAACTTGTAACAATCGGAATAATCTAAAAAGGGCGCAATCGGAATAATGACTAAGAGGATCAATCGGAATAATCTAAAAACCGGACCAATCGGAATATGGCAAACTGCTCACCGTCGGAATATGTGAAACCCTTTTCCGATCGGGTGATCGGAATGAAGGGGTGTGCATGGTCGGAATAACAGGTCGGAAAAGGGTTTATTACCCTTTCCGATCACCACTTTGATCCGAAAATTAAGCAAGGTGAATGTAGGATCGTGATTTTCTAAGGATTAAGCATGTATGAGTTTATCTATTGAATAATGGAAGAAATGGAAGAACTAGAGAGAGAAAGAAGAGAGAGAAAGGAGAGAAATAAGAAAGATGGAATTCTGTGAAATGAAAGTGATCAACAACCCCTCCTAACATGCTAGGAGGGGGGTTTATATAGCCCACCCTACATGTGGGCTATATGGGCTATATTGGATCACGAGCCCAATATCATTGGAGTGACCGATCCTTTTTAAATATGTAAAAACGTATTTCTAACAATCTCCCCCAAAGGGAGGTCACTCCAAGTTACAATGTCCTAAATAGTCTATAGCTCGTGATCTATGCTAATAATGATGTGACCGAGACTTTCCTTGGAAAAACGTATTTCCAACAATCTCCCCCAAAGGGAGGTCACACCATTTTACAAAATCTTAAACCTAGCATACTATGCTTGAGTCTTCGATCTTGTTCTTGTGAATATGCTGATGAGATCTTTGACTTTAGTCTTGAGCATGTTTCCTTGCCTTGATCTTATGCATTCATCACTTGTGATAATTTCCTCTTCGTGACTTCATGTTCCACATACTTATACCTTTATAATTCTTGAAAGCTTCAGAGTTTGATACAGCGGAAGACTTGACCTTCAGACTTTCTTGAATTCGTTGAAGTACTGAGTGTATGCAGTATAAGCATGTGGTGACGACTTCTTCTGGATTGCACACCGCAATGCCACCTTCTTGTTACGCTGCATAAGACAGTTAGCAACAAACCATATACACGGATGAAATGGCCTTGAACATTTCTTTCTAATTCGGTAGCATTCTACCTCCGGCCGGTGAAGACCGTTGGACGATATTAAATATCGTACTTGTGGCAGGTAGTTTCAATAAAGAACCTCCTTGACAAGATTTCGCGGGTAAACCCGTTCTCTTTACTCGACCGCCCAAAGCTGACTGCCAACGTAAAGAGTGAATCATTTGGATAATAATATCCGCATGATTTGAAGCCGTCAATTCATGTTCCTGGAACAAGTGAAATTCAATTAAGAACCGCACCATCGTTTCTTTCCAGTTGTCACGAGCTTGATTCGTATAGAATCTTGCAAGTTACCTACCAAGTGCTGTTTGAGGTTAACACTAGAAGGATTTCCACTCATCACTGTGAACACTAAGGTATCACTCTGAGTGTTCTGGCAAGATCACTAAGATATTGCGTAGAGGCCTGGAACGTGTTTAAATTCATTTAAGAATTAAACCTCTGTTGCTTTCCAGTTATCACAAGTTTGATTCATAAAGAATCGCACAAGTCACCTACCATAAGCTTTTTGATATTCGCTCAAGAAGGATTTCCATCTTCATTGTAAATACTTTTGTATTACTCGGATGTTCAGGCAAGATCATGAAGATTTTGCGTAGGACTCTTAAGATCTTTCTTACTTTTCACAGTGTGTGAAGAATCAAGGAAATATGAAAGTGTGTCCTAATGAGATATTTGATGATCTCAAATGGCTCTAGACTCAATCGTGCATTTTGGATTTTTAGTGATCGGAGGCTGGAGAGGAGTGCCACCAATTCAATACCAATTTATTCGGAATGAATAAATCAATAGATAACGTGTTGTCTCCGTGTGATTAAAACAAATATCTTTTAAGAGATATCTGAGTTAGCTGGGATGGGTTGTACATTGCATCACTGGGTCCATGATGTCTATCTTCAATATTGGGCATCATTAAAATGATCTCAATAGCATATGTGTTGACCCGGTTTCTGCCTAAAGTTGTAAGGAGGGCTTCTTTCTTTACACCCTTTATCTTTACAATTCTTTTTCATTCTTCAACCCCTTCAATGCTTACCAATACGTCATAACTAGCACCTTGTTGTGATTGTTCCAGTGCTAACTTAAGTACTTGGTCGGCATTCGGCTACGTTCACAATCTTTCTCCATCTTTCCTAAGGACTACTATTTCTAGCTATGGAATGTCCTTGGGAAGATTCCTCCGGTTCAAGAGGAATCATTGGACTTTAACCTATCCTACCATCCTTATGTCACCATAATCTTCATCGTCGTGAAATAAATGGGTTGCGGGTAAGTATAAATCACCATGAAATCCATTTTGAAGTACAAATCCATTTTGCTCCCCCTTAACATATGCCACGATATCCGAAAACATTTTGCACATGTCGGGATGAGCTATCACGTTAAGTCAAACCATTTATGATTGATCATATCCCATATTAAATCACATTTTCTCCCCCATATTAAAAATATTAACCCAATCGATGTTTTTAATATCAATTGATTTAATAGCATTTTAAGAAAATTTGGGAAGAAAAATGCAAATCCAATTATCTTCATGAATTACACAAGCTCCCCCTCAAATTAATGAGGGTGTGCTGAAACGTAAATTAAATACCTTTTAAACACAAGTGTAAGGTATTTATCACGCGCAAATATCATATATGATAATGAATTCACAAGATTAGCGATTTATGAGGTTGGACCTGAATGATGAAGAACATCATATGAAAGAAGCACATGGTTCTTGTTCACGAATGTTGGTCGCCTCATCACGTCTGAAGTTATCTCTTGACTCCATGTGTACGATTGATATCGTTGTCTTGACACCAATATGTGAACTTGGCACTCTCGGCATCAAGGATTCTGAATGTTGGAGAATTGCTCCCGCTCAATTGTTGACCCGTGTTCTATTGAAAGAGTTGTAGTCACCGTTTGAGTAGTCGCATCGTCGAGTATGTAGATATCAATTGTAAGTTGCTACGGTTGGTGGAGATGATAACTTCATAAAAACAAGACTTCTCTTGTTTTAACAAATGAATGCACTGAATCGTATTCGTGTTAGATTGTGTTATAACGTAAACACAATCCCTTACATGGTTATAAAGTAAACCATGCCCGAGAAAATTAATTCCCGTTGTTGAGTCAAAGCTTTCCGGTGAAATGCTTGACTTGAGTATGAAAAGCGGGTTACTATCTGAAATAATAGCAAACCATTTTGAGCATGTTTTAAAACATTTGAACTTCTGCTCGAACTTTATTTACAACCCCGTGTCATTATTGAATGACATTTCTAGTATCGTAAATATTATCGATTCCAGAAGACATGCTCTTTTTATCAAAACATTTTTTGAACACACAATTTTGAAAGATTTAGAAAAACCTTTTTGAGAAATTCTTGAAAAATTGTGTTGATGTTTTGAAAAACCAATTACTTGAGCTTAAGATGTTGAATATCTTACAAAACAAGCTCAAGTCCGAGAAGTTGTAAACTTCCCGTTGTTAAGGATAAGTTTATCATCGGCGATAAACTTTCCTTTTAACTGAAGAACGAGTCCTAAGTTGACATTTTCTTAGAAGTCTTTTTCATGAGCTTGAAGAACTTTTGAATGTTTTAACGTAAAGCTCATGGTCGAGAAAGGTGAATTTCTCGTTAGGAGGAAAAGTTCTCTTATTTAAAAGATACACTTTCCTTGATGAGCTTAAAACCTGGAATGTTTTACTACAAGCTCATGACCGAGAAAAATTAATTTCCCGTTACGAGGATAAGTTATCAATGAAGATAAGCTTTCCAAAAATTAAAGTCCGAGTAACAATCTGATATTTAACTGTAAGTCATTGTGCATGAGCTTAAAAACTTGGAATGTTTTCGATATAAGCTCATGCCCGAGAAAAATTAATTTCTCGTTGTAAGGATAAGTTTATCATCGGCGATAAACTTTCCTTCCTTTGAAGAACGGGGCATAAACTGTAATGTGATTATACGCCATTGTGCATGAGCTTAAAAACTTGGAATGTTTTTTATATAAGCTCATGCCCGAGAAAAATGAATTTCTCGTTGTTAGGATAAGTTTATCATCGGCGATAAACTTTCCTTTCTTTTGAGATCGAGTTACAGTCTGTTATGTGACTGTAAGTCCTTAGTGCAGCTTAACCGTGAATCCCCTGAGACGCTTGTTTCTCTGATATCTGCTTCTTCAACAACTAAACTCTGAGAGTATCCTTTGTTGAACGGTATACAATGATTGGTCCGCTTCGTTCTTTTGGAACATCAACTTTGGTACCTGCAATCTCATTAGGAATTTGTAGGCTTTCATATGGGTTGGCGATATCTATCTTAGAACCTTGCGGGGATTCACAGTTTTCTTTTCTAGTGCCAGAGGTGACTTGAGGAGATGATTCACTTGTCCTAGCTGGCAAACGTTTCCTTTTATAGAAAACCTTAAGTTCAGGCTTAAGTGATGTATCATCCTTTTCCATTTCCTCCCTAGTAGTCTTAGTAGAATCAGAGACTATCCTAGTTAAAGGGCACTCCTTTCCTACAAGAGTGAAAGTTCTACCAGTGGGGCGCCACATTTTACCAATGGGTTTGATTTTAGCTACCCACTGGGATTTAAGTCTAGCACGGGAGTTCACCTCATTAAGCAATTTTTTGATACAAGCATCATGATTTGCCGTAAAGACACATTTTCTACATGTTTTACAGGTAGCATATTTAATGTCCGAGTAAGATCTAGAATCCCTAGATGATTGATTGATGCTCCTAGGATTGGACATGCTACGGTTAGCAGTGTTGGGTAAACTAGAAGGCATCTGACTAGGTTTGAAATTCCTATCTCTTACTTGTGTCTTTTGAATAGCTTCCCTTTGAACAAAATCATGGCGCACATTATTTGAACTAGTTCTAGACGTGTTCTTTGAACTATTCTTAGAGAAACAAGAGGCAATCATGTGATTAGGTCTTGCTAAAGCTGATTTAGTCACATTGGGCCTATATGGTGGAGTGACTGTTCTAGAAAGATGAACCATATCAACTTGGGAGGCAAACCGCGGTCTCGAGGATTGTGGTCGCTCGGATCTAAATACAGTAGGTTGTCTGACAGCCGGTTGTCTGACGAACTAATTTGTAGGCGGTTTCCCCAAGATTGATGGTTTTTCAAGCTTAGTGTCCACACTAGGTCCTCTAGTTTTCCTTAACTCGTTTTTCAACGCAGCTATAGCAAAAACCTTTTCCTGACTTGAGCTTTTAACGTCTCATTTTCTTTGAGCAATCTATCTTGGGATGCCAATTTAGACTCTAGTAACTGAATTTGTTTCAAAAGATTATACTTTTCAGCTTTAGAATCTAAAACTTTTTGATCCAATTTTCTTTCAAGAACAACGTTTGCCTTTTCAAGTTTTTCAAAGTATGTTTCAAATTTTTCCGTTTTCTTGGAAAATTCAAGTTTGGCATCCTCAAGATCTTTTGATTGTTGAGCTACAATCGTTTCAAGCTCTTTAATCCTAGAATCAGAATTATTTGAAGAAGCAGTCATAAGACACTTATCATGATGTTTAGCATTTTGAACACTTTCTCCCCCATTATGACTCACATCGGATGAATCAGAAGTGGTATCGCTATCACTCTTTTCCATCCCATGTTTGGCATAATTAGATTCAGAATGCTCAACATGATGTATATTGTTGAAACTTGGCACCTGAGCAGTTGGTGCTTGTGACTTGCTGCTCGTTTCATGCTTTCCTCCTGATTCCTTGCCATTGCTTCCCGTGGCTACCAAATTGGCACCAATTTCTTGCACCAGGCAGATCTGGTTATCTTTTGACGACAGCTTGAAGCGTGTCTCTCTCTCATGTTCATGTTCATGAGGTATTGCTACATGCAATGATTTAGACGACTCCTTGATTCTTTGAATCTGAACCTCTTTCAACCGTATCTCGTTGTAATTAACTAACCTGACCTCAATACACTTCTCAAGTATATTGATGTGATTGAGTAAACCACTTTTAAAGGTTTCAGTCTGGCAACCCGTATACGTGTTGAAAAGCTGGTGAAGAATTGAAGTCGAATAATCAAAAGGAGGTACCATTGTTGAGGCAAAGAAATCCTTAAACTGAGTGCGAAGGAGTTCTAGACATATATTTACTTTAACCTCATGAAGATTTTCCTTTTCAAGTTGCAACCGTAACTCATCCAAATTATTGAAAATCTTCTCTTTAAGATTATCCACTTTGCCAAAGAATATTTGAACCGTGGCTGGAAGTTCAGTCATGTTGTGCGGATAAAGAAGTGCAAGATGTGTCTTGAGCTCGTGAAAGATTTCCAATGTTTTTTGACGCAATTTGATCTCGTTGAGTTCCATGTGTTGCAGTTCTTCTTCTTGAACTGTCAAAATCGACGATTCCATTGAATGTCGATGAAAGGTAATTATGGATGTGGTTGTTATCGAAATTAAACAATTCGTGAAGAAACTTAGAAACAGAAAGTCAGGGAATATGACAAAACCAACGAAACGATCCGTAAATAAATCTGGAAAAAAATCCGTCGGCAAAATAAACCTTGTCACTTTATCCCGTCGCTTTGTCACGTTGTCTTTGTCCCGACCATAACTTAATATCACAAAATTTAAAAAAAAAATAAATAAATAAAAATAAAAATAAAAAAAATAAAAAGTAAAATTTTGTATAACTACTAAAATTTTGATATATTCAAATTTAACACAATCTAAAAAAAAATTTCTCAGCCAAAAACACGTGGCAGACTCCACTCAGGAAAATTTATTAAAAAAATTTTAATTTTTTTTTTTTTTGATATATTCCAATTTGGATATAAACCCAAAAAAGAAACGTGGTGAAGTTGGCCAGTTGTTGTAAAAAAAAAAAAATATATCCCACTTGACTTAGTTTCCTCTGCCCTGTTTTACTTTAAATAAATCTCCCACTTTGTGTTATCCGCCCCCCTTATCTTCTCCAAAAAAAATCGTCTCCCTCTCTCCTCACTGTAACAAAGCAGATTACCAATCTTTTTATCTCTCTCTCTCCTCAACACCTACCTCAAAACCTCCGTCCCATTCAATATCTATCTTTCTACAAAATAACACTTCTTCTCTCTGTCTCAGATTCGCAGCCTCCAAAAAAAAAATAAAAAAAATATAGAACTCAATCTCACAGATCCTCACATCCCATCTAAGCTCATATCTTGCTAGTGAATTTAAACAAATCCATGGTTTTCAGATTCAATCTTTTTATTTCTAGCATCGAAAATGAAACAAGGCTTTCATATGCAAATGATGAAGAAATCCACGAAAATGACTTCAAGATCTTTAAAAAGATCTCGGGTAGGTTCTTTATATATTTTGTTTTTGGTCGAGAATGGGTCAGTTGAGTTCGCGAGGGTGAGGGTGTGTTTGAGTCGTGTTCGAGTGGTGTCCGAGAGAGGGGGTTGGAGTCGAGTGTTTTAGGTGTTGGGTAGTCTGATTGTTGAAAATAGGTGAGTCGAGTGCTAAGGTGAGGGGTGAGGCGAGTGATGTTGTGTCCGAAGTGGTGAGTGAGTGAGACTGACGAGGGTCAAAAAAGAAATGAGTCAAGTGTTAAGGTGAGAGGGTGTTTGTTTGGGTGATTCGAGAGTCTAGGTGTTGGTTCAAAGGTGTTGGTGCCGTCCGAGTCTAGTCTTGGGTCGAGTGATGTTTGAGTTCGAGAGGTGAGGGAATCGAGGGTTTTTGTTGTGTCGAGGGAGAAAGAGTCAGGTCAAGTGTTGAGTTTTGTTGGTGTTAGTTTTGAGACGTGTAGGTCGAGTTTATGTTTGGAGTCGAGGGTGTGGGTGAGAAGTTTTTGGATCTGTTTTGAGTCAAGTGTCCGATCGGAATATCACAAGCAAAAACACCATCGGAATGTCAAAACAAAAATAACACCATCGGAATGAGTGTCGGAAAGCTCGATCGGAATGTGATTGGAAACCCTTGTCGGAATGTGATCGGAAAGACCCTTGTCGGAATGTGATCGGAAAGACCAATCTGTCGGAATGTTTAAAACCCTTTTCCGACGGGTGATGTTTCAAGACAGAGACAAAAAAATGCTAAAAAAACAAAAATATTAGAATAAAAAAAACTGATACTTTATAAATTTTTGTGACAAATCCCAAATAAGAAAAACACAGATCGAGACAAAGACTGATATC
This sequence comes from Glebionis coronaria, assembly GCA_025667525.1. Lineage (NCBI taxonomy): Eukaryota > Viridiplantae > Streptophyta > Magnoliopsida > Asterales > Asteraceae > Glebionis > Glebionis coronaria. The sequence goes on from CM046881.1 coordinate 231,460,952, forward strand.
TAAATATTGAACTGAAACTTTTGTTATTTTTAAAATAAAACTGATACTTTTTAAATAACTTTTAAGATAAAGAAACAAAAATCAAGAATAAAGATAAACTTTGAAAGAACGAAAGAAAAAGAAAAGAAAGAAGAAAAATAAAAATAAAATTTTACCAAATCAATAGATCAAAAGTGATAATCCGAAGAATCAACCAAGCTCTTGATACCAATTGTAGGATCGTGATTTTCTAAGGATTAAGCATGTATGAGTTTATCTATTAAAAATAATGGAAGAAATGGAAGAACTAGAGAGAGAAAGAAGAGAGAGAAAGGAGAGAAATAAGAAAGATGGAATTCTGTGAAATGAAAGTGATCAACAACCCCTCCTAACATGCTAGGAGGGGGGTTTATATAGCCCACCCTACATGTGGGCTATATGGGCTATATTGGATCACGAGCCCAATATCATTGGAGTGACCGATCCTTTTTAAATACGTAAAAACGTATTTCTAACAATCTCCCCCAAAGGGAGGTCACTCCAAGTTACAATGTCCTAAATAGTCTATAGCTCGTGATCTATGCTAATAATGATGTGACCGAGACTTTCCTTGGAAAAACGTATTTCCAACAGTGAATAAGCTATGGAATAAGCTTATCACCACAACTAGCACGAATCTAAATAAAAGAAGATTTAATAAGCACAAATAACACTTTATCTAAACTCAAAATAAACAACTTATAAATCAAATCAATAAAAAGATGAACTTTAAATCACGAAAATCTAAAAAGATCAAAACTTTAAATGAGAACTTGATGAAAAAGATTATGAAAGCAAGATTGAGATTAACAAGAAAGATTAATAATATAAAGATTAAGACAAGATCAAGCTTAAAAAGTAAAGGTTTGATTAAAAACAAGAAAGATAAAAGATGAAAGATTAAAGTTCTAGTGAGAGAAACTGTCACTTTCTCTCACTAAAACTAAACTACTCCTACTCCTAAAACTAAAACTAAAAAATGACTAACACCCTTTCATGTGGTGAAATGAAGGGTATTTATAGGAAAGGGGAGTGGTTGGTGTCTTCCTCTTTTCTTTCTTTCTTTCTTCACGTCTTTTCGTCTTTTAAGTTCTTCGACTTTTTTTCCGACTTTGTCTCGGGATTAATTTAAACTCGTCTTATAATTTGTTTATTTATTAGACTCGAGTTCTTCGGCTTTAAGTAAACTTCCGTCTTTAGACTTGTTCTTCGATAAATCTTCAGAATAGACCTTGGACTTCCGTTCTTTTTGCACTCTTGATCTCTTGACTTCGTCTTTTGTCGTTTTCTTCTATAAAAGCCTGTGAATGCCCGTGTTTTCTCCACTTTTCACCTTTTCGTCCTAAATCACAATAAAAACACAAACCACGCATAATTCCGACATAAATGACATAAAATACACGTTTTGGCTCGGTTATTATTGTAATTAAGTGGTAAAAAGGATGGGTGTTTTCACACCTATCAAATCCCCTACACTTAACCATTGCAATGTCCTCATGCAATGCATTAGTTAAAAAGCACGTTTACACTTTTCATCATAATCAATCGACGTTGGCCTTTATTAAAGAGATAGAAGATTATAAACATTCAAAGTAAAGAAATTAAAAACATACCTTGGGTTTTGGAAATGTCGTGACTGATCATCATCCTCAAGTTTTCACTTTCTCCAAACCAAGCTTAAAAACGAGATCATTATTGTTATAAGTTAGTAAACTAACGCGAACTCATGTGGGCCAATTATTCACTTAGACTCCCTTATTCCTAGGGGTATCTCTTATATTTTATTGTTGTCTTGAATGATCACGAGGATGCATTGTTGACTTATTTCGATAGTTTATTAGGCCGAAAATAAAGTGAACGATTTAATCAATAGTTAGCTAAAGGACCAAATCTTTTAAAACTGCTTCTCGGGACCTCATAAAGTTCATATCTTGGCATAACTCGCTTCACGATTTGAGACCTTTCTCGGACCGATATTTGACAGCGACTTCATACTTCAAATCTTTGAGAGACGTTCTTGAAATAATGGTCTTCTCTTCATAATAGGAATTTCTTCACTTAAAGTTTTGAGAGATTCTTCATCTTTGGACCACGACTTCTTCATTTTTCTCCAATCTTTATTTTGGACTTTGATATACAACGATCCGCCTCCTTTTAGGACTTGGACCTATTTATCCTCATACCTTGTTAGGGTCTTTTCGGATAGACCTCTCCATGACTTTTGGGGAGTATTTGCTTTTCGTCGTGAATCTCGATCCTTCATATAGATTTTTGATAAATGATTCTTCACATCACTTTTGGATCTTTAGCAACAAAATATAGCCCTCATGCCTTGTTAGGGCCTTTTCGGACTCGCCAATCTTCGCATCCCGCTTCAATAAGTTATGCCTTGGCTATGAACTCTAATCCGTACCGAGCAACTTTTAAACGATCTGGGGCTAGAAGCTAAGTAACCTTTTAAATCGTACAACCGTATTTATTGCAGATAAATTTACTAACAATCGGAGGGAGAATAGGCTTATAATTAACTCACATAATTTCACGAAAGAATACCGAACTTATAATTGACTCTATCATCTCTCGTTCTCCACAGTTTAAAATCTCAAGGAATGAGACTCGTGGATGCTTAACCTATTAAATCAAAGTTTTGGGTTTTTCGAGTCGCCTATAGGATCTTGCAAAGTCTTAGACTTTTTCAAGTTTAGAAATCACGTTTTAAAGTTCCCTTGATAAACGACTCTCTAGGATCAATTATAGGAACTTGCGAAAAGTTCTTGTTCTTAACCCGTGAGAGTTAAGACTTTCGCTTTTTATAGCTCCCTATATAAAAGCCTAGCAAAACTTGACTTAAACACGTTAAGGATACTAGCTAGAGTAACTTAGATAAGTAAACTCGGGTTGAGTCAAAAGATTCACAACTTTTGAAAATTAAAACCACTTATTAAACATTTATTCTAGCAAAGAAAGAAAAATAACTCTACAAAGGGCAAAACTAATAGGCCAAAATAGATCAAAAATTTTGAAAAATGTCGAAAAATCAAATTTTCCGGTTAAAATGAGGACAAATACAAGGAAATGGCCACTTAACTTCGATAGAAGTCCCCCTATACTTAAGATAAACATTGTCCTCAATGTTTAAGCATGTGGGAGTAAACTCCCCTACACTTAGGACATTGTGCACTTTGTTTAAATCTCGCTAAGGAAGAGTCAACTAAAGAGATTCCTATTTTAATATTGAGAAATATAAAATAGTGAATGGAAAAGAGTTTAGGATAGAACCGGGAAGAAGGGAACACGGAGTCACGGTCCGTCAAAAGTCATCAAGAGTGTGTCTTTGAAGCTCTAATCCCTGCACATGATAAGAAAGAAAGCAAGAAACACCACGGGGCTCCCCCTACACTTATGGTGAAAATAGATAGATAATTGGGTTGCCTCCCAAAAAGCGCTTGTTTTTGTTAACCGAGTCACGAGCCTGACTCGCCCCCGAATTAAATGGTCCATGGGGAAGCCTCGAATGTGATACCGGGATCAAAGACCTTGTCCTCGTTCCCGGTTGACATCAACAAAGGAGAGGCGGGGGGATAAGTCTTGAAAGGGAGAAAGGTCCTTTCGACATACGAAAAGTATGTGAATTCAAGATCCACGGGAGGTGGGTTGGGTAAAGTAAGCACATTGTCCTCCCCCAAAGACAGTGGATGCTGAGCAAGCGGCAAAGCCGTATTGATATCAATCATAGCATAATCAATGTCACCTCCCGGGTCAAAGCACTCATCCTCCGAGATAGTGGCTAAAGGGGAGGATGAAAGGTGCTCGGGAGGGGGACTTGGGTCAATACTTTCAAGTAGAAAATTATCAAAAATAATATCCCCCTCCATGTCATTGTCATCATTACCTGGTGGTATGGAGTGAATGTCGATTTCTTCCAGCAAGGGGTCATTATCTTCAACGGGAGGAATAGATGGAGGCAAAGACTCGGAAAGAGGAGGAGAAGTCAACGCTTCGATTTGAGCAATAAGAAGGTGCACTTTCCGTAATCTATCGCGAAGAAGCACGTCTTCCACCTCATCCACAAGATCATGTTCATCGGTGAACTTCTCGTAAACTGGAGAGAATAAATCGTCGTCACCCGCATCTCCCGGTGGAGATTGAGAAATTTCAAAAGTGAAATTCTCATAGCTTGGAGAAAAATCGTCATCATTAGGATCGACCTCTTCCATAAGAGCAACGTCGTCCTTAGGCTCCATAGCAGGTAAGTCACAAACCTCATCATCAAACACTTTATCAAGACCAACATCACTAAGCTCATTCAATGTATCGCACTCCTTAGACACGTTTGGGATATTGAGAGGATGGATGAGAATTGCACTAGGACATTGAGCAGTAAGGTCATTCCAAGAAATAGTAGGCTCATCGTCATCATCATCATAATAGTATGGATACGCCAGGGGAGGAGTATAAGTCTCGATATTCGATATTTGCTCCTGTCGTTGATCCTCTTGATATTTTTCGATGATCTTGTTGAAAGCTTCTTGAAGTTGTTGACCTTGCTTAGCAAGAGTGGCCCATTGTTCGTGGGAGCTCAAATGTTCGAAGGAGGGTTGATGATCGATGGGGTGCTGTGGGGGCTCAAAATGTTGAAAACCTGAATTATAGCATGGTTGTGGCTCATAGTAGTTCATCGGTTGAGAAGAATTATAAACCGGGTTTGGTTCATAATAATCCATTGGTGAAGAAAACTGAGGACACGGATTTTGCTCATAATAATTCATTGGTTGACAATAATAAGTATCGTGAGGACCCCCACAGTTGTTGCAAACCGGGTATGGAGAAAAATCAGGTGCGTCTTGTGGATAGCTATTTTCATTGTCATAATTGTACCCCGGTTCTTGCCCGTGACCATACGGGTATCGAACCGGGCACGAAACATGCCAATGAGAATCGCTTCCACAATAGATGCACGGGGGAACAGGAGGTGGGTTCAAAAACAATGAATTAGTCGAGTTGCACAAGGGACAAAATCCGAATTGTGTGTAGTCGATATCGTTTCCGCACCGCTCACATGTACACCATTGACAAGAGTTGTTCCTAGATAATTGTTTCCCACACCGGACGCAATGGACATAAAAATCCATAAAGAAAGATAGATAAGCAAGAAGAATATTTTTGATGCAAAACTTTGAAAAAGAAATGCTTTTTATGATTTTTCAAATGTTTTTGGATTTTTTTTTTTTTTGAAAATTTTTGACTCGAAAAAATAACGTTCACAAGTGAACGGATCCCAAAAGCCAACGCGTCTCTCACAAAAAACCGTAGATCCTCACGAAAAGAGCCGGCAGCGGCGCCATTTTAATGTAATAGATTTTACTCGTTGAAAGTTCGTTTTCTCGGTGTCTAATCGAATTGATCTCCGGTTAACTGTGTGAGATAAGTTGTTCTTGGTGAAACAAATATTTTTGGTTTTGGTAAAATAAATGTGCAAGACTATAAAATAAAGGACAAGTAATTAAACTACAATTAAGTGAAACGTAAAACGGTGCAATATTTAAAACTTGAATTTAAATGACGAGAATTTAAATGATGTAAAAGTGAAACTTGGCGAAAAGTAAATTGACAATTAAATAAAAATACAAAACGAAATTAAAATGAACTAAAAATTAAACAAGAAAAATCAACACTTTAATTAAAACAAAATATCAAAACAAATCAAAAACACCCAATCGGAATACACCCGATCGGAATCCAATCGGAATCCGATCGGAATGTACCCATCGGAAAGACTGCAAATCGGAATGTTAAAAAGAGTCCTGATCGGAATATCTAAATTGTTGCTGATCGGAATATTTGAAAACTTGTAACAATCGGAATAATCTAAAAAGGGCGCAATCGGAATAATGACTAAGAGGATCAATCGGAATAATCTAAAAACCGGACCAATCGGAATATGGCAAACTGCTCACCGTCGGAATATGTGAAACCCTTTTCCGATCGGGTGATCGGAATGAAGGGGTGTGCATGGTCGGAATAACAGGTCGGAAAAGGGTTTATTACCCTTTCCGATCACCACTTTGATCCAAAAATTAAGCAAGGTGAATAAGCTATGGAATAAGCTTATCACCACAACTAGCACGAATCTAAATAAAAGAAGATTTAATAAGCACAAATAACACTTTATCTAAACTCAAAATAAACAACTTATAAATCAAATCAATAAAAAGATGAACTTTAAATCACGAAAAACTAAAAAGATCAAAACTTTAAATGAGAACTTGATGAAAAAGATTATGAAAGCAAGATTGAGATTAACAAGAAAGATTAATAATATAAAGATTAAGACAAGATCAAGCTTAAAAAGTAAAGGTTTGATTAAAAACAAGAAAGATAAAAGATGAAAGATTAAAGTTCTAGTGAGAGAAACTGTCACTTTCTCTCACTAAAACTAAACTACTCCTACTCCTAAAACTAAAACTAAAAAATGACTAACACCCTTTCATGTGGTGAAATGAAGGGTATTTATAGGAAAGGGGAGTGGTTGGTGTCTTCCTCTTTTCTTTCTTTCTTTCTTCACGTCTTTTCGTCTTTTAAGTTCTTCGACTTTTTTTCTGACTTTGTCTCGGGATTAATTTAAACTCGTCTTATAATTTGTTTATTTATTAGACTCGAGTTCTTCGGCTTTAAGTAAACTTCCGTCTTTAGACTTGTTCTTCGATAAATCTTCAGAATAGACCTTGGACTTCCGTTCTTTTTGCACTCTTGATCTCTTGACTTCGTCTTTTGTCGTTTTCTTCTATAAAAGCCTGTGAATGCCCGTGTTTTCTCCACTTTTCACCTTTTCGTCCTAAATCACAATAAAAACACAAACCACGCATAATTCCGACATAAATGACATAAAATACACGTTTTGGCTCGGTTATTATTGTAATTAAGTGGTAAAAAGGATGGGTGTTTTCACACCTATCAGGGGCCATTTCCATCATCTAAAGGGAACAAGTACATCCTCGTAGTCGTTGACTACGTCTCTAAATGGGTTGAAGCAAAGGCTTTACCTAATAACGATGTGAGGGTGGTTGTGAACTTTTTGAAACAATTATTTGCTCGATTCGGTGTTCCTCGTGCTATCATTAGTGATCGCGGGACTCATTTTTGCAATGATCAATTTGCTCGAGTCATGGCTAAGTATGGTGTCAATCACCGTCTTTCCACCGCGTATCATCCACAAACTAATGGTCAAGCCGAGATCTCTAACTGTGGACTTAAGCGAATCTTAGAGCGTACTGTGGGAGAGCATCGTGCCTCATGGGCCGATAAGTTAGATGATGCTTTGTGGTCTTTCCGTACCGCATATAAGACACCTACTAGGTGTACTCCATATCGTCTTATGTACGGAAAGGCATGCCACCTCCCTATTGAGTTGGAGCATAAGGCTTATTGGGCCTTGAAATGGGCTAATTTTGATATAAACAAAGCCGGTGATCTTAGGAAGATGCAACTCAATGAACTTAATGAACTGAGGAATGAGGCTTATGAGAATTCATTGATCTACAAGGAGAAAACCAAGCTCATTCATGATTCTAGGATTAAGAACCGAGAGTTTCACATAGGTGATCAAGTTTTACTCTTTAAATCTCGGTTGAAAATATTTTCGGGCAAGCTTAAAAGTCGTTGGTCCGGTCCTTTCACCATTGATAAAATCTTCCCTTATGGCACCATTGAGTTATCGCAACCAAATGGGCCAAACTTTAAAGTAAATGGCCAGCGTGTTAAGTTGTACTTTGGTGAGGACATCTCTCACGAGATGATTCCATCCCTCACCACGTTTCCCTTGAATTAGTTCTGGGTCGAGTCAGGCTCGTGACTCGGTTATAAAAAACAAGCGCTTCTCGGGAGGCAACCCGATGATCTATCCTTTACCCATTTTCATAATAAGTGTAGGGGGAGCTACATAGGTGTTTGTTGTCTTGTTTCTTATGATGTGTAGGGATTAAAGCTTTCAAAGAGCACTTTTGATGATATTGGACGACCCGTGATCCCGTGTACCCGTCTTCTCGGTTCTATCCTACACTTTTTTGATTCATTATTTTATCATTTATGTTGAAATAAGAATCACTTTAGTTGTCTCTTCCTTAGCAAGATTTAAACCAAGTGCACAATGTCCTAAGTGTAGGGGAGTTTACTCCCACATGCTTAAACATTGAGGACAATGTTTATATCAAGTGTAGGGGGATTTCTATCGAAGTTAAGTGGGCTTTTCTATTAATTTGTCCTCATTTTAACCGGAAAATTTAATTTTTCGACATTTTTCAAAATTTTTGATCTATTTTGGCCTAGTAGTATTTTTCATTTATGTTCTTTCCTTTTATCATCGCATCGTATGTATATATTTCATTTCAAGAATAAAATCAAAATAAAATGGTTTTAATAAGTTTTGATGTCTTTGATATATTAGGCCCGTCATGAATCTTTTGACTCAACCCGAGTTTACTTATTTGAGTTTACTCTAGCTAGTATCCTTAACGTTTTTAAATCAAGTTTTGCTAGGCTTTTATATAGGGAACTTTAAAACGCGAAAGACTTAACTCTTATGGGTTAAGAACGAGAACTTTTCGCAAGTTCCTATAATTGATCCTAGAAAGTTCTTTATCAAGGGAACTTTAAAATGCGAATTCTAAACTTGAAAAAGTCTAAGAAGTTGCAAGATCCTATAGATGACTTGAAAACCCAAAACTTTGATATAATAGGCTAAGCATCCACGAGTCTCATTCCTTGAGATTTTAAATTGTGGAGAACGAGAGATGATAGAGTCAATTAGAAGTTTGGTATTCTTTCATGAATTTATGTGAGTTAGTTATGAGCTTTTTCTCCTATCGCTTGTTAATAAATATAATTGTCGCTTGTTAATAAATATAATTGCAATAAGTAAGGTCTTACGATTTGAAAAGTTACTTAGCTTCTAGCACAAGATCGTTTAAAAGTTGCTCGGGATTAATTAGAGTTTATAGTCAAGGCATAACTTATTGAAGCAGGATGCGAAGATTGGCGAGTCCGAAAAGGCCCTAACAAGGCATGAGGGCTACATTTTGTTGCTAAAGATCCAAAGTGATGTGAAGAATCATTTATCAAAAATCAATATGAAGGATCGAGACACACGACGAAAAGCAAATACTCCCCTAAAGATCATGGAGAAGTCTATCCGAAAAGACCCTAGCAAGGTATGAGGATAAATAGATCCAAATCCTAAAAGGAGGCGGATCGTTGTATATCAAAATCCAAAATAAAGATTGGAGAAAAATGAAGAAGTCGTGGTCCAAGTTTGAAGAATCTCTCAAAAACTTCAAGTGAAGAAATTCCTATTATGAAGAGAAAACCATTATTTCAAGAATGTCTCTCAAGATTCGAAGTATGAAGTCACTGCAAAATATCGGTCCGAGAAAGGTCTCAAATCGTGAAACGAGTTATGCCAAGATATGAACTTTATGAGGTTTCCAGAAGCAGTTTTAAAATATTTTGTCCTTTAGCTAACTATTGATTAAATCGTCCTACTTTATTTTCATCTTAAATAAACTATCGAAATAAGTCAACAATGCATCCTCGTGATCATTCAAGACAACAATAAAATATAAGAGATACACCTAGGAATAAAGGAGTCTAAGCGAATAATTGAGCCACATGAGTGAGTGTTAGCTTACTAACTTATAATAACAATGATCTCGTTTTTAAGCTTAGTATGGGGAACGTGAAACTTGAGGGTGATAAACATTCATGACAACCAAAGCCCTAATGTAAGTCTTCGATCTCTTTACTTGTTCTTCCTTCTAGCATTTTGTAATTTTCTATCTTTTTAGTTTCCTTAGTATCTAGTATTCAATAAAGGCCAAGGTGGGTTAATTATGATGGAAAATGTAAACTTTGCTTTGAAATTATGCATTGCATGAGGGCATTGCAATGGTCAAGTGTAGGGGATTTAATAAGTGTGAAAACACTTATCCTTTTACCACTTAAATCTAATAAAAACAAGACCAAAACGTGTATTTAATGTCGTAAAAGTCAGAATTATGTGTGGTTTGTGTTTTTATTGTATTTTAGGACCAAAATATGAAAAAGGAAAAAAACACGGGCTGTCACGGGCTTTTATCAAAGAAAGAGACAAAAGACAAAGTCAAAAGATCAAGAGTGCAAAAAGAACGAAAGTCAAAAGCCTATTCTGAAGATTTATCGAAGAAAAAGACTAAAGACGGAAGTTTAACAAAGTCGAAGAACCAAGTCTAATAAAAGAAGAAAATTAGAAGACGAGTTCATCTTATCCATCGACAAATCCTGGGCCAAAGTCAAGAACGTCAAATTTACTGACAAAGAAAATGAAGAGAGCAAGCAACACACCACACCTCTCCTCTCCTATAAAACTCCCCTGTAACTTCATTTTTGAGATTAGTCATTTTTTTAGTAGTTCATATCTTCTAGAGAGAAGTAGGAGTAGGTGCTTCTACTTTCTCTCTCTAGATTTCTTTCATTTTTCTTTCAAGTTTTAAGCTTTTTACTTTAATCTTGTATTTGAATCTTTAATCTCCAAGTTTAATTTCAAGCTTTTCATAATCATTCTCATTCTTCTCTTCTTGTTTTAAATTTATTGTATGGTTCGTTTAATCTTTAAGTTTTCATCTTTATGCTTATTTTGATTAAAGTTCTTATCTTTTTGTTCTTATCATTTCCATGCGATTCATGGTTTTAATTTATTGTGCTTTTTGATTGATTTGTTATTCCTTAGTTTTAATAAAGTGTTCTTAAAATTTTAATCTTTTAAAAGTTTATTTTATAAATCTTGCTTATTTAGTGTTTTGAAAATTTCTCATTCTTGGCTTATTTAGTTCTTTTTATTATTGATTTGGTTAAGTTTTTAGTAAATGCTTATTAGAAAAGTGCTTATTTGGTTTTGCTTATTTACCTTTTACATTCCATCGTAATATTCTTAAGGGTTTTAGGGTTCCGATCGAGTATTGTGATCGCATAAGCCTTAGGGTTTCTACTTGCGATCAAATACTGCGATCCTTATTGCGATCGTCAGCTGCGATTGGTGACTACGGTTGTTGACTACGATCACTCATTGCAATCGTAGTTGCAATCGTGAGTTACGACTGTTGACTGCGACCGCTTGTTGTGATCGTAGAGTGCGATCGTTGTTGCGATCGTAGGGTGCGATCCAGGTTGCGATCTGATCACAGTCCTTGGTTTATTTTACTTAGTTGTTTTGCGAAGTGTATTTCTTTCCCGCCACTTTTTGTCGAGTTTAATTTTAAACTGTCTTATCTCATTTTATTTTCAAATTTACTTTTAATTAAGTTTTAATTACTTTAATTTCCTTGTTATTTCGTTTAAGTCTTTCATCTTAGTTTTGTTATTTTGTCATTTACTTTAAAGCTTTCGTGTTTGTTTTAAAATAGATAATCAAAAGCTCCCCCTTTTAGTTACCAAAAACAATAAGTCCACCTTAAACCGTGATCAATTCGATTAGACACCGAGAACGAACGAGTACACATATGCAAAAGTTGTCATATTAACTACCTTCCACTCAGTCTGATGAGGGCACTCGTAAATCACAACCTTTTCCTGAGGACACATCCAAGGCCAAAGACTCAAGGAGACGCCCACGGGTAACACACCTCGCTGATAGGCCTATCACCTCCGCCAAATCCAATGAAGGCACACTAACTCATAAGTCTTTGCCTGAGGACCCAACACTTGATTCCATAGACTCAGAGGGACGCCCACGGGTAAAACACCCCGCTGATAGGAATCTCACCTCCACAACTCCCGATGAAGGCACACTAAAACAAAAGTCTTTGCTTGAGGGAACCATTATCGATCCCAAAGACTCAGGGAGACGCCTACAGGTAACACACCTCATTGATAGGGATCTCACTTCCACCCCTGATCAATCACAAACTGCCCCTGAGAATCAGCTGGCCAAAACCTAAGCCTCAGGATTTAGGGCAGGGAGTGACCACAACCAAGGCAAACCTTATTTTGGAGGGGAGTTAGACAAATCAAAGGGATCACTGAACTATGGAGACTTTATTAATCTACTTGAAGAGCCTGAGGATATACTCCATGGTTTCAGTGACGACGATGATATGATTGAGGCTGGGGATGAACCTGACACTCAGGACCCTCCTCAATCAGACCAGAAGCCACAGTCCCCACCTTTGTTCGAGGACGTACCGCCTTCCACTGAGGCTCAACCAAAGCCCTCCCCTCAGGCAACCGAACAAAAGGATCCCTCCCCTGAGGCAACTAAAAAGCCCTCCCATGAGGCACAACTTGACACCTCATCTTTGGGGACTCAGACTGTGGTTCTGGATTCTACCTTTGATGACACCAATCCTGTTACTGAGAAGGTTCTATATGAAACTCTCAAGGGTGTCATCAATCATGTATACACTACTTTGAAGGTTGAGGTCTCTCAAGGCGAAGAAAACCTTTCTTCCAAGGCTGATGAACTCCTGGATGAATTCAGAACGTATGGGGACCGTTTTGATACTGCTGAAGAAAAGATGCGAGTTCAGGTTGAAAACCAAATGGATTTCATCAGTGCAGTCAACAGTAGCCATGAGAGTCAGGATAAGAAGCTCATTAACTTTCTAAATCATGCTCTCCTAACTGTTGAAGCTAATGTGTCCTTGAAGACAACCTTGGGTAGACTAATCTCTAGTTCCACTGAGTCCACCTCCAAGGTTGGTCAACTATTGGACTTGCTTAAGGAAGATAGACTTTCTGAGGTCTTCACTAGGTTAGACTCTCTCAAGTCTGATTTAGATGTGGTGAAAGCTAAGTGCAAAGCCATCTATGAGGATGTGCATATGGATTATGAGGCTAAATTCAGATTAAGAAAAGCTGCACAAGAGTATATGGCTAATGCTTCGAACCTGTCTGACATTTCCAAAGCTCTGAAGGATGCCGATATCCCCTGCCTCAGGACTCAAATCAACACAATGGAAACCACTCAGTCGCTAATACAATTGGATGTTCATACTATCAAGGCTGACACTCAGTCTATGAAGGCGATGGTGACTGAGATATTTCAGGCTTTCAAGGGGTCATCCACCACCTCCTCGGGACCATCACAAATACCAAAAGTTGGGATAAGTGGGGCTGACCCATCAACTTTTGAGGGGGAGAATATGCCACCAATGATGCTTACATGGAGTGAACATCCCTCTCAAACTGAGGGGGAGCCATGAAATAATGGTACATCCACAACCTCAAGTGCATATGATCCTCACACCAACTCCCTTAAACTCCATTCCACCTATCCCTGAGCCCTCAGTATCTAAGATAGATAGGGCAAAGGAATTACTGATGAGACCCTAACACCACCACCCAAGAAGCTTGTAAAAGCTTCAAGGAAAAGAAGGCCTGACCCTGATGCTATTGTCTTGGTACCCTATGAGATCAATGGAAAGATGTACAAGATGACTCCTGATCAAATCCAAGAATACTTAGACATGATGGAAAGGGACAAGACCAGTGAGGCAACAAGAGCTGAGATTCTTAAAGTGTCCACTGAGTTTGTTAAGGAAGTGGGTGGTAATCCTGATGAGTTATTAAGTGCAAAGGGTAGACAATAGTTCATTCAGAAGCAAGAGGATGAGCTAAAGGCAATTTAGGATGAGATGATCAGAAAGCAGCAACAAAGAACCACCCAACTGAAAAGGTTGTTTGATCAATACACCAAAGTCACCACTCAAAGAAGGAAGCCTGAACCAATCACCAATCTTCAAATCATTCCTCACACCACACCAGTCTCAGTATCTGTTTGTAGAAACAGTGATGAAAGGAACTTTGAAGTGATGAAGAAGTTCTCATTTGGCGATTTTGGTCTCAGTGAGTGGGATGAAATGGGTAGGATCTTCAGGACCAAGACGAACAAATGTGTTCCTGAGATACTCAACTCTCTCAGCAAGAGATACGAGAGGTTGAATCAGATCAAGGAGCAATTAGGAATCACTAAGGATCTACCCTTGGCTGAACATGATCCTTCTAAGACTCAGGGACAAAAAAGGAAAATAGTTGAGCTCGAAGCTGAAACTAAAGTCCCTGGGTTGGAATGTAATCGAACCCTTCGTGGGAATGTTCCCTTTGTAAACAACATGGTCATTGAAGAGCCTGAGTGAGGTATCTTCTTCATAGATGTATTTGGAGACCAAGTCTTACAAAGGATGAGTGACATTGAGAGATGTCTCTTAATATTCCTTGCAAGAAGGCCTGACAAAGAAAAGGTGTTAAGCTCATCAAGGGTAAAGAGGGAAGCAATAGATGTCTGAAGGGTTGTACTTTGTTTGAAAAAGTCTGTTCATCAGTAGATTAGTTTGTATGAGAAGAAGCCTCTTTTCTCACTTATAACAATTTTACTTAGGCATATTTTATATCCAAATAGGGGGAGATTGTTAGGTCAATTCAGTGCCTAATGATCCCACTGATGGATTTAAATAACAATAAGCCTAAGTAAAACATTACCCTTTAACGTAATAAAGTCACTGAGTGAATAGTCACTCAGTGAGTTATCTTCAAGACCTTAGACTGAGTCTAAAAGAAAGACTCGAGCATTCAGAGAGGCGAAGTCAATGAATGATGTATCTAAGACAAAGAAGAAGGTGATGGGTTCAGTGAGTTGTGAAAATAGACTCACTAAACCCCATACGATCTCCCTGAAGAAACAAGCATCCTCAAAGACTGAAGTAAAGGCGGGATAAGTTGAATTGTGATAAGATGTTGTACATCACACAATTAGCGTGACTTACCCTTTTGGGATAGATAGGGTACTGACATTGTAAAAGGACTTATGTCTTAATACTCAAAATAGGCTAAAGACAAGATAGTACACTGTACCAATAAAACAAGAATTACACATGGCAATTCTTTCTCTCGTATCTACCCTTTACCTCTATAAATAGGATGGTTGTAAAAGAGAGAACCAAGTTTATGCACTAAATGCTTTAGACATTCACAAACAAAGTTCTCTCTTCCAAACACGATTAAAAGAACTTGAGTTCTAAACTCCTGTTGACTTAATCGTCAAGCTTATCAATCGTTAGGATTGGTATAGTTTGTTAGTGAGGAGATCACACACACACACATTGTCTATTCAATCCCTATTGTAGCTTCACATATAATAGGGTATAATTCTTTAATAAATAAGAGTTAAACGTTGAAAACCTTTTGTGTTATTTACTTTATAATTGTCTTGTGTTTTAATATTACTTTACCATGAGTTAGGTCTATACTTTGTATCCTTAAGTATAACACTAATTACAAAGGACCAACAGTAGATGCACTGCCTTCTGGTAACAATAGCGAAGTATGTGATGAAGTTCCACATGAGATTGTTGAACCTCAAAACATAGACGTTCCCGTTCGAAGGTCCGTTAGGACGCCTCAAGCACCTCATAGGTATGGTTTCTATGTAGATGTTTAGGAGAAAAAATTAGGTGATCATGGTGAGCCTCCTAATTATTAAGCGGCTATATCGGATGCTAGATTTGACAAATGGCTTAAAGAAATGAACGCGGAAATGCAATCCATGAAACATAATAAAGTTTGGACTTTGATTGATCTTCCTGCGGGCGCAAGAACCGTATGGTGTAGATGGCTTTATAAGATAAAGACAGACATGGATGGCAAGATACACACCAACACAGATCGTCTTATGGTGAAAGGGTATACTCAAACCTACGGGCTAGATTATGAGGAAACCTTCTCTCTTGTCGCGAACATTAGAGCTATTAGGATTCTCTTAGCCATAGCGGTGTTCTATGACTACGAGATTTGGCAAATGAATGTTAAAACTACTTTCTTAAATGGTCACCTTAGTGAAGATGTTTACATGGTGCAACTGAAAGGTTTTGTTGATCCAAAGTATCCAAGCAAAGGTTGCAAGTTATAGAGATCCATTTATGGTTTGAAGCAAGCTTCCAAAACTTGGCATAAATGGTTTGATGAAGAAATTAAAAGGTTGATTTCATTCAAAATCCCGATGAGCCATGTGTATAAGTCAAAGTTAGTGGGAGTAATGTAGCATTCCTAGTATTATATGTGGATGACATATTACTTATGGGAAATAGCACTTCAATGCTTCAGGAAGTGAAAACTTGGTTGAGCAAGTGTTTTTCCATGAAGGATTTAAGAGACGCTACATATATTCTTGGAATTAAGATCACTCGAGATAGATATAAGCGGTTGTTGTCTTTAAGTCAAAGTGCTTATTTTGATAAGGTTATAAAGAAGTTTAGAATAGATAAATCCAAGAAAGGATTTATTCCAATGCAAGAAAAGCCGGACTTAAGTAAAAAAGTAAGGTGCGATCACACCTAGTCAGGTGAAACGCATGTAGAGAGTTCCATATGCTTCAACAATTGGTTCTATCATGTATGATGTAAGATGCACTAAACCTGATGTTGTGTTTGCTTAAAATCTTTGTGGTAGATTCCAACAGAATCCTGGTGAGAAACACTGGACTGCTGTTAAGACCCTTCTTAAGTATCTTAGGAATACTAAAAACATGGAACTTGTTTATGGGGCTAAGACAAAAAAACGAGCTTCGCATTAAATGTTATATCGATGCTAGTTTTCAAACCGACAAGGACGATACTAAATCTCAAACCGAGTATGTGTTTGTCCTTAATGATGGAGCCGTGGACTAGAAGAGTAGTAAGAAAAATATGTTGATGTTGCTGATGCTGCAATGGAGGTTTTCTGGATAAGGAAGTTTATTAGTGGTCTTGCGGGAGTCATGCTGACTAATAATGAACCTAGGGAAATGTTGTGCGATAATTCTGCAGCAATTTCCATCGCTGATGATCCTGGAATCATGCAGGTTGCTAGACATTATCAAAGGAGGTTTCACTGTATTCGAGAAGTTATCAAAGATGGTAAAATTGTCATTAACAAAGTTCACACAGATGACAACGTCGTAGATGCTTTCACAAAACCAATGCATTTGAATAAGCATTTTGAGCATGTTGAGTTTATTGGTCTTGTTCGTTATGCTAGTCTCATGTAAATCTATGATAAATTTATTTTATGTGTTAGTATTTGGACAAAGGATGTTTAAGCAATTGTTATCAATAAATGAATTAATTTTTGTCGGAAATATTTTTTTCATTTCTTAATGATTGTATCCTATATTTTCATGTTTAATCCTGGAATATAATATCTACACTTGTCAATAATTCATATGTGAGTATTAATAAACTAAGACAAAATAGAGGATTTGTTGTATTTTGGAAATACATAAATATGATTCTTTCAGACTCATAGGTTATTCAATGTGGTTGAATAATTGCACTACTCCAAACCGTGTAG
The DNA here is from genome assembly GCA_025667525.1 of Glebionis coronaria. Lineage (NCBI taxonomy): Eukaryota > Viridiplantae > Streptophyta > Magnoliopsida > Asterales > Asteraceae > Glebionis > Glebionis coronaria. The sequence continues at coordinate 231,478,319 of CM046881.1, forward strand.
TGTTCTTTATGGATCGACGTCATCAAGAATCTACACATATGGTAAGTATTGTTATCCTTAAACTTGAGATGCAAGTGGATCTTTGCATGGATGGATAGCATTTATTGATTTTAAGAAAACACTGAGACATTCAAATGGTAGTTATAAAACTTATTTCAGAAGTGTTTATTACATGTGTAAAAGGTACTTGTAGTCAAAAATAGGATTTTGTTCCTCTATGAATGGAGCATGATACATACTGGGCCCCTCGTGGGATTAATCGGATTTTTGCATGGCCGTGCCCAAATGGCAGTTAAGAAGTTTCTTATTACATTTGGTAATCTAGATTGATCGTTGAAACGAAAAACATAATTGTTAATCCGCTGAAATGACATATGATCCATATTCATGATTAACCGTATCAGTAACAAAAGGGATGCAGTATTGTTATTAAATTACCATAATGGCTGAGACAGTTTACCAAAAGCCGAACTCAGGTGCTTTTGGGAGCATTAATAGTGTTGCTAGACTATTTGTCAGTGTTAGTATTAAATTACACTATGACGAAAACTTTCGCAAGTGGGAGCTGTTGGGATGTGCGTAAGTCATAGATAGTATTTGATACGGCCGAGAGTAGTGAGCCTAAGGGGTCACACAGTTAGACATCGAGATCATCTTTTATTAAAGATAAATAATAAATATGGTTATATTTATTGTGTATATTTAATTTTATAAAAGTTAATACTTATCGGTAATTAATTAATAAGTTAAAAGGTTTATCAAGGATTAATTAATAAGACTTTAAACTTTAAGGTAATTATTGTAATTACATTATTAAGTACATATAAAGTCAAAAAGTCAAACCAACACTCCCTAGGGGAGTAGTCGGCCAATTAAAGGACAAGGAAAAAAATGAAAAGATTTTGGGCTCTAGAAGGTTTATTACTTGGAGGTTAAGTTGTAATCTTTCCCATAAATAAACCTAAGGCTCAACTATATAAACAATGGATTAGATTCATAGTTTACATGCATTAAAATCAAACTTTTCTCCCCTCTCTCTTCTTATGTTCGACGGCCAAAGACACCCACAAAGGTTTTCGTGTTTGATTTTTATTAAGTATTACACTTAATCAAGATCTAGCAATCAAAGGTAACTGATTGAGGTGTTGTATGGACTAAGCTTAGAGAAGATCTAATTTAATCATTGGGTTTGTGGTATTCGGTTAAAGTGTATTGGAAATAGGGTTTGGTTGGTTGATTAATTTGGTTACTTGATCATCCGTTCCTGGACTTAAGGTATGCTTTCTTTATCTTTATGTTAATTACTTTATGTGCATAGATAATCAATCCTATCCACTGCGTTTACTCTTGATGCATGAATACTTGATTCCTATGGTTGTTAAAATCTAACACATCCCTTGTCTGTTCTAGAGAGGAAACTTTGTTTTGAGAGAGAAAACCGTCAATTTAAGTTGTGACAATCTATCCTCATCACTTCCAAGGGAAGTAACCCTTGTTGGTGAATCATTGGATCTAGATGGGGTCTTATCAATGCTACTCCTCCCTTGTAGAATATAGAAGGTGGGGGGCAAATTTTTTTGGGACAATAACATCAAAATACAGAAAAAAAAACTAGTATTGAAATGATGAATCGGGTATTTTTCGTAGAAATTGGAGATTTATAAGTTGTTAGAGAGTTGAATGTTGGGTTTTAATATTTAAGTTGGGAGTAATTTGGTTTATCGGTGGGCGCCACATTCGAAAAATACTCAAAATCGAAAAATATTACACTAAAATCTCAACTTATAGGGTTGCTATGGGAGGCGCCGCCCCCAAAGTTTACATGTATGTCCGCCCATGACCTTAACCATTATGGTGTCATAGCCTACGTAACAACACTTTTTGGTTATAACACCACTTTTTCTCTATGGCATAAATCTACCACTCCTTGTGCTCTAATAAAATTGACTATTTTCCATTGATTAGGCTGGTTACAACGGGTTTGGTCGTCGACTCGGTCGACCAAAATCGAACTCGAGCAGCCCGTTGCGGTGATCAAGTCGAGTCGATAGAGTGGCCGAATTCGATCTACCTCACGACCTATTTGGAAATTAGAAAAATCAAAATTCATTTTAACATTTTGCCCTTTGACCTTTACATTTAAAAAAAAAATTTAAAAAAAAAAATTAATTTAAGCACTTTACTCTATAAATACCCAACCATTTAACCATTTCTCTTACACTTTCAAATTTTTATTTTAACATCACACAGTTTTTATACCATCTAAAATAATGGGCTCCCAACATTCGTGGACTACCGAACAGGATGTAGCTTTGTGTGAAGCTTGGGTACACGTTTCGGAGACGTCCCGAACAGGTCGAAGTCAGAAGGCGAAAGGGTTTTGGTTGGAGGTACTTGAGTACTTTCATATCAAAATGGGTGATCGAAAAAAAAGTTATAAGTCCCTTGTCAGCAAATAGAAATGTGCGATTCGTTTTCAAGTTGGTCAATTTTCTTCGATTTACAGTAATTTCTTACGTAGACATCCAAATGGGACTTTTGAAGATATTGTTTATCAAGAAGCCGCAATCGAATTTCGCACTTTTCGTCATTCGGATTTTACATACTATGGATGTTGAATTTTTTTGAAACAAAGTCCCGCATGCAGCGAGATTGAATTGCCACGATTTGTTAATCGGGGAGTTTAAGTTTTTAAGTTTTACTATCTATTATTATTATTATGTTTTGTAATGTAATGTTTTTTATTTTATGTAATGTTTTTTTAATGTAATATATTTTTATTTATTAAAAAAAAACTTAGTCGTCTTGTTATGATAAATAAGTTGCTGTAGATTGTCAGAGAAAAAAAATTGATGTGACAAAAAAAAATGAATATCACACCAAATCGATGTTGTAGGTAGCCTTAGATTATTTTTACTCGGACCAATTTGAACAAAAAAATTGCGCTCCCATGTACAAAATGTACCATACAAGACAGAGTGAAGAGTGTAGAAAACAACCAAAACTACAAAGACCCATTCAAATTTTAAAACTTACCACAAGCACCCACCCCTTTTTTACAAAGTTCAAACTTTATCACCATATTTAATCCATCCCCTCATTACAAACAACAAACCAACGGTCATCTCATCAACGGTCAAGATTAAAACTCCATTCAAAAATCAAAAACCAAACATAACCCCCCAAAATCATATCTCTTTCATCTTCATACAACAAAAGAAAACCCCTTTTCAAGATTTCCCATATCCCAAACAACCCACAAAACTTAAATCCAAACACCCCCTAATTAACCCATGGAAGAACAAAACCAGATCCCAGATTTTACTGATTTTGATTGTAAGATGGATATTGACAAAACCCTAATTGCTAATCTTGATTTGAGTCAAGATTCGGGTCGGGTTGAATATATGGAGGAAAACGATGAATCTTTGTATGATTCTATGGTTTGCGACTCGAGCGCGAGGTTGATTCCGAATGGATTTATCAAATCTGAATGTAAAGGTTTGTTTTTTTTTTTTATATATTTTTACTGATTTTGTATAGTTTATGTTTTAGGGTTTGGGGTATTTTTTTGGTTTTTTTATATACTTGTTTTAGTTATTGAAAATTGACTTGTTCAAAAACGAAGCGTTTTTGTAAATATGTTGATATTATTGTGACTCGGATTAGATCAAGTAGTTTTATTTGTTAAATAATTTAGGGTTTGTGTTCACTATCGGAAGGTTCGGAAATGACACTTTACTGGCTTTTTGGAGTTTAGGGTTTATTGATAATAATATTTTTATTCAAAAGTATCTGATGTTTGGATCAGATGAAGTAGTCGTGTTTGTGACACTTTACGTATAGAATATTTCTTAAAATCCTTACTTTTTTTTAGGGCTAATAGAGTTTAGGTTTTCTTTTCGGATTGAACTGAAAATGTATGGTTTAAATGTGATACCTGTAATTAGGGACAGTGTTATGTAATATAGTTTGTAATCAATGCTTCATAAAAGACACATTTTGGGTTTAGGTTTCGTATTTTGTTTAAAAGAGCTATAATATTTAAACGATAGATTTGTAAATATTCTGACATTGTTGTGTCTGGTGTTTGGATCAGATGAAGTAGTTTTGTTTGTGAACGCCGGAGGTGGAATGGTGGAACCAGATGCGAGTATAAACTTTGTGGCAGATAAGTACTTTGAAGGAGGTGATATATTTGAAACCGACGAGTGTATAACTGAAGGTGGTGACGTTTCGTTCATTTACCATACAGCAAGGCTTGGTGATTTCCAGTATCGGTTTGATAATCTCCCTGAGGGAAAGTACTATATTGACCTACATTTCGTTGAGATAATAAACACGTTTGGTCCTAAAGGGATGAGAGTGTTTAATGTGTATTTGCAGGAAGAGAAGGTAAGTTAATTTATTTTTACTTATTAAATTCTACATGATAAAAGGAAAAAACAAAATAAATTTACAAGCTGCGTTTTTTAACAGGTTCTTGCGGATTTTGACATATTTTCTGTGGTTGGAGCCAATAAACCGTTGCAGTTAGTTGACTCGAGAGTTTCGATCAAGACTGGTGAGGCGATTGTAATTCGGTTTGAAGGGATCAGTGGTAGCCCTTTGGTCAGTGGAATATGCATAAGAAAAGCTCCTACACTTCTTGGTACTTACAATTTTCGTATGAGTTAAATTTTAACTGTAGTTGTAACAAACGACTTGACTTTGACTTCGTTGATGTACTCACAGAGAATGCTGCAAATCACGATTTTCTTAAATGTCAAAACTGTGCTGCTGATATAGAGGTTCCTTCGGTTCAGGTATGATTATTATTAAGGCTATAATGCTATATTTGCTAATGAATGACGTAAACTGAATATTGAATATTGCAGAAGAAAGTAATGCGAAAGAAATCAGTAGAAAAGTATGAAAAGAGGATACTAGAGTTGACTACTCAGTGTCAGCGTAAGACTGATGAATGTTACCAAGCTTGGATGTCTTTGACAGCTGCAAACGGGCAACTCGAAAAGGTCCGTATGGAACTTGACAATAGGTTGTTCCAAACATCCTCTCTTGGTAAGTTCCGAAGTCAAACATGATATTTATTATTGGTCAAAGGAGCGTTTTCAATGTTTTACATTGTATGTTTAATTTTCTTGTGTAGACCAAAAGATGGAGAAACAATCCGAACAGTTGAGAGATATATCAAGTAGATATGAGCATGACAAGAAAGTTTGGGTTACTGCAGTCAAGGAATTGTCACACAGAATAACGGTAATTAACTATAAAAAGTGTTAAATAAACGTTATCAGATTTAAATAATATTTGTTTAACATGATGCATTGACTAGGTCTTAAAACAAGACCACTCTGAGCTCGCTCGTCAAGCACACCAATGCGCTGACTCGGTTCCTGATTTAAATAATATGGTATCTGCAGTTCAAGCGTTGGGTAAGTCTCAAAAAAATTTAGGCTTACCAAGTCATTTATTCTTTAATAAATGTATATTTGCAGTTATCCATTTTTCCCTAATTATTAATCATTTTGCAGTTGCACAGTGTGAGGATCTTAAAGTGAAGTACAATGAAGAACAAGCAAAGAGAAGAAAACTTCATAATCAAGTCGAAGATGCTAAAGGTCTGCTAGTTTATTAATTTCACAACAGATTATTACTACACAAAGGTTATGCCATTGCATACTTATTTTACTGCTTATAATTATCAGGAAGCATAAGAGTATTCTGTCGGTGTAGACCACTAAGCAAATCAGAAGCTTCAACCGGATGCTCGACAGTTGTTGACTTTGATTCAGCAGCAAATGGTGAACTTGGGTTACTTAATAGTACTTCTACCAAAAAGACCTTCAAATTTGATAGAGTTTTCACACCAAATGACAATCAAGGTTAGCTTGCTTTGTTGCTCTTGATTACATCTTGGTTATTAGTAGAATAAACATTCTTATCCTTTTTTTTCTTGCTATACACAGTTGATGTGTTCGCACAAGCTTCACCGCTGGTAACTTCTGTCTTGGATGGCTACAACGTATGTATATTTGCATATGGACAAACGGGCACCGGAAAGACGTTCACCATGGAGGGTACAGAGGGAAACCGGGGGGTGAATTACAGAACACTTGAAGAGTTATTCAAAATCGCCAAAGAGAGAGTTGATACATATACCTATAACATATCAGTGAGTGTCCTGGAAGTATACAATGAACAAATTAGGGATCTACTAGCAACACCATCATCATCCACCAAGAAGTAAGCATCCCTTCAACCACTTGTATTTCTTCAACTAAATGTATGTAATATAATCCTTCATGTTTGAAATTGTTAATTTGAATTTAGGTTGGAGGTCAAACAAGCTTCTGAAGGACTTCATAATATTCCTGGGCTAGTTGAAGCAAAAGTTGAAAACACGAAAGAAGTATGGAATGTGTTGCGAGTTGGAAGCAGTGCCCGAGCTGTGGGGTCTAACAATGTGAATGAACATAGTAGCCGCTCTCATTGGTAAGTTAGTAATATCTGATGCTTAATTTAGAAATTCTCTATTTTTAGATTCTGATTTTAACTTTTTGTGTTTTTGTAGTATGCTTTGTATTATGGTAAAAGCAAAGAACTTGATAAATGGCGAGTGCACGTATAGCAAGCTATGGCTTGTTGATTTAGCTGGAAGTGAGAGACTTGCAAAGACCGATGCTCAAGGTGAACGACTCAAGGAGGCTCAGAATATTAATCGATCATTGTCGGCTTTGGGTGATGTAATCTCTGCTTTAGCAAATAAAAGCAGTCATATTCCTTATAGGAATTCAAAGCTCACACATCTACTTCAAGACTCATTAGGTAAGTTCAAATTTCGGTACAATTCTTAGTACACATGCATGATTTGAAGCATTAATGTAAATTGTTTTGTTGGTTGCTGCAGGTGGAGAGTCTAAGACCTTAATGTTTGTGCAAATTAGTCCCTCGGAGCATGACCTGAGTGAGACTTTGAGCTCATTAAACTTTGCAACAAGAGTCAGAGGGGTTGAGTTGGGCCCTGCCAGAAAGCAGATCGATACAAGTGAGCTTCAGAAGATGAAAATGATGGTAAGTACGATCTGTTACTATCATTGCTATTATAATTTTTTAAATACATAAATCCTTTGAGTCTAACTTGGGTTGTTTTGTATTAATCATGAAGCTTGATAAAGCAAAGCAAGAATCTCGATTGAAGGATGAATCATTGAGGAAGTTAGAAGATAGTTTACAGAATGTAGAAGGTAAGGTTAAAGGAAAAGATCAAGTGCATAAACACCAGCAGGAAAAGATTAAGGAACTTGAGGGCCAGCTTGAGGTCAAAACAGGAGTACACTCGCAGTTGGAAAAACAAATATCTCATCTTTCAGAAAAGTTGAGGGCAAAAGAGGAAGTTCACAGTGGGCTCCAACAAAAGGTAGTAAATTCATCTATTCTTTTATATGATTTTTAGATGTGCCGAAGTTCTAACGATAACACCTTCATCATGTTATAAAAGGTAAAGGAACTTGAGAACAAGCTTATAGAGCGAGAACATTCAGGGGCGGCGACATACCAGCAGAAGGTATTTTGAATAGATATATGCTGAATATATTAAGTACTTCTGAAGATTTAAAAACTGTGGATGCATAAAGTTTTGGATTTTGAAAACAGGTCAAGGACCTTGAAGACAAACTGAAACTCCAAGTTGGAGAGTCAAAGTCCTATACCATGACCCTGAAAGACAAGGTATTAAAAAAGTTAAAATGGTATCAAACACACCCATTTTTCCATGTTAAGATTGTGCGGTATGGGAAATAGAGAACAAGAGTTCATTGCCGTTTTCTTTGTTGTTGTTTCAGATTGAGGAACTTGAAAGGAAACTGAAAGAACAAGAACAGAATTCTGATTCAACTTCACTCCATTTGAAGGTCTTTCTTGTTTCCAATTTTAGCTATCATTATAGTATTCAAGAATCTTTGAAATCTTTATAAGATCTTCCTTGGTAGTATAAACGGGCAAGCAGGGTAATGGATCAAAACAGGTAACATGTCTAAACAGGTCAGACGGGTGGGCCGGGTTGTTCTGCTACAGTATTATATTTTAGTTCAGTTTTAAATGGCTAACTTGAAGTTTATAATTTTATCATTTGCAAAATATAAGTTAAGATCATTATCTGCATTTTGTATCACATTACTTTTTGTTATCAATATGATTATGTAAAAGAGCATTAGCTTATCAGTATGTATTTGTCAATGTGCAGATTAAGGAGCTTGAGGGGAAACTTAAAGATCAAGAAAGGCGATTGTCCATTGCTACTATCGCAGATTCGTCTAGTTCCATGAAAACGACACCTCGTGAAGCAGACAAACACATTGGAGGTTCAAGAGACAACAAATTCATAAATGAGGTGGAACACCATGTTCTAAGGAGTTCAAATATTATGAACCGGCAAACAGTTGCTAGCTTGAACAGGTCAAAGAGAAATGACTCTCTTGGTAGTGTCGGGGGTGGTGAAGTGAGAAGACATAGGTTGTCACGAAATAGTGAAGCAGAGAATGTTGAAAGTAACAATGAGAACAGATCAAGGAAGTCTGATGGACCTAGACCAGTCCAGAGAGCTCCAACTAGAGTGGTTAAACCAGCGCCGGCATCAGTAACTCAGAGACCAGTCAATCTTAGTAGACCAAGTGTAGCTCAAGGTGTCAAAGACCGAGAGAGCAAGAAAAGGACGTGGTCTTAGTTGTGTTGTTCAATGCTTATTCTTCAAGGGTCATTTAGTACTAATGAGTTAGTCTTCTTAAGTAGATCATGAACATATAGTATGCAAGCTGATTTGCATTAATTTGTATTACAGTAATTCATTGTTTCTGCCTTTAACAACATTAGTGTCTGAAATCATCTTGTGGTTTTTATAATAGCAAGTGACATTGTTACAGACCAACTTTTAATCATCTTAACTGATACAACAAAACATTGTTTATCACTAAAAAAAATCCGTTCTTGTCATGGCTATTAACATGAGTTGGTGTTCTTTGTTTACCTTATGATAAAGTTAGTTGATATTTACGCCCACCTTATGTTATAGAACGATAGGAACCCGGAAATAAAACTAGAAATGAGTTTATGATGAGTATATCTTCAGTCTTTCCTGTGTCGTTTGAGAAAGGAGGAGACTGCACGTTGTTACATGTTAGCCGGAATGGAACTCTCAGAATTTGCAAGAGAATTCACTATCATATATTGAACACATGTTAAAAGATTATACGATAAATATAATCAACAAGACATCATAGTTACGATATTAACTTTATTTAGCATGATCGTCATTATTTAGCGGCGGCATCGTAGCATTTTAGTAAAATGATCACAAGTGAGCAATGTTTTAAGGAATTGATTGACACACTCAAACTTTTGATTGGATACTCAAATGTACAATCTGTTAAAGCAACAATACAACTGTTTAATGCACAGTTTAGAGTGTACCAATTAAAATTTTGAGTGTGCAACATTAGCCAATGTTTTAGTATAAGTCATCTATGTTAGCATGTATCTTGTATATTAGTTGTATAATTACATGAGTCTTATCTGTATCCTTAGCTTGGGCTAAAGCCCGCATCACAGTAACTATATGGTTGGATCTTTGGAAGCTTAGGCCAAAGCCCGTATCACACTAACTTATACGTAGTATATATAATATATGATTGTATCTTTGGAGAATAATAAAACACACAAATTTTCGTGTAAATATGTTTATATTCAATTGAAGTGTGAAATAAAATCATTTCATTGTGATCATTTTTTTTGAACGGCGAGTTAATAGTTAGTGATTCGAGCTTACAGTGATATCCAATTGGGCAGTATGTAAGTCTCGAACATTTTCCTTAGGGGATAAACCCCACTCATGCTTCTTAATTCGGGCCCCTGAAGGTTCCTGGTGAGACTCGAACTCGAGACCTCTCCAAGAATACCTCCAATGTTACCTTTGATGGCCAACTGAGCTAGCTCAGCTGGTTCATTTTATTTCATGGTGATCATGGTGGTGAATTCGACAACCGCACTCTTTATAAACTTTTTGCATGGGACAATGACATCTTGTTTCGTTTCTCATGCCCAAAAACCTCCCAACAAATTGACAAATCCAAATACATGGGTCGTACCATCAACAATTTATTCGTACCTTACTTTATTAAGTCAATCTACCGCCGATATTTTTGGTTGAAGCTCTAAATATGGCTATTTAGTTGCTCAATATTTTGCCATCCAATACTGTAAACAATGATACACCTTATAACCGATTGTTCGGTAAAGACCTGGACAATAGCCTTTTACGTACATTTGAGTGTTTATGCTATCCTCACCTATATCCTAGACACAAACTTGAACCTCGCGCTACACCCTCAATTTACTTAGGATTCGATTCCAATCATCAAAGGTGTCGTTGCCTTCAATTAAACACCAATAAAATTAATATATCGAGTCACGTTAACTTTGATAAAACCGTTTTTTCTTATGGGTCTACTCCACCCACCTCAGCCCCTACCTATGCGTCTTTAGATGACACACTCGATATAAACATCCAATTACCAACTACTTTTACACCTACTATTATTTCACCCCCAAACTCTCCTACTTCACCACTACGACACCCTAATGATCCCCCGCTTAATATACAACCGCCTTTTGTAATGCATGATACACTCTCAGCCTAATCATCATCTCATACGCAGGCCCAACAACCAACACCTTCCGCAAGCCCACATCCTTCTTCACCAAATCACATTGCTCAACAACAACACTCATCTACACCGACCCATGTATTACCAAATATTACTGCACCTCAAATACAACCTCGCCCCTGATTATTTTGGATCTGCTTCAAAATCCAAACCCCGTATCGGTTCATCCTATGGTCTATACCAGAATCACCTAAGCAGCATCAAATACTTATACTACTTCCTCAACCACAATATCATAATCAGGCTCTTCAACAACCATATCTTCATCAACATCATCTTTTACCAAGGTAAATTCATTACCCTCGTCAATTTCATCTATCTTCAAGGTTTTCCTCTCCTGTTTGGATGCATCCTCACCCAAACTTTCTTCATTGTCCGAGGACTCTACCCTAGCACTCACACCAACCCTGTACATCCTTTTAAGCTTATGAGTTCTAGACCTGTTTCTCTTTTCCATCTTCTTGATCCTCATTTACAAACTAGCAACTTCATTATTGTCCTAGATCTTTGACTACTTCAAATCACTCTCCAAATCAAGAACTTTCTTATGTAAATTGGTACATATTTCCATCAATTCCTGAAGTTTTAGACTATCCTCACCACTTTGAAGTATGTTACCTCTTGCGAGCAGTGAATCATAGAATTGTTAGATACACTCTCAAGCCTAGTTTGAGCAGTAGTATCCCCTATGGTTTCTTGGTGCCAGGGACCAACACTTGAACTAGTTCTTGGGGAATCAAATTCAGTAGTTGTTGCCTTGAATTGGGTCTTAAGTGTGTTACCACTGATAGCTATGCTTCTAAGCTAGAATCAGTAGTGTTATCTGATAGGTGTGAAAACACCCATCCTTTTACCACTTATTTCTGGCTAAAACAAGACCAAAACACGTATTTAATATCATTTGTTTGGAATTATGCGTGGTTTTTGTGTTTATTGTATTTTCAGAGTCAACCGGGAGAATATTAAAGAAAACATGGGATTTCACGGGTTTTATCGAGGAAAAAGACTCAAGACAAAGTCTATTGTCCAAGAGATGCAAAAGATTTGAAGTCATTGTGCCTATTTGAAGATTTATCGAAGAATAGAGCCAAAGATGGAAGATTCATATATGTCGAAGAACTCGAGTCTATTAAACAAAAGATTATAAGACGAGTTGGAATTATTCACCGACACTTCTCAAAATCCAAAGTCGGAAACGTTTATTTAAAGAAACGTGAAGACTAAAGAAGAAAGAAGAAAAGAAGCCCAAACCAAAGCCCATTCACAAGCCCGCCATCACACGCCTATAAATAGGACTTTACTTCACAAAATTTGTAGTTAGTTAGTTTTTTTTTAGTTTTTAGTTTTTCATTCTCTCTAGTTTTAGAGAGAGAAAGTTCTAAACTTTCTCTCACTAGTTTTCATCTTTCTTTCCTTCAAGATCAAACTTTTGTATTGTTTTTAATTAATCAAGTTTAATTTCAAGCTTTTAATCTTTAATCTCATTCTACCTTTCTTGATTTTAGTTAACTTTTGGTGCAAAATACTTATGATCCGTGTTATTCATCAATGTTTTTGTGCTTAAAAAGTTAATCTTTTTATGTTTCCTGAAGTTTCTATACGAATAAGCTTTAAGATCTTTGTGCTTATTGGCTTATTTGTAAGTTTAGCTTATTTACTTTTTAAAGTTTTTATAAAAAGTTCATCTTTTTATTATTTGATTTATAAGATTGATTATTTGAAGTTTAGATAAGTTGTATTTGTGCTTATTTGATCAGCTTAATATTAGATTCGTGCTAGATTTGGAGTTAGCTTATTTCATAGCTTATCTCCTTAGCTTTTATTTCGGATCAACATTGTAATCGGAAAGGGTAAAACCCCTTTCCGATCTGCTTATTCCGACCAGCTCACCCCTTCCCTCATTCCGATCTATAGATCGGAAAAGGGTTTAGGATTTTCCGATTTGATGCTTATTTTCCCTATATTCCGATCTGAGCTCGTTGTCCATTATTCCGATTATACTTATTTTCGTATTCCGATTGTGCAAGTTTTGTTACATTCCGATTATAACTCATCTTCCCATATTCCGATTTGTACTGTGTTAATCATTCCGATTGTGGGTCTTTTGGCAACATTCCGATCAGCATCCATTTTAAGTCATTCTGATTGCAATTTATTTTCCATATTCCGATTAGCCTTTTTTGTGTAAAATTCCAATCAGTACTCCTCAACATTCCGATCAAGCAGATCGGAATATATTCCGATTTGAAGTTTTGCTTATTCCGATCAGTGTAGGTTTCAAACATTCCGACGGATTTAGTTTTTCATCTTTTTACAAAGTCTTTAAGTGCTAGTTCTATTAAGTGTTCAAGTATTTTTCTCATTTTGCCTTTAAGTTTTCAAACAATTATTTTTAACTTGTCTTTTTAGTTTAATCTTTTAAAGCTTCAATTTCACTCTTTGACACTTACTTATTTGTCATTACTTTAAAATAGATAAACAAACCAACACCTTTTTATTAACCAAGAACAAATCATTCCACTTTGAACCGTGATCAATTCGAGGAGATACCGAGAGACATAAACCTAGAACCCATAGCAAATCGCTCGTATCAAATGGCGCCGCTGCCGGCTCTTCTCGTTAAGATCAACAGTTTTTTTGTGAGAACTTGATTTTGGGATCCGTTCACCGTGAACGTTACTTTTTCACAAAACCTTTCAAAAACCACAAAAAAAATATAAAATTTTCAAAAATCCTAAAAATTAAAAAACATAAAAACCAAAAATATTTTTGCTTTGTTTTTGCCTTGTTAGTTCTTTTGCAGGTGCATGCGTACACGATCAACGTCTTATCAAGAGCCCGAGCCTCTCGAAGACTTAGACATGGCCGGTGTACAAAACAACAACAATAACCCACCTCTCAACAATAATAACAACAACAATAACAATCCTCCTCTTAACAACAATGAGCCTCTACCGGATAATCGCCCGATGATTGAACTTCTGCAAGCACATGTAGATGGTAACGATGATCCAATTGTCATACCCGCGATTGCAGCCAACAACTTTGAGCTCAAATCCGGCTTTATCCAGATGGTCTCTGCTCAACCATTCTTAGGGCGTACCATTGATGATCCTCATGACCACATCAAAAGATTCCTGCAACTCACGAATACGGTCAAATTCAATGGTGTTCCACAAGAGGTAATCCGTACAACTTTTTCCCTTTTCTTTAGAGGGACAAGCCCGACATTGGCTTGCTAAGGAACCGCCACAAAGTATTCTTACGTGGACGGATTTGGAGACCAAATTTATAAACTACTTTTTCCCACCCTCTCGTACTACCGCTTTGCGGAATGAAATTATCAATTTTGAACAAAAGTACGATGAGTCTTTTAGTGAATCTTGGGATCGTTTCTCCGACTTTGAAAACGCCTCCCATCGAAAATCCTCCGGATTTAGAACTTAAGGAGTTGCCGCCCCATCTCGAGTACGTGTTCCTTGAAAAAAACAAGAAGTCGCCTGTCATCATCGCGAAGGACTTGAAAGAAGAAGAGAAATCTCGCCTCATCGCCGTGCTTAACGATCATAAGAAGGCAATTGCTTGGAAAATTTCCGATATCTGCGGAATTGATCCGAACTTTTGTACTCACAAGATTCTCATGGAAGATGACTTTAAACCCGCAATCCAGAGCCAAAGAAGGGTTAATCCTCGAATTCATGACGTCATCAAACAAGAGGTTATCAAACTTCTTGATGCCGACTTGATTTACCCTATTTCGGATTCGCCGTGGGTAAGTCCCGTCCATTGTGTACCCAAGAAGGGCGGAATAACCGTTTTTCCAATGAACACAACGAGTTGATTCCCACTCGTCTCGTTACTGGGTGGAGAGTTTGTATTGATTATCGCAAGCTCAATGATGCCACGAGAAAAGATCACTTTCCTCTTCCTTTCATGGATCAAATGCTCGAGCGTCTTGCGGGTAATGATTATTACTGCTTTTTAGACGGTTTCTCCGGGTATTTTCAAATTCCTATCGATCCCAAGGACCAAGAAAAGACCACATTCACTTGTCCCTATGGAACATTTGCTTACAAACGCATGCCTTTTGGTTTATGTAATGCTCCTGGGACGTTCCAAAGGTGTATGATGGCTATCTTCCATGACATGGTGGAAGACACTATGGAAGTATTCATGGATGATTTCTCGGTTTATGGCGATTCTTTCTCTGCTTTCCTTGCCAATTTAGAACGTATGCTTAAGCGGTGTGAAGACACTCGCCTTGTTCTTAATTGGGAAAAATGCCATTTCATGGGAAAAGAGGGCATCGTGCTAGGACACAAGATCTCCAAAGCCGGTCTCGAAGTTGACCGTGCTAAAGTCGATGTTATCGCTAAGTTGTCTCCACCTTCAACCGTGAAGGGTGTGAGAAGTTTCCTTGGTCATGCGGGCTTCTACCGTCGATTCATCAAAGATTTTTCTCAAATCGCTCGCCCGATGACCCACCTCTTGGAAAAATATACTCCTTTTATCTTTTCCAAAGAGTGTATCGAAGCCTTCAACTCGCTTAAGGATAAGCTAACTAAGGCACCCGTCTTGGTTACCCCTAATTGGGAGCTGCCTTTCGAGTTGATGTGCGATGCTAGTGACTTTGCTATTGGAGCGGTTTTGGGCCAAAGAGTGAACAAACACTTCCAACCAATCCATTACGCTAGCAAGACAATGACAGAGGCTCAATTGCATTACACGACAACCGAAAAAGAGCTTTTAGCTGTTGTCTATGCCTTTGAAAAGTTTCGCCCCTATCTTGTCCTTTCCACCACAATCGTTTACACCGATCATTCCGCGTTGAAGTACTTGTTGACTAAGCAAGATTCCAAAACAAGACTTCTTCGCTGGGTTTTGCTACTCCAAGAATTTAAAATCGAAATTCGCGATAAAAAAGGAGCTGAAAACCTAGCCGCGGATCATCTCAGTAGACTTGAGGATCCTTACCAAGGGGATCATCCGAACAAAGAAATCAATGATTCTTTTCCCTTGGAGACCTTAATGTCTATCAACTCGACTGCTGATGAAACCCCGTGGTTTGCGGACATTGCAAACTACTTGGCGGGTGGAATTATCGTTGACGGGTTAACATCCCAGAAAAAGAAGAAGTTCTTTAACGACATTAAGACTTACTTTTGGGATGACCCATATCTATTCAAGCAATGTGCTGACTTGATTATTCGCTGATGTGTTGATGGACCGACAGCTTTAGAAATCCTTGACGCTTGCCACAAAGGACCCACCGGTGGTCACTTTGGTCCCAACTATACCGCCAAAAAAGTGTTTGACTCGGGATTTTATTGGCCCACCATTTACCGTGATGCTCACGAAATGGTTAAACGATGTGATGCTTGCCAAAAACAAGGCAAGATCACACATAAAGACGAGATGCCTCAGAATTTCATACAGGAATGTGAAATCTTTGATGTTTGGGGTATTGACTTTATGGGGTCATTCCCTTCCTCTAAAGGAAACAAATACATCCTTGTAGCCGTTGACTACGTTTCAAAGTGGGTTGAAGCCAAAGCTTTACCCACTAATGACGCAAGGGTGGTTTGTAACTTTTTGAAATCGCTGTTCGCTAGATTCGGTGTGCCTCGTGCCATTATTAGTGATCGCGGGACTCATTTTTGCAATGATCAATTTGTAAGAGTCATGGCTAAGTACGGTGTCAATCATCATCTTTCCACCGCCTACCATCCACAAACTAATGGCCAGGCTGAAATCTCTAACCGAGGATTAAAGCGAAATCTTGAAAGAACCGTGGGAGAGCATCGTGCCTCATGAGCTGATAAACTTGATGATGCTTTGTGGGCTTTCCGTACCGCATATAAGACTTCGATTGGTTGTACACCATATCGTCTCGTGTACGGGAAAGCGTGCCACCTCCCCATTGAGTTGGAGCACAAGGCTTACTGGGCCTTGAAGTGGGCTAATTTTGATATCAACAAAGCCGGTGACCTACGCAAGATCCAACTCAATGAGCTGAATGAACTCCGTAATGAGGCTTATGAAAATTCGTTGATCTATAAGGAAAAGACTAAGCTCATTCACGACTCCAAGATTAAAAACCGAGAGTTCCAAGTTGGAGACAAAGTTTTACTCTTCAACTCTCGGTTAAAAATCTTCTCGGGCAAGCTGAAATCTCGTTGGTCCGGCCCATTCACCATTGCCCAAATTTTTCCATATGGTACTCTCGAGCTCGCTCAACCTAATGGACCTAATTTCAAGGTGAATGGCCAACGAGTGAAGTTGTACTTTGGTGAGGACATCTCTCACGAGATGATTCCATCCCTCACCACGTTCCCCATGAACTAATTTTGGGTCGAGTCAGGCTCGTGACTCGGTTATAAAAAACAAGCGCTCCTCGGGAGGCGGCCCGAGTATCTATCTTTTTCTGTTTTAACCTCCTAAGTGTAGGGGGACCTATATAGGTGCTTTGTGTTTGTGTGTGATGTGATTACAGGGATGAATGCACTTTTGGGACCTTTGAAGAACCGTACTCCCGTGTTATCCGAAATCCGGTTCTATCTCTCAACTATCGTGATTTAATTTTCTTCATACTCACATTTGAAATTGATCACTTTAGTCGTCTCTTCCTTAGCTTGATTTAACCAACGTGCACAATGTCATAAGTGTAGGGGAGATTTTCCCCACATGCTTAAACATTGAGGACAATGTTTATCTTAAGTGTAGCGGGGACTTCTATCAAAGTTTTAAGTGGACTTTTCCATGAAAATGCCTTCATTTAACCAAGAAAATCATCTTTTTCAAACATTTTTCAAATTTTTAATTAACTTTGGCCATGTAGTCGTAATTTTTAAATTTTTATCGTTGCTTTCATATGTATATATCCCGCAATAAAGTCAAAAATATTAATAAAAGTGGTGTATCTAGTTTTGAAATCTTTGACATATTAGGCCCGTTGCGATTATTTTGACTCAACCCGAATAGACTTATTCAAGTTTATTCTAGCTAGTATCCTTAACCATGTAGACCTTAATTGGTTTATTAGGCTAAGCATCCACGAGTCTCATTACTTGAGATTTTAAATTGTGGAGAACAAGAAATGATATAGTCAATTATAAGTTGGTATTCTTGCACAAGCTCACTTGGTGTAATTATTTGCCTATTCTCCCATCACTTGCTAATAATTTATCTGCAATAAGTAAGGTCGTACGATTTGAAAAGTTACTTAGCTTCTAGCCCAAGATCGTTTAAAAGTTGCTCGGTAATGATAAGAGTTCATAGCCAAGGCATAACTTATGAAGCGGGGCGCGAAGATTGGCGAGTCCGAAAAGGCCCTAACAAGGCATGAGGATTCCATTTTATTGCTGAAGATCCAAAGTGATGTGAAAAGAATTATTCCCAAAATCAATATGAAGGATCAAGACTCACGACGAAAAGCAATCAACTCCCATAAAGATCATAGAGAAGTCTATCCGAAAAGACCCTAACAAGGTATAAGGATAAATAGATCCAAGTCCGAAAAGGAGGCGGATCGTTGTATCTCAAAATCCCAATTAGAGATTGAAGAAATAATCATGAAGTCGTGGTCAACAAAGTTGGAGCACCCCTCAAAAGTCTCCAAGTGAAGAAACTCTATTAACGATGAGAAGACCATTATCTCAAGAACGTCTCTCAAGATATGAAGTATGAAGTACATGCCAAATATCGGCCCGAGAAAGGTCTCAAATCGTGAACCAAGTTATGCCAAGATATGAACTTTTTGATATCCCGAGAAGCAGTTTTAAGAGATTTTGTCCTTTAGCTAACTATTGATCAAATCGTCCTACTTTGCTTTCAGCCTAAATAAACTATCGAAATAAGTCCAAAAATGCATCTTCATGATCATTCTAAGATAAAAGTAAAATATAAGAGATACACCTAGGAATAAGGGAGTTCAAGCATATAATTAAGCCATGTGTGTAAGTGTTTGATTTGCTAACTTATAATAACAATGATCTCGTTTTTAAGCTTAGTTTGGGGAACGTAAAACTTGAGGGTGATAAATCTTCGCAGCACCGAAGCCCTAATGTAAGTCTTAGATCTCTTTGTAAGTTATTTACATATAGCTATTTTCAAGTGAAAATGGTTTTCTATCCTTGTGTTTCCTTTAAAGTTTTAATTTCTCTTAGTACTTTAATTTTTGTTCAAGTAGTATGTTAATAAGGCCAAGGTTGATTGATTATGAGAAAAGTGTAAATTTGCTTTATCACTAAGCATTGCATGAGGGCATGGCAATGGTTAAGTGTAGGGGATTTGATAGGTGTGAAAACACCCATCCTTTTACCACTTATTTCTGGCTAAAACAAGACCAAAACACGTATTTAATATCATTTGTTTGGAATTATGCGTGGTTTTTGTGTTTATTGTATTTTCAGAGTCAACCGGGAGAATATTGAAGAAAACATGGGATTTCAGGGGTTTTATCGAGGAAAAAGACTCAAGACGAAGTCTATTGTCCAAGAGATGCAAAAGATTTGAAGTCATTGTGCCTATTTGAAGATTTATCGAAGAATAGAGCCAAAGATGGAAGATTCATATATGTCGAAGAACTCGAGTCTATTAAACAAAAGATTATAAGACGAGTTGGAATTATTCACCGACACTTCTCAAAATCCAAAGTCGGAAACGTTTATTTAAAGAAACGTGAAGACTAAAGAAGAAAGAAGAAAAGAAGCCCAAACCAAAGCCCATTCACAAGCCCGCCATCACACGCCTATAAATAGGACTTTACTTCACAAAATTTGGAGTGAGTTAGTTTTTTTTTAGTTTTTAGTTTTTCATTCTCTCTAGTTTTAGAGAGAGAAAGTTCTAAACTTTCTCTCACTAGTTTTCATCTTTCTTTCCTTCAAGATCAAACTTTTGTATTGTTTTTAATTAATCAAGTTTAATTTCAAGCTTTTAATCTTTAATCTCATTCTACCTTTCTTGATTTTAGTTAACTTTTGGTGCAAAATACTTATGATCCGTGTTGTTCATCAATGTTTTTGTGCTTAAAAAGTTAATCTCTTTATGTTTCCTTAAGTTTCTATACGAATAAGCTTTAAGATCTTTGTGCTTATTGGCTTATTTGTAAGTTTAGCTTATTTACTTTTTAAAGTTTTTATAAAAAGTTCATCTTTTTATTATTTGATTTATAAGATTGATTATTTGAAGTTTAGATAAGTTGTATTTGTGCTTATTTGATCAGCTTAATATTAGATTCGTGCTAGATTTGGAGTTAGCTTATTTCATAGCTTATCTCCTTAGCTTTTATTTCGGATCAACATTGTAATCGGAAAGGGTAAAACCCCTTTCCAATCTGCTTATTCCGACCAGCTCACCCCTTCCCTCATTCCGATCTATAGATCGGAAAAGGGTTTAGGAATTTACGATTTGATGCTTATTTGACCTATATTCTGATCTGAGCTCCTTGTCCATTATTCCGATTATACTTATTTTCGTATTCCGATTGTGCAAGTTTTGTTACATTCTGATTATAACTCATCTTCCCATATTCCGATTTGTACTGTGTTAATCATTCCGATTGTGGGTCTTTTGGCAACATTCCGATCAGCATCCATTTTAAGTCATTCCGATTGCAATTTATTTTCCATATTCCGATTAGCCTTTTTTGTGTAAAATTCCAATCAGTACTCCTCAACATTCCGATCAAGCAGATCGGAATATATTCCGATTTGAAGTTTTGCTTATTCCGATCAGTGTAGGTTTCAAACATTCCGACGGATTTAGTTTTTCATCTTTTTACAAAGTCTTTAAGTGCTAGTTCTATTAAGTGTTCAAGTATTTTTCTCATTTTGCCTTTAAGTTTTCAAACAATTATTTTTAACTTGTCTTTTTAGTTTAATCTTTTAAAGCTTCAATTTCACTCTTTGACACTTACTTATTTGTCATTAGTTTAAAATAGATAAACAAACCAACACCTTTTTATTAACCAAGAACAAATCATTCCACTTTGAACCGTGATCTATTCGAGGAGATACCGAGAGACATAAACCTAGAACCCATAGCAAATCGCTCGTATCATTATCCCTCGCTAAACTATCACCCCTCTCCTTGTGGATAGTCTCATCTGCGACATGCAAAGTAGAACCACTAGGCTGAGATACCTTAGTGTTCTTTTTGGTATAAACCCTAGGTGTTTGTATCTTTTCAGGTTGTGAGGTTGATGGCAAAATGGTGGGTGTTGGTGTTACCCTACCAAAAAAACCCTTTCGAATTCTTTTCATGTCAAAAGAACTATTTTTAGTATGAGAAGATGCAATAAAAATGTGCTTATATTTGGCACATCCTCAAATTGATTGTCCAAAAAGAATTGTATAAACCTTGGATACATTAATTTTTTTCCAAAAGTATCCAAATTTTTAACCATACTATTGAAAATAAATTTTAAAAAGTTAAACTTTTGGTTTGTAGACAATGGAAAATGCCACAGTACTACTAAACTCATTCCAAGTAGTTTCTTTGGATTTAGACATTCAATGATAGTATGAATTAAAAATTTCCATTGTGCGGAAAAGAACGATTTATAAAAAGTAAGATTTTTTAAAGGTTTTCCATACCCTATTAATGCAAGGTTTCCAGAAATGATAGAATTAGGCAAACAATCAATACCTCCTTCATCTTCTAGTTGAATGTCTTTCCTAACAGATGATTCAATCTTAACTATTTCCTTGCCATCTACTTTGACGTGCAAATATACTTCTTGATTAATAGTTTTGACCATTACAGAAGACCAAAATTGTTTAATACAAGAAACATGTATAGTAGGATTAACTGTTAGTGCATACCTGTCACACCCCGCCTAGGTGGAAACACGAGGTGTAACTTCATGAGTATCATCACAACAAAATGGTGTCATAATAGAGAACATATTAAAAGGAAAATGAAATGACAATAAAAACAAAGTGCCATGACAATACTTCAAAACTAGCTAAAGGTATCTTGTATTGAAATGAAATCCCAAATCAATTCAAAGACCTAGTACAATCAATAAACCACAATATCCAAACAAAATTTAAGTATGCATGCAAGATGTCGAAAACAAAAAATGAGGAGGTAAACTCCAGCAGCATCCTAAGGTCTCTCTAGCCACTCTTAAACTCTAAACCATCACGATGCTCACCTGAAAATGATGCTTAAAAACGTCAACATAAAGTTGGTTAGAGTCATAGGTTTCAGACACTATAGCAACCTTTAAAATAACTATGACACATTAGTACTACCACATATCATGCAAGCAATTCATAAGCAAAAGTATCCAAATAATATCATAAATGAGACGAACGTGCCTCACGATCCATTGGCCATACAACCGATGAGTTTACCCAACATTTTTCAACGTACGCATATTAGCAAATTTCATGCAAGCAATACATATGATAGTACAAATAACGTCCATACATATTTTAGCACATAACAAATATTAAAACATTTAGTATCACTCCCATCCCAACTGGAAGAAAACAAGTAAAGTAAATATAGGACTATGAAACTCACCTGAAATGGTCAGCTACTTGCAAATTTCTTGAAATTCAACTATAAAGAACAAAACACAAATGTTACTATCGTTTAGGCCAAATGCCCAAATTGATGTAACAATCACATGATGGATATCTAACCCTAATGCTATCCTTGTGTCAACTCTAAACATCCTCTAAGACTAAATGATCCACCCATTATATCACTAGACTTTCATTTCTACATTTCTAAAAAATGCAGAAATTTGTAGTCACGAAACGACCACAAAAGAAATACTTTGACCTCTATGAGACCCCTCTTATTATTTTCCCACACTCCGATTGAGTTATGAACCTCTGTGATTTTTAAGAAAAAATTAGGTTTAGTGAAACTATTTTAACCATTTCACTTTTATAAATTACTTAGAAAAACCGATCTGTTTAAAACATACTAAATGTTTGACACTAAGTGACCCACTTAAACACTTCCAAAACCTAGAATTTTCAAACTGAGACTCATATACATTATATAATAACTCCTTCAAAAATGAGACAAATTAGAAAAATCATTTAACATAGTTTTTGACTCAAACACCCAAATCCAAATCTGTCTAAAAGTTCACTATTCTAAACGACAAATCTTGTAAAACTATTGTGATTATCTTCCAGACCTCCAATAGATACAAGGGTTAAAGATTTGAAAACTATACTCTTTGTAAATAATTTTAGCTTCTTGAATCACCCAAAAAGCTATTAGTATGACCAAGTTATGGTCTGTTTAAGATGACTTAAAAATCCAGTCCGATTCAACTTTAAATTTTACAAGAACAAAACCCTAATCACCATCATTAGGATCTTATGATTTTACGATTTTACGATACTGTAAAGCAAAAACGATTAAGATCTTACATATGATCTTTGGAAGCGTATGATCTTATAGGATCCTGATCCTGACCATACGATCTTAAGATATGTTAGGATCCAATCTTACATTTCTCGCACCACAAACTAAAAAATTACAAATTTATTGGTCGCGTCTTATAGAAGTTGAAAAACAACATTTCAATCTCTTAAACATTTCATAATTATAATTTAAGACAACATTTTTATGAAACACTCATATATTTTTATGTTAGTGATATATATAAATATATAGATTTGCATAATTTTACAAAAACTAGTAAGAAAATGATATTATAATAGGATCTTAAAATCTCGATCCGATCTTACGATTTCGATCTTACAATGACGAAAATGATCCATAGTAGGATCTTGATCTTAACAACCTTGCTTATTTGTATCCTTATATTGGGCTAAAATCCCGTATCACAACAACTTATATATGGTTGTATCTTTGGAGAATAATAAAACACACAAATATTGGGTCTTACCAATCTATAATCTGAGGCATGGTGTTACTTATGGATTACAAACAAGAGTCTGAAATTTTCCTATAAAATCTGCATGAAAATACCATTAAATTAAAAACTTTAACATTTAAATAATTCACGACAAGTATATACGTATATTAAATACAACACGACAAGATATAACACGAAATAAAAATTCATGAATTCACGAACATACGAGAACACAAGTTATGATGTGAAATAATTAAAATGGACTTTATATTAAACGTAAACCTTATAAGTTAATATAGGCCCAAGGCCCGACACATCAAGAAACAACTAGCAAAACCATCATTTTCTCTCATTTGATACAAGTTAGAAAAAAGCACAAAAACCCTAGAAGGGTGTAACGGAAGGGTGTAAGGGTGCCGCCGGCCACAAGGGAAGAAAAAGGGAGGAAAGAACTTTGTTTTGGATCGTGATTTCTAAGGGTGCATTCGTGTTCTTCATTCTTTGAATCTATTTTTTTTGGTAATATCTCTAACCTAAACCTTTTATATGTTTTCAAGAAATCATCCATTGAATTAATTGAATGAATTGAACATATGTTTGGATAAATTAAAACATGTATATAATCGGGTCAGGGGAGCCTTAAGGATCGATTTCGGTAGTTTGTTGCTCGACAAACTGAGGGACACACAAGGGGGTGTTTGTTATTGATTTTGGCTTATTTAAGAAACAGACTTATTTTACTGTTCGGGCTTATTTACTGTTCGGGCTTATGTACTGTTCGGGCTTATTTACTGTTCAGGCTTATTTTACTGTTCGGGCTTATTTGACTTACGGGCTTATTTGACTTTCGGGCTTCTTTGACTTTCTGTCTTATTTAACTTTCTGGCTTATTTGAATTTCTAGCTTATTTGACTTCGGCTTATTTGACCAATTGGCTTATTTGACTGTTGGGAATAAATTAAGGCCAGATCACTTGAGCGCTGACAAGAGTAAAACAAGCGTTGACATGAGCAAAACAAGCGCTGACAGCTCAAGCGTTGACAAGACAAAGTCAAGCGTTGATACATTGAAGACAAGCACTGATGGGAAGATATACTCTACACGTTTATTGTATTCTAGATTACTTCTAGTAAAGATAGGAACAACAATGTATTTTCTATATTTATCTTTACCTAGAATAGCTGATACGTAGATTATTGTACAAGGCTTCTTATGTCTATAAAAGAAGACCTTTAGGTTAATGTTTCATATAAGTTTTCATACGTAAACTACTTTCATTGTAACCAAGTTTGATATCATTAATCAAAGTGAAAGTTTGTTTATATCATTGTGTGTTCTTGTTTAAGTGTTAATTCCGCATAACACTTAGATTATTATAAGCATATACAAAGGTTTCTCTAAGTGTATTACTTGATCTAATCTCGTATACATAAAGCTAAATCGATCTAAGTTTGGGATCAACATTGACCAGTCAGCTTATTTGACCAGTAGGCTTATTTGACCATAAGCTTATTTGACCCGTTGGCTTATTTGACCAGTCGGCTTATTTGACCTCGGCTTATTTGATTACGGCTTATATAAAATTGGTTTAATTATTATGTCGGTTTATATTAAAATGGACTTAATTAATCTTGGCTTATTAATTCATTACTTATTAACATTGGCTTATTAAGTTTAGACTTAATAAATATTGACTTATTAATTCATGACTTATTAAAATGTGCTTATTAAGTAATCGGCTTATTTAATATCAGCTTATTGATTTCTATTTAATTAATTAATATCGTTATATAATAAAACAAGTTAAATTACCTATGTATATTAAATCGAGTTAATTACTATTTTTAGAAAGTTACTATTTATGAAAACCTGCTATTTTTAGAAGTTACTATTTATGGAAACCTGCTATTTCTAGAAAGTTACTATTTATAGAAACCTGCTAATTTTAGAAAGTTACTATTTATGGAAACCTGTTATTTTTAGAAAGTTACTATTTATGTAAACATGCTATTTATAGAAAGTTACTAATTATGGAAATACCAAGTATTACAATACACAAATCATGTAGTACGCTAATCAAGAATACATGAACGCATAACATTAAGGGAAGCTACTGAATTAGAAAATTACTAAAGAAGGAAAGACACGATAAACCATGAACATGTAATTTATACCATGAACAAGTAACTTATATCATGAACAAGAAACTCATACACGTCCTTTAAACATGTGGATCACGTGAAGTTAGAGTAGTACCTTTCCGTTATCCATCTCTTTCTGCTTGCTGGACATAAGGTACGGATATTCCGTCCTTTCAGTAAGGACATTAATTCGTTTCATGATTAGGATTCCCCGATTGCTATGCTACATGTTCTCCCCATTTTCATGTTATAATCTTTCATGACTGCCATGTTTTCCATTTGTTTATTCATGACCCACATATTGCCACGAGCTATTTACATGCATGACCATGATATACATGATTTACCACCTAGTTATGGAGGTACCATGACCATGACATATGAGGCACATGTGTCATGACTCTTCCGCGATGAGTGTGATTTCTCGCGGCGTCCCTTCATGTTACACGTTATATTATTAGTTGGCCATTATTATTATTATGGGGCCTATGGGTGCATCCTAGTTTACATGTTTACACGTACATGGTGATTGGTTTGGTGTGTGATCTACACCCCATCACATTGGAGTTGATCCCTCCACCCATGTTACTATTAATAGAGGTCATCCCTCTATTGCATGACGAGGCAACCCCTTTATTTATTATGCACACGTTGATGATATTATTATGCATGACATGTTATGACCTAAATTAACTCGTGGGCAATTACTTATATTACATGTACAACTCATGACATTCCAGTTATCCTTCATGCTTCATAGATTATCTCTCGGGTTTTACTCAGAACATGCACGTTATTTCCGCTGCTCTTTTATTCATTATTCATGTTACTATTATCTTTATCATGCATTTATATCCGTTCACTGAGCGTATTGCTCAGCCGTATTTCCTTTTCATGTCTCATACGGCAGGTACCTAAAGGCGGGATTTGGGTATGAGAGTGTGTGCTTAGGATGAGAGCTACCCATAGACTCTTTTCCTTAATAAATTATTGATACTTATGCTTTGGTTGGACACATGTTTCGTAAAACCCACATTAAAATATCATGAACAGTACACATGAACGGTGAACACACAAAAATACGGTAAAATTAAAACTTTCCATTTATAATATAATTCACGTGTCACGATATTTAATAATATGTAATTACGTATATATTACAAATGTGTTAAGTACACGACATATAAAAATCACGATAATTAAACATGAACGAACACGTAAATAATTTAACTCGGGAAAGCTACGGGTTTCCCCGTGGGCTCCCTTTAGGCCGCGGCTAAGACAAGAGAGAAGGAGAAAGATGGGCTTGGTCCATGACCCAACTTAAACTTATGTTAAACAAAAACTCCAGGAAACATTAAACATAATTTTTAGGTTACAGAAAAGTTTTCCTTGCCTCCCTTTTGTCCTCCTTGCCGCCGGTCATAGAGCAACCACAAGGACGATCCAGACGATTTTTTCTTATTGATTTTATATGTACGTGATCGTGATCTAAATCTTTTCTTCCACGAGTTCGGTATAATCAAACACTTCCTTTTCTTTTTAAATTCTTTATGAATTCATGTTTTATTTTAATTAATCATAAAAACAAGTAATAATAAACATGGGATTAATTAAAATATGATTTAGGGGATGTTTGGTGTTTGTTTTGGTTCAGCCGAGACGCCACCGAGATCCATGGGGCTCTCGGCTTGCTGTCATCACCACCACCAAGACCACAAGGGGTCTCGGCTTGGTCGGTTTGGCTCGGACGCACGCAAGGGGACCCCGACGCAAGGTCGAGGTATGGTTTGGGATTGGATCGAGTGCCAACCAAGACCAATAGGGTCTCGGTGGGGATTTTTGGTGCTAACAGTGGGAACCGAACACCATGACAGTGGGAACCGGTGTGAACTGGTGTGAACCGGGCTCGACAGTGGCTGCCGTTGCTCGGCAGTGGGAACCGAGAGCCACCAGTGGCAACCGGATAGCCGTTCTAGCCACTTGTAGGATTGTTTTGGCTCGACTTATAGGTGGCCCACGAGTTTCGGGCTTGGGTCAATTTTTAAAACACGGGTTCGGGATTCAGGAAAATATTAAAATTGGAAAATATATTTAATTAAATTATTTTTAGATTAATTAATTTAATTAAATTCATGACTTAGTTTAAATATTAAAATTAATATTCCATGTATAACCTAAGGTATTTTACTTAGCTTAATTTTTATTTAAAACATTATTTTTAATTAAATTCTTATAACGTATAGTTTAATTAATTAACCAAGTTATTTAATTAATAAGCTATTACCTTTAAACCATGACTTGTATTTACTAAATAAACTTTAGTTATTATTATTAATTCAGCTAATTTCTGATTAAGGAAACTTACTATTTTTGGAAACTTTCTATTTTTAGAAACTACTATTTATGGAAACCTGCTATTTTTAGAAAGTTACTTAGTATTACAATAAAAGTATTATAATACACTATTACATGCATAATACACTATAGAACATGCTTTATATGCTTTCACTCCTTTACGTCTAGGTTTCCCAGGACTTATTCATTTCCGCTACAATTCATGCTTTATATGCTTTATATGCTTTCACTCCTTTACGTCTTTATGTTATGCTTTTTATCCGTGCACTGAGCGTTATGCTCACCTATTTTCCATTTCCATATTCTCAAAAGGCAGGTACTCAAGGTCGCAAGTAGGATCTCTAGAGTATGTGCATTCGGATGGAAGCTATCCAACCTCTTTTACCTTATGCATTTATTCCTACTTTTTCATACTTTACTTCATTTGTACATTGTTTAGTCCTTTCATTTATATAATTAATATTGCTTGTGTATGAGTTACTTAGACTACCGATGTTTGATTCTGGTATTTCTATTTATGGGCATGAATGTTTAGACATTTACCTTGCATGCTTTGATGACACGCTATATTTTACTGTAGCATTCTATCTTAACAAATGGGGTGTTAAAATTATGGTATCAGAGCCAGGTTTTGACCTGTAGCTCTGTAAAACATGACATGTGACTTATGGGTAGTCACTAGCGTCTTCCTAAAACTGACAGTTGGTTTTCATGCATTCATTCCTTTTCATTTCATTTCATGCATTCATATCATTGTCGCAGGTTTATGACTAAGTAATGGTTGGTACGGGACTGACCCTATTTAGTCACATGTGCTTTTATCGAAACTTTTAACTTTGGGACCGACCCATAGGCGTCCCCTCGCTATGTCTTTTATTATGGGTGAACTGACCATAGGCGTTTACCCTCGCGCATATAAAAGTTTTTATAAACTGCATCATGTATTCTACATTGTTTCATGCATTATAAACTGCTTCATTTATTTATACCTTGTTCATGCATTTTTATGTTCATCTCATTTCACACTTATCATTTATGTTGCATTTTGTTTTAAACTGTCAGATGGTGAACACACGCAATGCTCAAGAGTTGGCTGCAGTTGTCAATACTCAATGCAGCTCTACAAGCCATCGTTCCCCAACTTCGTAATGAAATCAGGGACGAACTTCATGTTAAAATTCAAATTCAGGGCGTTCAATTTGGCCCTCATCCTAAAAACCACTACAACAACAACAATCCTCCACCTCCACCACCACCACCTGTTACTCTTATGACTTGGTTGGAGCGGTTCAATAAACAACGACCCCGTTCGTTTAAGCAGACTGACAGCCCCAATGAGGCCGAGGCTTGGATTTCTCACATCAATAAGATATTCGATGCGATGGGTTGTGACGGCGTTTTCAAGGCAAGACTGGCTTGCTATAAGTTTGAAGGTGATGTGCTGCAGTGGTGGAAGTCTGTCAAGCAGTCCAATGGTGGTGATAATTGGGTTGCCCTTTTGACATGGGACCAGATTAAGGAGCTCTTCCTTAATCAATACTTTCCACATACTGAACAGGAGAAGCTTAAGCGAGATTATCATAATATCCGACAGGTTGCTGGGGAGAATAGCAACGAATTCATGCAGAGGTTTCTCCGTATGGCTGGTTTCTTGGGAGCAGCAGCTGGTATAGCTGAGGAGCAAGCTGAGAAGTTTTGCTGGGCTCTTCTCACTTCGGTTGCCAACAGTTTGGTTTGTGCTACGTTCACTATAGTAGCACAAGTGGCCGATGCATCCCGTAAGCTTGAGATGCTTCAGGAGCGAGAGGAGTTTGGTGATGACAGAGTCGTGAAGAGGTATCTTCAGTCACCAATTGTAAACCATTCATTTCCATCAGTATTTTCATTTCCATATCATCCTCTATTCAACTTTATATTCCAGGCAGAAGACTGACGATCGTAAGCCTGCGGTCGTTCAATAACAAGCATCTAAGAGAAACGGCCAGACCAACGACCGTTCTTGTTTAGAGAGGCGTCGCGGTAATGATAATTACTGTAACAACGCTAATAACTCGAACAACAGCAGGTCCCTACTAACCTTCTTTCATGTTAAACTATCTTTTGTTATGGTATTCTTTCACTCCAGCGATTCAAATTCAGGAACAACAACAACGGCAGGGATTAGGACCGTATAGGTTCACAGCCTAACCGTTCTACCTCATATGGTAAAAGTTCTAACCCTCTATGAAATCATGTTTATGTTCCACGATCATGTCTCATGCATGTAATCCTGAAACAGGCTCTTAGCTAGCTAGGACGCCTGCTGGAGGATTCACGCATCCTATCTTTCCTACTTGTTCGCACAAACATTCTGGTGTTTTTCGCCGAGGTACTGGTGGTTGTTTCAAGTGTAGCCAACAAGGCCATCAGCAGAAGGACTATCACCAGGGTGAGATAGAAGGCACCTCTAGACATGCCGACTCCAAGCCACCTCCTACTTCTGGTCACGTGTTCACTACCACTAGAGACCAGGCGAACAAGACTTCAGGTACCATCACCGGAAATCTCTTTATGAATGGTTTGGCAGCATGTGTTCTATTCAATAATGGAGCGACTCATTTAGTCATATCCACTACTTTTGCTGTACGTGTTTAGGATTACCCCTATGCCATTAGATAATGCCTTATGCATTTCCACACCACTTAGGGACTCTGTACGAATCACTCAGGTGTACAAAGATCTTCCCCTAGAATTTGATGATAAGATCCACAGAGTTGACGCACTTCCTTTGGACATGTGCGATTTTGACTTGATTTAAGGCATGGGCTGGTTATCCAAACACCAGGCTACGATTGACTGCCATACTTATCGGGTTATTTTTGGTGATGTTAAATCTCTATAGTACATACACAATGGTTTTCTGCCAGGGAGGTCAGTACAAATTATTTCATCCATGGAGGCGCGTGCTTTATTATCACACGACTGTCAGGGCTTCATAACCAATATTCCTGACATTACTGCCGAGTCTCCATCGATCCAAGATCAGCCTATTGTTTCAGAATTTCCTGACGTTTTTCCTGATGAACTTACGGGCATACCTCCTGTTCGTGAAGTCGAGTTTGAAATTGAGCTCATCCCAGGTGCAGAGCCAATTTCCAAAGCTCCTTAGTCAGTTATGAAAGTTCGTTGTTCCAGTCTCTTCGAATTGAAAAAGGGTAAATGTGCGACTCAGTCGTCTTTTGGTGGAAACAATATATTTGGTCGTTGTAGTAAAGTAAATGTGCAAAACTTTAAAGTAATGACGAGAAATTAAATGACGTAAATTAAAACTCGACGAAAAATTAATTTGACAATGTAATAAAAATGAAAACTTGAAATTTAAAATAAAGAAAAACGATTAAAATAACACTAAAGTAAAATGGCGGAAAATTAAGCTTTAAAAAAAATAAACTAAAAATTACTAGAAAAACACTTGGTAGAAACAGAGATTTTGGGAAGTGTGAAAAATTTGAAAACTTAAAACAATGTAAACTTAAAAATAAAACTAAGACAAAAGATTAATACTAACCCTGTCGGAATCCGATCGGAATACACCAAAAGGAATCCTATCGGAATCCCCAATCGGAATGTAGGCTTACCTCCCCTTATCGGAATCGTGATCGGAATGTGTTCCTGTCGGAATGTTATCGGAATTCCCAATCGGAATACTGAGAATCAAACCTGTCGGAATAACTACCTTGGGTCCTATCGGAATGAGGATTGGAATCCTGGTCGGAATGCTGTCACCTCAAGACCTAATCGAAATACCAAACACACACCCCTTATCGGAATGTCAAATCGGAATCCAAAAGGAATGCAAAACCCTTTTCCGATTTGGGGTGATCGGAATGTTAGAAACCCTTTTCCGATTTGGGTGATCGGAATACAATACAAATTCGTAATAAGCAAGATAAAAATAAGCTATAGACCTAATAAGCACTAGACTAAAAACTTAACATAAACACGTATAAGAAAAGGCTAATAAACTAAAATTTAAAGACAAACACTTAAATGAAAAAGATATACGAAACAACTTTTATATAAAAATAACTTTTATAAAAACGTAAGTAACTTAAAGATAAACACAAATAAGCTATAAAGTCAATAATCTAAAACAATCAAAAGCATAAAAACATAACACTTAAACAAACAAGCATAACAATAAGCACATAAACATAAAGATTAAACAAATCAAGAAAGGAAGAATGAGAGATTAAAAATAAGAACTTGATTAAAAGAAAGATTCAATAACAAAATTAAAAGACTTACTTGAAATTAAAGGCAAGAAATTGAAGGTGCAATTAAGTAAATGACAATAAGAAAGTGCAAATAATTAAAGTTGCAAGTAATGAAAATGGTGGAAGACTAGTTTGTCAAGTTAGCCAACACATCCTAATGTGTCATTAGGAGGGTATTTATAGTGATTAGGGAGGTTAAGCATGTGTTGCTTCCTTCTTTCTTTCTTTCTCGTCTTTTCGTCTTCTAAATTCTTCGACTTTTTCGACTTTGTCTCGGGATTATTTGAACTCGTCTTATAATTTCTTCATTAATTTAGACTTGAGTTCTTCGGCTTTATTAAACTTCCGTCTTTAGACTTTTTCTTCGATAAATCTTCAGAATAGGCCTTGGACTTCCGTTCTTTTAGCACTCTTGATCTTTTGACTTCGTCTTTTGTCTTTTTCTTCGATAAAAGCCCGTGTTTTCTTTCCTTTTCACATTTTGATCCTAAATCACAACAAAAACACAAACCACGCATAATTCCGACATTTACGACATAAAATACACGTTTTGGATTGGTTATTATTATAATTAAGTGGTAAAAGGATAAGTGTTTTCACACTTATTAAATCCCCTACACTTGACCATTGCAATGTCCTCATGCAATGTATTAATTACAAAGCAAGTCTTACATTTTCCATTATAATAAATCCACCATGGCCTTTATTAAAGAGACAAAAATATTCAAAAGTAGAAAACAAGTATAAAGATCAAAAACTTACCTTAGGGTTTTGGAAGGTCATGAATGATTATCATCTTCAAGTTTCACGTTCCCCATACCAAACTTAAAAATGAGATCATTGTTATTATAAGTTAGCAAACTATCACAAACTCATGTGAGCCAATTATTTACTTAGACTCCGTTATTCCTAGGTGTATCTCTTATATTTTATTATTGTCTTGAATGATCACGAAGATGCATTGTTGACTTATTTCGATAGTTATTTATGCCGAAAATAAAGTAGGACGATTTAATCAACAGTTAGCTAAAGGAAAAAATCTTTTAAAACTGCTTCTCGGGACCTCGTAAAGTTCATATCTTGGCATAACTCGCTTCACGATTTGAGACCTTTCTCGGACCGATATTTGGCAGTGACTTCATACTTCAAATCTTGAGAGACGTTCATGAAATAATGGTCTTCTCTTCATAATAGGAATTTCTTCACTTGAACTTTTTTGAGAGATTCTTCATATTTGGACCACGACTTCTTCATTTTTCTCTAATCTTTATTTGGGATTTTGATATACAACGATCAGCCTCCTTTTAGGACTTGGATCTATTTATTCTCATACCTTGTTAGGGCCTTTTTGGATAGACTTCTCCATGATCTTTAGGGGAGTATTTGCTTTTCGTCGTGTGTCTCAATCCTTCATATTGATTTTTGATAAATGATTCTTCACATCACTTGGGATCTTTAGCAACAAAATGTAGCCCTCATGCCTTGTTAGGGCCTTTTCGGACTCGCCAATCTTCGCATCCCGCTTCAATAAGTTATGCCTTGGCTATGAACTCTAATTAATACCGAGCAACTTTTAAACGATCTTGTGCTAGAAGCTAAGCAACTTTTCAAATCGTACAACCTTATTTATTGCAATTAAATTTATTAGCAGGCGATGGGAGAAAAAGCTTATAATCAACTCACATAAATTCATGAAAGAATACCAAACTTATAATTGACTCTATCATCTCTCGTTCTCCACAATTTAAAATCTCAAGGAATGAGATTCGTGGATGATTAGCTATTAAATCAAAGTTTTAGGTTTTCAAGTCATCTATAGGATCTTGCAAACTCTTAGACTTTTTCAAGTTTAGAATTCGCATTTTAAAGTTCCCTTGATAAACGACTTTTTAGGATCAATTATAGGAACTTGCGAAAAGTTCTTGTTCTTAACCCGTAAGAGTTAGGACTTTCGCGTTTTAAAGTTCCCTATATAAAAGCCTAGCAAAACTTGACTTAAACACGTTAAGGATACTAGCTAGAGTAAACTTAGATAAGTAAACTCTGGTTGACTCAAAAGATTCACAACGTTTAAAATTAAAACCACTTTATTAAAATTTATTCTAGCAAAGAAAGAAAATAACTATAACAAAGGCAAATACAACTAGGCCAAAATAGATCAAAAATTTTGAAAAATGTCGAAAAATCAATTTTCCGGTTAAAATGAGGACAAATACAAGGAAAAGCCCACTTAACTTCGATAGAAGTCACCCTACACTTAATATAAACATTGTCCTCAATGTTTAAGCATGTGGAAGTAAACTCCCCTACACTTAGGACATTGTGTACTTTGTTTAAATCTTGCTAAAGAAGAGACAACTAAAGTGATTCCTATTTTAATATTAAAGAATATAAAATAGTGAATCAAAAAAGTTTAGGATAGAACCGGGAAGACGGGTACACGGAATCACGGGTCGTCAAAAGTCATCAAGAATGTATCTTTGAAAGCTCGAATCCCTGCACATGATAAGAAAGAAAACAACAAACAACATACTAGGGTCTCCCCTACACTTATTATAAAAACAGAATAAAAAGGATAGATACTGCGGGTTGCCTCCCGAGAAGCGCTTGTTTTTTATAACCGAGTCGTGATCCTGACTCGACCTTGATTAGCATAGGAAGAAGCTTGAAACACATCCACCGGGATCAAATACATGATTTTCATCCAGCAAGTAGCACAAGCTTAAGGCGAACAAGGCAAGCCAAAGAAGAGTAGGCAAGGTTCCCTTAAGCAATTGTTGAGTATGGTGGTAGCAAGTGTGATGAGGTGTAAGCATATCTCCATGGTTTCTAAAAATCTTTCCTTTTATTTCATCAGATGGATACTGAGATGGCTTAAAAAGTGCAATACCGGGATCGAACACCTTTTCTTTTAGGGGAAAATAACACTCCGGCTCAGTAGACCTTGAAGAAGATCCGCTCATAAATCGCACAATCTCATCCTTAGAAGGGGGATAGAGAGGTGTCAAGACATAAGTACTGCGGATATCGGTGTCGTCTCGCTTCTTCTCCTTTGAAACAGGTTTCTTCATATCCAAAGGAGGATAAAGACCATAATCATCAAAGTCCAAAGGAGGAGAATCACTCTCATTTGGGAAGTAAGTGTTGAGAAAAGTAGCAAAGTCTTCCTCAAATGAGTAGTCATCCATAGTAGGATCAAGCATTTTTTGTGGAGGATCTTCATCAAAAGTAGGTGCAAGGTCATCATGTGAAGAATCACTCGAAAGAGTATCGACATCCTCAAAATCATCATATGTTGGCATGTCTTTATACTCGGAAGTAAAATCATCAGAATTATCCATTTCAGAACTAGAATCATCATCATAGTCATCATAGATCGGTGGAGACTCATGAATTGGTGGAGGATCAAAATTAGAGAGAGAATCATCCACATCATCTTGGAAAAGTGGATTGTCATAGCAAGTATCAAAAAGAGGATTGTTGTAGACGACAAAATCATCAAGCACATTAATCATATTCGTTGATTCTCTTCCATTCGGTTTGGTTGTGATCTTCCCCATTTGAAATACTTGTGCTTCATTCCCGACTCTTAAGATTAACTCACCTTCGGCAACATCGACTAAAGCTTTTCCGGTTCTCAAGAATGGCCGACCAAGTATTAACGAAATACGAGGGTCCATTTCATAATCAACAACAACAAAGTCGACCGGAAAAGTGAAGGTGCCAACTTTAATGAACACATCTTCGGCAATACCAACGGGGTAAGCGAGAGTGCGATTTGCTAGCTCAAGAGTCATCTTTGTTTGTGTAAGATCGGGTAATGATAAATTTTTCCAAACACTTAAAGGCATCAAATTTATACTTGCCCCGAGATCGGCTAAGGCAGTAAAGTCTTCAGTTTGGTTAAAAGTACATGGTAGCACAAAACGACCGGGATCTCCAAGTTTTTCCAGAAGTTCTTTAAGAAGGACTGCAGAACAGTTTTCATTCAATCGAGTAATAACAAACTCGACCATCTTCTCCTTCTTATTAAGTAATTCCTTAAACATCTTAACAAATTTAGGCATTTGGGCAAGAGCTTCAACAAGGCTAAAGGTGATGGTCAGTCCCGAAATCTTCTTCAAATAGTTCGACACTTGAATGTCATCCTTGGTTTGCAATTTGGCCTTGTCTAAGCGAGAAGGATAAGGGATATTGTGTTTATAGGTGGAAGGTGGGGTTGGTGAAAGGTTCTTCTTGGGTGCTTCTTTATGCATAGGTGGAGACGGTAATGGAGAACTAATACTAGGCATGGGAGTTGGAGGGATAAATGTTGGTGGAGGAGGTGTAGATGGAGTAACAGGGGGAGGGGTAGATGGTCCTACTAAGGTTGCTCCACTGCGTGTAGTAATAGCACTCACATTCGCTTTTGGGTTGGTGACGGTATTTGAAGGTAGAGAGCCCGAAGTAGAGGGTTGAGGGGTTGGTAAGAAACTAGCCAGCATGTTCTTCAAATCATTTGTTTGAGTGCTAAAAGAGGTTTGTATATCATGTCGAAGCTCGGATCTAATATCATTACCTTGTTTAGTGATATCTCCTTTCAAATTGATGATTTGGCTTTGTAGATTCTTGATTTGCTCTCCTTGGGTTCTCATGAAAGCTTCAACATCTTGATTAATGTGTGGGGCTTGTTGAGCGGGTGGGTGATAAGGATTAGAAGCTCGAGGTGGGTTTGGGTTGCTTCTATTGTAGTTGTTGGAGTTGTGGTTTTGAGGAGAAAAACCGGGTGAAAGAAAGTTGTTAGAACGGTAACTTAGCAAGTTACGATCACCTTGAGGTCGGGTTTGATGGATTTCCGTTGAATAGTTACCATAAGCTGCATACACGTTTTCCGGATTGTCATGAGTAGAAGGAAAATCAGTGTATGAATGAGGACCCCGGCAAATCTCACAAGAAAGTGCTACAACTTTAACTTGTTGTTGTTGATTTGTAGCCAAAAGTTGCATGTTTTTGCTCATTTCGACCATTGCGCGGGTCAATTCGGTGATATCAGGGTTTGAAGAAGTAGAAGAAACATTGACTCTCGGGTTTGATCTTGAGTATGCGGATGAATCCCAATTTTTGTGATGAGTAGTCATGTTCTCTATAAGCTCTCTACACTCCTCGGGTCTTCTTTTCATAAATGTGCCACCGGCGGTTGCGTTAATCATATCACGATCACGGAAAGTTAAACCATTGTAGAAAGTATCAATCAAAGTAACGGGGAGCATGTTGTGGTTTGGACATCGATCGATCAAAACATTATATCGTTCCCAAGCATCAAAGTGATTCATCAGGTTCTTGTGTAAATCCACTAATTTGATTTCGAAGGCTCGTGACCATGGATGGTGGAAAGTAGTGCGACAAAAATCGTTGAGTCATCTCGTCCCAAGTATGAATTGAATTCTTCGGAAGACGATCAAACCTTTTTTGGGCATGGTGGGATAAGGTGTGTGGAAATAGGTGAAGGCGAAGAAAATCCATAGTAACAACGGGCAACTTCATGCTTTGAGTAACGGTAATGAACTTGTCGAGGTGTTTGTTGGCATCATCATCCGGTAATCCGCGAAATGGACAAGTATTTTGGACTTGTTGGATCATGTGATGCTTCAACAAAAACTCCGGAGCCGTGATTTGCATCGGCGCAATCGGTCCTCCTCCTCCGTTCTTGGAAGGTTGACAAAGCTCCTCCATTGTCCGAAGGTCGGGTGGGGGAACATTGTTGTTATTATTATTGTTGAGGTGCGGTGGGTTATTGTTGTTGTTCACACCAGCCATATCTAAATCTTCACGAGTCTCGGGCTCTGAATAAGTTGAAGATCTAGTACGCATACACCTGCAAAAGCAAAAGAAAAAGATACCAAAGCAATAGAGAATATATATGTATGTGTAAAAATAAAAATAAAAATCTTTTTGGATTTTTGAAATTTTTAATTTTTATGGATTTTTTGAAAATTTTTTAGCAAGAAAAATAACGTTCACGAGTGAATGGATCCCAAAATTCAACGCGTCTCTCACATAAAACCGTTAATCTTAACGAAAAGAGCCGGCAGCGGCGCCATTTAATAACTGGCTTTTAGTTAGTTATGAAAGTTCGTTGTTCCAGTCTCTTCGAATTGAAAAAGGGTAAATGTGCGACTCAGTCGTCTTTTGGCGGAAACAATATATTTGGTCGTTGTAGTAAAGTAAATATGCAAAACTTTAAAGTAAACGACGAGAAATTAAATGACGTAAAATTAAAACTCGACGAAAAATTAATTTGACAATGTAATAAAAATGAAAACTTGAAATTTAAAATAAAGAAAAACGATTAAAATAACACTAAAGTAAAATGGCGGAAAAATAAGCTTTAAAAAAATAAACTAAAAATTACTAGAAAAACACTTGGTAAAAACAGAGATTTCGGGAAGCGTGAAAAATTTGAAAACATAAAACAATGTAAACTTAAAAATAAAACTAAGACAAAAGATTAATACAAACCCTGTCGGAATCCGATCGGAATACACCAAAAGGAATCCTATCGGAAGCCCCAATCGGAATGTAGGCTTACCTCCCCTTATCAGAATCGTGATCGGAATGTTATCGAAATCCCCAATCGGAATACTGAGAATCAAACCTATCGGAATAACTACCTTGGGTCCTATCGGAATGAGGATTGGAATCCTGGTCGGAATTCTGTCACCACAAGACCTAATCAGAATACCAAACACACACCCCTGATCGGAATGTCAAATCGGAATCCAAAAGGAATGCAAAACCCTTTTCCGATTTGGGGTGATCGGAATGTTAGAAACCCTTTTCTGATTTGGGTGATCGGAATACAGTACAAATTCGTAATAAGCAAGATAAAAATAAGCACTAGACTAAAAACTTAACATAAACACGTATAAGAAAAAGCTAATAAACTAAAATTTAAAGACTTTTGAAAACACTTAAATGAAAAAGATATACGAAACAACTTTTATATAAAAATAAATTTTATAAAAACGTAAGTAACTTAAAGATAAACACAAATAAGCTATAAAGTAAATAATCTAAAACAATCAAAAGCATAAAAACATAACACTTAAACAAACAAACATAACAATAAGCACATAAACATAAAGATTAAACAAATCAAGAAAGGAAGAATGAGAGATTAAAAATAAGAACTTGATTAAAAGAAAAGATTCAATAACAAAATTAAAAGACTTACTTGAAATTAAAGACAAGAAATTGAAGGTGCAATTAAGTAAATGACAATAAGAAAGTGCAAGTAATTAAAGGTGCAAGTAATGAAAATGGTGGAAGACTAGTTTGTCAAGTTAGCCAACACCTCCTAATGTGTCATTAGGAGGGTATTTATAGTGATTAGGGAGGTTAAGCATGTGTTGCTTCCTTCTTTCTTTCTTTCTCGTCTTTTCGTCTTCTAAATTCTTCGACTTTTTCGACTTTGTCTCGAGATTATTTGAACTCGTCTTATAATTTCTTCATTAATTTAGACTTGAGTTCTTCGGCTTTATTAAACTTCCGTCTTTAGACTTTTTCTTCGATAAATCTTCAGAATAGGCCTTGGACTTCCGTTCTTTTAGCACTCTTGATCTTTTGACTTCGTCTTTTGTCTTTTTCTTCGATAAAAGCCCGTGAAAGCCCGTGTTTTCTTCCCTTTTTACATTTAGATCCTAAATCATAACAAAAACACAAACCACGCATAATTCCGACATTTACGACATAAAATACACGTTTTGGCTTGGTTATTGTTATAATAAAGTGGTAAAAGGATAAGTGTTTTCACACTTATTAGGTCTCGGTGGGGCTTTTTGGTGCTAACAGTGGGAACCGAACAACATGACAGTGGGAACCGGTCACAAACGGTGGGAACCGGTGTGGACCGGGCTCGACAGTGGGAACCGAGAGCCACTAGTGGCAACCGGCTGGCCGGTCTAGCCCCTGGTAGGGCTTTTTTGGCTCGGCTTATATGTGGCCACGGGTTTCGGTCTTGGGTTAATTTTTAAAACACGGGTTCGGGATTCGGGAAAATATAAAAATCAAAAAATATATTTAATTAAATTATTTCTAGATTATTTAATTTAATTAAATTCATGACTTAGATTAAATATTAAAATTAATATTCCATGTATAACCTAAGGTATTTTACTTAGCTTAATTTAATTAAAAACATGTATTTTTAATTAAATTCTTATAACGTATAGTTTAATTAAATAACCAAGTTATTTAATTAATAAGCTATTACCTTTAAACCATGACTTGTATTTACTAATTAAACTTTACTTATTATTTTTAATTCAGCTTATTTCTAATTATGGAAACTTACTATTTTTGGAAACTTTCTATTTTTAGAAACTTACTATTTATGGAAACCTGCTATTTTTAGAAAGTTACTTAGTATTACAATACAAGTATTATAATACACTATTACATGCATAATACACTACAAAACATCAATAACTACAGATAACACAGTAAAACACTAAAACATGACAGAATAAGTATAACAAGCTAATAACACACAAAACCAGTAAAACACATGTAATTCAGACAACTCATACACGTTCCCATTCTTATGTAGTATTATTCGTCAAAGCGGAGTAGGTTCTTCAACGTTTCCGTTAGCTTCTACTGGACAAAAGGTACGGATTTCCCGTCCTTCAGTAAGGACAACCTCTTCCTTTATTAGGATTTCCCGTATGCAGCCATTTGTTTTCCCATTAGTTACAGATTTAAATGCTTATGTTTTATTAGTTACCTTAGCCATATACATGCATGTCAGTTTCACCTAGTTATGGAGGTACCATAACCATAACACTAGAGGCACTAGTGTTATGACTTCACCATAACGGAGTGATAGCTCGTGGCGTCCCTTATAGTTTATTTGGCCTTTATTATTATATTATCATGTGCGGCATATGGGTGCATCCTAGTTACAGTGTCAGTCAGGATTTCATGGTGAATGAGGTGTGTGCCTTACATCCTTCACAATGAGTTGATCCCTCCTACCCATTACCATATTAATTAGAGGCATCCCCTCTAATTTGCATGACAACGTCACCCTTCCAAGTATTCATGCACGTTATTGACCTCCTGACATATATTGGCTTTTGGTATATTAAACTAATACAGATTTTCATAAGTAACATAAGCTATGTTTTCATAACTGAAACCAGTAAACATGACATACATCTAGGTTTCCCAGGACTTATTCATTTCCGCTGTAATTCATGCTGTATATGCTTTCACTCCTTCACGTCTTTATGTTATGCTATATATCCGTGCACTGAGCGTTATGCTCACCCGTTTTCCGTTTCCATGTTCCCAAACGGCAGGTACTCAAGGTCGCAAGTAGGATCTCCAGAGTATGTGCATTCGGATGGAAGCTATCCAGCCTCTTTTACCTTATGCATTTATTCCTACTTTTTCATACTTTACTTCATTTGGACATTTTTTAGTCCTTTCATTTACAGTAACTAATATTTCTTGTGTGTGAGTTACTTAGACTACCGATGTTTGATTATGGTATTTCTATTTATGGTCATGAATGTTTAGACATTTACCTTGCATGCT
This sequence comes from Glebionis coronaria, assembly GCA_025667525.1. Lineage (NCBI taxonomy): Eukaryota > Viridiplantae > Streptophyta > Magnoliopsida > Asterales > Asteraceae > Glebionis > Glebionis coronaria. The sequence goes on from CM046881.1 coordinate 231,520,227, forward strand.
TTGATGACACGCCATATTTTGCTGTAGCATTCCATCTTAACAAATGGGGTGTTACATGTTTTGTCCTTTAGACTTCCTTTATTATCATTGATGTTGAGCTTGTTTGGGAGCCGATGTTTGATTCCGGCTTTCCTGTTGGTCTTTTATGTCTTTATGACGTTATGCCTTTATTACGCTTTGATGACACGCCATGATTATGACATAACGACCTCCTTGTCAAAGTGGGTCGTTACAATTATTATATCAGAGCCAAGGTTTCGACCTGCAGGCTCTAAAATTTGACATGTGAGGATTAGGTAGTTACTAGGATCTCCCTAAACCAACGTTTGTTCTCTTCCATGTATTGATATTTTGTTAATATTGTTGGTTCTTATTCATGATGTCTTCTCTTGAATTTTTTTTACTAGTATGGATTGAATCATAGTCGTCCATACTTAGTCACATGTTGTTAATCCTTATTCATGATGTTTTCTCTTGAATTTTGACTAGTATGGATTAAACCATAGTCGTCCATACTTAGTCACATGTTGTTGGTTCCTATCCATGATGTTTTCTATTGAATTTTGACTAATATGGATTGAACCATAGCCGCCATACTTAGTCACATGTTTCTTCTTTTCACATTTTAGACTGGTATGGGTTGAACCATAGTCATCCCTACTTAGTCACATGTTTATGTCTTTTGAAAATTTTAACTAGTGTGGGTTGAACCATAGTCGTCCACACTAGTCATTGTTAGATCTCTGTTGATTATGCTTTCATGCTTCTTTATGTTGATTATGCTTTCATGCTTCTTTATGTTGATTATGCTTTCATGCTTCTTTATGTTGATTATGCTCTCATGCTTCTTTATGTTGACTATCCTTTCATGCTTCTTTATGCAATTGGAGTTATGTCTATGCTGGATTAGCAAGGATATCATGTTATTCTCTTTCGTGTATTGATATTCCAACCGTTTAATCATTTACTTTCACAAGTCGACTCTCGATCATCTCATGTGTATTCCATTTACCAATGTTACTCAAGTTACTGATGCTACTCGCAACTTGGAGATTCTACAGGACATAGACGAGTATGATGGATCGGAACGACCAGACAAGAAGTGTACTTCATCCATCAGATGTTACCATCTCATTTCATGTCTTTACTTTCTCACTATATATCATACACTATTCAACTATATCTTTCAGGCATAAGAGTAGCTAAAAGAATCACGGTCAAAATAATGACCGTCATAGAGCTGACAAGCGAGGCGGTAGTGACAACTACGGTAACAATATCAACTACCCTGACAATAACAACAGGAACTACGATAATGGACGCGACCAGAAATACAAGGGTCAGTCGTCCAACCGATACGCTAATTTTTGTATTATAAACTAAAATTATCAACTTTATTTGTTTTCACATGTCAAAACACCTGTCAAGATACATGTCTCACGTATATCTTCTAAAGACTCATATCAAGACACCTATAAAGATACATGCCTCACGTATATCTTCTGAAGACTCATGTCAAGACACATGTCAAGATACGTGTCTCACGTATACCCTCTGAAGACACATGTCTCATATATATCTTCTGAACTAGGTTCTCATCAGTCTAACTACCCTCCGAGGGGTATACCTATCCTGTTTGTGCCACGTGTGGACGTAGACACCCAGGAGAGTGTCACCATGTTGCTAGTACTTGCTTCAAGTACGGACAGACTGGCCACCTTCAGCGATATTACAAGAAGGGCACTACTGCGAGTACATCAGGTCATGCTCACAAGAAACCTGATGCATCCGGCCGTGTCTTCACAATTACACAGGATCAGGCCACTAAGACTTCAGATACCATCACTGGCATATTATACATGCTGGACACGCAGTGTTCGCTCTGTTTGATACGGGTGCGACACATTCAATAATATCTACCATGTTTGCTTCATGTATTGCTATGGCACCACATTACTTGATCATGTATTATGTATATCCACGCCCATGAAAGACTCCGTTCGTATTACCCATGTATATAGAGATCTTCCTCTACAGTTTGATGACAAGATTCGTCCTATTAACGTACTTCCCATGGACATGTGCGAGTTCGATATGATTCTGGGTATGGACTGGTTAGCATCACATCGCACTACTATTGACTACCATTCATATCGGGTTATATTCGGCGATATTCATGCTCCCAAATTCATTCATCATGGTTTCCTACTGGGAAAAATCTGTGCAGATCAATTCTGGTTTACAAGAACGTACCTTATTATCTCATGGCTGCGAAGGTTTTCTAGCTACCATTCATGACACGACTTCTGATGTTCCTTCTATCCATGATTAGCTGATTGTTTCCGAGTTTCCTGATGTATTTCCAGAAGAACTTCCAGGTATACCTTCTATCTGCGAGATTGAGTTTAACATTGAACTTATTCTAGGAGCTGAACCTGTCTCAAAAGCTCCTTATCGCATGGATCCCATTGAGTTAAAGGAGCTGAAGGATCAGTTACAAGAGTTGTTGGAACGAGGTTTCATTCGCCCAGGTGTATCACCATGGGGTGCACCGGTTTTGTTTGTTAAAAAGAAGGACGATAACATGAGATTATGTATCGACTACCGTGAATTGAACAACACCACTATCCGTAATCGTTATCCTCTTCCACGTATTGATGAATTATTTGATCAACTACAGGGCTCTAAACACTTTTTTTCCAAGATGGGTTTATGATCCTGCTACCACCAATTGCGAGTGAAAGGGCATGACATTTCCAAGACTGCTTTTCGCACACGTTATGGTCATTGTGAATTCGTGGTTATGCCTTTTGGTGTCACAAATGCTCCAATTGTATTTATGGACTTAATGAATCGAGTTTTTCATGAAATTCTTAGACACGTTCGTCATTGTGTTCATTGATGACATCCTGATATTCTCTCAGTCTAGAGAGGAACACGATGATCATCTTCACACGGTACTATAAATTCTTCGACAGGAGAAATTATATGCTAAGTTTTCCAAGTGCGAATTCTGGTTGAGTAAAGTGGCATTTCTGGGCCACAATGTTTCAACAGAAGGGATTACTATGGATCCGGCGAAGGTTGAGGCTGTCACCAAACGGCCAAGACCGACGTCTATGACTGAAGTACGTAGTTTTCTTGGGTTAGCTGGTTATTACCGCAAATTTGTTAAAGGTTTCTCACGGTTGGCCTTACCCTGACTAAGATTATGCGTAAGGGCGAAAAATTTGTCTGGAACGATATGCGAGAGACGAGCTTCGAGAAACTTAAATAGTGTTTGATTTTCGCGCCTATCCTTACTCTCCCATCTGGTACACGTGGATTTCATATTTTTAATGATACTTCTGGGAAGGGACTTGGATGTGTACTCATGCAGCATGGGAAGGTAATTGCCTATGCCTCACGACAGCTAAAGCCCTCTGAAGGTAATTATCCTACTCATGATCTAGAGTTAGCAGCCGTAGTCTTCGCACTCAAGATCTGGAGGCATCATCTCTATGGCTAGTCATGTGACATATTTATTGACCATAAGAGTCTCAAGTATATTTTCACTCAACAAGAGTTGAACATGAGACAGATACGTTGGTTGGAGTTTCTGAAGGATTACGACACCAACATTCAGTATCATCCGGGTAAAGCCAATGTAGTAGCTGATGCTTTGAGCAGAAAATCAGGCATGGTAGCTGGTATCAAGGTGGAGGAGGAGATTATTCGCGATCTTGAACGTTTGGAGATCGAGCCATGTGTACGTGGATAGAGTGGTTTCTGGGCTAGTTTGAGAGTTGAGCCTGACTTAATTTCTCGGATTAACGCAGATCAGAAGGATGACGACAAGACATGGGCAATTGTTCAGAACAATAATCAGTAGACCGAGTCCCGCATTAATGATGACAGCATTGTATGGCAGGGTACGAGATTATGTGTTCTAGAGGATCCAACTTTAAGAGAGGCCTTGTTGACCAAGGCTGATAGTTCTCCATTTTTCATTCATCCGGGTTCTACAAAGATGTATCATGGTCTCAAAAAACATTTTTGGCGGAGCGGTATAAAGCAGGATGTAGCTACTTTCGTATCTAGGTGTCTGATTTGCCAACAGATTAAGATAGAACACCAGCGTGCTAGTGGTTTATTACAACCGTTAGAAATTCCTGAATGGAAGTGAGACAAGATATCCATGGATTTTGTTACTGGATTACCACAGACTCAGAGGAGGCATGATGCTATCTGGGTTGTTGTCGATCGTTTGACCAAGTATGCACATTTTCTCCCTATCCGTATGGATTACTCAGTTAGCAAGTTTGGCAAAAATATTTCAGCAAGAGATCGTACGATTACACCTTACTCCATCAGTGGTCATATCAGATAGAGATTCACGTTCACGTTCATGACCTTGTTCACGTTCATGTTCTTGTTCCATCTCACGATTCATGTTTCACGTCTATGGAAAGTCTTACAGGAAGCGTGGGGAACCAGACTCAAGTTTAGCACAACTTTCCATCCTCAGATAGACGTTTCACGTCACGTTTCATGTCTCGTCTTGTATCGTTTGGCGTTACCTCCTCAATTATCACACATTCACAACGTGTTTCACGTATCATTACTCAGAGGTTACAAGTATCATCTTATACACGTTATCACGTATCCACTCGATCAGATTCGTGAGGATCTATCCTACGTTGAGGAACCAGAAGCTATTCTAGATCGTCAAGATAGGGTCATGAGGATAAATACTTTTCCTTTCGTCAAGATCCTTTAGAGGAACCATCCCTCATTTCCTCTCATGATCCAAGTGTGCTCTTTTCAGCCACATCATGTTTCTAATTCGAGGACGAATTATTCTTTTTAGAGGGGAAGAGTTGTAAAACCCGCATGAAAATACCATTAAATTAAAAACTTTAACATTTAAATAATTCACGACAAGTATATACGTATATTAAATACGACACGACAAGATATTGTTGGATAGTGAATAAACCCGTCGGTCTCATCTTATTAATCAACCATAATATATAATACAAGAGACATAGTAAACCCTAATGAAGCCAACCCACAAACCGGGCTTGGGCCATATGTATCCACTAATACTCCCTCGCAGTCTGCGCGGAGAAATCGCGAAAGCTCAGACTGGAGCATAAAAAAACAAATATAAAATAAAACAATGAACTAAAATAAAACGGAATAACCCAAAGTATCCCTTAATCCTACTTGTTTACGGATAACCCATGTATCCGAAGGATAACCAAAGTATCCCAAATTTTAGGGATAACTAAAGTATCCGAAGGATAACCAAGTACCCCAACATTTTAAGGATAACCAGAGTATCCGAAGGATAACCAAGTACCCCAACATTTTACGGATAACCAAAGTATCCGAAGGATAACCAAATACCCCGATTTTTTTATTTCTTTTCTCATAAACAAGATAATATCAAAATAAAACATACGGAATATTATCCAATCAAAACCTTCTTCTGTTGGTGGAGCTTAGCCACGACAAAACAACATAAAATCTATACACAATGTCATCACTCACCACCCATCATTAAACAACAACCAGCGCCTCTTTTTCCGACGAATACGATGACCATAACAGCGACATCACCACCAAACCTCGATCTCCTCGACGTATAGTTTGCAGATCGTCATCATCGATCCTATTCTTCCTAGTGAGAAGAAAGATGCACTTAGTGAGGGGCCATATCCTGAATAAAGTTTTGGAGTTTTTTTCTTTTGGTTATTGTGGTTGCGATTATGGTTTGCTGTGTGTCGGATAATGATGGTGGCAGTCGTGGTTTGATGGGTGCTCTATGAGAGGTGGCTGAACCATGAACATGTAGGTCACAAGATCATGCTCTCTGATACCATGTTGGATAGTGAATAAACCCGTCGGTCTCATCTTATTAATCAACCACAATATATAATACAAGATACATAGTAAACCCTAATAGACCCAGCCCACAAACCGGGCTTGGGCCATATGTATCCACTAATAGATATAACACGAAATAAAAATTCATGAATTCATGAACATACAAGAACACAATTATGATATAATATAATTAAAATGGACTTTATATTAAACATAAACCTTATAAGTTAATAAAGGCCCAAGGCCCGACCCATCATGTAACAACTAGCAAAACCATCCTTTTCTCTCATTTGATACAAGTAAGAAAAAAACACAAAAACCCTAGAAGGGTGTAAGGGTGTCGCCGACCACAAGGGAAGAAAAAGGGAGGAAAGAACTTTGTTTTGGATCGTGATTTCTAAGGGTGTATTCGTGTTCTTCATTCTTTGATTCTATTTTTTTCGGTAATATCTCAAACCTAAACCTTTTATATGTTTTCAAGAAATCATCCATTGAATTAATTGAATGAAATGAACATATGTTTGGATAAATTAAAACAAGTATATAATCTTGTCAGGGGAGCCTTAAGGCTCGGTTTCGGTGGTTTGTTGCTCGGAAAACTAAGCGCCCTACAAGGGGTGTTTGGTTATTGATTTTGGCATATTTAAGAAACTGGCTTATTTTATTGTTCGGGCTTATTTACTATTCGGGCTTATGTACTATTCAGACTTATTTTACTGTTCGGGCTTATTTACTATTCGGGCTGATTTAATGTTCGGGCATATTTTATTGTTCGGGCTTATTTGACTTACGGGCTTAGTTTACTTACGGGCTTATTTGACTTTCGGGCTTATTTGACTTTCTGGCTTATTTGACTTTCTGGCTTATTTGACTTTGGTTATTTGACCATTTGGCTTATTTAACCAGTCGGCCTATTTGACCAGTAGGCTTATTTGACCAGTAGGCTTATTTAACCAGTAGGCTTATTTGATCAGTTGGCTTATTTGACCATTCGACTTATTTGACCTCGGCTTATTTGATTACGGCTTATATAAAATTGGTTTAATTATTATGTCGGCTTATATTAAAATGAACTTAATTAATACTGGCTTATTAGTTCACGACTTATTAAAGTTGGCTTATTAAGTTTAGACTTAATTAATATTGACTTATTAATTCATGACTTATTAAAATGTGCTTATTAAGTAATCGACTTATTAATTTCGGTTTAATTAATTAAAACATGTTAATGCAATAATGCCTAAAAACGTTACTTGCATTTTTCGGTCTCTCTTAGTTTTGATTACGACAATATGTAAAAACAAGCATATACGAAAACAACGAAAAACGAATTCTTGAGTTCAAGTATTTTTCATTTTACCCATTTTCACTTAAGGTATGAATAAACAAGTACTAACCTTAATCAAGTGATCAAGTGATTTAATCTTTTCTTAAAACTCACTTTTTATTAAGTGTGACAAGTTTTAATTAAACTTTCTTTTTAAGAAAATGTTTTATTAAATTAAATATTTGAAAATTTGGAAATGGCATATTCCCTTTGGATTTGGAATATCCTTTCTGGATATTTTTATAACCAGATATGACCTCCACCACTAAAGGACAAAAAGGGAGCGGAGTCTAGTCCAGCGGTCCCTTAGCTCCTAGGCGGTTCCTTATCGATAAGGTACCGCGGGCTAAGATAAGGAACCGCGGGCAAATATAGTCGTTGGCCCTTTGTCCTATAAATAGTGGACCTTTCTCAGATTTTCAATTCACCTCTTTTGCACATCTATTTCAAGATTCAAACACTCTTCTTTAATCACTCAAATCTTTGATCATTTGTTTGATTACTACTTGTTTAAGAAGTGAATCTTGTTCTTCCATCCTTTCCTCTCCAATTGCAAAGAGAAGAACACTATCCTTGTGAAGTGTTGAGTCCACCACCAAAGATCCATTGAAGCTCTAATTATACATTTGTTGTTGAGTCATAGTTGTGAAGATCCAAGTAGTTGTGTCTATTTGGAAGTTGTGTATGTACTAAGTATAGTTGTGTAGATTGGTCCTAGCTACGATTAGGGCTCGACTTTTAGCTTAGAGTCGGAAATTGGTTAAGCGACGTGTACGGTTTTCTCCACCATAAGGAGCTTGTTGTGTAGTGAACTCTCGAGTAAGGAGTACTCGAGGATTGGAGTAGGAACGAGGAGTGAGCTTCGTTGCCGAACCACTATAAATCCTTGGTGTTCGGTTTAATCTTTCTTTACCCTTAACTCTTTACATTCTTTATTCTTTGTGCATATATTTTTGTTAGTATTAGTCTAGTTACACTATCATTGTTCATATTGTGCATAAGAAGATTTCACATATTTCCTCAAGCCTAAGTTTTTGGAAAAAGGATTTTTGAAAACCACCTTTTAACAAGTAAATATAAGAAACTATTCAACCCCCCCCCCCTTCTAGTTTCTACAATTGGTATTAGAGCGAGGTTGCTCAAGAATTTTTAAAGTATATTGTATTTTAAAACTTGAATCGATCTATGGATTCCAACAAATACCTAGAAGGGCAATCTATGCAAAGACCACCATTTTTTGAAACCGATAGTTTTATTTATTGGAAAAATAGATTTGAAACTTATGTGAAATCAAAAGATTTAGATCTTTGGCATGTTATTACTAATGGTGATTTTTTACCTTATCAATTTTGATGAAGTTTCTAAAACAAAAGAATTGGTCACTTTTGACAAAGCTAATGACGATACTAAAAAGAAACTTTCAAAAAATAATGAGGCTAAAATGGTGATTTATAATGCTTTACCTAAGAAAGAGTATGAAAGGATTTTTATGTGTGAAACCGCTAAAGATATTTGGAACACTCTTTTAGTAACCCACCAAGGTAATAGCCAATTCAAAGAAAGCAAAATCGATCTTCTTGTCCAACAATATGAACAATTTGTCATCTTAGAAGATGAAACTATTGATAGTGCATTTGCTAGGTTTAACACCATTATTACTAGTTTAAAAGCACTTGATGAAGGTTTTTCTAGCAAGAACAATGTTAGGAAGTTTCTAAGGGCTTTACATCCAAAGTGGAGAGCAAAAGTCACGGTGATTAAAGAATCGAAAGATCTCTCAACTTTATCACTCGATGAACTCATAGGCAACTTGAAGGTTCATGAGATGATAATCTTGAAGGACTCGGAATTAGTAAAAACCAAGAGTGAAAGAAAATCTCTTGCACTTAAAGCCAAGAAGGCACAAAGTGACCATGATTATGCATTGGCGGTGAGAGATTTCAAGAAGTTCTTCAAGAGACGAGGTCAACACGTTAGGCAACCCAACAATGACAAGAAACCATTCTCAAAGAATCGGTTTGTCAAGAACGAAAAAGGTGATAGGAATTGCTTTAGATGTGGTGATCCAAATCACTTCATTGGTGATTGTCCAAAGCCCTCTCGCGATAAGAATCACACGGCGTTCGTTAGTGGCTCTTGGAGCGATAGCGGTGAAGATGATGATGACAACCCCAAAGAGGAGAAATGTCTTATGGCTCACACTTCTAAAGAGGTATATTCTGAAACCGAATATTATAGCAATGATAGCTCCACCTTTGATGATATTGAATTTGAAGGCAAATATGACAGTTTACACAAACTTAGTCTTAAATTCATAGAAAAGAATAAAACCTTAAAATCAACCAAAACTAAGCTTGAAAATGAGATCAATGAACTTAGGGAGAAATTGGCAAAACTTGAGAAAAATAAAGAAGTTGATTTAGGTTGCTTAAGTTGTGAGAAACTTATATTAGAGAATGAAAATCTCAAGAGCACCTCCATTAAATTGGAAAAGTTCATGAAAGGTACTAGTGCTCTTGATGATATGTTAAACAAACAAGTTCATTCAAAGGAAAGACTTGGTGTAGGTTTTAACTCAAATGAAGCCTCAACTAGTGAACCTAAACAAGTCAGATTTTTACAAAAATCACCCACTGTACGTGGTGCCAGATTGTATGGGGAGGTTCCTTATCAATATGGAACCGCCGCCATAAATAAGGTACCGCGGCTAGAACAAGAGTTTTGTGAAAATCATGAACTTTCTTAAAAGTCAAACTCAGGTGAAAAACCAAAGCATATTATTGTTAATAAGGTACAATTACCCATACTTGACGACAATGCTATTGAAAAGTTCTACAAGCCATTAAGTAAACCTCTCATGGGAAATAAAAGTTTATCAAGACCATCTTCTACTCCACTTAGAGTACGGAATGAGTCTAAGCCTAGAAGTAGAACGACAACGCCTAGAAGAGATAATCAAAATAATTCACGATCTAGAAGTAAAACCCCAACACCTAGAAGAAATGATCATAACTCTAAACCTAGATCAAATACACCCAGGAGAAATAACGAACAACAAAATGGTTATATGAATTACTATCCTCCTCCATTTTGTTCTCCATGGGGAACCCCTCCTTCATTCATGCATCCCAACCAAATGCAAGGGATGTTTGGAACTAAAAATTTTGGACCCATGAGATATTGGGGACCAAATGTTTGATCTTGTGTATTGTTACCTAGATATTCTTGGGAATTGATTTGGAGCCGGACGAGTGGATTAAGGATAGTGGATGTTCTAAACACATGACGGGTAATCGAAGTTTGTTCTCGCACTACAAAGCATATGATGGAGGTAACGTCACATTTGCAAGTAGTCTACGTGGTAATATCTTTGGCAAAGGTACGGTTTCTCTTGACTCTATGACCATTGAAAATGTTGAGCACGTAGATAACTTAGGGTTTAACCTTTTAAGTATAGGTCAAATTTGTGACAATAAGTGTAAGGTCATCTTTTCGGAACATGACAGTGAAATCATAAAAGATGGAAAAGTCATTGGAAAAGGTGTTAGAAAGCATGGGCTTTATGTCATGAAGGTCAATAAGAAGTCAAAAGACAACATATGTCTTGCGACTATAGATGATAGTTCTACTCTTTGGCATAGGAGATTAGGTAACGCTAATATGCGCTTAATTCAATCTTTAGTCTCTAAGGAGTTGGTAAGACACCTCCCCAAGATGAAGTTTGATAGTCACTTTTGTGATGCTTGCAAAGTTGGCAAGCAAGTTCACTCAAGTCACAAAGCCAAGAATTTGGTTTCGACCTCTCGGTGCTTAGAGCTCCTACATATGGATCTTTTTTGACCTTCCGCCATACGGAGTTATGGAGGTAACCTTTATACCCTAGTTATAGTTGATGACTATTCTAGATTCACTTGGACTAGATTTTTCGCATCTAATAATGAAGCTTTCGATCACTTCGAAATCTTTAGTCGAAGAATTCAAAATCAACTAGGATGTCCAATTGTCTCTATTAGGACGGATCATTGTAGGGAATTTGATAATGAAGTGCAATTTGGTGCCTTTTGTGAAGCTCATGGTATTACCCATAACTTCTCGGCTCCTCGCACTCCACAATCAAATGGGGTAGTTGAAAGGAAGAATAGGACTCTCCAAGAGATGAGTAGGACGATGTTAAACGAGAAATCTTTGCCTCAAAAGTTTTGGTGCAATGCCGTGGACACATCGACTTATATTCTCAACCAAATCTTATTCGACCTTTCATAGGAAAGACCCCCTATGAGATTCTTAAAGGAAAGAAACCATCATTGGAATACTTTAGGGTGTTTGGAAGCAAGTGCTTTATCCTCAACACCAAAGACTACCTTACCAAGTTTGACCCAAAGTCTTACGAAGGTATTCTTTTAGGTTATTCCCAAACTAGCAAAGCCTACATTGTCCTAAATAGAACCACAGGGTTTATTGAAGAATCACTCAACGTAACCTTTGATGAAACCCCTCCTTCACCCAAGACACCACCATTGGTTGATGATGACTTGGATGAATTAGAAGTAGTTAAAGCCAAAGAGGTTAGAAAAATAGGAGTTGAAGACCTTAATGTTGAAAAGGAAGTAAACATTAAGGAGTCTAGGGATCATACTCTCGATAATATCATTGGTGACTTAAATCAAAGGACCCTAAGATCTCAAGTCCAAAACCAAAGCAACTTCTTTTGTTTCGTCTCCTTGATTGAACCAAAGAATGTTAAAGAATCTTTGACGGATGAAACTTGGGTCATTGCGATGCAAGAAGAATTGAATCAATTCATTGCCAATGATGTTTGGGAACTTGTTCCTCCACCTAGAAGTTCTACCATTATAGGAACCAAATGGGTCTTTAGGAATAAGTTAGATGAGAATGGTGTTGTGTCTCGTAACAAGGCTAGACTTGTAGCTCAAGGCTATAATCAACAAGAAGGGATTGATTATGATGAGACATATGCACCGGTAGCAAGATTAGAATCCATTATAATCCTTTTAGCCTACGCTTGTGCCTTAGACTTTAAGCTTCAACAAATGGATGTAAAGAGTGTGTTTCTTAACTGTTTGATCAATGAGGAGGTATATGTGGCTCAACCTCCCGGCTTCATTGATTTTGAGAAACCGGATCATGTTTACAAGCTTAAGAAGGCACTTTATGGTCTCAAACAAGCACCCAAAGCTTGGTATGATAGACTTAAAGTGTTTCTTGTTAAACATGAGTATACCATGGGGATGGTAGACAATACACTCTTTACAAATAAGAAAGGTCCTCACCTCATAATCGTACAAATATATGTTGATGACATTATATTTGGCTCAACTTGTTAAGAATTGTGTGATGACTTTGCCAAAATCATGCATGATGAGTTTGAAATGAGTATGATGGGAGAACTTAACTTCATTTTAGGACTCCAAATTAAACAAATGGACGATGGTATTTTCTTTAGTTAATCTAAGTACGCTAAAGAAATTCGGATTAGAAGAATCTAGACCAATCCCCAATGGCCTCGGATACTAAACTCACCGTAGATGATGATTGTGAGTCGGTAGATAACACCAAATATAGAGGTATGATTGGTAGTTTGTTGTACCTAACGGCAAGTAGACCGGATATCATGTTTAGTGTTTGCCTTTGTGCTCGCTTCCAAGAGGCTCCCAAAACCTCTCACCTCGAAGCGGTTAAGTGTATCTTCTGATACATTAAAGGCACTATACATTTAGGATTATGGTATCCTAAAGGGACCGGCGTAGAAACCATTGTCTACGCGGACTCGGATCATGCGGGAGACTATGTGGACCGGAAAAGCACTAATGGAGTTTGTGCCTTCATGGGTTGTTGTTTAACTTCTTGGTTCTCCAAGAAACAAACCGCTCTTGCAATATCCACCACGGAAGCCGAGTATGTGAGTGCCGGAAAAGCATGCCAACAAGCTCTATGGATGAAGCAAGCGCTTGTTGATTACGGGATTTCTCTTGATGATGTTCCCATCATGTGCGATAATAAAGGTGCTATAGACCTTAGCAAGAATCCCGTGCAACATTCGCGAACCAAACACATAGAAATTCGACACCATTTCCTTAGGGATAATGTTCAAAAGGGGAACATTTCAATTGAGAAGGTACCCTCCGAAGACAACTTAGCCGACATCTTCACTAAGCCACTTAAGAGGGAACCTTTTAATTACTTGCGTCTAGGTCTAGGATTAATGGAACATCTTCCTTAATTACCTTCTTTTCTTTTTGTTTTTTTACCACTTTGAGTCATTGAGTCTTCCAAAATCTTTTTGAAAAACCCTCTCTTCTCCTTTTCAAAATTCTCAAAGTATCTCTTGAAAATGGTTGAGAAATGCTTTTGACATTGTTAATTCAATCTAAAAACGGTTTTTCATAGATTCTCACTATTAATCTAGAGCTTACATAATTCATATGTATGATTCTCTCAAACATAGCAAGAAAAAGATAGAATCATGGAGGATCATTGTGTCATGACTTAAGGACTTGTCTTACACACCTCCTACATCGATTTTTTTAATCCATGTATTTTGGTCTAATCTCTATTTGGTAAGTTTGCATATGTTTTCTTTGTCTATCTTTGCTTTTAAGCATATCCCTATGATAAGTTAGACTAGAAAAATGAGATTTGCTGAAAAATCTTCCTCCAAACACCAAACACAGCCTCTGCAGGTGGTTCCATATGTGAACCGCGGTCCCTTACTGATAAGGTACCGCCAGTCATGATAAGGAACCGCATACAGTGCCTTCCTTTTTCGGGTTTTTGTCTGAAACTCCAGATTTGCTCCAACATTTTTGAGAATCTTTGTTTCAAACCCTTTGACCACCCCAAAAATACCTTAAGCCTTCCCTATTTAAACCATAAGCATTTTGCCATACTTCACATCCCAAAATGTCTTATTCTCCCAATGAAAGACTTGAATCTCCTCCATTTTCTCCAATTGCTTTCAATCCCAACTCGCCCAAGAACCTTTACAATCCAAATTCACCCAAGAACACTCTTAATCACATCTCTCCTACCAAGAATGTTGATTGTGGAACATCTTTTCTTCCACCACCACCCTTTAGTGTTCTTCCTCCTTCTCATGATAATGTCATGGACCATGGAACATATTGTCATTGTTGTCAATATCAATATCTTGCTATGGCACACATCTATGAGGAGTTGAGCTACATCAAGAGTCTCTTAATCAAGCCTCCTCTTCACTATGATTATGAGATCTCCAACAAGCCACCACCACCACCCTCCACCGTTACCTTGTCTTTCATATAAGCATTGGTTGCTTATCCACAAGACACCAAATTCAAGCAAATCTTATAATTCTAGAATAACTAGGATTAGATTTATGATTTTGGCTTGTTTCTTTTTCCATACATCTTTGTATGATGTTCTTTTAGTAACCTATCTTGGATCTTTGTCTTTATGTTTTCTTCTCTTTTATTTTGTGACCTATTGCTATATCTTGTTGGTTGTTTCTTTTGTTCAACTAACCCTTCTATGTAGCTTGTCACCATATCTCGATTCCTCGGTGCCCCAAGCTAGGGGGAGTAAGCACCAAGGGGGAGTCTTTGCAAAGTCCGTCTCTTCAACACCGACTTGTGCAACCTTTTTGCTTCGACAAAGGGGGAGAAATGAATAAACTCGTCTTCGAAAATCTTGTTTTTTGTGTGATTGAGTTTATGTATTGTCGGAATCAAAAAGGGGGAGATTGTTAATGCAGTAATGCCTAAAAATGTTACTTGCATTTTTCGGTCTCTCTTAGTTTTGATTACGACAATATGTAAAAACAAGCATTTACGAAAACAACGAAAAACGAATTCTTGAGTTCAAGTATTTTTCAATTTACCCATTTTCACTTAAGGTATGAATAAACAAGTACTAACCTTAATCAAGTGATCAAGTGATTTAATCTTTTCTTAAAACTCACTTTTTATTAAGTGTGACAAGTTTTAATTAAACTTTCTTTTTAAGAAAATGTTTAATTAAATTAAATATTTGAAAATTTGAAAATGGCATATTCCCTTTGGATTTGGAATATCCTTTCTGGATATTTTTATAACCAGATATAACCTCCACCACTAAAGGACAAAAAGGGAGCGGAGTCTAGTCCAGCGGTCCCTTAGCTCCTAGGCGGTTCCTTATCGATAAGGTACCGCGGGCTAAGATAAGGAACCGCGGGCAGATATAGCCGTTGGCCCTTTGTCCTATAAATAGTGGACCTTTCTCAGATTTTCAATTCACCTCTTTTGCACATCTATTTCCAGATTCAAACACTCTTCTTTAATCACTCAAATCTTTGATCATTTGTTTGATTACTACTTGTTTAAGAAGTGAATCTTGTTCTTCCATCCCTTCCTCTCCAAGTGCAAAGAGAAGAACACTATCCTTGTGAAGTGTTGTGTCCACCACCAAAGATCCATTGAAGATCTAATTTTATACATTTGTTGTTGTGTCATAGTTGTGAAGATCCAAGTAGTTGTGTCTATTTGGAAGTTGTGTATGTACTAAGTATAGTTGTGTAGATTGGTCCTAGCTACGATTAGGGCTCGACTTTTAGCTTAGAGTCGGAAATTGGTTAAGCGACGTGTACGGTTTTCTCCACCATAAGGAGCTTGTTGTGTAGTGAACTCACGAGTAAGGAGTACTCGATGAGTGGAGTAGGAACGAGGAGTGAGCTTCGTTGCCGAACCACTATAAATCCTTGGTGTTCGGTTTGATCTTTCTTTACCCTTAACTCTTTACATTCTTTATTCTTTGTGCATATATTTTTGTTAGTATTAGTCTAGTTACACTATCATTGTTCATATTGTGCATAAGAAGATTTCACATATTTCCTCAAGCCTAAGTTTTTGGAAAAAAGATTTTTGAAAACCACCTTTTAACAAGTAAATATAAGAAACTATTCAACCCCCCCCCCCCTTCTAGTTTCTACAAAATCGTTATATAATAAAACAAGTTAAATTACCTACGTACATTAAATCGAGCTAATTACTATTTTTAGAAAGTTAATATTTATGGAAACCTACTATTTTTTGAGGTTACTATTTATGGAAGCCTGCTATTTTTAGAAAGTTACTATTTATTGAAACCTACTATTTATGGAAAGTTACTAATTATGGAAATACCAAGTATAACAATACACGAATCATGAAATACGCTAATCAAGAATACATGAACGAGTAACATTAAGGGAAGCTACTGAATTAGAAAACTACTAAAGAAGGAAAGACACGATAAACCATGAACAAGTAATTTATACCATGAACAAGTAACTCATATCATGAACAAGAAACTCATACACGTCCTTTAAACATGTAGATCACGTGAAGTTATTGTAGTACATTTCCGTTATCCATCTCTTTTTGCTTGCTGGACACAAGGTACGAATATTCCGTACTTTCAGTAAGGACATTCATTCTTTTCATGATTAGGATTCCCCGATTGCTATGTCACATGGTCTCCCCATTTTCATGTTATAATTAGGATTCCCCGATTCATAACCCACATATTGCCCGAGCTATTTACATGCATGACCATGATATACATGATTTACCACCTAGTTATGGAGGTACCATGACCATGACATATGAGGCACATATTGCCCGAGCTATTTACATGCATGACCATGATATACATGATTTACCACCTAGTTATGGAGGTACCATGACCATGACATATGAGGCACCTGTGTCATGACTCTTCCACGTCAAGAGTGATTTCTCACGGCATCCCTTCATGTTACACGTTATATTATCAGTTGGTCGTTATTATTATTATGGGGCGTATGGGTGCATCCTAGTTTACATGTTTACACGTACAGGGTGATTGGTTTGGTGTGTGCTCTACACCCCATCACATTGGATCTGATTCCTCCACCCATGTTACTATTAATAGAGGTCGCCCTTCTATTGCGTGACGAGGCAACCCCTCTTTTTATTCATGCACGCGTTGATGACATTATTATGCATGACATGTTATGACCTAAATTAGATCGTGGGCAATTACTTATATTACATGTATAACTTCTGACATTCCAGTTATCCTTCATGCTTCATAGATTATCTCCCAAGTTTTACTCAGGACATGCACATTATATTTCCGTTGCTGTTTTATTCATTATTCATGTTACTATTTTCTTTATCATTCCTTTATATTCGTTTGGGATCATCTTGCGGTCTTGTAAACTACATGTCGTAGTAGTCTTTTGGTCTTGTTTAGCTTCTCGCTATGCAATCGATTTTTAATAAAAACAAAATTGTTGTGCAAAATTTTCCTTTAATGTAGTCATTTTTAAACGGAATTGTATACATACCTCGACAAAAGCGTATAATTGCATGTATATCCAGATTATAATTGTATATATATCTTTCAAATGAAAAGTTCAAGGTATACCCTTCTTTTAACATAAACTGAATCAAACAATCACAACTACCTATTTTTTTATATAACAAAAAAACTCATTTAAAAAAAATCAAATATATCACAAACCGTTAATCGTTACGCAAAACGAAACATACCATCGCGACGAGAATTAAATCATCTATCTATCAAGGGGCACATGTATATACTTTCGACGAAATGTTTTTAATTTATTTTCAATCACGTCTGAGAAAATTATATATGATTCGTATCACGAATCATATATGATTATCATAAATCATATATGATCCGTATCACAAAATATATAGAAGTATACGATTCGTATCATGAGTTATATATAATTATATGATTCGTATCACGAATCATATATAATTATATAATTTTGGAAAATCATATATGATCCGTGACACGAATCAGATATGATTTCACAAAATCATATACGATTCGTGAATGAATCATATATGATTCACTCAAACGTGACTTAAGAAAAAAATAAAAAATAAATTTTTCGAAAGTGTATACAAGTTCCCCTCGATAGAAAATGATTTAATTCTTGTTGCAATGGTATATTTTTTGTCGTTTGACGACTTACCGTTTGTGAGATTTTTTTTTTAAATGGTGGAAAGTGGGATTTTCTTTTTAAATGGGTGTTTATAATTGGTTGATTGAGTCTATGCTATTTTAAGGGTGTATATTGATCTCAACTCTATCTTTCAAATAGCCAAAAAATTACGCATTAAAATTTTATATAATGAAGGAAGTCCATTTCGTCCATTGAATAACTAAGAGTATCTAGAATAGGTAAAGTAAAGAAAAGCTTTTCAATATTTTAAAATTTTTTTGGAATAATTTTTTTGCGACTTTTTGAAAAACTTATTACAAAGACTTGATATACAACGGTCTTTGTAAAAAGTTTTAGTATTTAAGCGTCTAGTGTATTGAATACATTGATGCATTATGTAGCATTTGATATGCATGAATGAAAGTTATAATGGAATAAATTATTTCATTTAAATGAAATTTTCTTGTTTGTTGTGAGTTTGATAATGATATGTTTATTCATTTTTCATTTCACTTAGTCTGTAACCCCTAACTTCATTACATAGTTTTCTCTTAGTTTTTCATTCAATTATGACATGTAATCACATGTTACCATATTTCATCTATTTCATTCCTTTCCAACGTCTATTACATCATACCAAACAATATATAAATGATGTATTTTATTCCAACATGGCAACCAAATAGGCTAACGGAAGAGTAATGATTCATTCAATTACAATGTTCATTACCTTATATCGTTGATGACATTCCTGTATTAGTAAGTTACGTTCAACCAAACAGACTCTAGGATTTTAAAGACTTGATGCATTGCATATGCTCTAAAACATTTTCGAACTTGAAACTTATGCACTAGACAATATCTTCAAAAAGCTAGTTTATGTGTTTCATGGACTTAGTGTAATAGTGGGCCAAGCTTCGCATCATATTTGTAGGGGTGTTGATCGATTCGATTATCCAAATTTATTCGGTTTAGTTAAAACAATTATAGGTATAATCGAAAATCAAATTGAATTCACACTACATTGAATCGAAACTAAAACGAAACTAAAAATTTGAAAAACCGAACCGAATAAAATCTAAATTTAACTTATATTTTTTCAAAACTTAATTATATAAGGTTATTAGCAAAAAGAAATATTGCGAGCTTACTTATTTTTTTATATTAAAGGAAAACTGAAATAATATTTATATAAGCAAATACACAAAAAATGTATAAACTTATATAAATTTGATTTCTAGTTTAGATTGCCAAAATCAAATATCTAATTCGGTTAAGTTTAGTTTCATAATTTTGGTTCGGCTATAAGTTTGGTTCGATTTTCATAATTCTGGTTTGATTTTCGACTTAATAACCGAACAATAAAACCCCTACTTATTATTTGTGTTAAGTATCCAACTATATGTCGTATATAATATTTTTATTTTTGTTATTGTTATCTAATTTTGTACGTAATTTAGTACCACAGTCTATTTTTTTAGTACTTGTATTGCTTTTTATGGGTTAACTTCAACTAATCTTATTGTTTGATAAAGAAGATGTCTTTTTGTATCCTAGTTTGTGGGTTTCACTTTTTTTTGGACGACTAAATTTTCATTGATAGAACTAGCAAGAATGAAAACTCTAGAAATAAAAAATCCGTATATAAACACCAAACCTAAAACTAGGGCACCTAAACACACCAATATGAGTTTCACGCCTCGTAAGTAATATATCCCCGTTCAAGTAAAAAGAAACTATACATATGGTATCAAGTTAACTCGACATATATATTTAACACATTAAATTAATTAAATTATTAAAAATTATTCAATGCAAAAATACAATCAATAAACTACATAAAAAAAGAAAACTATCACTCAAACACACTAAAACACTGTTGATAGAAAAATTAATACAATCTATAAAAACATTACACAAATAAAAATTAATACAATCGATCAAGTTCAATAATCCTCATCCCCTTCAATGTTGAAGCACTACTACAAAACTTGGCTTTTAAACCTCCATATTTAGACCCGCTAAAAACACAGGTTTAAATGTGCATTGTTCCGTAAAATAAATTATTTAGAATGATGCCTTTAATTACCACTGGTCTAAATACCTTTTAAGTATTTAGACCGGTGCATATGGTAACGACCAATTCAAAAGTTCTTTATTTAGACCGGCAGGTACAGTTGGCCCGATTTATATAACTAAAAATATTTAGACCGGTTGGTTTCATAGTCACTGGTCTAAATTTTTTTTTTCAAAAACCACACATAGCAGATATAACATCAGTACTACTCATTTAAACCCATAAAATACCCAATCTCTCATTATATACACTCTAAAACTACCCAAAATACCTTAATACTAAATTCTTCCACATTAACTACAATTAAAAGGTATAAATCAGTTCTTATACATGTCTACATATATTAGGTAAGAATTTTATGATTATTTATGTGATTTTTGATTAAAAAATTGCTATTCTTATATTAATCACTACTTGTGTGTTTGCATATATATATATATATATATATATATATATATATATATATATATATATATATATATATATATATATATATATATATATTTGTTATTGTGTATTAATGAAAATTAACATGATTATTCCCTAATTGTATAGGTACGTTTGCGCAAATCGTTCGTGTGTGGTATCCAAAATGCATTGTTAGGTTCATTAATCCGTGGAACTAAGGTATTATGTCAATAAGATGTGAAGCTATTGTTTAATGCAACATCCACGTATATAAATTTATGGCAACTCATGCATTGCTAGTTTAATACCCGTCCAAAAATAATCTAATAGAGGTTAATTTTGAATTGTCCCCCATTTGGGACTGTTTTTTGAATATTTTGTCTCATTTAGGATGAGATTGTGTATTATCATATTGAGTATTAATTAAGACAAATATCGATAATGTTTCATTTAGGATGTGATTGTGTGATGTTTTATCTCATTTAAGATATGATCGGGTATGTTAACATCATAAGATTCAAGCTAACAAGAGGGTGATCCGGAGGTCGGGGAGGATAAAAGAAGTATTTAGACATTTTTAGAGAGAGAAAGATAAAGCTTGAATGTAGTGTGTGTATTTAGAGAGAGAAAGTGAAATACACAAAGAATGAAAAGCCTCACCCCTCCATAGAAGTATGGAGGGGTATATATAGGCTAGACATGAGGTCACTTTGACAGCATGTCAATAGTAGTCCTCCATGTTTTTGCCCATAGAAACTAATGTAATTCTGTAAATGGCGCTCACATTTTAGGGCTAACAGGTATCATACTGAATATTGTGTCCCCATTAGTTTATGTTTGGATTAGGAGTATACTTGTGTCGGTTTTGAGAGAATATGCTTAGTTGACGTCCTAAGGACTGTTTAGATTAGTTGTTTTATAGGGTATGTTTGGTTTATGGGTTGTTGATTGTAGTGTAAAACACGACTCTTGTTTAGGAAAACAAAAGAACGTATATGAGCGGTAAGTATCGAGTGATGATTTTAGGAAAAATCAACACTAATGACCCAATCAAATAAAAAGAGAGAAAGTTCGTTTCCCAAGGAGGTATATGTGTGTGTTCTAACTTGTAGTTATTTGAGATTAATATTGAGAAGAATGGGGATGAAAGGATGAAAAGACGGCTACGTTAAAATTAAACTACGACGTAGAAAAACGTAAACGTAAAGTCGTGAAAAACTACCCAAATTAAAAATTTACTACTAAAACCAAAAACAAAATAAATAAAAGATTAAAAAGAAGTCAATAATAATATAAATAAAGACAAAAATCCAACAAAGATATTTTAAAACCTTTTATTAATTAAATATTTAATTTTAAATGCTAATTAAAGCCCTAAAATTAGATACAACTAAATAAAATGTCTAAAATAGGATTTTATTGAATAATTACTTAACTTATATTATTAGAAGACTAAAAAGTAATTTTCTAAAAATTAAAATCTATTAAAACTATTTTTTAAAACTCTAAAAATGATTTAAAATGATTAAAAACTAATTAAACTTAAAATAATTATAAAAATAAATCTAAAAGCTATAAAATTATTCTAAAAATGGAAAAGGGCCTAATTATTGCTAAAGAATCTAGGAAAAATGAAAAATAAAGAAAAATAAAACTTTTAATTTTTAATAATAAAATAATATTAAAATAATACTAAAAATAAAAAGATTCTAAAATTAATTCTAAAAAATTTCTAAAATCTTAAAATAATCTAACTAAGAGAAAAACACAAATTAAAGTTCCTAAAACCTTTTTAATAATTTTATAAAAATGTTTAAAGTTTATAAAAAACCTTAAAATAATATAAAATTAAAAATTAAAGTTTTTAAAACCAAAACCTAATGTAAACCTCAAAATATTAGTTTGAAAACTAAAAATTATTTTTCCTAAAAATTAAAACTCTTTTTTCTATTTTTTAAGCAATTAATAAAAAACGTATAAAGAAAAATGCATAGAAAATAATTTAATAAAAGGAAAAATCTCAAACCAAGCTAGAAAAATCTTAAACCTTATTTATAACCTAGGAAAAATAAAAATAAGCAAAAACGTTAAACCAATAAGCTCAAATGAGCTTATTTGCTCACGGCTTTTTATTATTAAGCAAACTCAAAAACGTGTTAAATAGATATTGAAATCAACCTTAGACGTAAAAAGCTATCTAGATTAACGGTAGAGCCCTTACTCCTCCAACGAGAGGTCTGGGGTTCGAGTCCTGTTACGGGTATGCTTTTTGCCTTTTTTTTTCTTTTTTTATTTTTTTCTTTTTCCAACCAATCTGTGCACTTTAAAAGCTCAAAAACTTAATCCAACTTCCTTTTTTTTTAACTAGATTAAACACAAATAAGATTGAAAAACGTGGACAGGTTCAACTTGAACACAAGCAGGTTAAGCTTTGTGTTCTTGCTTGTGGATTTAGCCAAGAGGTCTTGGCTGTGGATTGTTTGGAGTTGATTGTTGGACAAGGGGGCACCCTTGTGCTCTTTGGAGCACAAGGAGTCAAAACAAGCAGATAGAGCAACACCTAGCACACCAAATGATCACAAAAATGCATACACAGGCCAAAGCAAGTTTCTGTGGTGGCTTATGAGCTAAGTACTTGCACACAAACCAACTTCAATTGCCCAAATTTAGCACACTAAATCACCAAATAGCACACAATCAATATGCAACCCTAGATTAACCTAACACTAAACAGATTTCAAAGATTTTAGCACCAAAACAAGGAAAATCAAGCAGAAAGGTGGTTATGCAGATTTGAGCTTCACTTTTCCTTTTTATCACTTGAACTTGTTACAAAACTTGTCCCAATCTTACTTACCAACTAACATGTAACATATGGCAACCTATTACAACTTTCTAACACCTTTTCAAACACATTCAATTATGTTGTACCCTGCTTAAACCCGTTTCCAAACACCCTTTTAAAACTGTGAAAACGTTTTTAACCTAACCAAATCACTTCACAAGCTACTCAAACTAATCCTCTTAGTATCTAACATGCATATAGACAAATAAGAACACACATCAACAGCTTTAACACACAAAGATCACTTAATCCACAAATCACATGAAACTATAACTTTTATGAAATTTCAAAAAGGAAACAAGTGTTTACCTTAGAACCCTACATCCAGGGTTCTAGTGGATGCAAATCCACCTCCCTATACACCCGGGTGTATGCAGAAACAAAGATCAACAATCCTCCAATCCTGTTAAGAAAAATCAAACAAAAAAAAACACAAGTATAATATCCAATATACTCTTTCTGTTTTACTTTCTTTCTTCCTTAACCACTTTCAAAACCTTTTAAAACTTATCAAACACGTTTTCAAAACACTTTAATCACCAAACAAGTGAACCTCTAATCACAAATCTTTGAGACAAATTCTTCCAAAAATATCTCAATTTCCACAAAACCTTTAACTAATTTTGAAAAACAAAATTAGTTAACCAAATTAAAAATGGAACTCAATCTCTCTTCAACAGTAAATACCAACTTTAAATAAACATAAAAAGGAATTATATTGCTTAAAAACAAATACCAAACTTTTATTTTAATTAAAAAGGATTACAAAATTTTTGAAGAGAAATTGGAACAAAGGGGTATGAACAGACTTCATCCTCCTTTTATACTACTATAAGAACATTCTAGTAGGCTAAAAACACAAACCCTAATCACTAAAAATCTCCAAAATGCCCTTGACGCGTTTTGAGTGATGTGTTGTCAAATTTGATCCTGGGCGTTTATTTGTGCGTTGGAAGGAAGCAATGAATCACCACTGTTGATTTTGGACACGTCAACATGCTTGGAGGCCAAGGTGTGATGTGATTGGGTGAAAGGGAATTTGGGGGGTAGGGCCCACAGTGAATGGGGTGAGGGTTTTATGTGTGGGATATGTTCCTGCGTGTGTGAATCACACATGTGCACAAGGAATTGATTTTTAACCCAAGTTTAAGTAAGGTAAAATCTGGAGGTGAAAAAGGTGAATAGTAAGTTCTTTTGATCCGTATTTGGGGGAAAAGAAAGTGTTTGGCGCAATTTGAGTTTAAATGTTTCAAAGTGTGCACATTCAGTCCTTGTGTTTTGAAATTTTTGGCATATAAGGTTTTCAGCCCTAAAAACGTATTTCCCTTGTTAATAAGTTTCATACTTTGTCATTTTTGGCACCAAACTTTGAAAAGAGGTTATCAAAGGGTTGTTTTTGCCATTCTTGGATAATTCAGGGACTGATTTTGGACTTTGTTGATCTTCCAAGGTCTTCATTGTGTCTTTTACTTCATGAGGGACCATAATTGACAAATTGATTTTGTTGAGGGACCAATCTTGTCATTTCTTCAAAGTTGAAGGACCTTTTTGCAATTTTGACAAACTTAAGGGACCAAACTTGTAATTATTAATATACAAGGGTTTTAAGTGTCATTTCTTCATTAAATGAGGATCAATCTTGTTTGTCTTCAAGTCTTCAAGGGTATTTGTTGAATACTTCATGATTAGGGCCCGGTTCTTTGTACGGCTTCGTTTCTCGTGTCCGTTTTTCCTTGTAACTTGTGATCTTTTGTCTTTTTCACGATATCCATACCTAAAATACACAAGTAAACAAACACAAGCATATATATGGTATTTTATGACATTTTTATGCATTTAAAGCCCGAAAAGAACGATGAGATCATGTATAAATGCCATCTCATCACTCCCCCATACTAAGCCATTGCCGTGCCCTCACGCAATGCTAGAATAAAGTATCTAAGCATCACCAAAATTCAAATTTTATTAACCTTTATTGAAAAGTAAAAGACTTGCAACATACTACGAGAATGTGTAAAGACATAATGTATGATTTTCATCACCAAAAGGTGACTTTTAGGGTCAAAGAATAGAAACAAGTTAATGTCCCTTAGAGTAAACTTCGTCATCCTTGATTGTCATACATTCCATTCTAAGTGCAAAAACAAGATCATTGTTGGTACAAGTCACAATGCTAACACTACTCATACGTCCAAATTGTGTAATACTTTTTCTCCCCGCAATCCTAGTTATTATAAAAGGAAATGGGTTACTAGCATTTTTTATCTATTTGTCATGGATCACAAGTGATACATATTGACTTATTTGAGTAGTTATTAGTCCAAAAGCAAAGTAGCATGATTTGATCAATAGTTAGCCGAAGGACAAAATCTTTTAAAACGGCTTCTCGTGTATCTCCTTAAGTTCATATCTTGGCATAACTCGTTTCACGATTTGAGACCTTTCTCGGACCGATATTTGGCATGTACTTCATACTTCAAATCTTGGGAAGACGTTCTTGAAATTATGGTCTTCTCTTCATATTTTGGAATTTCTTCACTTGACGTTTTTGAGAGATTCTTCATATAGGACCACTACTTCATCATTTTTCTTCAATCTTTACTTTGGATTTTGATATACAACGATCCGCCTCCTTTTCGGACTTGGATATATTTATCCTCATACCTTGTTAGGGTCTTTTTGGATAGACTTTCTCCATTCTTTAGGGGAGTAATTGCTTCTCGTCGTGTGTCTCGATCCTTCATATTGATTTAGGAATAATGATACTTCACATCATCTTTGGATCTTTAGCAAAAATAGAGCTCCTCATGCCTTGTTAGGGCCTTTTTGGATAATCGCCAATCTTCGCGTCCCGCTTCAATAAGTTATGCCTTGGCTATGAACTCTATTCAACCCCGAGCAACTTTTAAACGATCTTGCGCTAGAGGCTAAGTAACTTTTCAAATCGTACGACCTTACTTATTGCAATTATGATTTATTCCTAATGCATTGATCTTATGGGAAGAAAAAGCCACAATTAAAAACATATGAGTTTTTGAAAGAACACTTTCATGTTCTACGTTTAGCATGATCACTTGTCTAACTCTATCATTTCTCGTTCTTCACTATATAAAGACCTCTAATTAAAGAGACTCGTGAATACTTAGCCATGCAAGTCAAAATTAAGCCAAATTTGGATTAGCTTTCATTAAGACTATATCAAATCAAAGTTTTGGGTTTTCAAGCCACCTATAGGATCTTGCACTTTCTTGGACTTTTTCAAGTTTAGAGAATGCGTTTTAAAGTTCCCTTGATAAGTGACTTTCTAGAATCAATTATAGGAACTTGCGAAAAGTTCTTGTTCTTAACTCGTATGAATTAAGACTTTCGCGTTTTAAAGCTCCCTATATAAAAGTCTAGCAAAACTTGAATTGAGCGGGTTAAGGAATGTAAATGGCTCCAAATGCCCATCAAGTCAAAAATTAACTCTTATTCTACCCAACGGAAAATATACATTCGTGTCTTAAAAACACTTAAGAAAACTAAGAAAAATTTTAAAATTTGGCCATTTTTAGCCTTATTAGCAAAATAAAACATTGAAAGTTGGAAAACGTGAGGGCGTAGCAAAGCAAGTACCTATTCACCCCCCATACTAAAAGTAAACATTGTCCTCAATGTTTCGAGTCTAAAGGTGGAGCACCCCCATACTAGAGACGAAGAGTTGAATGCTTAGGATCTAGCATGGAAAGGGTGATCAACAATATATCTAAAGCCGTTTATTAATTATGATAAAAGATAATTGTTAGAACAATAAAGGATATGTCATGGAATCGTGAAAAACTTCTTCAAACGAACGATGGAGGCTCACGTAAACGAACACGAGAGTCTTCAATCGTAGATGATGATGATGATCTAGATAACACAATCACAAACAACCACGAGACAACGAGTTGGAAGGGTACAAGTCCCCTTATTAGTGAATAGTAAGCATAAAGATAAGCATGGGATCTCCCCCACGAGGCACCTCGTTTTTGATTACCGAGTCATGAGCTCGACTCGATCCCCTCAAAATGTGAACATTTAGGGAAATTCATGATGTGGTCAAAGGGGCTTACATGATAAACAAGGCCCAAAAAGCAACCGGTAAAAAGGACTAAGTCCTTAAATGATGCAAAATACCGGGGTCGAAGATGGCGTTCTCATTTTCATTGGAAAAACAAATTAACGCCACTTCAACATGTGCCATAAACTCAAAGAGTTTAAAGAAAATAGATGAGAAGTAGAAGGGTGAGACAATTGGTAAGACAAACTTTCGAGCTACTCGAGGTAGACTCGCACCAAGCTAATAGAAAGATTTTCCATTTATTTCATCGGTGGAAGACCGAGATTTCCCTTTATATGAAATTCCGGGATCGAATATCTCGTCCTCGGTGGACAAGGATGAGGGAACATAAGGGGCTTCCCCCATACTAAGACCACACAAAGCATCGTCAAAAGGAGTAGACGAGCTTGTAGCACTCAAATCACGTGGTGATGACGGAGTTAGATTTGTAGAAAAATCAATTAAATCACATTTAAGATCTTTTCCTTTTTTATCTTTTAAACTCTCCTTATGAAAACCGTTTTTGATTATGTCGAAAATATTCGGTGTTTCTAAGACGATGTTAGTCACACTAAAAATTCTCACATTTTGAAACCGTTTTGGTTTTGGTGGTGGCAAGTTCTCAAAACGTTTATCGACGAAGAAAACCTCCCCATCGGGGTCTACATATTCATCATCCGAAGGATCTTCCGTAGAAACCGGCAACTTATCAACACTTTTCAAGAATGAATGTTCGAGGTGAGGTGAAGGATTTTTCGATTCAAGTATTGACGGTTTCTTCTTTGTAGGCTTTATACTCATAACCTCCACCGGCGGAGGAAATGGTAAATTGTTTTTGGCGACATTTCCTAAAACTCTTGGTGAAAATTCTTTGCAAACGACATTGGTTGAATCACCATGGTTTAAAGTTGCAATAGAATAGACATGAGAAAGATTGGAGTTTTGTGTTGCATTGATGACAAGTTCTTCTTCATTGAAACGAATGGTGATTTTTCGAGCATGAACATCGATAAGTGCTCTTTATGTATCCAAAAATGAACGACCCAAAATGAGAGGAACTTTTCGATCGATAGGAATGTCTACAACGATAAAGTCAACGGGATAGTAAAACTTTCTGACTTTAACAAAAACGTCCTCTGCTACTCCACATGCTAAGATCGTAGAATGATCGGCCATCTCGATAGACATGTTCGAAGGAGTAAGAGCCGGAAGTGAAAGTGATTTGAAAATCTCAAGAGGCATTAAATTAATACTAGCGCCAAGATCGGCCAAGGCGTAGCATTCCTCCATATCTTGAATAGCACACGGAATCAAAAATTTACCGGGATCACCGACTTTTTGTGGTATGCGGCTTAGAAAAACCGATGAACAACTAGACGATTGTTGTAACTTCTCTTTGTTGTTTAGCATACTTTTGAAGTTTGCGGCGAATCGAGGCATCATGATAAGAGCGTCGGCAAAACTTATGTTAAAATGTAAATCACGAAACATTTTCATAAATAGCTCAAATTGATAATTGTTCCGTTCTTGTGCCTTCTCTTTGTTACGTCTCGAAGGGTAGGGTAAAGGTGGTGTGGGTTGGTCATTAGGCAACGGCCTTGGAAACTCGGGTTCCACAATTGGTATTGGTTCAACCGTAGGTGTGGTATGAGCGGTACTTCGTGGGATTGTAATGTGCTCCTTTTCGACCATCACCTCGGGTTCTTTCTCGATTTCCTTCTCCTTAGAAGTACTTGGACGAGAGATTGGTTCCTTGAAAGTTTTACCACTTCGTGTAGTAATAACCTTCATTTCTCCCTTCGGGTTTGCAATGGTATCACTAGGAAGACCACCCGAAGAAGAGGGTTTACACATGATAGCTTCAAACATCTTAGCCATTCGGTCCTCAAATTTTGATTGCCTAGCATCCGCTTTCAATAACTCTTGCTTAATCTCATGTTGTCCTAATTCCATCTTTTGTTGGTTTTGTTGAAGACGTTGGACATTTCCTTCCATTTTGTTTGCATGAGTTTTAAGTTCATTAGCAAGTTCATTTTTAAGCTCGTTTTTCAACTCGGATCTTAAGCTAATCATCTCACGTTGCATATTATCAAATTTAGCATCATTTGCTTTTGCATAATCCAAAAATTCTCCTTGCAAATTTTTCGTGTGAGCATTTTGAAAACCTTGTGTAGTGTTTTGAAAATCACGGTTTTGGTTTTGATTAGAGATTTGTCCATTCCCACTTTGATAATTCCCTTTGTTGTAATTGCGTGTGTTGCCTTGGTAATTACCTTGGTTGTTGTTTCGATAATTATTAACATTTTGGTTTGGTGGAGCTTGATTTTGGCGGGAACCTTGACCGTTTTGGTTGTAAGTTCCCGTTGCTACATAAGCACTCGAAGTGTTACCATCCGCGGTAATGCACTCGGAAAGATCATGAGCTCCCCCACAAGATAAACAACTCTTAGCAACCGCTTTAACCGAAGCGGAATTGGAAGCTTCTTGAGCCTTCCAATGGGACATAAGATTAGAAAATCTATCAAAAAACCGATTTTCCTCATTAGCTTCATCATGTAAGGCGTTAATGCTACGAGACGATTGTGACGAAGATGACGAACCCATATTGGCAACACTCGGTGTGTTACGAGGGTTATAAACCTTAGATCGATTTTCAATGATTTGTAAAGCCTCATTAGTCGTCTTGCACAAAGGATTACCACCCGCGGCGGCATTCAAATAATCTCGTTCATGATCATTAAGCCCATTATAAAAAGTATCCACTTGATGCATTTCCGTAAAATCATGGTGTGGACATTCATGTAACATCTCTTTAAATCGTTCCCATGCCATTGAAAAACTTTCATTGTTACGTTGCACAAATCGTGAAATCTCATTTTTTAAGTGTGTTGTTTTAGATGGTGGAAAAAACTTGTTCACAAACTTAGAAACGAGATCGGCCCATGTCAAAATCGAATTTGGCGGTTCTTTCTCGAGCCAAATTTTTGCGGGTCCATCCAACGAGTATGGAAACAACATCATCTTAATGGCGTCATGTGGAACATCCTTAAATTTGCTAGTAGCGGTGAGACGGTTAAAATTCCTAATGTGGTAATGCGGGTTGTCTTTCTCGTGACCTGTAAACTTGTTTGCTTGCAACATAGACATTAAACCCGTCTTAATCTCGAAATTCTCCGCAAGGATGGCGGGAATCACAATAGCCTCTCCAAAACCCTCGGTGGGTGCTTGTAGCAACTCCATCATAGTACGATTAGCCATGATGACTTCTTGTTCTACAATAGGTTCAACAATTGGAGGTTCTTCAACAATCAACGATCCTTGATTTGCTTGCTTTTGAAGACGTTTACGAGCTCGTTTCGCTTGATTACGAGTGATCATAAACTACACGAAGAATGGGAGGTGAGCAAAGAAGATTCTTTTGGGTGTTTTGTGGATTTTTCAATTTTTTTTTTGTGTTTTTGATGATATTTAATTTTTTTGGATTTTGGTGTATTTTCGTAGACAACAATCTACAAAATCTCTCCTCGAATCAAACTCTTGATTAAAGAAGCCTCAAAGGAATGAAAACGATCACGTGGAGTGAACGCCTTTGAATGACTTTAGAACTTTGGTGAAAACCAAATTGTTCAAGAGGGTTTAATCACAAAGAAACCAAACAAATATAGTATACGTAATAATACTTTGGGCGGCAAAACCCTCGATTAGCCTTCAATCTCAAAATACTCACAAGCAAGCGGGGAAACGAGGAGGCGCGAAGCACTTAAGAGCCTTTTTCCTTAGGGTATATTTTATAATACCCGCCTTATACCCACCTTATAGTTTGTATTTTTCAAAATCGAGCTTCACGAAAGTATTTATCTATTTTTGCCTTTTCTTTTTGTTTGAGATTCGAATACAATAATTAGGAGATCAAATCCCAATTAAGGTTGTGTTTTCACACTTTTGGAGATATTGTATATTGATTGTGATACTTAATACAATATAGTAATATTTATACAAGAAAAACCAAGAAAACCGATAATACGTGTTAAGGGAGTTCCTCTTAACACAAATACTTATTATGGATAATATCAAAAACAAAAGCTTCCAAATTAAAGCACAACACACCTCCCCGGCAGCGGCGCCAAAAATGATTGTAGTGTAAAACACGACTCTTGTTTAGGAAAACAAAAGAACGTATATGAGCGGTAAGTATCGAGTGATGATTTTAGGAAAAATCAACACTAATGACCCAATCAAATAAAAAGAGAGAAAGTTCGTTTCCCAAGGAGGTATATGTGTGTGTTCTAACTTGTAGTTATTTGAGATTAATATTGAGAAGAATGGGGATGAAAGGATGAAAAGACGGCTACGTTAAAATTAAACTACGACGTAGAAAAACGTAAACGTAAAGTCGTGAAAAACTACCCAAATTAAAAATTTACTACTAAAACCAAAAACAAAATAAATAAAAGATTAAAAGAAGTCAATAATAATATAAATAAAGACAAAAATCCAACAAAGATATTTTAAAACCTTTTATTAATTAAATATTTAATTTTAAATGCTAATTAAAGCCCTAAAATTAAATACAACTAAATAAAATGTCTAAAATAGGATTTTATTGAATAATTACTTAACTTATATTATTAGAAGACTAAAAAGTAATTTTCTAAAAATTAAAATCTATTAAAACTATTTTTTAAAACTCTAAAAATGATTTAAAATGATTAAAAACTAATTAAACTTAAAATAATTATAAAAATAAATCTAAAAGCTATAAAATTATTCTAAAAATGGAAAAGGGCCTAATTATTGCTAAAGAATCTAGGAAAAATGAAAAATAAAGAAAAATAAAACTTTTAATTTTTAATAATAAAATAATATTAAAATAATACTAAAAATAAAAAGATTCTAAAATTAATTCTAAAAAATTTCTAAAAT
The DNA here is from genome assembly GCA_025667525.1 of Glebionis coronaria. Classification (NCBI taxonomy): domain Eukaryota; kingdom Viridiplantae; phylum Streptophyta; class Magnoliopsida; order Asterales; family Asteraceae; genus Glebionis; species Glebionis coronaria. The sequence goes on from CM046881.1 coordinate 231,552,731, forward strand.
CTTAAAATAATCTAACTAAGAGAAAAACACAAATTAAAGTTCCTAAAACCTTTTTAATAATTTTATAAAAATGTTTAAAGTTTATAAAAAACCTTAAAATAATATAAAATTAAAAATTAAAGTTTTTAAAACCAAAACCTAATGTAAACCTCAAAATATTAGTTTGAAAACTAAAAATTATTTTTCCTAAAAATTAAAACTCTTTTTTCTATTATTTAAGCAATTAATAAAAAACGTATAAAGAAAAATGCATAGAAAATAATTTAATAAAAGGAAAAATCTCAAACCAAGCTAGAAAAATCTTAAACCTTATTTATAACCTAGGAAAAATAAAAATAAGCAAAAACGTTAAACCAATAAGCTCAAATGAGCTTATTTGCTCACGGCTTTTTATTATTAAGCAAACTCAAAAACGTGTTAAATAGATATTGAAATCAACCTTAGACGTAAAAAGCTATCTAGATTAACGGTAGAGCCCTTACTCCTCCAACGAGAGGTCTGGGGTTCGAGTCCTGTTACGGGTATGCTTTTTGCCTTTTTTTTCTTTTTTTATTTTTTTCTTTTTCCAACCAATCTGTGCACTTTAAAAGCTCAAAAACTTAATCCAACTTCCTTTTTTTTAACTAGATTAAACACAAATAAGATTGAAAAACGTGGACAGGTTCAACTTGAACACAAGCAGGTTAAGCTTTGTGTTCTTGCTTGTGGATTTAGCCAAGAGGTCTTGGCTGTGGATTGTTTGGAGTTGATTGTTGGACAAGGGGGGCACCCTTGTGCTCTTTGGAGCACAAGGAGTCAAAACAAGCAGATAGAGCAACACCTAGCACACCAAATGATCACAAAAATGCATACACAGGCCAAAGCAAGTTTCTGTAATAACTATACTAGGTCTGGTGGCTTATGAGCTAAGTACTTGCACACAAACCAACTTCAATTGCCCAAATTTAGCACACTAAATCACCAAATAGCACACAATCAATATGCAACCCTAGATTAACCTAACACTAAACAGATTTCAAAGATTTTAGCACCAAAACAAGGAAAATCAAGCAGAAAGGTGGTTATGCAGATTTGAGCTTCACTTTTCCTTTTTATCACTTGAACTTGTTACAAAACTTGTCCCAATCTTACTTACCAACTAACATGTAACATATGGCAACCTATTACAACTTTCTAACACCTTTTCAAACACATTCAATTATGTTGTACCCTGCTTAAACCCGTTTCCAAACACCCTTTTAAAACTGTGAAAACGTTTTTAACCTAACCAAATCACTTCACAAGCTACTCAAACTAATCCTCTTAGTATCTAACATGCATATAGACAAATAAGAACACACATCAACAGCTTTAACACACAAAGATCACTTAATCCACAAATCACATGAAACTATAACTTTTCTGAAATTTCAAAAAGGAAACAAGTGTTTACCTAAGAACCCTACATCCAGGGTTCTAGTGGATGCAAATCCACCTCCCTATACACCCGGGTGTATGCAGAAACAAAGATCAACAATCCTCCAATCCTGTTAAGAAAAATCAAACAAAAAAAAACACAAGTATAATATCCAATATACTCTTTCTGTTTTACTTTCTTTCTTCCTTAACCACTTTCAAAACCTTTTAAAACTTATCAAACACGTTTTCAAAACACTTTAATCACCAAACAAGTGAACCTCTAATCACAAATCTTTGAGACAAATTCTTCCAAAAATATCTCAATTTCCACAAAACCTTTAACTAATTTTGAAAAACAAAATTAGTTAACCAAATTAAAAATGGAACTCAATCTCTCTTCAACAGTAAATACCAACTTTAAATAAACATAAAAAGGAATTATATTGCTTAAAAACAAATACCAAACTTTTATTTTAATTAAAAAGGATTACAAAATTTTTGAAGAGAAATTGGAACAAAGGGGTATGAACAGACTTCATCCTCCTTTTATACTACTATAAGAACATTCTAGTAGGCTAAAAACACAAACCCTAATCACTAAAAATCTCCAAAATGCCCTTGACGCGTTTTGAGTGATGTGTTGTCAAATTTGATCCTGAGCGTTTTTTTGTGCGTTGGAAGGAAGCAATGAATCACCACTGTTGATTTTGGACACGTCAACATGCTTGGAGGCCAAGGTGTGATGTGATTGGGTGAAAGGGAATTTGGGGGTAGGGCCCACAGTGAATGGGGTGAGGGTTTTATGTGTGGGATATGTTCCTGCGTGTGTGAATCACACATGTGCACAAGGAATTGATTTTTAACCCAAGTTTAAGTAAGGTAAAATCTGGAGGTGAAAAAGGTGAATAGTAAGTTCTTTTGATCCGTATTTTGGGGAAAAGAAAGTGTTTGGCGCAATTTGAGTTTAAATGTTTCAAAGTGTGCACATTCAGTCCTTGTGTTTTGAAATTTTTGGCATATAAGGTTTTCAGCCCTAAAAACGTATTTCCCTTGTTAATAAGTTTCATACTTTGTCATTTTTGGCACCAAACTTTGAAAAGAGGTTATCAAAGGGTTGTTTTTGCCATTCTTGGATAATTCAGGGACTGATTTTAGACTTTGTTGATCTTCCAAGGTCTTCATTGTGTCTTTTACTTCATGAGGGACCATAATTGACAAATTGATTTTGTTGAGGGACCAATCTTGTCATTTCTTCAAAGTTGAAGGACCTTTTTGCAATTTTGACAAACTTAAGGGACCAAACTTGTAATTATTAATATACAAGGGTTTTAAGTGTCATTTCTTCATTAAATGAGGATCAATCTTGTTTGTCTTCAAGTCTTCAAGGGTATTTGTTGAATACTTCATGATTAGGGCCCGGTTCTTTGTACGGCTTCGTTTCTCGTGTCCGTTTTTCCTTGTAACTTGTGATCTTTTGTCTTTTTCATGATATCCATACCTAAAATACACAAGTAAACAAACACAAGCATATATATGGTATTTTATGACATTTTTATGCATTTAAAGCCCGAAAAGAACGATGAGATCATGTATAAATGCCATCTCATCACTTGTTTTAGGGGATGTTTGATTTAGGTGTTGTCATGGGGGCGTAGTAGCATTGCCGAGACTCATCTATACATTTTTCCATCCCACTGCGAATTGTAATATGTGACTTTTAAGTTACCTTGAACTCAAACTTTAATATGTTGTTAACATAACCAGGTGGACTTCAGCCAATGATGTTGGTGTCCTCTACACCTCTTAGGTTGGAAGTTCTGATTCTTTAACAAAAAAGGTTTAACAACTAAGGGAATGTTGTTAATGTTATATAAATGATCTATGGTACTAATTTTTAGTAAATTTCAAATGTTAGATGATGTTTCTCATTTATTAATGTTACCTTGATATTGAATACTTGTGCTAGCTTGACATCCATTAAACTTTTTGACTATAGCTTGTCATTTTAATCAAATTTATGAATTAACTTTCAACCCAATAATGTATCTAGTTCTTTCCAAGCATGGTGTTAGAGTGTCAAGTTTTTAATGATTTAACTTGTTCAACATTGACTTCCATTTGTTTTTAATGATTGATAATATAGAGGTTGTTTGATTTACTTATTCTTGTTTTATTAAACTATAGTACCATCAACAACAAAGTGATTTGAATTCTGGTTATTATGTCATGAGATGGATGTATGATTTTGCAAATACTCATCAACTTCACTTTCCTGCAACAATACGTATCCATTAGCTATTATTTTGACTTTCTATTTCTAAATTGGTTACATGTAGTATTTATGTATTTTTATATCTTTTAATATATTTATGTATTTTTATATCTTTTAATATATAGATGCCATGGACTCGTTGATCGAACCGTGGATAGTAGTGTTATACCATGTGTCCAATTTGATTATCGATGATGTGATAGCTTTTGGATCTGGGATAAGTACTTATTAGATACATATTATCAGCTCATGGATTTGTTAAATTAGAGTTTCTTTGGATTGTTGTTCGTGGATGAATTAGACTATGTACGGATTTCTATTTAAATTAGCATTATGGAATTTTTTATTAAGGTATATGGTTATAGGATTTGCTTACTAACGGCTTATTTGGAAGAAAATGTTGTTTCCATGTTTTCTTTACAAATGTCTTTCAGACCCTCTCAAAAATAGTCTTTTGAACCGGTTTGTGCACTGGTCTAAATTGCCCTTATTTGTAGCCAATTTGGTTTTTAGATCACCGGAAAATAAGTCTTTTGAACCTGTTTAATCAGCGGTCTAAATAAAACATCTTTTAAACCGGTGTAACACCCGACCTAAATAGCTGATAACCTTTTGGACTCCCCCCAATTCAGATCCCTCGAAGCACCGGTCTAAAAGTTGTTTCTAACCAGTTTAAAATCAATTTTTCTAGTAGTGAAGGTATCTCTATCATCAAGTAAGTGTAAGATTGTTTACATCACACCTTCTTTATTATCCCGTAAAAAAGCAATTGAATAATTTATATTTTTTAATCTATAAAAAAAATAATTAGATGGCATTCAGTTATACCATTACCAAATGTATACTAGTAACGCATACAATTAGTCCATGAGCTCTTTCCTTGTCCATGGTTTACCCACGAGGAAAAGAAAGATTACGATCTTGATCATAAAATTATACGACTGGAGAAAACCATTCATATTATGTTTTAGTCTTTATTAGCCTAAGTCGTGTCTAGGGGATAATTTTCTAGTTTCTTAATTAGCCAATATTAAAGGTCGGTTGGTTGTTCCAAGACCAACCCGACCCTTAGGACTTTGTAATAGTCGGTTTCCCCTTATTTCTATATAAGGAGGTGAGGGGGAAAGAACAATCACGTTATTATTTCATTTCTAATCAAACAAACGATTAGGGATATTACGTTGTGGGTTTTTTTTCAGCTGATTGCTTTATGGATTGAATATTCCGCATCTAGTTAACCAGGTTGTAGGATTAACATCCTACGAGTAGTATCAGAGACTTGGTTTCGAGGGTCTCGTTGGTTTTACTAGGATCGATCGGTTGCAGTAGGTATCAAAAGTAAAAGGGTTTTTTTCTTCTTCAAGATCATCAAGGTGCCAAAGGATCGGTGTTCAATTTTTGCATTGATCGAACATTGGTGGCTATTCATTGTTTTGTGCCATGATTTAAAAAACAAAGGGAAGAAGAAAGAGTCGGTGTTGACTTTTCTATGAAAGTGAATAATACTATAAAAAAAGGGTTTGTTATTTAACCAGGGTTTTATTGGGCCAAGTTTCTTTTCTTGGGCTAAAGTTTTTGTTGGACATGGTTATCATATTTGTTTTAAAAAAACAAAAGGTTTATTTTATAGTATTTCACAAGGGGACTTTGTTAGTTTGTGATTGTGAGGTTTTTCACATGGTTTAGCAAACAATAAAGGGATAAAGAATGACCCTAGCCAATTTTGACATCAAAAAGTTCGATGAATCTGGTGATCGGGTTATGGAGAATCAAGATACGTGTTTTATTAATCCAAACGGATGTGAAGAAGCTCTGGAGGTCTTACCTGCTACTATGGAAGCTGAAGAGAAATCTAAGCTTGACAAGAAAGCACACAGTACCATGATTTTGTGTTTAGGTAACAAGGTTTTGAGAGAGGTTACCGGGGATACGACTACAACAGGGGTTTGGTCAAAGCTCGAGACTTTGTACATGAAAAAGTCATTGGCCAACAAGTTGTACCTAAAGAAGAATTTGCATATACTTTACATGCCGACTGGACGAAAGATTTCCAAGCATATAAATGAGTTAAACGAAATCGTTCTTGATTTAGCATATATTGAGGTAACGTTCGAAGATGAAGATCTTGCTTTATTGTTACTCACTTCTTTACCAGCATCATACAAACACTTTGTGGATACCTTGCTATATGACATGAAGCTTTTACTTTGGAGGACATGATGGCCACTGAATTCAAAGGAAATTAATGAAAGATACAAGGCGAAGGGGGATGACAGTGAAGGGTAATATGTGAGGGGAAGAACTGATCGCAGGGATTTGCATCAGTCAAAAGGAAAGTCAAGATCAAAGTCTCGACGTGAAAGACTCAAATGCTTTATTTGCTAATCTGAGGAACACTTGAAGAGAGACTGTCAGAAGAATAATCACAAGAAAAAAGGTTACGTCAAGAAAGATATAGACCAAGCTCTAGTGGTTCGCTTTATGACAGTTCTGAGGTGATGATGGTAATGAGTGTAGAGGCTCTGCTAGATTGGATCATGGATTCAAGAGGTTCATATCACATATCACCCAGGTTAGATGTATTTTTTAATTTCTGAAATGCGATGGGGGAGGGTACTGTTGGGAGGCAACAGGGAGTGCAAGATCAGGGGTATTGGCAAGGTAAAGGTACAACTGAAAGATGGATGAAGTTTTGTGTTACACAATGTCAGGTATATTCTTGAATTGAAAAGAAACTTGATATCACTAGGAACTCTTGAAAAAGAGGGATATACCGTAAAATTGAAGTCGGGCAAAGTCAAGGTGATTAATGGTTTTAGGGTTATTTTATCTTGAACCCAAATGGGAAACTGTGTGTACTCTTTGGATGGACATGTAGTGGAGGGTGAGCTTAATACTAGTATTGAAGAAAAAGATAGTCTTATGCAGGTTTGGCATAAAAGATTAGGACATATTAGTGAGGGGGACTACACGTGCTGGAAAACCAGTTGTTTAGCAAGAAGATTTTAGGTAAGCTCGATTTTTGTGAGAATTGTGTTTTGGGAAAGTCACATCCTTAGTTTCGGTGTAGGATGGCACATTACTCAGAGAGTGATAGATTATGTGCATTCAGACTTATGACGTACGTCTCAGGTGGAATCATTGGGAGGTAAGAGGTATCTTATTTATTATTGATGATTATTCTAGGAGGATATGATTTTATATTCTCAGGTTCAAACACGAAGCATTCGGAAAGATCAAAGACTGAAAGCAATTAGTAGAAAATCAAACTGGGAGGACGGTTAAGAAGCTAAGGACGGATAATGGTCTTGAGTTTTGTAACTGGGAATTTGGCCAGCTGTGTACTGAGAGTGGGGTTACTAGACATTTGACAGTTGTCGGGACGCCACAACAGAATGGGTTAGCAGAACGGATGAAAATAACTCTCATGGACAAGGTACACTGTTTATTAATTCAGTCTGGATTGCCCAAGACCTTCTGGGCGGAAGCGACATGTATAGCCGCATATCTTATAAATAGGTCATCATCGACAGCGATTTAGAATAAAACACCCACGGAGTTGTGGTGGGGACATCCTAGTTATTATGGGATGTTGAGGGTTTTCGGTTGTGTACATATTCACACGTTAAACAAGGTAAGCTTGATTCGAGAGCGATAAAATGCGTTCTTTTAGGGTATCCTGATGGTGTGAAGGGGTTCATACTATATATGCTTGATAATGTATCACCTAAAATATTCACAAGCAGGAACATGGTCTTCAATGAAAGTGTCATGTACAAAGACACGTTGAAGGATTTTGGTGCAGGTCCAGGTAATGATAAGTCTGTTGAGAAATTACAAGTTGATGTGGAACTACAGAGGTTAAATAATCACACGCTTGAGGAAGATTAGACAGGTCAATAAGATCAAACAGATCAGGAAGACCAGACAGATCAAGAAGATGGCTATGATGAAGATGCAGGGGTTCAAGAAATTGATCAGTCACTGGATCTCACATATTATCAATTGGTTCGAGATAGAGAACCAAGGACAAAAACAAAACCAGCGACGTTTTGGGATGAGATAATATGGTTTCTTACGCGTTTGCTGCAGTAGATGAAGAAGATATTCATGAATCATTAACATACCCGGAGGCAGTTGCTTGTGAAGACAGTTCTAAGTGGAGAGCTGCTATGAAAGAATAGATGGATTCTCTGAGGAAGAACAAGACTTGGGTGTTAGTAGATCATCCAGTTGGGCAAAAGCTGATGATCTACAAATGGCTGTTCAAAATAAAAGAAGGGATTGAAGGTGTTCAAAAGCCTAGGTAGGTAAGGTTGGTGGCTCGTGAATTCACACAAAGGGCAGGTATTGATTACAATGAATTATTTTTGCCAATGGTTCGACACACAACTATTCGGGTTATACTTGCATTGACTGCGTGTAAATATTATGAGCTAGAGCAGCTTGAAAGACGACATTAATTTTTACATGAAAATCTTGAAGATGTGATTTACGTGAGGCAACCACCAGGATTTGAACAAGGTAACAAGGTATGTTTGTTAAAGAAATCTCTTTATAGTTTGAAGCAGTCACCTAGACAATGGTACAAGAGGTTCGATGAGTATATGCTGAGCAGCGGGTTTAAGCGTAGCAGTTACGATAAATGCGTATATTATAGGAGTTATGCACCAGGGGAGTATATCTATCTATTGTTATATGTAGACGATATGTTGCTTGCTTGTAAGAGCAAGGCTAACATTAGGTCTACCAAGTCTTTGCTTAAAAGGGAGTTCGACATGAAAGAGCCCGGGGAAGCAAAGAAGATTCTTGGTATGGAGATCGTTAGGGATCGGAGTCACAATATTCTAGGGTGTCACAACAGGCTAAGTTTCTAGAGTTAAAAACAGGTTTAAAATAGACAACATGAAATGGGTCCAAATGCTATTGGGTGGGCACTTCAACCTGTCGTTGAAGGATTGCCCTGCTAGGGATTGTGATGTTGAAAGGATGAGTAGGGTGCCATATTCAAATGCAGTTGGGAGCTTAATGTACTTGATAGTGTGCACGAGACCAGACATAGCGTATGCTATAAGTGTAGTTAGCAATTATTTGGCGAATCAGGGTAAACTTTATTCGGAAGCTGTGAAGTGGATTATGAAATATTTGCAGGGCACTGTAAACTTGGGTTTGGTGTATGGGACAACTTGTGACAATCATGTGGACGTAACAGGTTTTGTTGATTCAGACTACGCTAAAGATCCGGATAAAGGTAGGTCTCTAACTGGTTACGCATTTTTAGAACATGGAGTGTTGTGAGCTAGAAAGCAATGCTACAACACGTGGTGACTCTTTCCACGACACAGGCGGAGGATATGGCTCTTACGGAGGCTGTGAGGAAGCTATTTGGCTAAGGGGACTCTTGGAAGAGTTGGGCATGAAACTTGACACTGTTGCAGTTAATTGCAATAATCATGACGTGATTCACTTATCGCAGAATCATGTTTTTCATGAAAGGACAAAGCACATCAATGTGCGTTATTACTTTATCAGAGAAGTCTTGGAAGCGAAGACGGTTGAAATTCTGAAGGCGGGTACTGAACACAATGTTGCGGATGCCTTGACGAAGGTGGTACCTTGACGGAAGTTACAACACTACTTGGAGTTGATGAGTGCTGGGATAGGTTAATATAAGCCAAAGGTGGAAATTGTTATGTTTTAATCTATATTAGCCTAAATCGTGTCTAGGGTTAATTATCTAGTTTCCTAATTAGCCAGGAATAAAAGTCGGTTGGTTGTTACAAGCCCGATCCGACCCGTAGAATTTTGTAATAGTCAGTTTCCCCCCATCTCTATAAAAGGAGGTGAAGGGAAAAGAACAATTACGTCATTCTTTCATTACTAATCAAACAAACGATTACGGATATTAACTTGTGGGTTTTTTTCCCGATCAATTGCTTCTTAGATCAAATATTCCGCATCTAGTTAACCATGTTGTAGGATTAACATCTTACAATGCAAGATTGTAGTAGTTTAAAATATAGATAAATAGTAAAAAGTTTTCATTTTTGTTATCAATCATTAAAATAAGTCTACTTTACCATACATGCCCAACATCACAATTAAAATCAATAAAAATAAAACTTTTTTTTTAACTTTGACCTTGAATTACTTTAAAGTTTATTTTTTCAACTTTAACCTTAAATTATTTTATTTGTGTTTTAAATTTTTTGATAAAAATTATATTAATGAAAACATATTTAAAACGTAATCAATTCATTATCATGTATTATATAATACAAACAAAATAATTTAAATTCAAAATTGACAGAGAAAAACTTTTAAAAATCAAAAGTGAAGATTTAATTAAAAAGGAGCTGGAATTTCTTCTAAAAAGGAGGCCCCCGTGAACTTTCTAACAGATTCACTCGAAGGGAGGTCTACCTTGCGACCAGCTGATGTGCTAGTGTTTGGGTGGGCCGGGGGCAAACATGCTTGTGTAGATCTTACTGGAGTTTCCCCTCTTGTTGGGCTTAGAGAAAGTGGATTTGTTGCGGGACAAGCTGCATTGAAAGCAGAAGCGAGCAAAGTTGCTAAACACGAGAAAGCATGTTTGGAGAATCAACACGTGTTCATCCCTTTTGCTTTTGATACATTTGGTTTCCTAGCACCGAAAGCGATGGAGTTTTTGAGTAGGGTTCAACGGGTTGTGCAAAGTAATGTTTCCAACTCTAAGGCACAAAACTTTATTTTTAGTAGGATTGGTTTTGCCATCCAAAAAGGGATCGCGGCGCAGCTTGTTGCCCGTTTGCCCACCATTTTATTGTAAACGTTGATACATCAGTGGATGTAATTGGACTAAAAAAAAAATTAAAAACGGAGGGAGTAATATACTACTTGTGTCATACTTTTTTTTACTCAAATACCTTATCTAATGGTTTGAAACATGAACTTATTACATGTATTGCATAATGTTAGCACGATGTTTGTACTTTTAACTTTTAAATTATCATTGTATCCATTTAAAGAGTCTTTTCGGTAAATTCAGAATCGAACTAATTTACTAGCCGAGAACTAGCTAGGTTTAAATTCGCAATCTTACACAGATTTCATATTTAGAAATCTGACTCTTGTTTAGCTGACTTAATTAAATTTCAAAGTCATGAAATTCTTGCAGGTTTTGAAATTGACAGATCGACTAACACCATGGTTTACATGCAGCATAGACACCACATATTATGTATACACACATATGATGCATGTGTTGCGTTAACCGTGCCCACCAGTATATTTTCCTCATCCAGCCACACCATCACGTTAATCATGCAACATCACCACCATCACAACCCTCTCTCTAGATAAATATGTTTGTTGGCTAATATTTCAAGATTTCATCACATGCAACTATATTTTTTTGACGATGAATTTTACTAAACTAGCAAGTTGCATGGCTCTAAAGCAGTATTTTAAAACCCGGGTTGACACGGCCGGTTGAACCAGTTAAACCGTGACCCGGTCGAGTGATTAGATGCCGGTTTTGACCGAAAAACCCGGTTGAACCACCAGCTGAACCGTGACCTAGTGGCTCAACCAGGTCAATTAAAAAACCGGGTTCTAAAAAAGTGCTCGAAAGTCGAAACAAAGGTTTTTTATATACGATAATCCATGTTGTTGAATATTGTACTAGCACATAAGTACATAACATAAGTTTGCTTATTCATCAAAGTCAACTGAATCAGCTCAGCAAAGTAAACCATCAATCTCTTGCAATTCGGGCATTTATTTATTTCTCATATTTCACATTTTATACTTTAAAGGTATTGTATGGTATGATGGTATGGAATTTTTACCCATGTAAATTGCATTATACTGATGTACGTAAATGCTGATTGTGTCAGTGATTAATAGATATGCAAAGTGTAAGCATACGTATATTTTGAACATAGGTGGACTATTAATTTATAGAATACTATACATACAAGATCTTTCCAATTTTCTTTTTAACTCATATATGCCCTTCTGACATGAAACCCCATCCCTTTATCTCACACACAACACACTTCAGTGTGTGTGCAAGGGTTGAGGAAAAAGATCATAAATAGTGTTAACTGCAAGAATGCAGAATTTGTTATTTTCTTTTGGAAGGTACTACTATATAGGAATTAATGAACATAGAAGTCAATGGCGAGTTCAACTACAACAAATATGCCATTTGTTCGCATTAGGCCTTGTTCTTAACTGAAGTAGTAGACAGACGCCAAGTAAACGAGTGAATTTTGTGTAAGTGAACGGAATGCTGCTGGCAGAAAGAGCCAATTTTTTTTGTTAGATAGTTCTTACTTTAATTAGATACAAACTTATACTATTAATGTTAAAGCACGACAATATACATAAAATACTACAATTTTGCTCTTAAATTTGCAATGAGAAGAAACTCTTGCACTTATATGTGTGTACAAATACCAAAAGAAACTAGACGAGTACCCGCGCATAGCTGCGGAAATACCTAGCGTCTGATAATTAACGATATACGAAAATACCTAACGGCGGATAATTAACGATATGGTAAGTAAGTGTTTCGTGGTAAGTTGTATATAAACAAAAAATAAAAGGAGAATTACATATCAATTTATGAACATTTTTCGTAACAAATATTCGAGCAATGTAATAAAACTTTTTCCATACACCATCTAATTATAGTAGTAATCAACCTAGTGAGTAACAATTTACAAATGCTACACAATGTTTTGCATTAACAAAGTTTTAAACCCGCGCTCCCCACCCTTTATGTTAATTTTGTTGCAAGTCAAAAGGCATGAGAAACACTGGGTTGTGACAAATAGTCCAGACATGACTTTGTAATAAAAAAAGATTTCGATATTACAAATATAGTTGAGGTATGTAAGTCGTATGCTAGAGTGAATTATTTTCTTCTGACATAAATCACGAAAATCTTCTTTATCTTCTCAGGATCTGTGTAAATTATGTTGCACATACCACTTCTGCCCTTAGCCACCACCACATTATCTTTGACGTGGGTAACTTTGTGTTATACATCTGTTTCTGTTCCACTTAAAAGAATGCATGTATCAAACAAAGATAACTCATTGCCTTATGTGACCAGGATCCCATCAGATTCGAACCTACGTGAGTAAAAGATATGACAAGTAAAGGGTCATGTACCATGATTACGGTTACATTATAGTTATATAACAATCTATTATAAATTCAACATGCGTTTAAGGGGTTCTGGGATTATGTTTTCAAACAGATTCTACATTTTCAAAGCTATGAGAAAATGTCTCTTAAAAATGACTATGGATATTCTAAGAATCATAGATATTGAGTGTTTAGACCATTTTATGTTCAGATATATTATGAGTATATATGAACATCAAGTTGGTTGCCACCATATAATTTCTTAAATGACACTTCTATATAAAATGAGTTTACGTTGAAACACACTGTCAAGATACCTTATCATAACTGGGTATACGATTTACAACAATATGGTAGAATGCATATTAAATAGAAAAAAGTTACTTATAACATACCTCTCCTTTTGCTCAGATGCGCACTCTAATTTAAGCATTTTTAACATTATTTTCCTTGTCTCCAATGCCTCATCGGCCTTTGACTTTAAATCATTATGATCTAAAGAACTCTCAATATATTCAACAAAAACATACAAATTATGTGAACTTAACTCAAATTCAAACTTGGGTGAATGAGAAAACGAATCTTCATAACAATCATCTCGGTAAGATTGAAATGTTTAGTTATAAATGGCGGGTATTATAGGTTGTTTTTCTACGCTTTATATATCCGTAATTTGACCCATTTCTTGTTTGGACTGTAATTTTCATCTTTTACTATATACACATGTTGCTATCTTATTCTTGAAATGGATGGGTTAACAAAAAATCGAACTCCAATACTCATTTTTCTGTAATAAGGGTGTTTGGCTTCTGTTTTAACAACAGCCAAACACCAGTTTTGAAGTAGAAGGGGTGTTTGGCTCCTGTTTTAACCTAACTGCCCGCACTCTTTTTTTATTTCACAAAATTCTGAAAAGTATAAGGTACCTTCATGTAGTCCACGTCAAGAGATATGGAAAGATCTCAATCGCCAATGGCATTAGTAACGTTTTCAAAGATTTGTGTGCAGCAACGTGACTGCAAAAAGAGAAAGACCTGGTGGGAAGCCGTCCATCCTTCAAAAACTCACAATTGTGGTGGTATGCAATGGTGAAGGCTCTGAAAAACACAATAAACATAATTAGCGAAAAACATAACTATCGACTTGCCATATCAAAATGATGCAAAATGAGAGATATGTGAAACAAACGTCGTGTCAAACTCACACGCCAACGGGTAATGTACTGCAAGATTCAAGTATAATTGCAAAATGTGCTAGCATGTGATAATTCAGTTTTAAATAAAATATCTAATACAAAACAACATATTAAAAAGCAGGTATTGGATCTTTGCATGCATCACATGTTTTCTTACACAGGGATGTGGGTACCTAGCTCCCATGAGTACGTGTAAGAAGTTGCTAAGGCTATATATAAGAAAAATTAGGATAATAAGACTTGAATTTAGTTACCTGCTCCCCAAAACCGTCAAGGATCTTTTTCCTACGACAACCAGATGTTTCACAATAGTCAACCATCTGCATTGATTAAACCAAGCACTGTATTAAATAAGAGTGAAGTAATCCCATACACATGTAAAAGCTTACCAGATTGAAGTCGTCAATTGACTTCTTTGGAGATGCGTCCTGCGAACTTGGGGACGGTGACTTCTTGTTCGCAGCATTGTTCAATATATATTGCTACAAGTGTGTTACAGAGAGACTCAGTATTCTTCTAATTAATTTGCTGAGTTACAGAAGTAAAAAAAACAACAAGGTAGAGTTAATCAAACCATTTTTTGCGATCATCTATTCCGTAGTACAAAACACTCCTAGAGGGCTGTTGATCACGACCAGCTCTACCAGATTCTTGATAGAAAGATACCATTGAATTGGGAAGATTAAAATGGCAAACAATCCTAACATCCTTCCGATCTATACCCTAATATTATTATGTAAGACTCATTAGCCAAGACCTACATTTGGACAAAAATTTTTAACAAACAAACAGTATTTTATTAAAAAAAAGCGGCTTACCATCCTGAAAGCAAATCCCGTCTCGTTATATTAGACTGCACCAGAATTTCTCCAGAGCAGTAACAAGCATGAAGAAAAAGGAATCACACATGAATAGCAACTCATGCTTATGGCAACGCATGTATGATATATGTGCTTCAGCATAGAAAAATAAATAACCATACCCAAAAGCCACTGTAGCCACCACAACTTGTGTCTTCGCAGAAATCCAATCATCCAATACCGACGTCCGTAGCTTATTGTTCAACCCTGCATGATATGCTGAAACCATATACAGAAACAAAAATCATGTTTGTGAGGGACTACTCAGATAAAGTCGAAGAAAAAGGCGAATAACAAGTACGTACCAGTACAAGAAATGCCATTTTTTGATAAATGTGAAGCCAAATCATCACATGTTGCACGTTCAAGACAGTACACGATCCCACAGACGTCTCCACAAGATTTAATTAGATCAGTCAGATCAGCATATGGGTCAGTTAGGTCTTTGAATCGAACTGTAGAGCATCATAAGAAAAGTAAGTAAGGTAACAAGATGAAGCAAAAGACAACACAACAAGCCAATTGGCCTAACCTTCGTAATATATATTCGGGCGATTAAACGATGATTTAAGGATTAAAGGGTTTTCCATGTTCAAAGACTCTATCACATCCGCCTGAACCCTGCATAAAGAAAAGAAACAAAGTTTTGAATCTTCAGATTTGCCCAAAAAATTGATGTTCGGAGACAAATAAGTAACTCATGGCAAAAGTTCCGTATGATGGTAACTGTGGATCATTGCTCTGAGCATAGCAAGGTACATTGTAGGGATTTTAAGACTCACTTGGGAACAGCAGTAGCCGTCAATGCTACTATCGGTATGTCTGGCAGACTCTTCCTCAAAGAAGCTAACTTTCTGTAGCTAGGCCTGCAATATGGATATATATGAGCCAATAACCGAAACAATTAGCACCGATGTATTATTGAGTAAATAGCAAGAAACTAGGTGACCACTTGAAAAAGTACCTAAAATCATGGCCCCATGTCGAGATGCAATGCGCCTGAAAAGTTGAGCATAAATAACTACATTAGACCAGAATTCTTAAAAAAATCAATAAACTATTGAGCAATAAAGCAGCGTACCTCATCTATTGCAATCAGATTCAACAACCCTCTCGAGTGAATTTTCGTCAACTTTGACATAAAACCTGTTGTTGCAATCAACTCGGGTGTCACATAGAGCAACCTCAATCGTGGATTTCCATAATCAAGTTCTTCATGGATCTAATAATGCCATCCACAAGTATTGTATATTAACAGAATTTCCCCATAACTTATCATCACAGTTCTAAAAAACACGAGATTCAAAATGTAAGATTCTAACTATAAACATTACCTTATTCCTAACTTGTGAAGTCTGAGTTGACGACAAATATTCAGCAGCAACACCTTTTTCCTTCAACGCCATTACTTGGTTTTCCTGATGCAAAGTAACAAGATAACTTGCATCAAGTTAATGCTCATAACTTGTTTGGGATTACTTATTTTTCTTTCTTTTCTGCTTATGTTCAGGCTTCTGCTTATAATTTAGGGATAATAACAAAAAAATGTATCTAACTTGTCTTCCATTTCTGTCTGTCTTTTTTCCTTTTGGCTATAAAACACAAACCTTTCAAATTCCGACTTTTGTCTATATTTTTTGATCATTCAACCCTTACGTTTATTAACCACGATGTTAACATCGACCAGTAAATGGTCATTGCACATGAACAAAATACACACAAAGGTAAGAAATTTGAAAGATTTGTGTTACATTAGCAAAAAAAAAGCTACACACAGAACAAAAAGAATCGACAAGTTAGATACACTTTTTTGTTATCATCCCTATAACTAAGTACTTAAGAGTTGCTTAAAAGTAACCACAGTGGGTCATCGTATTGGATTTGCTTATTTTGTATAAAATGCAATAACACTCGAAAACAGTAGTAATAATTCGTTGAACATTTTCAATCATATGAATTTATAACAAGTCTTAGGTTTAATATTAAGTTAAAGGGGATAAACTTCGTTTAAAATAAGCACTTAAAAATGAGAAAATTCCTAGTTGCTACGTTTCTTATTTTACCTCAGAATAACGAGAAAAACATGATAAACAAAAAAACCAATCCCAAACACACTCTAAGTAAATAACCAAACAAACAAATAAACTCACCATCAACGCTGCGATGAGCAATTCCTGCGCACCAACAATGTACTGCAAAGAAAAGAACGTAAAACTTAGTATGTATTTTTTTCTATAGCTCAAAGACACTTAAAATAAGCACCCACACTTATTTAAAATCTGTAATTCCTCACAAACCTGTATATATTTTAAAAAGGCAATAAGCTCATTAGCAGATACATACATAAATATAATTTCTCAGTCACAATTAGTTCATGAACACTCCCAACATCCAAAATCAAATCATACGAACCACAAAAAAAGACCCTAAACTTTATAGAAACCCCTAAAAAACTGTAATTAAATAAAACCCCCAAATTATGATATTACCCTAATTTAAACAATCAATTTTTGTGTTTATGGATTTTTTTTTAGCAAAGCAAGATAGCTGTATGTTCAGATTCCATACCTTCAAATTCAAAAAAGAAAACCTTCAAAATTGATTGATAATTATAGATATATGAAAAACAACAAATACCTTAAAACGCGAATACCCTTTAAGTGGTTGTCAGGTTCTGTGGTGGCGGAGAGATTCCGGCTGCGGTGATGAAAATATTTGATATTATTGTAGGTTAGAGAGAGATATATAAAAAAAGACACAAATCTTGAATATTTTCTCATATCTGCTTTTCATAACTATTGCACCAAAAACACTTAAAACCAGCCAAAAGTGATTAATATTTATAAAACACATACCATTGGTCAAATATTGAGATCAAAATAATAATTCCTGGGATCGAATCAATAGCAGCCGACCCATAACCAATTAGTAATCGAATATTTTGGGTGGCGGTGGTGATTTGTGAAAGTAGCGGCGGCAGTGAATATTGATTTAGGGTTTTGGTTTAGAGAAAAGATAAAAAAAATAAAATTGGGTGGCTGTATACTTTTGCATTTTGGGTGGTGGTGATTAGTGGGACCCACAATATTTCAACCATGCTAGTTTTTCAACTTTCAACCATTTGTGTTTTTCCTTTATAAAGGAGTAGAGATGAAGTAATCAAGCATCCACTTTTATCGAAGGCTAGCAACTATCCTCATTGAAAATATCATTTTTTTCCTCGGCAACGTGTCGATGGGAAAAACGATAGAAATGTTTGATGGGATTTTTTCCCAGCGACTTTCCCAACGACAACGTGAGGCCCACACATTTTCAATCAACAAAATGTGTGCCACGGTGGAGAGTTTTCCCGACAACATGTTGCCGGAGATTATACCGACTAATTAACAAAGTTTAATTAACTAAGTGTTAATCTTGCCACGAGTCCGTGTTTTTCCTGGCAACATGTCTACGTACAACCATAGCATATCCACTCATCTATTGAACATCTAACATACAAGCATAGCATATCGGCTCATCCGTTGAACGTCTAATGTACAACCATAGCATATCAACTAATCATGATGAATGTTAACTAATCGTGATGAATGTTAACTAATCGTGATAAATGTTAACTAATCGTGATTAATGTTAACTAATCGTGATGAATGTTAACCATAGCATTTCGACTCATCGGTTGATTAACATTCATCACGATTAGTTAATATTCACCATCAGCGTCTAACATACAGATGTAGACTAGAAACAAAGATAAATAATTGGATATGTTGATTCCAATGAATACCATAAACAATTTTTCCAACAATCGTTGATTCCAATAAATACCGATTATTAGGATTAAAAACTCTGCAAACAACGGCCAATGGTTTAACTTTTATTAAACTAAAGACTATCTTGCTAGGGTTACAACAAAATGTTTAAATAATGACATGAAACAAAGAAAAACCTTAAAACACCAATGGGCTGGACTATGGCCCAAAGACAAAGTCCACCAAAAAATGTAAGTAACACAAAAATACAAATAAATGAAAGTTTAAAAGGATTTTTTGGCCTAGAAAAATCCTTAACTAGCCTAAAGATGGTTACAGCGGTGTTCTCTCGTTTTTAGGGTCGTTAGTTTTACAGGTCACGGGCTGAAAACGGACTTACGATGCTCAAGTTATGGTCGTTTTAAGAAAGCCTTATTCGTCACACGATCTTGGGCTTCCAGAAACAAGTCAGCCTTTTCTTCAATACATGGGCCTCCATCACGTACAACCATAGCATATTGACTTTTTCGTTAAACATCAAAAGTGCCGGCAAGAACACGTTGACGAACAAATGTTAGAGGGAAAATGTTAACTATTACCCTCACTTTTTTTTACCGTAAAATCACATTTTATCTATATAACAACATACATTCTTATCGACACAACCACCAACATATCACACACACTTATCATCACAATGACTGACAAACACACGTTATTATGAAGATGTTAAAGGATGAAGCTTTTCCGTTTTGTTGTGGAGATGGAGATGTAGTTCTACGACAATTATGGCAACCTAAAACCCTTGGTCAACCATACTATGCATGTCCACGTTCATAGGTGAAACCTCGCATCTTTTTCATTTGTGTTACACGTCAGCGTGTGCAAACTGCGTGCTCTTGATTGGAAAGCTAAAGGTACTTAAATAGCACTAGAACTTTATATGCATCCCGAGATTTTCACAATGAATTCAACTGCACTACTACACGACCTTTACGATGACATAGGGAACATTAGATTGAACTAGTTTATGATGTGTCTGTTGTAGTGTGTATGGGTCTATTATCGTTGTAATATGCATGTTTAAGCATGTTTAAGTGTTTGTGTTAAGTAAAACTATGTTTAGGCGTGTTTGTTTGTAGGTCTCCCATGTGTTTCCACAAAGGGTATCTATAATATTTAGATAAATAAATGTTTGTTTGTACGAGAGTTCCGTATGATTATAGATTTATAGCAAGTAGTATTTGTAGTATAACGTTGGGATAGTAACGCAAAAATAAAATGACACATCATTACGTCGAGTTAACATTCATAACGATAGTGTATAAAAAAGAATTATATATTATATTAATAACTAGCAGGGTACCCACGCGATGCGGCGGCGGATACCCTGTGATTAAATTCTTCGGCGTAATAATTTGTGTTTCTTGGTTATAACTTTTGAATCGATAGTTTTCATCTAAAAACATGTCCTAAAAGCGCAATTTCATTCGAGGAATATTATTACTTTTGGCGTTATTGTAGGGTACCCGCGCATTGCGGCGGTGGATACCCTGTAATCTAAACTCTTGTCGAGAAATATTTTTCGATCAAATGTTTTTAGTGAAAATAGTTTTGTGCATGGCGGGAGTTTTAAGAAATAACTTTATCATAGTTCTATATACATGTGCATCAAGACAATATCCAGACGGGTTAGTAATATTACGAGGTTGTGTTGATTGACGTGAAATGTACTTTTTAATAAGATGTCGCGTAATATTCGTCACATTATCTAACATGTAAACATACTTAATATTTTACATGTTTTCATACTTTGTAAATTATTTGAAAATATACGTACATTGACGTGGACAATTCTTTTCAATCGAATTATTTAGCAAAATGATTATAATTTCGCTAAGCTTTTACTAATATACATACACAAATGATATATATTTTATAATATGGAATTTTCAAAACCTTTAAATATGCATAAACAAATTTTGTTGACATATATTAATCAAAAATGTTAAAAGGCTAAAAATTTTAAACATATACTTTTTAAGAAAAAGTTTATAACATAATTGCAGACTTGCAGTATCTAATGATATGGACCAACATTTTTATGTAAAATTTAGTTAAAGCCCAATATCATGTTAATCAAAAACATAAAAAAAACCATTCATAATTGATATTCAAAAAAAAATCTATAAACACTCACAAACCCTAGATCACTCTCTATAGCAACTGTAACACTGTCTTAAGTTCTTTAGTTAACTAACAGTCGTATCATTAGTCGCCGTCTAAACTCTAAGCCCTTTCATCTGACATACAAACAGTCCAACCAGCAACAATATAACTCCCACACGTCATGAAAGCCTCCATCCCACCAGACATCGTCAGTTGTGTTCACTCTAATATTTTAAAAAAATCACGGAAACCTTACGTTGTGAGCCGCAAAGCAGGCAATCAAACCCCATATGAGTCATAGGGTATTCAGGGGTTGTTTCCGTATCCCACGTGTGTTTTTTGAGACCCACGCGGCTGATCAAGATGCTTTTTTGTAACATGCACTTGTTTGATCCTATCCGTATTGCGATTGTTGTTGCTTCACTTGTCATGACGCGTGGGCCTAAGTTTTCGCTGTTGTTAGTGATTCTATTAATGCAATTGAGAAAACTATTAATGTCAATATGCTTAACATGATCTTGGTTATAATAACTATTTCAAAAATATTGTAGGCAATTGAGAAAGTTGTTGTGGTATTCGGAATTTAGATAAAGAGTGAAGAGGAAATATTTAAAAGAAGCATATTATAGGCAACTGAATGTGTATTTTTGTGTTATGTGTGTTTATAGTCGAGTATTTTATACCAAATAAGTTTAGTGTAAAACCTCTGATTTTATCTTATTGACTTTGTCAACTGTTGTACTTACTATTTTTAGAATCTATACAACTCCACTTTTATATGACTTATTAATAATCATATACTTTTTTCATACTATCATTTCATATTTATTTGTACATTTATATGAACTTTTAGTCTTTATTGACTACGTTGGCAATTGACTGGCCACGTGATTGAACAAGGACTCATCACCTCAGTACACACTTTTGATACACTGTATCATTATTTACTTAATTTGTTAAGTACTTGGATTATATTTATATGTACATATTTACATGTACTTCATACTATGAATAAACACCTATCACTTTAAAACAATGTATATTATTTCACATTGTCACTTATTTACTTTATTCAAGTAAAACAATTATGATGATATACTCATTATATACTTTCACCAAGTTACCTAAAGGTTTAACCAAAATACCTAGAAACTTAACAAATGCATACACTATAATACATGAACTATTATTATCTCCCAATACTTGACACAAATTAACACAATTCTCCAAAATTGCATGTGTGTGCCGTGTATATGCATGCATACACTACCCTTAATCATTTCAAAACTTACAAGTTACCATCCACTAAGTATACTATACCATATGATAGGTGTGTAAACACCCATCCTTTTTTCCACTTAATTACAATAATAACCGAGCCAAAACGTGTATTTTATGTCATTTATGTCAGAATTATGCGTGGTTTGTGTTTTTGTTGTGATTTAGGACGAAAAGGTGAAAAGTGGAGAAAACACGGGCATTCACGGGCTTTTATCGAAGAAAAAGACGAAAGACGAAGTCAAGAAGTCAAGAGTGCAAAAAGAACGGAAGTCCAAGACCAATTCTGAAGATTTATCGAAGAAAAAGTCAAAAGACGGAAGTTTACTAAAAGCCGAAGAACTCAAGTCTAAATTATTGAAGAATTACAAAACGAGTTTAAAGAAATCCCGAGACAAAGTCATTAAAGTCCAAGATTTAAGAAGATTAAGAACTTAAGGACTTAATGGTGCAATTAAGGAAAGAAGAAAGAGGGGAGGAAGCTTCCTAAGCACTCCTTAATCTCCCCTATAAATAGATTAGGATTTCATTCATTTCATTCTTGTTGGCTAGAGTGACACTAGTTCTTCCATTTTATTTTCCTTGCACATTTAAATACATGTCATTTACTTAATTGTCAAATTTAAATACTTGTCTTGCCCCTTAAATACCTTTAATTTCAAGTAAGTTTTCTTTTAATTCTTGTCAATCTTTACTTTTTCTTGTTAATCTCCTATCTACCTTTCTTGTTTGATCTTAATTTTTATGCTTTATTGTTCATGTTTATGTTCTTGAGTTTTATTTGATTTAATTAAGTGGGTTTTGATTATTTTGATTAGTTTTGTTAGTTTGATTGATTTGGATTGTTTGTTTATGATTAGTAGACGTTATTTGTTTAGTTTGATTTAATCTTTTGTTTGATTTTGATTGATCTAGATTAGATTCGTGTTATTTTTCTTGTCCCGTGTTCTTCGATGTTCCTGTTTTCCCTAGGTATTCCGAATCAAGGAATTCAAGCAAATATTCGGGGTGTTGAATTTGTTCTAGATTAAGTCGTTTATTCGGAATATTTGATATTCCGGATCAAAAGGCTCATTCGGAACATTCCGAACCAAGAAGAGATTCCGGATCAAGGTGTTCCATCCGGAATCTTCAACATTCCGGATCAAGGCTTTGTGAAGAAACATTCCGGATCAAGGAAGATATTCCGGATAAGTGGAAAAGGTGGTTCATTCGGAATATTTGATATTCCGGATCAAAGATTTATTCCGGATCAAGGAGTTATTCCGGATCAAGGAGTTTCATCCGGAATCTTCAACATTCCGGATCAAGGACCATCAAGGGAAACATTCCGGATCAAGCTTAAGTATTCCGAATCAAGACTTTATTCCGGATAAGTGACATATTCCGGATAAAGGATTTATTCCGGATCAAGGGTTTTGGTAAATATTCCGAGTGAAGAAGAATCATTCCGAACGAAGGTGACATTCCGGATGAGTGATTATTCCGAACGAAGGTTTATTCCGGATGAGCAGTTTTCAGGTTCTTTTTAATTTCAGTTTTTAATTCTTTAATTTTCAAGCTTTATTTTTCCCGCCTTTTTCCTTAGTCGCACTTTAAGTTTATTTGCCTTAGATTTATTTTAGCCTTGCCTTAGTTTAAGATTTAGTTGCGTTTTAGTTTGCCTTAGTTAGATTTAAGTTTGCGTTATTTACTTTTAGTGCTATTTACTTTTCGTCACGCTTTTAAATACTTGTCATTTACTTTAAATTAGATTTAGATTTAAATTAACGTCATTTACTTTTAAGTCTTGCACTTTTTAATTACTACAACGACACAACTATTTGTTTCACCAAAGAACGACTGAGTCGCATAGTTAACCAGGATCAATTCGAAGAGACTGGAACAACGAACTTAATTTTTATACGAGGTGTCAAAAGCCATGTATCACCATACTATGTCTTACACTTTCCTTACACACATTACCTTTCCTATACTTCACCATACTTTCCTTACACATCACCATACACAAACACTATACATGTCATGACTTGTCCCCCCTTTGACTTCCAAACCCATGACCAAAACACACAAAATGAAGGAAAAGCATGTTTCTATTTTAAGCATGTGTCAAATCCTACATAATATCTAGCAAATCTATTATGTATCTTTTCAAGATATTAAGTACTAAGTACTAAGATACACTAGATACATCAAATCTAATCTCTTTCTTTCCTTATATCCAAATATCCAAGGATCACAAACACATACAACATAGAACATTTGAATCTCTCTTTAACTCTCATCAAAACTCACGGCTACACATTTACTCCATCACCAAAATCCTTCAACACTCATTACTACTTCATTTACTAGCCTCAATCTATGTCTCATGCAACTTGACTGCAAATCATTGTCACTCCTACAACAACCTTGATATTCACGACAACAAGGAAGCCCTAAGAACACAAGTGAAGGTCACGGCTAGAATTTGTTCCCAAGTGTCCACCATTTTTGAAACCAAGATCAAGACACTACTCATTCACTTATTCATTCCTAGATCTATCTAAACAAGTAAGTAACATGAAACCTATCTTTTCTATATATCTCATTTTCATACACATGAACATATATATACTTATCACTAGTAAAGCTTAACCTAAGAACAAATCTAAGCAACCTTAGACTATATAGGGTCACGGCTTTAAATGATTTATCACTTTATGTGATGTAAAATCTTGTTAACCATCATGAACATAATCTCATGAACATGCTTAACTAGAAAAACCATGAAAACCTAAGCATGCATAAAACTAGACGTGGGGTTGTCCTCATGGTTTAGTGTAGGGCTGAGCATCGGTCCGGAACCGGACCAGACCGACCAAGACCGGACCGGACCGAGGACCGAAATGGTCCAAAACCCCGGACCGTGACCGGACCGAAATAGTCCGGTCCGGTCCAGGTTGGTCCGGTCCGGTTCGGTCCTCGGTCCGGTTCGGTCCTCGGTCCGGTCCGGTCCTATTAGACATATTTGACAAGATTTTTGTAAGACCGAACCGGACCGGACCGGACCGACCGGACCGAGGACCGAATTCGTCCAAAATCGCGGACCGAGGACCGGACCGAAATTACTCGGTCCGGTTCGGTTCGGTCCGGTCCGATCCGGTTTTCCGGTCCGGGTCGGTGTTGGGTCTGCCGTGCTCAGCCCTAGTTTAGTGTGTTGGTTAACTTTGTAATGTTTAGATAAGCCTAGAATCACTAGATCTAAAGTTACTAACTAAAAATGTAACTAGTTGCCTTATAGATTATTAAGTTCACTAGTTGCCTTATAGAAAGTAAGCTATTAAGCCCACTAGAATAAGCATACCTAAAATAAACGTTATTTTTATTAAATAATGTTATTATAAAAGTTTTGGTGTTACAATTATGAATTTATAAAGTTTCGGATTAAAATTATGATTTTATTAAGTTTCAGGTTAAAATGGTAAATATTAAGTTTTCGGATTGATTTTGTAAATATAATAAGTTTAGGGACATAAATGGACCTATTTAGAAACTCATTTTAACAAAAGATAAAACATAAGGACCTATGTTGTAAATAGCCGAGAGTTGAGGGTGGTATTTTAATACCATCCGAGACTTAAAACAATGTAGGAGGACTCAATTGTAATTATTACTAAGTTAGGAAAAGTTGTGTAACATAGCTAGAACCTGGGGTCCAATTTTGCCACTTACTGAAAGCAATAGGAACCCTAGGGGCCTTTATTGCCAAACTAAGAAAGTTATTCAAACCCTAAACAAACCCTAGGGGCTATTTTGACATTTTCCGAAACTTATTTGAAGCCCTAGGGGGCGTTTATGAAACTTTTGCTAAACCTATATATAACTGAATACTATAAGGACCTAAATTGACATTATATGAAACTTTAACAAATCCTAGTTACACGTGTAACTAGGGAGGGACTAATGTTATAATTACTTGAAACATTTACAAACCCTAGGATTAATATGGTAATTAACCGCGGGAAATTATATAAATCGAGGGACTAAATTGTAATTTACACAAACTATAACAAACCCTGATTTACTATATATAAATACCCGATATTAAAAACGTAAAACTTAAATAAATACAACGCTCGTTATTTTTCCCAAACTTATGAGTTAATAGTTATACAAACCTTCGGGAACGTTGAATTACATATTAAAAATGTTATACATTTTTATAAACGTTATTTATATACATTATATAAACTAAATATGATTAACTTATAAAAATAAATATATTTATTATATTTATTTCTTTTCACTTTAAATATATATAAGTTTTCTTTAAATATTTTACATTATAAACGGTACAAGTACGAGAATATTAATTAAAAAGATTAATTAATTAAACGATATTATTTATATTAAACTTAAAATAAATACTTCTATAATTTGTATAACGATGAACTAAATTACAGATATCGTAATAAAATGCTTAAAACCAGCATAAGCATGCACAAACTTGTTCTGGAACTTTTATGTATTATGTTATACATTTACTGAGACCTTATAATTATTTAGGCCGTTGACTGTATCGTGAGCATCACATCAGATTATCTTGTGACTATTTGCTGTACTACTGAGGTGAGTTCATGGCCCCACTTTGTATATTGACAAACTTTTAAATCCTTTTATGGGGAAGAAAACATGCAACATATTTTATTTGATGGACATAAACTGAACTACGAAACCTTGATTACATTTGCCTATTGTAGATGAGCCGCATGACCCCTGCATCTGAAACTGTTAGAATTTTTGAATTGCCTGAATGTTATAAATATATCGATTTAGGATTGACCATCCCCATCTGGGTGAGTAGCGCTCACTGTGCCTAGGCCAGGACAACAGATGTTTCACATGTCAAAACTTATTATTGGGTGCATTTTAATGCGAAGGGTCCTCATTTGTTGTGGACTTAACTGTCAAGTATCAGTTTTGGGCAATATGGGAATGTAATTACTTTAAGTGTTGATGCTTTGTGCATTACTACTTCAGTGAATGTTAATTGTCCAAACTCATTTTATTAAACCTGTGAATTCACCAACTTTATGTTGACTCTCTAAGCATGTTTTCTCAGGAAACTGAAGCAGGTATTGACGTGCACGGAAATCAAGCATCATGATAGGCTGCATTTATAGAGCTCATCTTGGGTTTTATAAACTGGGAATGATTTCAAAAACTGAATAATGTTTAAGACTAATTTAATAACATTTGCACTTTTATCCATGTAATAAATATAATGATAATCTTTTATCTGTTGCTCTACATACTATCTGTTGTTGATCCACGTCACGTGACACCCAAATATTATTTCCGCTGCATTTGACCAATTTGGGGGTGTAATAGAAATGGTATCAGAGCGATGGTTGTAGAGAACCAGAACGAAAAGTTAAAATAAATATAAAAATAAATTTTTTATATAACTGGACTATAACTGCTTTAAAAATCTTTTGAGGTTTTCGGGACTAGAATAGTTAAGCATATAGAGTGTAGAGCATACATTTTTATGTGGCTAACAGTGCATTGATTATTAACATCCGGTTGATTAATCTCTTAAGTATTAACGTAACATTTAACATCGCCATGTTAAACGGCACTATTATATAATTTAATCATTATTCCTAAAAACTTTTAACTTGAGTAAGATTATACTTACGTCAATTAAAACGATATTATTTTCATATTTACTATGACATCATCCGCTAATACCCCTGCTGCTGTATCACCGACATCCGTCTTGCATGGATGGATATCTGCTAGTGAGTCAGACGATATTCACACTTCTGGTGACACTGCTCTCGTGGCTGCACTCATCTCTACTCCACCTGTTCACCTGTATCCCCCGTTGGGGAAGAGGTTCATCCGACTGCTGCCTTACCACCCTTACCACCAGCTTCCTCACTCTTGGGCTACGCACCCGAGTCTCTACCACCTCGTAAGAGGAGGTATGAGGCACCTGTCGACTCTACCTTTGAGGTCAGCGAGGGTTCTGGTGCGAGGCGCATGGATCCTATTCGACCTAGGTTACTGCACTGGTCGCACGCGAGGCACAGGATGTAGCAGAGATTCATACTCTGCTATATGCTGGACAGCTTGGACGCACTGCTCTGTAGACGCGTCAGGACCTTTTGTGTTGGACTGTTAGTGATGAGGCGCACGCTGCTCGAGGAGCGTGGTCTACGACTTACCATTCTCTTCAGTGGTTTTTGGAGGAGAATGAGTTCCTTCGTGAGCAAATCTACACACTACAGAGTCAGCAGACTGAGACTCACACCGCTCTCATGTCCATGAAGCAGACACTTGCCATCTTCTTTTATCTCCAGGACGTCCGACACCAGGGATTGACGGCAAAGACTGCTCATCTTCGAGGAGTTCAACAGACCTTCAGAGACCAGTTCTTGGAGGCACTTCGACTCCTTAAGGAGACCCGAGCTGCCATGACCTCGATGCAGGATGCCATGCAGGCACCAGCTGTCTCATTACCACCAGCAGCACCAGCCATCTCGGAGGAGTCTGTCAGACACGAGTAGACTAGATGTGCTAGATCTTTTGTACATCATGATAAGCTTTTGGGTTGCATCCCAGCTATCATGATATAGGACCTCGTGTATTTGTACTTTCTTTTATCAGTTGTATCATTGTACTGTACTATTTAGATTAGGTATTCGTAGACGATGTACTTTGGATTATGTGTACCACCATCCCAGACAGGCGGTCTGTGCTCTGTCTTGGATTGGTTGTGCAATTTGTATTGTATTTCTATTCTATAAATGGCATGTACTCATCATCTTTTGTTATATTCTGTACTGTATTATATTATGAACTTTTAAACATGTTATCCAATTTGTTGTGAAGTCTATGCATGAATTTCTTTTTGTGTATATATATGTATAAAACTGTGCTAACACCTTAAACTAAGGATTTCATTTTTGTGTATAATTATAGAAAAATGGTAATCACTAGAACGAACCCCAACAATGCCGACGCTACCAAAAACGTCACTGCTGCCCAACTAAGGGAAATGATTGATCAAGGCATCGTAACTATGATGGCCGCCAGCAGAAACATGGATGATAGCCAAGACTCTAACAACCGCCGATATAATCAGACCACTAGGGGTTGCTCTTATTCCGACTTTCTAAAGTGCAAGCCTTAGTACTACAAAGGCAAAGAAGGTGTTATGGAACTGATGCAGTGGTTTGAAAGGTTGGAGACTGATTTCCGCATCAACGATTGTGCAGACGAGAACAAAGTTAAGTTTGCCACCTGCACATTGCTTGAGAGTGCTCTTACTTGGTGGAACTCTGTAGTTGCCACTCTTGGACAAGATGCTGCTTATGTTCTCAGCTTGGCTGATATGAAAGTGAGGATGACCGAGAAGTACTGTCCAAGGGGAGAGATGAAGAAGCTCGAGATCGAGTTATGGGATCTCCGATGCAAGAACAATGACATCATTGCATACAACCAAAGATTCCAAGAGTTGATTCTAATGTGTACCAGGATGTTTGTTTAGGAAGATGAAAAGATTGAAAATTATGTTGGTGGACTCCTAGACGCCATTCATGACAGCGTACTCGCATCTCGACCCACTACTGTCGAGAATGCCATTGAGTTCGCTACAGAATTGATCAACAAGAGAGTCCGTACCATGTCTAAGAGGAACACTGAAAACAAGCGGAAAGCAGATGAGAATTTCCGTAGTCAGTACCAGCAGCCTCCAAAAAGGCCAAATGCTGGATAGGTTTACAGTGCTACCACTATAGGAACTAGTTCATATGTGGGTGCAAAACCCTTGTGCTCAAGATGCAACTATCATCATACTGTTGATAACCCATGTCAGACCTGCTACAAATGTGGACAAGTGGGTCATTTTGCTAAAACTTGTCGAGTCAATGCTGTCATTCAGGTCCGACCCAATCAGAACACCGGGAACTACAACAACAGGGGAGGATACAATGCCCGTGGGAACGGGAACGCAGCAGGGAAACCTCAATACTGCCGGAGGGAATGGCAATGGACCTAAGAAAGGAGTTGTGTGCTATGAGTGTGGAGCACCGGGACATGTGAGAACAGGTTGTCCCAAGTTGGCCAACCAGAACAAGAACAGTGGAGGAGCTTCGTCAAGAGTGTACGCGGTCGGCAATGCAAAATCCAACCCCGATTCTAATGTCATTACTGGTACGTTCCTACTAAACAATCGTTATGCATCTGTTTTGTTTGATACTGGAGCAGACCGAAGTTTTATATCCACTGAATTTAGCAAAGTACTAGAAGTCGTCCCTACAATTTTAGATCACCGTTACTCCGTAGAACTAGCTGACGGTAAGAATGTAGATGCTGACACTATCATTAGAGGTTTTACCTTAAATCTTTCTAAACATCCATTTAACATCGACCTTATTCACGTAAACCTTGGTAGTTTCGACGTTATTATTGGTATGGACTGGTTAGCAAGATACCGCACAATCATTGTTTGTGATGAAAAACTAGTCCGTATTCCGTGGGGAAACGAAACTTTAATCATTCGAGGAGACGGTAACACCGACTTTACTGACACTAGACTTAGTGTTATCTCTTGTACTAAAGCCCAGAAATATTTGTTGAGAGGATGTCCTATCTTCTTAGCCCATATTTCTCAGATAGATGAGGAGGACAAACTCGAGAAGAAGCAAATCAAGGACGTACCTATCGTCCGAGATTTTCCCGAAGTCTTTCCTGATGAGTTGCCAGGTTTACCACCAACCCGACAAGTGGAATTTCAAATCGATTTGATTCCCGGAGCTGCACCTGTAGCTAAAGCTCCATACCGATTGGCACCATCATAAATGAAAGAGCTAGCTGAACAACTTCAGGAACTATCTGACAAAGGATTTATCCGACCCAGTTCCTCACCATGGGGAGCTCTTGTGTTATTTGTCAAAAAGAAAGATGGTTCTTTCCGAATGTGCATCGACTACAGGGAACTGAATAAGTTAATTGTGAAGAACCGATATCTGCTTCCTCGCATTGATGACCTATTTGACCAACTACAAGGGTCAAGTGTGTATTCCAAGATTGACTTGAGATCTGGATACCATCAACTAAGGGTCAGGGAGGAAGATATTCCAAAAAGCAGCTTTCAGAACCCGTTACGGTCATTACGAATTCCAGGTTATGCCATTTGGGTTGACCAATGCACCAGCCATTTTATGAATCGTGTGTGCACAAGTACTAAAGGTACTCAAGGAGGAACAGCTCTATGCTAAATTCTCCAAATGTGAATTCTGGATTCCCAAAGTGCATTTCCTCTGTGATGTCATCGATTGTGACGGTATTCATGTAGATCCAGCAAAGGTCGAATCTGTCAAAGGTTGGGTATCACCTAAGTCGCCGACAGAGATCCGCCAATTTCTAGGCCTTGCCGGGTATTACCGCAGATTTATCGAAGATTTCTCCAAAATAGCCAAGCCAATGACCAAACTCACGCAGAAAAGAAATAAAGTTCGATTGGGGAGAGAAGGAAGAATCAGCTTTTCAGCTGATCAAGCAGAAGTTGTGTAGTGCACCTATATTAGCCTTGCCAGAAGGCAACGATGATTTCGTGGTTTATTATGATGCTTCACATAAAGGTTTAGGTGTAGTACTGATGTAGATAATGAAAGTGATCACCTACGCTTCAAGACAACTGAAGAAGCATGAGAAGAACCACACCGCTCACGATCTAGAACTTGGATCCGTAGTATTTGCTCTCAAAATCTGGAGACATTACCTATACGGAACGAAGTGCACAGTGCATACTGACCACAAAAGTTTACACCACATATTGGATCAGAAGGAGCTGAACATGAGACAACGCCGTTGGATTGAGCTGCTGAACGACTACGACTACGAGATCAAATACCACCCCGGTAAAGCAAACGTGGTTGCTGATGCTCTAAGTCGTAAGGAAACGGACCCTCCTATGAGAGTTCGGGCATTAGTTATGACAATCAATTTGGATCTATCCAAACAGATTTTGGCATCTCAGATTCAAGCTCAAATGCCTA
Source organism: Glebionis coronaria (assembly GCA_025667525.1). Lineage (NCBI taxonomy): Eukaryota > Viridiplantae > Streptophyta > Magnoliopsida > Asterales > Asteraceae > Glebionis > Glebionis coronaria. Next base: position 231,584,842 of record CM046881.1, read on the forward strand.
AAAACCTTGTGAAGGAAGACGTTGGGGGAATGCTCAGAACCGACCTTACTAAGGAGAAGCTAGAGCCAAGAGCAGATGGAACCCTATGCATTCACGGAAGGAGTTGGTTACCTTGCTATGTAGATTTGAGAAACGTGATCATGCACGAATCTCATACGTCTAAATATTCTATACATCCCGGATCTGAAAAGATGTATCAGGATATGAAGAAATTATACTGGTGGCCAAATATGAAAGTTGATATCGCCACCTATGTGCAGAAGTTTTTGACATGTTCACGTGTTAAAACTGAACATCAGAGACCGTCGGGTTTACTTGAAAACCCGAGATACCGAAATGGAAGTGGGACAACATCACCATGGACTTTGTCACCAAACTCCCAAATTCATCTCACGGTTACGATACTATCTGGGTAATCGTCGACCGACTCACCAAGTTCGCTCATTTCCTGCCAATTCGGGAGAATGATTAATAAGTGTGAAAACACTTATCCTTTTACCACTTATTTCTAATAATAACAAGACCAAAACGTGTGATTTATGTCGTAAAAGTCGGAATTATGCGTGGTTTGTGTTTTTATTGTGTTTTAGGACCAAAATATGAAAAAGGAAGAAAACACGGGTTTTCACGGGCTTTTATCGAAGAAAACGGGAAAAGACGTAGTCAAAAGATCTAGAGTGCAAAAAGAACGGAAGTCCAAGGCCTATTCTGAAGATTTATCGAAGAAAAAGTCTAAAGACGGAAGTTTAACGAAGTCGAAGAACTTAAGTCTAATAGAAGAAGAAAATTAAAAGACAAGTTCAAATCCCGAGACGACAAAGACAAAGAATTAAAATCGAGTCGAGAAAACGTGAAGAAAGCAAGAAAGAAGATGCAACACATGCAATCCTTCCACCTTCCCTATAAATACCCTCCTAATAGTCATTAGGAGGGTGGTTAGCTAGTTAGTCTTTAATTTTAGTTTTTCACTTTTTAGTTTTAGAGAGAGAAAGTCTTAAACTTTCTCTCAATAAGTTTCATCTTTTTCTTAATCTTTCAAGATTAAACATCTTTGTATTGCTTATTTTCATTAATCAAGTTCTATTTAAGCTTTTAATCCTTAATCTCCTTCTACCTTTCTTTGATTTTAGATTGATTTTGGTGCGATTATCAATAGATCCGTGTTGTTCTTAATGATTTCGTGCTTAAAAAGTTAATCTTTTGATCATTTCATAAGTTTTCATTTGATTAAGCTTTAAGACTTTTGTGCTTATTGGCTTATTTTTATGATTAGCTTATTTTCTTATAAAAAGCTTTCTTTAAAAGTTCATGTTTTTATTGTTTGATCTAAAAATTTGTTTATTTTGAGGTTAGATAAGTTGATACAAGTGCTTATTTGATTTCGTTTAGTATTGATTCGTTTTAGTTGGTGAAAAGCTTATTATAATAGCTTATTTCATTGGCTTTTTAACCGAATCCCTTAGATTTCGGAAAGGGTTATAAACCCCTTTCCGATTGGAGTATTCCGAGCAGACTCATCCCTTTATTCCGATCGACCAATCGGAAAAGGGTTTTGGTGGTTCCGATTTGCACCCCTGTTATTCCGATCACAGTGATCGGATTAGGGATTTCATATTCCGATTGAGATTCTTCCCACTTTCCGATCTGAGCTTCTTTGAATATTCAGATTGCCCCCTACTTGCAACATTCCGATTGACCTTTGTTTGTACACATTCCGATTGGGGCTATTCCCTGTTATTCCGATTTGGTCTTTTATCCCACATTCCGACAGCCCGACTTCCCGTATTCCGACCACCAGATCGGAATATATTCCGATCTGGGCTTCTTTTTGGCCTATTCCGATTTGGGAATTCTACTTTGGTTTAGTTTCTTGTTTTTGCTAAAAGTTTCTAAGTGTGAGTCTTATTTAGTGTGCTAGTACTTTTCCATTATTTCCTTTAAATTTCCAAGCATTTATTTGAACTCGTCATTTTAATATTGATCTTTATACTTCCACTTTACTCTACGACACTTTAATTTCTTGCTAATAGTTTAAACAAAAAATCAACCAAACCATTCTCTTGATCCACCAAAAGACGATTGAGTCGCACTTAAGACCGGTTTTCAATTCGAAAGGATTTGGACGATAAGATTTTATACCTAGCCAAAAGCGAAGTATTAAATGGCACCGCTGCCGGCTCTTTTCGTTACGATTAACGGTTTTTAGTGAGAGACGCATTGAATTTTGGGATCCGTTCTTTGAACGTTATTTTCCTTGCTTTAAAAATTTCAAAAATCCTAAAAAATATAAAACTCTTCAAAAATACAAAAACATTTGAAAAACCATAAAAAGCAATTCTTTTCATAAGGTTTTGCACCAAAAATATTATATAGATATTCTCTTTGTGTATATTTTTCTTTTGCAGGTGTATGCGTACTAGATCTTCGAACTATTCTGAGCCCGAGACTCGTGAAGATCTAGATATGGCTGGTGTTAATAACAACAATAATAACCCACCTCAACCCAATTTGAATATAACAACAACAACAATAATGTCCACCTGCCTGATTTACGCACAATGGAGGAATTGTGCCAACCCACCATGAACGGACGCGGAGGCCCGATTGCGCCGATGCACGTCACGGCTCAGGAGTTTTCGTTGAAGCATCACATGATCCAGCAAGTGCAAACTAACCCATTTCGTGGAATTCCGGATGATGATGCCAACAAACACCTCGACAAATTCATTACCATTACCCAAAGCATGAAGTGCTCCGGTGTTTCTATGGATGACCTTCGCCTCCAACTTTTTCCACACTCGCTTTCTCACCATGCCGAAAAATGGTTTGACCGTCTTCCTAAGAATTCTATTCATACGTGGAATGACATGACTCAACGCTTTATATCGCGCTACTTTCCCCCATCCATGGTCACTAGCCTTCGTAACCAAATCAGTGGATTCATGCAAGAGAATGATGAATCGCTTTTCGATGCTTGGGAACGGTACAATGATTTGATCGACCGCTGTCCAAATCACAATATGCTCCCCGTCACTCTCATTGACACCTTCTACAATGGTCTCACTTTTCGTGATCGTGACACGATCAATGCCGCCGCCGGTGGTACTTTTATGAAAAGGAGACCGGAGGAGTGTCGAGAGTTGATCGAAAACATGACTACTCACCACAAGAATTGGGATTCATCCGCATCCTCAAGATCTAATCAGAGAGTCAATGTTTCTTCTACTACTTCCAATCCTGAGATATCCGAACTTTCCCGACAAATCGCGAATATGCACAAAGATTTCATGTCCATAGCCACAAACAACTTTCAACAAGCTAAAGCCGTTGCTATTTCTTGTGACACATGTGGTGGTCCTCATTCTTATAATGATTGTCCTTCTACCCAAGCCAATTTTTCTGAAAACGTTAACGCAGCTTACGGCACTTATCCCACGGGAGGCTATCAAGCCCGCCCTCAAGGAGACCGTGGCTTGCTAAGTTATCGTTCGAACAACTATCTTGCTCCACCTGGTTTCCCTCCTGTCAACCAAAACCAACAACAAAGCTACAACCAACACAACCAATCCCAACCTCGTGCAAACAATCAATATCAATCCCAACGAAACCCATACCCACCTCAAGAAAAATCTCAAGCCTATCAAGCTCCACCTCTCAATCAACCGATGGCAGTGAGTCCAGACGTCGAGACATTCATGAAGACTAATCGGGAGATGGTGACGAATCTTCAGAGTCAAGTCTGCAACTTGAAGGGAGAAATGGCAAAACAAGGGAACGATATTCGAGCCGAGCTAAGGAATGACATGGCAAAACACAGCAATGAAATTAATGCAAACATGAGAGACTCTTTTAATAATCAAGCGGTTCACCTTCGTGATATGATTGGTTCGCTCATCCAAGGTAATCAACCCTCTTCTTCGGGTACTCTTCCGAGTAATACCGTTGCGAATCCAAGAGGGGAGATGAAAGCAATCACCACTCGTAGTGGAAAAGGTTATATGGAACCCGAGCTTCCTACACCTCTACCCGTGATTGTGAACAAGGAAAAAGAGCAACTTTCCCCACCTCCTTCACCTTCTATCCCTGTTTCCCCACCACCCGTGATTGTGAGTGATCCTATTTCCCTAAAGCCTTCTTCTTCATCCAATATACCTTATCCTTCAAGGTTGAGGAAAGAGAAGCAAAAGAGCAAGGATGATATTCAGGTTTCAAACTTTCTCAAAATGTTTAAACAATTGAATTTTAACATCTCCTTTGCCGAGGCTCTCGCTCACATGCCCAAATACGCTAAGATGTTTAAAGATCTTCTAAGTGATAAGGAAAAGCTTCTTGACATTGCTCAGACCCAACTTAATGAGAACTGCTCCGCAGTGCTCTTAAGGAAATTGCCCACCAAACTTGGTGATCCGGGTCGCTTCTTGATTCCTTGCAACTTCCCGGGAGTAGAGAATTGCATGGCCCTAGCCGATCTAGGTGCCAGTATAAACTTAATGCCTTTAAGTGTTTGGAAGCAATTATCTCTCCCCGAGCTTGTCCCCACCAAAATGACTTTGGAATTAGCCAACCGTACAGTTGCTTATCCAGTGGGGATAGCCGAAGATGTCTTTGTTGGCGTTGACAAATTCACCTTCCCGGCGGATTTTGTCGTCGTTGACTACGAGATGGATCCTCGTGTTCCATTAATCGTTGGACGTCCATTCCTGAGGACCGGTCGCACTCTCATTGATGTAGCCACGGGCGAAATAATCATGAGAGTTGGTGACGATAAAATTGTCTTCAACATGGGTAAGATTTCTAAGCAACCTTATTCATATGAGAGTGTTAATGCTATTGATGTTCTCGATGAGGCTTGTGAAGAACATTTTCATGATGCTTGCAAAAGTACTCTTTCTTCTCTACCTAATGTTGAGACCGTTGCCTCAATTGCTCCGACATTGACTCCTTTTGGAGAAAGTGACTTGGATGATTTCGAAGCTAGCTTGGGTCCTCTCGATATTAAATATGATAATTTGTCCACCAATTGGGATGAAGACATTCGTACTATTGAGAGACTTCTCAATGAGTACCCATTTTCTCCTCCTTCTCCTAAAGAGGTGACTAATGATGATCCATCGTTAGTTTCACCATCTATTGAGGATCCTCCCACTCTCGAGCTTAAGGACCTACCTCCTCATTTTGAGTACGTTTTCCTGGAAGACAACGAGAAGTTACCGGTCATCATCGCAAAGGATCTGAAAGAAGAAGAAAAAGCCCGACTTGTCGCCGTGTTGAAGAATCATAAAAAAGCTATCGCTTGGAAAATCTCCGACATCCGTGGAATTGATCCTCACTTCTGCACACATAAAATTCTCATGGAGGACGACTTTAAGCCCACAATTCAAAGCCAACGAAGGGTGAATCCTAAAATCCATGAAGTCATCAAAAAAGAGGTTATCAAACTTCTTGATGCGGGTATGATTTACCCTATTTCGGATTCACCATGGGTTAGTCCAGTCCATTGTGTGCCTAAGAAAGGCGGTATCACCGTTTTGCCCAATGCCAACAACGAGTTGATTCCTACCCGTCTCGTTACTGGGTGGAGAGTTTGTATAGACTACCGCAAACTCAATGATGCCACGAGAAAGGATCATTTCCCTCTACCTTTTATGGACCAAATGCTTGAACGTTTAGCAGGTAATGAATATTACTGCTTTCTTGATGGTTTCTCGGGTTATTTCCAAATACCCATCGATCCCCAAGATCAAGAGAAGACAACATTCACTTGTCCCTATGGCATATTTGCTTACAAACGAATGCCTTTTGGCTTATGCAATGCCCCCGGGACTTTCCAAAGGTGCATGTTGGCTATCTTCCATGAAATGGTTGAGCAAACCATGGAAGTCTTCATGGATGATTTCTCGGTCTTTGGGGACTCCTTCTCTTCTTGCCTTGCCAATTTGGAACGTATGCTTAAGCGGTGCGAAGACACTCGCCTTGTTCTGAATTGGGAAAAATGCCATTTTATGGTAAAAGAAGGCATTGTGCTAGGACACAAAATCTCTAAAGCCGGTCTAGAAGTTGACCGTGCTAAAGTAGATGTCATAGCCAAATTACCTCCACCTTCAACTGTGAAGGGTGTGAGAAGTTTTCTGGGTCATGCGGGCTTCTATCGTCGATTCATTCAGGATTTCTCTAAAATCGCTCGCCCGATGACCCACCTCTTGGAAAAAGATACTCCTTTTATCTTTTCTAAAGAGTGTCTCGAAGCCTTCAATCTTCTTAAGGATAAGCTAAGTAAGGCACCGGTCTTGGTTACCCCTAATTGGGAGCTGCCTTTTGAATTGATGTGTGATGCTAGCGACTATGCTATTGGTGCGGTTTTGGGCCAATAATAACTCGATTTTACTCAGGTTAAAAAGATTCGTTGTACCAATCTCTTCGAATTGAAAAACTTATGTTTAATGTGTGACTCAGCTTTATTTTGGTGGAAACAAATATTTTTGGTTTGTTTTAAATTTACATGTGCAAGACTTAAAAGTAAATGTCGTTAAAGTAAAGGGCAAGTATAAAAAGAGCGTGAAAATTAAATCTAAATCTAATTAAAACTAAATATGCGATATTTAAAAACGTGACGGAAAGTAAAATGATTAAATGACTACAAATAAAAGCGTGACGGGAATTAAAATTAGACAAGTATTAAAATGATAACATAAAAATTAAACAGGACAAAACAAGAAAAACTACTAGATCGGTATACATTCCGATCTTACCAATCGGAATGTTAATTTACACTTGATCGGAATATGGAGAGGAAGACCAATCGGAATACTGTCACTTACCTCCAATCGGAATATCCAGAAAACCCCAAATCGGAATATAAACCAACCTCTGATCGGAATATGGTGTTCCCTGGTCGGAATGCTAATCGGAACCCCTATGATCGGAATACTGTCACTAGTCCCAATCGGAATAACCAATCAACACCTCAATCGGAATATGGAAGAACTCCCAATTGGAATACCGTCACTTACACCCCAATCGGAATATCCAACCAACCCTGATCGGAATACCAAGAATCTCCCACGATCGGAAAGTAAAACCCTTTTCAGATCTTTTCCAATCGGAATACAAAACCCTTTTCAGATTTGTACCAATCGGAATACGTAGGTAATAACCAAAAATAAGCTAAACAAATAAGCTATAATCCTAATAAGCTCAAGACTAAATCCTAAGGTAAAACCGTGTGAAAATAAGCTAACAAACTGAAAGTTAACAACTTTTAAAACACGAAAAAGATAAGCTTTAATAAAAACAACTTTTTATATAAAAATAACTTTTATAAAAACTATATAAACTTAATAATAAATCAAATAATCTATGAAAATAAAAGATTTAAAACAATCAAGAGCATAAAAATCAAGCCTTTAAACGAATCAACAAGATAAAAACGCATGTAAATCAAAGATTTAAGAAAGGTAGAAGAAGATTAACAAGATAAAGTAAAGGTGCGAGTAATTAAAGAAACACTTACTTGAAATTAAAGGTAATTAAAGGTGCAAAACATGTATTTAAATGACAAGTAATTAAAGGTGCATAAAATAAAGGTGGAAGAACTAGTTTGTCAATCTAGCCAACAAAATGAAAAGTATTTAGCTAATGACTATATATAGGGGATTAGGGAGGAGGTTAGAGGAAGCTTCCTCCTCTCCTTCCTTTCTTCCTTAATTGCATGCTTAGGTCCCTCCTCTTCTTTAATCTTTTTGTTAATTGTGCCATTAGTCCTTAAGCCTTCAAATCTTCTTTAATCTTGGACTTTAATGACTTTTGGCCCGGGATTTCTTTGGACTCGTCTTTTAATTCTTCTATAAATAAGACTTGAGTTCCTCGTCTTTAAGTAAACTTCCGTCTTTTGACTTTTTCTTTGATAAATCTTCAGAATTGGTCTTGGACTTCCGTTCTTTTTGCACTCGTGACTTCTTGACTTCGTCTTTCATCCTTTTCTTCACTAAAAGTCCGTAAATGCCCGTGAATTCCCGTGTTTTCTCCACTTTTCACCTTTTCGTCCTAAATCACAACAAAAACACAAACCACGCATAATTCTGACATAAAAGACATAAAATACACGTTTTGGTCCGGTTATTATTGTAATTAAGTGGTAGAAAAGATGTGTGTTTTCACACATATCAAATCCCCTACACTTGACCATTGCAATGTCCTCATGCAATGCTTTAGTTACAAAGCACGTTTACACTTTTCATCAAAATTAATCCACGTTGGCCTTTATTAAAGAGATAGAAAATTATAATTATTCAAAATAAAGAAATCAAAAGCATACCTTGGGTTTTGGAAATGTCATGAATAATCATCATCCTCAACTTTTCACTTTCTCCAAACCAAGCTTAAAAACGAGATCATTGTTATTATAAGTTAGCAAACTAACACGAACTCATGTGGGCCAATTATTCACTTAGACTCCCTTATTCCTAGGTGTATCTCTTATATTTTATTTTTGTCTTGAATGATCACTAGGATGCATTGTTTGACTTATTTCGATAGTTATTTAGGCCGAAAATAAAGTGCACGATTTAATCAATAGTTAGCTAAAGGACCAAATCTTTTAAAACTGCTTCTCGGGACCTCATAAAGTTCATATCTTGGCATAACTCGCTTCGCGATTTGAGACCTTTCTCGGACCGATATTTGGCAGCGACTTCATACTTCAAATCTTGAGAGACGTTCATGAAATAATGGTCTTCTCTTCATAATTGGAATTTCTTCACTTGAACTTTTTGAGAGATTCATACTTGGACCACGACTTCTTTATTTTTCTCCAATCTTTATTTTGGATTTTGATATACAACGATCCACCTCCTTTTATGACTTGGATCTATTTATCCTCATACCTTGCTAGGGTCTTTTCGGATACACTTCTCCATGACTTTTGGGGAGTTTTTGCTTTACCTCATGTGTCTCGATCCTTCATATTGATTTTCGATAAATGATTCTTCACATCACTTTGGATCTTTAGCAACAAAACATAGCCCTCATGCCTTGTTAGGGCCTTTTTGGACTCGCCAATCTTCGCGTCCCGCTTCAATAAGTTATGCCTTGGCTATGAACTCTAATCCATACCGAGCAACTTTTAAACGATCTGGGGCTAGAAGCTAAGTAACTTTTCAAATCGTACAACCTTATTTATTAGCAGATAAATTTATTAGCAAGTGATGGGAGAATAGGCTTATAATTAACTCACATAAATTCACGAAAGAATACCGGACTTATAATTGGCTCTATCATCTCTCGTTCTCCACAGTTTAAAATCTCAAGTAATGAGACTCGTGGATACTTAGCCTATTAAATCAAAGTTTTGGGTTTTCGAGTCGCCTATAGGATCTTGCAAATTCTTGGGCTTTTTCAAGCTTAGAAATCGCATTTTAAAGTTCCCTTGATAAACGACTCTCTAGGATCAATTATAGGAACTTGCGAAAAGTTCTTGTTCTTAACCCGTGAGAGTTAAGACTTTCGCGTTTTATAGCTCCCTATATAAAAGCCTAGCAAAACTTGACTTAAACATGTTAAGGATACTAGCTAGAGTAAACTCGGATTGAGTCAAAAGATTCACAACGTTTGAAAACTAAAACCACTTATTCAAAGATTTATTCTAGCAAAGGAAGATAATAACTATACAAAGATAACAACTAATAGGCCAAAATAGATCAAAAATTTTGAAAAATGTCGAAAAATTGATTTTCCGGTTAAATGAGGACAAATACAAGGAAAAGACCACTTAACTTCGATAGAAGTCCCCCCTACACTTAAGATAAACATTGTCCTCAATGTTTAAGCATGTGGGAGTAAACTCCCCTACACTTAGGACATTGTGCATGTTGTTTAAATCTCGCTAAGGAAAAGACAACTAAAGAGATTCCTATTTTAATATTGAGAAAATATAAAATAGTGAATCGAAAAGAGTTTAGGATAGAACCGGGAAGAAGTAGAACACGGAATCACGGGTCGTCAAGAATCATCAAGAGTGGATCATTGAAGCTCGAATCCCTGATTAAGAAATGAGGAGAGAAAATAGCAATCCAAAGGGTCCCCCCCTACACTTATGATAAAGAAAGCAAAATGATAGATGCATGGGTTGCCTCCCAAGAAGCGCTTGGTTTTTGTTTACCGAGTCGTGAGCCTGACTCGACCTTGATCATCAACGGAAGAAGCATGAGACATATCCACCCGGATCAAAGACATAGTTTTCATCCATCAAATAACAAGAACTTAAGGCGAACAAGGCAAGCCAAAAGAGAAGTGGCAAGGTTCCCTTAAGCAGTGATGGAGCACAGTAGAAGCAAGGATGAAGTGGTGCAAGCATGTCTTCAATGGGTCCAAAGATTTTTCCTTTTATTTCATCAGGTGGATACTGAGATGGCTTAAAGACTTCAATACCGGGGTCGAACACCTTTTCCTTTAAGGGAAAATAGCACTCAGGCTCAGCCGAGTGTGAAGAAGATCCGCAAAGAAGCACAACCTCGTCCTCAGAAGGGGAACAAAGAGGTGTCAAATCATAAGTGCAACGGATTTCGGTGTCGACCGTTTTCTTCTCCTTGGACAAAATGCTCTTCAAATCCAAAGTAGGATCAAGACGATAATCTTCAAAGTCCAAAGGAGGAGCATCACTCTCATGAGGGAAGTATGTGTTGAGAAATTCAGAGAAATCTTCCTCAAATGAATAATCGTCCAAAGTAGGATCGAGTGATGGCGGAGGATCTTCATCATGTGAAGAATCGCTCGATAGAGTATCAGCCTCATCAAAATCATCGAAAGTGGGCAGCTCGGGATACTCAGAAGTACAATCAAAATCATCCGAGTCTGAGCTAGAATCATCATCATAAGCATCGAAGACCGGTTGAGAATCATAAATGGGAGAAGCGTCCAAAGTAGGGAGAGAATCATCCACATTATCTTCAAAGAGTGGATTATCAGTGGAAGACTCGAATAAAGGATTGTCGTAGACGGTAAAGTCATCGAGCACATTTATCATATTCACTGATTCTCGGCCTCCAACAGTTGTACTAGTAAGCTTCCCCATTTTGAAAACTTGTGCATCATCCCCGACTCGTAGGATTAACTCACCTTCGGCCACATCTATTAAAGCACGTCCGGTTCTCAAGAATGGCCGACCAAGTATTAAAGGAATACGAGGGTCCATTTCATAATCAACTACGACAAAATCGACCGGGAAAGTAAATGTGCCAACTTTGATAAACACGTCTTCGGCTATACCAACGGGGTAAGCGAGAGTGCGGTTTGCAAGTTCGAGAGTCATCTTTGTAGGAATGAGATCGGGCAATGATAGTGTTTTCCAAACACTTAGTGGCATCAAATTTATACTAGCCCCGAGATCAGCAAGGGCAGTAAATTCTTCAGTTTTGTTGAACACGCAAGGCAACACAAAACGACCGGGATCTCCAAGCTTTTCCGGAAGTTCTTTAAGAATAACTGCAGAGCAGTTTTCATTTAATCGTGTGTTGGCGAGTTCAATCAGCTTCTCCTTCTTGTTAAGCAATTCCTTAAATGCTTTAACAAATTTGGGCATGTGGACAAGTGCCTCAAGAAAGCTAATGTTGAAGTTCATTTGAGAAATCATCTTGATATAGCTAGTCACTTGAGCGTCCTCCTTGTTTAGCATTTTGTTCTTGCCCAAGCGAGAAGGATAAGGGATATTAGGTTTGGGTGGTGAGGGTGCAGGTGTAGTAGGTAAAGGTTGAGATGTTGAAGGGTCATTCGTGGGAACTTCATCACGTCGAGGCGGAGACGGTAAAGGTGCACTAATACTAGGTGTAGGCGGAGTAGGGACACATGGTGGTGGAGGAGGTGGAGATGATGGGGGTAGGATTGGTGGTCCTACGATGGTGACTCCACTACGAGTAGTAATAGCACTCACATTGGCTCGCGGATTAGTGACGGTGTTTGAAGGTAGAGAACTTGAAGAAGAAGGTTGAGCGGCTGGCAAGAAACTAGCAAGCATATTCTTCAAATCATTGGTTTGACTGCTGAAGGAGGATTGAATGTTATCTCGAAGCTCGGATCTTATCTCATTTCCTTGCTTCGTGATATCTCCTTTCAAATTGATTATTTGGCTCTGTAGATTCTTGATTTGCTCACCTTGGGTTCTCATTATGGCCTCAACATCGGAGTTAATGGGTGGGGTTTGTTGGGCGGGTGGGTGATAAGGATTAGAAGCTCTTGGTGGGATTTGGTTGCTTCTATTGTAGTTGTTGGCGGGGTTTTGGTTTTGAGGAGAAAAACCGGGTGAAAGGTAATTGTTGGAACGGTAGCTCAGCAGATTTCTATCCCCTTGTTGTCTAGCTTGGTAATTTTCCGGTGAATAATTACCATAAGCTGCATACACATTTTCCGGATTTCCTTGTGTCGAAGGACAATCGGTGTATGAGTGAGGACCGCCGCATGTTTCACAAAGAGTAGCAACAGCTTTAACTTGTTGTTGTTGTTGGTTTGAAGCCAAGAGTTGCATACTTCTGCTCATTTCAGTCAGCACACGGGTGAGTTCGGTCATATCAGGGTTTGCTGCGGTGGAAGAAACATTGACTCTCGGGTTGTTCCTTGAAGAAGCAGAGGAATCCCAGTTTTTATGATGAGTAGTCATGTTCTCAATTAACTCTCTACACTCCTCGGGTCTCCTTTTCATGAATGTGCCACCGGCGGCTGCATTGATCGTATCACGATCATGAAAAGTCAAACCGTTGTAGAAAGTATCGATTAATGTCACAGGGAGCATGTTGTGGTTTGGACATCTATCGATCAAGACATTATATCTCTCCCAAGCATCAAAAAGAGATTCATCGGGATCTTGCATGAAACCTCTGATCTGATTGCGAAGGCTTGTGACCATGGATGGTGGAAAGTAGCGCGACAAAAAGCGTTGAGTCATGTCATCCCAAGTGTGAATATAATTCTTCGGGAGACGATCAAACCATTTCTCGGCATGATGTAATAAGGTGTGTGGAAAGAGTTGTAGGCGAAGTTCATCCATTGTGGCACCAGCCAACTTCATGCTCTGGGTGATAGTAATGAACTTGTCGAGGTGTTTGTTGGCATCATCATCAGGCAATCCTCTAAATGGGTTTGTTTGTACTTGCTGAATCATGTGGTGCTTCAACGAAAACTCAGGAGCGTTGATTTGCATCAGCGCAATCGGTCCTCCTCGTCCAAACATTGTAGGTTGACAAAGTTCCTCCATGGTCCGAAGATCGGGCTGTGGAAGAACATTGTTGTTATTGTTGAGGTGCGGTGGTTGATTATTGTTGTTAACACCTGCCATACTTAAATCTTCTTGAGGCTCGGGCTCTTGATAATTGGAAGATCTAGTACGCATACACCTGAAAATGCAAAAGAAAACAAAACCAAACACAAAGACAATATATATACACAAGAAAGATAAAATCTTTTTGGATTTTTGAAATTTTTAATTTTTATGGATTTTTATCAATTTTTAATTTTTTATGATTTTTGGAATTTTTAAGGCAAGAAAAGTAACGCTCACAAGTGAACGGATCCCAAAAAGCAACACGTCTCTCACAAAAAACTGTTGATCTTTACGAAAAGAGCCGGCAGCGGCGCCATTTAATAACTCGATTTTACTCAGGTTAAAAAGATTCGTTGTACCAATCTCTTCGAATTGAAAAACTTATGTTTAATGTGTGACTCAGCTTTATTTTGGTGGAAACAAATATTTTTGGTTTGTTTTAAATTTAAATGTGCAAGACTTAAAAGTAAATGTCGTTAAAGTAAAGGGCAAGTATAAAAAGAGCGTGAAAATTAAATCTAAATCTAATTAAAACTAAATGTGTGATATTTAAAAACGTGACGGAAAGTAAAATGATTAAATGACTACAAATAAAAGCGTGACGGGAATTAAAATTAGACAAGTATTAAAATGATAACATAAAAATTAAACAGGACAAAACAAGAAAAACTACTAGATCGGAATACATTCCGATCTTACCAATCGGAATGTTAATTTACACTTGATCGGAATATGGAGAGGAAGACCAATCGGAATACTGTCACTTACCTCCAATCGGAATATCCAGAAAACCCCCAATCGGAATATAAACCAACCTCTGATCGGAATATGGTGTTCCCTGGTCGGAATGCTAATCGGAACCCCTATGATCGGAATACTGTCACTAGTCCCAATCGGAATAACCAATCAACACCTCAATCGGAATATGGAAGAACTCCCAATCGGAATACCGTCACTTACACCCCAATCGGAATATCCAACCAACCCTGATCGGAATACCAAGAATCTCCCACGATCGGAAAGTAAAACCCTTTTCAGATCTTTACCAATCGGAATACAAAACCCTTTTCAGACTTGTACCAATCGGAATACGTAGGTAATAACCAAAAATAAGCTAAACAAATAAGCTATAATCCTAATAAGCTCAAGACTAAATCCTAAGGTAAAACCGTGTGAAAATAAGCTAACAAACTGAAAGTTAACAACTTTTAAAACACGAAAAAGATAAGCTTTAATAAAAACAACTTTTTATATAAAAATAACTTTTATAAAAACTATATAAACTTAATAATAAATCAAATAAGCTATGAAAATAAAAGATTTAAAACAATCAAGAGCATAAAAATCAAGCCTTTAAACGAATCAACAAGATAAAAACGCATGTAAATCAAAGATTTAAGAAAGGTAGAAGAAGATTAACAAGATAAAGTAAAGGTGCGAGTAATTAAAGAAACACTTACTTGAAATTAAAGGTAATTAAAGGTGCAAAACATGTATTTAAATGACAAGTAATTAAAGGTGCATAAAATAAAGGTGGAAGAACTAGTTTGTCAATCTAGCCAACAAAATGAAAAGTATTTACCTAATGACTATATATAGGGGATTTAGGGAGGAGGTTAGAGGAAGCTTCCTCCTCTCCATCCTTTCATCCTTAATTGCATGCTTAGGTCCCTCCTCTTCTTTAATCTTTTTGTTAATTGTGTCATTAGTCCTTAAGCCTTCAAATCTTCTTTAATCTTGGACTTTAATGACTTTTGGCCCGGGATTTCTTTGGACTCGTCTTTTAATTCTTCTATAAATAAGACTTGAGTTCCTCGTCTTTAAGTAAACTTCCGTCTTTTGACTTTTTCTTTGATAAATCTTCAGAATTGGTCTTGGACTTCCGTTCTTTTTGCACTCGTGACTTCTTGACTTCGTCTTTCATCCTTTTCTTCAATAAAAGTCCGTAAATGCCCGTGAATTCCCGTGTTTTCTCCACTTTTCACCTTTTCGTCCTAAATCACAACAAAAACACAAACCACGCATAATTCTGACATAAAAGACATAAAATACACGTTTTGGTCCGGTTATTATTGTAATTAAGTGGTAGAAAAGATGTGTGTTTTCACACATATCAGCCAACGAGTGAATAAACACTTCCAACCAATCCACTATGCTAGCAAAACTATGACGGGGGCTCAATTGCATTATACGACAACCGAAAAAGAGCTTTTAGCTGTTGTCTATGCTTTTGAGAAATTTCGCCCCTATCTTGTTTTATCCCCCACCATCGTATACACGGACCATTCCGCGTTGAAGTACTTGCTGACAAAGCATGATTCTAAGCCAAGACTTCTTCGTTGGGTTTTACTCCTTCAAGAATTCAACATTGAAATTCGTGACAAGAAGGGAGCCGAAAACCTGGCCGCGGATCATCTGAGCAGACTTGAGGATCCATATCAAGGGGAATATCCGAATAAAGAGATCAATGACTCTTTCCCCCTTGAGACCTTAATGTCTATAAATCTCAATCTTGATGGCACCCCGTGGTTTGCAGACATTGCAAACTACTTAGCGGGTGGTATTCTCATCCAAGGGTTAACATCCCAACAAAAGAAGAAGTTCTTGAATGATGTTAAGACTTACTTTTGGGATGACCCTTTTTCATTCAAACAATGTGCTGATCTGATCATTCGTCGATGTGTTGACGGACCTGCAGCTTTTGACATCCTCCAAGCTTGCCACAAAGGACCCACCGGTGGTCACTTTGGTCCCAACTACACCGCTAAAAAAGTGTTTGATTCTGGATTCTATTGGCCCACCATTTATCGTGACGCTCACGAAATGGTTAAGCATTGTGATGCTTGCCAACGTCAAGGCAAGATCACACATAATGATGAGATGCCTCAAAATTTCATACAGGAATGTGAAATCTTTGACGTATGGGGCATCGACTTTATGGGGCCATTTCCATCCTCCAAAGGGAACAAGTACATCCTCGTAGCAGTTGACTACGTTTCTAAATGGGTTGAAGCCAAGGCTCTCCCTACGAATGATGCAAGGGTGGTTGTGAACTTTTTGAAGCAACTTTTCGCTCGATTTGGCATTCCTCGTGCTATTATCAGTGTCCGCGGGACTCATTTTTGCAACGATCAATTTGCAAGAGTCATGGCTAAGTATGGTGTCAATCACCGTCTTTCCACCGCCTATCATCCCCAAACCAATGGGCAAACCGAGATATCCAACCGTGGATTGAAGCGAATTTTGGAGCGTACTGTGGGAGAGCATCGCGCCGCGTGGGCCGATAAGTTAGATGATGCTCTGTGGGCTTTCCGTACTGCTTACAAGACCCCGATCGGTTGTACACCTTATCGTCTTGTGTACGGGAAAGCCTGTCACCTCCCAATCGAGCTGGAACATAAGGCGCACTGGGCCTTGAAGTGGGCTAACTTCGACATCAACAAAGCCGGTGATCATCGCAAGGTTCAACTCAACGAGCTAAATGAACTGAGGAATGAAGCTTATGAGAACTCGCTGATCTACAAGGAGAAGACCAAGATCATTCATGACGCTAAAATCAAGAACCGAGAGTTCCACGTTGGTGATCAAGTCTTACTTTTTAACTCTCGGTTGAAGATCTTCTCTGGCAAGTTGAAGAGCCGCTGGTCTGGTCCATTCACCGTCGCCAAAGTCTTTCCATATGGGACCATTGAGCTTTCTCAGCCAAATGGGCCCAATTTCAAGGTGAATGGTCAGCGTCTGAAGCTGTACTTTGGTGAGGACGTCTCTCATGAGATGATTCCATCCCTCACCACGTTTCCCATGCACTAAATTTGGGTCGAGTCAGGCTCGTGACTTGGTGAACAAAAACAAGCGCTTCTCGGGAGGCAACCCGTGATCTATCCTTTACTGCTTTCATAATAAGTGTAGGGGGAGCCCCGCATATGTTTGTTGTCTTGTTTCTTGTGCTGTGCAGGGATTAAAGCTTCAGAGAGCATCTTGATGACTTTTGACGAACCGTGATACCGTGTTCCCATCTTCCCGGTTCTATCCTAAACTCTTGTGATTCAATATTTAATATTTTATATATGTTCACATTGAATTCACTTTAGTTGTCCTTTCCTTAGCAAGATTTAAACAAAGTGCACAATGTCATAAGTGTAGGGGAGTTTACTCCCACATGCTTAAACATTGAGGACAATGTTTATCTCAAGTGTAGGGGGACTTCTATCGAAGTAATGGTTTTTTCCATGAATTTGCCCTCATTTTAACCGGAAAATTTGATTTTTCGACATTTTTCAAAATTTTTAATCTATTTTGGCCTAGTTGTATAGTTGTATTTTCCTTTACCATGTTTAGTTTCTTTCCATTGCTAGAATAAATTAATAAAGTGGTTTAGATTTTTCTTAGTCGTGAACATTTTGACTCAACCCGATTTTACTTACCTAAGTTTACTCTAGCTAGTATCCTTAACGTGTTTAAGTCAAGTTTTGCTAGGCTTTTATATAGGGAGCTATAAAACGCGAAAGTCTTAACTCTCACGGGTTAAGAACAAGAACTTTTCGCAAGTTCCTATAATTGATCCTAGAGAGTCGTTTATCAAGGGAACTTTAAAATGCGATTTCTAAAACTTGAAAAAGTCTAAGAATTTGCAAGATCCTATAGGCGACTCGAAAACCCAAAACTTTGATTTAATAGGCTAAGCATCCATGAGTCTCATTCTTTGAGATTTTAAACTGTAGAGAACGAGAGATGATAGAGACAATTATAAGTTCGGTATTCTTTCGTGAATTTATGTGAGTTAATTATAAGCCTATTCTCCCTCCGCTTGTTAATAAATTTATCTGCAATAAATAAGGTTGTACGATTTAAAAGGTTACTTAGCTTCTAGCCCCAGATCGTTTAAAAGTTGCTCGGTACGGATTAGAGTTCATAGCCAAGGCATAACTTATTGAAGCGTGATGCGAAGATTGGCGAGTCCGAAAAGGCCCTAACAAGGCATGAGGGCGACATTTTGTTGCTAAAGATCCAAAAGTGATGTGAAGAAACATTTATAGAAAATCAATATGAAGGATCGAGACACACGACGAAAAGCAAGAACTCCCCAAAAGTCATGGAGAAGTCTATCCGAAAAGACCCTAACAAGGTATGAGGATAAATAGATCAAAGTCCTAAAAGGAGGCGGATCGTTGTATATCGAAGTCCAAAATAAAGATTGGAGAAAAATGAAGAAGTCGTGGTCCAAAGATGAAGAATCTCTCAAAACTTCAATTGAAGAAATTTCTATTATGAAGAGAAGACCATAATTTCAAGAACGTCTCTCAAAGATTCGAAGTATGAAGTCGCTGCCAAATATCGGTCCGAGAAAGGTCTCAAATCGTGAAGCGAGTTATGCCAAGATATGAACTTTATGAGGTCCCGAGAAGCAGTTTTAAAAGATTTTGTCCTTAGCTAACTATTGATTAAATCGTTCAATTTATTTTCGACCTAAATAACTATCGAAATAAGTCAAACAATGCATCCTCGTGATCATTCAAGACAAAAATAAAATATAAGAGATACACCTAGGAATAAGGGAGTCTAAGTGAATAATTGGCCCACATGAGTTCGTGATAGTTTGCTAACTTATAATAACAATGATCTCGTTTTTAAGCTTTGTATGGGGAACGTGAAACTTGAGGATGATAAACGTTCATGGCCGCCAAAACCCAATGTAAGTTTTTAATTTCTTTACTTATTCTTATCTTTTATGTTTAGTATTTAATAAAGGCCAAGGTGGGTTATTAATGATGGAAAATGTAAACCGTGCTTTAAAATTAATGCATTGCATGAGGGCATTGCAATGGTCAAGTGTAGAGGATTTAATAAGTGTGAAAACACTTATCCTTTTACCACTTATTTCCAATAATAACAAGACCAAAACGTGTGATTTATGTCGTAAAAGTCGGAATTATGCGTGGTTTGTGTTTTTATTGTGTTTTAGGACCAAAATATGAAAAAGGAAGAAAACACGGGTTTTCACGGGCTTTTATCGAAGAAAACGGGAAAAGACGTAGTCAAAAGATCAAGAGTGCAAAAAGAACGGAAGTCCAAGGCCTATTCTGAAGATTTATCGAAGAAAAAGTCTAAAGACGGAAGTTTAACGAAGTCGAAGAACTTAAGTCTAATAGAAGAAGAAAATTAAAAGACAAGTTCAAATCCCGAGACGACAAAGACAAAGAATTAAAGTCGAGTCGAGAAAACGTGAAGAAAGCAAGAAAGAAGATGTAACACATGTAATCCTTCCACCTTCCCTATAAATACCCTCCTAATAGTCATTAGGAGGGTGGTTAGCTAGTTAGTCTTTAATTTTAGTTTTTCACTTTTTAGTTTTAGAGAGAGAAAGTCTTAAACTTTCTCTCACTAAGTTTCATCTTTTTCTTAATCTTTCAAGATTAAACATCTTTGTATTGCTTATTTTCATTAATCAAGTTCTATTTAAGCTTTTAATCCTTAATCTCCTTCTACCTTTCTTTGATTTTAGATTGATTTTGGTGCGATTATCAATAGATCCGTGTTGTTCTTAATGATTTCGTGCTTAAAAAGTTAATCTTTTGATCATTTCATAAGTTTTCATTTGATTAAGCTTTAAGACTTTTGTGCTTATTGGCTTATTTTTATGATTAGCTTATTTTCTTATAAAAAGCTTTCTTTAAAAGTTCATGTTTTTATTGTTTGATCTAAAAATTTGTTTATTTTGAGGTTAGATAAGTTGATACAAGTGCTTATTTGATTTCGTTTAGTATTGATTCGTTTTAGTTGGTGAAAAGCTTATTATAATAGCTTATTTCATTGGCTTTTTAACCGAATCCCTTAGATTTCGGAAAGGGTTATAAACCCCTTTCCGATTGGAGTATTCCGAGCAGACTCATCCCTTTATTCCGATCGACCAATCAGAAAAGGGTTTTGGTGGTTCCGATTTGCACCCCTGTTATTCCGATCACAGTGATCGGATTAGGGATTTCATATTCCGATTGAGATTCTTCCCACTTTCCGATCTGAGCTTCTTTGAATATTCCGATTGCCCCCTACTTGCAACATTCCGATTGACCTTTGTTTGTACACATTCTGATTGGGGTTATTCCCTGTTATTCCGATTGGGTCTTTTATCCCACATTCTGACAGCCCGACTTCCCGTATTCCGACCACCAGATCGGAATATATTCCGATCTGGGCTTCTTTTTGGCCTATTCCGATTTGGGAATTCTCCTTTAGTTTATTTTCTTGTTTTTGCTAAAAGTTTCTAAGTGTTAGTCTTATTTAGTGTGCTAGTACTTTTCCATTATTTCCTTTAAATTTCCAAGCATTTATTTGAACTCGTCATTTTAATATTGATCTTTATACTTCCACTTTACTCTACGACACTTTAATTTCTTGCTAATAGTTTAAATAAACAATCAACCAAACCATTCTCTTGATCCACCAAAAGACGATTGAGTCGCACTTAAGACCGGTTTTCAATTCGAAAGGATTTGGACGATAAGATTTTATACCTAGCCAAAAGCGAAGTATTAATGATCCCCTGGCAAAACTCGCAAAGACGTACCTGAAGGAAATAGTGACCAAACATGGAATACCAGTTTCGATAATCTGTGATCGAGACGGTAGGTTCACATCAAACTTTTGGAAGGCTTTCCAACGAGCCTTGGGTACCAATTTAGACATGAGCACCGCTTATCATCTGCAGACTGACGGTCAAAGCGAACGAACCATCCAGACTCTAGAAGACGTGCTACGAGCATGTGTGATTGATTTTGGAAATGAATGAGTTGACCACATTCCTTTAGTAGAATTCTCCTACAACAACAGTTATCATGCCAGTATTAAGGCTACCCCTTTTGAAGCACTATATGGTCGAAAGTGCCGTTGACCTGTGTGCTGGGCAGAAGTAGGTGAATTTCAGCTCACTGGACCAGAATTAATCCAGGAGACTACAGACAAGATCGTGCTCATAAAGCAACGAATTCAAGCTGCTCACGATCGACAAAAGAGCTACGCGGACCGGAAGCGCAAACCTATGCAATTTGAAGTAGGTGACCGCATCATGCTCAAGGTATCACCTTGGAAGGGTGTTGTACGCTTTGATAAACGTGGGAAACTGAATCCACGTTATGTCGGCCCTTTCAAAGTAATAGCCAGGATCGGGGAGGTAGATTATCGTTTAGAGTTGCCCCAGCAACTGAGTCGGGTACACTCTACTTTTCACGTGTCTAACCTGAAGAACCATTGGCTATGCCATTGGAAGGAGTTCAGTTTGACGATAAACTCCAGTTCATAGAAGAACCAGTAGAAATCATGGAGAGGACGGTTAAGAAATTGAAACGCAGTCGCATCCCGTTCATCAAAGTACGTTGGAACTCGAGGAGAGGTCCTGAGTTCACTTGGGAACGAGAAGACTCGTTCAAAACCAAGTACCCACATTTGTTCACCTGACAGGTGACTTCATCGTAAGCTTTGAGGACTAAGCTAAAATAACGGGATGGTGCTGTAAAACCTCTGATTTTATCTTATTGACTTTGTCAACTGTTGTACTTACTATTTTTGGAATCTATACAACTCCACTTTTATATGACTTATTAATAATCATATACTTTTGTCATACTATCATTTCATATTTATTTGTACATTTATATGAACTTTTAGTCTTTATTGACTACGTTGGCAATTGACTGGCCACATGATTGAACAAGGACTCATCACCTCAGTACACACTTTTGATACACCGTATCATTATTTACTTAATTTATTAAGTACTTAGATTATATTTATATGTACATATTTACATGTACTTCATACTATGAATAAACACATATCACTTTAAAACAATGTATATTATATCATACTGTCACTTATTTACTTTATTCAAGTAAAACAATTATAATGATATACTCATTATATACTTTCACCAAGTTACCTAAAGGTTTAACCAAAATACCTAGAAACTTAACAAATGCATACACTATAATACATGAACTATTATTATCTCCCAATACTTGACACAAATTAACACAATTCTCCAAAATTGCATGTGTGTGCCGTGTTTATGCATGCATACACTACCCTTAATCATTTCAAAACTTACAAGTTACCATCCACTAAGTATACTATGCCATACTATGTCTTACACTTTCCTTACACACATTACCTTTCCTATACTTCACCATACTTTCCTTACACATCACCACACACAAACATTATACATGTCATGACTTGTCCCCCCTTTGACTTCCAAACCCACAACCAAAACACACAAAATGGAGGGAAAGCAAGTTTCTATTTTAAGCATTTGTCAAATCCTACATAATATCTAGCAAATCCATTATGTATCTTTACAAGATATTAAGTACTAAGTACTAAGATACACTAGATACATCAAATCCACTCTCTCTCTTTCCTTATATCTGAATATCCAAGGATCACAAACACATACAACATAGAACATTTGAATCTCACTTTCACTCTCATCAAAACTCACGGCTACACATTTACTCTAGCACCAAAATCCTTCAACACTCATTACTACTTCATTTACTAGCCTCAATGTCTCATGCAACTTGAATGCAAATCATTGTCACTCCTACAACAACCTTGATCTTCAAGACAACAAGGAAGCCCTAAGAACACAAGTGAAGGTCACGGCTAGAATTTATTCCCAAGTGTCCACCATTGTTGAAACCAAGCTCAAGACACTACTCATTCACTTATTCATTCCTAGATCTATCTAAACAAGTAAGTAACATGAAACCTATCTTTTCTATATATCTCATTTTCATACGCATGAACATATATATACTTATCACTAGTAAAGCTTAACCTAAGAACAAATCTAAGCAACCCTAGACTATATAGGGTCACGACTTTAAATGATTTATCACTTTATGTGATGTAAAATCTTGTTAACCATAATGAACATAATCTCATGAACATGCTTAACTAGAATAACGATGAAAACCTAAGCATGCATAAAACTAGACGTGGGGTTATCCTCATGGTTTAGTGTGTTGGTTAACTTTGTAATGTTGAGATAAGCCTAGAATCACTAGATCTAAAGTTACTAACTAAAAATGTAACTAGTTGCCTTATAGATTATTAAGTTCACTAGTTGCCTTATAGAAAGTAAGCTATTAAGCCCACTAGAATAAGCATACCTAAAATAAACTTTATTTTTATTAAACAATGTTATTATAAAACTTTTGGTGTTAAAATTATGAATTTATAAAGTTTCAGATTAAAATTATGATTTTATTAAGTTTCAGGTTAAAATGGTAAATATTAAGTTTTCAGATTGATTTTGTAAATATAATAAGTTTAGGGACTTAAATGGACCTATTTAGAAACTCATTTTAACAAAAGATAAAACATAAGGACCTATGTTGTAAATAGCCGAGAGTTGAGGGTGGTATTTTAATACCATTCGAGACTTAAAACAATGTAGGAGGACTCAATTGTAATTATTACTAAGTTAGGATAAGTTGTGTAACATAGCTAGAACCTAGGGTCCCCTTTTGCCACTTACCGAAAGTAATAGGAACCTTAGGGGCCTTTATTGCCAAACAAAGAAAGTTATTCAAACCCTAAGCAAACCCTAGGGGCTATTTTGACATTTTCCAAAACTTATTTGAAGCCCTAGGGGGCGTTTATGAAGCTTTTGCTAAACCTATATATAACCGAATACTATAAGGACCTAAATTGACATTATATGAAACTTTAACAAACCCTAGTTACACGTGTAACTAGGGAGGGACTAATATTGTAATTACTTGAAACATTTATAAACCCTGGGAGTAATATGGTAATTAACCGCGGGTAATTATACAAAACGAGGGACTAAATTGTAATTTACACAAACTATAACAAACCCCAATTTACTATATATAAATACCCGATATTAAAAACGTAAAACTTAAATAAATACAACGCTCGTTATTTTTCATATACTTATAATTTAATAATTATACAAACCTTCGGGAACGTTGAATTACATATTTAAAATGTTATACATTTTTATAAACGTTATTTATATACATTATATAAATTAAATATGATTAACTTATAAAAAGAAATATATTAATTATATTTATTTCTTTTCACTTTAAATATATATAAGTTTTCCTTTTATAAATATATAAATTTCTTTATAAACGGTACAAGTACGAGAATATTAATTAAACAGATTAATTAATTAAACGATATTATTTATTTTACACTTAAAATAAATAGTTCTATAATTTGTACAACGATGAACTAAATTACAGATATCGTAATAAAATGCTTAAAACCAGTATAAGCATGCACAGACTTGTTCTGAAACTTTTATGCATTATGTTATGCATTTACTGAGACCTTATAATTATTTAGGTCGTTGACTGTATCATGAGCATCACATCAGATTATCTTGTGACTATTTGCTGTACTACTGAGGTGAGTTCATGACCCCACTTTGTATATTGACAAACTTTTAAATCCTTTTATGGGGAAGAAAACATGCAACATATTTTATTTGATGGACATAAACTGAACTACGAAACCTTGATTACATTGCCTATTGTAGATGAACCGCATGACCCCTGCATCTGAAACTGTTAGAATTTTTGAATTGTGTGAATGTTATAAATAGATCTATTTAGGATTCACCATCCCCATCTGGGTGAGTAGCGCTCACTGTGCCTAGGCCAGGACAACAGATTTTTCACATGTCAGAACTTATTATTGGGTGCATTTTAATGCGAAGGGTCCTCATTTGTTGTGGACTTAACTGTCACTTATCAGTTTCGGGCAATATGGGAACATAATTACTTTTAAGTGTTTATGCTTTATGCATTACTACTTCAGTGAATGTTTACCAAACTCATTTTATTAAACCTGTGAATTCACCAACTTTATGTTGACTCTCTAAGCATGTTTTCTCAGGAAACTGAAGCAGGTATTGACGTGCACGGAAATCAAGCATCATGATAGGATGCATTTATAAAGCTCATCTGAGGTTTTATAAACTAGGAATGATTTCAACAACTGAATAATGTTTAATACTATTTTAATAACATTTGCACTTTTATCCATGTAATAAATGTAATGATAATCTTTTATTTGTTGCTCTACATACTATCTGCTGTTGATCCACGTCACGTGACACCCAAATATTATTTCCGCTGCATTTGACCAATTTGGGGGTGTCACATTTAGGATGTTACAAATATGGTTTAAATGAGTTATGAATTACAAGGCTATTACAAATAAGAATGTAAGCGCATTTAAAGTGCATGGTTACAAATTGCAGGATTGTTACAAATAAAGACGTAAAACATTTAAATTTTTGAATTTAACCTATAATTATCTTTATAAAAGATTTGTAATCAAAAGTTGGGAAAAAAGCTATGGTGGTCAATCAAATTCGTAACTGATTTTGTTGTAATTATTGTATGATAAAACATTTGTACAGTTGGCTTTTGGACTTGTACTACTTAAATTATATTTGAGTTGATGCATTAAAATGTTGCATAATATGTTATTTTACTTGTACTACTTAAATTTTCTGCATTAATGGAAGATAGAGTGTTTAAAATGTGTAATATGTAGTATAATTATGTTTTTAGTTATTGTAAAATATGAATATAAGATTGTACTTTTAAGTAATTAGGTGTATTTATTATATATTAATTAATGTTATATTATTTTTATTTTGAAGTATGTATAAATTATTATGTATTAATTTGAGTATTGATTATTATGTATTAATTAGTATTAATATAAGCATTAAATCTTGAGAACTTAAGCATTACTATTTTAATGTTTAAGCTTGTTTTAGTTGTACATAATGTATTGAAATATGTAAGTTGAATTTTTAAGTTTCTATTAATAAAAGGCAAAAATACTTTATATGCAGTATAGATAATTATATATTACACTTTATTTTATAAATAGTAATGATTTAAAAAAAAAATGGACAATATTTTCCCCGCTAGATAAGTTGGCGGGTAAAATCCCACCACCGTTTTGGCTGTAATCTTTGTACTTTTGTTGTTTAGTGGAGGTTTTCTTCGACGACATCTCGCGGAGAAAAATCGATAGTTTTTTAACTTAAAGTTAATACTAATCAAACTTTAATTACTTTGACAATCTTTTCTCCGACGATATGTCATCAGAGAAAATTTAACAGGAAAGTTTGTCGCCCATATTTTAGTAGACTTTTTTTTGTCAAGGCTGAACCAACTTTTTTCGGCAACATATCACCAAGAAAACGATAATCAAATTTTAACCCAAAAGTCGCCCCGAGTTTGTGCCAAATAGGACGACTTTTTATCGTTTAACGAGTTTTTTCCAGCGACAAGTGTCGCCGAGGAAAAGGTACGTTCTATGATTTCTTATAGTGAGGTTGACCGTGTATATCTTAGCTCCCTATAACTTGCTTCAATGGGATTGGCTATGTTGATGTTTTTTTTGAACATGCTATGTTTATGGTAGAAATTGATTTTTGCACCCTCAATATAATTGTGAACAGTTTATGTTTAAGCACTAACAAGTAAAAATATATTTTAAACAGGCTTAGCATAAGTGTGAAGATTTATAATCTTTTTATATATAATCATAGTTTAACGAAACTTATAAAAAAAACAATCAGTTCGATTGTTCGAAGAAAATGGATATCTTAAACAGTTTCTAAAAGATAAAGAGAATTGCTCAGATGACATTTTTTGTCTAGTGGTCAGAACAAGTTATCCCGGTGATGGTTACCAAAATCACCACAACGAGCGCCATGCGTACATCATCATTTACCAAATTCACCACCTGCGTTGTCTTTTAAAAACATGTACTATTGTACATGTCAATGACATATTGACATCATGTCTACATGGAACAGAAGCTAATGGAACCATAACTAATGCTCATAGAGGGAAGATGTAGCCTCTTAATTACTTGTCCCCCAAACCTTACACACCCAATATATGCATTCGCCATTCAGCTGTGTGATTCCTTGGTGTATACTTGTTACGTTTCATAAAAGCAACAACTGTTTAGACTGAGTGATGCAGTTACTGGATATATAATTGAGAGGATCAGAGACATTGAGTGATACTGTAGTTCTGTAACACAATAAAACAAATCTAACCCATACTGTACGTACGATATACTTCTTCAGCGTGTTCAGGATACGTTTTTTGTTTTATATATAAAGTAATTAGTCGATCAACATTGTTTATTTTACGCTCAAATTAATTAGCAGCTTAGATAAAGAAAGTCGAGCAATCTCGGGTTATCTTATACTCCGTATATTTGATCTATTGTGTTACAAGCTAGGTAAGTTCTAACTGTATGCAGTTTAGTGATTTGAAATTTCCTATTCTGACATCTAAAGTCTAAACCATACATATGTGAAACATTAACTGGTTGAACACTTGAACATATTCATAAACAAACTATAGTAACTTAAAACAAAAGTTACGCATACAAATTTAAACACATTTTAAAACTAGCTTTTAGTTAAAAGGATACATTAATACAGTTACAATGATATAAAGTTTAGTACGTTACAAAGAAGAATTAGGGCTTGGATCCTCATCGTACTTGGTTTATAACCAACAATAAAAAAAAGGTAAGAACATTCAATAAAAGTTAATGGTGAACTACCTTAATAAGGTTGTCTTTGTTAAATCTTCACATCAAACTATGGAATTGAACTATACTGATTCATATGATTCCAAGCTTGAATGCCACTCCAGTTGTTTATGCTTCCATTTTGATCATTCCCTGCACTGTTGCTCGTAGTTGGAGTTGCACGATCCAGATTCAGGGTTTCATAACCATTGTCAAAGAACCACTCAGTTGCTAAACCACTGCCATTGCCAGCACCGTTATCTTTTCTTAGATCACCATCCATAGAGGATTTTGTTGGTTTTGAAGTTTCAAGATTCTGAAACAAAATGGGTTGTAATTTCTGAGATTGTGGTTCAACAACAACTTGTTTTTCATGATGTTGTTGATCATTTTGTCCGTCGCCATGACCACCACCAAACAACATAGCTAGTCTTTGTTGCTGCAGCTTGCAATGCAAATCTTGATTTATAGAGCTCAAAGACTCGATGGAAGAAGCAAGATCATTATTGTGATGAAAATGATTAGTTGTACCCATGTCATGAAGACTTGCTAGCCCTCCACCAATATGGTTATGTTGTGTTTGTTGCTGATTATGATAATCTCCTTGTTTCATAACGATATGGGATGACGAAAAAGGTAAATTAAACCCTAAAGGATCGTGGTTTACAAAGGAAGGAACAGTACTTGACGTGTCTCCATATGAAGAAGAGAATTGGTTAGTGGTTGTTACCCTGGGAGCTAGATTTAGCCCACCAAGTTGAAAATCAATGGGAGAAAGACCATAGTATTTCATCCCACCAATATCTAAAGATGAATCTTTAGCGGAAGATTCCCCTAGAAAAAACCTCGAGGAACAAGATTTTGTTTTCTTGTTCTTCCTACAACTGCCCCCAATAGGGACGTTGCGAATAGCCCCACCTTTAGTCCAGTATCTTCTGCATGCCTTGCAGAAGTGTCTGGGCTGGGTGAGGCTATAGTTGTTGTAGTAGCAAAATTTCGTGTTGGGCGAATCACATCTAGGACACTTTAGGATTTGCTCTGGCGGCTTTAGCGAAGATGTTTTCCGTCCGCCACCGTTGCTTTGACCTTCATCTTTGTTAGCTTCTTTTGATGTTATGTTGTGTGACAACATAGAGATCATGTAATTTATTTCTATTAGTGGTGTATATGATGAAACCCTAATAGCAATTTATGAGACGGACAAAGAGAGAAGTAGGATGTAGGTAGTTTGAGTTTCCTTTGGAAGACGCAAAGATGCACTCAATTGAATGAAATCATGGTTGATCATGAAGGATGAAAGATGTTTCCTGTGAACTTCATCAAAGAGTATAGTTGGAGGGTTCTAATTCTGTTATTTCTTTTAATGAGTGTAAAATTGGTGTCTTTGAATGTGTTAGATTTGAAGGAAAAGAGAAGTATGGGTACAAAACACACACATGGAAACGAGACAAAAAAAAAAAAAAAAAAATCTTAAAAAGAGACTTCCAAGTATATCATAGAGAGGACATATGCATGAGAGACAATAACACAAGAGACAAAATTAAGCGTTAGGCTGAATATTCAAGAGTGGACAGATAGTAAAATCTCTATCGCTAAACGTATTGTAATAAATTTAACAAACATGAACTTGCATGATGTTTTATTGTAGCATTATCTTGATCGTATCTTCCGACTGCAATGCAGATTCATGGTGTGCAAATTACCAACAAATCAAAACTGTTTTTGGAAAAAAAAAAAATCGCATTTGTAATTGCGGTTTTTCAAAAAGTATAAATTCACACCGCGCAGTTTTTGTGGTTTCGGTTTTGCGGATTTTTAGCGGTTTTTCCGGATTGTAACCGCACCGCACCACGTCTTATGATTCATAAAATTTATGTGGGTTTTTGCGGTTTTTGGTTCATATTTTTGATTATAACAATGCATATAATTAATGAAAACACACATTACTTAGAATATTGTTGATAATATGCACTAGAACCTTTATAACACCCATTAAATAATCGATGTATCATTTTTCGGGTTTATATAACAAATGCGCGGTGCGGTGCGGATTTTGTGGGGTAGTTTTATGAGTAAAACCGCACCGTATTTTGCGGTTTTTCTTTTCTTAAAACCGATCAACCGGTTTTCGCCGTGATGCGGTTTTTGTGATGCTGTTTTTAACGGTTTTTGCGGTTTTACGGTTTGCGGTGCGATTTCTGCTCACCCTAAATTTACGTATAAGTCATTAAAAAAACTCGAAAGATTACACTATTAAGTGATAAATATTAGGTGACCGAAGCTCGTATGTGAGTTTAAGAACTACTAGAATTTAATAGTGTTTATGTAACTGTCATTATAAATAGTGATCATATTATATATAATACCGACAGAGTTTAAATTTTTTGCATGGTATCATAAGGTATGATCTTAAGACATACTCGATCATCAAGTCGCCACTGCTTACCACCCCGTCACATCTCAAATATCCATCTCAAGTACGATCTTGAGACCTGCTCAGTCATCAAATCGCTACTTCTATACCTCCAAATCTTCATTATCAAAACTTATCGACAGTCATGAGCCATTGTTATCCTTTCAAAGTACCATTTTCCTTACACAAGAAAATGGTTTATCAACCGAGGGATGCTCCCATCGATATGATGTAGTTATTTCTTTAACCTCTATTTTTTTTCTTTATATGGTGTGAACTTGTGTTTGCTTTTTATTTTAATTTAATAGTGAAAAATGGTTGTCATTTGCTTTGTGCTCATAATCGTTTTTTTATAAAGTTTTTTTTTTCATTTGTCATTTATTTTTATATAAAAGAATACTTTAATAAAATATTATAGGTTGCATCTCACTGGCTTTCTCAAGCAAGCAGATGATTACAACAAGAATCATCACATCAAGTTTCACAAAATCATTAGAAAGTTGCCTCTTCTCGATATCTCTCTACGTTTGAAATGTTAAACTTCAATTGGATCGTTCGAAAACCTCTCGCTCCGACTGCGAGAGAGAACTAAAGATTAGTCGGACCAAGCTCGTATGTGAGCTTAGGGCTCATTAAGTTTAATAGTGTCTATGTAATTGTTATTATAAATATTCATCAATAATATGCATAATATCGACGAGGTTTAAGCTGTTCTACATACAAAAGGCATGAAACCAATATACTACATAACATAGTACTAACATAAACATGGTACGTACCAATCAATATATCTTTCACTTAGCTTAAATACATACAATTACCAAGCCCTATTGCAAAATATTAGAACTACGTTATTTTCCATTTCTCCTAACGGATCACCTTTATTGACTACATATGTAGTAGCTTAAATCTCGCTCAATGAACAAACCTAAATGTTTTTCCCGTCTTTAACCAAAACTTTTAGTGACTACATTAAGACGTTAGGGACTTCATGTAGTTGCTAAAGGTCGACTAGACAAAACAAATCCTTGTTAAATCTTTGATTTTGACTTCCACTTATAAAGTACAAATAAGAGAATGGTATACCACTTAATTCTCTGCCTTTAAATTCAGTTAAAAGGGTACTTATTTGCAAAAGAAAATACTTCGTAGTATGCAGTAGTAGCAGTCAGTACTGATAGTGAAAGAAAAAAGGATAACAGGAATGGAGACTAGGATGCACGGGATAGTATAGATGAGGCTTAACCCATCCATACCCTAAAAGGAGATTTAGAGATATCTACTTTATAATCCTAAAAATATTTTCTATCGATCTACGCCTATTTTTCACTCATGTATGTTCGTATTACGATCAGTAGCTTCATATTAATCTCTATCCTCGCATGATTTGTTAGTAATTCTTGTTCATCGATTTGTTTTTTGTTTTTAGGTTATATTTTTCCTTTCAAAATCGTTTTTATTTTGGTTATTTGCATTCTTATCTTCGATCGATTGATCTTCTTGGTTATTGGCTTACTATTATGTTCTATTTGCGTTGATCTATTTAGATACAATATGTATTTGTAGGTTTGTGTTGTTCTATTGATTCAAGACGTAGTTGTGGTTGTTGTTTTGGTTTGCATGTGACAGGTATGAAGGCAATGTTTTTATATCCAAGATGGGGGAAGAAGATCTCTAACAAGAGTAAGGTTGTGGAGGTTCCATATGATAATACGACCGATCAGGGGGATGCCAAGGGTTTGAAGGTTGTTAGTTGTTAGTTGTTAATTGTTACTTGTTCGAGAAACAGTAGTCATACTGTCGTTAAGGACACTATGGAGCAGCCACCAAGTTCTACTCCAGATCCTAAGGTTGTAATTCGTTCGCTAATATATTTACTAAGAAATCCAATAAGAAAGGTCTTAACTTTCATACTTTAGTAACACCTACGGTTAATGAGGGTAAGGTGATGGTCCCGCTGGATTCTTTTCGTACAAGTGAAAAGTTTGTTAATTTGGTATATGGTTTTTTCTTTAGAAAATGGATAGGATACATTGTTTCTAGCAAATTATGTTAAGAATACTTAGAGTAAATTTGGGGAAATTTATGCTTAACTCGTCGACATGTTTGTTTTTCTTCTAATTTAACTCTAAGGATGGTATGGGAGCTATGCTTGAAAGTGGTCCCTTCTTTATTCGTAATGACTCAATTATATCTAATAAATGAGATCCGAATATGAACATGTTGAAAAAAGATGTAGGAAAGATTGTGGTATGGGTGAAGCTTCATGGTGTTTCTATGACAGCGTTTTGTGAAGACGGTCTTAGTGAAATTTCTACAAAGTTGGTACTCTTGTGATGCTTGATTACTATATAATGTGTCTGAAATCATAGGCTATATCGAGTTATGCTAGAGCAATAATTGAGCTACGTGTGGAAGAAGAGTTATGTGACAACCATGGTTTAAGCGGGTTGTCATTCTGTTTGACATTAGTGTGAAGTGTCTTTTTATGTGTTTTAATTGTGTGCTTATGTGAATTTTGTTATATGGTGATTGAGAAACATGAATGATAACAATCATGATGCTTGATGAGATGGAAAAGAAATTTACATGATTTTTATCATGGTAAATGGAAATGAGAATTGGTAATAATTATGTGTAGTTAAAATTATCGTGTAAGCAGTGGCGGAGCCAAGAATTTTGACCATCGAGGGCATCGGACGATAAAACATTGTTAGTGTGACTTGAAAAAGTCGGCTCAGGTTAGACTGAAGGCAACAAAAATGTTAACGTTGCCGATTAAACGCAACAAAAATACTATGTCTCAATACAATTAAAGACTCATTATGTACGACCGAGCATGTCCATAAAAATAAAACTTTACTCGTATTTTCAATTGGTTTAGTTGTTACAAGAAATCTATAACCCTTAAATACAATTAAAGAACCAATGATATCAACATGATCGTAAAAATTATACTAGTAGTAGTTGTTCTTATGAAAACCATCATTTAATTATTAAAATTTCATTGGCATAGTAACTAATCGTGAGGTGTGAAAAGTTATAACACAATTATGCCATTTAAATCCTAAAAGAATGCATTAAAAAGACTTTCCCCCATTAAATAATTAAAACTCAAACTCTTTTACTTTGTACTGTTATTGACCCACCCAAGTACAGTAGCCAATACCCCACAATACTTTCACAATTCCCTAGTTCCTTTTTACTGTAGATCTTCTTCTTCTTCTTTTCATTTACCCCATTAACGAAATAAATAGTCCACCAAAAACAGTTTTGACATTAAAATCACTTTGATTTCTAGCAATCCAAGCGAGTGTTGAGGGCACTTTGAAAATTTGCTTGAGGGCATCGAACATTATCTCTACCAATTTAGTGAGTCCACAAGAGCTTTGTTGGGGGCAACGCCCCCCACTCCTATAAAGGTGGCTCCGCCCCTGCGTGTAAGTAATGTTTTCGTTCACATATATACGTATTATATGTATTATATTAGTATATTAGAGGTTTTAGTAAAGTTTCTAAATTTAGAAATGATAATTTATGTATTTTTAGTTTCTAATTTATTTAACTAGTTTTAAATTAAATAGTATAATAATTAGTTAAAGGTTCTTATAAAATAAAATAAAATAAATATATACAACTTTAAGAACTAAATCTAAAAGAAAAAAAATTAAATTATATATATATATAATCAATAAAAAGAAGGAAAAGAGAATTTGACTCTAATTAGGAGATTATTTAAGTAATTATCCTAAACCTTTTTAGAAAGTCTACAATTACACAAACTTTAACTCCTTCTCCTTTTTTTTTGAACATCGATTTTTACAAGAAGATGGATTTCGTAATTTTTTTATGGTTTCTTCAAAGGTAAGTTCATTAATTCATTAATTTAATTATCGTAACAATTACAAGTGAAGATTAGGGTTTGTATTAAGTAGGGTTTTTAGATTAGGGTTTCAATAAATATGAGATTATTAATGTTAGGGTTTGTATAATCGGTTATGGTTAGGGTTTATATGATCATATGATAATTGATTAGGGCTTAGTATAGCTAACGGTATTGATTTAGGTCACTACATAAAATAGGTTTTGTTGAAAAGATCATAACGAGTTGATAAAATATAGTTAGATCGATTTGGAAACCGGAAGGCTTAAATAGCTTTCTCAAGAGCCTCTAGGAGGTCGGGGTATTCAATCCCATGATACTCAAGGAGCAGGGCGTCGTATCCCAGAGGTTCTACTAATGCATCGTATAGCGGGTCCAGTTAGAGAAAATTGTAGCTCAAAGAGTTATCTTCCTATAGGATCAAGATTCAACTCAATTGGAGGTCGGGAAGGTTGTCAAATGTTTATTACAAGTTAAGTGTGTAAACCACTGAATTTAACGACGAGAATTAAGTTAGGTTTTGACTTTATTAAAATACTTATTCATGTTTTCAAAAGTTGGTAAACACATAAAGTATGTTTATATATTGTGGGAGTCCCTGGATTTTTGGCTAAGCAAGCTAGCATGAAACGTTTAGAGTATAGAATCAAGACTGGATCTGGACACTTTGTATTCACGAATTTTTAAAAGGTATGTGTGTTATGACTGAAGGGTTGGGAAAAATCACAGAGGGTTACAAATCATATAGGTAACATGTAGAATTTTGGTGGAAGCTTAAGTATTTTATTTAGGGTCGTTTTGTGACGATAAAAACTAGATTATTTTTTAGTAGATTTTAAATGGGATAGTTTAAGGTTAAGTGAGCTATTAGAACATGTAAGTGTATTAAAATGAGATAAGTAGATAATAGATATGTATCCATCATAGTGATTGTTATATCGTGTTGGGTTAGTAACTTAATCGATGGTAACATATGTTTATTTATTTGTATAGATTATTTTCGTAGGTTGTGAAGTATTTGAACTGCTTTCTAAGAGGTGGGTTTTACAGTCCCTTTTTACTTATGTTTTTGGATGAAAATGATACTTGTTTTTAAGTATGTACCGTGATAATTGTTTTTAAAATGTTGAACCTATGTTGCTTGTTATGTGCATGTTATGTGTATCTCATGTGTATGTTATGGGATGTCTGATATGAAAACAGGCGAGACGCGAGGTGTAGTAAGACGTGGCCAAGAGGTATTGGTGTAGTCATGACTGGAACGTCTTTGTGACGTGTGAGCCGGAGTGCGATTCCTTTATGGAGTTAGCGACTTCATTTTGGATGGAATGGTTTGTGCATAATTTCTTTAACATAATTATAAAAAAAAATTATGAAATGATTATGAGTATGATATAATAAGTATGATTATTAGTGTAATTACTATGCATGTATTTTCGATAACTAGTATGATCACGGTATAAATTGTTATTATCCTGAAACTCTCACCAACCATTGTGTTGACACCAAAACATCATTTCCAGGTAATCACATTGCGAATTAAGGAGTTTGCTTTGGAATAGTTGGACCTTAGGATTGCATTTGCGAAAGAAGTTGCTTTATGTTTAGACTTTTATTTTGAACTTGTTATTTGAATTATGTATTATGTGAGTGTTCGTTGTTTGAGTAGATGTTATCATGGCACGTCTATGTTATGTTTATTTTATGTCATTGTTCGTTTTCTCTATTGTGACGCCATTGTGTCGTGATGATATCTATTGTTCATGTCTTGCAATTCCGTCTTGGCGAGATGTGATTAGTTGAAAGATACTATTGTGGTGGTTATGCGTAAACTAAAAAGTGAGGGTTATTATATAAGCACTATTCGTGTAGAATAAGAATAGAAACCCCTATATGCTCGACCTGTAAGATTTTTGGTCATTTACTTGATGACTGACCTAAGGCTACGAGATCCACTTGTTCCATGAATGTGAAAAAGCATACGCAAGCAAAAAGGGGTTTACCGGTTGTTCTCATCGTGAACTTTAAACCAGTTGGTCCTAAGATTACTCAAGAATATTGAATGGTTAGTAAGAAGAATACTACTTCAAATGGTAGAACAAAGCAAGCTACTTTGGGGTATAATATAGAGGTTACTCAAAGTAAAGAGGTTAGTAACTCAAATTCTTTTGATGCACTTAGTTCTGCTAAGAATGATGATGATTTGGGTATAAATGGTGGGGTCTCTAATTCTTACGGAGGATTTATGTTCGAGGACGGTACTCTTCGTCTCGATGGTAGTAACACCCCGATTGATTGTAGAGAAAATTGAGAAGATTAGAAAGAAGATTGCTAAAGGTAAATTTACTCTTGTGGGTGATCAAGGGAACCCCGGTTCCTAAAAAAGGAGAATATTTAAGGTGAGCTAAATGAGAAGGATGTATTCACACTTATGGATAATGATATGACAAGTTATTTTGCTTCTAAAATTTTGGATTTGAGATATGGGACTAACAGTTTATGGAACAATAAAGTGATTCTTACAAAAATGTTACCGATGACTATGATCCATATAATGATGATATGTATGATGATCAGGAGATTTCGGGCAACGTCCAAAATATTATTGATAATCTTGGAATCAAAATTTATACTGGAAGCAAGAAATATTAGTTTTTTTATGTTATATGTGAGTTTGAAGTAATTTTATATGTATTATTTTTTTATAAAAAATTGTTTGCTTTTGTAACAAACGAATTTGTTTACCTACATCTTTAATACTTAACTTTTTTTTAAATAATAAAATTTACTAAAAACCTATTAAAAAAATTAGGAGGATTTACCCATGTATGTGCTCCTGTTTTA
This sequence comes from Glebionis coronaria, assembly GCA_025667525.1. NCBI lineage: Eukaryota > Viridiplantae > Streptophyta > Magnoliopsida > Asterales > Asteraceae > Glebionis > Glebionis coronaria. The sequence goes on from CM046881.1 coordinate 231,621,898, forward strand.
GAATTAACAAGCATACAAAACCCGCGCTTCGCTGCGGTGGGTCTTCTTTTAAGCTTTTCACAATGTAACTCATACTTGCAATATCAAAGAAATAGTAACATAAAAAGGCTACCAATGTTATCAATTATCTCCACGCTTGTATTTGCGCCCGCCCTGAGCAACAAAACAGTTTTGGCACTCTAGTTTCCGTTGCGATACCTACATACACATTCATAAAACTGCAATGTATCAGTGACAACTCTAAAGTGAGTATTGATTTCTTTAAATCAGATTTGCCATAAAGCAACTTAATTTAAAGGTGAAGCAAAGGCAATGTTTCTGAGACATGAGGGGTTCCTCGGGTGTTGGAATCATTCATGAACCACCAAACTTTATGAGAAACAGTGATGTTGTATTATGTATACCGCATAAGTATGTAAATGTATTACTTCATATATCGCAATTTTCAATCAACATTAGCCTTTAAAGGCAATTGAAGATAGACCATATACAAACACATAAGTCATTCTAAGATAAATTGGTTCATATAAGATTACGTATGTGCTGTTTTAACTTAATCAATTCATAAAGAAAAAGAGCATAATCATTGTAGCATCTTTCCTTTTACATACGACCAATTTCCATCAGATGAGATATTCATCCTTAACACATTTTTTATTCATACACCAACTTATCTTAGTATAGCATATGGTCTGCATTTTTTTAATCATCTTATTAAGCACTTATATTTTATTATCATATTTTGGTTGTCAATTTTTTTCCCAATGAAACTCTAGAAAGTGTAACATGACACTGTGATTGGAAGCAATGGTTCTTAGACAGCATGTCCTGAGAACAGTATAGCTTAACATCGTATACTACATTCTTATTTACTTTCACCACCATTTCATTAATTGATCAAATCTAGTAGAATGATATTGTGTTTGCTAGTAGTAAAGATGTATTACCTAATCTCCGGTTTCGCTTCAAATGTAGTAAGAAAGTATTTCCATTCATCGGTTAAAACATATGCAGACACCTCGTCAACAACATCTTCATTCATGTATTGCATCATCCTAACGAAAAATAAAAAATGGGCGCATTTTAGCCCAACAAATCCTGAAAATAAGCAGGAAAAACATATTCGAAAACATGGGAAATCAAACGTGAACAAACGCACACAATAAACAACAATCATTACTAATTAGTAAATAAAACTAACGTAATACATGATGGCTTCACTTACTTTGGACTTCACTTCCTGAGGTAGTACATGATGTATGATTTGTGGCCGCCTTACCATCTAGCAAGACATATCAATAAACCAAGCATAATTCAGTAGCTTTTAGAGTTTCAAATTATTATTTTTTTTTCAATTCCTTACTCATCTTAATACAGGTTATGGCCATCAAATTACCCACATTTAGCAAAAGCGGAAGCACTCAAGTTCAACATAGGTTAAAGCACTCAAGTTCGAAGCAGGCTATGAAACAAAAAAAGTTTTAGGCATTGTTTATGTAAACTGCTTATCCGCTTATAGATTAATCAAGCACCAAACTACTAATATCAAAATGCGTGCCGGCAAGCAACGGAAACACTAAAAATTGCTATTAACAATGGCTAGGCATCACTTAATTACTGTATCCCAAATAAGTTAACTAAACCTTCAGAATTAGACAGAATTCGAAACGAACAATCGGAATGAAAACCACTATCATTTATTACTGTATAAAGTAAAATTCATACATCAGTAATACAAAGTTGGAGTAGTTTTTTGTTGCACTGGACCTTTTCCATACCTACAATTGTACAATGAACACAAATCAAATAAACCGTATAAGAAACCCAAAACATTAAAAGTACAATAAACCAAAACTCATGTCATAACAAACAATGAAAACCAAAACCCCAAATTTAATGTTCGCCTTACAATATCCTTAATTTTCAATCAGAAACAACTACCTCGATAAAAAAACTACACGCGCAAAAAAAATCAGATAAACTTACAAAAGGATTTGAGTTCGAATCGACACATTGCAATTCACGGGTTTCTTGTGCAACACTAATCTGCCCCATCAATGCAATTTGATGAGTTTCTTCTTTTTGGCGGGTGTTTTTTTCTCACACGTAGCGCATCACGTGTTTGATATCGAAACAGATGTAAAAAAAACACACCTCTGCGTTTCATCTTGTCGCAAGCCCCATTTTTTTTCACAGTGACTTCTCACCAAAGAAGATAACACGCAATATCGCCCCTCCAAAACGCAGCCTTTAATGGCCTTACCAAAGACTTGCATGATTAGGCTCAGATTTGTATAGGCTAATCAGATCATGAATTGTCCGACCTCCGCTAAGGGTGCAAAGTTATCCGGTTGCATAGCGGGCACGTATACCATGCCGTCCGGGCTTTGCCATACCAACTTAGGGGCGACAAATATCAACTTTGCGGTCTTGATAATATACATCATCTAATGTAGCAACACCTGTTTGATCGATACCTGAAATTCCTAACGCCTTGCTAGTAATTCCGTCACTCTAATCTGCATAGATAATTGAACCAAGAATGAACACAAATAGGATGATCATACTATGTCTAAAAGGAACCTTATTTCCACAACTTAACTGCTTAATAAGCTTTATCATGTGAAAATAGGTATATACTGATACATAACCCAAAAGTAAACACTCTAAAGTAACAAAACCACTCTACGAATCTGTCACCTAAACATTTTAACAAACACATGATATGCACTTGGAGAAATTAACAAATCTCTTCTATTAATCAACATATCTAATTACCTATACATAACCATCTACACCGTACCACTACATCAACATCCCAGCTCCTTATGTTCGATTTTTATAGAAGAAGAAATCCATAAACAAACAAAACCCCTAATATATCTAAAATAGATAGTCGAAACAAAAAATATTGGATCTTAGTATTTATGAAAAAAAAGGATTAAACCTCAAGAAAAAAGACGATTAACATCTTCATTAGTTGAACCCGCTGGAACCTTTGCTACACTGTCACCGCCGAAGCCGCCACCTCTGCTTCCTATTAGATCTAACTAACCCGGCCTATTTATGGGTTTGATCAAATCATTACAGGTTGGTATGACCCATCAATCCCCAAAAAGCAACAAAATTTAAAAAAACCACAATCATCATCACATATGAGTAACTAAGATAATTGATTGAATGGTAGAAACAACTAATAAATAAAACCATCAACACTAACCCTAATTGAGATACAGATTCTAGGATGGCCTGGGAGAAACTTCTGGAGAAAAAAAATGCTAACGCTTTGTGTGTGTGAGTTTAGATGTCTAAAATGAGTTTTCAAGGAGGAACACGTATGTATATACGTGTGATGATGATAGACTATAGTGGGAAGTTATAACGCAGCTGAACAACACGTGGTCGAAAACTTTTCCCGCCAAAACAACCTATACTAATAAAATAATCAAAACGCTTCGCTAAACAGTATATAGTATTAATAAATATAGCCTGTGCATACATGTCGATCATTAACAGTGTTTACGCAGATTTTGTTAGGCTACTCGCAACGCAGTCGGGATTTCTTGGTCGACTCTCGGTCGCGACCGGGTCGCTGCGTTGCGGCGATTCGGTCGCCGGAGTCGGTCGGCCACAATTCGACCCTAGTCACGATCTACTTGATAAACTCGGTCTTCATGTTGTGTATGTGTGTTTGTGTGTTTTATAAAAAAAAAAAATTAAAATTTAACATGTTTTAATAGTGTTTTAATTATATAAACTTTATAAAAAAATTCCAAAATTTAATATATTGAGCTTTTTTTAATTCCTCGCAACATATATTAATTTGACAATTTTTGGAGCTAGTTTTAGCTAATGCATTATACCCTCTTTACTTCTAATTTTTGTAATATTTTTTAGTTTATGTAATGTTTTTTTTTTAGTGTAATGCGTGTTGTAAGGAATAAATTTTTTTTTTTTTGGAATAAAATGTTATTTTTATTAAATATAAAATGTTATTTTTATTGAATATAAAATGTTATTTTTATTGAAAATAAAAAAATAAATTTTGAATTAGGTCGCACTAGGTCGCCGGGTTGTGGCAAATAGGTCGCACTAGGTCGCCGGTTGAAAAAACTAGGTCGCGACCTAGTAGCGTTGTGGGTAGCCTTAGTTTTAATCAAATGTACGTAGTATCACTAAAACTAGGTCGCGACCTAGTAGCGTTGTGGGTAGCCTTAGTTTTAATCAAATGTACGTAGTATCACTACTTACTATACATGCATGCATGCAAACAGTTTTACGATATATGCCAATCTTTCAATCTTAAATTATCTCCAACTAATTAAGATATAACTGTTACTTCTGAATATATTGTCTTATTGATCCCATATTTAATTTTCATATATTAAGGTTATTGTTCAAATTTGAGTTAATTGAATGATAAGGTATTTTAACTAATCATTATTTATGAGTGTGTAGTGAATTCTTTTTTCTAAACCATGAAACTTTTGAATTTGTGTGTTTCTATGTATTTTGTCCATGTAAAAATGATCATTTACCATCGATATCAATTACTTACGTAGTACTGAAGGGTAAAATCGCCAAAAGAGCATCACAAATTCAAAAGTTTCTTATTTTAATAGGAAAAGAAGCCCGCTATATAGAACTATAAAAAAATTGCAACTTAAATGCATTTTCAGTTATTCTACCAAGTATCCAAAAACAAAGAAAAAGAAATAAAAATGTTATTCCCTTCGTCCTAAATTTATATTCTTTTTATAATATTTTGAGACGTCCCAAAATTATATTCCTCTTTCAAAAATAGATATAACTAATATAAAAAGTTTATCATATTACCTTTATTGTTATTAGAAATTACAAATTATATACAAAGTTTTAATTAATTATATAAGGGTAAGAATGTCATTTTACAAAAAAATAAGAGAGATAACGTAATAATAGTGATATTTTCTAAAACAATGTATTTTTGTTGGGAGACAGTTAATTTAGGACGGAGGGGTATTAGGAATTTAAGAATAGTGGTGATCAACAACTGGAGAGGAAAGTACAACTGTACAAGTGAAATAAAGAGTAGCACAAGCATAGGTTTGGCAGGCAAAACAGCTTTGTCCCTTGCTTCCATTGTCATGTCCCTTTTGACTCCCATTCCACTTTTGCAAAAACTATCAACATTTTCAAATCTATAATGTTCATGTCAAATTACTATTTTAAGTAAATATAGAATTTCATTGCCTTGCTTCGTTTATGAAATTATCTTTCTTATCAATCATCATAACATGATGATACCATTGTTTGTAAAAAACCAACTCAACTTGGAGGATCTGCTATATGTATGCATTATTTGTTGGCAATAGTCTTTTGTTCGTCAATACATTAAGTGGTCGACATCGTCTGTGTTATGATCTCAACGTAAACTAAGCCTAGGGCGTGTTCTATTTTTTTATGTTGTGTTTTCGAGTTTTTCTTTTCGAGAATAGAAATGGTGGGTAAAGAACACTAAATATGAGAAGCGGAAAGAAAGAAAGCTGCACTTATATTTCATAATCTCGAGACGAAAGAAAATGGACCGAACATAGACAAAGTCGTGTTCTCGGAAAAAAAGACACAATTGTTAATTATAGTTATGCCTATCAATTCTTTTTAATTACGGAACTTGCATATTTATTTTAAAAAGGCCGGATTACTTCAGACATACCAAAATAAAAAAAATGAACAATAACTCTAATACGAAATCAGTAATATTCACACTACTAATCACAACATTTGGAAGGGCCGGGTCCTCCTCGATCCCTACCAAGTTCGGTCCTTAATATTAGCCCATATATTTAGCAATGATATATTTAGCAAATCAATTAAACATAATTATAAATACATTAGGAAACATACACCTAATGATGTGATATCAATCACATTGTTTGATTGATTAGCTTTCTTATTATGTATCTAAAAGATGAGTTGTAGATGAATGGTCTTAGATCAATCCTTATCACATTTGATTCGGAGGGATCACGCTGATTTTCTTCCGCTTTATTATTTTTCATAATTCACTTTTTTTTCAAAATAAACACATCTCATATTATGTTGATTTAGCAAATCAATTAACAAGTTTTGTCTTATCGGTACATCCTTTGTTTAACTGCTGGAGATCATTTTTGTTTTTCGCAAATAGTTGCTCGCAAAATTGTTGCTCATACCTGAAGGCAAAGCTAGCCATGACGTAAAAAAAAACGTCACGCAAAGGGTGAATTGCTGCAAGTAATTAACAACTATGCTGCTGAAAACCATTATGTTTTCGTTCCAAAAGAACTAACGGAGAAGATGCTCGAAGAAACAAAAAAAAAAGAAGATGTGACTTTGCTCCAGTCTGAACGTTCGAAGACCTCACGCTCACACTGCGGGGGAGTATTAGCCCATATATTTAGCAATGATATATTTAGCAAATCAATTAGCTGTATCATTGCAATTATCATTTATGTGTGATGAGCTGTGATTGTATGTGATAAGCTCTATCCTTTTCCCTTTATCTATTTATATGTAATCTTTGAAGAGAAACAGAGAACTAAAAACATTCTTCTCAATCTACACACATCTAGCAATTCTAACACTTAATTTTTTTTTTCTATTTTGTTTGGGAAAAACTCGTGAACATAATATTTTTTCTATTTTTCTTTAATTTCTTTTCTGATTTCTTTCAAAATAAAATTCGAGAATGTAATGTTAGTTTAAGAGTATGTTTGTGTGGTATTTTGGTGAAGAAAAAGAGTCAACGGTCACGACAAAGCATGAGAAAGAAAAAGTTGTCGAATAATGAAGAAAAAGAGATGTAATGTTAACATTGGATAAATATCAATGGTATCATTTGCATAAGCAAATGTATACGCTTTCAAATAAGGTGTTTACCTATATTTAAATGGATTGTACACTTTGCGAAAAAGTCCCGTAATAACTAATCAGGATTTTAGGCATATGAATTTCAAACTTGTTATGGCATATATAGTACATTCTTTCACCTTCATGTAAATAACTACATTTAATAACCCAAGCATAGTTATAAATTAAAAGATATGTAATCAATGTATCGAGAAAGGCTTATCTAAATTTTCCATGCAACAATTTTCTTGGTTCACTAAACACTCTTAGGCTGGTGGGAGTGGCTTAGAAGCCACGAGTGAGTTGACTCAATTCACGCGCAACCCCCACTCTACCTACCAAAACTCGCGCGTAAGTTCTTCCCAGGCAAAAAAAAAAAAACACAGGCAAACTCACCTGGGTGAGTCTATACAATTGGGCCCCACCACTAAAATCTAACCGTTAGTTTTTTTAATAAAAAAAATTACCCAAAATTTACTACTACAAATACCCCATCATCTTATTCAATTTTCACACACAAAAAATCAAACATCTCATTTTCATCTCCTCCAAATCATTTCTTAAGAAAACACACCCCGAACCACCAACAAACGTCGAGATAGGCCAAATACCCAAAATTCACCACACACACCGCTAGGAACTTTGTACCTAGAAAACCCGTCACCCGGTATCACCATACGACCACCATCATTGTATCACCCACAACCTTACCAAAACATACCTTACCGTTGCCCGGACTCAAGTCAATACCCTACCCAATACCCGAGCCAATACCTAAGTCAATTCCATAGTCAATACCCAAGTCAATACCATAACCAAAACCCAAGCCAATACCAAAGCCATAGGGGTGGTTCCTCATCACAACCCGCCTATGAAACTCAAGATTGCTACCTCCCGCAGTATTCAGACTCGTATGAAAGTCAAGGGTTTGCTTCGTATCAACAAACCGGGTCTCCCGAGCTGGAAACCGTTCCCGAAACTCAACAAACGGTCCAAAAACCTAAACCAAAGAAGGCACTATCTAGGGGACGTCAAAAGAAGAAGGCGGTCGAAGAACCTGCAAAACGACAACAACATTGGACAACAGCGGAGGAAATTATTTTGGCAAAAGGTTGGGTTTCCGTGTCTAGTGACAACATTCATGGAAACGAAATGAGTACGCATGGATTTTGGACAAAAATCCTTGAGTACTTTGAGAGCAAAACGGAGGAACCCGGGGTTCGTACTTATAATTCTTTAAACGGGAAGTGGAAGACAATTCGACCTTGTATAGCTCGTTTTTGTGGTGTTTATGGTCAACTGATGCAGATGGGGCCTAGAAGTGATGCATCAGATGCTGATTTGATTAATGAGGCGTTGATGCATTATGAGGCTCAAGTTAGACTACCGTTCAAATTTCGTCAGTGCTGGGAGGTTGTGAAAGACTGCCAGAAATGGAAGGAGTAAGAATTGCCTAAAGAATTAGCTAGGACTTCCAAAATAAGCAAGAGATACAAGTCATCTGGGTCTAGTTCGTTTAATACAAATTCTATGGATGCAAGTAACAATGTGGATGTTGATGCCACTGATAATGAAGAAGTGCAATCGATCCCACGTCCAATGGGAAGGGACAGAGCTAAGGCTAAGTCTAGAGGGAGCAGAGCTTCGGGGGAGTCGAGTACAAACGATGAGGCTTTGGCTAGGTTGATGTTGTCTGGGTTGGGTGAACAACAAGAACGGGCCTTTGTTGTGCAGGGTGAACAACAGGCCGCATATTTTGAGATGAAGAAGAAAGAGATGGAAGTCCGGAAAAAAGAAGTTGAAGTAGCCCGAAAAAAGCAGGAAAGGGAAGACTTGGACTTTTATATGCATCTTATAGATCATTTGACGGGACGTGATCTCGTAGTCGCAGAGTGGCGCCGAGCTTAGATCAAAGAGGCCTATAATATCCCGTTTTAGTTTTTTTGTAAATGTTATTTTTTAATTTTATATGTTTTTATTTTTTATTTTCGTACTGTGTTTTAATATTTTATGTTTTTATTTTTAATTTCGTACTGTTTTTTAATTTTTCCGTGTACCCGTGTTTTAATAAAATGTATGAGTAAATGTTTTAATTGTATGAATAAAAAATATTTAATAAAAAATAGGGGTGATGTGGAGTGAGTTTGAGTGAGTTTGGGTGAGTGTCATTACCTCCTGTGGTGAGCTTAGGTGAGTTTTAGTGAGTTTGGTAAAAAGGTGACGTAACGCTGAAGTGGCGGTGAGTGAGTTTTCACCTACTCCCACCGGCCTTAGTTTAGTTCAAAAAAAACTAAAAGCTCTAGTTTCGTTATCAAGTTTTTTATGTATGTATTCAGTTAATAAATAATATTATATTCATTTTAAAATTATTGTCTAATATCTTAGTTATTCTAAAATAATTGTTTATTTTTAAATATAATAATAAAATATATTTGAGTATTATAATACTTTTACTTGAATTTATTATTATAAATATTAGAAAAGTTTATTTAATTAATTAAGAATAGAATAATTTTCTGTAAAAAATATAAGAAAAAAACTATAATTATGTTGTACTTTTTTAACTATTTATTTTTTTGTTTGTAAATAATAATTTTGAAATGGATTGAGTAAAGTATGATGCTTGAACATGTCCGTTGCTTACGACCGACAAGTTTTATAAGTTAAACTAACACATATGCTTTGACAATTATAACTTCTTTTAACAACGATATAATTAAAAATTAGCAAGAAGTTAAAAACATTACAAATTTATAAATATAAGATTTTACATCCAAGTAGTCTGGTCAAGCTTAGACTTACAACGACTAAAAATCTACTAAAAAAGACATTTGGACAATGTCATCAAATAAAAGTTCTCTTCTGTAGGCTGACATAAAACAAATAAGTATTGATTTTCGAATCTCCAAATGAGCCATCAAGTCACATAACAAGTGCTTTTAAAGAACTCTTTTATACGAGCAGATAAACGGGAGTTGCGAAGCCAAGCAAGCCACTCATCATAAGAGTTTGAGGAGAAGTCTTCTAGCTCCGACAAATGAGAAAATTTTGCCGAGCTAGAGAACAAGGGAAGAATATATGAGAAGTAGATTCCACAACCTCGTTACATAAAGGACATAGAGTCAAAGGAATCTCTAAGCCTCGAGAGAAAAGATTCAACCGAGGTGGTAGCCTATATAAGCAAATCCTTCAAACTAGAATATTAACCTGTATATGAACTAACACTATCCACCTAGTAGGAGCATATAACTTAGGAACAAGGGAATCATCAATAAATTTTTAGACATGTTTAATGAGGAATCACCCGAGCCTTCCAAAGACCAAATCCATCGATATTTTATATAGGGGAGAATAAATTCAGTAATGCAAGAACTTAAACCATGAAATTGATCTTATTTAGCCCCTCCTCTATGTTGACGACGAAAAGAAAGGCATAAAGTACGATGCCTCTTTCTATCGGCTACTGAAATTTCGTTGCACAATTCAAAAGCAGCTAGCCTTGGAAATTTCGTTTTCAAAACACCCTCTTCTAACCATGTGTCTCCCCAAAACAAAAAATCTCCCACCCACCCACCTTTTTTCTAACAAGACAAGATATTAAACCATTTTTATTAAGAGAAGAGAGGCCACGAACTATGTAAAGCCAAATAGAACTTTATTGGTAGAGATGCGTTTATGAAAAGCTCATGTAACACCGTGAATAACCTTGATGGACCATAACCAAGATCCTTAAGTAATAATGTGCCAAACCCATTTGTATAAAATAACAGGGTTGAGAGCATAAAACTAGGAACCACGAGGCCTTTGTATTTCTTAGATGCCAAAATGTTACTAGTCCAATAAATTTTCCTCTCTCATCTTTCGATTCCATTAATGAAATTTCGTTAAGTGAATTCCAATGAGTTAGTAAGAACTTTAAATAACGACGTATGATAAAGAGGGATAACTTAGTGATATGTGAGGTTTGAGGTGACCAAAAAGATTTACAACCTCCTAGGCAGTGTATCTAACCGATGTATTGTAGTATAGGCAAGACTCATGGATTATTATCATTCTCTAAGGGAATAATGAGGGTTAGTTCGAAAAATAATACCAAGTTCTATAGGTTGAAAGAAGATTATTTTGTGTTTTATATTTTATGAAAACAAGTAAAATCAATGTTTTACAATGAGGGCATTCACGAAACTACTTATCTAATCTAAATGCAATAAAGTTAATTGCGGGAAACTCGTATGGGTAAAAAAAAACGTGTTCACTTAATCATCCACTAAGCATGCTTCCTCCAATTCTATTTATCGTCACACCTTGTAGTGAAATATTAAAGTTTTTCCTAACAGCGGGTTTCTCAAGTGTGTTATCTATGTGATACCCAAATAAGACAATGCACAAGTAAGGTAGTATGTATATTATTACAAAGATGAAAATGGTGAATCACACGTAATAAAAAACTTAAAATGGAGATCAATCCCACACAAGGTTACAAAAATCGTGAATCCGTTAGTCAGTCGGTCGACCACCTTGTAACTCATAATCATTCTAGGCGGGATTAATCGGTGATTATTTAAATAAGCATTTTTAGCGAGTTTTGGATATTTCCGGCAAGTTTTGGGTATTTCTAACGAGTTTTAGGTATTTTCGGCAATATTTTTCTTAAAATCCAACTTATCAACATATAAGTAGTTACGATAAGTGATAAAACACAAGTATACAGTGAGTTTTCGGTATTTTCGACAAGATTTGCAGGTTTCCAGCAAGTTTAACCTTCCTTGACCGTCGTTGACCACAGTTGACCGCCATTAATAGCCTTTTACATAAATCGCCAAGGTTGATGGCCTCGTAGCGATTAAACGGCCTTGTAGACCCTTTTTTTGCAACACTGCATGAGAGTTAGGTAGTATGAAAACTATAGTAAATTTATCCTTTTAACACAATCACGTTTCACTAGACGTCTTCACTAAGATATGAAGATTGAATCATTTTTAAAAAGCCTAACGTGCACACTATTTTAAGAAAAAACAAGATATTACAAACTAGGTTTCATGCATTCGTAAGTAAACACAAATTAATTTAGCCAAACATGTTAGTTGAAAGCAAAGAACATATAATCAAATGACACATAGACATATTGAAAGATTAAATGGATTAAATCTTTACTGCAGTTAAACATGGATTTACAATGAAGAAACAAGGGTTGAAAACCCCCAAAAATCGTCTATATTAGATGCTCTCAAAGTATCTCTAAAGTTTCACATAAATTATGCAAAATAAAAGGTTTATACTAATAAGAAAACTCCCCTAGACGGCGTCGGGCTTTATTGACGACGTTGACCAGCCGACTATAAAATTAAGGTTTCTTTCCACCGCTATAGTTTAGACGTCGTCTCTATTTCTTCGGACATCGTTGCTTGGAGCTTCTGACGGTATCACAGGAGATTCAGACTTTGTCTACACGAACTGTTTGCTCCATTTCTTCTCGAATTTCATCTAGATGATGGTGATATCATCAAAGTGCTTTCGAAATGCTAAAATAACAAAAATAAAAAAGATTTATGGCATTTTTAAGACACATTCTTACAATTATGAGCGTTAAATAACTCCTAAAAATCGTATAAAATGACACCTCATCACTCAGAGAACCGTAACGTAAGATGGCCACTAGTAGATAGAGTTTAAATTTATATCTTAACAAACAAGAAAATATTTTGGCTTCGACTTCATGCCAAAAATTTATTTAATCTAGACATAGTGACACATATTTGAACCTCAGTATATTTAAAAGAAAGGGAACCGGGAATATTCCACAATACTAGCTGCTAAATCAACTTCCTCCTAATTAATACTAATCCCCTTTGGCTTACTTTTGTGAAGGTTCATTTTGAGACCCGAAGTCAAGTAAAAGCATTTTAAAATGTGCACCATTATTTGATGTGAAAAAGATCCCATTTACCTACGAAGGCGCATCATCAGCATAAAACAAGTGAGAGATCGTCAAAGAGTCTCTAATAGAGATACCTTTATAAATACCGGCGTCTAAAGCTTTATCAAAAGAAAGATGCAAACTTTCCACGACTAAAATGAAAAGAAACGAAGATAGGGGATCTCCTTCTTTTAAGCCTTAGTGAAAATGAAATTTCGGGGTAGGGTTACCGTTAACGAGAACCGAGCTTATAGATGAACCAAGACAACCGTTAATCCAAATATGCCACTTTTCACCAAAATAGAAAGAGTTTAACTCATCGTCAAGATAATCTCATCTTACATAATAAAAAGCCTTTTCAAAATAAACCTTAAAGATCATAACATTTACCTTTTTATACTTGCACAAAAAAAGCTCACAAAGAATAAAATGACCATCAAAGAAGTGATGATTAGAACAAAAGCTGATTAGATATCACCTCTAATATACGCATAACAAGGCTCAACCTATTAGGTAAAAAATTTGTTATGATTTTATACATGCTTTCAATAAGGCTTATAGATCGATAATCTTGAATCTTGAAAATGAGAGCAATAAAAGATGAATTCCAACATGGAGGGAACTTGTTGGAAGCTATATTGCATCTATTCTCAATGTCACATTATCGGATGACTAGTTTAAGGTTTGATTATGATTTTGAGATTATAGCTTCAAAGATTACGTTGTTTATTGTGAAAGTTTTTTTATAAAACAATATTTTTTTAATTATTTCACAGAATTTATATCACAAACTATCTCACATATTTGAATAAATTTTGATCTCACAATTATTAGATTAAAAAAAATTGTCACACAATAACATATATCATTAAAACACAAGCCTTAATTTGTTATATCTTTATTATAAATGGACATACAATATATGCTATGACATTGGATAAACAACCACTACAAGGAAAAAGGGCTTTAGTGACCAAAATTGAGTGACCACTTTTTTATTTGGTCATTAATCAGTGACGATATAATTCTATGGTCACTATTTTTCGTCACTAGTACAAAGGCAGCGACGAAACTCATAAATGGTCACTATGTAGTCACCAAATTATATTTTTGGTATTTAGACAACAAATAAAAATGACATATATTTTTCTATTCACTAAAAGAAATAATGTCACTTTGGAAAAAAAATTGGGTTTAAGAGTACAAAAAACAAAATCCAGTTGAGTCAAAAAGACAAAGCCCATTCTTTTTAAAAAAGAATGAGTCCAAAAAATATTTTTCTCACGTCTAATTTTTTTTTAACAAATTGACAATCTCAGATAGTGAGTCAAAAAATAGCCCAGTTGAGTTCAAAAGTGTTTTTGCTACTTTTAGAAAAAAATAGCCCAATGGAGTTTAAAAGTCCAGCCCACACTTGTTCTTATCCCAAAAAAATTCAACCGATCCTAATTTGTTCATTCTTATTCATCTGCCGATCTAATTTTATCTTTCTTCTAAAATCAAACACTTATTTTTATTCGTATTCCATTATCAGCTTATTCGTGATCCAGCTTATTATCCGCTTATTCGTGATCCAGCTTATTATCTGCTTATTCGTGATCCAGCTTATTATCATCTTAAAATATGTGTTAGGTAACGGTTAATTTGCGATGTATACGGTTTTTGGAGCTTCCTCAAACGATTATTTCGCTGTTTTGATAGGTTGAATCAGTGATGACGTCACCGTAGATTAAAGTTTAACTTTTGGAGCTTCGTAAGCTTTCCCCTATTAATTTTTGGTTAGTTTTTGTTTTCTTATAATTACTTGTATGATGATGTGAAATGTGTGATTTTGATATGTTAGGTTTACGACGATATGAACCGTGTGTGTTAGTTAATTGTGCGATTTTTTGGTTTTCTAAGGCGAATAGTTAATTTTGTCGCAGTAGCATAAAATCTGTGTTTTTGATTAGTGATTGACGTGTTTTAGTTAAAATTGTGTTTATATGCGCGATTTTAGTAAGAATTCGATGAACAAATTATAATTTGTAGAAACTAGAAGGGGGAGGGGGGTTGAATAGTTTCTTATATTTACTTGTTAAAATGTGGTTTCCAAAAATCCTTTTTCAAAAACATAGGCTTGAGGAAATATGTGAAATCTTCTTATGCACAATATGAACAATGATAGTATAACTAATCTAATACTAACAAATATATATGCACAAAGAATAAACAATGATAGTGTAACTAAGCTAATACTAACAAATGTATATGCACAAAGAATAAAGAATGTAAAGAGTTAAGGGTAAAGAAAGATCAAACCGAACACCAAGGATTTATAGTGGTTCGGCAACGAAGCTCACTCCTCGTTCCTACTCCACTCCTCGAGTACTCCTTACTCGAGAGTTCACTACACAACAAGCTCCTTATGGTGGAGAAAACCGTACACGTCGCTTAACCAATTTCCGACTCTAAGCTAAAAGTCGAGCCCTAATCGTAGCTAGGACCAATCTACACAACTATACTTAGTACATACACAACTTCCAAATAGACACAACTACTTGGATCTTCACAACTATGACACAACTACAAGTGTATAAAATTAGATCTTCAATGGATCTTTAGTGGTGGACTCAACACTTCACAAGGATAGTGTTCTTCTCTAAGCACTTGGAGAGGAAGGGATGGAAGGACAAGATTCACTTCTTAAACAAGTAGTAATCAAACAAATGATCAAAGATTTGAGTGATTAAAGAAGAGAGTTTGAATCTGGAAATAGATGTGCAAAAGAGGTGAGTTGAAAAGTTGAGAATGGTCCACTATTTATAGGACAAAGGAGCCAACGGCTATATCTGCCCGCGGTACCTTATCTTAGCCCGCGGTACCTTATCGATAAGGAACCGCCTAGGGGCTAAGGTACCGCCGGACTAGACTCCGCTCCCTTTTTGTCCTTTAGTGGTGGAGGTCATATCTGGCTTAAAAAATATCCTGATAGAATATTCTCAACCAAATAAGAATATGCCATTTTCAAATTTTCAAATAATTAATTTAATAAAACATTTTCTTAAAAAGAAAGTTTAATAAAAACTTGTCACACTTAATAAAAAGTGAGTTTTAAGAAAAGATTAAATCACTTGATCACTTGATTAAGGTTAGTACTTGTTTATCCATACCTTAAGTGAAAATGGGTAAAATGAAAAATACTTGAACTCAAGAATTCGTTTTTCGTTGTTTTCGTAAATGCTTGTTTTTACATATTGTCGTAATCAAAACAAAGTGAGACCGAAAAATGCAAGTAACGTTTTTAGGCATTATTGCATTAACAATCTACCCCTTTTTGATTCCGACAATACATAAACTCAATCACACAAAAAACAAGATTTTCGAAGACGGGTTTATTCATTTCTCCCCCTTTGTCGAAGCAAAAAGGTTGCACAAGTCGGTGTTGAAGAGACGGACTTTGCAAAGACTCCCCTTTGGTGCTTACTCCCCCTAGCTTGGGGCACCGATGAATCGAGATATGGTGACAAGCTACATAGAAGGGTTAGTTGAACAAAAGAAACAACCAACAAGATATAGCAATAGGTCACAAAATAAAAGAGAAGAAAATAAAGAGACAAATATCCAAGATAGGTTACTAAAAAACATCATACAAAGAAGTATGGAAAAAGAAACAAGCCAAAAGCATAAATCTAATCCTAGTTATTCTAGAATTCTAAGATTTGCTTGAATTTGGTGTCTTGTGGATAAGCAACCAATGCTTATATGAAAGACAAGGTAATGGCGGAGGGTGGTGGTGGTGGCTTGTTGGAGATCTCATAATCATAGTGAAGAGGAGGCTTGATTAAGAGACTCTTGATGTAGCTCAACTCCTCATAGATGTGTGCCATAGCAAGATGTTGATATTGACAACATTGACAATATGTTCCATGGTGCATGACATTATCATGAGAAGGAGGAAGAACACTAAAGGGTGGTGGTGGAAGAAAAGACGTTCCAGAATCAACATTCTTGGTAGGAGAGATGTGATTAAGAGTGTTCTTGGGTGGGTTTGGATTGTAATGGTTTTTGGGTGAGTTGGGATTGAAAGCAATTAGAGAAAATGGAGGAGATTCAAGGCTTTCATTGGGAGAATAAGACATTTTAGATGTGAAGTAATGCAAAATGCTTATGGTTTAAATAGGGAAGGCTTAGGGTATCTTTGGGGTGGTCAAAGGGTTTGAAACAAAGATTCTCAAAAATGTTGGAGCAAATCTGGAGTTTCAGACAAAAACCCGAAAAAGGAAGGCATTGTAGGCGGTTCCTTATCTAGGATGGCGGTACCTTATCAATAAGGTACCGCGGTTCACATATGAAAGCGCCTGCAGAGGCAGTGTTTGGTGTTTGGAGGAAGATTTTTCAGCAAATCTTATTTTTCTAGTCTAAATTATCATAGGGATATGCTTAAAAGCAAAGATAGACAAAGAAAACTTATGCAAACTTACCAAATAGAGATTTGACCAAAATACATGGATATAAAAAAAATCGATGTAGGAGGTGTGTAAGAGAAGACCTTAAGTCGTGATACAATGATCCTCCATGATTCTATCTTGTTCTTGCTATGTTTGAGAGAAACATACATATGAATTATGTAAGCTCTAGATTAATAGCGAGAATCTATGAAAAATCATTTTTAGATTGAATTAACAATGTCAAACGAATTTCTCAACCATTTTCGAAAGAGACTTTGAGAATTTTGAAAAGGAGAAGAGAGGGTTTTTCAAAAAGAGAAGAGAGACTTTGAGAATTTTGAAAAGGACCGGAGTAGAAATCATTTTTAGATTGAATTAACAATGTCAAACGAATGACTCAAAGTGGTAAAAGAAAACACACAAAAAGAAAGAAAATTAAGGAAGATGTTCCATTAATCCTAGACCTAGACGCAAGTAATTAAAATGTTCCTTCTTAAGTGGCTTAGTGAAGATATCGGCTAAGTTGTCCTCGGAGGGCACCTTTTCAATAGAAATGTTCCCCTTTTGAACATTATCCCTAAGGAAATGGTGTCTACTTTCTATATGTTTGGTTCGCGAATGTTGCACGGGATTCTTGCTTAGGTCTATAACACCTTTATTATCGCACATGATGGGAACATCATCAAGAGAAATCCCGTAATCAACAAGCGCTTGGTTCATCCATAGAGCTTGTTGGCATGCTTTTCTGGCACTCACATACTCGGCTTCCGTGATGGATATTGCAAGAGCGGTTTGTTTCTTGGAGAACCAAGAAGTTAAACAACAACCCATGAAGGTACAAACTCCACTAGTGCTTTTCCGGTCCACATAGTCTCCCGCATGATCCGAGTCCGCGTAGACAATGGTTTCTACGCCGGTCCCTTTAGGATACCATAATCCTAAATGTATAGTGCCTTTAATGTATCGGAAGATACGCTTAACCGCTTCAAGGTGAGAGGTTTTGGGAGCCTCTTGGAAGCGAGCACAAAGGCAAACACTAAACATGATATCCGGTCGACTTGCCGTTAGGTACAACAAACTACCAATCATACCTCTATATTTGGTGTTGTCTACCGACTCACAATCATCATCTACGGTGAGTTTAGTATCCGAGGCCATAGGGGTCTTCATTTGTCTAGATTCTTCTAATCCAAATTTCTTTAGTATTTCTTTAGCGTACTTAGATTGACTAAAGAAAATACCATCGTCCATTTGTTTAATTTGGAGTCCTAAAAAGAAGTTAAGTTCTCCCATCATACTCATTTCAAACTCATCATGCATGATTTTGGCAAAGTCATCACACAATTCTTGACAAGTTGATCCAAATATAATGTCATCAACATATATTTGTACGATTATGAGATGAGGACCTTTCTTCTTTGTAAAGAGTGTATTGTCTACCATTCTCATGGTATACTCATGTTTAACAAGAAACGCTTTAAGTCTATTATACCAAGCTTTGGGTGCTTGTTTGAGTCCATAAAGTGCTTTCTTAAGCTTGTAAACTTGGTCCGGTTTCTCAAAATCAATGAATCCGGGAGGTTGAGCCACATATACCTCCTCATTGATCAAACCGTTAAGAAATGCACTCTTTACATCCATTTGTTGAAGTTTAAAATCTAAGGCACAAACGTAGGCTAAAAGGATTCTAATGGATTCTAATCTAGCTACCGGTGCATATGTCTCGTCATAATCAATCTCTTCTTGTTGATTATAGCCTTGTGCTACAAGTCTAGCTTTGTTACGAGACACAACACCATTCTCATCTAACTTATTCCTATATACCCATTTGGTTCCTATAATGGTAGAACTTCTAGGTGGAGGAACAAGTTCCCAAACATCATTGGCAACGAATTGATTTAATTCTTCTTGCATCGCAATAACCCAACTCTCGTCCGTCAAAGCTTCTTTAACATTCTTTGGTTCAATCAAGGAGACGAAACAAAAGAAGTTGCTTTGGTTTTGGACTTGAGATCTTAGGGTCCTTTGATTTAAGTCACCAATGACATTATTGAGAGTATGATCCCTAGATTCCTTAATGTTTACTTCCTTTTCAACACTAAGGTCTTCAACTCCTATTTTTCTAACCTCTTTGGCTTTAACTACTTTTACTTCATCCAAGTCATCATCAACCAATGGTGGTGTCTTGGCTGAAGGAGGGGTTTCATCAAAGGTTATGTTGAGTGATTCTTGAATAACCCCCGAGGTTCTATTTAGGACTATGTAGGCTTTGCTAGTGTCGGAATAACCTAAAAGGATACCTTCGTAAGACTTTGGGTCAAACTTGGTAAGGTAGTCTTTGGTGTTGAGGATAAAGCACTTGCTTCCAAACACCCTAAAGTATTCCAATGAGGGTTTCTTACCTTTAAGAATCTCATAGGGGGTCTTTCCTAGGAAAGGTCGAATAAGAATTCAGTTGAGAATATAAGTCGATGTGTCCACGGCATTGCATCAAAACTTTTGAGGCAAAGA
The DNA here is from genome assembly GCA_025667525.1 of Glebionis coronaria. Taxonomy (NCBI): domain Eukaryota; kingdom Viridiplantae; phylum Streptophyta; class Magnoliopsida; order Asterales; family Asteraceae; genus Glebionis; species Glebionis coronaria. The sequence goes on from CM046881.1 coordinate 231,641,626, forward strand.
TTGCTCGTTTAACATCGTCCTACTCATCTCTTGGAGAGTCCTATTATTCCTTTCAACTACCCCATTTTATTGTGGAGTGCGAGGAGCCGAGAAGTTATGGGTAATACCATGAGCTTCACAAAAGGCACCAAATTGCACTTCATTATCAAATTCCCTACCATGATCCGTCCTAATATAGACAATTGGACATCCTAGTTGATTTTGAATTCTTCGACTAAAGATTTCGAAATGATCGAAAGCTTCATTCTTAGATGCCAAAAATCTAGTCCAAGTGAATCTAGAATAGTCATCAACTATAACTAGGGTATAAAGGTTACCTCCATAACTTCGTATGGCGGAAGGTCCAAAAAGATCCATATGTAGGAGCTCTAAGCACCGAGAGGTCGAAACCAAATTCTTGGCTTTGTGACTTGAGTGAACTTGCTTTCCAACTTTGCAAGCATCACAAAAGTGACTATCAAACTTAATCTTGGGGAGGTGTCTTACCAACTCCTTAGAGACTAAAAATTGAATTAAACGCATATTAGCGTGACCTAATCTTCTATGCCAAAGAGTAGAACTATCATCTATAGTCGCAAGACATATGTTGTCTTTTGACTTCTTATTAACCTTCATGACATAAAGCCCATGCTTTCTAACACCTTTTCCAATGACTTTTCCATCTTTTACGATTTCACTGTCATGTTCCGAAAAGATGACCTTACACTTATTATGACAAATTTGACCTATACTTAAAAGGTTAAACCCTAAGTTATCTACGTGCTCAACATTTTCAATGGTCATGGAGTCAAGAGAAACCGTACCTTTGCCAATGATATTACCACGTAGACTACTAGCGAATGTGACGTTACCTCCATCATATGCTTTGTAATGCAAGAACAAACTTCGATTACCTGTCATATGTTTAGAACATCCACTATCCTTAATCCACTCATTGGGCTCCAAATCAATTCCCAAGCATATCTAGGTAACAACACACAAGATCAAACATTTGGTCCCCTATATCTCATGGGTCCAAAATTGTTAGTTCCAAACATCCCTTGCATTTGGTTGGGATGCATGAATAAAGCAGGGGTTCCCCATGGAGAACAAAATAGAGGAGGGTAGTAATTCATGTAACCATTTTGTTGTTCGTTATTTCTCCTAGGTGTATTTGATCTAGGTTTAGAGTTATGATTATTCCTTCTAGGTGTTGGAGTTTTATGAAATTGAGTATAATGCAGTTCGTTTTTTCTCAGTTCTTACTAATAGAAAGTCCAACCAATATCGGGTTTTTAATTGTTCTTGGTTGTTAAGCTTGCTTGGTTAATCTATTGCTAATTCAACAAAAGCTTGCCAAACGGAAAAATATTACCTACGTATATGTAAAACAAATTGCAAATACCACGTTTTTATTCAAGTAAAAATTCAAAATGCAAACTATGAAACTAAAGGGACTGAAATTGTAAATTCTATGAAAAATAAATGCTTGAAATGTAAATTCTAACAATTATAGGGACTAAAAGTGTAAAACTGTTAACTAAAAGGATCAAAAATACAAATTCTATAACAAACTAACCAAAAGTGTAACAAATTAACAAAATACTAACTGAATTTTAACAACTCCCAAAATCCAGGGACTAAAACAATGCAAACCCTAAAAACATGAAGATTAGGCCAATTTTAAACGCTGACAGAACTTAAAGGACTAAAGTGCAATAAAGAAAACTTTTTAAGCAAAAACGGGACAAAGGAGAAAATAAGCTCGTTCTGGCTTATTACTCAACCAAATTTGATGAAACAACTTGCAAAACGTTCCAAATTCAAATTAAGCTACGTGTGTCAAAGGAATTTAGCTAAAAATCAGAAATAAGCAAATGAGTGCTTATTAATAAGCTCAAAATAAGCTACAGCTAAATCTAATCAACCACAACTTGATTTTTCTATTGAAACTGATTAAGCAACTGATTTAAAGAATGGGAAATCAAACCAGAACGAATTTCATCAAGTAATAAGCTCTAAATCTGAATTAAGCTAAAAAGAGCTTATGTTGACCAAGCGTTGACCAGCTTTTTTTTCAAAAAGCTAATTTTCTCAAAAATCAAGTAACTCAACTACCTAAATGGATTTGTGAAGAAAAAGTGCTAAGTTTATGAAGAGGAAAATGAGATACAGATTTGCAGAATCCAAGTTACAGAAACTTGAGTTAAGTCTCCATTTCTGATTTTTGCTTATTCCTAAGTGCTTATTGAATACTGAATAAAATCCTCTTGGAATCTAAAACTCTATGATATAAGCTACAAATAGAAACAAGTTTGATCCAAATTCATCCAGTTTTGAGTGAGTTCTAGCAAATTGAAAATGGTAAGTTCCTGAATGACTCAAATGCATAAAGCTGACCCAAACTTTTTAGATGCCATTTGCCTGTTTGACCTTTTTAGTGACTTGTAAAAGACTTAAAACAACTTGTTATCACTCAATGACTGTAAATGAACTTTAAAAATCCAAATCTCAATGCTTGAAAACTATTCTTGAGCTATTCCCAAACACTCCTTTACTGATTTTTACAAACTTTTACTAATGCTTATAGAGTTCTAAATTAAGCTGACTTAAAAGCTATAGCAGTCTGAATTCAATGGTCAAAATGAAAAGTAATAGAGCTCAATGCACTCAATAAACTCCACTAGAACTACAAACCAATTACAAGAACAAAAGAGACTGAATTAAGGCAGTTAACTAAAATAAAATCCAAATCAAAGAACAAGCAAACAGGTTTGAACTACTAACACTCTAAGATCTAGCAAACATCAACAACAAGCAACTTTTATCAAGCAGCCATCAAGTTTATTCTAAGAAGGAAAGCATGCAATTAACTGTTGAGTGGAACAAAAATCAAGAAGCTTAAAACCTATTGTAGAATTCCTTTGAGAAGAAGAGGAGCGCTGAGCTCTCTTGCCCTAGTGATAACCACCACCTTATCACTAGGAATCAATCAATCAACAATAACTGCTATCTAATCAACAAGAAACCATCATTCTGCTTGAAAACTCCATTGGAACTATGCAATGACTGAATTGTGATCAAACAGCTAGCAAACTTCACCAATGTCAGTTATGATCAATGATTGATCATAACAAACACTTATCAGCAATACTAGTATCCAAATGCAGCAAGAAATGAACTGGAATGATAAGAACAATTTTGGCGGGAAAGAGTAAATTTGAATTTTATTAATGGAAAACGGTTACAAAGTTGTTACAAGGGTAGTAACTAACTAACTAACTCAAGAGTTTGTCAGACTCTTGAGTAGCTAGGGTAAAATTGAGGGAAAAGGGAAAGGAAAAGTAGAACTAGGTGTTTTTACAAAATTAAGCTACTACTGAAAATGAGGTCTAATCTAGCTATTTATAGACATGAAGGAAGAGTTTGTTGGGGTTGGTGACGTGTCAGAACCAATCCCAGCTTGCCACGTGGAGAATTCTGCATATTGCACTTTGAAGGTATGAACAAGGATTTGGGTTTTCTTGATTGGATGGATGAAATGTTAATTGAGTTGCACCATTATGTTCGTCTCTTCAAATTGATCAACTTTGGTGTTTAAATCTTTCCATGAAATGGCTTCTATCTCAAACGCGATTCTGGGAAAATTTTTCCTTCTTGAAGATGCCACGTGTCAAATTCTGATTGGTTGAAAATCAGTCACACGGATTGCACTGTTTGGATTTGGTAATAAATGTGAGGCGGCTGAGTGGATATTAAGTATTTGATCCGTGTGCTTCCTTTTCCTTTCTCTCATTGGCTGAATTAGTTATCACATGGATCAATCTTGGATAACTTTCAAAAGTTGGCAGAACAAGTCCTTGTACTTGACAGATTATTGTTTTAAGCTACAATCTTCATTCTTTTGACATATTTGGTCCTTCAACTTCCATCCTTGAACAAAATGGTCCTTTGACTGAGTTGACTTGAGAGTTGACCAAGTTTGACTTGAATCTTGACTTTACATTATTTGCGCTTTTAGTCCTTCAACTTTCATAACTTGTCAAGATAGGTCCTTATACTTCAAAGTCTTGTCACTTTTGATCCTCTTTTGTCTTTTTCATCCATTTGAGCTTGATTTTTCCTTGTTTGCTTGAAAATGTATCTTTTTACCTACACAAGTGCACACAAACACAAACATACCACATAACACTGCTTTTGCCAAATAAATTGGTATTTTGCTTCATGTTTTAGGATTATTTGTTATTAAAAGGATATGAGTTTAAGCTCATATCAAATTCCCCTACACTTGAACATTGTCATGTCCTCATGCAATATTATATTTTAAGGCTCAAAATTTTACATTTCCCTCATAATTAATCCACCTTGGCCATATGAGATGCATCTATGCTACTCTAAACTAAATGATGCATGATTTTGACTTTTAATAATGCAATGAATCAAAATACAATTCTATCTATATCTTTTTGATTTTTCTTGAAATGGTTTTGATGGAAATAACTCATAAAGAATTCAATGACTTAGATTAGGGCTTGGGTACCATGGACATTTATCACCCTCAAGTTTCACTTTCCCCATACCAAGCTTAAAAAATGGGATCATTGCATTCACAAGTAAAAAGTGCATCAACTTATTCATGACAATTAAATGTGGAACCGGTTATTATTTAAGCAAATTGCTTGTGGGCAAATTTGTCATTATTCAAGTGTGAAGTATAAGAAGTGTAAAATCCAAAAATAAGGAAGCACGGTTTTAATCCTAAGTAATCTTCTCATCCATTACTTGAAAAACCGCTCACAATTAATATAAGTCCGTATTAAGAGTAATAAGTCATTCGCCTTATGTGTAAAATCCTCATGTCATGCTTTCATAAGTAGCTACACACTCGCTAAGGAAAGAAAAATAAAACTCACGCAATAATTTACATCCGCCATCTTTTTGAGACTTTGGATCTTCAACCCCGCAACCCGTCAAGGCAATATTGGATTGAAGCAATCTATTGAATCCCCGCAACCCGTCAAGGTAATATTGGAACTCAATAGTTAATATAATTAACTCCACACTGCCCCTCTTGGGAGTCTTGCATTATTTTTTTTTATTTTTTTTTTCTAGCCACTCATTTTTTTTTCATAAGCCGCTCTTATTTTTCTTTATTCCTCACAAAGAAATTTGAAAAGAAGAAAAGGAAAAACACCCGCTAAATATGGAGCATGACATAAGTCTAGTACACATAAAACGTGCTAACTTAGAATCTTAAGACGTACTCATATCAACCATAAATGATTAGCCAAAAATGCATAAGAGATTACGAACCAATTAAAACCGTACTTGATTATTTATTAACAATTATATATATGCGAAGAAATTAGAGGTTAAGAAGAGAAGGGTTTAGCCACAAGTAATTGCCATGAAGTCTATCTAGCCCTTTTACACTTGCTTCAACTCTATCATTTCCCATTCTCCACAAATTTAAAATTTCAAATAATGAAATTGGTGGATGCTTAGCCTAATAGACCAATGAAGGACTACATGGTTAAGGATACTAGCTAGAGAATGCTAAGATAAGCAAACTCGGGTTGAGTCAAAATATCCATGGCGGGCCTAATATGTCAAAGAAGTCTAAACTTGTTAAAACCATGTTTTATTATATTTTTCCACCTTTATATATTTTTGATGAAAAATAAAAGAAAAGATATATACAATGCAAATGTGCTATGCAAAATGAAAAATGATTGATGCAAAAATTATGAATGCATATTTTTGTTGGCCAAAGTAGATCAAAAATTTGAAAAATGTTGAAAATTCATTTTTTTCATGTTATCATGCAAGACAATGACAAGTTCTAGGTAAGGTCACTTCGATAGAAGACCCCCCTACACTTAAGCTAAACATTGTCCTCAATGTTTAAGAGCATGGAAGTATAAAAACTTCCCCTACACTTATGACAATGAATAGACTTTGCTTAACCCAAGTTAAGGAAAGGACAACTATTAGTGAAATCATGTTTAAGCACAAGGTGTCAATGAAAATTCACTAAAGTAACGAAGTGAACCGGATACAAGGGCCTTCTCCATAAGCTCCAAAGCATGAGATGAGTGAGCAACCCTACAAACAAGCATGAAGACAAAAGAAGGTCTCCCCTACACTTATCTCCAAGTCTATGCCTTTATTTCTAACCTACAACACTCTAAACCTAGTTATACGATGCTTGAGTTAATGAGTCTCTAGCTCGACTCGTCCCTCAATGAATTAATTCATGAGGAAAATGGAAAAGGTCCCATGAAATCTATTCCCCATACGTCAAATATCTCACACTCTTGGATAAAATTTTGTGGCATCTCATCACGTTGTGTAATTTTTCCTTGTCTTTGACAAACATCACAAAATTTCACCATCTCTTGGGCATCCTTGTAAATAGAAGGCCAATAGTAACCCGAATCAAAGACTTTCTTGGCGGTGTAGTTAGGCCCAAAATGTCCACCCGTAGGTCCTTTATGACATGCCTCTAAGATCTTAAATGCCTCGGGCCCATCTACACACCGTCTAATGATTTGGTCCGCACATTGCCTAAAAAGATATGGATCATCCCAAAAGTAATACTTAACTTCCTTAAGAAACTTTTTCTTTTGTTGGTAAGTTAGACCCTCAATAAGCACATTGCCCACAAGATAGTTTGCGATATCCGCAAACCAAGGTGTGGCATCCTCTTGGGAAGAGATAGACATGAGCTCCTCTAGTGGAAAGGATTCATTGATTTCTTGATGTGGGAAATCTCCTTGAAAAGGATGCTCAAGTCTACTCAAATGATCCGCCGCTAAATTCTCAGCCCCTTTCTTATCACGAATCTCTATCTTAAACTCTTGAAGCAACAAAACCCATCTCAAAAGCCTAGGCTTAGCATCTTGTTTTGTCATAAGATACTTGAGAGCGGAATGATCCGTATACACTATGGTTTTGGAAAGCACAAGATATGGTCTAAACTTCTCAAAAGCATAAACTATAGCAAGCAACTCTTTTTCCGTGGTAGTGTAATGAAGTTGTGCACCGGTCATGGTTTTACTCGCATAGTGTATAGGTTGAAAATGCTTATTAACTCTTTGTCCTAAGACGGCCCCCACCGCATAATCACTAGCGTCACACATAAGCTCAAAAGGTAATTCCCAATTTGGAGAAACCAAAACGGGAGCCTTAGTTAATTTTTCCTTAAGGGTCTCAAAAGAGTCTAAACAAGCTTGGTCAAAAATGAAAGGAGCCTCTTTCTCCAAGAGATGAGTCATCGGTCTAGCTATCTTAGAAAAATCTTGTATAAAGCGCCTATAAAATCCAGCATGACCTAAGAAACTCCTCACACCTTTAACCGAGGTGGGTGGGGGAAGCTTAGCAATCACATCAATTTTAGCTCGATCAACTTCTAATCCCTTATTGGATATCTTGTGTCCTAAAACAATCCCCTCTTTCACCATAAAGTGACATTTTTCCCAATTAAGCACCAAACGTGTTTCCTCACAACGCTTAAGCATTCTCTCAAGATTGGTGAGACATGAGCTAAAGGAATTTACAAATACGGAAAAGTCATCCATAAAAACCTCCATGGTTTGCTCTATCATGTCATGGAAAATCGCCATCATGCACCTTTGAAACGTCCCCGGTGCATTACATAGGCCAAAAGGCATCCTCTTGTAAGCAAATGTACCGTAGGGACAAGTGAATGTGGTCTTTTCTTGATCCTTAGGGTCAATGGGTATTTGAAAATAACCCGAAAAGCCATCAAGAAAACAATAGTACTCATTTCCCGCTAAGCGTTCAAGCATTTGATCCATAAAGGGAAGCGGGAAATGGTCTATCCTAGTTGCCTCATTGAGTTTTCTATAATCAATGCAAACTCTCCAACCGGTCACAAGTCTCGTGGGAATAAGCTCATTGTTCTCATTAGGCACCACGGTGATTCCACCCTTCTTTGGAACACAATGAACCGGGCTAACCCATGGAGAGTCGGAAATGGGGTAAATCATACCCGCATCTAAGAGTTTAATCACTTCCTTCTTAATAACCTCATGGATTTTTGGGTTAACTCTCCTTTGGTTTTGAATGGCGGGTTTATAGTCATCCTCCATAAGGATTTTGTGAGTACAAAAATGTGGATCAATTCCCCTTATGTCGGATATTTTCCATGCTAAAGCTTTCTTATGATTTTTAAGAACTTCAATAAGTTTCTCTTTCTCATCCTCTTTCAACTCTTTAACAATAATCACCGGTAATTGGTCTTTTCCTTCTAAGAAAGCATATTCTAAGTGGGATGGAAGTTCCTTAAGTTCAATGGGAGGTGGACTCTCTATGGAAGGTTTTACTATAGAAGGTTCCTCAATGGTAATCTCTTGTGGAATAGAAGAAGGAATAGGGTCCTCATTGAGCAACTTTTGGATTGTAAGAATATCTTCTTCCCAATTAATGGGAGAATCATCATCACCAAGAAAGTTAGACTCAAATTCCTCCAAGAGGAAATCACTCTCTCCAAAAGGTGTTAAAGAGGGAGCAATTGAGGCCACGGTTTCAACATGGGGAATCTCATCACTAGCACTCTTACAAGCATCATGAAAATGTTCATTACACACTTCATCTAGCACATCCACAATGTTAATAGTCTCACAAGGTCTAGACTCCTGAACCTCTTTTCTATCACAAACTTTGCCTAACTTAAACACCACTCTCTCATCTTCTACTCTCATAATTAATTCTCCTTCCGCCACATCTATCAAGGTATGACCCGTTCTAAAAAGCGGTCTACCAACAATCAAAGGCACTCTAGGATCCATGTCATAATCGACCACTACAAAATCGGCCGGAAAGGTAAACTTATCCACACCTACAAACACATCTTCCGCTATACCTACGGGGTGAGCTATGGTTCGGTTGGCTAGTTCAAGAGTCATCCTAGTGGGAGTGAGCTCGGGAAGAGATAGTTGTTTCCAAACCGATAAAGGCATGAGATTTATGCTTGCCCCTAAATCCGCCAAAGCCATGCAATTTTCAACACCGGGAAAATTACAAGGTATCAAGAAGCGCCCCGGATCTCCAAGTTTTGTTGGTAAGGTTTTAAGTAACACCGCGGAACAATTTTCGTTAAGTGATGTGTTGGGCAAATCAACCAATTTTTCTTTGTTTGAGAGCAAATCCTTGAACATCTTAGCAAACTTTGGCATATAAGCAAGAGCTTCCGCAAAGGATATGTTGATATTGAGTTGCTTGAACATCCTTAAGAAATTGGAGACTTGGATGTCATCTTTGTTCTTTAACTTGTCCTTTTTCAACCTTGAAGGGTATGGAAGAGTAGGTTTTGGTGTAGGTGGAATAGGTGTTGTGGTGGAAGATTTGTCTTTGTTAGCTTCTTCATTGGGAAGTGTGGAAGGTAAAGGAAAAGTATGAGGTGGTTGAGGAGGTGTGTTTGAGTGAATAGGAGCATTTTGAGGAGGTGGAGTATAAGTAGAAGGCTTGTCACAAGTAGGAGCACAAGTGGGTTGAACAAGAGTAGGTTTAGGAGGTGAAGGATCCTTTGTTGTTGTTCCACTCCTTGTTGTAATAGCATTGACATTGGCCCTAGGGTTTGTTTGTGTGTTAGAAGGTAAAGCCCCTTGTGGTCTTTGAGTTACCGCCACTAAAACCCTATTGATTTGTTCCTCCAATGTACGTTTCATTTGGTCATTCATTCTCTTCTCAATTTCACGCATTTTCTTGTCAACATACTCTTGAGTCTCTTGCATCCCATATCCTTGAGTTGGATTTTGAGGGTAAGCTTGATTTGGTATTGGAGCATATGCTTGAGTGGGAATAAATGGAAGTGGTTGATTAAATCCTTGTTGTGGTGGATAAAAGGTATTTGCTTGAGGTTGAAATTGATTGGGTGCCTTGTAGTTATTTCCTTGGTATGGTGGTCTTTGCCCTTGATTCCTTGCTAAAATTTGAGGAGGATTTTGTGGAATTTGGGTGGGTGGTTGGGGTGGGAAGCCGGGTGGAGTAAGGTAATTTTGGGATTTGTAAGAAAGGTTATTTGGATTGATATTAGGTTTGAAGTGTTCACGGTGTTCCTCTTGGTAAGCATAGCATTCCCCTTGATACCCTTGCACCTTATCACATTGTTCATAAGAATGGGGACCTCCACAAGTAACACAAGAAATGGTGATGGCATTCACATTATTTGAGGAATTGTTCAATGAAACGGTCTTAAAAGCTTGAACTATCTCATGAGTCATTTCTTGTCCTTGTTTGACTTGTTGAAGGATCTCTTTAAGAAGTTGGGTGTCACAAGGAGTTTGAGAAGTGTTTTGGATAACATGAACCCTTTCTTCAAATTGATTGTTTGTTTGAACCGTTGCCATAGTCTCAATAATGTCCAAAGCCTCTTGATAAGTCTTAAGAAGAATACTCCCTCCCGCGGAAGCATTGAGTGAATCTTGGTGGTGAGCTTTAAGGCCATCATAAAAGAGACTTATTTGGTGAACTTGATCCAATCCATGATTAGGGCATCGCCTCAACAACTCACTATACTCTTCCCAAGCATCACTAAAGGATTGACTAGGTTTTTGTTGAAAGCCCATAATTAAAGTCCTCAAAGCCATAGTCTTTTGTGGAGGAAAGAACTTGTTCAAAAACTTAGTGGTAAAACCATCCCATGTGGTGATACTCTCGGGTGGTTGGGTGTCTAACCAATGCTTAGCACTCCCCTCTAAGGAAAATGACACTAACATCAACCTAATGACCTCATGTGGAACCCCATTATGCTTAATGGTATTGCAAAGTGAAAGGAATCTCTTAAGGTGAGCATGAGGATCCTCATTGTGTTTACCAAGGAAAGGTGATAATGCAACCATATTGATCATAGATGTATGTAGCTCAAATGTGTTAGCGGGAAAGTCGGGAATCTTAATGGCACTAGAATATCCATGAATTTTGGATTGCATACGTTCATACAAAGTACGATTATCAATAGCCATGGCTTCTTGTGATGGAGTCAAAGCACGATTCTCGTGATCGGCTTGGTGGACGGTGGTGGTCTTACTCTTTCTCTTTTTCTTCCTTTTCGGAGGAAGAGGTTGTACACCAATCGGTATTTGTGCACGCCCGCGAGTGAGCATGCAACTCAATACGAGGAATGAGAGAGAAGCTCTCGTGTGACTTTGAAGAGAAATGGATTATCCTCTTCGAGTTTCAATATTAAATATCCACAAGAAAATAACAATATATGTATTTACTACTTTGGGTGCAAGACCCTCAATGAAGCCTTCCTTCTTAGAATACTCCCAAGTGAACGGGGGGTTAGGTGGCGCGAAGCACTTAAGTACCTATTGACCCTTAGATGGCATTTTATAGCACATCACCTTTCTATTCACTTAAATGTTCGTATTCTTCGAATTGTTGCTTATTGAGAGTATTTATCTACTCTTGCTTTATTTTGTTTGATCGATACACGTGTCAAGGACCGGAGCGCCCCTCAACACGGTGTATTGCCTCGGCAATACTTATGAAAGATATGTAGATTGATTGTTCTTATACGTATACGTATTTACTTATAATAATATATGGAAAATATTTTTGTATTTATGAGTTTTTTAAGGGAAAATACTATATGTACATAAAAACCGAGAGAATCCAATAATATATATTTTTGGTTGCAATCTCTTAGGAAAAAGATTGCTTTTTGGATTTTTTATTTTTTTGGTCAATTCTTTAGGAAAAGAATTGTTTTGTTAATTTTTAGTTTTTATATATTTTTATATTTTTGATTTTTTATTTGTTTTTTATTTATGATACGTAAAAATAACGTTCACAAAGTGAACGGGTCCCAAAAGCCAATGAAAACCGTCAATCGATAGTCTCTCGTGTAGTCAAAGAACCGGCAGCGGCGCCATTTGAAATTGAGTATAATGCAGTTCGTTTTTTCTCAGTTCTTACTAATAGAAAGTCCAACCAATATCGGGTTTTTAATTGTTCTTGGTTGTTAAGCTTGCTTGGTTAATCTATTGCTAATTCAACAAAAGCTTGCCAAACGGAAAAATATTACCTACGTATATGTAAAACAAATTGCAAATACCACGTTTTTATTCAAGTAAAAATTCAAAATGCAAACTATGAAACTAAAGGGACTGAAATTGTAAATTCTATGAAAAATAAATGCTTGAAATGTAAATTCTAACAATTATAGGGACTAAAAGTGTAAAACTGTTAACTAAAAGGATCAAAAATACAAATTCTATAACAAACTAACCAAAAGTGTAACAAATTAACAAAATACTAACTGAATTTTAACAACTCCCAAAATCCAGGGACTAAAACAATGCAAACCCTAAAAACATGAAGATTAGGCCAATTTTAAACGCTGACAGAACTTAAAGGACTAAAGTGCAATAAAGAAAACTTTTTAAGCAAAAACGGGACAAAGGAGAAAATAAGCTCGTTCTGGCTTATTACTCAACCAAATTTGATGAAACAACTTGCAAAACGTTCCAAATTCAAATTAAGCTACGTGTGTCAAAGGAATTTAGCTAAAAATCAGAAATAAGCAAATGAGTGCTTATTAATAAGCTCAAAATAAGCTACAGCTAAATCTAATCAACCACAACTTGATTTTTCTATTGAAACTGATTAAGCAACTGATTTAAAGAATGGGAAATCAAACCAGAACGAATTTCATCAAGTAATAAGCTCTAAATCTGAATTAAGCTAAAAAGAGCTTATGTTGACCAAGCGTTGACCAGCTTTTTTTTCAAAAAGCTAATTTTCTCAAAAATCAAGTAACTCAACTACCTAAATGGATTTGTGAAGAAAAAGTGCTAAGTTTATGAAGAGGAAAATGAGATACAGATTTGCAGAATCCAAGTTACAGAAACTTGAGTTAAGTCTCCATTTCTGATTTTTGCTTATTCCTAAGTGCTTATTGAATACTGAATAAAATCCTCTTGGAATCTAAAACTCTATGATATAAGCTACAAATAGAAACAAGTTTGATCCAAATTCATCCAGTTTTGAGTGAGTTCTAGCAAATTGAAAATGGTAAGTTCCTGAATGACTCAAATGCATAAAGCTGACCCAAACTTTTTAGATGCCATTTGCCTGTTTGACCTTTTTAGTGACTTGTAAAAGACTTAAAACAACTTGTTATCACTCAATGACTGTAAATGAACTTTAAAAATCCAAATCTCAATGCTTGAAAACTATTCTTGAGCTATTCCCAAACACTCCTTTACTGATTTTTACAAACTTTTACTAATGCTTATAGAGTTCTAAATTAAGCTGACTTAAAAGCTATAGCAGTCTGAATTCAATGGTCAAAATGAAAAGTAATAGAGCTCAATGCACTCAATAAACTCCACTAGAACTACAAACCAATTACAAGAACAAAAGAGACTGAATTAAGGCAGTTAACTAAAATAAAATCCAAATCAAAGAACAAGCAAACAGGTTTGAACTACTAACACTCTAAGATCTAGCAAACATCAACAACAAGCAACTTTTATCAAGCAGCCATCAAGTTTATTCTAAGAAGGAAAGCATGCAATTAACTGTTGAGTGGAACAAAAATCAAGAAGCTTAAAACCTATTGTAGAATTCCTTTGAGAAGAAGAGGAGCGCTGAGCTCTCTTGCCCTAGTGATAACCACCACCTTATCACTAGGAATCAATCAATCAACAATAACTGCTATCTAATCAACAAGAAACCATCATTCTTCTTGAAAACTCCATTGGAACTATGCAATGACTGAATTGTGATCAAACAGCTAGCAAACTTCACCAATGTCAGTTATGATCAATGATTGATCATAACAAACACTTATCAGCAATACTAGTATCCAAATGCAGCAAGAAATGAACTGGAATGATAAGAACAATTTTGGCGGGAAAGAGTAAATTTGAATTTTATTAATGGAAAACGGTTACAAAGTTGTTACAAGGGTAGTAACTAACTAACTAACTCAAGATTTTGTCAAACTCTTGAGTAGCTAGGGTAAAATTGAGGGAAAAGGGAAAGGAAAAGTAGAACTAGGTGTTTTTACAAAATTAAGCTACTACTGAAAATGAGGTCTAATCTAGCTATTTATAGACATGAAGGAAGAGTTTGTTGGGGTTGGTGACGTGTCAGAACCAATCCCAACTTGCCACGTGGAGAATTCTGCATATTGCACTTTGAAGGTATGAACAAGGATTTGGGTTTTCTTGATTGGATGGATGAAATGTTAATTGAGTTGCACCATTATGTTCGTCTCTTCAAATTGATCAACTTTGGTGTTTAAATCTTTCCATGAAATGGCTTCTATCTCAAACGCGATTCTGGGAAAATTTTTCCTTCTTGAAGATGCCACGTGTCAAATTCTGATTGGTTGAAAATCAGTCACACGGATTGCACTGTTTGGATTTGGTAATAAATGTGAGGCGGCTGAGTGGATATTAAGTATTTGATCCGTGTGCTTCCTTTTCCTTTCTCTCATTTGCTGAATTAGTTATCACATGGATCAATCTTGGATAACTTTCAAAAGTTGGCAGAACAAGTCCTTGTACTTGACAAATTATTGTTTTAAGCTACAATCTTCATTCTTTTGACATATTTGGTCCTTCAACTTCCATCCTTCAACAAAATGGTCCTTTGACTGAGTTGACTTGAGAGTTGACCAAGTTTGACTTGAATCTTGACTTTACATTATTTGCACTTTTAGTCCTTCAACTTTCATAACTTGTCAAGATAGGTCCTTATACTTCAAAGTCTTGTCACTTTTGATCCTATTTTGTCTTTTTCATCCATTTGAGCTTGATTTTTCCTTGTTTGCTTGAAAATGTATCTTTTTACCTACACAAGTGCACACAAACACAAACATACCACATAACACTGCTTTTGCCAAATAAATTGGTATTTTGCTTCATGTTTTAGGATTATTTGTTATTAAAAGGATATGAGTTTAAGCTCATATCATTTTACTTCTAGATCGTGAATTGTTTTGATTATCTCTTCCAGGCGTTGTCGTTCTACTTCTAGGCTTAGACTCATTTCGTATTCTAGGTGGAGTAGAAGATGGTCTTAATAAACTTCTATTTCCCATGAGAGGTTTACTTAATGGCTTGTAGAACTTATCAATAGCATTATCGTCAAGTATGGGTAATTTTACCTTATTAACAATAAGATGCTTTGGTTTTTCATCTAACTTAGACTTTTCAGAAAGTTCAGGATTTTCACCAAAATCAACCTCTGGCCGCGGTACCTTATCTATGGCGGCGGTTCCATATTGATAAGGAACCTCCCCATACAATATGGAACCGCGTACAGTGGGTGTTTTTTGTGAAAACCTGACTTGTTTTGGTTCACTAGTTGAGGCTTCATTTGAGTTAAAACCTAGACCAAGTCTTTCTTTAGAATGAACTTGTTTGTTTAACATATCATCAAGAGCATTAGTACCTTTCATGAACTTTTCCAATTTAATGGAGGTGCTCTTGAGATTTTCATTCTCTAATATAAGTTTCTCACAACTTAAGCAACTTAAATCAACCTCTTTATTTTTCTCTAGTTTAGCCAATTTCTCCCTAAGTTCATTGATCTCATTTTCAAGCTTAGTTTTGGTTGATTTTAAGGTTTTATTCTTTTCTATGAATTTAAGACTAAGTTTGTGTAAACTATCATATTTGCCTTCAAATTCAATATCATCAAAAGTGGAACTATCATTGCTATATTATTCGGTTTCAGAATGTACCTCTTTAGAAGTGTGAGCCATAAGACATTTCTCCTCTTTGGGGTTGTCATCATCATCTTCACCGCTATCGCTCCAAGCGCCACTAACGAACGCCGTGTGATTCTTATCGCGAGCGGGCTTTGGACAATCACCAATGAAGTGATTTGGATCACCACATCTAAAGCAATTCCTATCACCTTTTTCGTTCTTGACAAACCGATTCTTTGACAATGGTTTCTTGTCATAGTTGGGTTGCCTAACGTGTTGACCTCGTCTCTTGAAGAACTTCTTGAAATCTCTCACCGCCAATGCATACTCCTCGTCATCACTTTCCGAGGAACTATCATGGTCACTTTGTGCCTTCTTGGCTTTAAGTGCAAGAGATTTCCTTTCACTCTTGGTTTTCACTAATTCCGAGTCCTTCAAAATTATCATCTCATGAACCTTCAAGTTGCCTATGAGTTCATCGAGTGATAAAGTTGAGAGATCTTTCGATTCTTCAATCGCCGTGACTTTTGCTCTCCACTTTGGATGTAAAGCCCTTAGAAACTTCCTAACATTGTTCTTGCTAGAAAAACCTTCATCAAGTGCTTTTAGACTAGTAATAATGGTGTTGAACCTAGCAAATACACTATCAATAGTTTCATCTTCTAAGATGACAAATTGTTCATATTGTTGGACAAGAAGATCGATTTTGCTTTCTTTGACTTGGCTATTACCTTGGTGGGTTACTAAAAGAGTGTTCCAAATATCTTTAGCGGTTTCACACATAAAAATCCTTTCATACTCTTTCTTAGGTAAAGCATTATAAATCACCATTTTAGCCTCATTATTTTTTGAAAGTTTCTTTTTAGTATCGTCATTAGCTTTGTCAAACGTGACCAATTCTTTTGTTTTAGAAACTTCATTAAATTGAAAGGGTAAAAAATCACCATTGGTAATAACATGCCAAAGATCTAAATCTTTTGATTTCACATAAGTTTCAAATCTATTTTTCCAATAAATAAAACTATCGGTTTTAAAAAGTGGTGGTCTTTGCATAGATTGCCCTTCTAGGTATTTGTTGGAATCCATAGATCGATTCAAGTTTTAAAATACAATATACTTTAAAAATTCTTGAGCAACCCTCTCTGATACCAATTGTAGAAACTAGAAGGGGGGGGGTGAATAGTTTCTTATATTTACTTGTTAAAATGTGGTATCCAAAAATCATTTTTCAAAAACTTAGGCTTGAGGAAATATGTGAAATCTTCTTATGCACAATATGAACAATGATAGTATAACTAATCTAATACTAACAAATATATATGCACAAAGAATAAAGAATGATAGTGTAACTAAGCTAATACTAACAAATGTATATGCACAAAGAATAAAGAATGTAAAGAGTTAAGGGTAAAGAAAGATCAAACCGAACACTAAGGATTTATAGTGGTTCGGCAACGAAGCTCACTCCTCGTTCCTACTCCACTCCTCGAGTACTCCTTACTCGAGAGTTCACTACACAACAAGCTCCTTATGGTGGAGAAAACCGTACACGTCGCTTAACCAATTTCCGACTTTAAGCTAAAAGTCGAGTCCTAATCGTAGCTAGGACCAATCTACACAACTATACTTAGTACATACAAAACTTCCAAATAGACACAACTACTTGGATCTTCACAACTATGACACAACTACAAGTGTATAAAATTAGATCTTCAATGGATCTTTGGTGGTGGACTCAACACTTCACAAGGATAGTGTTCTTCTCTTTGCACTTGGAGAGGAAGGGATGGAAGGACAAGATTCACTTCTTAAACAAGTAGTAATCAAACAAATGATCAAAGATTTGAGTGATTAAAGAAGAGTGTTTGAATCTGGAAATAGATGTGCAAAAGAGGTGAGTTGAAAAGCTGAGAATGGTCCACTATTTATAGGACAAAGGAGCCAACGGCTATATCTGCCCATGGTACCTTATCTTAGCCTGCGGTACCTTATCGATAAGGAACCGCCTAGGGGCTAAGGTACCGCCGGACTAGACTCCGCTCCCTTTTTGTCCTTTAGTGGTGAAGGTCATATCTGGCTTAAAAAATATCCTGATAGAATATTCCCAACCAAATAAGAATATGCCATTTTCAAATTTTCAAATAATTAATTTAATAAAACATTTTCTTAAAAAGAAAGTTTAATAAAAACTTGTCACACTTAATAAAAAGTGAGTTTTAAGAAAAGATTAAATCACTTGATCACTTGATTAAGGTTAGTACTTGTTTATCCATACCTTAAGTGAAAATGGGTAAAATGAAAATACTTGAACTCAAGAATTCGTTTTTCGTTGTTTTCGTAAATGCTTGTTTTTACATATTGTCGTAATCAAAACAAAGCGAGACCGAAAAATGCAAGTAACGTTTTTAGGCATTATTGCATTAACATATTTGTTGAAAGCTTTGTGTATTATGTGATTAAGTGAGGTTTAGTTGTATGTTGAGTTTGAGTATTTGATCGTTCGTTAGGTAATTTGTTTGCAAGTACAGACGAAATCGTGCTTGTCTTCACAGTTTAGGGGGTGTTGTTTTGGCTTAAATAAAGTTTTTAGAGCCAAATGACCAGTGTAGGCGTAGCCATGTAGGCATGTAGCTGCATCTTACTTACGTAATATAGGTCATGTACATGTAGATCTTCAATTGACTGAATTTGCTGAAGTTGTTAGCTTATTATATAACCAAATTGTTTGTTTGGAAGAAGCTTCAATAAAATTTATCGCAACACTATCTTCTGCATTCATAAAACAATGACCACCACTCCCTCAGATTAAGATAGCACAAGAACCAGATTATAGGTGATATCGAGTTTGGGGTTCCTTTAGTTTATCTTGTAGAGTAACTTGCTACAGATATAGATTGACATCAAAGTTGATATTGTGAATCGAGTTCTCTTGTTTGTCTTGCTTATCCAAATTTGTTGGTAGAATTTAGGTTATGCAGCTGTAGGGGTATTTGACATTGCATTTTTTATTATATGGCATTATGATTATTGTTACAAGTCAAATAACCAGTTTGTTTGATTGTTACCTGTTTCAATTTGCATTGAGATTATTACTGGTGTAATGACTTAGTGATAGTTGATCATTTTATGAGTCGCTGAAACAAAACAGATTAGCTGTATGATTTATTGGTAATTATAAGATAAAACTTTGCTTAACAGTCATACAATTTGCATTGGGATTATGAATGGTGTGAACACCATAGCAACACTCCCCTTTCTAGACAAGGGATTTCTGTTAAGTAGCGATGAAACCATAATGCATTTATTTTTGGGTATCTACAAAAAATATTAGCAAAAATTCAAAGCTGATTGAATATATACCTTACCGAGATTGATACTTGAGTGGCATTAGTGAAACCATCAAAGACCAGGTTTAAGAAACAAAGTCCACATCCAAGTGGGGAGTTTGGATTAGCCAGCTTGTTTATGGTCTTCGAGCTAGTCTGAGTGAAATAAAGGCATTTTTACTCAGAACTGGAATGGTCAAGGTTATATTAGCTATTCGTTTGTGTTGGATACGAATAAATGTTAATGTTATAGCCTTATCATGTATTGGTTTTGTGATCTTGTGTTTATTGTTAATAAGGCTGGATTTACTGGCGACGATGTAGCAATAGCAGTTTTCCCGAGTATTGTTGGGCACCCACTAGAGTCATGGTTGGTATGGGTCAGAAAGATGTATATGTTGGTGACGAGGCTCAATCCAAAAGAGGTATCCTTACATTGAAGTACCATATTGAGCACAGTAATGTAACTAACTGGGACGACATGAAAAAGATTTGGCATCGCAAGTTTTTCAATGAGCTATGTGTAGCTCCAAAGCAGCACCCAGTTCGTCTCACTGAAGCACCACTTATGTCAATATCTGGATTATGTGGTGGTCATAGGTTTATTTTTCTTATTGCAGGTGGAGAAACTTCAGTTGGAATTGGATCTCAAGGCTGCAAGTGTTGGAAACTCGAACCAAAGAGTTGGAAAAGAAGATGCTCGAAGTAGACCCTAAGATTCAGGATGTAAGCTCTTATATAAATGTGTTTGTTATGTATTATATGCTCCCGTCAATCAAAATTGTTATAGATATAGGTTATGAGATAGGAAAAAGGGACCGGGATATTGGAAAATCAAAACCATAAATTTAGATGTCGTTACTTTTATTTAGAAAAGCATGAGTTAACAAAGTGATCCAACTAAAGTAGAAATTTTCCGACGTGCGAAGCTTGTCGGTTAACAGATATGCCTTCATTACTACACCTATAAAGTACCCAAATTACCCTTTCACTTTTTTTATTTTTGTGGCGGCAGGTTGCCAAGTTCTGCAAGCCTTACATTGATCAGATTGCGGTTACAGCAACTAGGTACCACGACCAGGTACTATTTTAGTTGATGTTTTTAGCTTTGTACTTGACTCTCGTGCTGACTAAAAGTTAAGGTAGACTTAAACCCAAGTGTTTGATGCTTGATAGGTTTTGAGTATTGATCAGCTTTTATTTTAATATCTGGTTGCTTATAAATGGCTATTCTTTAATTTTATTTGTGGATGCTATAGTGTTCACCCATCTAAAGCTATGTATTTACTACTTACTGTGGCATGTACATGAAGGTACTTTGCATATACAGCTAGAGCTCGTGATTCATTTGGTTTTTTGCATCGTGGATCTAGGTAATTGAACAGACTCTCTTATTGTGATGCATATAGCATATAAAAGATTACGTATCTTTCAGTTACCAACTAACATGTGGATGATTCTCATTTGTTTTTTGAAAGTTTTAACAGCAATCAATACTAATTACTTAAAAGCAAATGCCAATAACTATTTTAGTTCAGTTAATAGCTTAGTTAATAGTTTAGTAGGACTGTAGGAGTGAATGTCTACTGTAAAAGACTTCTTCATGTTGCGTTTGAGGAGATATTATAGCAATATATGTTGAATTAGGTTGCTTATCTGTTTTTTGGTTATCGTTTTCCATATTAATTAAAAGTTCCACTTTTTTCCTGTTTTTTAGCTAAGAGTTGTTTAACTATTGTTGTTGCTTAGTTGTTGTGGCTATCTCTGGTTAAATTTAGCTTAACACTAATACATGCTTGACTCTAACTTATTATAGCCGTTAACAATGGCGACAAGGAGTGAGTTTGAGTTTAATATGTTCAACTCATTAACCAAACAAGAAACGTTCAAGCCGTTAGTACTTGGCAAAGTTCCATTATAAGTATATGACGTTACAGCTTATGCTCTTAGTCATATTGGTCATGCACGCACCTATATCTTGTTTGATACTTTGATATTCATGTTAGGTATGTAATTGATCAAAACAATACATAAAAATATAAATTATTATCTAATAGACATAATCATCCTTTCAGGAATATGCAAACAATTTATTCCTGCAGTGTGACAAGTGCATAATGATGGTAAGTAACATTCATGTTTTGTAATATTAAGTGTATTACATTGCATGACTACCACTGATCCTTCGTTTATCTCCGCATGTCCTCTATTTAGCGTCATCTTGTAATTGAACCTGAATTATTGATGATGTCTATATAATCACAGGTTCATCCAAGATGTTATGGGAACTGGAACCCGTTGATGGAGTCTTTTAGCTATGCTCATGATAGTCAGGATCACACATGAACATAAATTTTCTTAGGACCTCAATAATGATAGTTAATGTATCAACTCATTGTTTTTGCTGGAGGTGCAATGAAACTTACAACAGATTGACGCTTGGCTCATCTTGCATGTGCTATGTGATACCACCAGGTTTGTAGTCTTGTTTTAGGTTCTTGTATTGCATATTAACTAATAATTTCAGATCCTTAACATCTTCTCTTTTTTATAAACTTGCTAAATGAAGCTAGTTGATGGTCTGAACAAAATTAGATAGTAGGATATTTTGCTTGCTTAATGACACACTCTCAGACTTCAATAATTAAGAAACAAAAATGTTATAGGGCTAGAACATCTAATATTCAAGTTCTTTCTCGTCTTTTTTTATTCGGCTGTTTTTCCACAGGAAATCTGCAATATATGGATTTGGAATCTTTGGAAAACAACCGAGATATGGTGAATGGTGAATAGCATTATTTTTATGATATACAACTCTTTGTTGGTAAGTAGCATTACTATTGTGTTTGTTATCAAACGTCAATACTTTTAGTTTGCACTCATGTTTTTAGCATACATCCTTGATTAGAGTGTGATATGCAATTGAAGGGAATCGAGCTCTTGACAGAGGACATGTGATCAAATCAGTGGAATGGTACCTGTGACAGGCACGACCGTGCCTTCAATTACTATGATCTTTTTTTGGAGATAGCAGGATAGGTGAACGTTATAGCATGTTTTCCCATGCAAATCGAAATAAGATAACCAAAGTATATTTTGACCAAATCATTTCTGTGATCTTGCTGTACACAATTTCGACCACTTATTATGTGTAAATAAACTTATTATGTAAGATTTACATTACAATAATTGTCAGGCTATAGTTCGTTTGCAAAAATATTTAGTAGTGAAACGAAGATAAAAACTGGATTCGTTTTTTTTTGTTGTAGGCTGATAATTAGTGACCCAATATTTGGTCTCTAACACACTGTGACGAATTTCTCGTCGCTATTAATGAAAACCAGTGACGAAAGATTCGTCACTGCTGGCTTTAAGTTGCTGGTATTCTACCCATGAGTGACCATTTATTCCGTCATTAATTGACATTCACAGTGACGACTATTTGGTCACTAAACTAACGAAATAGTGACGAAATATTCGTCACTCATAGTTTTGAACCAGTTGTCACTCTAGCACACGAGTGACCATTTTTTTCGTCATTAATCTGTGACGATTATTGTTTCGTCTCTAAGGAATTAGTGACGGAGCTATAGTGACGACTGGTGACGACTCTATATTTGGTCACTAGCTAACTTAGTGACGAATTTTAGTACTGTTAGTGACGAAATCAGTTCTGTCACTATAGGTGGTTTTTCTTGTAGTGAACATAGTAACAGTTTTGAAGTAAAACCACCATCAAGTGGCCTAGTGGTAAGGTCCTTGACTCTCAAAGGAGAGGTCAAGGGTTCAAACCTCACTAGGTGTGTACACTTGGGGGTGGCCACGGAGGTTCACCTGCGACGACTCCGGGCTATCCAAAAGGGTAGTCGTCCTGGGATTAGTCGGCTCGCAATGTCGAGTCGGAAACCTAGGTATACAAAAAAAAACAGTTTTGAAGTATTTTAGTCAAAATAATCAATTTGCACGAAATAGTTAGTCAGAATTCGCATAGCGATAAACCGGCTAGTGAAGTATTTGTCAAAATAATATTATTTTTTTCCTATTAAGTGCAATATGTTGCGATTACCAAAATAGATTTTTAAGGGTCCGTTTGGTTGCCACCCGTAGGTTTAGGATTTGACTTTGAGTTAAAAAAAATTGTTTGGTTTAATTTCTGGTTTAATATTATGGGGTTGAAGCCTGGTGGCTCCACAAATTTCTAATGCTAAAAAAATGTCTGGATTTGGTCGGGTTTTGAATTATGTTGGGGTCAAGTTTTGTCTTATATAACATTTTTGTATCATCCTTTTATTAATAAAATTTTAAAATAATTAGTTTATATAATTTAATATTAAATAAATTGTATTTTTTATCTCTTTAAAATATATATTTAATTCAAATCCTACTCAATTCAAAACATCCATTTTATAAACCCACACATAAAATAACATCCGTCTTTAAACCAAACGGACCCTAAGTTTTGTTTACATACGCCTTCCATAAAATTTGAATTGGCATCTTTTTGGTTGATATGTCACTCACACGTCAATAAACCAGATGTCTTTGATAAATAATAGATTCTGGTCTATGTAACCATTAAACAACTATTCACATTCTGCTGAAACAAGAAATACGTAACATGTACTACGTACGTACTAAAAGATAAACGAATAAGATCGAGATCCCAACGTTCATGTGATCGCACTTCATTAACCGAACCTAAGGAACCCTAATAATAAGGAAATGTTCATTTCTAAACAATACAAGCCATTTATGTTAAGAAAGGTCACCTATGGTTCTTTCCTTTCTCGTCCAATTAACGATGCCCCTATGTGCTTATGTATTGAATGTAACATGTACCCTATATATGGGTCTTTGTCCTATATTAAGTTTTTGTACATCCATACCTTTTTGCATTGTGTTACCATTTGATCATTAAACCAAACGTAATGGTTTTTTCCATGCCAACTCTGGAAAAAAAAAGTAGGTTTAGAAAGATTAAAATTAACTGTTAGTTGATATGAAAGTTCGGTTGGATCTTCGATGGCTCAGATAAGAGATTATTCGGGTCTAAATTGATTGAATCTTACATCAATTGAATATGTTTGAATCTTGCACAATATAAAGAGTAATGTTAATTTTATCGTGAGGTCGAATTCTACGATTAGACTCTAGTATAAGAGTAGAAAAACATTATTTAGGTTATTGTATTATGTTTAGGAGATACTACCTTCGTCTCATATTAAGTGTATAATGTGGGATCTTCAAAGTATTTATTTGTTACTAAATTTTGACCGTAAATATTTGTATTTGTGTTATATAATACTTGTTGAAAGTCATATGAATAGATTCGGTTTTAAAATGTATTTCCATTAGTATAATTTTCTTCAAATATTATATAACACAAATAAAAATATTTATAATCAAAGTTAAAATAATAAAAACTAAAAAAAATCAATCAGGACATTTATTATGGGACGAAGGGAGTATGAAATACCTGGTATAATGCTTATATCGCTTTTTTTTATAACTGAAGTACCCCTTTGAGTTTCCTAATTTTTCGGCTTAAGTCATGGCCCGTGACATTCAAGATTTTTACTTATCCGAACTCTTTAAATAAGTAAAGTATATGTTATACTTAAATAGTTATCTTCTACCTAAATACAAACCACCATCCATCATACAAATACCACGTACGGCTGGTCGTAACTTAAAAAAACCGTGTGCGACCTATCGTGAGTCGAGCTTAATGGGCTATTAGTATATAGACCCAATATTAACAATCAAGCCCGTAAGAATAGTAATGGACCGAGCGATCTATACTATATACGTTATCAACTGCCTTTCAAAATTTCTTTTTTCTAAACAACTTTTCTTTATTTTATCTCATCCGTCTCAAAATAAGTGTAGACTTTTACTTTTTAAAATCAAACTGGTTCAATTTTAACTTAATATATATTTAGTTGAGTTATATAATACTTCATGAAAATTATACTAAAAAACAAGGGCGGAGCCACATAAGTGTTGAGTGTGTCACAAGCTACACTCGTTTTAAAGTCACTTAAGTGCAATAGATTTTGGTATGTGCAACCTTCAAAGTTTTTTGTGATACCTTAGTTTCTTACGTTGTAATTTAATTAGCATAACCTTTTTTGCTGTACAACATCCCTTGTAATATAGTTTACATTAAATATTAAATACTCCAACATACATGAGTAGTTTTAAAGTTAAACTTAAATCACGTTACACTTATTTTAAAACGGATGAAACAACTTTATTCTTTTAAGGGTTTTGCTAATAACACCCATAGGGTGTTTTTTTAACTTTCCGTAATTATAATTATTTCCAAAAATGAACTTAATTAATATAAATACATACCTTATTTAAACTTACTTACCTTAATTATATTTTCTAGACTCATGTATTTAAAGAAATGATTAGTTAATATTTGGAAATATTTATAATTTTAGAAAGTTAAAAAATCACCCTATGGGTGGTCATTAGCAAAACCCTTCTTTTAAAGGCTAGCCGTTAAAAAACAAAAGCAAAGAGATGAAAAATTAAAGCCAATGCCCGCTCAAATATAAATTGGAAGATGAAGTTAAAACATAGGGTGAAAGGACTTAAAATACTCTCACGTAAAAGTTTTGGTGTATAACAGAATTTAGCGAGTGTCGTTAAAGTTAAAGTGTTAAACGAATGACTAATGGTGATAACGTTTTGCATTTAACAACGAAGGGTGCATTTTTTAGGTCAAGAGATGAAAATTATCGGTTAATGCGAACCACAAAAATGAACGGTGTAAATTTACCTGAGAAAAACTTATTTAACATTTTAAGCCCATGCCACTTGTGGGCTGATAATTTTTAACAAAACAGATTGCTATTTAGTGGTCCTTTTTACCTACAGTAGCAAATAAAGATTAATGGCCCCTTTATTTTGATGGTATGAAATAAAAGAAATGGACTGATTGTTTGGATCAAGTGTTTGTTTATAACTTCTACTTTATTAGGTTCAGTAGCATTGTTTAAGGTAGACTGACATAATCACTAAAAAATAGCTTCGGCGCAACACGCTGGCACCTCATCTTTCTCTGTATAAAATTGTGGGATCTTTGTTGTTATACTATAGGGCCACCAGTATTATTGGGACATCCTATCTTAGCTTAAGTGTTCAACTACAACTCTACAAGTTAGTGTAAATATGATAAAGAGTGTAAAGATTACATTGTGAATGTGTGTGTTTTATTTTTTCACTACATTTACTACAACAGTCAACTTCTTCCTCAGCGATTTTTTTTTATTTCTTCAGCGACAAGTTGATGGGATACGTTTCCCCAGCGACATGTCGTTGGGAAAATCTCGTTGGGGTACGCTCGATAAGAAAGGTATCCCAACGACTTACTCCAGCGACACGCGGGACCCATAGACTTTTCCTGAAAAAATAGATTGCCACGGTGGGAAGCTTTTCCCTAACGACATGTCGCTGGGGAAAATCTTTATTAAATCAGCAAAAATTAAGTTATACTTAATCTTCTCAGCTAATTACGAAGTTTCCCCAGCGACATGTCGCTGGGGAACCTTTCCTTACGTTTGACTTGTCAACGCTTTGTGGTTGACTTGTCAACGATTTCTCTGAGTTTCCCCAGCGATATGTCGCTGGGGAAACTGTCGATACGTTTGACTTGTCAACGCTTTGTGTTTGACTTGTCAACGATTTTCCAATGTATCCCCAGCGACATGTCGCTGGGGAAAAGACTACAGGGTTTTTTTTATAAATTGCCTGCACAACAGGCATTTTCCATATTTTTTCCAAAATTTTTCCGGAAAAAATCTACCAAAACTTGTACCAAAAACCTATATTTTACTCACTAAAAGACACATATAAAGTAAACTTGGAATACAAATCAACACAAACGCGGAATAAGTTCAAACTTGCACCAAAATATAATATATCGTTCTAATTTAGTCAAAGATACTAGGAATAAGTCCGGATAGTTAAGGATACTAGGGAAACAAGCGTTCTAATTTAGGATAATAGGGAAACAAGTGTTCTAGTTTAGGATAATAGAGAAACAAGTCAAGATGAACATAAAGAAACAATGTACCATACTAATAAACACATATATGACACGACTAGTTCGCGTCATCGCCACCATCCTCACCACCCTCCCGATCCTCAGCATCATCACCCGTGCGAATCCCGCTCCCGCTAGCACCCGCACTCTCATATCTCGAAAAATGATCGGAGTACATGTCGTCTCCTCTTAGTATGCTCATCACGAAATCAAGATCCCGACGAGTGTCAGCGGGTGACGAAAAGCTCGGACTAGAACTGGCGTATCCCGGCAATACCATACCCACGCCAGGATGGTGGCCGCGAAACTTGCCTCCTCGTACCATTCTGTTGATCTCGGAAGTGGTGTGCTCACCCGTCGCCTCTAGCTCCCTCATTCTATCCGGTGTAGTGACAATAACACAAGATAGTAAATATATTAGTCGGGTTTCTAGATTATTAATCAATGATTCATTAAAGTGTGTTTTGAAAGAATACTTACATACAACTGGAGAGCGTTCTGATATGCAAATACACCATTTTCATCTGTGTGCAAACGATAGAACATGTCGATCTCTGAAGGCTCCTGTACATACACACGCAAGTAAGATCAATCTAATTAAAATCGGCAAATCTTAACACAACAAATTGTATAATCATATATATATATATGTATGTAAAATCAATAATAAAATAATAAAAATAAATAAAAATAAAAAAACAATAATAATAATAATAATAATTACCATGAGCTGTCTAGTGCGAGGGATCGACCGAGAACCATGCCGGGAGGGAAGTGTTGCCTTGGACCGATTTTGGCTGTTTGTTAAGGATCACTTCTTGTTATCAGGGTCAGTTCAAAACGTGATTTGTTTTTCCCACTCTTCAGCCGGGTACTCGTCGGGTCTGTCCCGCCTAGTTCGAGCCACATCGTATTCTCCAGTCTCGGGGTCTTTTTTACAGTAATCTCGCTTCAGAATGGCCTTGTTGGTGTTGTATGTTTTTTGTAACTGGGCATTATGGTATTACGAATACGCTCTCACCGATCGGAGCTCCTGTGCGGCTGGAGATCGTATTTTTTCTGCAATCAAATACAACACGTTGAAAACAGAGTTAGAAATATAATTTATATATTTATTTAAATTTGTTTATTTATTTATATGATATAGATAAAAAAACGAATTTAAATAAATATACACAATACAGTACATTAAAAACAGAGTTAAAAATATAATTTATATATTTATTTAAATTTGTTTATTTATTTATATGATATAAATAAATAAACGAATTTAAAAAAATATACACAATACAATAAATTGAAAATAGAGTTAGAAATATAATTTATATATTTATTTAAATTCGTTTATTTATTTATATGATATAAATAAATAAACGAATTTAAATAAATATACACAATACAACACACTGAAAACAGAGTTAGAAATATAATTTATATATTTATTTAAATTTGTTTATTTACTTATATGATATAAATAAAAAAACGAATTTAAATAAATATACACAATTAAATAAATGAACACGATAACTAAATAAACATAAAATGATAACTTACCCCAAGAGCTTCCCAGGCCGCCGCCTTGTGCCCTACGGGGACCTTGTTCCACGAAGGGTAATACAAACATATTTCCCTAACGACCACCCCGAATAAGTTTCCCCAATGCTCTGCGTAGGGACCGACAGGTGTAACTAGGTCATCTTTAGCGTCTACAAAGTCGATCTCGACTGGCCGATTGTGATTCGCGGCCACCGCATCCAGTAATTTCAGGCAACAGGTCTTGTCCCGGGTATTGTCCTTGCCGGCTCTCCTCCCGCCCAAATTGGGATTTTGCTTTCCTTTTCCTGCAAAATCAAGTGAGTGATAAAGTCATAAAAGTTCAAGGCAAACAAGTTCAATATGCGTATCAAACTTATACTTGTATTACAATAATCCAGAAATTCTTACATCGGTTAACGAAGCAACCCCCGCAACCGATTGATGGGGGACGTGGACGTGAAGGATCCTCGCCACCACCGTCCCCGCCGTGTCCCCATGCAACATCAGCCATCTGTATACAGGTACAATTAGCATAACATGTAGAAATTCATGAACAAAATAATACAA
Organism: Glebionis coronaria; assembly: GCA_025667525.1. Lineage (NCBI taxonomy): Eukaryota > Viridiplantae > Streptophyta > Magnoliopsida > Asterales > Asteraceae > Glebionis > Glebionis coronaria. Next base: position 231,670,784 of record CM046881.1, read on the forward strand.
GCATGCACAAATCCAAATATCAAAATAAATTTACACATTTAAACAGCTTGTTTTCAACCAGCTTGTTCTGATAAGCTTATCAAGATAAGCTGTTTTTAAACAGCTTGTTCTGATAAGCTTATCAGAATAAGCTGATTGAAAACAGCTTATTCGAATAAGCTTCTTCGGATAAGCTGTTTTTAACTAGCTTATCCTGATAGGCTTATCAGAATAAGCTGTTTGAAAACAGCTTATCCGAAAAAGCTTATTAGCTTATTTTCATCAAATAGGTAACATAAAGAATATTTGGATTTACATTTAACAGAAATTAACAAGTTTATACATTCCCAGCACATGTCACCGATGAAACCAAAATGATAAAAACAAGTGAAAACCCATACGTATTATCAATTAGAATTAAAAAAACACACTTTTTACCCGATTGTGGTCGTTGGCGTCGGAGCTGCGTCTCGGCTGTGGTTGGGGCTGCGTCTCGGTTGGCTAAATCGGGATGGCTGACTCGACTTAACCACAAATTAAAAAAAGTATTAACAAGAGAAGTTAATATATAATTGATTATAATAAACAAAAAAAATAAAAATTATACTCGGGTAATACGACTCGGCGTCGGGGTTGCGTCCCTGTTGTGGTAAGTGGTTGTGGAGGAGTTCACGTCACCGCTGTTGTGGTGGTGGTGGTTGTGGTGGAGATGACGGAAGGTGATGGTGGGGGTGACGATGGAGATGGGTTGTGATAGTGGGGTGACGGAAGTTGCTGGTGGATATGGGTTGTGATAGTGGGGTGACAGAAGGTGATGATGGAGGTGGGTTGTGATGGTGGGGGTGACGGAAGGTGCTGGTGACGGTGACGGAAGGTGATAGAGATGGGGGATGACGGAAGGTGATGGTGGGGGTGATGATGGAGATGGGTTGTGATGGTGGGGGTCACGGATGGTGATTGGCTGTGATTGATGGTGGATGGTGGTGGTGATTCTTCAAGAGAAAGAAGAAATATTTAACACCCCCAAATTACATTGCACAACGGAAATACACATATGGGTGCTAAACACAAACATTGTTACACAAGACATTTTGAACAAACTCAAAATGATAAATTTGAAATATAAAAAGATATAATTTAACCATTTTCTAAAACTTTCGATCCCAAGTAAAACAATTTTTGAAATATCAGAGTTACATTTAGGTCCCCCAAGTCTTTATCAAATCCCACAAACAATTTACCAAAGTACTTGACCGTACATTATTATTTTTATCACAAAAAGGGAAAGAAATCCATTTTAGACCAATCGCCACAAAAGCAATCCGCTATCCTTCTTCAGCTAGCTCCGCAATTCATCGTCTTCAATACCTGAAATACATGCTTAAAATCATCAACACAACGGTTGAGCGAGTCTATAGGTTTTTCCAAATCAACATTTGAACACAAGAGAAAAATCAATCAAGATCATTTAATAGAATTGTGCGCATACAATCTATTAGTCAGGAAGTCTGGCATATAGCAATAGTTATCGAATTGTATTAAGCTCATGACACCGACCCCTTAACTTAGTCACCCACGCCTAAAGCCGGCATGACTAGATGAAATTCCAGTGCCCCTACTAGGGTATCATTTGCAAGAATACCAATTCTCATTCTCGTAAATTTATCCTTCCCAGCGGGTTACTAAGCGTAAAGCCCTGGTCTCAGATAGGGTCGTCAGCCCAATAGTACTATTATTAAAATAAGCGGCTATTCCCAACTCACAACATCAAGTCAGAAGATAGTTAACGGCTCATGAATTTGGGGACTTTTGCAAATTAGGTACTTATATAATTCAAATCAACAAAGGCAACAAAGGCAACATTCGGGTCCAAACAATCAATCATGACTTGTGTTCATTTTACTTTCAAATAGCATGTATCCCCCTCGCGGGTTTTAAGATCATTCAAAACAATTACAAAAGCGAGGCTATAGACTCACCTGGAGTAATAGCAGTAGCAAGACGATCTTCGACGATAGTTGATGCCCGATAAACACAAAAACCGCAACCTATCAAATAAGGCGCGTTCATCAATAATAAACTCGAATAAAATCCATACTTAGTAACATCAACTCAAAATAATAAAATCACAACCAACCCAAAATGAAAACCATACAAGTGACATGTTACTCCCTTCTATATGTTTACTTTATTAGTTAATTCTTTCGATAAAAGTAAAAAAAAAAATCTGCCGGTACATACCAAATGTACGAGCTCATTTACCCCACTTAAACACATCAAATACTTATGATACTAAACAGAAATGTCACTTACTATATATAGAAAGACCTGTTAAAAGCCCATCAAAAGATTTTACTTTTAAAGTTCCCTGCCCGACACATCTTTGAACTACGAAAACCGGACAGTTTTACGTCAACAACTCATATAGTCTTTTAAACCATTTATTTTTCTCCGGTTACAAAACTGACACTCAACTTTGAAAATAACTCAACATCATCATACTTATCATTCAAATCAGTCCATGACTCATTTTAAAAACCATTTTATAGTCCCCGAGATTCGATCCAAATATCGACGACAATTATATATTGTGACGATACTCGTCTCCTGGTACACGAATAATCAAACTAACGTAACTTTTTGCTCGTTTGGAGCTAGAAGCCCTACCTTTTACCAAAACGAAGCTAAAAACAACCTCTACAACAATATCTAATTAGTTCATCTCAAACTCAAACTCATATTTTTAGAAATTTAAGTTTAATAATCTGTTTAAAAATATATATAAAAAAATCATTCAAAATTAATTTTTCACCACATTTTAATCATTCTCGTATGCCTAATATCACCCTAATATCATTACCAACAACTTAACTAACCCATAACACATTTAAATGATCATACAAAAATTACCCACTAAAAAATAATGAACATGCAACCAACAATTCTTGAATAAAATAACAATAACACATATATATCATCATAAAAATGGATCAAACATCACTAGTTCATCAAGAAAAATAAACTTTTTGAAAAGTTAATGCATGTGGGTAAAAATAATATCAAAATGTTCCTCTTTGAATTTGCAAGATGGGATTATAATTTGTTTCTCATGAATCAAAGTAGAAAAATCAAAACCATGGTGTTTTTGGTTGAGATGGTGGACGGCACATCAAAAAGAAAAGAGAGAGAGATTGTTTTGTTGGTGAAATGAATTTTATATTAAAATGTGTTAGTGGAAAAAATATATATAGTGGTGGTGGAGGGGCTAGTTTTGCCAATTTGTGATAGTTTTGGTCCAAAATGCAATTAAATAGTTGTAAGGGTAGAAAATATAAATTGTAAATTTTAAAAATTTTTACGAGGCTCGGGTTTCGTAAAAATACTTTTCAAAAAGTAAAACGCACTCAAAATATGATAATAATATGATACCGGTTCGACTTAATACGAACTTAAAATAAAAACGTCAAAAATATAAACATCGAGACAACAAATGATAAAACATAAAATCTCGGGCATCCGTCGATATCGTGATTACTAATAATCCTCGCAATTAGTAGAAAGGTAAAAATAAGACCTCCAACGTCGGTTTTAAATAAAACCATCAACCGTCATATCATTCTACTCATCAAAAACTTCAAAATTATTCGTAAAATGATATTATATAATATTAAATAAATAACCTCGGGTTTGGGTTGTCATATCCTACCCTCCTAAAAGAGAGTGACGTCCCGACGCTCGGCCCCTATTATACTCTCATCCCATACCCCCAGAACAAAAGAGAATTCTTTTCCTTAAAGAAATCCTCATGCTTCCTTCACAATTTCAGATTTCACTCCTGGAATTCTTGTATCTTCACAATATAATTCTCACTAAGTTTCGACCTCATAAGAACTCTTTACAGTTCTTTCTTTGAAAAGCAACTTATCTTCAAGTTGAATTCTTTCCTTGTTGTTCTCAAAACAAATTTCACCCGCCATAACAACACCTTAAGCATAACCACGTTTCCTAATTTCAAACTCCATCGTTCTCCTTCGACTGCCAACATAACCCTTCTGAAAACTCCTTGTTACTAATAAACGGTCCTTAACCTATACAATCTTATCAATACTTGCCAACATCAGTTCTTGTTCAGTCATTCAATTCCACCTACATTTCTGCAATACACCAAAAATCTAATCTTACGTCCATAACTCACGATCTTTAACCTTCACAAATTGAGGTTCTTTATGTACCATCAATAGTACAGCCTTACTACTAGCATGATAATCATCTTCATATAAAAATTCCAACAAGGCCTAAGTCAATCACACACGCACAAGTATATCGTCCAATGTTCGAATCATCCTTTCACTCCGTAATCAGTCTCTGTATAACACACAGTACTCAACTCAACTTTCATCTTTACCCAGACCAAATCGTATCGATTACTTGACTTGTGAGATTCCTTCATCACTAAGTCTCACTCTGTCAACTTAGGTATGTTAGGAGTTCTCAATATACCATGCCTAACTTGGCATTACAACAAAATCCTTTCCATAAGTTTGACAAAATGTTGAAATCACTTATCTTGACCTCCTTCTCAAATCAGACCACTAACTTAAAATTTCATATCCTTGCTATCAAGCCTACACTTCTTGTCATCACCAAAACTCAAATCTTAGAAGCTCTTTCCTTTTTCTTCCTGATAGTGCATTAGCTACCACATTCGCCTTTCCCGGATGGTAGCGAATCTCGTAGTCATAGTCACTCACAGTCATAACCACCAACATACTCAAATACCCGAATATACAACTGGTAATCCTCTACTCATTTCCTTTATCATCCCAACAAATTAATTATGAAGCAACTCTTATGATCCTTTATTATTACATACTTGATTCCATACAAGTAATATTTCTACCATCTCAAAGCAAACACCACAACTACATAACCCTTATGAAACGCATCACAGCAAACTACAACTATAAATACTTCAGACCCTTTCAACAATGACAACATAGGTGCAGAACACCACCTACCCTTCAGTGTTCAGAATACAGCTTCCTCATCTGATAAGGATCAGATCTCGAAACTTACAATTTAGATGTATAAGTGGGACTCACACATCCAATTCTTCTTAGTCAGCTTAATCAATGATTTAACAATCAGTGAAAACCTTTCGATAAACCTCCGATTATTCCCAGCTTAGACCAAGGAATTAGAAGATTTCCGTCAGCGTCGTTGGTACCGACCAATCCTTAATCGTTTCAATCTTGGAAAGATCTTCACGAATACCTTTGTTGTCAATCAACTGTATTAAAACGCAAATATTTCTACTAACATTCACACATAGGAAACCTTACATACAGTTTCTCTTTTTCCAACCATCCCAAAAATTATCCTCATATGCTACTTATGTTCCTCCTTTCCTCTTGGAATAAAATAGAATATCTTCAATAGATATAATGAATAACTCATCCTAGCACATCTCACACACAAGATTCACCTAGTCCATGAGTATGGCAGACACGTTCGTCAATCCAAAAACATCAAGTGAAACTTAAAGTACCCACATCAAGTACGAAAACAACTATAGGAACATCTTCCTTCCTAACTCTCAGTTAATAATAACCAGAACTCAAAGCGATCTTTGAGTACACACTGGATCCAAACAAGTTTCAAGGATCGCACGAATCATCAATCCTCGGTAATGGATACCGATTCTTGGCTGTCAATTTGTTAAGCGCTCAATAATCAATACACATCCGAAACAATCCATCCTTCTCGACAAACAACACAAGCGATCATCATTGGCAACAAAACTTAATCTAATACATCCCTTATCCATCACTTATCGCAGTTGACCGGATAGCTCATTCCATTCTGACGGTGCCAAATGATAAGGCATAAAAATACTACTCAACAGAACGCAACAACACTACACAACGAAACGCAGAAGCATTACACCTATTGTTTACAACATTCAATCGATACGAACTCCATTTCATAAGGCGGCAGCAACTTTGCAAAAAAACTTCAGGAAAACTTCAGAATACTCTCGAGTCATTAACAGATCTCTCAACTTCTCCTCAACCACCCTATCACTAATTACCTGAGCTAGGAATACATCACATTCCTCTTCCCCATACTTCCTTGTTTCCAAAAAAGATACTTCTCAAACGGAAAATTCACTCATCACCTCTCATTGTCAACACTCAGCTTTTGCAGCAAAATATAAACCAGCAGCTATCAATTTATAGTGAAGATTAGTCCAATCTCAAGCATCAGCACTTCGCACCACTAACCAATTCATACCAACAATTCACATTTAAAGATTCCAACTCTTTGAGCATCAAGTCGATACTAAACACCTACTTTCCTAAATTCAAGGAACACACTCTCAGTGTAAAACTAACACTAGCAATCTTTCCATCGATTAACTCCACATCTTAGTTAATTGTCAATCTTATTGACTCTCCGTTGATAAAACAACTAAATCTTTACATTTCTACAATTTCTACCCGATCTGAAACCAAACAACATACTGACATAAAGAATCTCAAGTAAGAATATACCATTTACAACATCCAGTCCTTAAGGTTTGTCAGCATCATTCAAACGTAAGCTAGAGCGGTGGCATTCCTATCTTGGCAATTTCCTTTCCCCCGACAATTCCTTTGTTTGTATTCTTTCTCACCACGGCTAAAACATATCACTACTCCGGGGTACTAATTACAATGACTAATCCTCTTATTCTGCACTTAGCAGCTTTATGACTAGGTTTTCCTAACTTTAGTCGCAATTGTGGAAAAATACCTACATGGTATAGAGTACAACAAACACACTTGAGATTTATTTTGTCACTTCTAGACACAGTGGCAACACGAATCCCATCATTCTTTCCAGGGTTTAAATACTGATTTCGGTTCTGTCTTTGGTTATTGTTAGTACTGTAATCCTTACAATTCTGACCTTGATTCGGGTTAGACTGGGCAGATTCCCACTTCCTCTTATTGTTTCAACAATGCTATCTTTCCTAACTTTCACTTTCACGTCCATTAAATCAAACGTCCTCTGAACAGCTTCATCGGAAGATTCAGGTTTTGAAGAACAAATCTCACTCTTGATATCACTAGACAATCTTCTAACGTACTGCTTCGTTGTTTTACGGTCATTCATAAAAGTAGCATGGCATAGCAAATATAGCTCAGGAAATTTCCTAGTAAGAAGTAATATCATCGTCCTTTAGCACTAATTATCTCAATTCGGATTCCAACTGTCCTAGTTCCTACTTAGGACAAAACCTAGTAGTCAATAGTCCTTTCATCACGGTTCATGCCTTACTAGTAGTCACAACCAATCCTAAAGTAGTCACTTGGTATTCCACCATCTTAGTGTACCATCCTGAGATATAGCAGCCAGCGACATATTTCACCTTATTAGTTTCTGAACATCCAATAATCTCAAAAGTACTCTCTTTCTTATCAATCCAACTATGCAATTCTAATGCACCACTAATACCACAGAACTGCGCAGAACCACACTTCTGAAAACTAACATATATATTTTCTTTCGAACTTGCAGAACAGCAGCAACACTATCATCTGGATCAGCAAGATCATCATTATGTTCAGCAGCATCATCATTATTCTCAGTAGCATCATCATTATTCTCAGCAGCATCATCATTATTCTCAGCAGCATCAACTGCAGCACCATTATCTCTAGCACAACTAACTCCAGCATCTTGACTCCTTGCAGCACAACTAGCTTCGAGTGTTCTAGCAATAACTTATTCAATCATAGTGTTCACAATAGCAGTTGTTAGCTTTGGCGACATATTTCAAGAAACTTAGTCACGTAGCGATCTACTAATGACAGAAATATGATTCCCCTACTCCTTCTTCCATCATCACAGAAGAAAGAAACATGATAAGTATACATATCAAGAACAAAGAAGGAATTCTTTATCAGGATGTCTCATGGATACTACATGCACGAACAACACAAACTACAATGGTTCATCAACCAAAACTCAAAAGAGTTAATAAAGGCACATCATAGATCATGAGGGTAATTCAGATTGCGTTGAGGATTCAACAGAATAGTGGCACTGTCTGTCACTACAATCATCTACCGAACAAACTTAAAGGATAATAAGTTCCATCACAATGCTACGACACAAGGTTTTAAAAAAGTTTGATCACAAAAAGAAAATAAGATACAAAGAAATCTATTACGAGATTAGTTCCTTAGACAGCAGCTCCTCATCCTCCTTAACATTGTTGTCAGCTTTATCACACTCGTTTATTTCCCTTTCGCACTTCAAAGTCGAATCCCTAACATGATGGCAGCTCACTCTCAAAATCCAAATATTCACTGCTACACGACAGATTAATCACAAAACAAGTCTCAGTACGACTTTCAACATTCCTAAACTTCCAAACTCTACTCAGAATTGATCTCACATGAGGCTCCCACTCACTCATCCTTTCAAAACTTACCTACTTCTCTTTAAACCTTTCAATTCAAGCACACAGATTCATCACAATCGACCCAAGACTAGCAATCTCGTACATCTTCCAAGTCCTAACAAACTCAATTCTCCACATACAAAATACAACCTTTAAAACCACCTTTTATTTCACATCAACCTTCTAATCACACCAAATTCAACCATATATCTATCATACATCAACTAATCAAACTTCCTCATACCCGATATAAGTCGCAATAAATCAGTTGTAAAATCGTTCAACATCTGGTCTACTGTGCTAGACCCTCGGTAGTATATAAGGTCATTATTTAAAATTATATACATATGCATTACATAAAGAAAATCACGATAACAAGTACTGAACGTACTTTTAACAACATCAATACATCATCAATACATCATCATATTATTTACTTAATAAATACTTTAAAAATCATTTCAATTTTTAAGGGATACATCAACTATAAACAATACAAAATAAATAATCTTACCGGAGCCTTGCGGAGAAGTTGCATTGCTTTTGTAAAATATTTTCGACACCAAAGTTATAGTTTAGGACATTTTTCAAAAATCGACCTAATTCGCTATAACTAAAAAGCTCTGATTACCAATCTTTAACACCCCCAAATTACATTGCGCAGCGGAAATACACATTTGGGTGCTAAACACAAACATTGTTACACAAGACATTTTGAACAAACTCAAAATGATAAATTTGAAATATAAAAGGACATAATTTAACCATTTTTTAAAACTTTCGATCCCAAGTAAAACAATTTTTGAAATATCATATTTACATTTAGGTCCCCCAAGTCTTTATCAAATCCCACAAACAATTTACCAAAGTACTTGACCGTACATTATTATTTTTATGACATAAAGGGAAAGAAATCCATTTTAGACCAATCACTACAAAAGCAATCCGCAATCCTTCTTCAGCAAGCTCCGCAATTCACCGTCTTCAATACCTGAAATACATGCTTAAAATCATCAACACAACGGTTGAGCGAGTCTATAGGTTTTTCCAAATCAACATTTGAACACAAGAGAAAAATCAGTCAAGATCATTTAATAGAATTGTGCGCATACAATCTATTAGTCCGGAAGTCTGGCATATAGTAATAGCTATCGAATTGTATTAAGCTCATGACACCGACCCCTTAACTTAGTCACCCACGCCTAAAGCCGGCATGACTAGATGAAATTCGAGTGCCCCTACTAGGGTATCATTTGCAAGAATACCAATTATCATTCTCGTAAAATTATCCTTCCCAGCGGGTTACTCAGCGTAAAGCTCTGGTCTCAGATAGGGTCGTCAGCCCAATAGTACTATTATTAGAATAAGCGGCTATTCCCAACTCACAACATCAATTCAGAAGATAGTTAACGGCTCATGAATTTGGGGACTTTTGCAAATTAGGTACTTATACAATTCAAATCAACAAAGGCAACAAAGGCAACATTCGGGTCCAAACAATCAATCATGACTTGTGTTCATTTTACTTTCAAATAGCATGTATCCCCCTCGCGGGTTTTAAGATCATTCAAAACAATTACAAAAGCGAGGCTATAGACTCACCTGGAGTAATAGCAGTAGCAAGACGATCTTCGACGATAGTTGATGCCCGATAAACACAAAAACCGCAACCTATCAAATAAGGCGCGTTCATCAATAATAAACTCGAATAAAATCCATACTTAGTAACATCAACTCAAAATAATAAAATCACAACCAACCCAAAAAGAAAACCATACAAGTGACATGTTACTCCCTTCTATATGTTTACTTTATTAGTTAATTCTTTCGATAAAAATAAAAAACAATCTGCCGGTACATACCAAATGTACGAGCTCATTTACCACACTTAAACACATCAAATAATTATGATACTAATCAGAATTGTCACTTACTATATATAGAAAGACCTGTTAAAAGCCCATCAAAAGATTTTACTTTTAAAGTTCCCTGCCCGACACATCTTTGAACTACAAAAATCGGACAGTTTTACGTCAACAACTCATATAGTCTTTTAAACCATTTATTTTTCTCCGGTTACAAAACCGACATTCAACTTTGAAAATAACTCAACATCATCAGACTTATCATTCAAAATCAGTCCATGACTCATTTTAAAATCCATTTTATAGTCCCCGAGATTCGATCCAAATATCGACGACAATTATATATTGTGACGATACTCGTCTCCCGGTACACGAATAATCAAACTAACGTAACTTTTCGCTCGTTTGGAGCTAGAAGCCATACCTTATACCAAAACGAAGCTAAAAACATCCTCTACAACAATATGTAATTAGTTCATCTCAAACTCAAACTCATATTTTTAGAGATTTAAGATTAATAATCTGTTTAAAAATATATTTATAAAATCATTCAAAATTAATTTTTCACCATATTTTAATCATTCTCATATGTCTAATATCACCCTAATATCATTACCAACAACTTAACTAACCCATAACACATTTAAATGATCATACAAAAATTACCCACTCAAAAATAATGAACATACAACCAACAATTCTTGAATAAAATAATAATAACACATATATATCATCATAAAAATGGATCAAACATCACTAGTTCATCAAGAAAAATAAGCTTTTTGAAAATTTAATGCATGTGGGTGAAAATTATACCAAAATGTTCCTCTTTGAATTTGCAAGATGGGATTATAATTTGTTTCTCATGAATCAAAGTAGAAAAATCAAAACCATGGTGTTTTTGGTTGAGATGGTGGACGGCACATCAAAGAGAAAATAGAGAGAGATTGTTTTGTTGGTGAAATGAATTTTATATTGAAATGTGTTAGTGGAAAAATTATATATAGTGGTGGTGGAGGGGCTAGTTTTGCCAATTTGTGATAGTTTTGGTCAAAAATGCAATTAAATAGTTGTAAGGGTAGAAAATGTAAATTGTAAATTTTGAAATTTTTTACGAGGCTCGGGTTTCGTAAAAATACTTTTCAAAAGTTAAAACGCACTCAAAATATGATAATAATATGATCCCGGTTCGACTTAATACGAACTTAAAATAAAAACGTCAAAAAAATAAACATCGAGACAGCAAATGATAAAACATAAAATCTCGGGCATCCGTCGATATCGTGATTACTAATAATCCTCGCAATTAGTAGAAAGGTAAAAATAAGACCTCCAACGTCGGTTTTAAATAAAACCATCAACCGTCATATCATTCTACTCATCAAAAACTTCAAAATTATTCGTAAAATAATATTATATAATATTAAATAAATAACCTCGGGTTTGGGTTGTCACAAAAGAAGATAATATGTTTTGAGATTGTCTATGTGAGGATAAGATCTGGTCAGCATTTCTCAAGCGACAATCCCCAACGACATGTCGATAGGGAAACCTTTTCTTTGTCGTTTTGTGAAAAAAGCGCGTTATTGAAAATTTTGGGAGGGACTAATAAATTTTTTGGAGGGATTCGTGAAATGTATCCCCAACGACATGTCGCTGGGGAAAGTTACTTTTTAATAGAAAATTTAAGTTATTTTTTTTAAATAATTAATAATAATAAGTTTTATATAATTATATATTTTTAAAATAATAACTAAATTATATAAATAATAACTAAATGTTTTTTATAATTATTTACATAATGATTCGGCTTCTCAGTTCATTCCAATAGAGTAAACCGGTTCGTTCGGTTTGGTCTGAGTTACAGTTCAATGTATTAGATAGTGTTATACATGAGAGTTTCAATGTATTAGATAGGGTTATACATTAGGGGTTCAATGTATTAGATAGGGTTATACATTAGAGGTTCAAGGTATTAGATAGGGTTCAACATTAGAGGTTCAATGTATTAGATAGGGTTCAACATTATAGGTTCAATGTATTAGATAGGGTTCAACATTAGACGTTCAATGTATTAGATAGGGTTATGCATTAGAGTTTCAATGTATTAGATAGGGTTATACATTAGAGGTTCAATGTATTAGATAGGGTTCAACATTAAAGGTTCAATGTATTAGATAGGGTTCAACATTAGAGGTTCAGTGTATTGGATAGGGTTCAACATTAGAGGTTCAATGTATTAGATAGGGTTCAACATTAGAGGTTCAATGTATTAGATAGGGTTATACATTAGAGGTTCAATGTATTAGATAGGGTTCAACATTAGACGTTCAATGTATTAGATAGGGTTATACATTAGAGGTTCAACGTGTTAGATAGGGTTATACATTAGAGTTTCAACGTATTAGATACGGTTCAACATTAGAGGTTCAATGTATTAGATAGGGTTCAACATTAGAGGTTAAATGTATTAGATAGGGTTATACATTAGAGGTTCAATGTATTAGATAGGGTTCAACATTAGAGGTTCAATGTATTAGATAGGGTTCAACATTAGAGGTTCAATTTATTAGATATGGTTCAACATTAGAGGTTTAATGTATTAGATAGGGTTCAATATTAGAGGTTCAATGTATTAGATAGGGTTCACTATTAGAGATTCAATGTATTAGATAGGGTTATACATTAGAGGTTTAATGTATTAGATAGGGTTATACATTCGAGGTTCAACGTGTTAGATAGGGTTATACATTAGAGGTTCAATGTGTTAGATAGGGTTATACATTAGAGGTTCAATGTATTAGATATGGTTCAACATTACAGGTTCAATGTATTAGACAGGGTTCAACATTAGAGGTTCAATGTATTAGATAAGGTTCAACATTAGAGGTTCAATGTATTAGATATGGTTCAACATTAGAGGTTTAATGTATTAGATAGGGTTCAACATTAGAGGTTCAATGTATTAGATAGGGTTCAACATTAGAGGTTCAATGTATTAGATATGGTTCAACAGTAGAGGTTTAATGTATTAGATAGGGTTATACATTAGACGTTCAATGTATTAGATAGGGTTATACATTAGAGGTTTAATGTGTTAGATAGGGTTATACATTAGAGGTTCAATGTATTAGATATGGTTCAACATTAGAGGTTCAATGTATTAGACAGGGTTCAACATTAGAGGTTCAATGTATTAGATAGGTTTCAACATTAGAGGTTCAATGTATTAGATAGGGTTATACATTAGAGGTTCAATGTATTAGATAGGGTTCAACATTAGAGGTTCAATGTATTAGATAGGGTTCAACATTAGAGGTTCAATGTATTAGATAAGGTTCAACATTAGAATGTATAAGATAGGGTTCAACATTAGAGGTCCAATGTATTAGATAGAGTTATACATTAGAGGTTCAATGTATTAGATAGGGTTCAACATTAGAGGTTTAATGTATTAGATAGAGTTATACATTAGAGGTTCAATGTATTAGATAGGGTTCAACATTAGAGGTTTAATGTATTAGATAGGGTTATACATTAGAGGTTTAATGTATTAGATAGGGTTATACATTAGAGGTTCAACGTGTTAGATTGGGTTATACATTAGAGGTTCAACGTGTTAGATAGAGTTATACATTAAAGGTTCAATGTATTAGATATGGTTCAATATTGGAGGTTCAATGTATTAGATAAGGTTATACATTAGAGGTTTAATGTATTAGATAGGGTTATATATTAGAGGGGGTTCAATGTTTTAGATATGGTTCAACATTAGAGGTTCAATGTATTAGATATGGTTCAACATTAGAGGTTCAATGTATTAGATATGGTTCAACATTAGAGGTTCAATGTATTAGCGGGAAAATATTAGCGGGAAAATACTGGCAGGAAAATGTTAACCATCTCCCTTACTTTTTTACCATAAAAGGACAACCACACACACTCTTTATCATAACAACCACCAGTAGATAACACACACACACACACACACACACTTATCATCACAAACACATTGTTATTATGAAGATGTTGAAGCATGAAGCTTTTCTGTGCAAGTGTGGACATGGAGATGTAGTTCTTCGAAAATCGTGGCAAACTGAATCCTTTGGTAGACAGTACTATGCTTGTCCACGTTCACAGGTTGAACTTCCAGTTTCATATGGATGCAAAAAAAATTTATGGAAAGAAGAACGCGCCCAACTACTAATCAATTCTCTTGGAGGTTCAATGAGCTTTTCGCCTCCAAGCTCTTCTTCGAGACCTTCAACGAGCTTTTCTACTCCAAGCTCTTCTCCCAGACCTTCAACGATTCCAATTTATTCTCCAAGCTCTTCAACGTGTGCAAACTGTGTGCGCTTGAATGGAATGATAAAGGTACTTGAGAGTACAGTAGAGTTGTACAAACATTGCGATAGGCACACAGTGGATTCATCTGCACTACTTCACGACCTTCACGATGACATGAGGAACATTCATTTGAACTAGTTTATGATGTATCTGTTTTCGTGTTTATGAGTCTATTATCGTTTTAATATCCATGTTTAATTAAGCGCGTGTTTAAGTGTCCGTGTAGAATAAAGCTATGTTTAGGCGTGTCTGTTTGTAAGCCTCAATGAATGTTAACAATTTTTAATTAATATTAACAATGAATGTTAACAGTTATCAGTGAATGTTAACTTTTGGCGGGAAAACATTGACGGGCAAAATGTTGGCGGGAAAACATTAGCGAGATACACATAGATACATATGGATAGTACATGATTGACAAGAGATAAGTGCTAATAATCTTATCCTATTACAGTTAGCACATATTATGTATTGTCGGAGACATCTTATGTATGTTCACTTTTACAAGTTATTTCAAGTAGCTTGTGTCTCAAGAGCTTATAATTTCGACATCATAAGCTTTTCAATTGAAACGAAACTTGTAAAAGGCGATTATTTATTTGTAAGATCAGAGTCTCGTAATGCAATCAATAGTTTTCATGTAAGAGAACCAAAAAGTAACTACATCAACAGAAAATAGATGATAATAAGTTCAACAACGATTGTTTCTGAAAACCATGCCCAAAATAATCCAACACTGTTTCTAGCGAAACCAACACACTAGAGTTCTTAAAAGATAAACACAATACCAAAGTAACTTCAGCCAAGGGCCAAACCTATGGAGCTTTGAGTGAATTTGCAACATCAATGACAAATCGGTATCTAACATCAGATTTCAAGATACGCTGCATGGCAGTGTTCACATAATCAATTGGAATAAGCTCGATATCTGCAGTTATGCCGTGCTTTGCTGCAAAATCAAGCATTTCTTGAGTCTCTTTCAGCCCGCCAATTGCACTACCAGCAACAATCTTCCTTCCTGCAAATGCATTTCCATTTAGGTTGAGTATGCCATCATCAAAGGCATATACAATGTTTAGAAAAATAGGTGATTAAATGCTTACCCATAATCAAAGAAAACGCAGCTATTTCAAGTGGCTTCTCTGGTGCACCAACAAGAACAAGCTTCCCATGTGGTTTTAGCACACTGAGTAATGGTGCAATGGGGTGAGTGGCCGAGACTGTGTCAATTATTCCATCCAATGAATTCGCTGCAGACTGATTGCAAAGATAGACCAAAAAAATCAACCCACGAATCACAAGTGAAGAAATTACTAATGAATCTCTAATTACAATACCTGCATCTGCTCTGCGTCTTTGCTCACGATGAAATGGTCAGCTTTGAGTCCTTGAAGTGCTTCTTCCTTCTTAGCAGCAGTGGTACTGAAAACAGTAACTTCAGCACCAAAAGCCTTAGCCAGCTTGACCGCAACGTGACCTAGCCCACCAAGACCAACTACACCCACTTTCACGCCAGGCTTGTCTAGCCCAAAGTGTCTGAGGGGGCTGTAAGTCGTGATCCCAGCACACAGCAAGGGTGCACCGGAATCAAGAGGCAAGTTTTCTGGCCAGCGAAGCACAAAATGCTCCTCTGCAACCATGTGATCCGAGTACCCACCATAAGTGCGTGTGCCATCATAGTAGGGGAGCCCGTATGTGAGAATCTGTTTCGGACAGTAGTTTTCAAGATCATCAGCACAGCTTTGACATGATCCGCATGATCCCACCAAACATCCAACCCCCACTTTGTCCCCAACTTTGAATTTCTCGACTTTGCTGCCAACTTCTGTCACCACACCCACAATCTCATGCCTGCATTAATCATCATAGTTATACATTTATAAAAATACCTACATAATTACCAATAATATGGCCCTATAGATTCAAAGGTTATTACACGATTTACTTCATCAAGCCGTGTAAAATAAATTAGTAAATATCCAAGTTATTAACTTTTGTCATTATAGTATAAAAGAGTAACTACCATTAGCTGTTTGAAAGTAATTGTAACATTTCGAATAATTAAATCTGGATGTGCAAGGCAATGTTGCTCTATAGTTTTGGCCATACAGCCAAACAAACTTTTTCCCATATATATGGCAATATCCATTTTTAAAGCGCAAGGCAGTATTGAACTGATTTATGTATCATATGATCAGCTCTATTTATCATTTGGTTAGATTTACAAGTCCACGCCTTCCTATGATATATGAATCACTCTATACTACTGTTCAGGTAGATGCTATACACAAAACAAAGTTCTCAGAAGATGATGAAAGTGGGTAAAAGGACTTATCACACAAAATATAAAATACAATGGAGTTGGAAGTCGAGACTGATTAAAATAAAGATAAGATCTTAGAAAACACTAGATTAACCTTAAACAAATAAAGTAAGAAACTAGTTAAGGAAAAAAATGTATACACATCAGAACTCAGAAGGGCCCCCTAAAACAACATCAGATTCAGGTTGTTTGGTTTGGAACATTAGTCAAATTAGGCGTTCGGGGTAAACCTGGTGTTGCCCATTTAACTAAACAAAAAGTTTGTTAAAAAAAAAACTAAATAAAAAGTTTTCCGTGTAAAAGATAAAAAGAATTTGACAAAGTCCAAGGTATATATAACTCAGATTATTTGACATAAATAATTTATTAGATGACAAAAAATTTAATACAGTACGTCTACAATACATATAAAACATTTTGATGTCTCTTTCTTAATTTAATTTTTAGTAATACCAATCTTAAAACGTATGGTACAATCTGTAAATGCATTACTCACAAACTTTTTATCCATTAAATGTCTTTTATGTTTTATAAATTTAATCAATACACATTAAAACACGAAGTAAATACACTAATTAATATTAACTTTTAAAATTAAAATATATCATGTTCTTATACATAGTATTGTATAAACCAATAAAACACATAAATATTTATGCAATTTGTATGCCAAGTTGTTGGTTCAAATGGTTTTGAACCCATCAGAACCGGGGAGAACGGGTAAATCACACCAGATTCTAATAAATTTTTTTCAATCAATCAAATCGTTATTGTTATTTTGTATGCGCATGAATATTTATTACTGGTACCCTGTTAGTAATTTGTGATAAAAATTGGCATGGCGGCATCAAGGCGCCGCTAAAGAGTGAGGTGTGATTTCTACATTACGAAATATACCAAGGCGTGGATTATAGACATAGTGTAAGATGAGGTGCGATAAGACGCGTAAGGCATTAGGTGTAACAGGTTTTTGGATAACCCCGATAAATTTTCGTTTTTTATGAATGAAGAATGTCATATCAAAGAACAGCTCTTTTATTTTTTATTCATTATGTACAACAATTTTTGTAAGTTCGATATATTCTTAGAATATACTAAATACATAAATACTTTCATATTTTGTGACGACTTAAGACGCACCTGCCATACGAACACATACGTTTCGCCATGACTGATAAGACATGAGGCTTTACGATGCTGCTACACCAATTCTCACACTATTTTAACCTTCTGTATATAATTATAACTGAACAGCTCCGTGTTTTTATATTGTGTGTAATAACTATAATTATTTGACCATAAATAAGTAGTAAATTCTGTTATTTTAACCACTAATGATGGATCTTCTTCAAAAACAATGTAGTAAATCACTTTCAAAAACAACATTTGACACACGACAATGACAATCGTCTAGAATTGATGTTCTCCTTATACAAAAACAACACATGCATGCCAAAATAATATTTTGAAGAAAACAAGAACTATACGCCTATACGGAGTACATGTTATCTTGAAATAAAATATTTACTTGCAAATTCTATAGAGTTTATTTTGGGAATAAAATATTTACTTGCCTATGTATGGGAGTTGGAGATTAGCTATTTATTACTACTTAAGATTAAATAAATAAATAAAAATGAGGAGGTTATTTTTGCTAAAATGTTAAAAGTTTGCAAAAAAACTCATGGATGAACTAAAATTATAAATTTGAAAAAAAATAGTTATTAATGGTGATAGTAATGATATTTAACAAGCATAATTACAGTGTAATAACCAAGGTTATAAATAGCGTGAACCGTGGCGTGGCGGCATGTCCAAGCTACATGCTTTAGCGGCTAAGGCGAAGCTTTAGCGTTTCTAAAGCATGGCTTATAGCGGCACAACATATAAAAATATTTATTTATTTTATGTATTTCAATATTATATTTATACTAAGTTCATGAATTAATGTTGTACATAATAATTAAAGCTAGAAAACTCTCCTTACATGTCACAATATTCATTTCCTAGAATTGAACTCAAAAAATTACTGCACCTCGTGTCATAGCGCGCCTTGACGTATTGCGTAGCGTGAAGACCACGCCTCAAACTTTAGCGCGCCTTTGGCGAGCTATAGCGAGCTATTTAGAACAATGTTAATAACGCATTGATATTTATTGTTTATCATTATTAATATTTCATTAATTTATAATTAATAAAATATTATAAAAGTAGTTTGGAAAATTTACATTTTAGTCTATCGACGATCTTTTGAAAAATTTTGACAAAAATAATTTAATTCCACTTTTAAATCAAACTAAAAAAAGATAACGATAATTGTTTACTTATTGTGAGAAAAACAAAAATACAAATAAACTTATCTTTTGATGTTCATCAACTATTTAACGAAAAAAAAAACAAAAGAACAAATCGTTTAAAACATACATACCCAGGAACAACAGGATAAGTAGTCATGCCCCATTCATTCTTAACAAAGTGAATATCAGAATGACAGATCCCGCAATACAATACTTTAAACCTCACATCTTTATCACCCGTAGCCCTGTAATAACACCATCAACCATAAGATGATATACATGTGTGTAAATGATTTAAAAAAACAATTAAAAGATTGTGTATACCTTCGAGAGAAGGTGAGTGGAGAAAGTGTTCCAGAAGTGTCACGAGCAGCATAACCATAGGCTTTGATTGGATGCTCAGATTCTGGTGATAACGCCATTGTTGTTAAAGAAAAGTAGTTGGTTGATTATGGATTGTTATTATGGTGTGAAGAACAAGAGTTAATGGGGGTGGTGGTATAAATAGAAGACTGGTGTGTGGAAATTTATTGCCAAATGATGACATAGGCAGTGGCGTATCAAAAAGTAATCTCCAACTCCCATACATAGGCAATGGCGTAATAAAAGTTACTACTATTAAAGTAATGCACACGTGGACAGTGGGATAAACCCCATTATTTATTGCTTTTTTATTCTGTAAAAGTACCTTTAAGAGAGTAATATCTTCGTTCTAAATTAATAATTCTATATTTCATTTTTGGTTGTCTTAAAATTATAATTTCTTTTTAAAAATAAATGTAAGTAATGTAATAAGTTTACCATATTACATCTAGTGATATTAGAAATTACAAAATATATACAAAGTTTTAATTAATTCTATGAGAGTAAGAGTGTCATTTTAAAAAAAAATAAAAGAGAAAATGCAGTGATAATGATGTTTTCTTAAACTATATGTTTTTTATCGGGGGATAATTAATTTGGGATGGAGGGAGTAACAGTTTCGAGGGTGTTTGGTTAAGCTTATATGATGGGCTTATAAGCTTATTAGTTTATATGTGTTAAATAAGCCATAACAAGTGTTTGGTTAAGTTTATATGACTTGGCTTATAAGTTTATATAAGAGAGTTTTAATAAGCTAAAACTTTGTGGCTTATATAAGAATATTATGTTAAAAGACTTTTATACATTTATTTAATTGATTACACCTACTTTATCTTTATGTACTTTTTAGTCATTTCACCTTATTAGTTACTCCCTCCGTCCCAAAATTATTGTACACCGAAAATACACAGTTTAAGAAAAATATCACTTTTATAGTTTTCTCTCTCTTACTTTTTGAATAAAGACAATTTTACCCTTAATCAATTAATTTAAAACCTCTTTAAAGTTAGTAATTATAATTTCAATTAAGGGTAATGTAGTAATCCCAATCTAAAGTTTCTACCTATTTTTAGAAGTGGACAATTAATTTAGGACAACCCGAAAAATAAAGGTGGACTATAATTTTTGGACGGA
Source organism: Glebionis coronaria (assembly GCA_025667525.1). Taxonomy (NCBI): domain Eukaryota; kingdom Viridiplantae; phylum Streptophyta; class Magnoliopsida; order Asterales; family Asteraceae; genus Glebionis; species Glebionis coronaria. The sequence goes on from CM046881.1 coordinate 231,691,544, forward strand.
TGGAGTATATAAGCTAAACCAAAAATAGCTTATATTAACTTATCTTATTATCTTATAAAAAAGATTGATATCTCTTTCTTCATTTAATGAACAAATTTTAAGTAATCCAACTATTATAACACATTGTTTAACTCTTAATGCAAAAAGCTAAAAACATGCATTAAAATTTCTTTCTTCATTAATAGAAAAAATTTATGTAATACAATTAATAAAGCACATTCTATAAAATTTAATGTAAAAGTAACAGTACATATTATTACGTTATTTTTCTTTATTAATGGCACAAAATTAAATATGTAAAATCCGCTTTAAAAACCTTAAGATCATTAAATGCACGAATTTATGGTTAAATTTAAACTTTTTATTTAATTAATACATCATAAATCATGAATATTTACTACGAACGATATGTATATTAATTAATTATCATAAGTATTATGTATGTAAACAAGAATACAAATGCACGATAAGCATTCACGTATAAGATTTAAACATACAAGATATAAAACACGAGCATTAAACGAACACACACAATAATAATTTAAAGCACAAAAAATAAATGAATGTGTATGTGTGTGGGGTTTAGTCGGCGTCCAACAAGAGAAAAAGGGGGCCCTGTGGAAACCTTGGTTTCCGGATCTTTTAAGCTACTAGGAATGATCATTGTTCATATGATTAATATAATCAAAGCGGAATTAGAACAACAACCATTAACAAGGTGTTTAGGCACGAATATGAATTAAAAACACAATTGGATTGCTAACTATATTAATAATTAACAATCACTAGGTGTGTGTACATTGAATCCCACACCTAGTCGACACACGCTTTAGGTTTACATTGTGAATGAAAGTTATGAATAAAACCTAAGACCCTTGTTCCTTTTATAGTGGAAGGAACAGAATCTACAAGAGATAAAATCAAATAAACATCTAAATCTTCTATTTAGATAAACTATATATTGTGTATATCATAAATAATATACTCAATATATTCCCTAAATAGATTTCTCCATCAAATCTTCAACGTTGACTTTTGTTGACAGCGTTTGACCTTTGTTGACTTCTGTCAACGCCCAATTTGCTCTTGTCAACGCTTGGATTACTCTTGTCAACGCCTGAGTAAATGTCTTGATGTTTTCTTCATTTTTGAGTTTCTGCCACATCAACTTTTTGACCCAACAATCTTCCCCTAGTTGATGTCGGCAAAACTCTATGTGTATCTCTTGTAAGTTGTACATGATCTTCAAATTGCTTCCCCTCAAGTGTAGCATGTATTTCTTCCCCTTTTTGTCACATCAACAAGGAAGTAAACAATGTATGCAATTTTTGAAGATTCTCCAAATGTAGGCTCTGTGTAATGATCTTGAAGAACAATTAATATAATATTTTTGATGTAGAAGTAGAATAACCCAATCTTGTGTTCCATGTCTTGTACTATCCACGTGATAAAGAACTTATACCTTTAGCATTATAAGCAGACCTCGATCTCTTGTCAATATTCTCATCCTATGTGAGACACTGAGCACGATAATGTAACTCCTTCAAGTGTTATGACAAGTCTTCATCACCAACCATTAAAAGCACGAACAAGTTATCTTTAAAGTCGCAAGTGCATGACTTTAAGATATGATAGAACACAAACTCGCGAAAATCTTCTTCAATCACCAAACTTACCATAAGAATTCTTCCCCTTAAGCCAACACCTCTTCATGATGATTTTAATGGAATAACATCTTCATACCATATGTAAAAGCCACTCTCAAGGCCATCCTAATTACATAGTTTAAAATACCCATCAAATTCCCACAAATAGTTGTTAACTCGCTTTAAGATCATTAATCCCTTTCAAAAATATCCGAGCCATCAATATCAACATGATATTCTATATTAAAACGGAGATTCCATGTACCTTCGTGTGTAAATACCACCTTTTTGTGTGCTCAAAACGTACCAATTTTCTCAAACAGCAGCAATTCTTGTGTTGTCCTATATCACCTTTTATCCAATATCTTTGGTAGTTGTATTGTCCGATATCAGACAATACCTATCAGCGTTGAAGTTCATATATCGGACGACACTGTCAACCTATCAGCGTTGACTTATTCTGTCAGCGTCAAACTTCTTCCTGTCAGCGTCAATATCCTTCTTGTCAGCGTCAAAATATACCTTGTCAGCGTCTCCTTTTGCTGACGTCATCAGCAGCTCATATCAGCTTGGAAAAATAACATTTAACTTTTCTTTGACAACAAGCTACGTATATATATCTTCGAATACTAATCCAGCTATTTCCCTTTAAGCAAACCGAATATTCTGCCAAGATAATCTCACTTTCACACAAACCATTACTTTGTCCAAAATAATAGGAGATTATTTAAGGAAGATTCTCTAAATCAATCCCTATAAATCAGGGATTATATAACAGAACGTAGTTGTACTCCAAAAGCAATAGTGTGTATACATCCTATAATTTTAGCAACACGTGATGTATGCACACTTCTTGAATCACACTTGATTTTGTGATTAAACTTTAAACCATGTGATCATAAACTAATATTAGTTCGTGTGAATACAAAGTTCTTCCACCAATAAGCATTAACTGGACCATATCATGTGATCCTCTTGACCGTGTGAACACACAAAATCTCCACCAATGAGAAGATCTTCATCGTGTGAACACTCCAATATCCTCCACCAATAAGAATCAAGCGCACCACACGTTTTCATCCATCTTGAGGCTTCATAATTCCTAGCTGCTGGGACCACACGTCTTTGTTACTACTTGTGTACAATCACAATTCTTTTTCTTTGTAGACGTATCTTAGTCCCCATCTTAGTTAACCTCACGTGTGCAATTACTTGGTGAATACACTGTGATAACATGCGAACATGCAGACTTGGGACCACCTTTTCTCCATACGTTATATTCCTCCCTTCTTGATACAATATTAACGACTCCATATATGTACCAAGCTGCTGCTTATACACGAAGAACAGATCTAGGGTTTATAAAACCCTAAAACTCCATATGAATGTACAGTAACTTGGTGCTTGAACTTTGCACAGCTTCTAGAGTTCTAAAACAAACTCTAATAACCAAGAACATGATTATCATCATTAATACTAACCGATATCAACAGGGTTGTCAGTATGTTTCAAAAGATGAATCTAGGGTTTAAAGACCAAACCCTTCTTTGCAGCCAACTTCGACATATGATAACTTCATCATTAAGCCTCAGATCGAAAATCCCTTCGGTGAGATTCTAGACACAAGTGCCAAGAATCTACAGTTCAAAAATCACGAAGATCCAACGGTTAACGAAGGAGAGATCGTGTTTTGAACATGGCTGTCTACAGAAAACTGCATTCACTCACTGCTGACTTTGACGCTTAATAACTTTTTCCTGGAGATAAACTCGACAATCCCTCCGGTGGATGTTTAGATATATGTATGTAGAACACACATATAAAATTTCGTGACGATCCAACGGTTCAATAAAAAGTTATGACCTTCTGAATACTGCTGCGCACACAAAACGTCCAGAAAAACCCTAGACGGATTTTTCTTCTTTTTACCATACACGAACACCTTGTTGGTCCTAGCATCACGAGCCACGAGGCTCTGATACCAATTGTAGAAACCTTGGTTTCCGGATCTTTTAAGCTACTAGGAATGATCATTGTTCATATGATTAATATAATCAAAGCGGAATTAGAACAACAACCATTAACAAGGTGTTTAGGCACGAATATGAACTAAAAACACAATTGGATTGCTAACTATATTAATAATTAACAATCACTGGGTGTGTGTACATTGAATCCCACACCTAGTCGACACACGCTTTAGGTTTACATTGTGAATGAAAGTTATGAATAAAACCTAAGACCCTTGTTCCTTTTATAGTGGAAGGAACAGAATCTACAAGAGATAAAATCAAATAAACATCTAAATCTTCTATTTAGATAAACTATATATTGTGTATATCATAAATAATATACTCAATATATTCCCTAAATAGATTTCTCCATCAAATCTTCAACGTTGACTTTTGTTGACAGCGTTTGACCTTTGTTGACTTCTGTCAACGCCCAATTTGCTCTTGTCAACGCTTGGATTACTCTTGTCAACACCTGAGTAAATGTCTTGATGTTTTCTTCGTTTTTGAGTTTCTGCCACATCAACTTTTTGACCCAACAGGCCCAAGGCCCAAATCCATTCTTAATCCTTTTGTAAACAAATAAGGATTTCATAAAACATAAAACACAGGATATTAACAAAACCCTAAAAATCTTTCCATTCCTTCTTCTCTTTGGCCGCGGCGAAGAACAAGAACCATAAGGACGATTCTTTGATTTTGATCTTTGTTTTTACAACGGTATCGTGCTCGTGTTCATTCCTTTTTAATCATGCGTTTAGTATCCTCGAATCCTTTTCTTATTATTTATTTATGTTATGATCAAGAATATTTAAAAAACAAACCTAGAAAACATGTAATTATCGTAGATCCATCAAGATAAAAACAAGTAAAGGGTGGGTTTGTTTGGTTTGTCTCGATCGCACGCAAACCGAGACCACGTAGGGTCTCGGTGGTGTTCGACTGCCATCAGCTGCAACCCCAATATGGGGGTCGACATTGGTTTTGGACCACAGCCGCAACCATTAGTGTTAGCGGTGGTGTTTGTTTGCTTCCAGCCGCAAGACCAAGAACCCTAGCAGTGGGGAACTTGGCCTGACAGTGGGAACCGAGACCAAGTAAGGTCTCGGTGGGGACAAAGACATTTAGCATAAAATATAATCGTAAAACGAATTATCTAACAAACACTATCATCAAGGTAATAATCATTACACTAACATATCTTAATCATGCTTAGTGATCATAAAAGTGATTAGCCTTAAAACTCAATTTTGTCAAATGTGACAAAAGATTTTTAATAAACTTTATTTTTAATAAAATGTTTTATTAAAATGAAAATGTAAATTTGAATATGGCATATTCCAAATGCCATAAGAATATCCTTTGAAGGTTTTAAACTGCCTTAGATATTCCTACCCCACTAAAAGACAAAAAGGAGTGGAGTCTACATCCGCGGTTCTTTAAGTACCTATGCAGTTCTTTATCGATAAGGAACGGCCTAGGGAGATAAAGAACCGCGCTCAGCTAGCCGTTGGTTTTTGTCTCCTATAAATAGTGGATCAAATCTGCATATTCCATAACCCTTTCTGGAAATTTCTTTCAGCCTTCTTTCTCCTTTGTAATCCTAATCATTTGTAATGATAACTTAATGTGTTAAGTATGTTTACTTATGATTATCCTCTTGATCTCCTTCTCTACCTTGTCCAAAAAGAAGATCACTCACACACTTGTGATGTGATTAAAGATGAAGCCGTGATGAAGATCATCCTCTCCTAAAGATCTAGTCATGTTCATCACTTGTTTATCTATGTCTTGTGTAGATCTAATGTATTTGTGAATACTTGGACTAATTGTGTTCATCCAAGCTATTTGTGAATACTTGGATTAGTGTTGTGTAAATCCTTTGCATATGTGTGTGCTTAGATTTGTGTTGTGTAGATCCAAGTTACATGTGTGTAACTGGATATGTTTAGTTGAGTTGTAATAAGTTGTGTAAGTTCTCACTAAACTATAAAGTGATGTGGTTGTGTCTTGTGAGTTCTCACTAAACTATAAAGTGATGTGTAGTTGTGTTGTGTGAACTTCTCACTTAGCTTCAAAGTGAAGAGTCGTGAAGATTGGTTCTAGCTTTGGATTAGAACTCGACATCTAGCCTTGTGTCGGAAAATGGTGAAGTAGGCAACGTTGTGAAGATTGGTTCTATCTTTCGATTAGAACTCGACATCTAGCCTTGTGTCGTAAAATGGTGAAGTGGGAGACGTTGTGTAGATTGGTCCTAGCTAAGATTAGGTCTCGACATTTAGCTTAGTGTCGGAAAATAATGTAAGCGACGTTGTAAGGTTTTCTCCGCCAAGAAGGGAGCTTGTGGATATAGTGGAAATCTCGAGTAGGTGTACTTGAGGAGTGGAGTAGAAACGAGGATAGAGCCTCGTTGTTGAACCACTATAAATCTTGGTGTCTTCCTACTAGGTTGTTTCTTTCCTTACTCTTTACTTACCTTCATTATCATTACACTTACTACTTGTCATTGTTAATGCATTAGAATTGAACCTAATCATTATGCAACTAGCTTTCAAGTAAAAGATAGTTTTTTTACTTACCTAACTGAAAGGAATTTTAATTAGGAGATAAATCGAATAGAAACTATTCAACCCCCCCCCCCCCCCTTCTAGTTTCTACAATTGGTATCAGAGCGATGGTCACACAAGATCTTTGAAGTATATTGTACTTTAAAACTTGGATCGATCCGTTGTCTCCTCAAATTAGAAGGTTAAGTTGACTAAAGCTTTCTTTGGTCAAAACTATTTTTTATTAAAAATAGGCCTTTTAATTGGAAATATAGCATCTCATTTAGATTAGTAGTATTTATGCATTTTAGATTTACTCTTGAAATGTATCTACCAGTTTGCATCTTGTTATGTGTAGGTACTCGTGAAGATCAATCACTCTATTGATTGTAGATTGAGTCATTTACACTTGTAGAAGACTCATCGTCTTTGATTTCCAACATCATTGAATGATGATATCAAGATGGATGGGAGTGATACTAGTCCTTGAAGACTTAGTAGTCACTTTAGTAATGGTTGGGCTTTACATTGATTCCTTGTTAGCTTGGAATGCACTATGTGGCCAAGGTACGTTTTCGTTCTCCACACGCCCTTTTGATCACTCTTTTGATCATTACTTGACTATGTGCTTGTTCTTGGCATCCTTGCCTTGAAATTTGTTTGTGGTATGTGATTCTTTCCTTTTTTTCCTCTCAAACCTTCATTGCTTGGATACTTGACTCACTATGGATATGTAGAGTGAGTTAGTAGAAGCTTAAAGTATCAAGCATGATTCCCATGGTTTGCACCCTCACAGTTAGTAGGCCCTATATCATGTGTAACTTGTGCAATTGAGCTCGTCTCTAGGATGATTGATGAATCCCTTGAGATACCAAACTACTTCACAAGTTGTAGTTGGATTTTACACATTTGGAATTGAAATATTCCAAGGATATTGTTATTGTAAATCCTAGCAATAATAATTGTCCGATCATATGGGAGAGAAAGTGAATCTATACTTTGATCACATTTTGAAGTAGAGTGAGACTACTCTTGAAAATGATCTTACTTTATGCATCAAAATTGCTTGGTGTAGTTCATTACCAAATCCGTTTAGACTTTCACCGGAAAGGCACGTCTTAAACCACTATATCAAGCTCTTCGTCTTCTCTATTTGAAGATTGTCATTTATCTCTTGAGCATTGTTCTTGTTCTTGTTCTTGATTCAATCCTCTTGACTTCTCTCTTCTTTTATTCCTTGCTACGAGGAGTCGTTTGTCCGTTTCGATCTTTTACTATCTCGATTCAACTCGTAATCCTTCCTTAAGGCATTATTACCTAGTGTTGTGGTGGTCCAATGATTTCCTAAAGGCTTAAGACATATTTTAAAGATTTTAGAAAAAATTGGATTTGAAAAGTTCTTTGATTTTCTTTAATAAAAACTTACCACTATAGGCGGTTCTTTATCTGTCGCGGCTCAAATGCGCGGTTCCATATTGATAAGGAACCGCGGTCAGTGCTTGCGACTAAAGTGACAGACTTTTTATAAAAATCATTTTTTGAACAAACCTTCTCTCTCTTCTCCAACATAGCGACGGTTTCCTCCATTTTCCACCATTGTTGGTCTTTCAAAACCTTCAATTACTCAAGATTAATTGATTCCAATTTGTGGGTTTCACTCATCCTTCATTCAAGATCAATTAATTGTAAGTTATTTCTTTCAATTTCATCTAATTTGTTCTAGGGTTCATACATTCATAATTGGGGATTTTTAAAATTGATATTGAATTAGAACCTTACTAGGAATAAGAGTTGACATAGTAATCTTGCTATGATTCATTAGGTTCACATTCATTGAGATTTCACTAAAACCCACTTGTATAATGACTTCATCCTTGATGTCATTTGTAAAGAGCGTAGTGGAAACGTTGTAAGAAGCCTTCACTCTAACAAGCGTCGGGTAAAACGCTAAGAGTTTCTCTTAAGCGACCTTAATGATTGTATGGTCCGATGGGCCGACATCCTTAGGGAAAATGTGTTTTGTCTTGGTGGAAACCGGGATCTTATTCCGGCGTGTATGTCGCACATGTTATGTTGCATCGCTATCAACGCCAAGTACAATATCGCATATTATATCGCTCGACGAATCAATTATGCTCTCTCCAAACCCACAACAAACCTTCCCTATGCCATGCTCCTTACTCGCCTTCACAAGAAGGTTGATGAAGACTATCCCGACCTCAACATTTCTCGCTTTCGTCCGGTCAAATAGGTTATGCTACCTATTCAAGAGGTACAACCACGAAAGCCTAGAAGTGATCGAGGTTCGAGAAAGTGTGATCCACAAGAGTCCGATGATGAGGACGTTGATATGTCACCAAGTGATGGTGGTGGCGTAGGCACTAGTACTCATGTTGGCTCTTCGAGTAACTCACACCCATCTATGGACACTTTCATGGACGGGTTAGAAGAAATTATCCCTCCTCCTCACTTTGCCACTAGTAGACTTCCGGATAACTTTGGACTTGAGGATGTCTATCGTGCTAATATAAAAACTCAAGGTGAGTTGTATGATCATCGAGTGGAGTCAAGAGGATCGTTCAAGAGTATAAGCAAATTGATCATGGGACTTGTCAAAAAGAAGAAGTGAAGCTTTGGTTTATCATGGTTGACATGTTTGTGAACATGTTTGGATTGTTGAACATTATTTACTTTTTTCTCTTTATTTTTAGGATGTTATGAGTTTATTAACTAATACTCTGTGTTTGGATTATTTAGTATTTTAATCCTAATTGTCTATGCGGTCGATCTTTCGATTTGCATAGCTTTGTGCATCTTATGTGTTAGTTAGCTTCCTAAATTTTGATTAATAGTTCACTTTGGCTTGATAAACCTTTGTGTAAAATATGGGCTAGCAAAAGTTTCAGGAAATGCATTTTATGGAACCCTCTGGGGGCGGTTATTTATCTGTCCCGCGGTTCTTTAGCGATAACGAATCGCGACCCTACATAAGGAACCGCCATCGTCTGTTCCGTGAGAATCTTTGCTTTACACTGTTTTCCCTTAATCTGTGTAAACATTGGTGAAATTTTTGCAAAAACCTGTACTTTCCTAAACTAGACTACCTATTTTCATTGTTCACCTAAAATGATTTTAACCCATTACTAGTTTGGATCATCCCTTCCTCTTCTTAAACCCTCTCTTGTTGATTGTGTTCTTCATCCCTTCAACTTCTTTCAAAACCTCTTCACTACCATGGTTTACACTAGAACATCCAATTCTCCCAAAATTTCCTCATCCAAAAGAAACCTTAAGATGAAATTCAAGTATCCTAAACTTGGTTCTCCATCTTGTCACAAACCCAAGAGTGAAACTTCTCCTATTTTCATCTCTCCATCACTTTCACCACCCCTTGCTTCATGAAAGACCAACTCAACTCATGGTACTAACCATTCACATAGTTCTACCTCCTCTTTATTCCAATCAAGAATGAATGAGTTGTCCTCACCCTTCACTCCTAGTCCTCCCTTGGATGTGAATACTCAACCTCAACCTCATCAAAGAATTCCCTTTGTTTTTTAGCCTCTTCGTTTCACTCCACCAAATTCAACCATATCAACCATATCACCTTTGGATACCATGCCTCCTCCACCTCCTCCTCCATCTAACACTCCACTTTTGGGTGTTCCCATTTCCCGCTTCTTGGGTGATCCACACTTGTTTTACTTTTTCATGCACAATGGAACCAATTGTCCTTGTTGCTTGAATAACTTCCACCTCATTGATATTCTTAGATTGGATATGATTGGGGTTTACATCAAGTTGCAAAGCTTCTTGTTGAACTTATTTTCTAATCCTCCTCCTCCTAGGAGATGAATGATGATTTTCAAAAATAAATGTTTTTAAAGAAAGTCAAGCCAAAGAAGACTATGCTATCAAGAACTAGTTTAAGCTAACTTTGTATTAGTTAGTTCTTATTTCTTTTCTAGTATTTCCTTTCCTTCATGAGTTTTTCATGAAGATGTTCTATGGATTTAGTTTTATGTGTTTCAACTTATATAGTCACATTAGTCAACTTCAATTTATTTAAAATTGAACCTAAATCTATCACAACCTCTAAAACTTGACTTAAAATTGGATCAAAATGTTATCTAAATATTTTTTCACCCTTTGTCAAGACACTCTTTGTGAGTGTGTTGCTTTTATGCAACCCTAGCATACTCTAGTGCTAAAAGAGGTAAAAATCCAAGATTTACAAAATTTTGAAAGAGTCTTATTTTTATTCAAAACTTTTTAAAATCATTGTTTCACGTCCACTGTACGCGGCTCCATAGCTAGTCGTGCGACTCCATATCGATATGGAACCGCCAGTTCCTTTAAGGAACCGCGGACAACAAGCCCGTTTTTGGCTTATTTTTTGTCTTTCTTCTTTGACCACCGTCTTGGTTAAGATTCCTTGTTTACCCAATTTGGCTAAACAATCCCTAAAACCTTTTGTTTTCATTTCAAATCTTTGCCTTGTCTACTTTCTTTAAATTCTTCTCTTTTGGGAGTTCTTCTCTTCATCCCTCACAATTCCTAACTCTTCCGTTCCTAACCTTGACATATCTTTGTCACAATCTTCTCAACCCAAAGCTTCTTCTTCTAAGCTTTCAAAGAAACCAAAAATCTCGGTTCGACCCATTTGGATCAAGAAGAACAAGAATCCTCATGATTCCTCTTCTCCAAAACCCTCCAAGAATTCTTCTTTTATCCGATCTAATATTGGAATGAGACTTACTCTATAAATCCAATTACTAGAGAAAAGGAAATTCTTCCACCACCACCTAAACCTTTCAAATCTCCACAACTCAATGACCTATCTTATTTCTCAAATCTCACTAGGCATTGTGAAAACATCTCTTATCCATTATCTCCCTCTCCACCAAACTCTCATTTTGATGGACCTCCCCCATCTAACGACTTTGTTTTGCATCATGGATCCTCGTGTACTTGTTGTCGTTTCAACAAATTGAACTTGATCATGTTTATGACAAGTTAAATTTCCTTGAATTCCTCCTCACTCGACCTCCTCTCAAAGTTTTTGTTCCCACGAACAAAACTTTGAATGATGCCTCGTCGTCTTTCTTTTCCAACTAAGGCACATTTTATACTTTAGTTGTTTGAGTCAATAAAACTTAAGCAATCTTGGAGGATTATCACTACTAGAGTAGTTTATGCTTTGTGGTTAATTTTCCATATTTTTTGCTTTAAATATTCATATTGTGTGTATGAATATTTCTCTTGTATGTTCTTTCATATTTGTCTAATATGAATGCTATGTGTGTTATCTCTTTCCCGCTAATTCTTTTTCACACATTTGTTAAAGAGTTGATCATGGTTAAAATTTACAATTGATTATGGGTGATTCCATAAATTATAAATTTTTAACCCCTTGACATTTTAATCATTTTGATTGGTTTGGATGTTTCTTTTCTTCCTTTATTCCACCAATTGAACTTTGAAGTTGTCAACACACACTCTTTGGACATACTTAGCAAATACTTACTTCTAATTTGGGATTTCTTTTCTTCCTCCCTCTCAAGTTAGTTAGTAGGTAGTGCACATATATAAATTGATGTTTCTTTTCTATCTTCTAACATTTGTGTAGCATATCACCTTAGCTCACTCACTTGGTGCCCCAAGCAATGGGGAGTAAGCACCAAGGGGGAGCTACTAGCAAAGTCCGGTTCTTCTCTTCTTCAAAGACTTGTGCTAATCTTTTTGCTTCGACAAAGGGGGAGAAATGATAGTGATAAACTCGTTAATAATTCGAATAATTTTGTATTTTATGTAAATGAGTTTATAGTTTGTCGTAATCAAAAGGGGGAGATTGTTAATGCAAAGCAATGCCTAAAACCGTTGTTAGTGCTAACTAATCTTTCTTAGTTTTGATCACGACAAATTACAAAGACATTTAGCATAAAATATAGTCGTAAAACGAATTATCTAACAAACACTATCATCAAGGTAATAATCATTACACTAACATATCTTAATCATGCTTAGTGATCATAAAAGTGATTAGCCTTAAAACTTACTTTTGTCAAATATGACAAAAGATTTTTAATAAACTTTATTTTTAAGAAAATGTTGTATTAAAATGAAAATGTAAATTTGAATATGGCATATTCTAAATGCCATAAGAATATCCTTTGAAGGTTTTAAACTGCCTTAGATATTCCTACCCCACTAAAAGACAAAAAAGAGCGGAGTCTACATACGCGGTTCTTTAAGTACCTATGCGGTTCTTTATCGATAAGGAACCTCCTAGGGAGATAAAGAACCGCGCTCAGCTAGCCGTTGGTTTTTGTCTCCTATAAATTGTGGATCAAATCTGTATGTTCCATAACCTTTTTGGACATTTCTTTCAGCCTTCTTTCTCCTTTCTAATCCTAATCATTTGTAAATGATCACTTAAAGTGTTAAGTATGTTTATTTATGATTATCCTCTTGATCTCATTCTCTACCTTATCCAAAAAGAAGATCACTCGCACACTTACGATGTGATTAAAGATGAAGCCTTGATGAATATCATCCTCTCCTAAAGATCTAGTCATGTTCATCATTTGTTTATTTGTGTCTTGTGTAGATCCAATGTATTTATGAATACTTGGACTAGTTCTGTTCATCCAAGCTATTTGAGAATACTTGGATTAGTGTTGTGTAAATCCTTTGCATATGTGTGTGCTTGGATTTGTGTTGTATAGATCCAAGTTACATGTGTTTAGTTGGATATGTTTAGTTGAGTTGTAATAAGTTGTGTAAGTTCTCACTAAACTATAAAGTGATGTGGTTGTGTCTTGTGAGTTATCACTAAACTAGAAAGTGATGTGTAGTTGTGTTGTGTGAAGTTCTCACTTAGCTTCAAAGTGAAGAGTCGTGAAGATTGGTTCTAGCTTTAGATTAGAACTCGACATCTATCCTTGTGTTAGAAAATGGTGAAGTAGGCAACGTTGTGAAGATTGGTTCTATTTTTCAATTAGAACTAGACATCTAGCCTTGTGTCGTAAAATGGTGAAGTGAGCGACGTTGTGTAGATTGGTCCTAACTAAGATTAGGTCTCGACATTTAACTTAGTGTTGGAAAATAATGTAAGCGACGTTGTAAGATTTTCTCCGCCAAGAAGGGAGCTTGTGGATATAGTAGAAATCTCTGTTGGAAATTCACTTTATGTGACGACATTTAAGAATTCCCATTAGTTATCATAGTCACTCACGCAAAGACTATACTAGGAAATTATGTATAGTGTAGGAGCGTGAGTGACTATATATACCCCTCCAAGGCTTCCAGGGAGGGGTTGTTGTTTGTGTTTATCTTTCTTCATTTTATAACATCTGCCTTCTCTCTCTAGAAACACCTACAACCTTCTCTCTCTATCTCTAACCATGGCTGTCCATCTCTACCACCACCTAAGACCACAGGATCATAGTAAATGGAAAACCAATAATTGGCATCAGAGCTATGGTTCAATCCTTGGATTGATGTGTTTTTTATCTATTGATTTGGTGGTTAATTTTTTTTTCTTTTGGTTCCGAATCTGTTATAATCCTGTGTTATAGTTTGTCTTTGTTCTTGTGCGTTTGGTCTCAAATCTCGTGGTTTCATTGTTACAGTTCTCAACATATCATGTCTCTATCAGTCCATGGTGTCAATTTTCTGGTCAAAAGTCAAACCAGCCATGTTTTTCTTGAATATGGTATAACTTTTGTGACTGGGTTTTGAGTGTTGTTCAAACAGTCATAAGGTTTCATTTTTTTCTCATGGTAAAAGTTTTACATATCTGGTATCATCATTTTCTTGGTTTTTCTAGTAATTTTTTTATGTAGATGAAGATGAAAACCAGATCCAGAAAACCCAGATCCTAGAAATCCGGAAAGGACATATGGATAAGATTTTAGACATTGCGATATGTTTACAGATTCAATATTGCGATGGATATGATTATGTACATTCCGATGGCTCGTTGCGATGCATCATTGCGATGGTACATTGCGATGCATCATGGCGATGACATTGCGATGGTACATTGCGATGCATCATTGCGATGACATTGCGATGGGTTTATGGGATTGCGGTGGACTTTAGGGATTACGATGTTTTATTGAAAATATTACGACATGCTTGTTAAACATTGCGATATGTCGTATCAAAAACATCCCGAGACTCGATCTAACATTACTCATCTCCCTTATAACTCTACAACATATCCACAATCTATATCCTAATCCCATCGTCGCCTAACCCATCTATAATCAAAACAAGACTCGAATCTATAACAAAAATCACGAAACTTTGATCTCAGATTCGTTCTACAACAAAGATACAAGATCTCGTGTTTGAACAACATGCATCATTGATCTATGTAGGGTTAACCCAATTTAATATTCGAAATGAAACAAGATTTATAATAAATCTGTTAAAAATCTAGTTGTTCCTTTCGTTAATTACACAACACGAATTAAAACACTGTCATAGATCTTTGTTTGGTATATCAAACCTTTAATATACGAACTATCATGAACAATGTATAACAATTTTGTTATCATCAGTTCGTCTTTCTTTAATTAAAAGATAATCAAACAACATGCAATTAAATCACCTACACGAGACCCTTTGCGGATCTTGACAAGTGAAAGAGCTGTGCTTTACGACTTTACTTCATTCGATTCAAGTGTGGCTAAATAAATCTCATGTAGCTTCATAAGATCTCTTGTTTATTGCCAAAAGTGAATTAAAGGGGTCATTGCACGCATGGTCACATCTTTGAAAGATGATACAATGTATTCTAGTTGCATGTGGGTTTCGTGATTGATGGATAAAGGAGATTTTTATTTGTTGCGGTTGAATAAAAGTCTAATTGTTTCTCTGTTTGGTTCGGGTGATGACAAAAATGGAGCAGATGGGATTTGGTTTGATGTGAATTTTGGAGGTTTAAGAGGTAAACTGAGATGGATGATACATGGGGAGGCGTAATATGTTTTGAGATGAGAAAAAGAGGCGGATGAGATAAGATTAAGAGATTAGGTTTAGCTAAATGAAGTATGATTATGGTTTCACCTTATTATACCCCTAAACATGGTCGGGTCCTAACAATTGTTCATGGGTCGGGTCTATAGCAAGGGTTTGGGCTGGTAGTTGATGGGCCACAAATTTCATTCATGTGAGGGATGATAAACGTGATTTTTGGATGGCCCGAGTATTTTGAGTCATATTACACTAATTTTATGCCAAAATTTATTTTGGACAAAAATTTTGGTAATAATTAGGAGTGGCAAAGTGACGAGACAAAATTGACAAGATTTGAAGACAAGTGTCGAGACGATATGTCGAGACAAAGTGACAAAATTTATTTGACGAGACCAAGAAAAAAAATGGCTATATTTTTAGTGGTTACGGATATTTTGATCGAATATTATTATTTGAAGTTGAAGACGGGTTTTTCGAAGGCGTGCACTTATTTTATCTTTGAAAGATAACTTGTTCGTACTTAATCTTAGGATGAAGACTTGTTTATCTAGTTACCGGGTTCGGGGTGGTTGGTTGATGACCTGGATAACTATCACTTAAAGGAGTTACATTGTTGTACTCAGTGTCATGCACATCGTCGATGTGGATAATTTCAAGAGGTGTTGTGCTTATATACTTCTTTCGGCAAGGTATTGGGTACTTAGATATTTATCCACCGTTCTTCAATCAACAATAGTGCAAGCTTAAGTCACAAGGTCGAGGAATTCTTATTCAGTTTCACGTTTTGTATATCTGGTTCATTCCATCAGTGGTCACTTCAAATAGCCTACAAGGGGGTTGGTAAAGATAGCCATGGAGAGTTTATGAGTAGAGAATTTTGATTAGCAGTTGATTCTCACAAAATACATAATTCAACTTATTTATTATTCTCACGAGATTTCAGGTACATGTGCGTACGATTTATTGCTGGTTCTGAAGTTTCAAAACCATCAAGGGGGAAGAAGAAGACACATTGGACGCACAATGAGTACACGTGATGAACTTCATACCTTCTTTTGATTTGAAGACATTCCGGGAAGACAATTGTCATAACCGCAAAGAAAATCAGTGTTTTAAATCGTGTTGTTATCAGTCTCTAAATGGTACACTATTGTTCGATGTTTAATTGTTTTGATGTTGCAATTATTCATCATAATTATCCTATATGGAGAGATATGTACTTCCGGGACTTAATTGACTCTGGTGCATCTCCGGAAGAAGATATGTGCATTTCCGGGACTTAATTGACTCTGGTGTTACAATGTCAACTTCATGAATAGGATAAAGTGTCTACTTAAGTATGTGGGCTTCATATATGGGATTGGTTTCCTTTCTTCAACTACATGAGGGAAGAAACTTGAACTCTCAGGGCGAAGAAAAAATCCAGAAGAATTATTCAAGCGTGAGAAGAGACGTTGTTTATCTACTTGGTGTGCTCCAAACCTTTAATCACTCATAGCAACATTATCATTTCATGTGATGGGGTTTGCTTGTTAAATTCTGTTGTGCGCTTAATCATTCTAAGCTTTATTGAAAGCTTTGAAACTGCTTATGAGGATCGTCGATTTGGGGGGAAGCTATTAAAGCTTCTACATCAATATTATGTGGCATGAATTAGGGGGAAGTTAATTCAAAAGCTTCTCCTTAACCAGAAGTATATGAGTTACTTAGCTCGTGTCATTACAGTATTTCTAATACAAGTTACTACTAAGATGAGTCGTTTTGAAGTGAAGACTTGAAATCAAAGGCTTCAGAAGACTTCATCAGCATTGGACGCTTCATGGAAGCTTTTGTTCTTAATCATTATGTACTTGTTAGGAAAAAATATTGTAAGGAATTCTACACGTCTTCCCATGAGGGAAGATTGTTGGAAATTCACTTTATGTGACGACATTTAAGAATTCCCATTAGTTATCATAGTCATTCACGCAAAGACTAGACTAAGAAACTATGTATAGTGTAGGCGCGTGAGTGACTATATATACCCCTTCAAGGATTCCAAGGAGGGGTTGTTGTTTGTGTTTTTCTTTCTTCGTTTTATAACATTTGCCTTCTCTCTCTAGAAACACCTACAACCTTCTCTCTCTATCTTTAACCATGGTTGTCCATCTCTACCACCACCTAAGACCACCGTATCATAGTAAATGGCAAACCCACAATCTCGAGTAGGTGTACTCGGGGAGTGGAGTAGGAACGAGGATAGAGCCTCGTTGCCGAACCACTATAAATCTTGGTGTCTTCCTACTATGTTGTTTCTTTCCTTACTCTTTACTTACCTTCATTATCATTACACTTACTACTTGTCATTGTTAATGCATTAGAATTGAACCTAATCATTATGCAACTAGCTTTTAAGTAAAAGATAGTTTTGGTACTTACCTAATTGAAAGGAATTTTAATTAGGAGATAATCTAAGAGAAACTATTCAGCCCCTCCCCCCTTCTAGTTTCTACATTTTCTTAGATTGGCTGGATTTCAAGGCGCTGCTGCGGGTACTGCTGAAGAACAAGCGAAGCACTTTTCACTGGTCTCTGCACTCCTCGACAGCAGATCGTTTACTTAGTGCTACTTACACTAATGTGTCACAAGTTAATGATGCAGCACGTACCTTGGAAATGCTACATGAGCGAGATGACTACGAGGAACAAGCTCGTCTAGAGAAGAGGTATAAAATTCAGTCATCAAGGGTTATCTTTTCATCAATCCTTATGTTCATTCATACCTTTTCCTATCCAATTATATCTTTTACGCAGAAGGGTGGAGACCGGTCCCAACCGGCCACGCAGCAAAATGCCAACAAGGGGAACGGTCAATCTAATGACCGCTATGGATCTGACAGGAGGAACGGTAATGACAATTACCGTAACAATAACAACCAGTCCAACAACCACAGGTCCCTAAATTCTTAAGTTTTCTATGTTAAGTTAATGTATGCTTTACATACTAACATGTCAGCATCATAAACAGGAACTCTGCGAGTGGATGTGACCAAAATGCTAAGGGTCAGCAGTCTAACAACTCGTCTTCATTTGGTAAACTATCATTTAAACTTCAGTGCAGTCATGTTTATGCCAAATGATCATGTCTCACGCATATTTCTTAAACAGGCTCTCAGGTAGCAAGGGTACCTCCAGGAGGTTACACCTACCCCATCTGCATGACTTGTAGTCGTAGACATCCCGGGTCATGCCGTAAGTCTGTCGGCGTCTATTTCAAGTGTGGACTACCAGGACACATGTTGAAGGACTGCAAGAAGGGAGATATTGCTGGTACTTCTAGTGCTGCTCTTGCTAAGCCACCAGCTTCGAGGCGTGTCTACACTACCACAAGAGACTATGCAAATAAGTATTCAGGTACTATCACTGACCTCCTTTTTATGAACGGTCATGCTGCTTGCGTTTTATTCGATACTGGTGCTACTCATTCAGTCATATCCACAACGTATGCCACTAGTATTAATAAAATCCCTACGCCACTAGAGAATATTTTAAGTATATCTACGCCTATGCGAGACTCTGTACGCATTACCTAAGTGTATAGAGATCTTCTACTAGATTTTGATGATAAGATTCGCCCGGTAGACACACTTCCTTTGGATATGTGCGAGTTTGATCTCATCTTAGGCATGGACTGGTTATCCAAGCACCATGCTACTATCGACTATCATACCTATCGGGTTATCTTCAGTGATGTTCAAGCACTAGAGTACATTCACAATGTTTTCATACCAGGAAAGTCTGTACAAATCATTTCTACTTTAGAAGCTCGTGCTTTACTATCTCATGGTTGCGAGGGCTTCTTAGCTTCAATTCAGGATATTACTGCTGAAGTTCCATTGATCCAAGATCAACCGGTTGTTTTAGAATTCCCCGATGTATTTTCAGAAGAAATTCCGGGTATAACACCTATCCGTGAAGTAGAGTTTAACATTGAGCTCATCCCAGGAGCTCAACCAATCTCTAAGGCTTCTTATCGCATGGCTCCCGTAAAGCTTAAGGAGTTAAAAGTTCAGCTGCAGGAATTACTGGAGTGAGGTTTCATCCGTCCGAGTGTATCACCATAGGGTGCACCGGTACTTTTCGTCAAGAAGAAGGATGGCAGCATGCGTTTATGCATTGACTATTGTGAGCTGAATAAGATCATGATTAGGAACCGTTATCCATTAATCGATGATCTGTTTAACCAACTGCAAGGTGCCAAGCATTTCTCCAAGATTGATCTAAGATCCGGTTATCATCAGTTGCGAGTGAAAGAGCAGGATATTCTCAAGACTGCTTTTCGCACCAGATATGCCCATTATGAGTTCGTAGTCATGCCTTTCAGACTCACTAATGCTCCTGTGGTATTCATGGACCTTATGAACCGCCTCTTCTACGAGTACTTAGACAAATTTGTTATCGTGTTCATCGATGACATCCTCATCTTCTTTATCCAAGGAGAAACATGAAGAACATCTACATATTGTGCTACAAATTCTTCGTCATAAACAATTGTATGACAAATTTTCTAAGTGTGAATTTTGGCTAAACAAGGTGGCATTTCTAGGCCATATTGTCTCCGCATAAGGGATTACTGTGAAGGTTGAAGCTATCACTAAATGGATAAGACCGACGTCTACAACTAAGGTTCGTATTTTTCTAGGTTTAGCTGGTTATTATCGCAGATTCGTGGAGAACTTTTCAAGACTAGCCTTACCTTTGACCAAGCTGATGCGGAAAGGAGAGAAATTTGTTTGGACTGATGAGCGGGAGAAGAGCTTTGAAGAACTCATGCAACGATTAGTATCTGCGCATATTCTTACTCTGCTATCTGGCACAGATGGATTTCAGATCTATACTGACGCTTCGGGTAACGGATTAGGCTGTGTACTCATGCAACATGGGAAGGTGATTGCATATGCATCACGTCAGCTGAAGCCTTATGAGGAGAATTATCTTACCCATGACTTGGAGCTAGCAACAGTAGTCTTTGCACTTAAAATCTGGATACACTATATGTATGGTTAATCATGTGATATCTTCACTGATCACAAGAGTCTCAAGTATATTTTCACCCAAAGAGAGCTTAATATGAGGCAGAGGAGATGGTTGGAACTACTCAAGGATTATGAAATCAATCTTCAGTATCATCCCGGAAAGGCGAATGTAGTGGCAGATGCTCTCAGCAGGAAGTCGGGTATGATTAACGCCATCAACATACATGAGGAAATCATACGTGACTTTGAGAGACTAGACATGGAATTCTTAGTGACAACATGGGTACTGGGCTAATATGAGAATTGAGCCAGACTTAATTTCTCGGATCAAGGCAGCTCAGAAAGATGATGGTAAGATTTGGGCTATCATTCAGAGTCTTGATCGGCAGACAGAATTTCGTGTAGACGAAGAAGACATCGTATGGAAAGGAACTAAGCTATGTGTTACGAATGATTAGACACTCTGAGAAGCTTTATTAGCTGAAGCCCACGGTTCTCCATTCTCTATTCATCCAGGATCCACCAACATGTATCATGACATTAAACAACATTTCTGGTGGAGTGGCATGAAGCAGGATGTTTCTACTTTCGTATCCAAGTGTCTAACCTGCCAGCAGGTTAAGATCGAGCATTAGTGGGCTAGTGGTTTACTACAACCGTTAGAGATTCCCGCATGGAAGTGGGAAAAAATCTCCATGGATTTCGTCATCGGACTTCCGCTTACTCAGAGCAAACATGATGCTATATGGCTCATAGTTGATCGTTTAACCAAGTCAGTTTATTTTCTTCCAATTCGCAAGGACTTCTCAGTTAGCAAATTGGAAAATATATTCCTTAAAGATATCATACGACTTCATGGAACTCCGTTAGACATCATATCAGACCAAGATCCTCGTTTCACGTCAAAATTTTGGAAATGTATGCAGAAAGATTGGGGCACTAAACTTAAGCATAGCAGTGCCTTTCATCCTCAGACCGATGGTCAATCGGAGCGTACCATTCAGACCTTAGAGGACATGCTGCGGGCTTGTGGATTGGAATGGACAGAAAGTTGGACCTCTATATTTGTTTGGTTGAGTTTGCCTACAACAACAGTTGGCAAGCAAGTATTAAGTGTGCACCTTTCGAGATGCTCTATGGCAAAAAGTGTCGTGCTGCAATCTATTGGGATCAAGTTGGAGAACGAATCCTTGAAGGAATGATAGAGGTGACCAATGAGAAGGTTGCCATCGCCAAGGCGAAGCTACAAGAAGCTTGTGCTCGACAGAAGAGCTATGATGATAAGCATCGTATAGATCTAGCGTTTAAGATCGGTGATCATGTTTTCCTTAAGGTATCACCAGCACGTGGTGTCAAGCCTTTTGGACTCAAGGGCAAGCTCAGTCCTCATTTCATTGGACCGTTTGAAATCCTTGAACGTGTCGGTGAAGTATCATATCGTCTAGCTTTACCTCCTCAGCTATCTCATGTGCATGATGTATTCCATGTATCCTTACTCAAAGGTTATAGTTACCATCCATTGCATAAAGTTTAGTATCCATTCGAGCAGATTCGAGAGGATCTATCTTACATTGAGGAACCCGAAGAAGTTCTCGACTGTCAGGATCGAGTCATGAGGAGAAAGACGATCCCATTCGTCAAAATCCATTGGAGGGACCATTCTGAGCGGGAAGCCACTTGGAAAACGGAGGAGTCTATCCGGACTTCTTACCCTCATTTCCAGTTCTGACTCGGGTATGTCACTTTCAGCTTACATGTCTTTCCAACTTATGTGTCATTTCAGAGTTTATTATATCATCAGCTTATCGTATCTCTAATTCAAGGACGAATTATTCTTTCAGAGGGGAAGAGTTGTAAAACCCTCTTTAAAAACCTTAAGATCATTAAATGCACGAATTTATGGTTAAATTTAAACTTTTTAATTAATTAATATACGGCATGAGTCATGAATATTTACTACGAACGATATGTATATTAATTAGTTATCATAAGTATTACGTATGTATATTAAACGAACATTAAACGATAAGCATTCACGTATAATAATATAAATGCGCGATAAGCATTCATGTATAAGATTTAAACATACAATATATAAAACACGAGCATTGAACGAACACACATGATAATAATTTAAAGTACGAAAAATAAATGAATGTGTATGTGTGTGGGGTTTAGTCGGCGTCCAACAAGAGAAAGAGGGGGCCCAAGGCCCAAATCCATTATTAATCCTTTTGTAAACAAATAAGGATTTCATAAAACATAAAACACAGGATATTAACAAATCCCTAAAAATCTTTCCCTTCCTTCTTCTCTTTGGCCGCGACGAACAACAAGAACCACAAGGACGATTCTTTGATTTTGATCTTTGTTTTTACAACAGTATCGTGCTCGTGTTCATTCCTTTTTAATCACGCGTTTGGTATCCTCGAATACTTTTCTTATTATTTATTTATGTTATGATCAAGAATCTTTAAAAACAAACCTAGAAAAAACATGTAATTATTGTAGATCCATCAAGATTAAAACAAGTAAATGGTGGGTTTGTTTGTTTTATCTCGATCGCACGCCAACCGAGACCACGTAGGGTCTCGGTGGTGTTTGACTGCCATCAGCCGCAACCCCAATATGGGGGTCGGCGTTGGTTTTGGACCACCAGCCGTAACCATTAGGGTTGGCTGTGGTGTTTGTTTGTTGCCAGCCGCAAGACCAAGAACCCCAGCAGTGGGGAACTTGGCCCGACAGTGGGAACCGAGACCAAGTATGGTCTCGCTGGGGAGGTTGGTCATAGCAGGGGGAACCCCAGCGCAAGCTGGTGATGGTTGGTTGTTCGGGCAGCAGTAGCAAACCGAGAACCTTGGTTCTCGGTGTGGGCTGTTGGTTCGGACGGGGCACGATAGCAAGAAGCCACAACCGTCGGTTGTGGCACTCGGTTGTTGGTCTCGGGTTTTGGGCTCGGGTACTTGACAATTTTTACAAGAACATGTAACTAAACCATTTAGATAAAAAAACATTATGTTATGTTTTATTAATTAATTTTATTAATTAATATATGGTTTAATTAAAATAAGACTTAGGTTATAGTTTTATATAAATAAAATCATGTTATGTTGTATGTACATTTTATTTAAATAAACTTATGTTAAAATAAATAATAATTTAATTATCCATGTACACTAATTTAATTAATTAAAACTTAGGTTAATTAATTAATATCTGTTAAGGTAAAGTTTAATTAAACGAAACATGTAATATTATTAATTAATAATAACTTATGATAACATGAATAGCATTATTAATTAATAATAATATGTCAAGCTTAAATATTTATTATTGTTAAACTTTACCACATAATTATACATGACATATATAAGCTTATTAAACTATATGTTATATCATTTAATTATTTAATGAGCATACGATTAATTATGGAATTATACTAATTATGGCAACATGATAAATATGAAAACACACTAAATATGGTAACATGCTATTTATAGAAACATGCTAAATATGGACACTTTCTATTTTTAGAAACATACTAATTATGGAAACTTTCTATTTTTAGAAACTTACTATTTAAGGAAACTTACTATTTTTGGTAAGTTACTTTATATGGAAACCTGCTATTTTGGAAAGTTACTATATATAGAAACCTGCTATTTTTAGAAGTTACTCATTATGTTATAACAAGTACTGTAACACATAAAACATGAAATACACGAATCTAAAACACATGAAACTATAAGAAACACATGCTTTATACAAGAAATAGTAAGGACATTCTTTCCTATATTAGGATTTCCCCGTTTGCAGCCATCTGTTTTCCCCAGTAGCTTACGTGTCTTAAACACATCAATATATGTTATGATTATTTTAGATTGCCTGAGCTATATACATGCATGCCAGTTTCACCTAGTTATGGGGGTTCCATAACCACAGCACTGGAGGAACCGGTGTTACGACTCTTCTGCGGTGAGAGTGATTGCTCGCAACGTCCCTTTACGTTATTTGGCCTTTATTACTGTTATCATGTGGGGCGAATGGGTGCATCATAGGACAAGTAGTAATATTTCATGGTAACTGCGGTGTGTGCCTTGCATCCGTTACATGAGCTGATCCCTCCACTCATATTGTCATAATTTGAGGCAGCCCCTCTAATTGCATGATGAGGTCATCCATCTAAGTATTCATGCACGTTGATATAACATGACCTATATGGGTTCCGGGCATATTTAAAATACAGATTTTCGGAATAAACTAAAAATAAGTCTTCTCAGAAATATAAAAACAAGCCTTACGATATTAAACCAGGTTTTTCCAGGACATACACTATTTCCGCTGTTATTCATTTTATTTCATTGCTTGCTTATGTTTATGTTTTACATTTCATTTTCATATATCCGCACACTGAGTGCATTGCTCAGCCGTATTTTTCTTTCCATGTCCCAATACGGCAGGTAATAAAGTGCAAAGCTTGGAAACAAGAGTACGTGCATGGAATGAGGCGCCTAGCCTTCTTTCTTCTTTAATGTATTTACATAATTTTGCTGCGCTGGACATTGTTTAGTCATTTTTGTAGAAACTAGAAGGGGGGGTTGATTAATTTCTAGTTACTTTTCAAAACATTTCACATAAACCCACTGTGCGTGGTTCTTTAAACATACCCACGGTTCCTAATCACTAACGAACCGCGTGTCCCTTTAAGGAACCGCCGACAGTGGACGATGCCATTTGTTACATGTTAAACTTTAACAATCCTCTGTATCAAATTCTTGATCAAGCTTGACTAAGTATGAGATGTGTTTGTAATAGATAATAACTATAAGTAAGGAAACACACAAACACATCAAATCAAGAGTACATCAAGCAATAGTCTAAACACTAAGCACACACGTACTAAGCATAAGATTTTCTGCAACTAGGATGCTTAGACTAAGTGATGTACACTTGACCATAATCTAAACATGAAGCACACACGTACTAAGCCTTAGCTTTTCCGCAACTTAGATGTTTAGATTATGAGATGCACACAACACACAACAACTATTATGCAACTATAAATATAAAAAGGTAAAGACATAAATGTAAATGAAAGTACCGACACGATGATTTATAGTGGTTCGGTCACGAAGCTCCTCTTCGCCCTACTCCACTCTTCGAGTACACCTTACTCGAGAGTTACTTCACTAGTCAACAAACTCCTTAAGGTGGAGAAACCATACACAACGTCGCTTATCCAATTTCCGACTCTAAGCTAAAAGCCGAGTCCTAATCTTAGGTAGGACCAATCTACACAACGTCGCCCACTTCACCATTTTCTGACACAAGGCTAGATGTCGAGTCCTAATCTTAGGTAGGACCAATCTACACCCATATACACAACTTCCAAATTGACACACCAATTTGGATCTACACAAATACCCCACTCTTCACAACTACACAACTACACCACACTTCATCCTAGTTATGTTTTATGGCCCAACATAACAAACCTTGTGTTTTATGGCATAAACACATAAACCATATAGATCTAAGTACTCACCACTTAGATCTATGACTCTAACACTATATCCAAGTATTAACAAACTTGGATCTACACAACTAATACCTAATCCAAGGATACCCATCACTTGGATATTCTACCCTTACAAACATATCCAAGTGAACCCAACACTTGGATCTTCTACATATACATAGTAGGAAAACAATGACTTGATCTAGAAGGAGAGATCTTCATCATGTTGTGAACCTAACACTTCATGGTATTGAAAGTGTTCTTCTCTTTGCACTTGAGAGGATGAGAGGAATGAAGGAGAGAATCACATCTTAAACAAGATTAATCTAAACGAACTAATCAAGGAGTTTAAAGATGTTTTTGAAGAAACTGTGCAAAAAGAGTTGAAAGAAAAGCTGGAAATGATCCACTATTTATAGGGAAATAGTGCAAAGGTCGAAAACACCCGCGGTTCCTTATCAATAAGGTACCGCCTCCCGCGGTTCCTTATCAATAAGGAACCTCCGGGACAGAAACCGTGCATTTTTGTCCTTTAGTGGGGATATGCCATCTGATGTAGTTTATACCCTCAAAGGATATTCCTTTGGCATATGGAATATGCCAAATTCAAATTAAAGAATATTCTTTGGAATATGCCTTAGGGAATATTCTTTGGAATATTCTAAATTCAAATTTCCATTTTATTTTTAATAAAACATTTTCTTAAAAATAAAGTTTATTAAAATCTTTTGTCACATTTAATTAAATATGAGTTTTAAGAAAATATTAATATTTGATCATTTAGTTAGGTTAATGGCATGTTTATTCATACCTTGAGTGATTCATGCCGAATGCGATCTTGGAGATGTCGAGAGAAGTATACAAATGTATTCTTGAGTGATTACGAGTACCTTAACATTTTATATAATGTATTGTGAATTATACGTTTGTCATCAACAAAACACAAAGGGATTATATCGACAAAACATCGTAATATTTGCACTAACAATCTCCCCCTTTTTGATGATGACAAACAAGTAAACCGCAACACATATTAAATTGTATAAGTTTCTCATTTACACTTACTTCTCCCCCTTTTGTCGAATCAAAAAGGTAGTCAACGTCTTTGAAGAAGAGAAGAATCAACGTCGAGAGAGCACACATCCAAAGTGGTAATCGTCCATAACTCGTCATTTGAAGAAGAGAAGAATTAACGTCACGAGAGCTTGCATCTGAAAGGTAGTCTTTATTTGTAGAAGAAGAGGATCGACTTCGATAGAACATGCATCCAAAAAGCTAATCATCCATTGTGGTTGTCGGTTGAGAAGCGAGAATCCAAACCGTAGACCCATCATCTAAATATATTGAGCTTGCGTCATCCTAGTGAAGTCTTCAATGAACATAGGTTAACCAGCTTCATGCATAATAAAATGCTTATCTTCGAGATTCCAAAATTCATTACTTGCAAGAAGTTCGATGAATGCAATTTAAGTGAATTAACGATCGCAAATGTAATGACTAGAAATCTTGCAAATGCTCCCCCTTGATATGAGATACCCCTTGCTTGAGGCACCAATAAAGCAAGGATAGTAACAATCTACAAGAAGGGTTAGAAAAGTCCTACAAAAGAAAGTTAGTGGAGAAGAGCATATATGTATAACAATGTCACCCAAGCGGAATTAGCTTTAAACATCTCGATTACATAGAGAGGTCTCAAGAGAAATCTAAAACAATCTTAACTTTTAGAAGTGTCAAAAGGTTGACAAGTTAAGAAAATTAAGTAGGCTTTTAGATAGAAAAGAGAACCCAACTTATTTTGGTGACACCAAAAAAAAATATAAAAAGGACTATAGAGAGAAAAGAGATGTCCAATTTATAAAAAAAGAAAATATTGTCGAGAGGACATACTCCACTTTAATATCATGGCAAAAATACCAAACTAAAGAGAGTATGACATGGATAATAACACAATTCCACATAGTCGAAAAGAGGGAAAGAATGACTATGATGGAAAAAGAAAATGAGGACGATAAACAAGTCGTTTGCACAAACAATGACAAGCATTGAAGAAAGAAGTATGCACGCGATGCTATCAACCCAAAAAAAATTAAAAAGTCCAAGGAGAGGATTTTGACAAGATCAAATCACAATTGATGGAATAGAGGTAGAGAAGAAACATCCATACCAATTGTAATGATAATATGTCAAAAGGTTAAAAGCTTAGAATTTTTGGAATCACCCAAGAAAATTCAAGATTTAACCAAGATCCTCTCAAAAGGTTAAAAGTTTAGAATTGTTGGAATCACCCAATTCAATTGTAAATTTTAACCACAATCAATTCTCAACAACGAGAAAAACGAAAAATCTCAAATCAAAGATATTTTTGACCTTTAAAACAATTGCTTTAGAAAGCTCCAAAAGCTTTAAGTCGGGAATCAAGGTACAAATAAAATAAAGAAAAACGAAAAGCGAGGATAAATCGACGCTTAAAAAAAATACTAGATATAAGAGATTATAGGCAAGGATGCTTATGAATGTCGACACCAAAAAGATGACTCAATGATATAGATAAAAAGATCAAATAAGCCAAAGAATAGAAAAACCAATATGGATGGTTTTTAGCATACGATAAACTACATGCTCAATGTTTCGTAGCTCTTCTCAATCATTATGAATGTTCAAAGAAAAATTACATGACGAGGAAAGGTTGAGGCTCGACTCGACTTAGTTTAGAAAGGATAGAAGAGAAAGACTCAACTTAGAGAGGCATGATTAAAATAAATCGAAAGAGACTCAACAAAGAAGTTAAGGATAACTTTACAAAATAATTCAAGAATACTATACCTTATTAGGTGATAGTGAAGTCTTGAAGAAAAACGAGAGAAGAAACCCAAAATAGAGAAGAAAAGAAGGAATCTTCAAGAAAACGCGTCAAAGATAGAGATAGACCAAAAACGAACAAAGGGACTCACTGGCCGCGGTTCGTTAAATAGGTCTGCGGTTTATTATCACTAATGAGCCGCTAGGTTATTTGAGGAACCGTGGACAGTGGGTGTCCAAAAACGATTATCGACTCAAAATAAAATCAATTGGTCAAACAATTTAACATAAGATGCTAAATGGCTTGAAAGTCAATACTTCGGATATGACTTTTAACAATTGCACTTGCAAGTTAAAATTACTTGAATATTTCGAAAGAAATACTTAAGTTGTCAATCTTACTAGGAGAGGATCTAGATTTAAATCTAACA
Organism: Glebionis coronaria; assembly: GCA_025667525.1. Taxonomy (NCBI): domain Eukaryota; kingdom Viridiplantae; phylum Streptophyta; class Magnoliopsida; order Asterales; family Asteraceae; genus Glebionis; species Glebionis coronaria. The sequence goes on from CM046881.1 coordinate 231,720,498, forward strand.
TTCCTTGAGAACCGAGTGAGAAAATAAAGAAGAAAAGAAATATCACAAGGAAAACGAGATTCAAGACCCAAGGACAAATCATGTTGAAAAACATGAAAGGAAATACAAGAAAATAAAGATCATACAAAGATGTATGAAACACAAGCCTAAAACTTAAGCATAATTTTAATCTTAGTTACACTAGAATTCTATGATTTGCTTAAATTAGATGTCTTAGCAATAAGCAATCCACATGCTTAAATAAAAGACAAGGTGGTGGCAGAATTTGGTGGATAAGGCTTGGTGATAATCTTGTAATTCAACTCATCATAGATATAAGACATGACAAGATGTTGATATTGACAACAATGACAATATGTTCCATGATGCATGACATAATCATGTGATGGAGTAAGAACACAAAAAGGAAGTGGTGAAAAAGAGAGTTTCCAAAATCAATTTTCTTAGAAGGAGAAAAGATTCAATTTGGTGTGTTATTTGGTGAGTTTGGATTGAAAGATAATTTAGAAAATTATGGATAATCAAGGCTGTCATTTTGTGAAAAATACATTTTGATTTGGGAAAGAAATACAAAATGCTTAGGGTTAAGTGGAGAAAGCACAAGATATTTTGGGAGTGATCAAAGGTCTGAAACAAAGATTCCAAAGGGTGTTGAAACAATTGGGAAGTTTTAGAAAACCCGTTTTTGGTTGCTTCTGCCCGCGGTTCCTTATTTCCACCAGCGGTTCCATATCGATATGGAGCCGCAGTCTCTATAAAGAACCGCCCACAAAGGGTGTGATTAGGAGGATAAGGGAATTTTTCCAATTCGGAAAATCCTAATGTTCTAGTCTAATTTATCATAAAGTTATGCTAAAGAGCAATAAAAACTAGAACACACACAAAGGAAAAACACATAGGTTCAATTAGCACGTAGGAAGAAGGCTAAGAAAAACCTAATGGCTATAAAAGAAAAAGACTCCTAATGAGATACAAAGTTCATCAAAGTAAACTATCATTAGTCATATTTTGGAAGAGCCATTTAGCCAATTTAGAGAATGAGTATGAGACTATCACTAGAGGTGCTCAATTAAGGCTAAGAACGACCGTTTTTACGAGTTATAAAATAACCCATCTTCCCACTTGGAAGTAATTCAACTGTTAGGTCAAATTAAGATTCTAGTGCATAAATTCTCTAGTAGTCATTCTCAAGTTAGACAAAATGTAATTCCTACATTTGTCTAATAAAGTGTAGCAAGGATGAAAGTGTATGACGACACAATGCACAACCTAATGAGGGTAAAAAATGCACCATTGCATATCTTGTCAAATAAGTCTAGTTAAGGTTATTTACCTTAATAGAACTTGAGGCCAATAACTTTGAAGTGTATAAACAACGTTTACACAAAACAAAGGAACACTCTTAATTGGTCTTTCGGAAATGACACATTTACAAGTTGCATTGCAATGTAAATTACTTGAGTATTTCGGATGAAACATCCAAGTTGTCACACCGACTCCATTGTGCATTATAAGCAATTATTAAACAAAATATGTCTAATAATTTGAACAAGTAGATTCAATATACCATCATCAACACAAGTGTGAGTTATGATCCGATGTATATTATTAATAAACCATATTTATGTCTACACTTAAAAGCATGTCAATTAGATTCGATAATGATACTAATCATAGTTTGAATAATGAACTGATATTTAATCGAAATCTTTCTTGATACCCACAAACTCTCCTTTAAGAGAAAATAGCTAAGATTTTCAAAGGGTGTTTCATGTTTTATAGTGAGACATTAATCTACTTGAATTAATAACACAATGATCGAGTAAGACGACCCACATCAATAGATTTGACAAGCTCCCAAATCTTTCAAACCTAAAAGTGTTAGGGAACATGCCAAGGTGTACAAAATGTTTATGTAACAATTGTAAACCAAGAGATGTTAATCCTATATGCAATGCACACATAAGTAGACAACTAAGTAACACTACTACCAATAGTAATGATCACTTAAGAATGTCCAAAGACAAAAAGAGAAACACAAGAGCATTCGTCTTTGTTTTAAGTGTTAGATACACCAAAGTATACATAGCTTGATTTTATTTGAAAATAGTTTTTGACCCATTTCAAATTTTAATTAAGTTCAACACTTTATAAATATATCAATTTACAAAGATATATCAACAAGAGATGTCCAACTTAATATACAAGTGTAAAACACAAGTTTTATGACAAACCGAGACTCAATACTTTGGACAAAGTATAGAACTTAGAAAACATCCAAAATTTAAAGTTTCAATAAAGGTTTGGAAGCATTTATAATAGAAAGGAAATTCAATTACGCTCGAAATGACGGGTGGCACGACTTCTACAGACTTACAGTTGATTTTATATGATTTTTCAAAGTTTGCAAAAATCTGAGTCGGGCTGACCGCTGTTCCTTATTGATAAGGAACCCCGGGGAAGAGATAAAGAACCGCGGACAGTGGAAAAAAATTGATTTTTTGGCCAAAATCATTTGGTAACATTTTGGAAGGACTTAGGACTCTAAAACAACATTTTAGACACATAGGACTCGTATTTTAGAGTTGATTATGACACAAAAGATTTTTATACTTCCAAACATGAAAGGATTTGTTATCAAGCTATTATACGAGGTTTATTTAACATCAAAACTTGTACGAATGAAACAACAAAACACATTTCATAAGTAATCACTCTTCATGAACAATTTGATACACAGATCGTCTCTATTGTTAAAAAATCGTTTTTATTTTTAGAAACCATTTGTTTTGAAAAAAGAGAGTAAAGATCGATCAAAGCTTTAAAGTACAATATACTACAGAGATCTTGAATAACCACGCTCTGATACCACTTGTAGAAACTAGAAGGGGGGTTGAATAGTTTCTAGTTACTTTTCATAGCATTTCGCATAAACCCACTGTACGCGGTTCTTTAAACATACCCGCGGTTCCTTATCACTTACGAACCGCGTGTCCCTTTAAGGCACCGCCTACAGTGGACGATGCCATTTGTTACATGTTAAACTTTAACAATCCTTTGTATCAAATTCTTGATCAAGCTTGACTAAGTATGAGATGTGTCTGTAATAGATAATAACTATAAGTAAGGAAACACACAAACACATCAAATCAATAGTACATCAAGCAATAGTCTAAACACTAAGCACACACGTACTAAGTATAAGCTTTTCCGCAACTAGGATGTTTAGAATAAGTGATGTACACTTGACCATAATCTAAACATGATGCACACACGTACTAAACCTTAGCTTTTCCGCAACTTAGATGTTTAGATTATGAGATGCACATAACACACAACAACAAGTATGCAACTATAAATATAAAAAGGTAAAGACATAAACGTAAATGAAAGTACCGACACGATGATTTATAGTGGTTCGGTCACGAAGCTCCTCTTCTCCCTACTCCATTACTTGAGTACACCTTACTCGAGAGTTACTTCACGAGTCAACAAACTCCTACGTCGCTTATCCACTTTCCGACCCTAAGCTAAAAGTCGAGTCCTAATCTTAGGTAGGACCAATCTACACAACGTCGCCCACTTCACCATTTTCCGACACAAGACTAGATGTCGAGTCCTAATCTTAGGTAGGACCAATCTACACCCATCTACACAACTTCCAAATTGACACACCAATTTGGATCTGCACAACTACACCACTCTTCACAACTACACAACTACACCACACTTCACCCTAGTTATGTTTTATGGCCTAACATAACAAACCTTGTGTTTTATGGCATAAACACAAGAACCATATAGATCTAAGTACTCACCACTTAGATCTATGACTCTAAGACTATATCCAAGTATTAACAAACTTGGATCTACACAACTAACACCTAATCCAAGGATACCCATCACTTGGATATTCTACCCTTACAAACACATCCAATTGAACCCAACACTTGGATCTTCTACATATACATAGTAGGAAAACAATGACTTGATCTAGAAGGAGAGATCTTCATCATGTTGTGAACCCAACACTTCATGGTAATGAAAGTGTTCTTCTCTTTGCACTTGAGAGGATGAGAGGATTGAAGGAGAGAATCACATCTTAAACAAGATTAATCTAAACTAACTAATCAAGGAGTTTAAAGATGTTTTTGAAGAAACTGTGCAAAAAGAGTTGAAAGAAAAGCTGAAAATGATCAATTATTTATAGGGCAAGAGTGCAACGGTCGAAAACACCCGCGGTTCCTTATCAATAAGGAACCGCCTCCCGCGGTTCCTTATCAATAGGGAACCTCCGGGACAGAAACCGTGCATTTTTGTCTTTTAGTGGGGATATGCCATCTGGGGTAGTTTATACCCTCAAAGGATATTCCTTTGGCATATGGAATATGCCAAATTCAAATTAAAGAATATTCTTTGGAATATGCCTTAGGGAATATTCTTTGGAATATTTCAAATTCAAATTTCCATTTTATTTCTAATAAAATATTTTCTTAAAAATAAAATTTATTAAAATCTTTTGTCACATTTAATTAAATGTGAGTTTTAAGAAAATATTAATCCTTGATCACTTAGTTAGGTTAATGACATGTTTATTCATACCTTGAGTGATTCATGCCGAATGCGATCTTGGAGATGTCGAGAGAATTATACAAATGTATTCTTGAGTGATTACGAGTACCTTAACATTTTATATAATGTATTACGAATTATACGTTTGTCATCAACAAAACACAAAGAGATTATATCGACAAAACATCGTAATATTTGCACTAACAAGTTCCTTTACATTCTATACTTATGCATTTCGTGTGTGGAGTTTATGTTGGAACCGATGTTTGTTTCCGGTTTCCTTTTTGGTCATTTAATGTTTAGACATTTACCTTGCATGCTTTGATGACACGCCATAATTAATACGTAACGGTCCATTTATCTAAATGGGGTGTTACAAAATAACACAACACAACTACTCAAGCATATCGTACAACTTTTAATAGAACCTTTCAACACAATTATATAAAATTTATATAATACTAATACAAGCTAAAAGGAGAATTACAACCTTTAAATGCACAAATACATTAAAACATATAATCAATCTTATTTTTAAAACACTTATTACTCAAAAGTATAACAATATTTTCATATTAAACAATATAACCAAGATACAACCAATTAAAACATAAATAAAACATAATCAATTATCTTCAAAGAAAAAAAACATAACCAACTACATAAAGTTAGTCAAACCATAAATTATCGTTTTTTGAAATATGTTTATAAGAGAAATAAAAAAGTAAAAAAATTCGTTCAACGAAAATTATGTTACAAGATACCCGCCGCCGGAATGCACGAATAACCCGCTAGTGATATATAAACTATAAATCACTTATATTAAATAAGCCTAGGGCTAATTAATAAGCCTAACCAAACATCCCCCTAAATGAAAATGGCAATAATAATCTAATCACATATAAATAAAGAAAGATAAATTAAAACAAACGTATAGTTTACATAAGGCATTTGAAATATACGTTTATTTATATTACATACAAAACAATTAACCTACCAAAAACTTTAAAAAAAATCAATTTACATAAATTTAAATATATAATATACATTTCATAAATACAAACATAATTAATACATATCTTTTTTTAAAGCAAAACTCAAAATAAAAACTTTAAAAAAAAAATATTTCTATAATATGAAATAATCTTTTGATTTATTCTTTTTTTTATTATTTTTTTATTTTTAAATCTAAAAGTTTTCTCATTTGGTAAAATAATTTTAAAAAATTGATGGAAAAAAAAATATAAAATTAAAGGTTATAAATTTGTGAAACAAAAACTTAAAAAAAGAGAGGATAATAAATAATAATATTTTAGTGGTTAAATTTTAAATAAATTAAATAATATTAAATGAAAATTACAAACTTTTATATTTTTTATATTTTTTAATAAGTTTAAAAAATTAACAAATACATCTTATAATTTATAATCTAATAATATCAAAATTATAAAATATTAAACATAATATTTTTTATAGATTACTATATTAAACAAACATATTAAATTAAATATGAGTTATTTGTAATCTCTTGCGTGTACAAAAGTTATAACTAGTACGGAGTATTAAAACTAAAAGAAAATGACATAAAATAACACGTCTCATTGGTTTAATTCAACATTTAAAAGGTTTCATTTTTCGTTTGGTCTCATTTTATGCGTTTTCTCGTAAACTCGTGATACACGCGTATTTGGAAAGTACTAGTCTCTAGTTCACAACAAGTGGCTGAAACATTTAAAAGGTGATAAAACATGCATCTAAACGACAACCACTCATATGACAAATATTTGTGTGGTGGAAACTTTGACGGGGAGCACAACAATAACACAGGATTGTACTTGTATCCTTATTTTTGCATGTGTTGCTGATTATGATTGACAAGTATTATTGACGAGGGAAAATTATTAAAAGAGTCTTTCATTTTTAAGTATTTTTTTTAAGGGTCAAAAAACATGTTTTTCCTGATACGGTACAGAGCAACAAAGAATATACGGCAACAACCGTTCAGATTTTGACAAGTGGCCTAAAAATAGGGCAATTCTGACAGATTGTCTCAAAAAATAGGACACGTGGCGCATTCTGCACCCAGTTGCCCTATTGCCCTAAAAAAATAGTCCTTTTCGGGATTCTTTTTCTTTTTTACATTTTTTGGAGAGAAAATAATGGGCAACAAACCTTTTTGGTAATTTTCCCTATTGACAAAGGATATGAATCGTAGAAAGATATGAAGAGAGGCTTCCAGTATTGATATCTTAAATTTTTAGGGTAATTTGATGATGTCGAGGTTCTGCTTAATTCACGGTTGTGAGAATTTCTATCACGATTTTAAAATTTTATGATTTAAAATATTGCTAAACAAAGACGACCCAAATTTTACATAGAATCTTTACAAAAGTAAAAAATTATAATAATCCGATCTGAATCATATCATTTTAAATTTGCTCCGATTTGATTTTTTATTTCTCGAAACAGAAACTGATTAATTACAAATTTATGGGTTAATGTTTTGTTTAATTTAGGAGTAAAGTTATTTTGGATACCATATCTATTATGGATATCAAGGGACTCATCCCCACCATCCATCCTTACCATATTTAATGGTTGAGATTAAAAGTATTTAATTATTTCACTTATTTTTAAAACTTAAATATCTTTTAAACCGTTAAGTGTTAAACGAAGAAAAATATACCATCGCGACGAGCATTTAATTAGCTTTCTACAGATATGCAATATGATATACTTTTGAAGAAAATAAAATTCGTTTTTTTTAAATTTGCGTAAAATATCATATATGATAATAGTGTTTTATCATATATGATATTAGTGTTATGTCACAAATTATTACAGAATCATATATGATATTGGTTTGTATCATATATGATAAGTTATATCATATATGATAACAGTGTTACTATCATATATGATATTTAGTATCATATATGATAGATTACGGAAAAAAACAAAAAAAAAAAATTGTCGAAAGTATATCATATAGCATATCTGTAGAAAGATAATCAAATGCCCGTCGTAATGATATATTTTTTTTCGTATAACGATTGACGGTGTAAAAGATATTAATGTTTGAAAAAAAAGAGGAAATTTGTTTTATGTTTAATCTTATCCATTAGATTAAGATGGAGATGAGTGGTTGAAATTAGTCCCTTTATATCCAAATAAAGTTTAGTATCTAAATGAACTTAAATCTTAATTTAGAAAAACAACCCATAAGTTATAAAAACAACATGTTAATTTTCGTAAAAATTTAATTATAATAATTTATGATAAAATTTCTATAAAACATTCATAATATTTTTTTTAATAATATATATAACTATATATAAACTTGTATAATATTATAGCTCAATTGGCCATCAAGGTTCCATTAGGTGGTTTATTTGGAGGAGGTTTCCTTTAAGACCTCCTAAGAGCCCTCTCAGGCGAAGCGGATAAGGAGTTTAAAATAACTAGACGAGGGTTCGAAGAAAACATTCCGCCGCTTGAATGTCATTGCACGACTCGACCCACAAATTAATGTCATTTGCCATTTTAAAATATGTTAGTAGGGATGATAGGTGTGAAAACACCCATCCTTTTACCACTTATTTCTGGCTAAAACAAGACCAAAACACGTGTTTAATATCATTTGTTTAGAATTATGCGTAGTTTTTGTGTTTATTGTGTTTTCAGAGTCAACCGGGAGAATATTGAAGAAAACATGGGATTGCACGGGTTTTATCGAAGAAAAAGACTCAAGACGAAGTCTATTGTCCAAGAGATGCAAAAGATTTAAAGTCATTGTGCCTATTTGAAGATTTATCGAAGAATAGAGCCAAAGATGGAAAATTCATATATGTCGAAGAACTCGAGTCTATTAAACAAAAGATTATTAGACGAGTTGGAATTATTCACCGACACTTCTAAAAGTCCAAAGTCGAAAACGGTTATTTAAAAGAAGCGTGAAGACCAAGGAAGAAAGAAGAAAAGAAGCCCGATACCAAAGCCCATACACAAGCCCATACATACACGCCTATATAAAGGCCTTACCTCACAAATTTTCACACACTTAGTTTTTAGCTAGTCTTTAGTTTTTCATTTTTCTCTAGTTTCTAGAGAGAGAAAGTTCCATACTTTCTCTCACTAAACTTTTTCTTTGTTTTTCATCTTTTAATTCAAGCTTCTTTTAATCATTGTATTAGGGATTTCATCAATCTTATTCAAGTTAAGTTTTTAAGTTCTTTAATCTTTTTCTACTTTTCCTAGTTTATCCAAAATCTTTAATCCGATTTTCATTTCATACGGTTTGTAGTATTTGGTGAATAAGCTCGTGTTAAAAGTTTGATCTTATTTAAACTCTCACACGATTAGGTTATAAGCTCTCCATGCTTATTAGCCTATTCTTTGTTTAAGCTTATTGATTTCGGATTTTCATATAAGTTTTGATCTCTCAAAAGTTCCTTTCATTAAGTTCATGATTTGCGTTTTCAAAAGTTGTCAAATTTAAGCTTTTAGAGTTATTTAAGTTTCGGATTGCATAGCTTATTGTAAGTGCTTATTGAAGTTTTTAGCTTTCCACCAATTTCGGAACTGCATTCATTTCATCGCAATAAGAGGGTTTTGTTCATATTCCGACGGCTTCATTGCTTGGTATCGCAATAACCCTTAAGGGGTTTCACTTTGCGATATGGTGTAAGTTCCCCTATTCCGATCTGGGATTACGATCGCATATTGCGATCGCACATTCCGACGGGTTTAGGTCCCTTTTCTAGTCGAAACTCTGGCCAATTTTTATTCACAACATTCCGATAGCTACATTTCGATCGTCTTCATTCCGATAGATATCATTCCGATAGCTTGATTTTAGAGTATTCCGATGGTGATTGACAGAAACATTCCGATGAACCTTCACTTGAAACATTCCGATGGGCCATGTTAATTGCATTCCGATAGCCATAATTTTCATTATTCCGATAGAACAAGTTTTTAAGCATTAATTCAATTAAGTTTTCAAAGTAATTTTCTAATCTTTTCTTTACGTTTTCAAGCACTCATTTTTAACTTGTCAATTTAGTTTAATCTTCCAAAGTTTTAAATTACTCAACGTCATTTACATTTAATTGAAATTAGTTTTAAAAATAGATAAACAAACGAACTCCTTTTTATTAACCAAGAACAAATCATTCCACTTAAGGCCGAGATCAATTCGAGAGGATTCCGAGAATCGAACTTTCAACGAGTAAAATCTCGTGTATCAAATGGCGCCGCTGCCGGCTCTTCTCGTTAAGATCAAAAGTTTTTTGTGAGAACTTGGATTTTGGGATCCGTTCCCCGTGAACGTTACTTTTTCATCAAAAATTTTCAAAAATACAAAAAAAATTAAAAAACATAAAAACCAAAAATATTTTTGCTTTGTTTTTCTTTGTTCATTCTTTTGCAGGTGTATGCGCACTCGATCCACGTCTTATCAAGAGCCCGAGCCTCTCGATCACTTAGACATGGCCGGTGTACCACCTCCAAACAACAATAATAACAACAACAACCCACCTTTCAACAACATGAACAATAACAACAACAATGAGCCCCTTCCGGATAATCGCCCGATGATTGAACTGCTGCAAGCTCATGTAGATGGCAACACGGATCCAATTGTCATACCTCCAATTGCCGCCAATAATTTCGAGCTAAAATCAGGCTTTATCCAGATGGTCTCCGCTCAACCATTCTTGGGACGTACCATTGATGATCCACACGACCATATCAAGAGATTCTTGCAACTCACTAACACGGTCAAGTTCAATGGTGTTCCACAAGAGGTTATAAGGTTACAACTTTTTCCCTTTTCTTTAGAGGGACAAGCCCGACATTGGCTTGCTAAGGAACCGCCACAGAGTATTCTCTCGTGGACGGATTTGGAAACCAAGTTTATCAATTACTTTTTTCCACCCTCTCGTACTACCGCATTGCGGAATGAAATCATAAATTTTGAACAAAAGTACGATGAGTCGTTCAGTGAATCTTGGGATCGTTTCAAAGATCTTTTAAGAAAATGCCCACAACATGGTTTTACCAAAGTACATCAAATTAATACTTTTTACAATGGTTTAAGCATGAGTGACCAAGATTCACTGAACAGTGCCTCGGGGGGTAATCTATTGGCTAAGACTTCCAATGCTGCTTGGGACATCATTGAGAATAAATCTCGTGTGTAAACCAAGAGTGTTCGGACCAATGTCGCTAGTGCTAGCACAAGTGACAGCGACAAGCGATTGGACAAAATCACTACGCTTCTTGAATTGCTTGTCACCCACACCGTCAGCAACAACAACAGCAACAACGCCAAAAACGCTCAAGTGAACGCTGTCAGCCAACCTTGTGAGATATGCGGTGGTCCTCACTCTTACACAACTTGTACCGCCACCCAAGACTACCCTGCTGAGAATGTGAATGCGGCATATGGCACCTATCCTCAACCTGCTTATCAAGCTAGACCTCAAGGTGACCGTAACTTGCTTAGCTACCGCTCCAACAATTATCTTTCCCCACCTGGCTTTCCTCCTACAAACCCAAACCAACAACAAAACCTTAATCGCCCTCCTCAACAACAACAACAACCTCGACAACCATACATACCTCCTCACAAGCAGCAACAACCACCTCAACGTAACAACCAAGTTTACCAACAACCTGCTTATCAACCACCCGCATACAATGCTCCTCCCAACCAACCCACCACTGCATTACACCAAGAGGTTGCAACCTACATGAGGACCAATGATGTGATTGTGGAAAATCTCCAACAGGAAGTGCGAAACTTGAAAGCAGACTTGGTCAAGCAAGGAAACGATTTGAGAGCTGATATGAGAAACACGTTGGATAGCCAAACTAATGATCTGAGGAACATGATGGCTGGTTTCTTCCAAGGTAATCAACCCTCTTCTTCGGGTACTCTTCCGAGTAACACCGTTGCGAATCCAAGAGGGGAGATGAAAGCAATCACCACTCGAAGTGGCAAAGGTACCAAGGAACCCGAGCTTCCTATACCTCCACCGGTGGTTGTGACTAAGGAGAACAAGTCACCTGCTCCTATTCCTCATCCTTCTCCTTCCCCAATTTCTCCACCTCTTCCTTCTACCCCTCCTCCACCCGTGGTTGTGAGTGATCCTATTCTCCCAAAGCCTTCGTCTTCTTCCAATATACCTTATCCATCTAGGTTGAGGAAAGAGAAGCAAAAGAGCAAGGATGATATTCAGGTTTCGAACTTCCTTAAAATGTTCAAACAATTGAATTTCAATATCTCCTTCGCTGAGGCTCTCGCTCACATGCCCAAATACGCAAAAATGTTTAAAGATCTTCTGAGCGACAAGGAAAAGCTCCTCGATATTGCCAACACCCAACTTAATGAGAATTGCTCTGCAGTGCTCTTAAGGAAATTGCCAACTAAGCTTGGTGATCCGGGTCGTTTCCTTATCCCTTGCAATTTCCCGGGAGTAGAGAATTGCATGGCCCTAGCCGATCTAGGTGCCAGTATTAATCTCATGCCTCTAAGTGTTTGGAAGCAATTATCTCTCCCAGAGCTAGTCCCCACCAAAATGACTTTGGAATTAGCTAACCGTACGGTTGCTTATCCAGTGGGGATAGCCGAAGACGTCATTGTAGGAGTCGACAAATTCACCTTCCCTGCTGATTTCGTTGTCGTCGACTACGAGATGGACCCCCGTGTGCCACTAATTGTTGGTCGTCCATTCCTGAGGACCGGTCGCACTCTCATCGATGTTGAAGCCGGTGAGCTTATCATGAGAGTGGGTGACGATAAAGTAGTCTTCAACATGGGAAAGTTGTCTAAACAGCCTTATTCATATGAGAGTGTTAATTGTATTGACGTTCTTGATGAGGCTTGTGAAGAACACTTTAATGATGCTTGCAAAAGTATTCCTACCTCTCTTCCCAAAGTTGAGACCGTGTCCTCTATTGATTCATCATTGTCTCTATTTGGAGATAGTGATTTGTTTTGGAACAATCTTGAAGACACCATGGGAGATGTGAATTTAGCTACTGATGATTCTCCCACCGATGGGGATGAAGACATGAATTTCTTTGACAATCTTCTCAACGAAGACAATCCTTCGCCTCCATCTCCCACGGTCATTTCTATCAATACTCCGACTTCGAATTCGCCTCCCGTCGAAAATCCTCCGGATTTAGAACTTAAGGAGTTGCCGCCCCATCTTGAGTATGTATTCCTTGAAGAAGAGAAGAAGTCGCCAGTCATCATTGCTAAGGATTTGAAGGATGAAGAGAAAGCCCGACTTGTCGCCGTGTTGAAAGATCATAAGAAGGCTATTGCTTGGAAGATTTCGGATATTCGTGGAATTGATCCTCACTTCTGCACACACAAAATTCTCATGGAGGACGACTTTAAGCCCACAATTCAAAGCCAACGAAGGGTGAATCCAAAAATCCATGAAGTCATCAAAACAGAGGTTCTCAAACTTCTTGATGCGGGTATGATTTACCCTATTTCGGATTCACCATGGGTTAGTCCAATCCATTGTGTGCCCAAGAAGGGCGGAACAACCGTTGTTCCCAATGAACACAACGAGTTGATTTCCACTCGTCTCGTTACTGGGTGGAGAGTTTGTATAGACTACCGCAAACTCAATGATGCCACGAGAAAGGATCATTTCCTCTACCTTTTATAGACCAAATGCTTGAACGTTTAGCGGGTAATGAATATTACTGCTTTCTTGATGGTTTCTCGGGTTATTTCCAAATACCCATCGATCCCCAAGATCAAGAGAAGACAACATTCACTTGTCCCTATGGCACATTTGCTTACAAAAGAATGCCTTTTGGCTTATGTAATGCCCCCGGGACTTTCCAAAGGTGCATGTTAGCTATCTTCCATGACATGGTTGAACAAACCATGGAAGTCTTCATGGATGATTTCTCGGTCTTCGGGGATTCCTTCTCTTCTTGCCTTGCCAATTTGAAACGTATGCTACAGAGGTGCGAAGACACTCGCCTTGTTCTGAATTGGGAAAAATGCCATTTTATGGTAAAAGAAGGCATCGTGCTAGGACACAAAATTTCCAAAGCCGGTCTTGAAGTAGACCGTGCTAAAGTCGATGTTATCGCCAAGTTGCCTCCACCTTCAACCGTGAAGGGTGTGAGAAGTTTCCTGGGTCATACGGGCTTCTACCGTCGATTCATCAAAGATTTTTCTCAAATCACTCGCCCGATGACCCACCTCTTGGAAAAAGATACTCCTTTTATCTTTTCCAAAGAGTGCCTTGAAGCCTTCAACTCGCTTAAAGATAAGCTAACTAAGGCACCCGTCTTGGTTACCCCTAATTGGGAGCTTCCCTTTGAGTTGATGTGCGATGCTAGCGACTTTGCTATTGGTGCGGTTCTGGGACAAAGAGTGAACAAACACTTCCAACCAATCCATTACGCTAGCAAGACAATGACGGGGGCACAATTGCATTATACGACAACCGAAAAAGAGCTTTTAGCTGTTGTCTATGCCTTTGAAAAATTCCGCCCCTATCTTGTCCTTTCCACCACAATTGTGTATACCGATCATTCCGCGTTGAAGTACTTGTTGACAAAGCAAGATTCCAAACCAAGACTTCTTCGCTGGGTTTTGCTGCTCCAGGAATTTAAAATCGAAATTCGCGATAAAAAAGGAGCTGAAAACCTAGCCGCGGATCATCTCAGTAGACTTGAGGATCCTTACCAGGGGGATCATCCGAACAAAGAAATCAATGATTCTTTTCCCCTAGAGACCTTAATGTCTATCAACTCGACTGCTGATGAAACCCCGTGGTTTGCCGACATTGCAAACTACTTGGCGGGTGGAATTCTCGTTGACGGGTTAACATCCCAGCAAAAGAAAAAGTTCTTCAAAGACATCAAGACTTACTTTTGGGATGACCCGTATCTTTTCAAACAATGTGCCGACTTGATTATTCGCCGATGTGTTGATGGACCGGCAGCTTTAGAAATCCTTGATGCTTGCCACAAAGGACCCACTGGCGGTCACTTTGGTCCCAACTACACCGCCAAAAAAGTGTTTGATTCGGGATTTTATTAGCCCACCATCTACCGTGATGCTCACGAGATGGTTAAACGATGTGATGCTTGCCAAAAACAAGGCAAGATCACACATAAAGATGAGATGCCTCAGAATTTCATTCAAGAGTGTGAAATCTTCGATGTTTGGGGTATCGACTTTATGGGGCCATTCCCTTCTTCTAAAGGAAACAAATACATCCTTGTAGCCGTTGACTACGTTTCAAAGTGGGTTGAAGCCAAAGCTTTACCCACTAATGACGCAAGGGTGGTTTGTAACTTTTTGAAAGCTCTTTTCGCTAGATTGGGTGTGCCTCGTGCCATTATTAGTGATCGTGGGACTCATTTTTGCAATGACCAATTCACAAGAGTCATGGCTAAGTACGGTGTAAATCATCGTCTTTCCACAGCCTACCACCCACAAACTAATGGCCAGGCTGAAATATCCAACCGAGGACTTAAGCGAATTCTGGAAAAAACTGTAGGAGAGCATCGCGCCGCGTGGGCCGATAAGTTAGATGATGCTCTGTGGGCTTTTCGTACTGCATACAAGACCCCGATCGGCTGTACGCCTTATCGTCTTGTGTACGGGAAAGCGTGCCACCTCCCCACTGAGTTGGAGCACAAGGCTTACTGGGCCTTGAAGTGGGCTAACTTCGATATCATCAAAACCGGTGATCATAGGAAGCTCCAACTCAATGAGCTGAATGAACTCCGGAATGAGGCTTATGAAAATTCTTTGATCTATAAGGAAAGGACTAAGCTCATTCATGACTCTAAGATTAAGAACCGAGAGTTCCATGTTGGAGACAAAGTCTTACTTTTTAACTCTCGGTTGAAAATCTTCTTGGGCAAGCTCAAATCTCGTTGGTCCGGCCCATTCACCATTGCCCAAATTTTTCCATATTGTACTCTCGAGCTCGCTCAACCTAATGGACCTAATTTTAAGGTGAATGGCCAACGAGTGAAGTTGTACTTTGGTGAGGACACCTCACATGAGGTGATTCCAACCCTCACCACGTTCCCCATGAACTAATTTTGGGTCGAGTCAGGCTCGTGACTCGGTTATCAAAAACAAGCGCTCCTCGGGAGGCAGCCCGAGTATCTATCCTTTTATGTTTTAACCTCCTAAGTGTAGGGGGACCTGTATAGGTGTTTGTATTTGTGTGGTGATGTGATTACAGGGATGACTGCACTCTTGGAAACTTTAAAGAACCGTGCTCCCGTGTTATCCGAAATCCGGTTCTATCTCTCAACTATCGTGATTCAATTTTCTTCATACTCACATTTGAAATTGATCACTTTAGTCGTCCCATCCTTAACTTGAGTTAACCAACGTGCACAATGTCATAAGTGTAGGGGAGACTTTTCCCACATGCTTAAACATTGAGGACAATGTTTATCTTAAGTGTAGGGGGGACTTCTATCGAAGTTTTAAGTGGACTTTTCCATAAAAATGCCTTCTATTAATCGGAAAATCATCTTTTTCAACATTTTTCAAATTTTTTATTAACTTTGGCCATTTAGTCGTAATTTTTAAATTTTTATCGTTGCTTTCATATGTATATATCCCGCAATAAAGTCAGAAATATTAATAAAGTGGTGTAGCTAGTTTAGAAGTCTTTGACATATTAGGCCCGTTGCGTTTATTTTGACTCAACCCGAATAGACTTATCCAAGTTTATTCTAGCTAGTATCCTTAACCATGTAGACCTTAATTGGTTTATTAGGCTAAGTGTCCACGAGTCTCATTACTTGAGATTTTAAATTGTGGAGGACGAGAAATGATAGAGTCAATTATAAGGTGGTATTCTTGCACAAGCTCACTTGGTGTAATTATTTGCCTATTCTCCCATCACTTGCTAATAAATTATCTGCAATAAGTAAGGTCGTACGATTTGAAAAGTTACTTAGCTTCTAGCCCAAGATCGTTTAAAAGTTGCTCGGTAATGATAAGAGTTCATAGCCAAGGCATAACTTATGAAGCGGGGCGCGAAGATTGGCGAGTCCGAAAAGGCCCTAACAAGGCATGAGGATTCAATTTTATTGCTAAAGATCCAAAGTGATGTGAAAAGCATTATTCCTAAAATCAATATGAAGGATCAAGACTCACGACGAAAAGCAATCAACTCCCATAAAGATCATGGAGAAGTCTATCCGAAAAGACCCTAACAAGGTATGAGGATAAATAGATCCAAGTCCGAAAAGGAGGCGGATTGTTGTATCTTAAAATCCCAAATAGAGATTGAAGAAATAATCATGAAGTCGTGGTCAACAAAGTTGGAGTACCCCTCAAAAGTCTCCAAGTGAAGAAACTCTATTATGATGAGAAGACCATTATCTCAAGAACGTCTCTCGAAGATATGAAGTATGAAGTACATGCCAAATATCGGCCCGAGAAAGGTCTCAAATCGTGAACCAAGTTATGCCAAGATATGAACTTTTTGATATCCCGAGAAGCAGTTTTAAAAGATTTTGTCCTTTAGCTAACTATTGATCAAATCGTCCTACTTTGCTTTCAGCCCTAATAAACTATCGAAATAAGTCCAAAAATGCATCTTCAAGATCATTCTAAGACAAAAATAAAATATAAGAGATACACCTAGGAATAAGGGAGTTTAAGCATTTAATTAAGCCATGTGTGCAAGTGTTTGAATTGCTAACTTATAATAACAATGATCTCGTTTTTAAGCTTAGTTTGGGGAACGTGAAACTTGAGGGTGATAAATCTTCGCAGCACCAAAGCCCTAATGTAAGTCCTCGATCTCTTTGCAAGTTATTTCCATCCTTCTGTTTATTCTAAAAGTTTTAATTTCTCTTAGTATTTTCATTTTCGTTTAGTAGTATATTAATACGGCCAAGGTTGATTGATTATGAGAAAAGTGTAAATGTGCTTTGTCACTAAGCATTGCATGAGGGCATGGCAATGGTTAAGTGTAGGGGATTTGATAGGTGTGAAAACACCCATCCTTTTACCACTTATTTCTGGCTAAAACAAGACCAAAACACGTGTTTAATATCATTTGTTTGGAATTATGCGTGGTTTTTGTGTTTATTGTGTTTTCAGAGTCAACCGGGAGAATATTGAAGAAAACATGGGATTGCACGGGTTTTATCGAAGAAAAAGACTCAAGACAAAGTCTATTGTCCAAGAGATGCAAAAGATTTAAAGTCATTGTGCCTATTTGAAGATTTATCGAAGAATAGAGCCAAAGATGGAAAATTCATATATGTCGAAGAACTCGAGTCTATTAAACAAAAGATTATTAGACGAGTTGGAATTATTCACCGACACTTCTAAAAGTCCAAAGTCGAAAACGGTTATTTAAAAGAAGCGTGAAGACCAAGGAAGAAAGAAGAAAAGAAGCCCGATACCAAAGCCCATACACAAGCCCATACATACACGCCTATATAAAGGCCTTACCTCACAAATTTTCACACACTTAGTTTTTAGCTAGTCTTTAGTTTTTCATTTTTCTCTAGTTTCTAGAGAGAGAAAGTTCCATACTTTCTCTCACTAAACTTTTTCTTTGTTTTTCATCTTTTAATTCAAGCTTCTTTTAATCTTTGTATTAGGGATTTCATCAATCTTATTCAAGTTAAGTTTTTAAGTTCTTTAATCTTTTTCTACTTTTCCTAGTTTATCCAAAATCTTTAATCCGATTTTCATTTCATACGGTTTGTATTATTTGGTGAATAAGCTCGTGTTAAAAGTTTGATCTTATTTAAACTCTCACACGATTAGGTTATAAGCTCTCCATGCTTATTAGCCTATTCTTTGTTTAAGCTTATTGATTTCGGATTTTCATATAAGTTTTGATCTCTCAAAAGTTCCTTTCATTAAGTTCATGATTTGCGTTTTCAAAAGTTGTCAAATTTAAGCTTTTAGAGTTATTTAAGTTTCGGATTGCATAGCTTATTGTAAGTGCTTATTGAAGTTTTTAGCTTTCCACCAATTTCGGAACTGCATTCATTTCATCGCAATAAGAGGGTTTTGTTCATATTCCGACGGCTTCATTGCTTGGTATCGCAATAACCCTTAAGGGGTTTCACTTTGCAATAGGGTGTAAGTTCCCTTATTCCGATCTGGGATTGCGATCGCACATTCCGACGGGTTTAGGTCCCTTTTCTAGTCGAAACTCTGGCCAATTTTTATTCACAACATTCCGATCAGGAACTTTCCAATAGCTACATTTCGATCGTCTTCATTCCGATAGATATCATTCCGATAGCTTGATTTTAGAGTATTCCGATGGTGATTGACAGAAACATTCCGATGAACCTTCACTTGAAACATTCCGATGGGCCATGTTAATTGCATTCCGATAGCCATAATTTTCATTATTCCGATAGAACAAGTTTTTAAGCATTAATTCAATTAAGTTTTCAAAGTAATTTTCTAATCTTTTCTTTACGTTTTCAAGCACTCATTTTTAACTTGTCAATTTAGTTTAATCTTCCAAAGTTTTAAATTACTCAACGTCATTTACATTTAATTGAAATTAGTTTTAAAAATAGATAAACAAACGAACTCCTTTTTATTAACCAAGAACAAATCATTCCACTTAAGGCCGAGATCAATTCGAGAGGATTCCGAGAATCGAACTTTCAACGAGTAAAATCTCGTGTATCAAGGGACTATGAGTTTTCCTGTGATTTTGTTGCGTGTCGAGTTTCCAAGTTCATTTCCCTGCTGGATGCTATTCGCAGGCTTGATGACCCGTAGTGTGAGCTTCTTCTTCTTCGTAATTGTGATGGGGTTGCGAAGTTAGTTTTTGCTTTGAGGACTTGTCCTCCTGGGGTTCTTGGTGGCGCTCAGGTTCAGTTTGATCAGGCCTTGCGTACTTCTTTGGAGTTGATTGTTACTGGTTCAGGTCCCGGTTTTGGAGATTGGCAGTGGAAGCTTGCCACTTTGCCCATCCGATTTGGTGGTCTTGGGGTCTTGTGTGCTGAGGATGTCAGGTATTTTGCCTTCATCGCCTCTCTTTTGCAGTCTAGTTCTTTGCAGGATCGTAATTTGGCTAGGTTTGGGATTGTTTCGCCGGGTTCTATCTTTTTGTCTGTCGTGGACACTTTCTCGACCTTTTGTGGTGTTGATTCTCTCGCTATTACCTCTTGTTCTCCTGCCCCCAGTTATTGAAGTCTTTGGCAATGAGATATTTTGGTACCATTGATGGACTTATGTCGTCACGTTATGGTTTGAGTCGCCAGTAAGCTCTTCTTAGCTGCATGCGTGCTCCTCATGTAAAGGATTATATCTTTACTATTCCTATTGATGGGTTAGGGCAGCGGATGAACCCACGTCAGTTTCGAGCCGTCCTGCGTTATCGTTTGACAGTTCCTTTGTTTCCTGATGAGTCTTCTTGTTCAAGTTGCCATGTGCATTGGATGGACCAGTGGGTGACCATGCTGTTCATTGCTCGGGGTGAAGTTTCGGCATAATCTTGTGCGCGGTATGTTGTTTGATATATGTTCTAAACTTGGTGTTTCAGTGCGGAAAGAGGCCCCTTTGGGATTTCTTTCAGATGATGGACGAGACCTTCATCCAACGGATTTATTGTCGTATAATTGGTCCCAAGGCAAGGACGCTTGCTTGGATGTTACGGGTGTCTCTCCGTTTGCTGGTGCGGGTTTGGATTCGTGGGTCCCTGGGGTTTCTTTGCGGACTGCTGTTCAGAAGAAGAAGATGAAGTATTCTTCTATTTGTGGAGAGCATGGTTACTCGTTCATCCCTTTTGCCTTCTCTACTTTTGGGGAGCTTTACGAGGAAGTCTTGGTTACTCTGTCGCGCCTCAAGCGCTTATCTGTTTGTCATTCTAATGATGTTAGGAGTAGTATTTTTCTATTTTCTAGACTTGATTTTTGTATCCAGAAAGGGGTGGAAGCGCAGCTTGTTTCTCGACTCCCTTCTAATTTTGTGTGATTAATAAATAAAAGTTTCTATAAATAATAATAATAATAATGAAGTGATGTTTATGTTAAAATTTTTTTAATAATAATAATCATAATAATAATAATGGGCGAATGTGGCGATGGCGAACTTATCTACTTGGTCAATTCATAATCACCCTTGTTGGTTATTTTAAAACTTTGATTCAATATTTATTGATTCAATAGCACGTGTTTGATTATTGTCATTGCTTCAATTTCGGCGAATCCCTTATTCGATCGTGAATTGCTTTGGGCTTTATATTTCCCATAAATTACTTGAACAATTTTACTGATTTCTTATTTATGGTTGGTTTGGATATTCGCTGTGGTATCCTTGCCCTTTCGATACAAGTTCTTATCATCTCTTGTTTCATCGCATCTGTTTGGTAAAGTTGCGGATTTGGTACAGTTGCAGGTTTGGTATAGTTGGGCAATTTACTCCTTTTGTTTAGGTTTGTTTTGGTACAATTGCGGGTTTGAAACAATTTCGGTACTAGGTTGCCGCTGGTTTCGATTGTACGGGTTCGAAACTGTTGTGGTTTCTTGTTATAAGTTTTAGCCTTGTTGCTGGTTTCGATTGGTTTGATGGTCTACTGGTTGCTGCTGGTTTCAATTGGTTTGTTGGTCTATTGGTGTAATTGTAGCATAAGTTTTGGCCTTGCTTATCACAGTTTATGTGTATTGATTTTGGTACAACACATGTGATATGTGTACCAATACAGTGGTGTGGCTTTTGGAAATTTATGACATATATAATGCCACTTAGAAGTTGTGGTTATATATTTTGTTAACTGTTGCTACGCGGTTTGGTTCTGTTGTGGCTTCGTTCTAGGGTCTACTATCTGTGTATGGTTTCTTGGTTCTTGTATTGTTGTTTCTACTAGTTGCTGGTTTTATGCGTATTTGAGGGTGACATGTCGGTTGTGCGATTTCATTGCCCGTTTGTAGGTTTTAGTGGGTGTCAAGATGGCGGTGGAAATGGGCTTACAAGGACTTCATTGATCACACACCTTCGTGATCGGCATTGTAATAGTGAGGCGCAAACCATCACAAAACACTCTTTACTCACTGATTTGGTTATTTTTGAAAGAGCCGAGTTAACTCTTAAGCGCATGGGGTTTTGGTTATGTGGGGTTTGTTTCAAGACACATATCTTTCGGTCCAAATGTCGTCATGGCAACGGTTCTAATTCTGTGTCACCTTGATGTATCGAGAAAGTGTCGGTGTATTTTAATTGAATACGTTATAGAGCAAATTTAGGAAATTACCTTTAGGAAAAGGTAATAATCCAAAGATAAGCTAAAGACGAATCAATTAATCACGAGAGTGATCCCGCTTCGTTGTACACAAGGAACTTGTGAATTTGAGACTTTCAATTTGATTAGGACAATTGATTTGAATTAGGTTTCGGTTTTTATCTAATTATAATCCTACAAATTATAAATCCTAAAGTGCATGAATCATTTCTCGGCTTTAAGTCTAAAAGAAAATATTTAAACTATGTAATATTTAAAACTTTACTTTTACAATTTATTTTTTTAAATGAAACAAATTATTTAAGCAAATTTATATTTAAACTAATTCTATTTAAAACAAAATTTATTTAAAACTAATTTAATTAAAAACAATTTTAAAACTATTTAAAATTTTTAAAGTAAAAAAATATATTTATTTATTTATTTATTATTTTTTTATAATTTTATTTTAACTAATACTTTTTACAAAAATTATAATTAAACAATTTTTTATAATAAAACTAAGTAATTTAATTTATTTTACTTTTAAATCTAAACAATCTAATGCTCAATTAGACTGACAGTCCAAATTCAACGTGGTTATCAAATATAAAAGGAAGGATATTACAAAAATAATAGCCCAGCCAAGATGGTGAAATCATTGGCTGTTGAACGAAAGGTCAAGTGTTCGAGCCACAAGAGTGGCGATTTTGATAATTACTTATTTTTGGAATCAGATTTTAGTTTAGAAACAAAACATACTATACGTTTAAATTTTTCTTTCTGAATATATGAGTTAAATCACTGAATACAATCCCACGTAAAGGAACAACACAGATTGAGGATTACAATATGACAGTGAAACAAACTAAATATCCCAACAATAAAATTACATACCAAAAATAACAAAAAGCAGTAGCAAAATTCAAGTTCAAACTATTATATCAACTAATACCAATTCGTATTACAAATAAGACCACAACTATATATCAGATTTTAATCATAAAACAAAAACATGAACATTTAAATAGACTAAAATTAACCTAAGTAAAAATCCTAATTCCATAGTAAAAGAAATAAATCAGAAATCAAAACCCTTAACTAACTAGCATAACTCTTAGATTACTGAAATCTTAAATCAGCAAACTATCTCTGACCAAAACTAGAATGCATATCAGAATATACTCAGACTTTATAACAACCAATTTCAAAAGCATCTCAAGCTATTTGATAAACCATTCTCAGACTCAGCATCATAAACAAACAGATTCATTCAAATAAACAACAACAGATAATCTTATCATAGAAGTTTAGAACTAATGAAGCAGATTCATCACAAATGAGTAAAAAAAAAGTCCACACAAATCACAATAAAAAAGATTCATCATCAATTACATAAGCAGATAATACACTTTCTAGTAAGCAGATAATCATTTCAATCTAAACTTTTATAAAAATAAAACTAACTTACCCTTTTTTGAGATCCTTTGATAAAGAAGGTAGTGCTGAACTACCTTGGCACCTAATCAACACCACCAGTTAAATACACCACCATGAACCACCATCATGGCTCGATCCATGTAATATTTTGAACCAGCAGCTTTCTTTTACAATTATTCAGTGGGAATAATTGTTTAATTCCCAAATCTTTTTTCAAACATTAACGTAAGCTATAGACAAATCTTATGTAAACATTTTTTAACAGTTATAATTATATATTCAGAAAGAAAATATTACCGAAATAATAAGAACAAAAATCCAACAATTATTAAACTGAAATTTAATTTTATTAATTCCTTAAAATCAGTACAACTTTATAAAAAGAAGATACAAACTTCTAATCTAAAACTAACATTATAACTTTACAAAAAGAAAAGGGATACATTCAATGAAAAATATGAGAGTATTTATAGGCAAACCTGAGAGGGTGTTTGTTGAGGAAGATCAATTTCAGGCCACTGGATCATCTTTTCTTCACTCTCTTTCTTGATATTCTTGATCAAACGGCTGCTAATATCCTCTCGGTCAAACGGATCGCCACCTTTGCATTTTTTGTGTTTGTTGTGCTACTTTGATGCTGAGGTGGCTCTAATTGATTGGTCCTATGACTGGTTAAAAGTGTATCCACCAATCACAAGAGAGGCGTGACAAGATGGATGCCACGTGTGATCTTGGATGCCATCATCTTCCTTCCTATATTCTTGGGAGTTTATTCAGGCGCGTGGGGATTCACTCGCTGGTAAATGAAAACCCCTAATTTGGATTAGGGTTTCTTTTTGGGTGGCTGTGTGGTTATCTCTGCCTCTTTTCTTTTTTTGTATCTTGTTTGTAACGAAAGTGGTTTGACCAAGTGAAAGTAATATAAGATTTATATTACTCCCACCGTCACTAACTTTGTTTGATTTGGGCTTATGAACCCAATACTCCCACGTCTCATTGTTCTTCCACCATCCCTTTTAATTTGCATTATGGGCTTGGGCCCAAATATTACTCCTTCCGTTACATACTTATGAATTTGGGCCTTTTGGGCTTTGCACTATAACTTAACAATTATAACCATCCTAATGGGCTTTCAGGCCCATTAACTAAATGTGGGTCTCACAAAGCCCAAATAACTTTATTAAAGTTAAATCCTCGAAAAACGAACTTGATTTTTGGCTTTCTTGAAATTATCTTCAAACTCGTGGCGTTTTTTCCGGTTATCGTGATCTTGGGTACCTACACACATGAAACAAGAAACATGCATATACAATACAATATTCATAGGTTTTATGCATTTTAAACTCATTTATTGATACAATTGATATGAGTAATTTCACCTATATCACACCTCCTGATTATGGTGATGGTGTTGTTCGGTTTGTGTTATATGACCTTACTAAGCCTCAGGCTCATTATCTTCCCGAGCAATCTGTGCTTGTTGATGATGGGGCGAATAACTTTAACGACGGTTTTACTGTGGCTAGTCTTGATAGCTTGTTTTCTAAGGGATTGCATACTGTTAAATCTATTCCTCCTAAGTGTCGGTTGGGGTTTTCTCGTGTCTTGAAAGGAGCTCTTGACAAGGTGATTTGCAAGCCGGATGATATCTTTTGTTGGGTTAGTTTGTTAGTCTTGCCACTTTGCATCCTTAAAACCTTCCGCCCTAGGAGTAATCTTGAGTGCAAGTCTACTGTTAAGCGTCAGCGCCAGGAAGAGAGTATCGTTAATGCCATTCGATCTTGGGGTATGCCGGGTGGTAGTTTGGAGCTTTTGAGGGAGACTTTGGTTGAATCTTCTCCCACTTTATCAGATATTCATGACGATCACCTTGATTTGTGTGAGAGAAATATCAAACAGTGTAAGAGAAAGATTTTTGATGGACATTATACTTTTGTAGTGAGATTCCTTTCCTCTTCTGGTGTTGCTCCTTATTGTGATGCTACTTTGGAGGACTTAGAGACTAAGCACCCTTTCCAATATGCTCCTACATTACCACATATTCCTATCGATAATCATCCACTCCTCGCATCTTCCAATGTGGTTTTAGACAGAATTAAGAGTTTCCCTCGTAGAACGTCTTGTGGTCGAGATGGATTGCGTGCTCAACACCTCATGGATTGTTTAAGTGGAGCTGCTATTACTATTTCCGATGAGTTGGTCTATCACCCAAGTGGTGAATCTCCTTCTTGCTGGGAGTTGTCCTTTGATTTTAGGTGAGTATATTGCCAGTGCTCCTCTCACACCGCTCGTTAAGCCGGGAGGAGGCATTCGTCCTATAGCGGTGGGTACCGTATGGAGACGTTTGGTCTCAAAGTTAGTGCTATTGTGATTGGCTATTCTTTGGATGGTTATTTAGATGGCTTACAGTTTGGTGTTGGAGTGTCGGGAGGTAGTGAGGCTATACTTCATGCTGTGAATCGTCTGCTTGAGGGCTTTGGTGATGATGTTGGTTTTTCGATGTTGCTGGTGGATTTTAAGAACGCCTTCAACCTGGTAGATCGAGAGGTTATGCTTCGGGAAGTTCGCCTTCATTGCCCTGCTATCTCACGTTGGGTAGAATTTTGTTACTCTAATCCAGCGAGGTTGTATTACGGTGAATACACGTTATGGTCATGCTAAGGGGTACAACAAGGTGACCCTCTTGGTCCTTTGATTTTTGCCCTTGTTTTACATCCTTTGATATGTAAGATTCGAGACACTTTTAGCCTTACCCTGCATGCTTGGTATTTGGATGACGGTACTACCGTTGGAGATACTTTGGTTGTGGGGGATGTTTTAAAGTTAATTATGAAGGACGGTCCCAAATGTGGCTTGTACCTCAATGTTGATAAAACCGAAGTTTTTTGGCCAAATGAAGACCCTCGAAGCAGGCTTGCAGGTATTTTCCCACGTAATATTGCTCGACCCTTGCACGGTGTTAAATTACTTGGTGGACCCGCTAGCGTTGATTTTGGTTTTTACAATGACCTTGTGATGAAGAGAGTGGACAAGACCATTGGGCTTATGGAGGCAGTTTCTAAGGTTAATGATCCTCAATATGATTTGTTACTTCTCCGTTCTTGTACGGGTATTTCCAGGTTATACTTTGCTGTGCGCACATGCCCTCCTCGTGTCTTCGAGTCTTCCCAGCATTCCTTCGATGCGGCTCTTCGTTCTTCCTTAGAGCGTATTATCACCGCTTCTGGACTGGGTTTTTTTGATTGACAATGGAGGCTTGCCACCTTACCTTTTGCTTTTGGAGGGCTTGGTGTTTATTCTGCAAGTGATGTTTTGAATTATGCTTTTCTTGCATCAAGATTACAGTCTGATGCCTTGCAGACTAAGCTTCTTCGGTATACTGGTATTGTTGCTTACGGACCTGCTTTTGATGATGCATTGGGTGTTTTTAATACATCTATGGATATTGACCTTTTAAGTAATCCAAGTGAGATCGCTGCCCCCAAACTCATAAAGAAAATGGCAGATATATATTTCACACGGGTTACAAAAAATGCAGAATCCACATTTTCATTATCTCCCCGACAGATAGATTTGTGAAAATCTCAAAAGGGAGGATCACACTTCTGACTGGCTTAGGGTGGTTCCTATTTCTAGGTTAGGACAAACTATGAATGGTAAGACTTACCGTTGTGTTTTGTGTTATCGACTGGGTATCCCTTTATTTTCTGTGTCGAAGCCTTGTTCAGCTTGCTCAAGGGTTTTTGCTGGAGATATTTATGGGGACCATGCAGTATCGTGTGCCGGTGTTATTGGTATTAAGCATCGTCATAATGTTGTGCGTGATACCCTTGTTGACATATGTTATCGTTCGGGGATTTCGGTTGGTAAGGAAGTGGATATTGGGTTGGATGGGGTTGTAACAAACCATTACGTCCAGCAGACATGCTACTTTATTCCTGGGATGGAGGGCTAAATGTTTGTGTGGATTTGACAGGATCCTCCCCTTTGACACAAACCGGGATGGCTGATTTTGTGCCCGTTCGTGTGGTGATTGATGCTGCACAACGTAAACGTGTTAAATATAGAAGTAAGTGTGCAGATATTAGATATGGGTTCCTCCGATTTTCTTTCTCATCTTTTGGGGAACTAGAGGGGGACGCAATTACATTGTTGAAACGGATCCGAAAGTTCTCTATTATTCAGGACATTGGAGCGCGTGCTGCTTTTCATATTTTTAATAGGATCAGTTTCGCTATTGCTAAAGGAGTGGGAGCCCAGATAGTATCTCGGCTACCCACTAATTTCTTGAAAATTCTATTATTCTAATGAAGTGAAGTTTATATTAAATAATAATAATAATAATAATAACATGATTTACAAGAAATTAGTGAGAAACTGAATATGAATAATAATAATAATATTATTCGAGGTCAGGTTTCGTTGTCAGGTTCTGGGCGTCCTACAGATTGTGACGAGGGTTCTGTTAGAACTGGCTTAGGGGTGGGTTCACTTTGTTTAGATGTTGACCTCCTTGACCGTTTCTTTTTGACGCGCATACGCACGGTCAAGTGCATCCCGCCTAAGTTGAGGCTTGGTTTTGCTAGGATTTTTCTTAGTGCTCTTGACAAAGTTTTATCTAGCCCAAGTGATATTGCAGCGTGGGTGGAACTTCTCATCTTAACGGGTTGTATTTTGGCGGTGTTCGTACCGTCTTGCAAGGCTCAGCGGTGATCTGGTGAGAGGGAGCGTGGTCAGTTTGTTAGTATTTCTAGTGCCATTGCTCGGTGGAGGGATCATGGGGAGAGGATTGGTTTGATTAGAGATCGTTTAGGTGGTCTTTCCTTTTCTTCGCGTAGGTACTTGAGGTCGAAAGATGCTATGGCGGCTAATATTTCTCAGTGCAAGCGTAATTGAGTGATGGCCACTTTTCAGCGGCTATTAAGGTCCTCACTTCTTCGGGTGTTGCCCCTGATTCTCCTGACACCCTGGGGGATTTGGAGGCTAAGCATCCCTTTGCTTCTCCTCCTGTTGTGCCTTCTTCTTCCTGTGGGGTGGACACGCTTTTTGTTCGCAAGGATCTGGTATTGAATCGGATTCTTAGTTTTCCCAAAGGTACTTCTTGTGGTCGAGATGGGCTTAGAGCTCAACATTTTTTAGATGTTTTGGGAGGAGCAGCTTCTGCTGTGGCTGATGATCTTTTGGTTTCTATCACTGGTGTGGTTAATCTGTTTCTTTCTGGTAAGTGTCCTAGTCTGCTTGGTGAGTTTATTGCCAGTGCCCCTTTGACTCCTCTTGTTAAGCCTGGAGGGGGCATTCGGCCTATTGCTATTGGCACTGTATGGAGGAGGCTTGTCTCTAAGGTTGCATCTTCTTCTATTGGGGAATCGATGACCTCTTATCTGCATGATTTTCAGTTTGGTGTGGGGGTGCCAGGTGGGTGTGAGGCGGTTCTTCATTCTGTCAGCAGGTTTGTGGAGGAGAGAGGGGATGAGGCCGGACTTTCTATGCTTTTGGTGGATTTTCAGAATGCCTTTAATCTTGTTGATAGGAGCACCATTATTCATGAAGTTCGGTTGAGGTGTCCGGCTATCTCGCCTTGGGTGGAGTTTTGCTATTCTCGGCCAGCTCGGCTTTATTATGGGGATTCTATTCTTTGGTCTTCTCAGGAGGTTCAGCAGGGTGATCCATTGGGTCCCTTATTATTCTCTCTTGCTCTGCATCCACTTGTTCATGCTATTCATCAGGCGTGTGAGCTCTCCCTTCATGCATGGTACCTTGATGACGACACTATTATTGGTGATACTCTTATGGTTGCTAAGGCTTTGGATATTATTAGTGTGAAGGGACCGGCTCGTGGGCTTCATCTAAACGTTGATAAGTCTAAGCTTTTCTGGCCGGTGGAGGATCCTCGGGGGTTGGTAGATGGCCTCTTCCCTGCTTCTATTTCTCGTCCGAGGTCTGGTGTCAAGCTTCTTGGTGGCTCTATTAGTCGTGATTTAGGTTTTTCTGGTAATTTTGTTGCGCGTCGGGTCTCTAAGGCTATTTCTTTGTTAGAGGCTATTAGGGGGCTTAATGACCCGCAATGTGAACTTCTTCTCCTTCGTTACTGTGCTGGTGTTTCAAAGTTGGTGTATGCTTTGAGGACTTGCCCCCCTGGGTTTCTTGAGGGTGTTTTGTCACAGTTTGATCAGGCCTTACGCGCGTCTTTGGAGTTGATTGTTACGGGTTCAGGGCATGGGTTTGGTGATTTGCAGTGGCGTCTTGCTACTCTTCCTATCAGTATTGGTGGCCTAGGGGTCTTATGTGCTGAGGATGTCAGGTGCTTTGCCTTTATTGCTTCTCGTTTACAGTCTGGTGATTTGCAGGATCGGATTTTGGCGAGGTCTGGGATTGTTTCGCCGGGCCCTATTTTTCAGTCTGCTCTTGATGCTTTCTCGACCTGTTGTGGTGTCGACCCTCTCTCTGTCACCACTAGCTCTCCTGTCCCCCAGTTTATGAAGTCTTTGGCAAAGAGTTACTTTGGTTTCATTGATGGTTGTTTGACGTCGCGTTTCGGGTTGAGTCGTCGTCAGGAGGCACTTCTCAGCTGTGTGCGTGCTCCTCATGCGCAAGATTACCTCTTCGCTATTCCGATTGATGGGCTGGGACAGCGGATGAACCCGAGACAGTTTCGTGCGGTATTGTGTTATCGTTTGTCGATTCCTTTATTTCCTGATGGTTCTTTGTGCTCGGGTTGCCATGTACATCGGATGGATCTGTGGGGTGATCATGCTGTTCATTGCGCTAGTGATTTGGGGGTTAAGTTTCGGCACAATCTTGTTCGTGATGTGTTGTTTGATATTTGTTCTAAGGTTGGTGTGTCGGTGAGGAAAGAAGCTGATATGGGATTTGTTTCTGATGGTGGGCGTGATCTTCGGCCAGCAGATTTATTGCTACACAATTGGTCCCAGGGCAAAGATGCGTGTTTAGATGTTACAAGGGTTTCTCCGTTTGCAGGGGCGGGGTTGGATTCGTGGGTTCCTGGGAGTGCTTTGCAGTCGGCTGTTCAGAAGAAGAAGAGGAAGTATTCTTCTATTTGTGCTGAGCATGGTTACTCGTTTATTCCATTCGCCTTCTCGACTTTCGGGGAGTTTGAGGAGGAGGCGATGGGTACTCTCTCGCGTCTTAAGCGGTTAGCTGGTTGTCATTCTAATGATGCGAGGAGTCGTGGTTTTTTGATGTCTAGACTTAGTTTTTGTATTCAAAAAGGAGTGGGCGCGCAGCTTGTTTCGCGGCTCCCTTCTAATTTTGTGTGATTAATAAAATTGGAATTTCGATTTAAAAAAAAAAAAATAATAATAATAATAATAATAAATAAAATAATAATAATAAAATGATCTTCAAATCCCGATCCGATAGTATCAACTTATTCTACTCAGATAAACTCACTCTTAAACTCTTCATATTATAAAACATAGACCAACATTTTCAGAAAAATAATATACTAAATAAATTAAAAATAGTATAGACATCCACGAGATTTTAAACTTTTTCAATTCACTTAAAACTGAAACGATTTCTCAATATGCTTCACAAATTTACTAGCAGGGTACCCGCGCGTTGCGGCGGCGGGTACCCTGTAACATAATATTTAGCGAACTTAATTTTAATTTTACGTTTTTAACAACGATATCTCGAAAAAAGATAATTTGAGTTCTGGGTAACTTTATGTAACTAGCTAGCCGAACTCATGGTAACTATGATTTTCGGTTGAACCCGTTGGCACGGTTCAGTTTTTAAAACTATATACACTATCATTTTTAGGTAGACAACATATGTACATTTTTGTAGATATATGTTTTAAGTTGTTGTACAATGTGAATATATATACTTATACTTTTAAGTAAAAAAAGTGTTTTAATTATATATTAAATAGTATTAATTATTTTTATTTTTAATTATGTATTAACTAGTTATAAGCCTTTAATATAAGTATGAGTAAAATGCACATATCGTACCTGTGGTTTGTCCAGATTGCAGATATAGTTATCGGTCTTCTGAAAGTGCAGGCGACCTCCCTGGTCTTTAAGTAAGTGTTCGTTTTAATACTTTGACCATAACTATTGTTATCCTTTGACCGTTACTAGGAGGACAATTTTGTCTTTTCTTTGTTTTTTTATCACTCATCAAACTTTCTTGAAACAAAGGTGAGTTTCCTGGCAATCAAACACTCATGATCGTAAGCTACTTTGATCTTATGCAAAGATACAATGATTTCAACATATATATTCTTAATTTTTTGTCTAATGGATCGTGATATGTAATTGATCATTCCCATCACCCATTCTAACATCGCCACTACCACCTACACAATCACCACCTCCGCCGCCACCATCACCCCACCACCATCGCAACCAGACCCACCAGCACGTCCTCCTCCAGAAGCAACCCCACCACCCCTACTACCATAGCAGGCCAAAATAATCACCACCAAAATGGTAAACGCATATCAAACACCCAAATAATTACGGAAACAATCATGAACTCGATATTTAAAAATAAGGCTACTATATTTCATAATTTATTGTGAAGAATCAAATTTCTAATAATCTTGTGAAAGGAACAAACTTGAAGGGTTTACAGGGTTGATGCCGCTGGTTTAAAACGCCAATATCACACATTAAAATCGCGCCACATAAAATCCATCACAAAGCTGGTAAATTGCTCACAAAGCTGGTATCATTTGTATGTGATTGTCATTAGTCATATTCACGTAGGTTGTATTTGTATGAGATTGCCGTTAGTCATATCCCATATTAAACAATAAAAATAAAGATAAATTACCTCACAAATTTGGTAAATTTAGAACCCTGTTAAGAGATTTCATTTTGATAGCCTACGGTTTAAAGACAAAAGAAATCAAACACTCATAAAAATAAAAAATATAAAACAATAGAGAATGAATTTTAAAAACCTCACCTTGATTGGGTGAGGTCACCGGATCAGTGTGGTGTCAATTGATGATCGTGGTTGAAAAAAGTGAGAGTAGCAGTGGAAAATGATAACTCTCCCCATAGTAGAAGATGAGTGATAAAAAAACAAAGAAAAGACAAAATTGTCCCTATACTAACAGTCAAAGGATAACAATAGTTATGGTCAAAGTACTAAAACGAACACTTACCTAAAGACCAGGGAGGCCGCCTGCACTTTCAGAAGACTGGTAACTATATCTGCAATCTGGACAAACCACAGGTACGATATGTGCATTTTACTCTATAAGTATTACATTGTGTTTGTATTAATGAGGTGTTAAAATTTGCTATTTTATTTTTAGGCTTGTTTTGGTTGTAGATAATGCATTAATAGATTTAACTTGTATTTTCAAGTATTCTATTAATAAAATGTCTAAATGCTTTATAAGTAGTATATAAATATAGATGGATTGTAACCTATATATATATATATATATATATATATATATATATATATATATATATATATATATATATATATATATATATATATATATATATATATATATATATATATATATATATATATATATTTTTAAACTGTTTTAAAAATAACATTAATTGATGTATTTAATTTTTTTGTATTAGTACATTATGTTTTATTACATGTATTAATTAGATTTAAAATTTAAAAGACATTTAATGAATGGATGGTTTGTTACATAAGTTTTATAAGTTGTATTACTTAAAGTTAAGTTCTGTGCATTTTACAATTGTATTATAAGGTTTAAGAGTTGTACTACTTAACATTAATGAAAACAGAGATACCAATCTCTTTATATGTAATATAGATAAACATATTTAAAATATTTTTGACATCTCATAAGATAGTATTTGAAAAAAAAAACTAAAAATCCTCTCCAATAGAAAAATTGAAAGGGTGTTTTTCACGTTTTTGAAACCGAATATTTAAGCGGTTTTTGATTACATGTATAAAACTGAATCTAAATACCACATCGCCCACTTTAGTTAAAAAATCATTTTTTTATAGCTATATCTTATATGATGTTCCTAATATGTTTAGATTTTTGTTTTTTTTAAATGTAAATATATAATAAAATAATTGATTATTAATTTTAACCTGAATTGTGTTAGATTTGTGATTGCTACAATAGTATTCTCGTTATAATTTTTTTGTTTTACATATTTCGATAGTAGCTAATTGATAATGTCTAATATTTAAATATTTTGGACCATAATATCCCTTTAATTATCCTGATTTTGTTACTAATAACACCCAATATTACAAAAAAAACGGTATTTTGTACTTTGCAGGTAAAAATGACAAGTAACGTAAAAGAGAGAAAATGGTGGAGTTTGACATAAAAGGGGGCCAAGTTCAAGTATTCAAAGGCGTATACAATGTAGATGGATTTATAATATGTCATAGACACAACGATGATAGAAGATTCCATATTTGAAGGCTCTACGACCTAAACCATAGTATTATGTCTTTGCCATTATACACTAGGCGGCAAGATCAATGCTATTTGAAAAAGCTTTATAAATTCAACATCCAAGGCGTAGAGGCGTAGGTACTCTCTGCGCCGTAGATCCTTTAGAAGCCATAAGGAAAGTGCATTTAATGAAGGCCTACGACGTACGTACTTGTCCCCTCTACGCCATAGGTATCTCGTCTCAAGAAGGGAAGTAAAATACTATGTCTCTACGACGTAGGTCAAAATACTGTCTACGCTTAGATGGTTCAAAAACTATCAATAAGTGCCTCATTCTCACAAAAAAACTATAAATAGGTGCCATATTCTCAACATCTACAGCGTAGAGGTGTAGGTACTTGTCCCCTCTACGCCGTATATCCTTTTGAAACCAGAAGGAAAGTGCATTTGATGAAGGCCTACGATGTAGGTACTTGTCCCCTCTATGCCATAGGTATCTTGTCTCAAGAAGGGAAGTAAGATATTTTGTCTCTACGACGTATGTCATAATACTGTCTACGCTTAGATGGTTCAAAAACTATAATTAGGTGCCCCATTCTCACCAAACGACACACACTTCTTCTCACCATATTGCAAAAGTTAGTAGGTCAAATTTGGAGGGTTCCAAGGGTCTTTAGTTATTATTTGGGAAATAAATATGCACGGTCCACGGGAGCCACATCTTGCGGCGCTCAAACAAATCTCGTGCTACATTTAAGGAACGTAAGATTTTGGTCTTCAGTTATATGCTTCCGCTACTACTTCTATGGTTGGTTATACTGATGCTGATTGGGCAGGTTGTTCGTCCATACGACAGTCTACTTCAGGTTATTGTGTACTTTTGGGGGTAACTTATTATCTTAGTCCTCTAAACATTAGCACACTCTTTCTCGCTCCAATGTCGAAGCTGAATATTGAGGTGTTGCTAACGTAGTGGCTGAGACAGCATGGATTCGTAATCTCCTTTGTGAGCTATATTCTCCTTTATCTTCTGCCAATATTTTCTATTGTGACAACCTTCGTGCAATTTATATGTTTGCTAATCCAGTTCAACATCAACGGACGAAACACATTCAGACATACATTTTGTTTGTGACATGTTTACTATTGGCAAAGTGCGCGTTCTCCATATTTCATCTCGCTATAGTACGTTGACTTCTTCACCAAGGGGCTCCTTTCGGCCGTGTTTGAAGATTTTTGGTCTAGTTTAAGCGTACGGCCTCCTCCCGCTTTAACTGCGAGGAAGTATTAGGTCTTCCTTATTGTCCTATAGCTATATATTATATCTTGTGTCTAATAATTATCTAATAGATGTGTAATTAGGCTTAGTTGTATGATGATTGATATAGGACCATAGAAATATCTCTATCTGTATCAACATTGTGTATCTAAGCAACTAAAAAAATCATTACAAATCAATAGAGATCACGTGTAGTAAACATTATTTTTTTTATCAAACTTTGATTAATTAACTACACTAATATATGTTAGAAATACAATATGTTATAGTATATGATTTATGAGTTTCTATGACAAAAAAGTGAAACTTAAAACAGTGTCAAAAACGTTATGTTCGTCTTTTAAGTGCTTAAATAATCAAATATTCATATCGCTGGTTAATTACGTGTAATTTCTCATGCAAATTTTAATAATAAAAAAAAATAACATAAAAAAATATTGTCTGAAGTATTTAAAATACTCATCTATAGAAAGATAATAAAGTATTCGTTGAAATGGTGTAAGTTTTTTCGCATAACTGTAAGTATCTTTATGAAAAAAGACACTTCAAAAAATGGGATCTTTTAGGCGGGATGGAATGGTGAGTGAAAAACTCACCGTCACCTCATCGTCACATCAACTTTTTTTCTCCACTCACCCAACCCACTTTACAACCTTATTGCCGATGAGAAACTCACCGCCACGACATTCCAATCTTTTTAATAACTATTTTAATTTGTAAACTAAAAACGTAAAAAAAAATTAAACGTAAATACTATTATTAGAAAAATAAAAACGATACAACGAAAGTTAAAAATGAAAAAATACGTCGAAAATTAAAAAACTGTACATAAATAAATAAAACCTAAAATGGAAAATTATATTTCGCCTTAATTTTAGCTCGTTCCTCAACTTTTTCGCCCTCGTCATCAGGAAGAGTCCGATTATTACTAGCATCCCCAGACTCTGCATTTAACGAACCAGACCTGGAAGACTTGTATCTTTTAGCCTTCGCTGCTTGCCTTGCTAAGAAAGCTGGGATTTCAACATCCTCCATTTCAGGGTGTCTTTCAAAATCTCCCAACAATGACGAAATTTGAACTTAGTACCAACTTCAGATTCATAGTCAAGAAGGGCCTTGTTAATGTAATCTTCATCTCGAGCTCCACTATCTTGCACTCTACGCATAACATTATTGTACACTCCCGAGAAATGAACTGCCGGTGGACGAATCGACTTCCATTTCACATTAATAGAGTCGTACGTTGGCTTACCGAAAACACTGGTTTTTGTTCGCTAAGTATTGCAAGATTGAAGACCAAAGTCTTCATTCCTGTTGTTTCCAAGTTCGCTGTTCTCGGAAATAAACACTCACGCTTTACACAAAGCAATTTCTTCCCCGTTGGTCCATGGCAACTGTCGGGGAGCATCAGCGTCTATTGGCAACTTACTTTGGCGGGATCTAGTCGGCTTTGATCTCGGCTTTGGACGTGGGTCAGTAACCTCCTCCAAATTTTCTTGAAACAAACCGGTTTGTCGAAAAGATTCGGTTTATTGAAAAGAACTCGAGTATTCGGGTGTGTACCAGTCTTCGTTTGGAAATTGATTCACGTGAAACATGGCCAGTTGTGACGAAGAACCGCCACCAACTTCGGGGTTCGTAAACGGAAAGTAGCCCGGATTCGCTGCCATTTCGTGAAACGCTGATGTAGTATTTTTGTACTTACTTTAGGAAAAGCAAGTATAAATGGAAAGTATTGGTCGATACGATTTAGAAAAACCGTAAAGATAGAGAAATGAGTTCGTTCCTTAAGGGAGTTGTTCTTGTTTAATGCCAAAAATGATATTGCGTATTTAGATTTGTAACGTTTTTGGAATAAAGAGAGAAAATTAAATTACGAGTTACGCTAAGATTAAACTACGACGAAAATAAATTGTAAAACGTACAAACGCGACAAAATTAAAATTTAAACTAAAAATTAATTAAAAATCAAAATTAAATCCTAAATAATATAAATAAGAATAAAATTTTAATAAGACTATTTTAAAACTTATTATCAATTTAATATTTAATTTTAAATGCTAATTAAAGCTTTAAAATTAAATAAAATCAACAAAAAGTCCGAAATATGATTTTATCAAATATAAATCATACTTATATTATTTTATAACTAAAAAGTATTTTCCTAAAATTTTTAAAACTAACTTTCTATTTTTAAATGACAAAAAATAAATTCAATATTAAAATAATCCTAAAAATAATAAAATAATGAGAAAATTATAAAAACTTTTCTGAAAATTCTATTTTAACTAGAC
The DNA here is from genome assembly GCA_025667525.1 of Glebionis coronaria. NCBI lineage: Eukaryota > Viridiplantae > Streptophyta > Magnoliopsida > Asterales > Asteraceae > Glebionis > Glebionis coronaria. The sequence goes on from CM046881.1 coordinate 231,757,704, forward strand.
TAAGCTAGGAAAAATAAAGATGCAAGAAAAAAGTGAAATAAACCCCAATAAGACAAAAACAGAATATCTGAAAGTGACATGTTTTGTCTTATAGCTAATAGTGGCAACTTTGGCCAGTCACTGGGAACTTGGTTCCCAATTGGCTTGTTCATAGAAACTGAAAAAGGGTGTTTTGGAGGTCGTTTAGGGTGTTTGCTGGGCACAATCGGCACCCCCACAACCAGTTGGGTTGTAGGGAGTCACAAAACTCATAGAAATACAAAAACAAGCACAATAAACACCATAATCCAACAATATCACCAACTGTTACAGAAATATGAGGTCTGTGGGTGTTTTAAGGCTAACAGTGAGCTTAATTGCTAATTTTGAGCCACCAAAAACTAACCAAACTATAAGACCAGCTGATGGACCCCTAGCCCTACCCCTAGACTACTAGTGAATCCAAAAACTAAGCCTCAAAAACCAATAATAAGTCCCTAGAAACAACTGGTGTAGATGGTAGGCAGAAAGTTAAGGTTACTGGTGTGTTTGACACACCAGTGAGTTTTTGTGAACTCTAAACTCCACCAAAGAGCACCAATCTTAAAAATAACAATGACAATATCAAAATCTACCCTATATCTAACAGCACCAAAACACAAAAATAAACCTATAAAGGCCTACTAATTGAACTTGAGTGTATTTATGAAGTTTTTATCAAGAAAACTTTTTAACTTGCTACATTAAAAATCTAAACAACCACTAACCTAAAACTTACCAAAGACCAACTTATCTAGTCCAAAGGGGTTTGTTTGAGCACAACTTGCAGCCCACTGTTGTCACCACTGTGCACTTGACATCAGACCCAAACACCCCTTAACATTGGCTAGAAGAAAACATTGCAAAAGAAATTTGATTTTATCCTAATCTTAAGCAAACCAATACCCAAAATATACAAAAAGAAACAAATAGGACTATCTAACTAGCAAAAAAAAACCAGATAACAACCTTTTCGTTCACAAATCACAAAGACCCTAAAACTAAGCAGGATGTAGTGGGCTCAAGCTTGTACCTGCTTGGTTTACATCCAAACCAAGCCATGACCTGCTGATGCCATCACCATTTTTAGCTAGATTTTTGGCTTTTGGCTTATGATGAAGAAGAAAGTAGGTCATAAAAGGGTGGACAATATCTTCTTAGAATAATCTAAAAAACTTGTGATTCTTTGTACCTACACACACTAAACAAGAGATTTCAAGTAGACACAAACTTGTATACGCCTGGTGTCAATCAAGCTTATACAAGCTGTTGCTACAGTAACAAAAAATAAGACATAAAAATGACAGATTCTTTAAAATATTGAATAAAAAGTTTTGCAAGAAAAATGAAAATAAAAGTGATCAACCAAATTTAACAAGCCACATAAACCTATATGACTTTGATTTGTCAGATCAAGGTCATAAAAACCTTATATGTCTTGGGTCTCAAAAATTTAATTTGCCAAAGGTTTTGGAACAAAAATTAATTTTTATAATTCTAAACTAACATTTACTTGAAAATAAAATGATTTTACTAAGACAATGAAAATAAATGAAACTCAGAATTGTAGGTTAAAATTTAACTTTAACTATTCTTAAGAATTGGGTTACAAAGACATGAACAAGAAAAGAAGACACAGGTCGTCTCCTTTTCATACTACAAAAAAGAATGATCTAGAATGAAGGTATTAAGCATAAACCCTAGCTATGTAATTCCAGAATTTCCCTTGAGTTCTTGTTTGAATTCTCTGGTCAAATTTCACATGTGATGTGCCAGTTGGTCAAGATGCATCCTATCCTTCAATTTGGGTATGGGGATGGAGCAATAATCATGAGCTGTTGATCTTGTCTCATCCTTGGGTTTAGGTGACAAAGACGTGTGTAGGGGAGGGTTAGAGAGACCACATGGGATGGTTGGGACCAGTTTTGAGCGCGTGAGAGAGTTAAGAATACCTCCAATCATCAATCTGGATTAGTTGGTGGGTCAATTTAAGTTTTTTTGAATGACAAATGTTAGTGGTTAGCGGGTCGAGTCATGCAATGACATCCAAGCGGAAGAATGCCTTTTTCGAACCCTCGCCTAGTTATGTTAGACTCCTAATCCGCTTCGCCTGAAAGGCCCTTGGCAGGTCTTGAACCCAAGACCTCCAGGAAACCTTCCCCAAGGAAACCACTTAGTGGAACTTTGGTGGCCAACTGAGCTAAGCCAGTTGGTTAAGTCAATTTAAGGTTTTGAATCAAAGGGTGATTAGGGTTCTTGAGTTGGGGGATTAGGGATGATGATATACAAAATCAGTTTCCCTCGTGTTTTAATTATTATTAATTCGGTTTAAAAAATATTAAGTGGGGTGACGTGTTTAGGAGAATTGGGCTGGGTATTTTAGGTTCGTGGGTTACGATAGAGTTAATGGGTTTGACTGATGGGTTTTAGTTGGGCTTAGGACGGGTTTTGACATGGTTTGGGTTTAGAGAATGGCAAAAACAACCCCTGCAATTGTAATGTTTTGACAAATAGAGTATTAACAACAAATCTTGATTTTCCTTTGTTATCAACTGTAATCCACTTGTCACTTTTGGCACCATTCATTTATAAACTTTAGATAAGGACCAAATGTGCAATAAATGCATTCTTCAAGGGCTCTTCATGTAGACTCTTGACATTTTAGAGACCCAATTGTATTTTTAGAGTTTTACAAGGTATAAAATGACAAGTCTTTAAAAGTTGAGGGGACCAATCTTGAAAAATCTTCAAACTTTAAGGACTTCTTTGGAAATTCATGATTCGGGTCCGGTTCTTTGTGCGGCTTCATTTCCCGTGTCCGTTTTTGCTTGATTCTTGTGATCTTTTGTTGAATGCACGATATCCGTACCTAAAATACACAATGAACAAACACAAGCCTATTTTACGGTATTTTATGACATTTTTGTATATTTTAAGCCCGATTTTGGACGATTAGACTATGTATAAATGCAGTCTCATCACTCCCCCATATTAAACCATTTTCGTGCCCTCACGCAATGCTAGAATTAAGTATCATAGCACTTCCAAAATTCATTTTTATATGACATTTATTGAAACGTAAATTTAAATTAACTACGATATGTGTTTTAGACATAATGTATTGTTTTTATCGCAAAATGGAACGTTTAGGATCATAGAATAAGAACACATGAATGCTTCGTTAGAAATAATTTGGTCATCCTCGATTTTCACCCAATTCCATGCTAAGCGTGAAATAAGATCATTATCATTATAAGTTAGTAATGCTAACACTACTCATATGCTCTAATCACGTACTTAAACTCCCTTATTCCTAAGGTGTATCTCTTATATTTTATTTTTGTCTTAATGATCACGAGGGTACATTTTTGACTTATGCGTAAATAGAGATTAGGTCCAAAAATAGAGTCAAAACGGTGTAATCAAAATCATCGAATTAATAACCTCTCCTAATAGTCAACGATGTCAAAAAATTAAGTCAACAAAGAGGATAGATAAACACGGTTTTACAACGGTTTTGAACATGAGACTTATTACCAATTTGTATTGGTTTACCGCCACCTTTTATTTAAATTCACCATGGAGTGTTTATTATGGCTTTGGTCTTGCCCTTATCTTTTATTTAACCTCGTCATGAGGTGTTTATTATGACTTGACGTATATCCTCATGCTTAGGCGAATTTTGGATCTTTAAGGCTTCAAGATTTAAGACATTCACTTTCACTTTTCGCATAGATTTTTCGGCCTTGTGAGCTTGGAATTTTTGCTTGATTTAGGTGAATAAGAACTTAAAACTTATTATTGGGGAAGCCTTTGATTATTTAGGTGCCAATACTTCAAAACCGTGACGCTGGCGATACCTTAATGTTTTCCTAGTTTATTTACATGGAAGCTACTAGAATCAATTAGGAACCAACAATAGAGACTAAACCGCAAAAAAACCTATTTATTAACAATTTAATAATAAAGCGTTGGGAGAAAAATCAAATAATTAGAAACAACAATAGAGACTAAACCGTAAAAAACCGATTTATTAACAATTTAATAATAAAGCGTTGGGAAAAAAGCAAATAATTAGGACACATGAGTTTTTGAAAGAATACGAATGCTCTTCGTTTAGAATAGTAACTTATAATTAACGTTATCATTTCTCGTCCTCAATTTAATGAGACTTAGCCTAATATAGTTATGGAATCGAAGCTAAGTGCTCAACACGTATGGTCGAGTAAAAAATTACTCTTATTCTCACCATCGGAAAATCTACATTCGTGTCTTAAACACTTATGAAAAATAAGAAATTTTTTAAAATTTGGCCATTTTTAGCCTTATTTTGCAACAAAACGATAACAAAAAGATGAAAACTAGATTGCGCGATGACGTAAGCAAGGTAAAGTATCTATTTACCCCCATACTAAAGTTAAACATTATCCTCAATGTTTCGAGTCTAAAGGTGAAACACCCCCATACTAGAGATGAAAAGTCGAATGCTTAATCTCGAGCATGGAAAAGGTAAAACGAATAATCTAAAAGCCGTTTATGAATTATGCTAATAAGATAAACGTTAGAACGTAAAAGGATATCTTCGGATATCGGAATCTTCAAAGTCAACGATCGAAGCTCGAGAAATACGTAAAACGAACACGAGAGGCTTCAACGATGACGATGATCCTAAAATCACAATCACAAACAACCACGAAACAAAGGTTGGAAGAGCACAAGTCCCCTCACATTACACTAATTAGAAAGCAATAATATTTACAAGGATAAGCATGGGATTTCCGCCACGAGGCACTTCGTTTTTGATAACCGAGTCAAGAGCTTGACTCGAATCCCCATGTTAGCCCTATATTTTTTATAGTCGAACAAGAATGTAAAGGTCATCTTAATCGTTAAAGGTATTGTATAGTAATAGGCTAGTCAGGATTGGACTTTAAGCTAATATTGTATAAGTTAGGGGCTTTATGCCCAAGTGTAAGCCAAGCCCGACCCAAGGAAACAAGCCCATGAGCCCACCAAGCTCGTGGGTATATAAACCCTCTTTCATGTGCGAAAGAGGGTGTTGGTCATTATTACTTTCTCTCTCTAAACTATTTTACCTTCCACCATTCTCTCTTGTTTCTCTCTCTACTTTCTTCTCTTTCTCTCCATAGATCTAATCTAGATCTTGTGTTATGGACTAATTTCGGATAAACATTTTATATCAAGAGCTTATAGTAGATAGGTGATTGAAGGTTTTGGTGGTTGTTTTATATATACTTCGTGGGTTTTATAGATCAACAAACCTTATCCAATAAAAATTTCATGTTTTTGTGGTCTAAATCTTTATAGAAATCATCTATATAACTGTGGTAGTGATTTGGGTTTTCTAGTTTGATCAAAAACACAAAATTTTGGGGTGTTTGGCTTGATTTTGGGAAAAAATCACGTTTTTTTAACATTTTTCCGAGATTATTATCGCTATTATTCCAGAATTAAACTTTTTTTTTCGAAATCTTGGATCATTTCGCAAAGGGAAAATAGACAAATATGTTACTAAAGTTTGATCAAATGGTCACCTAAGTTACTATAGTATTTTTTGTTACAAATTAGTTACTAATGTATACGGGTTTGTTGAATGGGTTATGTAGAATCTTGATAATCTATGAATCTATGAAGGGGGTTGATGATTTCTAGAGAGAGAAACAAGAGAGAGAAAGTGAGAGAAAACGATGTGTTATTTCAATAAGTGAAAATGAGAAACATTCAACCACCAACCCCGATCCAAGGAGGAAAGGGGTATTTATACTTCCAAGCAAACATTGGGCTTGGGCCGGTCCATGACAAGCCCATGGACCGGTTCTTACTTAACTAAATAAGTAACTAATAACTATTTGTTCACTACGAGCTATTACAACATAAATAATATTGTGGAGTGACCGATACTTCTAATATACGTAAAACGTATTTCTAACAATCTCCCCCTAAGGGAGGTCACTCCACGTTACAAAGTTCTAAACCTAGCATACTATACTAACTCTTCGTTCTTTAGCTCGTAGTCTTTTCTTCTTTTCTTTCTTTTGTTGTGAATATGTTGGTTTGATCTTTTAGGCTTTTGGCTTGAGAGCATTGTTCTTTTGGCCTTTCACGTGCGATCTTTGCCTTCTTGTGAAACTTGCCTCCCCGTGACTCCATGTTCCACACACTTATGTCTTTTTGTTGAATTCTCGAAAGTTTCAGAGTTTGGTACAGCGAAAGACTTTATCTTGTACTTTCTTGAATTTTTGCTAAACTTTGATGCAGAAAAACATAAGCATGTGGGAACGACTTCTACAGGTACACCGCAACACCACCGTCTTCACTGGTACACAGCAACACCACCGTCTTCAACAGGAACACAGCAACGCCACCGTCTTTAACAGGTACACAGCAACGACACGAATAAAATGGCTTTGAACATTTTATTCTAATTCGGTAGCATTTTACCTCCGGTCGGTGAAGACCGTTGGACGATATTAGATATCGTACCCGTGACGGATAGTTTCAATTAAGTAACTTCCTGACAGGATTTCGCGGGTAAACCCGTTCTCTTTATTCGACCGTCCAAAGCTGACTGCGAACATAAAGAGTGAATCACTTGGATAAATTATCCTTGTGATTTGAAGCCGTCAATTCATGAAACTTGGAACAAGTGAATTTCAATTAAGATTTTCACCATCGTTGCTTTCCAGTTGTCACGAGCTCAATTCATAAAGAATCTTGCACGTCACCTACCAAGTGCTGTTTGATGTTAACACTAGAAGGATTTCCACTCGTCACTGTGATCAATAAAGAGTCACTCTGAGTGTTCTGGCAAGATCATATGATAATGCGTAGAGGCCTGGAACGAGTTTAAGTTCAATTAAGAATTAAACCACTGTTTCTTTCCAGTTTTTCACAAGATTGGTTCTAAAAGAACCGCACGTGTAACCTACCATGAGCTTGTTTGATGTTGGCTCAAGCAGGATTTCCATCTTCATTGTAATACTTGCGTATCACTCAGATGTTCTGGCAATATTACAGGAATACTGCGTAGGACTCATGAAAATCTCTTACTTTTCACAGTGTGTGAGAAAGCAAGGAATAAATGGAAAGTGTCCTAATGAGAATTTTGATGATCTCTTGGCTCTAGACTCGATTTTGCGTTTTGATTTAGTGAGCGATGGCTGGAGAGGAGTGCCACCTTTTCAATACCAGTCTATTCGAAGTGAATAAACCAATAGATAACGTGTTGATCTCCGTGTGATTAAAACAAATACCTTTTGAGAGATATTTGAGTTAGCTGGGAAGGGTTGTGCATTGCATCACTGGGTCCATGACGTCTTTCTTCAATATCGAGAATCATTAACAAAAATGATCTCAATAGCATATGTATTGACCCGGTTTCTGCCTAAAATTGTAAGGAGGGCTTCTTTCTTTACACCCTTTATCTTTACATTTCTTTTTCATTCTTCAACCCCTTCAATGCTTACCAATACGTCATCACTAGCACCTTGTTGTGATTGTTCCAGTGCTAGCTTAAGTACTTGGTCGGCATTCAGCTACGTTCACATTCTTTCTCCATCTTTCCTAGGACTTCTAATTCTATCTAGGGAATTGTCCTTGGGAAGATTCCATCGGCTCTGATGAATCATTGGACTAAACCTATTCCTACCACCCTTTTGTCACCACATTCGTCGTGAATTAAGCGTGTTTTGGGAAGGAATTGCCACCATGAAAAATCATTGAAAATCACCTAAAGTACTTGTGATATTGAAATCAAAAGTTTCGTACCTTAGGTGCTTTTGAACATAAAAAACGCTCCCCCTTAACACGTGCTTTACACATATTAAGTTGGATTATCGTTAATTCTTTTTCATCTTTTAGCCAAGTATCACTTACGTCTCCTTAATCCCATTTTCTCCCCTTATCCAAAATGTTAACCATTAATATTTGGGATATTGAATGGATTAACCGGTCTTTGGGTAAAAATGAAATCGATGTTTGGCCATAGAACAAGTTAATGCTCCCCCTTAATTTAATAAGGGATATTTGTAGTGCTTTAGTATGATATATTTTGAAAGATTTAGAATCTCGTGAGAAATTCTTGAACAATTATCACACCTTAACACTACATCAAGCCGTACAAGCACAATATTCACAAGTATACATATTCACAATTGAAAACCAATATAAAGTGGACCTGAAATGTACGACCCATTAGATGGATCGTTGCAGTAGCTTGTGGTGCACTCCATATGGTCTTCCACCAACGAATCTTTCCAAGCTCCTCATCAATCTACGTTCACGGAGCTTTTGATCAATCTTCTTGATCACATACTTCGCCATCTGCCGGTAACCCGGATGCCAATCCTCCGTCATCTCTGGCAAAGTCCCACCCGAGTTAAGATGCTCCAACTTTCCTCTGACTTGTAGAAGGGTCCCATCACTGTACTTATATAGCTCCCCCACCCTCATAAACTTCATTAAACCTCGACTGTTCAAGTAGAAGATGCCGCAATTCAGGACAGAAATGCCGGTATAAGGACATCTATCTACATGTTGAGGTAGAACTTGATTCACTGGACGGGTTAAGTTGAGCTTCCTTTGGTAGCTTTCGACTCCCAACTGAAGATCTTCAACTCTTTTCTTGATAACAACGCTTCGTGTGAACATACGAAGTGCTGTATTCAAGGCAATGAGGTCTTCACGAGGAATATGTGTGAGTTGATCTCGGGTCATCAGAGGCAGCATATCTTCGATATCCTCAAGGCGAATGATAGAAAAATCTCCCTGCTGGATTTTGTATTCCCTGTCATCCTCCCTTTTCAAACGAATCTCCGTCACATGATAATAGCCATTCTTGGCTTCAGTTTTCAACCCTAAAGTGCTGGAGATGCGGATATCGGATCTAAAGTTGCTTCCAGAATTGACTAGGCAGCAACCCCTGTACGCCCTTCGGACTCGTTCGTCCCAATGAGATGCACCTATAACAGCATACATATCATAATTACGAGTTACCCTTGGGACCCAGAGTCTGTTTACCTTTTCCTCGATCCAGGGTATTGTCCCCCAGTTGGCAGCTTTCAGCAAGGTCAAGGATGTTGCGTACTTCGATGAACCCTTCAGAAGATACTCAAGATCATAGGTGACGAAGAAGTCGAGAGCTATCTGATTATCTTGAGTAGGATCAAGTGGAGGTGGAGCTCTTTCTGATTCATGAAGACCTGGCCGTTGAACGGTATTCAGAGCCTTCAGGATCTCATCGGCATAATACTCGAACTCCATTCGGGTTAACCGGGTTTTGGCGCGAAGTCTCTTATCCTTCAGCGCTTTCTTCACCAAAGATGGAGTAACCGAAGTCTTATACTCATGAGCAAGAAATGCACATAAGTCAATCGGACTGCGGATACGGAGATACAAAACATCTTTGTCAGCGTCTGTGATCGGATCATATTGCGCTGCTGCCGTGATCCAAGCCTGTGGCGGTGCAGTCTCGTCAATCTCCAACGTGTCTGCCCAGTCTCGTGTGCTTGGTTCAGGAACCGTAGATTGTTGTGCTTGTTGTAGAGGAGTAGAAATGCGAACATCTGCTGGTTCTGATTCAGGCATTTCGGCAGTGTCGTGAACGGGTGAGTGTTGTGCAGCTTCAGGTTCAGTTACCGATTCTGCAATCACAGGAGCAACAACAACAGAACTAATGGGGTTAGTGGTAATAGGTAAAGATACAGCAATAGAGGTACCGGGAATCGATGACGCTGTAGTAGCATTCACATCGTGGCGCCACTTAGATCGTCTTGATTCCGATGATGTTGATTTGTCCTTCTGTGCTGCATCTTTCTTGGACTTGGTTCCAGACGTAGCAGGTTTCTTGGAACTGGTAACCTTATCTCCCTCTTTAGGCTGTTCACCCCCATCATCATCCTCATTGTTATCCCCGTTGCTCCCCCTAGCACTCTCCTCATTACCATCACCACCATCATCGCCATCATCATCATCATCATCCTCATCCTCATCATCATCACCATTATCGTCATCTTCATCATCCTTTTCTTCTTCTTCTTCTTCTTCACCTTCATCTTCCTCTTCTTCACCCGTACCCTCTTCATGTTCACTATCATCTTTATCCTCCTCAGGTAGAATGTGATAAGGCACCACACTTCCAAACGTTTTGAATAACCTATCATCCTCCATGATAGCGTCATTCAGGGATTTATAAAGAGCCCGTTGAATCCTAGACTTATCAAACGATCCAAGTTCCACCATACGAGCTTTGAGGATCTTCTTTAATTCAAAATCCGTTAACTCATAAGCAATTTTGTAGGCGGATTCTGAAGGATTGGATGACTTGATCATCAAGTTATCAGCTGCTAGTGTCTTCAACTCATCACGCAGTTTAGGCATAATGGATTCAACGGATTCTTGCACTCTTTCTTCAACAGAAGCTTCAAGTGCTTCTTTCTGCTCCTTGTATTTATCCCTCATCGCTTGAAGTCTGGTGATACGTGCAGCATGCTTATCAGCCTCAGCCTGCTTAACCCGAGCAAGTTCTTCTGCATGAGCTTTTCGCGTCAATTCCATATCTGCAGCGAACTTAGCAAGCATCTCTTCCTGGGCTTTCCTAGATGCTTCTTCACTTTGAGCTCGTCTATGTAGCTCTTGGCGAAGTTCATCCATTTCTCTCTTGTGATTATCCACATGTTTATCCAACATTTCGTCCATCACCAATGCAGCCATTGTAGATGTTGCAGAGCTGCTCTGGGTTGATTGAAGAGGCTCGGTTGTTACTACGGTACTAAGGATGGGAGTTATAGGTGGTGGAAGAAATGGTGTTGAAGCCGGTCTGGTTGGTAAGGGTTGTATTGGTGGAGGTTGAGTTGCTAAAGGTTGAGTTGACACCATGATCGTAGGAGCAACAGACTCCTTTTCCACACTTGCTGAAACAGGGGGGATGGAAGTCTCCTTCGAAGTAGAATATCTTTCAGGTGACCCAAACTCATCAATATCCTCTGGTTCCTCGTACTCTTCTTCAATATTTACCCTTGCACCTGAACCACTACCGCCAGTATCTTTCCTACTCCTTTGAATAGCTATCTTCATCATTTGTTTCTCTGCCTTGTCAAGAGTAGGATCAACATCTTTTTCGTCACGTAGACGTAACTCATCAGCCTTACCCTTTCCCTTCTTAACCTCAGTCTTTTTCTTCTTGGTTTCGGGTTCAGGTAAAGCAGCTGGTTGCTTGCGTTTACCTTTACTCTTCACTGTAGTAGATGAGTCTTCTCCAGTCTGAAGGTTTGCTTTTAACTTCTTGATTTCTAGCTGCAGTAGCTTGTAATCAGCAGAACCCTTAATTCTTTCCGTCAGAAGGTAATCAGGAATAGGACCAGGAATCACACCACCAGAATGTCCTTCATGCCTTAGATCCACAGTATCATCAGCTTCTTCAGTGTGATGCCGACTTGCTGCACGCCTATCAATAGTAACATCATTCTTCATAAAATAATGAATGATAAGCTTGATAAACCGAGGATAAGGAAAGAAATTTGTCTTCAACTTCTTATTTTGGAAGAGTTGAAAGGTGAATTCTTCCCATATCAACAATGCATAATCTGCATTTGCAGCTTTGTACATGCCATAGAAGAGGTTTATAATAGGACTGCGCAAAGCATCATGCCCACTTGTTTTTGGTGTAAGACATCTACTGAGAATACCCAACAATGCTCTCCAAGGTTGTCCTACTTTAGCAGTGGTAAACTCAGACGCAACTCGTATGTCAGGACATCCAAGAGCCTCAAATAACTCCATGAGTTCATCTTTAGTAGGATCCCTCGAAAATGACATGCCTTTGGGTGTATCCCGTATACCAAAAATCTTACGGAAGTCTGAAACTATGAGCGTCTGCTGCTTGTTGTCGATGGTGAAGGTGATCTTGTTTGAAGTGATTTCCTTGGTAGCCCAAAATTCATACATATAATCATAAGGCACCGAGGCACTACTTCTTAAAGCATTCTTAAAATGGGATTGATCAAGGATTGCTATGGCTACTTTAAATCCATGGTGAGTGGATTTTGAGACTTGCTTCAGCCGGTAATTGTTGGGTATGAACTTGAGGGTTCGTGCTTTAGCAATAGCGGCTTCTCTAGAGTCTTGGATTGCTTGTACTGTTGGATTAGTCATTGTATCTGCTTAAGATAAGACATGAAAGGTTGATGCACAAAAACATATAGATATATATCATTCTTACTTCTAAGCATAACACATTTCATAACATAATACAACAAGTACATATAACAGGCAAACAATCATCAAACAACTCTTCATCCGGAACTTTCCTTCATCCGGAACTTCTTCATTCGGAACTTCCTTCATTCGGAACTTCCTTCATTCGGAACTTCCTTCATTCGGAACTTCCTTCATTCGGAACTTCCTTCATTCGGAACTTCCTTCATTCGGAACTTCCTTCATCGGAACTTCCTTCATTCGGAAATCCTTCATTCGGAAGTCCTTCATTCGGAAGTCCTTCATTCGGAAGTCCTTCATTCGGAAGTCCTTCATTCGGAAGTCCTTCATTCGGAAGTCCTTCATTCGGAAGTCCCTCATTCGGAAGTCCCTCGTTCGGAAGTCCTTCGTTCGGAAGTCCTTCGTTCGGAAGTCCTTCGTTCGGAAGTCCTTCGTTCGGAAGTCCTTCGTTCGGAAGTCCTTCGTTCGGAAGTCCTTCGTTCGGAAGTCCTTCGTTCGGAAGTCCTTCGTTCGGAAGACCTTCGTTCAGAAGTCCTTCGTTCGGAAGTCCTTCGTTCGGAAGTCCTTCGTTCGGAAGTCCTTCGTTCGGAAGTCCTTCGTTCGGAAGTCTTTCAGAAAAATCCTTCATTCGGAAGTTTTGTTCAAAATGTCCTTCATTCGGAAGTTATTATCCATGTTTCATCCGGAACTTTTCAAACGTAGCTATGATTATTAATCTATGCGCGTTTGTGAGTTCTAAGGCAAACTAAAGCAATTAAACATCATCTAAAGCTATTCCGAGCAAAACCCACCACAAATCCTTAGTTAATTAACCCTAAATTAATCATAAACCCTAATTTGATTTAAACTGATTAAACGAGTAATTTAACAGAATTAAAGGATGAATAAGGTGAGTTATAAGTTAAATATAGATGATAATTACCTTTTAAATTGAATGAATCGGATTGGATGAATAAACGAGAGGTTTTTTAGAACTTGTGTGTGTGTTTCAACAATGGCGGCAAAGAGATAAAGATACAGTGAAAAAAAAGAGAGGGACGGGGGGTTTTGTTTGACTTAGGTCAAGTTTTTTACAACTTTCACACATTGTCACTTTATACCCTACACTCCTTATTCTTTTTCCTTTTTGTTTATAACTTATCTATTCATTTTTTCTTAAGCATATTTAAATTTCGCCAACACAACTTAAGCATCTCAACCTATTAGCATATCTCCAAGATCTAAAAGCAAAGCCTATCACATAGAACGAACACAAGTCGTATTCTAAAGCAAGACCACTCAACTATCATTTAGCCATTAATTTTCCACAATCACTTTTGAAAAATCAATTTAATGACGAAGATGATTTAATATTTTCTTCCCCTTAAACGATGACCCGTTTTCTATTTAAAGAGCTGTAGTCATTGTTTAAAGAGTCAAATATTGATGAAAGCATTTCCAATTTGTATCTTGAAAAAGATTGATTCGTGGTGTCAATAAGATTTCTCTTATTTTAACAAATTAATGCACTGAGACGTACACAAATTTGTGTTAGACCAAGTTGTAAAGTAAACTTGATCCCTTTGCATGATTTGGCTTGTAAATCATGCCCGAGAAAATTAATTCCCGTTCTGAGCCAACGTTTTCCAAGGAAATACGTGACTTTAATATGAAAACCGGGTTGCAGTCTGAAATAACTACAAGCCATAATGGGCATGTTTTAAAAATGTACAACTTTTATACGGACTCTATTTATGGCACCGTGTCAATATTGATCGACATTTCTAAGGCCGTAAATATTACCGTACTAAAAGACATGCCCGAAAAAACGAAAAATATTTTTGGTTTTCTTGATTTTATAATTTTTATGGTTTTTCTAGGTTTTATATTTTTTATGATTTTTGTTGGTTTTATATTTTTGTATTTTCTTTTTGTGGTTTATATATTTACGATAATATACATGATCACGAACAAAGGATACTCTGAATAGTTTACCACGACTATTCAGCTGATTCTTCTGCCAACTCTTTGAGAGTCGCTGGAGTGAATGATTTCATGCCAAGCTTATCGATCAAAAACTCGATTCGTCCTCGATCTAAGGCTTTGGTGAACATATCCGCCAGCTGGTACTCAGTAGTGACAAAATACAGCTCGATCACTTCGTTCTCCACCTGCTCTTTAATGAAATGGTAGCGAATATCTATGTGCTTGGCCCGGGAGTGTTGAACATAGTTGCAGCAAAGGGCAATGGCGCTCTTGTTGTCACAATACATCGGGATTTTGTTGAATCCCAAACCGTAGTCAGTTAATTGTGATCTCATCCAAAGGACTTGAGCACAACAACCGGACATGGCGATGTATTCAGCCTCCGTGCTTGATATTGCAGCGCTTTTCTGCCTTTTTGAAGACCAACTGATCAATCTATCTCCAAGGAGTTGCACAGATCCAGAAGTGCTACGCCTCGTGTCTTGACATCCAGCATGATCGGCATCTGCGTATGATATTAAAGCAATAGAGGAATCTTTCGGATACCATAGACCACGATGAAGTGTTCCTTTTAGATACCGAAAGATCCTTTTCACAACATGTAGGTGCTTTTCGGTAGGCCGAGCCTGATACCGGGCACACATGCATACATCAAATTGCAAATCAGGCCTGCTAGCAGTCAGATATAGAAGGGTGCCGATCATCCCACGGTAAAGTTTTGGATCGACAATAGTCCCATTCCTATCTTCATCTAACTTGGATTTCTCCACCATTGGAGTGTCCACGGGGTCACAATTTTCAAAGTTATATTTCTTAAGAGATTCTAGAGCATATTTGGATTGATTAATAAAGATGCCTCTGGGATTTTGAGAAATCTGTAATCCTAAGAAAAATGAAATTTTTCCCATCATCGACATCTGAAAGCGTGTGGACATTATCTTCTCAAATTGATTTGACAATTCTATGTTAGTGGCAGTAAATATTATATCATCAACATAAATTTGTACCAGAATCATGTCGTTGCCTTCCTTGAGAGTGAATAGAGTGGGGTCCACCTTGCCTTTGGAGAAGCCTTCCGAGATGAGGTATGTTAAGAGGAGATCGTACCACGCGCGTGGAGCTTGTTTTAACCCATAGAGAGCCTTCTTAAGCTTGTACACATGATTAGGAAACTCCGTACTAACGAACCCATCTGGCTGACTAACATAGACCTCTTCCCTTAGTTCACCGTTCAAAAATGCCGTCTTCACATCCATTTGATAGACGATCATATTCATATGAGCAGCATACGCAAGGAATAGTCTAATGGGCTCTAATCTTGCCACAGGAGCAAAAGATTCTTCAAAGTCTATACCCAAGGCTTGTTTATATCCTCTAGCAACCAATCTAGCCTTATTCTTCAATACCGCACCCATCTCATCAAGTTTAACCTTATAAACCCATAACAAAGTAAGGATGTTGACCTTGTCAAGGAGAGGAACCAATTCCCATACTTCAAGTAGTTGGAATTCATTTAGTTCCTCCTGCATGGCTTCAATCCAAGATGATTGAGTCATAGCCTGCTGCCAGTTTTTTGGTTCAACTTCAGAGAGAAATGCATCAAAGTAGCAATAGAGTGCACTCTCTTGTAATTGATGGCGTGTAGAGACTGGTCGATCTAGATCTCCAATGACATTCCTAATTGGGTGATCTTTTGTCCATTTAGTGCTATGGTTTTCAATCCTAGGTGGTCTGGAGTGAACAATAAAAGGAGCTCCTTCTGAGGTAGACGCGGCTGAAGGGTTTTCAGGTATCGCTACACCAAAGAAAGGAAGCTCTTGTAGGTGAGCATATTCCAAGTCGTGATCAATAGAATCCTCTTCCACATCATTAGGCACAAGTAGGGGTGATGATTCAGGTGTAGTTTGAGAATCACTTGGTGAAGGTGCATCCGGTTCAATGTGAATTGAAGATGCATTAGATAAAGGTTCATTAGCTTGAGCAACCACTTCAGGAATTGGAGCAATTACTACAGGTGCTGGAACTTCATCAGTAGGGGGATCGAAGAATTCATCAAACAACGGTTGAAACAGTTTATCCCACTCAGGCCTTGATGGTGGTAAAAATGATGTAGAAGTAGGATTATTGGGAACTAATCCGGAACTAATAGCACCGGTTCCCATCTCATGAAGCGCGGGTTCAGAGCTGTGTTGCTCAGAAGCCATCGCTATCAGCTCATCGAAATCTGCGTCCATAGTTTCTACAATCTTGCCAAGACGACAGTTATAGATTCGGTATGCTTTCTTGGACGGTGAGTAACCAATGAAAATACCTATATCGGCTTTCGGTTGAAGCTTACCCAAGTTCTCACTATTAATGTTTGGATAACAAAGAGCACCAAACACATGAAAAAATGAAACATCGGGTTTACGGTCATGTAGAAGCTCATAAGGTGTTTTTCCATGGCGTTTCCGAATGATAGAACGGTTTTGGGTGAAACATGCAGTAGAAATCGCTTCTGCCCACAAGAACAATGGAGCGTTCGCATAAATAAGCATAGTCCTAGCAGCTTCCATAAGCGTACGATTCCGTCTTTCAACGACACCGTTTTGTTGTGGAGTGCGTGCAACGGATGTTTCATGTGAAATACCAACTCCTTCATAGTAATCACGAAGAGTCTGGTTGACGAACTCTGTTCCATTGTCTGTACGAATACGACGGACAGTAGTATTCAAACGTACCTGAATGAATTTCAGAAAAGTGATGATAGCCTTCGGTGCTTCATCCTTTGTACGTAGAAATCTAACCCATGTAAACCTGGAGAAATCATCCACAATAACCAGAATGAATTTCTTACCGCTCACACTTTCATTTCTCATTGGCCCACAAAGATCCATATGCAAAAGATGAAGTTTTTCTTGATTGGTGTCTTCAGCTTTGGGCTTGTAAGATTTCTTGGTACTTTTCCCCCTTGAACACGCGGAACATAAATGGTCCTTGTGAGATAAGCAGACATAGTGATTAACACTTCAACTGGGTCAGCACCTTGTTTGAATACAGGAACGGGGACATCCTCATCATCACAGTACATTGCTTGGTCTTGATGAGCTGCATAATCACTAGAAGGAATACTCATTTGATCAGGGTAGCTTGTTGGATATGCTGCATTCTCTTGATAAGAAGAATATGAAGATTGAGCATAAGGTGCAATACTTGCTGGGTGAGGTTGTGTAGCATATTGTGATGAAGGTGCACTAAACCGATATTGTTGCTGATGTGAGGTGGGTGGTTGCGGTAGAATCGAGTATTGGGGAAAGGTTGGTGTCATGTAAGGTGATGGATGATAGGCTTGATGTCCCAAAATATAAGGAGTGTTGTTGTGAGACAAGCTTGGTTGATTCACCATCAAAGCTAATGAATCAGGGTACATACCTCGTGGAGAACGGTGCATGATCACATGTTTCTCATGCTGCTGAAGAAAAGCATATAGTTGATCCAAATTGCACTTATGCAAATCCCTGGTTAACTTAACATCGGTAATATACTCACCCCATTCAGCTTGAGGTAAACTATTCAAGAATTTTGTGTTAACCTGGAATGGAGCAATCACAAGATTGTATACATTCAGATCATTCATGAGTGTGGTGAATCTGAAGTAATAATCGTGAAGCGTTTCCCCTGGGTTGTACGTGAATCTATCAAACAGGTCATACAACTGACATTCCCTTTCCTGTTTGGTGAGAGACGTACCTTGTAGCAACACCTTTAAACGTTCCCATAAATCCTTTGCCACCGTATACTGACTTACCATCCGATAGATGTCATAGGGAAGAGCTTGGAGAATGGTTTGAAGAGCTTTTTCGTCTGCATCTGCAACAAGTTGTTGAGCTGGAGTGAGTTCTTCAAATTCTCATGGTCGAGTCACGTTGTTAGCCACGATGGTACCATAGTCAAGTGGACCATTTAAAATTGACTTAACCATCAGCCTCCCATATACCGGTTTTCCCTTAAGGTAAGACATCATCCGGCCTTGCCATGCTTCAAACACTTCTTTGATGAGCATTGGCGGGCGATTATCCGTTCCCGTAATGACGGAAATATCCGTAAGTGATGTCATCTGAGGCATTACTGAATTCGGATTCATTTTGTTAACTTCAAAGAGACAAAGATTATCGGTTGATCGAGCAGTGAAGTAAAGCTTGTGAATTGTGTTGAGTTTTTGTTGTAAGAAACCAAGATTAAATCCTCTAAAAAATCGTCGAAAAACAAGCAAAATAACCCTTGATTCGGAACTTTTTGTTGATTCGGAAGTTTGATTCGGAAGATTTGGCTTGGAATTACCTTGATTCGGAACTTTTGGCTTGATCCGGAACTTTCCCTTGATTCGGAACTTTCCTTGATCCGGAACTTTTTGGTTCGGAACTTTCCTTGGTTCGGAACTTTCCTTGGTTCAGAACTTTCCTTGGTTCGGAACTTTCCTTGGTTCGGAACTTTCCTTGGTTCGGAACTTTCCTTGGTTCGGAACTTTACTTGGTTCGGAACTTTCCTTGGTTCGGAACTTTCCTTGGTTCGGAACTTTCCTTGGTTCGGAACTTTCTTGATCCGGAACTTTCTTGATCCGGAACTTTCTTGATCCGGAACTTTTTCGTTCGGAACTTCTTGGTTCGGAACTTTTGGTTGATCCGGAACTTGTTGGTTCGGAACTTTTGCTGGGTAATCAGAAGTTTGTTACGATGAAAAGTCGACCACAAAAAGAAAGATTAAACCCAGATTTTGACCAAATGACCCAAAAAGTTTTGTGATTTCAACAATAATAAGTAAAAACTAATACTTATCCACTAATCCCAATCACAAGAACACCAAAAACACCAAGAATCAAGATGGATTTTCTTAAAGAACACTAATACAATCAAAAACTAAAAAACCACACAAATCACTACCTTAAATCACCCCTAGCTCTTGATACCAAATGTAGAATCTTGATAATCTATGAATCTATGAAGGGGGTTGATGATTTCTAGAGAGATAAACAAGAGAGAGAAAGTGAGAGAAAACTATGTGTTATTTCAATAAGTGAAAATGAGAAACATTCAACCACCAACCCCTTTCCAAGGAGGAAAGGGGTATTTATACTTCCAAGCAAACATTGGGCTTGGGCCGGTCCATGACAAGCCCATGGACCGGTTCTTACTTAACTAAATAAGTAACTAATAACTATTTGTTAACTACGAGCTATTACAACATAAATAATATTGTGGAGTGACCGATACTTCTAATATACGTAAAACGTATTTCTAACAGGTTATTGAAGTTTTGAAAAGCATTTAACCACGTTACTCACTTGTTACCAGTTGTTAGCCAGTTTTCAATGCCACGTTGGATATATGTGGGCCCCACCCACTAAAATTGTATGGTTGGTTATTTTTTTATATAAAATCCTACCTACACTCTCATTCTTCCCCAATATTAAAACTCTATCTTCTCCCATAATTAGGGTTTATACACAATCCCAAAAAACAATGTCCAATTCGATTCTTTGTGGTTGTGGGCAAGTGGCACGATGTCGTACTTCATGGACACAACATAACCCAGGTAGAAGGTTTCTAGGCTGCCCAAATTACTTGGATCCTATGATGAATTGTAATTTCTTTAGGTGGGTGGAGTTTCTATTACCAAATCGTTGGTATGAAAGTTTGATGTACCAGAACCATGTTAATTTGGTTGAAGCTCAACAAATGATTCTACAATTGAACACTGAAAGGGCAAGGATGCATTTCTACAACAGGGTCTGGATGGTCGTGGTTTTTGTGATGTGTGTTCTTAGTTTTATGTAATGTTTTGTGATGTGTGTTTTTAGGTTTATGTAATGTTTTGTGATTTTCGAGTGATGTAATGTTCCATGATGTTGTCTGTTCTCTTGTAATCTTTTGTGCTTTTCAAGTATTGTAATGTTGTGAAGTAATGGAATGAAATTTCTAGCTTAATTGATCATAACTAAATTGCAAGATTCATTCATACAAAAGCTGCAAATGTTATAATTGTTTTACAAGTATCTAACTTGCATCATCATACTACATCTTAGTTACCATATTCTAACAGTTAGCAATGGCTGATATACAAAAATGCCATACATATGGCTTGCCATTTTTAGTGGTTTTAAACTAAAAGCTACTCAATAGAGATGGCATCTTTGTCTGTCAATACAGGTCCATCTTCTTGTTTCTTGTTATAATTCTTTAGCATCAACCTTTGTAAAGTCCTTCTCCCCAATAGTGCTTCATCATAGATTATTGAATCTTCATCCTGAGATGGCATTGGTTGTGATGCAGGTAATGTTGTAATTTCTTCAGCTTCAGTCTGTTGAGCATGAAGTCTTGCATATTCAGGTGTGATTCCAACTGGCCATGCTGGTCTAGGAAGACCCCTCCTATTCTGCTGCATTAAAAAACCATAATATTAGTCAAATGTTTATAACAAAAAAAAGATTTACAAAGAAGTTAAATTTCTTACTTCTAGCATTGGTTCTACATCAACTGGATCCCATGAAACACCAAATCCAATTGGCCCCTTTCCTTTTCCCCTGTGTCTAATCACCTTTCCATTGATTGTAGACTTAGTTGGAGACTTGCTTATACCTCCCCTAATCTTGACACCTGACTTAGTTACCCTAACACCTTCAGTTGTTGGGCTTGTACTCATTTCAAAACCTACACTAGGTATGGATGACTGATTACAAGTAGGTGTCCTACCACCTCTTGACCCACTTCCAGTCCTACCACCTCTAGAACCCCTTCCAGTAATACCACCTCTTGACCCACTTCAAGCCATACCACCTCTTGACCCACTTCCAGTCATAACACCTCTTGACCCACTTCCAGTCCTACCACCTCTTGACCCACTTCCAGTCCTACCACCTCTTGACCCACTAGCTGATCCTTCACCTACACCAGTGTTTTCACCTACACCAGATCCCTCACCCTTTCTAGGACAACTCCTTTGATTATGTACACTAGCTAGGCATAACTTACAGTGATTTACATGGCCCTTTCTACTAACCCTTGATCTATTACCATCATATTCAGATTCATCTACCTTTCTTTTATGTGGGGGTCTTCCTGGCATTCTTCTCTTTATTGGAGGTAATGGCTTTTCATAAGATGTTGTAGGCCATTGATACATTCCAGTCATAGGCTAAATTTAATGGCTGTATGCAGCAACAAACCTGTCTTTGTTGTACCAATCAGACAGATATTCCTCGGGTGTTTTGTGTAGGAAATATATAACTGCTAATCCATGTTGGCATGAAATATGTCACACCCCACCATGGCGGAATATGGGGCACGACGTATGGATATCATCACAACAATAGCGTGTCTATAGAGATAACTAAATGAAATGGAAATATCATGAATGGTGACACAATGTCATGAAGATATCACAAACAATGCAGGTGTCTAGGTAAGTAGGTAACAGATCTACCTGTTACCAAAGACATACAATTAACAAATAACAAACATATATGTGTCTACAAAGTATCACTTATTCAAACATAAGTAAAGACTAAGAGGAAAGGGGGTTCCTCCAATGCAATCCTAAGCCTCCCATCTAGCCACTCCTATTCTCACGCTTAACCACATTATCACCTGAAAGAGACACTAAAACACGTCAACATAAAGTTGGTGAGAGTCATAGGTTTAGACTCCAACTCCAAATCAATTATAAGCTGTGAATAACAACCATCAATAAATGAACATATGGACAATGTGTTACAATTATGCATTAACAACTACCATTCAAGTTTAACCATACAATCAAAATTCCAAGGCACCAAGCCTTACCAATAACTATAATTTCCAAGGCTCCCAGCCACACCAATAACCATGGTCCCATAGGCGCCCATACACCTATGAACCAATCCCAAGGCCCCGCCTTGTCAACATCCCCTTGGTACCAAGTCAAACCACAATAACAATCAAGAATCGCATAGCAGTTAATCACATAAGTGTATACACAAGTCCATCACAAACCATAAAAACATTCACAACATCATTTACAAAACCATACAGTGTCTCTTCCATCCCATCTGGAAGTCAAATCATTTATAGCTTATAAAAACATGGGACTATGAAGCTCACTTGAACAAGCTTCTCCAAGTACCCGCACTCTAGCAAAATCTAAACACACAAACGTATATAATCAAGACATGAACCACATATCAAATTGGTTCATCAATCTATGATGGATATCTAATATTTTCCTACAACTTAACCCTATTTATATGCCATATGCATCTCATGACACCCCTCTATAAAGCCCTTAACTTAGTTTAGTTCATAACTCGCCCCGTTAACATTTAACCAAAAACAGTCCCGTTTTTCATACCTTAAACTATGGGTCGAACACCACCTTAACCAAATCAACTTCCTCTATAAAAGAAACCCTATGCCCTTACATGTGTTAGCTAACTCTCCCCTTTGGCCGCAACCTTAAAGACACTGTTAAGGTCTCCATATATATATATACTTCATTCATCAAATCTATGGAAATAGTTAGTGCATTGGATAATGCATAATTGTCTCTTCCAAAGATCTTTCATAACACCTTCACAAAACCAACTATCTAATCACTTCTCCACGAACTTATTCAGCTCAGCTTCACTACTCATCCCTCAATATTGATTGCCACAAAATTCTATCTGCGTAGTCACTCGACTCCCCTTGTTATTTCCACGAGTTCTTAATCCCCCATGTTATGTATTCACTTCATCACGATCCACTGGTTCAGCTCTTTGTAGCTCCACTCCGGTACTCGATCTGTCATTCTTCGTCACGAACCATACGAAGATTCCCATCATAGTGCTTGTCACCTTTCCAGTCCTTGCAACTTCTGTGACTCCTTCGAAATCTCTTGCATCCTTCTAGCAGCCGACACGTATTCCTTTCAGCTCCTTGCTTCACGATGTAGCTCTTCACACACTCCTTCTCGTGTCTATGATGTTACCTAGGAACTTCACACTACCCAGTTGCTTCTAACTTCAACTCATCTACCACAATATTTCTAAAGGTACTTCAACCCCTCAATGGCTCACTCTTCTTTACTTGTTGTACTTCACCATTAATCAGCCTCCTACCAGTCATTCTTTCACATCTATGTTTTCCTTCACGTGTCTACTACTACCTTGCCTCCATAACTATACCAATTCCCTTGCGTGTTATTTGCCCCATCTTTCCATTAGTAGAAACTTTCTACTCTACCCTCACATCCGCTAGTACTTTCATCAATCTCCTAATGGTACTTCAACCAACTTCTCATAGCATGACATCTCGTTCCCACGACCAGTCAACTAACTTTACTTACTCCTTTATTCCCATAACCAATCTAAGTTTCAAAACTACACAAATCTTAATCATTCCTTCAACACAACCTTTAAACCAAAATACATCTCTCCATTCTAATATCTATCCATAAGTAATACTACCCAACTCTATCCTCTCATCCTAACGTTTCCACAACCGCATAACTAAGTCAACCATGACGTGTACCAAAAGAATTCCAAACGGTCGTGTCCCATAATAAATATAGGGTAAACTGAAATATCAACCATAACGAACCCTAGCCAAAACAACTAAAAACAAAAGAATGTAATCTGAAAGATTCAATGGAGTGTGCCAACAACGAAAAATTAGACTCGTCACGATTAGTATTACCAAATTTCAATATCTTAGAAAATTTTAAAGTTTCATCTCAATTAGTTACTTCACATTAGGACCATATTTTAACACCAATAACTAAAATCATAGTCATATTTTACCATCTTCATTACTATCAAAGGGAATAACTCAGTTAGTGTACTAAAACTCACTTTATATATCATCTCCTTTAACAATAAACTCATCTTTTATCTTAATCATTTTATCAAAGGTATCCACTAGTTAGTATAGTATAACGTTATTCTAACCATTATCTTGTTTACTCACATTAAACTCATTTCACTTGTTATTATGAAACCAATACGTGTTTATAAAATATGGTGTTTTTATTCACTTTATTCTATATTATAAATATTTTATATAATCTATTTAGGCTTGTTATAACGAACTATTACACGTTTACAAGGTGTGGTGTTATTATTATCATTATTATAACAAAATCTTCCTTTTTACTATTTTCGTCTATTTAATTACTTCTAAAATTTTAACTCTACTTTTAAGAAAATTGTCGTAAAATTTCTTTACCCTTTATATGTACTATCACATGTTACCTAAAAAACTAAACAATTTATTGTCAATATATTTTTTTAACTTATTACCAATAAACTTAAAGAAACGATATGTAAGTCAGGATATCATACCGTACACTTACAAAGTATTTTCAAAAGCACTTTCCTTTAATTAGCTAGACTCCTTTGCAAGAAAATTTGGTAGTTCTCATCAATTCAAATACATACCCGAATGTAGAGACACTTCAAAACATTCAAAACGTCGTTAGAACTCCATCAAACTCCAACACTAATAAACTATTTAAACACGAGAGAACACTAGGTACGTTCAAGTTTTAATAACTATTGAACGACCGTATATCATAACATAACATCTACTAGTATATATACCTCCGCATAAATATATATACCTATTAAATCTCCCAAAACATACTCGTTATCATACATGTCAAGTCAATCGATCGCGTCATACACTCGTTTTTCCATACGAGTAATCACCATCTCACCATCTCACCATGCCACAACAAGGCATAAAACCCATCACCAAAACCAACCCATATCGTGTGATCCCATAATCACACAACACGACTATAACCCAAAACATATAACACAAAAACTATAGCCATATCACAGGCAACCATTACATAAACCCTTATTGTACAAATACCCAAAATACAGATCTCATCATATACAAGCATGTACTAACCCCTTTTTCATGCAACCATACTTGGAAGTCCATCGGTGATGTGGCACGTAT
Source organism: Glebionis coronaria (assembly GCA_025667525.1). NCBI lineage: Eukaryota > Viridiplantae > Streptophyta > Magnoliopsida > Asterales > Asteraceae > Glebionis > Glebionis coronaria. The sequence goes on from CM046881.1 coordinate 231,782,876, forward strand.
ATAATTACGTAGGCCTCCATAATTATATATGTCCCCTTTCACCCATGTACTCCCTCCTATGACGACACTTATAAGACATTAGTACTACACGGAACACATATATCTACCACATATATACCACATAAAATACACTCTATATATATACCGTATAGGTAAAATAAGAACATCTCATACGTCAACCCTAACTTCATTCATAACTCGAGGCTCAATCGCCAAATCAAATCAATAATAATAAAATATCCAACATTAAAAAAAATGACCATAACCGTTCAGGCGGAAATTCGAATCTACTACTAGTCGCAGACCAACATCGGTACTATCCTAATATTACATAGCGCACCTCTTCGTCTAGGCGACATGGGTAACACTAAATAGATTCCGACACTTCCGGTTCATACGTCGCATCAATAGAAAATAAATGAATGTACTTACATATATTATATCTCAATAAGTAAGTATGAAAGTAAATAAATATCCAAAATGAAATTAACACTTAAGCACTCCATATACTATAATGTACAAATACCCCTATGACACCTACATGCATGGACCCTTAAGCTATAGACTAGGCTACTAGACTACAAAACCAAATTCTTTATAACCATTGTCTCTGATACCATTCTGTCACACCCCACCATGGCGGAATATGGGGCGCGACGTATGGATATCATCACAACAATAGCGTGTCTATAGAGATAACTAAATGAAATGGAAATATCATGAATGGTGACACAATGTCATGAAGATATCACAAACAATGCAAGCGTCTAGGTAAGTAGGTAACAGGTCTACCTCTTACCAAAGACATACAATTAACAAATAACAAACATATAGGTGTCTACAAAGTATCACGTATTCAAACATAAGTAAAGACTAAGAGGAAAGGGGGTTCCTCTAATGCAATCCTAAGCCTCCCAGCTAGCCACTCTTATTCTCACGCTTAACCACATTATCACCTGAAAGAGACACTAAAACACGTCAACATAAAGTTGGTGAGAGTCATAGGTTTAGACTCCAAATCCATATCAATTATAAGCTGTGAATAACAACCATCAATAAATGAACATATGGACAGTGTGTTACAATTATGCATTAACAACTACCATTCAAGATTAACCATACAATCACAATTCCAAGGCACCAAGCCTTACCAATAACCACAATTTCCAAGGCTCACAACCTTACCAATAACCATGGTCCCATAGGCGCCCATACACCTATGAACCAATCCCAAGGCCCCGCCTTGTCAACATCCTCTTGGTACCAAGTCAAACCACAATAACAATCAAGAATCGCATAGCAGTTAAACACATAAGTGTACACACAAGTCCATCACAAACCATAAAAACATTCACAACATTATTTACAAAACCATATAGTGTCTCTTCCATCCCATCTGGAAATCAAATCATTTATAGCTCATAAAAACATGGGACTATGAAACTCACCTGAACAAGCTTCTCCAAGTACCCGCACTCTAGCAAAATCTAAACACACAAACGTATATAATCAAGACATGAACTACATATCAAAATGGCTCATAAATCTATGATGGATATCTAACCTTTTCCTACAACTTAACCCCATTTATATGCCATATGCATCTCATGACACCCCTCTATAAAGCCCTTAACTTAGTTTAGTTCATAACTCGCCCCGTTAACATTTAACCAAAAACAGTCCCGTTTTTCATACCTTAAACTATGGGTAGAACACCACCTTAACCAAATCAAGTTCCTCTGTAAAGGAACCCCTATGCCCTTACATGTGTTAGCTAACTCTCCCCTTTGGCCAACCTTGAAGACACAGTTAAGGCCTCCGTATATATATATATACTTTTACCTATCCATAGTTTACTGATTTTGAACATATGAAAAGTTTGTTATGATCAGAGGGTCTTACCTTAACCCATTTGTTTAGACCTCCTCCAGATATTTTATTAATATATAATCTAAGTCTCATATTCGTTTGAAGGTACCAATATAACCTAAGTACCCCAAACAATTCAAAACATAAAAAAAACAGGCTGATCCAAAAACTGTTTTGACACCCGACTGATGTAACCTGTTTTTGACCCACTTCCAGACCTCCAATTTAGTTCTCGTTTGTTGCATTTGAAATCCAACTCAATTAACTTTCCATGGACATAAGATTCGAAAATTAAAAGTTTGTAAAACTGTAGATATGATCAAAACAATGACACAAAATTCTGCCCAGTTTTTAAAAACGAATTTAACATAATTAACAAAATTAATTACCCTCATCATGTTTAATCATTAACCCTAATTATTCTAATCATGTCTATATCATTGTGATAACATTAAATTACAGATTTTCTAATAAACACTAACCTAGATCCATCATATAATGATTAAGAAAGAATTAAAAACAATTTAATTAAAAGGATTTGAAGAGTTTACCTTAGATTTTTGGAAAACAAGATTTTTGATGAAGAACCCTAATTTTTTCCATAGATTTCGAATCACTCATGATCTTCAGGGATTTTATGATGTGTTTTTATTAATAAAAAGTGTTTATATAATTTCCTAACAAGTCCTTGGCCCATTACAAAAGGCCGGTTCCTCTTTTTCCTTTTTTTCCTTTTTCTTTTTCTTTCTTGCATCCCAAACCGACTTATACCCCTTTAATTTCGTTTTTTTCCTTTTTATTATTAATAATTGTATTAATAATATTACCTTAATTTTTCTTAATTTATTTCAGCTCCTAAAGCCTCCGAAACCTCAAAACCGTAAAACTAGTCAGTTTTACGCGTATACCGTAAAAGACGTAAAAGTATACAGTTTTATAAAAACTCTTGAAATATGAAACAAACTATTTAACTAAGTCCTAAATGACTTAGTACCATCCCAAAAATACTCCCGTGACTAAATAGCTCTTCCGAGACCCTAAATGCAAAACCCTAAACCGTAAAAATACGATTGTCTATAATACATATACGTATACGTAAAACCACTAAATAACACCATCTCATTTCATAGTCACTACCATGTGGGCTCATGAACATGAAATAACCGTTCGATTTACTTATGAGTACCATATACTCATAAACGATATCCAAACCTCACTCCAAACACACAAAATAAACACATAAGCACATAAAAGCACATATTTGCACAAAACACCTTAAACTATAGTCTAAGTGACGAACCCCAAAAACCATGGTTGTCACAGAATACCAGTCAATTGCCAACCCCTGCAACTACATGTTCTTAACCCCTCATCTACCTTTAATCATTCATACCCATTTCTCACTTCAAACCTTGTTTGTCCACTAGGCACTACTTTCCAGTTCTTAACAAAAGATATAAGGGATATCACAAACTTGTATTTCTTAAGTATATTAGCTACAATATCACAAACTTTTATAGTAGGATTGATCATGATCTTTTTAGCATAATTCCTATCAATCCAATTACTAGTTATCAAGCTACCATACTCAAATGTCCTAGAGCAGACATGCTTATCAACTAAGGTTTTTATTTGGAAAGACGTTTCTGATTACATCCAACTTGCCCACAGCCTAAAAGGACACGTATTCTCGTTATTCTCCTTTGAACATTTAACTTCAACTCTCATCTTATTGTTTACAGCATAATAAAGCTTGAACCCATTAGCCAAAGCATAGAATGCCACAACCCTTTTCAATTGATCAGGGCCCTCTAACCTTTCCCTTAATTGTGGTCGCATATGCTTCCATTTCACATTTGAGTCATGGATTGGCCAGTGGTCACCTATCTTATCGTGTTCATCTGTCCTAGTTACATTAGTATCATCCAAATCATCTCTAGGCAAACCATTAAAAACACTAGTAAAAAAATGCTCCTCAAACATCTTACTAGCTTTTTTCCTAGGTTCGTGGTCTTTTTTCTTTGTCCTAACAGCTAAGACCTCATCCTCACCATCAGACAGATGGTCAATTGATGCAGTGCCACTCTCTTTCTCACTAAAATAACCATACAGATTCTCATCCTCCTCTAAATCACTTGCACTATCCTCCTTCCTTTTTACATCAGGCTCATTAGTGGTTTCATTTAGATGAAACTCTGAATGGGAAGCATATACCTCTACTACATGATCATTCTTAACAACACATTGAACAAAGCTAGCATAATTAGTTTCATCTTTTAAGGGTTTCAATCCTAATTCTAGTTCTAAACCAGGCACCTTATAGAATAAAGACTTCATTGAACTACTAAATTCTGTTTCCAGATGAGCTTTAAAACTAGAAACATTAAAAGATTCTAGTTCACAATTGGGTAAATTCGTAAGGATTTCATAATCATAATATAAAGGATCTCTTAAAAATAACCCCCCACGATGATACTTTATTAAGCAAGAGCATCCAAATGCCATCTGTGATCATATAAAACAACAAAAACAGTTAATTAAATATAAACCCTAATTTTTAAAAACCCTAGTTTTTATAAACCCTAATTATGATTATGATTAAACAATGACCATCAACAATGATTAATAATATTTAAGACCAACCCATACCTTTTTATGGGTAGATGCACCCTAATCGAATATTTAATTAACGTGGTTTGATGATTTTAAGAGATTTGATTTTTTTGGGGGAAATCGTTTTGGGGGAAAATGGAAGTCAATGTGTGTGATTGTGTGACTATTGAGGAAAATGAATATATTAAACGATTAATATAAACCGAAATTAATATTTAATGCCACGTATGTTTATCACCGGTAACAAAAGGTTGCCAAGGTGAGAGTAACTTATATAACAGGTTACCCATACATTAGTAACTAATTTGTAACAAAAAATATTGTAGTAACTTAGGTGAACATTTGACCAAACTTTAGTAACTTATTTGTCTATTTTCCCTTTCGCAAAACTTGGCCATATTCCGAAATCTTAGTACATTCCAAAATCTTGGTATATATTCTGAAATCTTTTGTATTCCGAAATCTTGTATATATTCCGAGATCTTGTATTCTGAGATTATTTAATCGGAGATCTTGTATTCCGAGATTATTTATTCCGAGATCTATTGCGAGATTTTTGTTCGGAGCATTTTTAGACTTAGCCTATATCTAAACTAGTTACGGAACATAGTTTCCAAAAAAAAAAAAAATTGGCGGGAAAACCATAGTAAAATTTATTTTTCCCTAGATCATTTTTAGGTCATTTAAGTTTTGATTTCTAATTTTGGCAATACGAAATAATTTTCGACCCAAAATTCAAATTTTCGGACCAAAATTCAAATATTTAGGCCATTTTAGGTTTTATTTTCCGTCCAAAATTTTCATATTTCAATTTTTTTCCTACTAGTTTTTGGCTATTTCTAACTCGATTTTAAAATTTGGTGATTCAAAATTTTTCTCGATCTACGTTATATCGGACTGAAGCATTTAGTTTCGGACTGAGAAAAATTCAGAATTTTCGGAATTTCAACCACAATCAAATTACAACACATCTACTAAGATCCGTAATCCATACACATCATATCCTCTTCGAGACATCCGTTCAATGGACATCTTCGCAGAATACTACGAACTTCCTAATCCTGATTTGAAAAGAAAGGCTGTGAGTACTGTCGATGCACCAATCATCCAACTAGGAACGACATTTGATCAACTCTCAAGTCCTTCATCTAATGTCACTACAACGGATTCAACAACAACAACTTCCATGAATGAGGTGAAAAAAGAGAAGATGCTGAATTCAGAGGTTCAGACAAATACTGAGACTCCAATCAGTAAACCTACTAACAAAAGTCCCTTGGATTCTACAACCAAAACAGTTTATGCAATCAAATACAAGATGTCGAAAGCAATAGAAAGATGCATGGACCACTTAAAGTTGCTTCAGTCACACCTTCAGATTCTTTCAAGAGAATACCTAAAAGACACTCGTATTGAAATTGGATTCAAACGGGTATTCGTTCTACTATTCGGTCAAGATGTTGAGACCTTCACAAGAACGTTGCTACTTAACATGGATCATTTTCAACAACAACTTGACAAAGATGAATTTCAAAAGGATGAATCCATGGAGGTCTTTTTAGCTCTCAACAATCAGTTCCAGCTTCACTGACTCAAGTGGCTTATCTAACAACGATCAAGAGTTCACAAGTACATACTTAGTCAAATATACTCTCATAGATCTTCAAGCATTCAAAGAGACACTTCTTCAACATATGAGTAATATAAAGTGTAGAAACTAGAAGAGGGGGGGGGGGTTTGAATAGTTTCTAGTTAGTTTTCAAAACATTTCGGCTTAATCCATTGTGTGCGGTTCCTTATGTGTACCCGCGGTTCCTTATCAATAACGAACCGCCTGTCCATTGAGGGAACCGCCGACAGCGGACGAAACCATTTATTACATGTTAAGATTTAACCATCCTTTGTATCAAATTGCTTATCAATCTTGACTAGATATGAGATGTGTTTGATTGTAAGATAAATACTACAAGTAAGAACACACAAACACATCAAATCAAGAGTGCATCAAGCAATAGTCTAAACACTAATCACACACGTACTAAGCCATAGCTTTTCCGCAACTAAGATGTTTAGACTAAGGGATGCACACTTGACCATAATCTAAACATGAAGCACACACGTACTAAGCCAAAGCTTTTCCGCAACTTAGATGTTTAGATTATGTGATGCACACAAAGACACATAAAACAAGTATGCAACTATAAATACATCTACAAAGGTAAAGACATAAATGTAAAGGAAAGTACCAACACGATGATTTATAGTGGTTCGGTCATGAAGCTCCTCTTCGCCCTACTCCACTCCTCGAGTACACCTACTCGAGAGTTACTTCACTAGTCAACAAGACTCCTTTCAAGGCGGAGCAAACCATATACGTCGCTTACACATTTCCGACACTAAGCTAGATGTTGAGTCCTAATCTTAGGTAGGACCAATCTACACAACGTCGCCTACTTCACCATTTTCCGACACAAGGCTAGATGTCGAGTCCTAATCATAGGTAGGACCAATCTACACCAGTCTTCACCTAATCTACCCACTAGTTATGTTTTATGGCCCAACATAACAAACCTTGTGTTTTATGGCCTAAACAGATAAACCATATAGATCTAAGAACACAACACTTAGATCTATAACTCTAACACTATATCCAAGTATTAACAAGACTTGGATCTACACAACTAACACCTAATCCAAGGATACCCATCACTTGGATAATCTACCCACATCCAAGTGAACCCAACACTTGGATCTTCTACACACACATCAAGTCCAAGTATACACATCACTTGGATCTTCATGTTTACATTGTAGGAAAACTAAAAACATAACTTAGATCTTTAGAATGAGAGATCTTCATCATGTAGTGAACCCAACACATCATGGAAATGATAGTGTTCTTCTCTTTGCACTTGAGAGGACGAGGAGATTGAGGATAGAATCACATCTTGAACAAGATAATCAAAACTAACTAATCAAGGATCTAAGATGATTTTTGAAAGAAACTGTGCAAAAAGGGTTGAAAGAAAATCTGAAAATGATCTACTATTTATAGGGCAACATTGCAACGGTCAAAAACACCCGTGGTTCCTTATCTCTACCCGCGGTTCCTTATCTATAAGGGACCGTGGGTTCCTTTAAGGAACCTCTGCGTTGGAGTCCGTGAAAATTTGTCCTTTAGTGGGGATATGCCATTTGGGGTAGTTTATACCCTCAAAGGATATTCCTTTGGCATATGGAATATGCCAAATTCAAATTTCCATTTTCTTTTTAATAAAACATTTTCTTAAAAATAAAGTTAATTAAAATCTTTTGTCATATTTGATTAAATGTGAGTTTTAAGAAAATATTAATCATTGATCAATTAGTTAGGTTAATGACATATTTGTACATACCCTGAGTGATTCATGCCGAATGCGATCTTGGAGGTGTCGAGAGAAGTATACAAATGTATTTTTGAGTGATTACGAGTACCTTAACGTTTTACATAATGTATTGCGAATTATACGTTTGTCATCAACAAAACATAAAGAGATTATATCGACAAAACATCGTAATGTTTTTACTAACAATCTCCCCCTTTTTGATGATGACAAACAAGTAAACCGCAACACATATTAAAATGCATAAGTTACCCGTTTACACTTACTTCTCTCCCTTTTGTCGAATCAAAAAGGTAGTCAACGTCTTGAAGAAGAGAAGAAGCAATGTCGAGAGAGAACACGTCTAAAGAGGTAGTCATCTAAAGCACGTCATTTGAAGAAGAAAATAATTGACGTCACACGAGCTTGCATCCGAAAGGTAGTCTTCATTTGTAGAAGAGGAGGATTGACTTTGAGAGAACATGTATCCAAAAATCAAATCATCCATTGTGGTAGTCGTTGGAGAGGCGAGAATCCAAACCATAAACCCATCATACAAAAATATTGAGCTTGCGTCATCCTAGTGAAGTCTTCAATCACCATAGGTTAACCAACTCCAAGCATAATAATATGCTTATCTACGAGTGTCCAAAATGCATTACTTGCAAGATGTTCGATGAATGCAATTTGAGTGGGTCAACGATCGCAAATGTAATGACTTGAAATCTTGCAAATTCTCCCCCTTGATATGAGCTCCCCCTTGCTTGAGGCACCAACAAAGCAAGAATAGTGACGAGCTACAAAAATGGGTTAGAAGTGTCCTACAAAACAAACTTAGTGGACAAGAGCATATGCATAATGAGATGTCACCCAATCGGAGTTAGCTTTAAACAACTCGAGTAAAAAAAAAGAGGGACTCGAGAGAAAGTTAAAACAATCTTAACTTTTAGAAGTGTTAAAAATATGACAAGTTAAGAAAAATAAGAGGGCTATTAGAAAGAAAATAGAACCTAACTTATTTTGGTGACACCAAAAATATATAAAGAGGACTAAGAGAGAAAAGAGATGTCCAATTTAAGAGAAAAATATTGTCGAGAGAACATACTCTACTTTTAATATTTTGGCAAGAAATACCAAATCAAAGAGAGTATGACAATGACAAAAAAAAAAGATCCCATATAGTCGAAAAGAGAGGAAGAATGACTATGATGGAAAAAGAAAACGAGGATGATAAACAAGTCGTTTGCACAAACAATGACAAGCATTGGGGAAATAAGCGTGCACGCGATGCTATCAATCCAAAAAAAACAAAGGAGAGGATCTTGACAAGATCAATTCACAATTGTTGGAATAGAGGTAAAAAAGAAACATCCATACCAATTGTAATGATAATATGTCAAAGGGTAAAAAGCTTAGAATTTTTGGAATCACCCAAGAAAATTCAAGATTTAACCATCAACTCTAAAAAAAAAGAGGATTTTGAGGAAATCAATTCAAAATTGTTGGAATAGAGGTAGAAAAGAAACATCCAAGAATTTGAAGATATCATCTCAAGGGGTTAAAAACATAGAATTGATGGAATCACCCATACTAATTGTAAATTTTTACCACAATCAACTCTCAACAAAGAAGAACAAAAATATCTCAACCTAGAGACATTTTTGACCAAAAAAAAGAAAACCAAAAGCGGATAAATCGACGCTTTAAAAAAATATTCTGGATATAAGACATTAGGCAAGGATGCTTATGAATGTCGACACCAAATGGTGTTTAGCATAAGATAAACTACATGCTCAAAGTTTCGTAGCTCTTCTCAATCATTATGAATGTTCAAAGAACAATTACATGATGAGGAAAGGGTGAGGCTTGACTCAACTTAGTTTAGAAAGAATAGAAGAAAGTGACTCGACTTAGAAGAGCATGACTAAAATGAATTGAGAGAGACTCAACAAAGAAGTTAAGGATAACTTCACGAAGCGAGAGAAGAAACTCAAAAGAGAAGAAAAGAGGAAATCTTCAAGAAAACTCGCCCAAAAGAGAAAAAGACCAAAACGAACAAGGGACTCAATGACCGCGGTTTGTTAAATAGGTCTATGGTTCATTATCAATAATGAGACCCAAGGTTATTTTAGGAACCGTGGACATTGGGTGTCCAAAACTATTATCGACTCAAAGGAAAATCACTTGGTCAAACAATTTAACATAAGATGCTAAAAGGCTTGAAAGTCAATGCTTCGGATATGACTTTTAACAATTGCAATTACAAGTTAAAATTGCTTGAATATTTCAAAAGAAGTATTTTAAGTTTTCAATCTTACTAGGAGACGAATTAGATATAAATCTAACCTTCCTTGACAACCGAGTGAGAAATAAAGAAGAAAAGAAAGATCACGAGAATAACGAGATCCAAGACCCAAAGACAAATCATGTTGAAAAACATGAAAGCAAATACAGGAGAGTAAAGATCATACAAAAATGTATGAAACACAAGCCTAAAACTTAAGCATAATTTTAATCCTAGTTACACTAGAAATCTAAGATTTGCTTAAATTGGGTGTCTTATTAATAAGCAATGAACATGCTTAATTATAAGATAAGGTGATGGGTGATGTGGGTGGTGGAGGATGTGGTATGTTCTCCAAAGGTGAGATGGGTGAAGTGGGTGAATTTGGTGGGGTAAAAGGTGAAGTCACCAAAGGTTCAACAAAGTCATTCTCAATGGGAACGTTTTGGATAGGTTGAGGTTGGGTAGTCACATCCAAGAGAGTACTAGGAGTGAAGGGTGAGGTTAGCTCATTCATTCTAGATTGGAATGAAGAGGAGGTAGAACCATGTGAATGGTTGGTGCCATGTGTTGAGGTAGTCTTGCATGGAGCAAGAGGTGGTGAGGGTGATGAAGAGATGAGAATGGGCACAATCTCATTCTTAGGTGCGTGGAAGGGTGAAGAGTTAAGTTTGGGTAACTTAATCTTAATTTTGAGGTGCCTCTTTGAAGAGGAAGTTTTGGATGAAGTGGAGTTTCTTGTAGAAACCATGGTAGTAATGGGTGGTTTAAGGGGTAAGGATGAATGGTTTGAGGTGTGAAGAACATGGCTAACAATGAGGGTTTAAAAGGGTGAGGGGATGATCCAAACTAGTAAAGGGTTAAAAGGTAAAGCCCAAGATATTTTGGAAGTGATCAAAGGTTTGAAACAAAGATTCCAAAGGGTGTTGTAACAATTGGGAAGTTTCAAGAAACCCGAATTTGAGAGCTTCTTCCCGCGGTTCCTTATCTCCACCGGTGGTTCCATATTGATATGGAGCCGCGGTCTATTTAAAGAACCGCCTCCAGAGGCTTGGTTTAGGTGGTGAATGGAGGATTTTCCAATTCAGCAAATCCTAATTTTCTAGTCTAACTTATCATAAAGTCACGCTTAAGAGCAATAAAAACTAGAACACACACAAAGGAAAAACACATAGGTTCAATTAGCACGTAGGAAGAAAGTTAAGAAAAACCTAATGGCTACAAAAGAAAAAGACTCCTAATGACATACAAATTTCATCAAAGTAAACTATCATTAGTCATATATAGGAAGAGCCATTTAGCCAACTTAGAGAATGAGTATAAGACTATCACTAGAGGTGCTCAATTAAGGCTAAACACGACCATTTTTACGAGTTATACACCAACTCAACTTCCCACATGGAAGTAATTAAACCGTTAGGTCAAATTAAGATCCTAGTGCATAAATTCTCTAGTAGTCATTCTCAAGTTAGACAAAATGTAATTCCAACATTTTCCTAATAAAGTTTAGCAAGGATGAAACTTGCATGGTGACACAATGCATGACCTAATGAGGGTTAAGAATGAACCATTGCATATCTTGTCAAACAAGTCTAGTTAAGGTTATTTACCTTAATAGAACTTGAGGCCAATAACTTTGAAGTGTATAAACAAAGTTTACACAAACCAAAGGAACACTCTTGATTGGTCTTTCGGAAATGATACATTTATAAATTGCATAGCAATGTAAATTACTTGAGTATTTCGGATGAAACATCCAAGTTATCAAATCGACTCTATTGTGCATTATAAATAATTATTAAACATAATATGTCTAACAATTTGAACAAGTAGATTCAATATAACACCATCAACATAAGTGTGAGCTATGATCCGATGTATATTATTAATAAACCACATTCATGTCTACACTAAATAACATGTCAATTAGATTCGATAATGATGCCAGTCATAGTTTGAATAATGCATTTATATTTAATCGAAATCTTTCTTGATTCCCACAAACACTCTTTTAAGAGAAAATAGCTAAGATTTTCAAAGTGTGTTTCATGTTTTATAGTAAGACATTTATCTACTTGAACTAATAACACAATGATCGAGTAAGACGACCCAAATCAATAGATTTGACAAGCTCCCAAAGCTTTCAAACCTAAAAGTGTTAAAGAACATGCCGAGGTGTACAAGATGTTTGTGTAACATTTGTAAACCAAGAGATGTTAATCCTATATGCAACGCACACATAATGTTGCAACTAAAATGCAAGAAATCTAGCATACATCCTAATTAGGAAAAACTAGATACTAACAAATACCAAACAAGGCACAAGCGACTAGACATATAAGCAATACTACTACAAATAGCAAGGAACACTTAATAATGTCTACATATAATGATAACACACAAGGAAACACACACAAATAATTAGCTTAACACATAAAAGCATTCGTCCATGTTTTGAGTGTTAGATACGACAAAGTATTCATAGCTTGATTTTATTTGAAAATAGTATTTGACCCATTTAAAATTTAATTAATTTTAACACTTTGTGAACATATCAATTTTCAATATATCACCAAGAGATGTCCAACTTAATAGAAAGATTAAAACACAAGTTTTACGACAAACCGACGCTCAATACTTTGGACAAAGTATGGAACTTAGGAACCATCCAAATTTTAAAGTTTGAATATCTAACACCCCCACAAATGCTATGCGCAGCGGAACTACAACATTTGGGCGCTAGGCAGTTATCATCACACAAAAGCTATATCAAACGACTCAAAGAGACGTAAAAGTTTTAGCATAAATTAAACATTGTTAAAAACCTACAAGTCTACGGTTTTCCAAAACCCAAGATGATACAACACAGAGTTTGCGTTTGGTCCCCACGAATCTCAACCCCAAAAGATACATTTTCGTTCACATGACAGAAAAATAAAAGTGTTCAAGTTAAATAATGGGTGGAAAAACAAGTAGACCGCCAAGCCACACACAACTCCCATCCTTTGCATGCTCCATGTTACTTCATCGATTACCTGAAACACATGCTAAATTGGGTCAACAAATAATGTTGAGTGGAATTCATAGGTTTTACAATCTCATTTTGAACATATGTATTATAAAAAATCATTCACGATCATTCATAGAATTGTCGATCAAACAATCTATTATCAAGGTTATGACAATTGTGTTTAAGCTCATGACACTAATCCGTTAACTCAATCACCCGCGTATAATTATCGGCGTGATTAATATGAAACCATTGCCCCTTCTAAAGGCATTAGTTGCAATTATACCTTATCTCTTATCACAAGTTATCCGTCCGCAGGGGGTACTCAATGTACTAGCCCTCGTCTCGGATAGGGTCATCAACCCCATAGTACTATCAATTATATAAGCGGCTATTTTCAATCCACACAAGGATTAAACAATAGTTAATAGTTCATGAATATAGGGTCTTTTGCAATTGGGTACTCAACACAATTTAAGGCAACATTCGGGTCCAACAATCATTCATGACATATGTTCATTTTATAAAACTAGCATGCATCTCCCTCGCGGGTAAAAACAATTTAAAACAGTAGTAAGCGAGGCTACAAATTCACACCTTATGTATATAGAAGTAGTCGACGATACGAATGACGATCACTGACGATGATGAGGATGCCCGGGAAATTCAACACCTAACAAACAATAACGCGTAATGAGTAAATCTCATTTATAAACTTTAAGTACTGTATAATATGTACATATTAGTCAATTGTGATAATTACAAACTTACGCCAAAACCAAACAAGTAATTGTTATTAGTTTTATACGATTCATCTACGTTATTAACGTTATTACCCTTTTTACGTTTTTCGCCAATACTTACCAAAAGTAGGGGCTATTTTCTAAGACTTAAACGCTTTTATAAAATTTAGGAAAATTCTCAAAAATACCTCAAGACCTGTAGAAAACCCATTTTTAATCCCATTAAAAGTTCTCACTTTTATGACCCGTTACTCAACACATTACTAAACATACGTTTTTCAGACTGATTTTGCACATTGACCATGTTGGACTTGTTTGACCCATTTAAAATATACCATTGATACAAGAGATTTTCAATGGGGTTCAATTTTATTCTCGGTATCTTCTCGAATTGATCACGGCTCAAAGTGGAATAGTTGTTCTTGGTTACTAAAAAGGAATTGGTTTTCTATTCTACTAAAAGGATTTAAATGTGCTAAGATATACAATTTAACTAAAAAAAATTAAATATAAAGCTTGAATATTAAAATTAAACACTTAAACAGTAACTGTAAAATATACTAAAACAAAAGGCTCATTCGGAATAACCATGATGCGAAAAAAATCTACTCATTCGGAATACCTTGAAATTCACTTCATCCGGAATAAACAACTGATCCAGAATATCTTGCTAAAAAAATCCTTTCGTTCGGAATATTTTAACTCATGCGGAATAACTAACAACAATGCTTCATTCGGAATATTGCTTGCTCATTCGGAAGATTGGCTTCATTCGGAACCTTTGCTTCATTCGGAAGAATTGATTGATTCGGAATAAATGATAAAAAAAACTCTGATTCGGAACAAACTGATTCGGAACAAACTGATTCGGAACAAATGCTTATCCGAAATATTTAATAAAATCCTTCATTCGGAACATTTAAAAAGACTGATTCGGAACATATTTCAAAAAACTTTGATTCGGAATGTTTACAACAAAAAGCTTCACTCGGAACTTTTTGCTGACTCGGAATAAAATAATGTAAAAGCTTCGTTCGGAACAAAAAACTTTATCCGGAATAATTAATGTAAAAGCTTCATTCGGAACCTGGGCTGTTGAAGAAGTGCGAAGAACAGGGGAACCAACAAAGCCACGAATTTAACCAAAATCACCAAGTTTTTAACCATAACTTAAACTAATTTAACCACGAATCATCTACTAATGGTAAACATCAAATCAAAACAACAAAAACATAAAACCCACTTACTTTTAAAGATCAAAATCAACAAAATAGAAACTTGAGACTTTGAATCAAAAAGAGAAAGATGAACAAGATTAAAATGGAAGATGATATTGATTGATTAATGTTAAACAAACAAAGGGAAAGATTAAAACTTACAAATCTATGATGAAATCAAGAAAAATAAAAATCACCAACACCTTAGTGGTGTTGGTTCCCTATGAAAACAAGAAAAGAACTGGAAAAAAAATAAAAGCTAGCTAATGTGTGGGAAGGAGTCTTCTATTTATAGGAGATGTGGTTGGTTGGTGAGTGGGCTTTCTTCCTTTCTTTTCGTCTTCTCGTCTTTTCAGTAAAATTGACGATTTCGATTCTGATTCGGGATTTGTCAACGAATAAATTCAACTCGTCTTTTAATTTCTTCGTTTAAATAAACTTGAGTTCTTCGACATATGTAAATCTTCCATCTTTGGTCCTTTTCTTCGATAAATCTTCAAATAGGCCCATTGACTTCAAATCTTTTGCATCTCTTGGACAATAGACTTCGTCTTGAGTCTTTTTCTTTGATAAAACCCGTGCAATCCCATGTTTTCTTTAATATTTATCCGGTTGGCTCTGAAAACACAACAAACACACAAACTACGCATAATTCCAAACAAATGACATTAAATACGCGTTTTGGTCTTGTTTTAGCAAGAAATTAGTGGTAAAAGGATGGGTGTTTTCACACCTATCAAATCCCCTACACTTAACCATTGCCATGCCCTCATGCAATGCTTAGTGATAAAGCAAATTTACACTTTTCTCATAATCAATCAACCTTGGCCTTATTGATATACTAATGAAACAAAATTTAGAGTACTAAGAGAAATTAAAACTTTAAAGGAAACAAAAGGATAGAAAACCATTTTCACGTGAAAATAGCTACATGGAAATAACTTGCAAAGAGATGTAAGACTTACATTAGGGCTTCGGTGCTGCGAAGATTTATCACCCTCAAGTTTCACGTTCCCCAAACTAAGCTTAAAAACGAGATCATTGTTATTATAAG
This sequence comes from Glebionis coronaria, assembly GCA_025667525.1. Taxonomy (NCBI): domain Eukaryota; kingdom Viridiplantae; phylum Streptophyta; class Magnoliopsida; order Asterales; family Asteraceae; genus Glebionis; species Glebionis coronaria. Next base: position 231,799,028 of record CM046881.1, read on the forward strand.
TTAGCAAAACAAACACGTACACACATGGCTTAATTATATGCTTAAACTCCCTTATTCCTAGGTGCATCTCTTATATTTTAGTCTTAGAATGATCATGAAGATGCATTTTTGGACTTATTGCGATAGTTTATTTAGGCTGAAAGCAAAGTAGGACGATTTGATTAATAGTTAGCTAAAGGACAAAATCTCTTAAAACTGCTTCTCGGGATATCAAAAAGTTCATATCTTGGCATAACTCGCTTCACGATTTGAGACCTTTCTCGGGCCGATATTTGGCATGTCCTTCATACTTCATATCTTGAGAGACGTTCTTGAGATAATGGTCTTCTCTTCATTAATAGAGTTTCTTCACTTGGAGACTTTTGAGGGATACTCCAACTTTGTTGACCACGACTTCATCATTATTTCTTCAATCGTTAATTGGGATTTTGAGATACAACGATCCGCCTCCTTTTCGGACTTGGATCTATTTATCCTCATACCTTGTTAGGGTCTTTTCGGATAGACTTCTCCATGATCTTTATGGGAGTTGAGTGCTTTTCGTCGTGAGTCTTGATCCTTCATATTGATTTTGGGAATAATGCTTTTCACATCACCTTGGATCTTTATCAATAAAATGGAATCCTCATGCCTTGTTAGGGCCTTTTCGGACTCGCCAATCTTCGCGCCCCACTTCATAAGTTATGCCTTGGCTATGAACTCTTATCATTACCGAGCAACTTTTAAACGATCTTGGGCTAGAAGCTAAGTTATTCAATAAAATCGTACGACCTTACTTATTGCAGATAAATCATTAGCAAGTGATGGGAGAAGAGCCAAATAATCACACCAAGTGTGCTTGTGCAAGAATACCGACTTATAATTGGCTCTATCATTTCTCGTTCTCCACAATTTAAAATCTCAAGTAATGAGACACGTGGATGCTTAGCCTAATAAACCAATTAAGGTCTACATGGTTAAAGATACTAGCTAGAATAAACTTGGATAAGTCTATTCGGGTTGAGTCAAAATAATCGCAACGGGCCTAATATGCCAAAGATTTCTAAACTAGCTACACCATTTTATTGATAATTTTTGACTTTATTGTGGGATATATACATATGAAAGCAACGATAAAAATTTAAAAATTACGACTATATGGCCAAAGTTAATTAAAAATTTGAAAAATGCTGAAAAAGATGATTTTCCGGTTAAATGAAGGAATTTTAATAGAAAAGTCCACTTAAAACTTCGATAGAAGTCTCCCCTACACTTAATATAAACATTGTCCTCAATGTTTAAGCATGTGGGAAAAGTCTCCCCTACACTTATGACATTGTGCACGTTGGTTAAATCAAGTTAAGGAAGAGACGACTAATGTGATCAATTTCAAATGTGAGTATGAAGAAAATTGAATCACGATAGTTGAGAGATAGAACCAGATTTCGGATAACACGGGAGCACGGTTCTTCAAAGGTTCCAAAAGTGCATTCATCCCTGTAATCACATCACCACACAAACACAAACAACTATATAGGTCCCCCTATACTTAGGAGGTTAAAACGAAAAAGGATAGATACTCGGGTTGCCTCCCGAGGAGCGCTTGTTTTTGATAACCGAGTCACGAGCCTGACTCGACCCAAAACTAGTTCATGGGAAACATGGTGAGGGATGGAATCATCTCATGAGAGATGTCCTCACCAAAGTACAACTTCACTCGTTGGCCATTCACCTTAAAATAGGGTCCATTAGGTTGAGCGAGCTCGAGAGTACCATATGGAAAAATTTAGGCAATGGTGAATGGGCCGGACCAACGAGATTTCAGCTTGCCTGAAAAGATTTTCAACCGAGAGTTGAAGAGTAAAACTTTGTCTCCAACTTGGAACTCTCGGTTTTTAATCTTGGAGTCATGAATAAGCTTAGTCTTTTCCTTATAGATCAAAGAATTTTCATAAGCCTCATTCAGGAGTTCATTCAGCTCATTGAGTTGGATCTTGCGTAGGTCACCGGCTTTGTTGATGTCGAAGTTAGCCCACTTCAAGGCCCAATAAGCCTTGTGCTCCAACTCAATGGGGAGGTGGCATGCTTTCCGTACACGAGACGATATGGTGTACAACCAATCGGAGTCTTGTATGCGGTACGAAAAGCCCACAGAGCATCATCAAGTTTATCGGCCCATGAGGCACGATGCTCTCCCACGGTTCGTTCAAGAATTCGTTTTAACCCTCGGTTAGATATTTCAGCCTGGCCATTAGTTTGTGGGTGGTATGCGGTGGAAAGACGATGATTTACACCATACTTAGCCATGACTCCTGCGAATTGATCATTGCAAAAATGAGTCCCGCGATCACTAATAATGGCACGAGGCACACCGAATCTAGCGAATAGCGACTTCAAAAAGTTACAAACCACCCTTGCGTCATTAGTGGGTAAAGATTTGGCTTCAACCCATTTAGAAACGTAGTCAACGGCAACAAGGATGTATTTGTTTCCTTTAGATGAAGGGAATGGCCCCATAAAGTCGATGCCCCATACATCAAAGATTTCACATTCTTGTATGAAATTTTGAGGCATCTCATCTTTATGTGTGATCTTGCCTTGTTTTTGGCAAGCATCACAATGTTTAACCATCTCGTGAGCATCACGATAAATGGTGGGCCAATAAAATCCCGAGTCAAACACTTTTTTGGCGGTGTAGTTGGGACCAAAGTGACCACTGGTGGGTCCTTTGTGGCAAGCTTCGAGAATGTCTAAAGCTGCCGGTCCATCAACACATCGTCGAATAATCAAATCAACACATTGTTTGAAGAGATACGGGTCATCCCAAAAGTAAGTCTTAATATCTTTAAAGAACTTCTTCTTTTGTTGGGATGTTAACCCGTCAATGAGAATTCCACCCGCCAAGTAGTTTGAAATGTCCGCAAACCACGGGGCTTCATCATTATTCGAGTTGATAGACATTAAGGTCTCCAAGAGAAAAGAGTCATTGATCTCTTTGTTCGGATGATCCCCTTGATAAGGATCCTCAAGTCTACTGAGATGATCCGCGGCTAGGTTTTCGACTCCCTTCTTGTCACGAATTTCGATTTGAAATTCTTGAAGTAGCAAAACCCATCAAAGAAGTCTTGGTTTAGAATCTTGTTTAGTTAACAAGTACTTCAACACGGAATGATCGGTATACACGATGGTGGTAGAAAGGACAAGATAGGGGCGGAACTTTTCAAAAGCATAGACAACAGCTAAAAGCTCTTTTTCGGTTGTCGTGTAATGCAATTGAGCCCCTGTCATTGTCTTGCTAGCGTAATGGATCGGTTGGAAGTGTTTATTCACTCTTTGGCCCAAAACCGCTCCAATAGCAAAGTCGCTAGCATCGCACATCAACTCGAAAGGCAGCTCCCAATTAGGGGTAACCAAGACCGGTGCCTTAGTTAGCTTATCCTTAAGAAGGTTGAAGGCTTCAATACACTCTTTGGAAAAGATAAAAGGAGTATCTTTTTCCAAGAGGTGGGTCATCGGGCGAGCGATTTTAGAAAAATCTTTGATGAATCGATGGTAGAAGCCCGCATGACCAAGGAAACTTCTCACACCCTTCACGGTTGAAGGTGGAGGCAATTTTACAATAACATCGACTTTAGCACGGTCCACTTCAAGACCGACTTTGGAGATTTTGTGTCCTAGCACGATGCCCTCTTTTACCATGAAATGGCATTTTTCCCAATTAAGAACAAGGCGAGTGTCTTCACACCGCTTAAGCATACGTTCTAAATTGGCAAAGCAAGCAGAGAAAGAATCGCCATGAACCGAGAAATCATCCATGAATACTTCCATAGTTTCTTCAACCATGTCATGGAAGATAGCCATCATACACATTTGGAACGTCCCAGGAGCATTGCATAAACCAAAAGGCATGCGTTTGTAAGCAAATTTTCCGTATGGACAAGTGAATGTGGTTTTCTCTTGGTCTTTGGGATCGATGGGAATTTGAAAATACCTGGAGAAACCGTCTAAGAAGCAGTAATAGTCATTACCCGCTAGATGCTCGAGCATTTGATCCATGAAAGGAAGAGGAAAGTTATCTTTTCTCGTGGCATCATTGAGTTTGCGATAGTCGATACAAACTCTCCACCCAGTAACGAGACGAGTAGGAATCAACTCGTTGTGTTCATTGGGAACAACGGTTATTCCGCCCTTCTTGGGCACACAATGGATGGGACTTACCCATGGCGAATCCGAAATAGGGTAAATCAAGCCGACATCTAGAAGTTTGATAACCTCTTGTTTGATGACGTCATGAATGCGAGGATTAACCCTTCTTTGGCTTTGGATTACGGGTTTAAAGTCATCTTCCATGAGAATTTTGTGAGTACAAAAGTTTGGATCAATTCCGTGGATATCGGAAATTTTCCAAGCAATTGCCTTCTTATGATCTTTAAGCACGGCGATAAGGCGAGATTTTTCTTCTTCTTTCAAGTCCTTAGCGATGATGATGGGCGACTTCTTCTTGTATTCAAGGAACACGTACTTGAGGTGAGATGGTAACTCCTTAAGCTCTAAATCCAGAGGATTTTCGATGGTAGGCGTAGTCGAATTTGGTTCATCGATAGCAATAGCCTTGGGAGATGGTGGAGAAATATGGTCCTCTTTAAGAAGTTTCTCAATGAGACGAATGTCTTCATCCCAATCGGTGGGAGAATCGTCATATTCTAGGTTCACATCTCCCATGGTTGCTTCAAAATCTTTCCAAAGGAAATCACTTTCTCCATATAGAGTTAGTGATGAATCAATAGAGGCAACGGTCTCAACATTGGGAGGAGAGGTAGGAATACTTTTACAAGCAGCATTAAAGTGTTCTTCACAAGCCTCATCAAGAACGTCGATACAATTAACACTCTCGTAGGAATAAGGATGTTTAAAAATCTTACCCATGTTGAAGACGATTTTATCGTCACCAACTCTCATGATAAGCTCACCCGCTTCTACATCGATGAGAGTGCGACCGGTCCTCAAGAATGGACGTCCAACGATTAATGGAACACGAGGGTCCATCTCGTAGTCAACGATGACGAAATCGGCAGGAAAAGTGAATTTGTCGACTCCTACAAAAACGTCTTCGGCTATCCCCACTGGATAAGCAACCATACGGTTAGCTAATTCCAAAGTCATTTTGGTGGGGACTAGCTCAGGGAGAGATAATTGCTTCCAAACGCTTAGAGGCATTAAATTGATACTAGCACCTAGATCGGCTAGGGCCATGCAATTCTCTACTCCCGGAAAGTTGCAAGGGATTAAGAAGCGACCCGGATCACCAAGTTTGGTTGGCAATTTCCTTAAGAGCACTGCAGAGCAATTCTCATTAAGTTAGGTATTAGCAATATCAAGAAGCTTTTCCTTGTCACTAAGAAGATCCTTAAACATCTTCGCGTATTTAGGCATGTGAGCGAGAGCCTCAGCGAAGGAGATGTTGAAATTCAATTGTTTAAACATTTTGAGAAAGTTTGAAACTTGAATATCGTCCTTGCTTTTGAGCTTCTCTTTCCTCAACCTTGAGGGATAAGGTATATCAGAAGAAGAGGAAGGCTTTGGGAGAGTAGGATCACTCACATCATTGGGTGGAGGAGGGGTAGAAGTAAGAGGTGGAGGAATTGGGGAAGTAGAAGGTTGAGGAATATGAGTAGGTGACTCGTTTTCCTTAGTCACAATCACCGGTGTAGGTATAGGAAGCTCGGGTTCCTTGGTACCTTTTCTACTGCGAGTGGTGATTTCTTTCATCTCCCCTCTTGTATTATCAACGGTGTTACTCGGAAGAGTACCCGAAGAAGAGGTTTGATTACCTTGGAAGAAACCAGCCATCATGTCCCTTAGGTCATTCGTTTGACTACTCAAAGAATTTCGCATATCGGCTCTAAGATCATTCCCTTGTTTTACCATGTCGCCCTTCAAATTGATAATCTGGGTCTGCAGATTCTTCACCAACACATCATTCGTCCGCATGTACGTTTCGACCTCGTGGTTGAAAATGGTGGGTTGAGTAGGAGGAGGTGCTTGATAAGCAGGTGGTTGGTAAGGAGCGGGTTGGTAAACTTGAGTAGGATTGTGAGGTGGATATGGTTGTCTTTGAGGTGGTTGGTAAGGTGCTCGAGGTTGGTTTTGATTGGTTCGGTTAAGGTTTTGTTGTTGGTTTTGATTAGGGGGAGAAAAACCGGGTGGTGAGAGAAGTTGTTTGAGCGATAGCTGAGCAAGTTACGGTCTCCTTGAGGACGAGCTTGATAACCGAACGGAGGATAGGTACCGTATGTTGCGTTAACATTCTCAGAAGGGTAGTCTTGGGTGGAAGTACAAGTAGTGTAAGAGTGAGGACCCCCGCATATTTCACATGGTTGACTTACAGCATTGACTTGAACGTTTTGAGCGTTGATGCTTTTGGTGTTGTTAGCGGTTTGGGTAGCAAGCGATTCAAGAAGCGACGTAATTTTGTCAAGTCTCTTGTCGTTGTCACTAGTACTAGCACTAGCGGCATTGGTCCGAACACTCTTGGTTTGCACTCTAGACTTATTCTCAATAATATCCCAAGCGGCATTAGAACTCTTAACCAAAATATTACCCCCCGAGGCACTATTTAGTGAATCTTGGTCATTCATGCTTAAACCATTGTAAAAGGTATTAATTTGGTGCACTTTGGTAAAACCATGTTGTGGGCACTTTCTTAAAAGGTCTTTAAAACGGTCCCAAGATTCACTAAAAGACTCATCGTATTTTTGTTCAAAATTAATAATTTCATTCCGCGAAGCGGTAGTACAAGAGGGTGGGAAAAAGTAGTTTATGAATTTGGTCTCTAAGTTCGTCCACGTAAGAATACTTTGTGGTGGTTCCTTTGCAATCCAATGTCGGGCTTGTCCCTCTAAGGAGAAAGGAAAAAGTTGTAAACGGATTACCTCTTGTGGAACACCATTGAATTTGACCGTATTCGTGAGTTGCAGGAACCTTTTGATGTGGTCATGAGGATCATCAATGGTACGCCCCAAGAATGGTTGAGCATAGACCATTTGAATAAAGCCGGATTTGAGCTCAAAGTTGTTGGCTGCAATCGCGGGTATGACAACTGGGTCGTTGTTGCCCTCTACATGTGCTTGCAAAAGTTCAATCATAGGACGATTGTCCGGTAGAGGTTCATTGTTGTTATTATTCATGTTGTTTTGAGGTGGATTGTTATTGTTGTTGTGTACACCGGCCATGTCTAAGTTATCGAGAGTCTCGGGCTCTTGATAAGACGTTGATCGAGTGCGCATACACCTGCAAAAGAACTAACAAAGCAAGAAATATTTTTGGATTTTTATGTTTTTAATTTTAATTTTTTTTTTGTATTTTTGAAAATTTAATTTTTTTTAGGGTTTTTGAAATTTTTTATGAAAAAGTAACGTTCACGGTGAACGGATCCCAAAATCCAATTTCTCACAAAAAACTGTTAATCCTTACGAGAAGAGCCGGCAGCGGCGCCATTTGATACAAGAGATTTTCAATGGGGTTCAATTTTATTCTCGGTATCTTCTCGAATTGATCACGGCTCAAAGTGGAATAGTTGTTCTTGGTTACTAAAAAGGAATTGGTTTTCTACTCTACTAAAAGGATTTAAATGTGCCAAGATATAAAATTTAACTAAAAACAATTAAATATAAAGCTTGAATATTAAAATTAAACACTTAAGCAGTAACTGTAAAATATACTAAAACAAAAGTCTCATTCGGAATAACCTTGATGCGGAAAAAATCTACTCATTCGGAATACCTTGAAATTCACTTCATCCGGAATAAACAACTGATCCGGAATATCTTGCTAAAAAAATCCTTTCGTTCGGAATATTCTAACTCATGCGGAATAACTAACAACAATGCTTCATTCGGAATATTGCTTGCTCATTCGGAAGATTGGCTTCATTCAGAACCTTTGCTTCATTCGGAAGAATTGATTGATTAGGAATAAATGTCGGCACAAACTGATTCGGAACAAACTGATTCGGAACAAATGCTTATCCGGAATATTTAATAGAATCCTTCATTCGGAAAATTTAAAAAGACTGATTCGGAACATTTTTGAAAAAACTTTGATTCGGAATGTTTACAACAAAAAGCTTCACTCGAAACTTTTTGCTGACTCGGAATAAAATAATGTAAAAGCTTCGTTCGGAACAAAAAACTTTATCTGGAATAATTAATGTAAAAGATTCATTCGGAACCTGGGCTGTTGAAGAAGTGCGAAGAACATGGGAAACAACAAAGCCACAAATTTAACCAAAATCACCAAGTTTTTAACCAAAACTTAAACTAATTTAACCACGAATCATCTACTAATGGTAAACATCAAATCAAAACAACAAAAACATAAAAGCCACTTACTTTTAAAGATCAAAATCAACAAAATAGAAACTTGAGACTTTGAATCAAAAAGAGAAAGATGAACAAGATTAAAATGGAAGATGATATTGATTGATTAATGTTAAACAAAAAAAGGGAAAGATTAAAACTTACAAATCTATGATGAAATCAAGAAAAATAAAAATCACCAACACCTTAGTGGTGTTGGTTCCCTACGAAAACAAGAAAAGAACTGGAAAAAAATAAAAGCTAGCTAATGTGTGGGAAGGAGTCTTCTATTTATAGGAGATGTGGTTGGTTGGTGAGTGGGCTTTCTTCCTTTCTTTTCGTCTTCTCGTCTTTTCAGTAAAGTTGACGATTTTGATTCTGATTCGGGATTTGTCAACGAATAAATTCAACTTGTCCTTTTCTTCGATAAATCTTCAAATAGGCCCATTGACTTTAAATCTTTTGCATCTCTTGGATAATAGACTTCGTCTTGAGTCTTTTTCTTAGATAAAACCCGTGCAATCCCATGTTTTCTTTAATATTTATCCTGTTGGCTCTGAAAACACAACAAACACACAAACCACGCATAATTCCAAACAAATGACATTAAATACGCGTTTTGGTCTTGTTTTAGCAAGAAATAAGTGGTAAAAGGATGGGTGTTTTCACACCTATCAACCATTGACCCGTTCAACACCTAAGCCTAATTATAGACTCACAAATGCAGGTTTGAGACCAAAAATCAACTTTTAATCAATTACCAAACTATATCTATGGTCCTCGGGATTTGACCCAAAACCAAACATAATTTCGGATTATGTAGGTTCTCATCTCCCGGTACACGTATTTTCAAAACATCATAACTTTTGACTCGTTAGGAGTCGTAAGCTCTTTCTTATACCAAATCGAAGCTAAGACGACGCTCTACAACTATATCCTAGTCTCATGACCTGTTTACAAAGTCAAACCCATGAAAACAAGCCTAAACAATCTGCCTAAAATTACCCTTCTCAAAATCAACCCAACACTTGTTTCCAAACCATTGTAACGACACCTAGCCCTCATTTAATCACTCCTAACCATTTATAAACACCCTAATCAGTCCTTAACACTAAAAACATCAAATCCATCCTAAAACCCATTCACCAAATCAAACATGCAACAAGCTTAACCCATTCAAAAACATCTAAAACATCAACTTAAACATAAACCCACAAGCAAAAACATCAACCACCAAGATCCACCAAACACCCCCATATTGCCGTGGGGTGTTGGTGATCAAAACACCCAAACCAAATTGATTTTGGTTGGTCTGTTGGGTGATTAATCATTATCTATACACTAATTAAACATGCATAACCCCCATTTACATCAAATTTTTTTTTTTGAAAATCCCCTTTGATTTTTGAAAAATTTTATGAATGCATGTTGGAATAAATTACATCAAAACACTTGGAATTGATAACTAAAATATGGTCTAACCTTGGATTTAATTAAAAACAAGAAAAAAAAAGATTTTGGTGATGGTGGTGGTGGTGTGGCCGATGGCCAAAAGAGAGAAAAGAGAGAGAGGGAGTAAAAATTTGAGTGTGAAATGTGTTGTGTGTTTTCCCCCTTTTCCTTTTTGTAAATTTGTAGGGTCCTTGTGTGCAATTTTTGGATTCTTTTGGCCTTGTTTAAAAACGACCTCAAATGTTTTCGGGAATGACTTACTAGTCGACTTGGGAAATTTTGCGGGAGTCGGGGGTCATCCCGAACACTCCAAAATACTTTTAGGACGATTTAAATGCACCCGGAAAGAAATAAAACGCACCCGACTCGACTTAACACGAACCAAAAGTAAAATCCTCGAAAAATTATAATATCGATAAAGCAACAATAAACATAGAAATTTGGGCATCCATCGGGATCGTAGTCGTCATCGTTCTTCCTAAATCGTCAATCGTCAAGATTACGACCTCAAACGTTGGTTTCAACCAAAACGATAAAATATATAGTAAATAAAATTTCTTAAAAATTTCAAAAATAGGCGTAATTTAGGGTAAGATAAGTGACCTCGGTTTCTGGGTATTACATCCACCCCTCCTTAAAGAGAGCGACGTCCCGGCGCTCGCCTCTTCTTATACTCACATTTCGTGCCGCTGGAACAGATGAGGATATCTCTCCTTGAAAAAGTCCTCACGTTCCCAAGTGTATTCCGGTCCACGCCTAGAATTCCATCGTACCTTCACAATGGAAATTCTACTATGCTTCAGCCTCTTGACCTCTCGGTCCATAATTTCCACTGGTTCCTCCACGAAATGCATTTTATCGTCAAGCTGAATCTCGTCCAAAGGAATCACGAATTCCTTATCCGCCAAACTCTTCTTCAAATTTGATACGTGAAACGTGTCGTGAATAGCACTAAGTTCATTCGGCAATTCTAACTTATATGCTACCGGTCCAATTCGTTTAACAATCTTGAATGGTCCAATATACCTCGGACTCAGCTTTCCTTTCTTCCCAAAACGAATCACACCCTTCCACGGCGAAACCTTAAGCATGACCATGTCTCCGACCTCAAATTCCAACGGTTTCCTTCTATTATCGGCATAACTCTTCTGTCGGCTTCTTGCAGCAAGTAAACGGTTCTTAATTTGTACAATCTTCTATGTCGTCTCCAAAACCATCTCGGGCCCAGTCAACTGACTCTCTCCTACTTCGCTCCAACACACAGGAGATCTACACTTCCTTCCATACAACGCTTCGAATGGTGCAGCCTTAATGCTCGCATGATAACTATTATTATACGAAAACTCCACTAAAGGTAAGTGGCGTTCCCAACTTCCCCCGAAATCAATCACGCATGCTCGGAGCATGTCCTCCATCGTCTGAATAGTTCGTTCACTTTGGCCATCAGTCTCAGGGTGATAGGCCGTGCTCAAACTCAATTCGGTGCCCATCGCACGTTGAAGAGATTTCCAAAATTCCGAAGTAAACCTACTATCGCGATCCGAAATGATCGATAAAGGTACACCATGTCTGCAAACAATCTCCTTCACGTACACACTGGCAAGTTTCTCCATGATGTCCGTCTTCTTCATGGGTAAAAGGTGAGCAGATTTTGTCAATCTATCCACTATTACCCAAATCATATCATATCCACTAGGAGTTCTAGGTAAACCCATCACGAAATCCATAGCGATCTTTTCCCATTTCCATTCTGGGATCTCAGGTTGTACCAACAACCCAGACGATTTCTTATGTTCAGCTTTAACCTTCACACAAGTCAAGCACTTACTGACGTAACGAGCAATCTCCGCCTTCATATTCGGCCACCAGTAGACTTTCTTCAGATCATGATACATCTTATCCGCTCCAGGATGTATCGAGTACTTCGACTTATGAGACTCGTTCATAACCAAATCTCATACTCCAGGCATTCCTTCCTCGGATGGACACAACGGTAACCAAATCCGATTCTCAAAATATCTCAACCCGTCTGACCTAACCACAAAAAGAGGTTTCAGCAGTCTTCCCAGATTCTCAGCACCCACATTTTCTTTCATTAACCCCTTCTCTTGAGCCTTCAAAATTGTTTCAGTCAAATCAACACCCTCAGTCATCACTAATGCTCTGACTCTCAGAGGTTTCTCTCTATCCTTCCTACTAAGTGCATCCGCTACAACGTTCGCTTTGCCAGGATGGTAGCGAATCTCGCAGTCATAGTCACTCAATAGTTCCACCCATCGCCTTTGTCTCATATTCAACTCCTTTTGGTCTAAAATGTGCTGCAAACTCTTGTGGTCAGTAAATACAACACACTTAGTCCCATACAAGTAGTGTCTCCACAACTTAAGCGCAAAAACTACATCTCCCAATTCCAAATCATGCGTAGTGTAGTTTTCTTCATTCTTCCTCAATTGTCTCGATGCGTAAGCAATCACCTTCTCACGCTGCATCAACACAGCTCCATAACCCTTACGAGACGCGTCACAATACACCATGAAGTCTTCGATTCCTTCTGGCAATGACAAAATCGGAGCAGAACACAATTTGTCCTTAAGTGTTTTGAAAGCGATTTCTTCATCGTCTCCCCATTCAAACGCCCGATTCTTCTCAGTAAGCTTGGTCAACGGTTTTAAAATCAAAGAAAACCCTTCGATGAATCTCCGATAATAACCAGCTAAACCAAGAAATTGTCGAACTTCAGTCGGCGTTGTCGATGACGACCATTCCTTAATTGCCTCAACCTTGGCAGGATCCACACGAACTCCTTTGCTATCAATTACGTGCCCAAGGAATTGTACAGATTCTAACCAAAACACACACTTTGAGAATTTTCCGTACAGCTTCTCTTTCTTCAGCAGATCCAATATCTTCCTCAGGTGCTTCTCGTGTTCTTCCTTGCTCTTGGAGTAAATAAGAATATCATCGATGAATACAATGACAAACTTATCCAAATACGGCTTGCACACTCGATTCATAAGATCCATGAATACTGCAGGGGCATTTGTTAGCCCAAAAGGCATCACTCGGAATTCAAAATGTCCATACCGCGTACGAAAGGCAGTTATAGGAATATCCTCCTCTCTAACTCGCAGTTGATGATACCCTGATCTCAAGTCGATCTTTGAGTACACACAGGAACCTTGCAATTGATCAAAAAAATCGTCAATCCTCGGCAATGGATACCGATTCTTAACCGTCAACTTGTTGAGCTCTCTATAGTCGATACACATCCGAAACGACCCATCCTTCTTCTTTACAAACAACACTAGCGCTCCCCATGGTGATGAACTCGGTCGAATAAACCCCTTATCCATCAACTCTTTCAATTGATCCGATAACTCCTTCAACTCTGACGGTGCTAATCGATAGGGTGCACGAGCAACTGGTGCAGCTCCTGGCATCAAATCGATTCGAAATTCTACTTCACGGGTGGGCGGTAAACCCGGCAACTCATCAGGAAAAACTTCCGAATATTCTCGAATTACAGGCACCTCTTCCAACTTTGCCTCTAAATCACCATTACTAGAAACTTGTGCCAGAAACACATCACATCCATCTTCTACATACCTCATCATTTTCAAGTAAGATATCACTTTCAAACGAGAGGTACATTCATCTCCCTTCACAGTCAAAACCCTATTCCTCAACGGGATTTGAACTAACCTTTCTCCACAAACGATCACGGCACTATGCGCCATTAACCAATCCATCCCAACGATCACATTGAAAGATCCTAGCTCTATAGGCATTAAGTCGATATCAAAGGCATAATTCCCTAACTTCAAGGTACACCCTCTTAGTACAGAATTTGTACTAACAATCTTCCCATCGGCTAATTCCACGTTATAATTAGTCGTTAGCATTACCGGTTCTCTATTGATATGACGACTAAATTTTACATCTACAAAGCTCTTGTCGGAACCAGAATCAAACAATATACTAGCATAACGAGCGTCAAGTAGAAACGTACCGGTAACCACATTCGGGCCTTGCGGTTTATCAGCGGTACCTACTCGATACACAACAGCAATATTATTTCCTCCCTGCCTATTTCCAGTTTTCGGGCAGTTCCCTTGCTTATGCCCCCTTTCTCCACTTCCAAAGCAAACCATCACCTTCGTGGCATTTGCCCCAGTAGCCACCCCTTTAGCTCGACAATCTGCAATTCTATGACCCGCTTTTCTACACTTGCTACACGCAGGTGGGCAATTCCCTATATGGTACAAATTACATCGACCACAATGAGGATTCACCTTAGCTCCTCTAGGGGTAGTGGCAACCCTCATCCCATCATTTCTTCTCTGGTTGAACTGCTGGTTGCTGTTCTGACCTTGGTTGTTACGGTTTCCCCCATGATTTTGACCTTGGGATTGATTACCCTGAGCTGCTTCCCACTTTCTCTTGTTCCCCTCGGCAATGTAGTCCTTCTTATCTTGCAGCTTGACATCCATTAGTGCGTGAGCCATTTAGACTGCTTCATCGAATGACCCAGGCTTAGATGAAGTTGTCTCACCCTTGATATTGCTTGACAAACCCTTGATGTACTGCTTCATTTTCTTGTGATCATCAGCAAAGGCATCGGGACACAAAAGGCTCAACTCATTAAACCTCCTTGTATACGCGGTGATGTCGTTCCTTAAAGACAAGTGCCTTAATTCATCTTCTAGCTGACCCAACTCTTCTTCGGGACAAAAATTTTTGGTCAAGAGTGCCTTGGTAGCAGTCCAAGTCCTCGCATTTGTTACTGCTAATCCGACAGTGGCCACTTGATTGTTCCACCAACTTAAGGCGTCATCGAGAAAAGTGGCAGCTGCAAACTTGACTTTATTTGCCTCTGAACATCCGCTAATTTCAAAAGTGCTTTCGATCTTCTCCAACCATCTTTGGAGTTCTAAGGCTCCGCCAGTACCACGAAACTGCGTGGGACCGCATTTCATAAAACCAGCATAGGAACACTCCATTGGGGCTTGCTGTCTTCCTGCATTTCCACCTTGGTCTGGGTTTCAGTTTGAACGATCCGCTTCGAGTGCATTTGCAATTGCTTCTTGAATCATTGTGTTCACACGGTTAGCTGTCAGCTTTGGAGGCATGGTGAATTCTCAAGTACACCTCTCTGCAAAGACAGGGAAAATAGAAAACAAGGTAAGTATACACATCAAGATTAAGATAGCTTTCTCTTTCAAGACATAATATAAGTACAACAACATATCACTACAAGGTTACTAATATTCATCAATCACATCACAAAAGAGCAAATTAAAGACATATCATAGATTATGAAAGGTAAACATGGATTGCATTGATAAATCAACCAAAATCTATGACAAGTAATGCCACTACAACCATACACCAACAAACTTAAAGTCATCAAGTTTTCATCACAATACCATCATACAGGAGTCTAAAATAGTTCGATTACAACGATCAAAAGATAAAATAAAATACAAGTAACTAGTCATGTGGTGATCCACACGACCCCTTGGATGGTGGTTCTTCTTCATCCTCCTCGGGTTCTTCGTCACTGTCTTCTTCTTCCTCGTCCATCTTCCTCTTTCCCTTATCACTCGGCTCACACTTAGTTACCTTCTTCGTTCTAGAAGTAGATCCACACTCCAATGCTACCTGATTCCCTAATGTGATACACACACCCCTGGCGGGTGGCTGGACCATGAAATCATTAGCCTCCAGCTCTGAGTCATCTACAAATCTCCAATCTTGTGCCAGGGATGCTCTAACACGGTGCTCCCAACTTCGCATCCTAGCCATCCTCGCCTGATCTTCCTTAACTTGCTCAAGACTAGAACTCAGGTTTGCTATCATCGATCTCAAACTATTAATATTACTCTTATTCGCTACTCCATCAAATTCAGCCCTTGCAGTTCTTGCCAACAATTTCTGATGTGACCTCTCATTCTCTTCAAACCTTTTGATTACTCTAGTTTCCACCACGTACCGTTCGTACATAGACCTCTCCATTATTCTCAAGACAAGCGGAACGTCACGATAAGCTCTTGGTCCAGGTCAGATAACTCTTGCGATGTCCTGATGAAGAGAATTAGCGCTTGCTGCAGTGTCGGAACTTCTAGGGATACCTGGCATACCAATCAGATGAGAAATACGAGTAGGCCTGGGGAAGGTAGTACTCCTTCGATCGGGGTCCTGAGCTTGCACATTGTCCGTCTCGGCTTGTCCTTCAACAGTTGTTCCAACATTTCCCCCTTCGTGTCCTACGACGTATTCGTCTCCATTTCCGTTAGGCGGTACCTCGGCCATTTCTTTAATAACAGAGAATTTTGGAGGGTACGTAAGATTATTATTCAATATTTATAAATACATGCATGCAAATGCAATGCAAAGGTGGTACACATGCCCAAAATGCAATAATATGATGCTCATGCATATGTAATACAAGAATTACGGTATCAAGTACTCCACGTATAATTCTAATGTTTACATATAGTAGTTCAATATCTACGTAATAAATACTCACATATATTACTTCAACTCAAAGGTATACATCTATACCATCAATACTAAAAATAAACCTTACCGGAGCCATGCAGGATAGTTGTGTGCTTGGACAATTTCTTACGACACCAAAAGTTATAGTTTAGGATTTTTCAAAACGACCTAGTTCTCTATAACTCATGGCTCTGATTACCAATCTCTAACACCCCCACAAATGCTATGCGTAGCGGAACTACAACATTTGGGTGCTAGGCAGTTATCATCACACACAAGCTATATCAAACGGCTCAAAGAGACGTAAAAGTTTTAGCATAAATTAAACATTGTTAAAAACATACAAGTCTACGGTTTTCCAAAACCCAAGATGATACAACACTGAGTTTGCGTTTGGTCCCCACGAATCTCAACCCCAAAAGATACATTTTCGTTCACATGACAGAAAAATAAAAGTGTTCAAGTTAAATAATGGGTGGAAAAACAAGTAGACCGCCAAGCCACACACAACTCCCATCCTTTGCATGCTCCATGCTACTTCATCGATTACCTGAAACACATGTTAAATTGGGTCAACAAATAATGTTGAGTGGAATTCATAGGTTTTACAATCTCATTTTGAACATATGTGTTATAAAAATCATTAACGATCATTCATAGAATTGTCAATCAAACAATCTATTATCAAGGTTATGAAAATTGTGTTTAAGCTCATGACACTAATCCGTTAACTCAATCACCCGCGTATAATTACCGGCGTGATTAAGATGAAACCATTGCCCCTTCTAAAGGCATTAGTTGCAATTATACCTTATCTCTTATCACAAGTTATCCGTCCGCAGGGGGTACTCAACGTACTAGCCCTCGTCTCGGATAGGGTCGTCAACCCCATAGTACTATCAATTGTATAAGCGGCTATTTTCAATCCACACAAGGATTAAACAATAGTTAATAGTTCATGAATATAGGGTCTTTTGCAACTAGGTACTCAACACAATTTAAGGCAACATTCGGGTCCAACAATCATTCATGACATATGTTCATTTTATAAAATTAGCATGCATCTCCCTCGCGGGCAAAAAACATTTAAAACAGTAGTAAGCGAGGCTACAAATTCACACCTTATGTATATAGAAGTAGTCGACGATACGAATGACGATCACTAACGATGATGAGGATGCCCAGGAAATTCAACACCTAACAAACAATAACGCGTAATGAGTAAATCTCATTTATAAACTTTAAGTACTGTATAATATGTACATATTAGTCAATTGTGATAATTACAAACTCACTCCAAAACCGAACAAGTAATTGTTATTAGTTTTATACGATTCATCTACGTTATTAACGTTATTACCCTTTTTACGTTTTTCGCCGATACTTACCAAAAGTAGGGGCTATTTTCTAAGACTTAAACCCTTTTATAAAATTTAGGAAAATTCTCAAAAATACCTCAAGACCTGTAGAAAACCCATTTTTAATCCCATTAAAAGTTCTCACTTTTATGACCCGTTACTCAACACATTACTAAACATACGTTTTTCGGACTGATTTTGCACATTGACCATGTTGGACTTGTTTGACCCATTTAAAATATACCATTGACCGGTTCAACACCTAATCCTAATTATAGACTCACAAATGCAGGTTTGAGACCAAAAATCAACTTTTAATCAATTACCAAACTATATCTATGGTCCCCGGGATTTGACCCAAAACCAAACATAATTTCGGATTATGTAGGTTCTCATCTCCCGGTACACGTATTTTCAAAACATCATAACTTTTGACTCGTTAGGAGTCGTAAGCTCTTTCTTATACCAAATCGAAGCTAAGACGACACTATACAACTATATCCTAGTCTCATGACCTGTTTACAAAGTCAAACCCATGAAAACAAGCCTAAACCATCTGCCTAAAATTACCCTTCTCAAAATCAACCCAACACTTGTTTCTAAAACATTTTAACGACACCTAGCCTTCATTTAATCACTCCTAACCATTTCTAAACACCCTAATCAGTCCTTAACACTAAAAACATCAAATCCATCCTAAAACCCATTCACCAAATCAAACATGCAACAAGCTTAACCCATTCAAAAACATCTAAAACATCAATTTAAACATAAACCCACAAGCAAAAACATCAACCACCAAGATCCACCAAACACCCCATATTGCCGTCGGGTGTTTGTGATCAAAACACACCAACCAAATTGATTTTGGTTGGTTTGTTGGGTGATTAATCATTATCTATACACTAATTAAACTTGCATAACCCCCATTTACATCAAAACAAATTTTTGAAAATCCCCTTTGATTATTGAAAATTTTTATGAATGCATGTTGGAATAAATTACATCAAAACACTTGGAATTGATAATTAAAATGTGGTCTAACCTTGGATTTAATTAAAAACAAGAAAAAAAAAGATTTTGGTGATGGTGGTGGTGGTGTGGCCGACGGCCAAAAGAGAGAAAAGAGAGAGAGGGAGTAAAAATTTGAGTGTGAAATGTGTTGTGTGTTTTCTCCCTTTTCCTTTTTGTAAATTTGTAGGGCTCTTGTGTGCAATTTTTGGATTCTTTTGGCCTTGTTAAAAACGACCTCAAATGTTTACGGGAATGACTTACTAGTCGACTTGGGAAATTTTGCGGGAGTCGGGGGTCATCCCGAACACTCCAAAATACTTTTAGGACGATTTAAATGCACCCGGAAAGAAATAAAACGCACCCGACTCGACTTAACACGAACCAAAAGTAAAATCCTCGAAAAATTATAATATCGATAAAGCGACAATAAACATAGAAATTTGGGCATCCATCAGGATCGTAGCCGTCATCGTTCTTCCTAAATCGTCAATCGTCAAGATTACGACCTCAAACGTTGGCTTCAACCAAAACGATAAAATATATAGTAAATAAAATTTCTTAAAAATTTCAAAAATAGGCGTAATTTAGGGTAAGATAAGTGACCTCGGTTTCTGGGTATTGCAGAATAAAGGTTTGGAAGCATTTTTAATCGAAAGAAAATTCAATTACGTTCGAAATGACGGGTGACACGACTTCTACGGACTTACGGTTGATTTTATATTATTTTTCAAAGTTTTCAAAAATTTGTGTCGGACTGACCGCGGTTCCTTATTGATAAGGAACCGTGGGGAATAGATAAATAACCGCGTCCAGAGGACAAAAATGAGGTTTTTGGCCAAAATCATTTGGTAACTTTTTGGAAGGACTTAGGACTCTAAAAAATAATTTTAGACACATAAAACTATTATTTTAGAGTTAATTATGACATAAAAGATTTTTATACTTCCAAACATAAAAGGATTTAATTGAAGCTATTATACAAAGTTTATTTAACACCAAAACTTGTACGAATGAAACAACAAAACACATTTCATAAGTAATCACTCTTCATGAACAATTTGATACAAAGATCGTCTCTATTTTAAAAAACCGTTTTCATTTTTAAAAACCATTTGTTTTAAAAAGAGAGCAAAGATCGATCCAAGCTTTAAAGTACAATATACTTCAAAGATCTTGAATAACCTTGCTCTGATACCAATTATAGAAACTAGAAGGGGGGGGGGGGGGGGTTGAATAGTTTCTAGTTAGTTTTCAAAACATTTCGGCTTAATCCACTGTGTGCGGTTCCTTATGTGTACCCGGGGTTCCTTATCAATCAACGAACCGTCGGTCCATTTAGGGAACCGCCGACAGCGGACGAAACCATTTATTACATGTTAAGATCTAACCATCCTTTGTATCAAATTTCTTATCAATCTTGACTAGATATGAGATGTGTTTGATTGTAAGATAAATACTACAAGTAAGAACACACAAACACATCAAATCAAGAGTGCATCAAGCAATAGTCTAAGCACTAAGCACACACGTACTAAGCCATAGCTTTTCCGCAACTAATATGTTTAGACTAAGGCATGCACACTTGACCATAATCTAAACATGAAGCACACACGTACTAAGCCAAAGCTTTTCCGCAACTTAGATGTTTAGATTATGTGATGCACACAAAGACACATAACACAAGTATGTAACTATAAATACATCTACAAAGGTAAAGACATAAATGTGAAGGAAAGTACCGACACGATGATTTATAGTGGTTCGGTCACGAAGCTGCTCTTCGCCCAACTCCACTCCTCGAGTACACCATCTCGAGAGTTACTTCACTAGTCAACAAGACTCCTTTCATGGCGGAGCAAACCATATACGTCGCTTACACATTTCCGACACTAAGCTAGATGTCGAGTCCTAATATTAGGTAGGACCAATCTACACAACGTCGCCTACTTCACCATTTTCTGACACAAGGCTAGATGTCGAGTCCTAATCATAGGTAGGACCAATCTACACCAATCTTCACCTAATCTACCCACTAGTTATGTTTTATGGCCCAACATAACAAACCTTGTGTTTTATGGCCTAAACACATAAACCATATAGATCTAAGCACACAACACTTAGATCTATAACTCTAACAGTATATCCAAGTACTAACAAGACTTGGATCTACACAACTAACACCTAATCCAAGGATACCCATCACTTGGATATTCTACCCACATCCTAGTGAACCCAACACTTGGATCTTCTACACACACATCAAGTCCAAGTATACACATCACTTGGATCTTCATGTTTACATTATAGGAAAACTAAAAACATAACTTAGATCTTTAGAATGAGAGATCTTCATCATGTAGTGAACCCAACACATCATGGAAATGATAGTATTCTTCTCTTTGCACTTGAGAGGACGAGGAGATTGAGGATAGAATCACATCTTAAACAAGATAATCAAAACTAACTAATCAAGGATCTAAGATGATTTTTGAAAGAAACTGTGCAAAAAGGGTTGAAAGAAATCTAGAAATGATCCACTATTTATAGGGCAACATTGCAACGGTAAAAAACACCCGCGGTTCCTTATCTCTACCCGCGGTTCCTTATCAATAAGGAACCTCCGCGTTGGAGTCCGTTCAAATTTGTCCTTTAGTGGGGATATGCCATCTGGGGTAGTTTATACCCTCAAAGGATATTCCTTTGGCATATGGAATATGCCAAATTCAAATTTCCATTTTCTTTTTAATAAAACATTTTCTTAAAAATAAAGTTAATTAAAATCTTTTGTCACATTTGATTAAATGTGAGTTTTAAGAAAATATTAATCCTTGATCACTTAGTTAGGTTAATGACATGTTTGTACATACCTTGAGTGATTCATGCCGAATGCGATCTTGGAGGTGTCGAGAGAAGTATACAAATGTATTCTTGAGTGATTACGAGTACCTTAACATTTTACATAATGTATTGCGAATTATACGTTTGTCATCAACAAAACATAAAGAGATTACTCCCTCCGTCCTAAAATTATAGTCCACGTTTCCTTTTTGGGTTGTCCCAAATTAATTGTCCACTTCTAAAACTTCTAAAAATAGGTATGGATTTTAGATCGAGATTACTAGATTACCCTTAGTTGAAATCATAATTACAAACTTTAAAAAGGTTTTAAGTTAATTGGTTAAGGATAAAACTGTATTTCTACAAAAAGTAAGAGAGAGAAAGCTGAAAAGGTGGTACTGTTCTAAAACGGTGTGTTTTTTGTCGGGGGACAATAAATTTGGGACGGAGGGAGTATATCGACAAAGCATCGTAATGTTTGCACTAACATAAAGAACTCAATTGCTGAAAGAACACGTCATCAAAGACAACTTGAAAGAAGGGTGAATCAAAGACTGATGCAGACGAAAGAGAGCAAAGTTGATAATGGTCAAGCATTGGATGCTTGTTCGGTTGATACAGAAAGAAGCGGGGCAGAATCAGAAAAGTAGCATACCAGCAACAGCTCAGGGAATGTTACTAGAGCCAATGATGCGAATATCAGACCCATTTATGATGATGAGCCAATGGCTATGGTATAGTTAAATGCTAAATATGATGTTCATCAACATATTGAGCAATCTGAAACTATTTTTGACACGTATCTAGTGTAAAAGGTTGATAGCAATACCACACCCGATTCATCAGATACGAGTACTAATGGAGGAGAGAGAGTGCCCAGGATGTTGATTCTAAGATTCATGAGCTTGAAATTCTGTTAGCTCAGAAGACAAAAGATTTTGAGGATGCCAAACTCGATTTTTCAAAGACAAATAAAAAATTGAAGCTTATTTTGAAAAACTTGAAAAAGCAAATGTTGTTCTTGAACATACGTTGGATCGTAAGATTCAAGATTTTAATGCGGAAAAAGAACATTTTGTGAAACAAATAAATTTGTTAGAATCAAAGTTGGCTTCTCAAAATCCAAGTCCTCCGCCTGCTTCATTAAGTGAAATATCTGTGCAACCTATCGACACTGTAGCTAGTAATGACACGAATGTTGATAACGACATATTTGACAATATGAACATTAAGGTAGAACAACGTGTTTCTCGATTACTTCTACAAAAAGAGCAAATAAAGGCTCAGATTCAGGAAAAGTTTTTGCACTAACAGCGGTGAAAAATGAATTAAGGAAGCTAAAAGGAAATAGTGTGGATACTAAGTTAGCAAAGCAGTCAGTCTTGGGGAAACCTCCTTCTCAACCATTTAGAAATCGCTCAGTTCCTAGACAACCGAATGCGTTTAAATCTGAACGACCCAAAACGTCGAACCCGAGGTTTGCATCCCAAGTTGACGTGCGTAGAAATTTTCCCAAACCAGTCACTCCACAATCTAGACCCTCCTTAAGAAAATATGCATATGTAAAACCTGATCACATGAGTTCTTCAAGCAACTCTAGACATAGCTCCAAGAACATGCCTAGGCGTAGTTCAAATGACACGGGTCATAAAAGCTATCTAGAGGATGCTAAGATAAAGACACAAGCAAGAGATAGGACCAAACCAAAACCTAGGAGTGTTATTCACACATCTAGGAATTCTAGACCCTTCTTAGATGTGCACAAATCCGCCAACCCTAGGAACTCTAGATCCTTCTCAGATGCTAAGCACTTTGTTTGCACGAAATGTAACAAATGCGTGTTTAATGCCATTCATGATGACTGTATCATAAAATTCCCGAACAAGGTGATCCAAAAAGCTAGAGCATCTCAAAGATGGAACCCTAAAGGAAATAGGTTTTTTCCAAATAAGTCTTCCGATGTGCATGAGAAAACTATGACTCCTAGACTCTCTCTTAGGTGGATACCAACGGGTAGAACCTTTAAAACAATTGGTCTTAGGTGGGTTCCTACTAGAAATATATTTACCTCTAGCACGACAAAGGTTCACAGTGAACCTCCACATGGTTATCATAAAGATATCACTAACCAAGATGAAAGCATAGAAGCTACTGATGTAAGTGCAGGTACCAAAGTTAAGGCTCAACGAGCACACAAAATTCTAATCTTTGAATACCGTTCAACTAAAGACACACTCAAAGTTTGGTTACTAAAGAAGCAGATATCTGATAAACAAGGGTCTCACGGGATTCACAATTAAACCTCTTCAAGTATGACTTACTGTCAAATTACAGGATGTAACTCGTTCTTAAAAGACATGAAAGCTTCTCGATCAATGATAGCTTATCCTCAAAACGAGAAATTAATATTTCTCGGTCACAAGCTTCTATTAAAACTATTCAAAAGTTTTATGCTCGTGTATGACTTACAGTCACATTACGGACTGTAACTCAATCTCAAAAGGTAGGAAAGTTCATCCCGAGTATAACTGATTTAATGGGATTTGCATATGTGTACTCAATCGTTCTTGGTATCTAATCGAATTGATCACGGTTTAAGGTGGAACTATCGTATTTGGTCACGAAAAGGGGGAGCTTTTGATTATCTATTTTAAATTAAATGATAAGTTAACGAAACTAAGATTAAATGAAATAACAAAGTAATAGAAGTAATTAAAAACTAAATTAAAAGTAATTTTGAAAATAAAATGAGAAAAGACAATCTAAAATTAAACTCGACAAAAAGTAAAATTGGAAAACTCTAAAATTAAGCTAAAACAAAACAAATTTTAAAATGACTCTAAATAAATTTGGCGGGAAAGATCAAATTTGAACTTAAAATAAAAACAAGAAATAAAAATCAAAGCTTGTGAGCGGATCGCAACACACGATCGCACTCAGATCGCAGTCACGATCGTAAGATTGGATCATGACCTGGATCGCAACAATGGATCGCACTCAATGCGATCAAGACCAGTGATCGCAACACACGTGATCGCACTCAATGTGATCGTAGACCACGATCGAAGCACTAGATCGGAACACAGATCGTGACGAACGATCGTAACCAACAATCCTAACCACGATCGCACTATGGGATCGCAGCCAGTGATCGTACCCACGGATCACAGCCACCGATCGCAACAATGTGATCGTGACCTGGATCGTGATGGACGGTCGTAGTATGATCTTAGTCTTTGATCACAGTAATGGATCGCAAGTATAAACCCTTAGGTTTATGCGATCACACTTACTCGATCGGAACAAGTAAAAACCCTTAAGAAAGTTACGATGGTACACAAAAGGCAAATAAGCAATAACCAAATAAGCACTTTCTCAAATAAGCATTTACCCGAACTTAACATATCTAAATAAGCACGAATTTAAAAACTTTTAATACACTAAATAAACAAAATTTATAAAATAAACTTTAAAAAGATTAAACTTTGGAATTCAAAAGAAATAAGCTAAACAAGAAATAAGCTATAAGCCGCAATAATCTAAGATCTTGAATCGTTTAAAAACATTTATGAGAATAAAAAGATAAACTTTTTAATCAAATAAGCATTACGATTAAACAAGATGCATACTTTATCCGAATCAAGATCAAAATAAAAAATAAGAAAGGTAGAATAGGATAGATGATGAAAAGCTTGAACTTGAACTTGTAGATTAAGGATTCCAAATACAAGATTAAATGAATAGCTTAAAACTTGAAAGAAAAGATGGAAGAAATCTAGAGAGAGAAAGTAGAATCACCTACTTCTCTCTAAAGATATGAAAAATAATAAGTGTGAAAACACTTATCCTTTTACCACTTATTTCCAATAATAACAAGACCAAAACGTGTGATTTATGTCGTAAAAGTCGGAATTATGCGTGGTTTGTGTTTTTATTGTGTTTTAGGACCAAAATATGAAAAAGGAAGAAAACACGGGTTTTCACGGGCTTTTATCGAAGATAACGGGAAAAGACGAAGTCAAAAGATCAAGAGTGCAAAAAGAACGGAAGTCCAAGGCCTTTTCTGAAGATTTATCGAAGAAAAAGTCTAAAGACGGAAGTTTCACGAAGTCGAAGAACTTAAGTCTAATAGAAGAAGAAAATTAAAAGACAAGTTCAAATCCCGAGACGACAAAGACAAAGAATTAAAGTCGAGTCGAGAAAACATGAAGAAAGCAAGAAAGAAGATGCAACACATGCACTCCTTCCACCTTCCCAATAAATACCCTCCTAATAGTCATTAGGAGGGTGGTTAGCTATTTTTTTTATTTTTCAAGTTTTCTTTCTAGTTTTTAGAGAGAGAAAGTTCTAAACTTTCTCTCACTAAGTTTTTCTTTGTTTTCATCTCTTAAATTTACGCTTCCTTTAATCTTTGTACTTGGATTTCTTTAATAAATTTCAAGTTAAGTTTTGTGTTCTTTAATCTCATTCTACATTTCTTTGTTACTTTATCTTTGATCCGATTTACACATCTCATTCGTATGACTTGATGTTTTCGTGAGTAAAGGATTAATCTTCTTGGTTTACACATAAGTTCTTACACGTTTAGGCCATAAGCTCTCTATGCTTATTGGCTTACTTCGAGTTTAGCTTATTGACTTTCGGATTTCACCAAGGTTTTAGTTATTTTAAAAGTCGTTTCATAAAGTTTGAAATCTTTTGTGTTTTAGAAGTTATCAAATTTAAGCTTTTTGAATTGTTTGAGGGTCGGGTATAATAGCTTATTGCAATTGCTTATTGAGTTTTAGGATCTCCACCAATTTCGGATTAAGTTACCTTCCATCGAAATCTTGGGGTTTTTGCACATTCCGACAGGTCTCTACACATTCCGATTGTCCTTAGTGTTCTGATCGCAATAACCCATTAGGGTTTTACTTTGCGATCGGTTGGTCACTTCCCCCTTATTCCGATCAGGGATTGCGATCGCATAATGCGATCGTACTTTCCGACGGATCTTAAGGTTCTTGTTAAAACGAAACGCTGCCCAAATTTACTTTATAACATTCCGATCTGGACCACATTGCGACAGAGGTGTATTTAGTTATTCCGATTTAGAACATTGCGATCTAATAGCATTCCGACGAGTATCATTGCGACAGGCTTGTGGTTTTTGCATTCCGATGGGTAGTGAGCTTAACATTCCGATGGTTCTTTCTAGCGATATTCCGATGGTTGTGATTTTGGTGTGTTTCCGATGGACATGAATTGTTTTATTCCGATTAACTAAGATTTTAAGTTTAAAAGTTTTTCAAAGTTTTAAGTTTCAAGTATTTCCATAAATTAACTTTTAGTTTAGTTTTGTCAAAGCTTCTACTTTACTAAACGACACTTTAATTACTTGCTATTAGTTTAAATTAAACAAACCAAACCATTCTCTTGATTCACCAAAAGACAATTGAGTCGCACTTAACACCGGTTTTCAATTCGAAAATATCGGAACAACGAACTTTGATACGAGGCCTTAAAAACCAAGTATTAAATGGCGCCGCTGCCGGCTCTTTTCGTTACGATTAACGGTTTCTAGTGAGAGACGCATTGAATTTTGGGATCCGTTCTTTGAACGTTATTTTCCTCGCTTCAAAAAATTTCAAAAATCCTAAAAAATACAAAACTCTTCAAAAATACAAAAACATTGAAAAATCATAAAAAGCAATCTATTCTAAAGGTTTTGCACCAAAAAGATTATTTAGATATTCTCTTTGTGTATATTTTTCTTCTGCAGGTGTATGCGTACTAGATCTTCAAACTATTCTGATCCCGAGACTCGTGAAGATTTAGATATGGCTGGTGTTAATAACAACAATAATCACCCACCTCAACCCAATTTGAATAATAACAACAACAAAAACAATGTCCACCTACCGGATTTACGGACAATGGAGGAATTGTGTCAACCCACCATGAACGGGCGCGGAGGCCCGATTGCGCCGATGCACGTCACGGCTCAGGAGTTTTCGTTGAAGCATCACATGATCCAACAAGTGCAAACGAACCCATTTCGTGGAATTCCGGATGATGATGCCAACAAACACCTCGACAAATTCATTACCATTACCCAAAGCATGAAGTGCTCCGGTGTTTCTATGGATGACCTTCGCCTCCAACTTTTTCCCCACTCGCTTTCTCACCACGCCGAAAAATGGTTTGACCGTCTTCCTAAGAATTCTATTCATACGTGGAATGACATGACTCAACGTTTTTTATCGCGCTACTTTCCCCCATCCATGGTCACTAGCCTTCGTAACCAAATCAGTTGATTCATGCAAGAGAATGATGAATCACTTTTTGATGCTTGGGAACGATACAATTATTTGATTGACCGCTGTCCAAATCACAATATGCTCCCCGTCACTCTTATTGACACCTTCTATAATGGTCTCACCTTTCGTGATCGTGACACGATCAATGCCGCCGCCGGTGGTACTTTTATGAAAAGGAGACCGGAGGAGTGTCGAGAGTTGATTGAAAACATGACTACTCACCACAAGAATTGGGATTCATCCGCATCCTCAAGATCTAATTCGAGAGTCAATGTTTCTTCTACTACTTCCAATCCTGAGATATCCGAACTTACCCGACAAATCGCAATGATGCACAAAGATTTCATGTCCATAGCCACAAACAACTTTCAACAAGCTAAAGCCGTTGCTATTTCTTGTGACACATGTGGTGGTCCTCATTCTTACAATGATTGTCCTTATACTCAAGGCAATTATTCTGAAAACGTTAACGCAGCTTAGGCACTTATCCCACGGGAGGCTATCACGCCCGCCCTCAAGGAGACCGTGGCTTGCTAAGTTATCGTTCGAACAACTATCTTTCTCCTCCCGGTTTCCCTCCTACTAACCAAAACCAACAACAAAGCTATAACCGAAACAATCAATCTCAACCTCGTGCTAACAATCAATATCAATCCCAACGAAACCCATACCCACCTCAAGGAAATTCTCAAGCTTACCAAGCTCCACCTCTCAATCAACCGATGGCAGTGAGTCCAGACGTCGAGAC
This sequence comes from Glebionis coronaria, assembly GCA_025667525.1. NCBI lineage: Eukaryota > Viridiplantae > Streptophyta > Magnoliopsida > Asterales > Asteraceae > Glebionis > Glebionis coronaria. Next base: position 231,827,574 of record CM046881.1, read on the forward strand.
ATTCATGAAGACTAATCGGGAGCTGGTGACGAATCTTCAGAGTCAAGTCATCAACTTGAAGGGTGAAATGGCAAAACAAGGGAACGATATTCGAGCCGAGCTAAGGAATGACATGGCCAAACAAAGCAATGAAATTAATGCCAACATGCAAAACTCTTTTAATAATCAAGCGGTTCACCTTCGTGATATGATTGGTTCGCTCATCCAAAGTAATCAACCCTCTTCTTCGGGTACTCTTCCGAGTAATACCGTTGCGAACCCAAGAGGGGAGATGAAAGCAATCATCACTCGTAGTGGAAAAGGTTATATGGAACCCGAGCTTCCTACACCTCCACCCGTGATTGTGAATAAGGAAAAAGAGTAACTTTCCCCACCTCCTTCACCTTCTATCCCCATTTCCCCACCACCCGTGGTTGTGAGTGAGCCTATTCCCTTAAAGCCTTCTTCTTCATCCAATATACATTATCCTTCAAGGTTGAGGAAAGAGAAGCAAAAGAGCAAGGATGATATTCAGGTTTCAAACTTTCTAAAAATGTTTAAACAATTGAATTTTAACATCTCCTTTGCCGAGGCTCTCGCTCACATGCCCAAATACGCTAAGATGTTTAAAGATCTTCTAAGTGATTAGGAAAAGCTTCTTGACATTGCTCAGACCCAACTTAATGAGAACTGCTCCGCAGTGCTCTTAAGGAAATTGCCCACCAAACTTGGTGATCCGGGTCGCTTCTTGATTCCTTGCAACTTCCCGGGAGTAGAGAATTGCATGGCCCTAGCCGATCTAGGTGCCAGTATAAACTTAATGCCTTTAAGTGTTTGGAAGCAATTATCTCTCCCCGAGCTTGTCCCCACCAAAATGACTTTGGAATTAGCCAACCGTACGGTTGCTTATCCAGTGGGGATAGCCGAAGATGTCTTTGTTGGCATTGACAAATTCACCTTCCCGGTGGATTTTGTTGTCGTTGACTACGAGATGGATCCCCGTGTTCCATTAATCGTTGGACGTCCATTCCTGAGGACCGGTCGCACTCTTATTGATGTAGCCGCGGGCGAAATAATCATGAGAGTTGGTGACGATAAAATTGTCTTCAACATGGGTAAGATTTCTACGCAACCTTATTCATATGAGAGTATTAATGCTATTGATGTTCTCGATGAGGCTTGTGAAGAACATTTTCATGATGCTTGCAAAAGTACTCTTTCTCCTCTACCCAATGTTGAGACCGTCGCCTCAATTGCTCCGGCATTGACTCCTTTTGGAGAAAGTGACTTGGATGATTTCGAAGCTAGCTTGGGTCCTCTTGATATTAAGTATGATAATTTGTCCACCAATTGGGATGAAGACATTCGTACTATTGAGAGACTTCTCAATGAGGACCCGTTGTCTCCTCCTTCTCCTAAAGAGGTGACTAATGATGATCCATCGTTAGTTTCACCATATATTGAGGATCCTCCCACTCTCGAGCTTAAGGACCTACCTCCTCATCTTGAGTAAGTTTTCCTGGACGACAACGAGAAGTTACCGATCATCATCGCAAAGGATCTAAAAGAAGACGAAAAAGCCAGACTTGTCGCCGTGTTGAAGAAGCATAAAAGAGCTATCGCTTGGAAAATCTCCGACATCCGTGGAATTGATCCTCACTTCTGCACACATAAAATTCTCATGGAGGACGACTTTAAGCCTACAATTCAAAGCCAACGAAGGGTGAATCCTAAAATCCATGAAGTCATCAAAAAAGAGGTTATTAAAATTCTTGATGCGGGTATGATTTACCCTATTTTGGATTCACCATGGGTTAGTCCAGTCCATTGTGTGCCTAAGAAAGGCGGTATCACCGTTGTGCCCAATGCAAACAACGAGTTGATTCCTACCAGTCTCGTTACTGGGTGGAGAGTTTGTATAGACTACCGCAAACTCAATGATGCCACGAGAAAGGATCATTTCCCTCTACCTTTTATGGACCAAATGCTTGAACGTCTAGCGGGTAATGAATATTACTGCTTTCTTGATGGTTTCTCGGGTTATTTCCAAATACCCATTGATCCCCAAGATCAAGAGAAGACAACATTCACTTGTCCCTATGGCACATTTGCTTATAAAAGAATGCCTTTTGGCTTATGCAATGCCCCCGGGACTTTCCAAAGGTGCATGTTGGCTATCTTCCATGACATGGTTGAGCAAACTATGGATGTCTTCATGGATGATTTCTCGGTCTTCGGGGATTCCTTCTCTTCATGCCTTGCCAATTTGGAACGTATGCTTAAGTGGTGCGAAGACACTCGCCTTGTTCTGAATTGGGAAAAATGCCATTTTATGGTAAAAGAAGGCATTGTGCTAGGACACAAAATCTCTAAAGCCGGTCTTGAAGTCGACCGTGCTAAAGTAGATGTCATAGCAAAATTACCTCCACCTTCAACCGTGAAGGGTGTGAGAAGTTTTCTGGGTCATGCGGGCTTCTATCGTCGATTCATTCAGGATTTCTCTAAAATCGCTCGCCCGATGACCCACCTCTTGGAAAAAGATACTCCTTTTATCTTTTCTAAAGAGTGTCTCGAAGCCTTCAATCTTCTTAAGGATAAGCTAACTAAGGCACCGGTCTTGGTCACCCCTAATTGGGAGCTGCCTTTTGAATTGATGTGCGATGCTAGCGACTTTGCTATTGGTGCGGTTTTGGGCTAACGAGTGAATAAACACTTCCAACCAATCCACTATGCTAGCAAAACAATGACGGGGGCTCAATTGCATTATACGACAACCGAAAAAGAGCTTTTAGCTGTTGTCTATGCTTTTAAGAAATTTCGCCCCTATCTTGTTTTATCCCCCACCATCGTATACACGGACCATTCCGCGTTGAAGTACTTGATGACAAAGCATGATGCTAAGCCAAGACTTCTTCGCTGGGTTTTACTCCTTCAAGAATTCAATATTGAAATTCGTGACAAGAAGGGAGCCGAAAACCTGGCCGCGGATCATCTGAGCAGACTTGAGGATCCATATCAAGGGGATCATCCGAACAAAGAGATCAATGACTCTTTCCCCCTGGAGACCTTAATGTCTATAAATCTCAGTCTTGATGGCACCCCGTGGTTTGCGGACATTGCAAACTACTTAGCGGGTGGTATTCTCATCAACGGGTTAACATCCCAACAAAGGAAGAAGTTCTTGAACGATGTTAAGACTTACTTTTGGGATGACCCTTTTCTATTCAAACAATATGCTGATCTGATCATTCGTCGATGTGTTGACGGACCGGTAGCTTTTGACATTCTCCAAGCTTGCCACAAAGGACCCACCGGTGGTCACTTTGGTCCCAACTACACCGCTAAAAAAGTGTTTGATTCTGGATTCTACTGGCCCACCATTTATCGTGATGCTCACGAAATGGTTAAGCATTGTGATGCTTGCCAACGTCAAGGCAAGATCACACATAAGGATGAGATGCCTCAAAATTTCATACAGGAATGTGAAATCTTTGATGTATGGGGCATCGACTTTATGGGGCCATTTCCATCATCCAAAGGGAACAAGTACATCCTCGTCGCCGTCGACTACGTTTCTAAATGGGTTGAAGCTAAGGCTCTTCCTACGAATGATGCGAGGGTGGTTGTGAACTTTCTGAAGCAGCTTTTCGCTCGATTTGGCGTTCCTCGTGCTATTATCAGTGACCGCGGGACTCATTTTTGCAATGATCAATTTGCAAGAGTCATGGCTAAGTATGGTGTCAATCACCGTCTTTCCACCGCCTATCATCCCCAAACCAATGGGCAAGCCGAGATTTCCAACCGTAGCTTGAAGAGAATTTTGGAGCGTACTGTGGGAGAGCATCACCCCGTGGTTTCCGTACTGCTTACAAGACCCCGATCGGTTGTACACCTTATCCTCTTGTGTACGGGAAAGCCTGCCACCTACCCATCGAGCTGGAACATAAGGCGCACTGGGCCTTGAAGTGGGCTAACTTCGACATCAACAAAGCCGGTGATCATCGCAAGATTCAACTCAACGAGCTAAATGAACTAAGGAATGAAGCTTATGAGAACTCGCTGATCTACAAGGAGAAGACGAAGATCATTCATGACGCAAAAATCAAGAACCGAGAGTTCCACGATGGTGATCAAGTCTTACTCTTTAACTCTCGGTTGAAGATCTTCTCTGGCAAGTTGAAGAGCCGCTGGTCTGGTCCATTCACCGTCGCCAAAGTCTTTCCATATGGGACCATTGAGCTTTCTCAGCCAAATGGGTCCAATTTCAAGGTGAATGGCCAGCGTCTGAAGCTGTACTTTGGTGAGGACATCTCTCAAGAGATGATTCCATCCCTCACCACGTTCCCCATGAACTAAACTTGGGTCGAGCCAGGCTCGTGACTCGGTGATAAAAAACAAGCGCTTCTCGGGAGGCAACCCGTGTTCTATCCTTTACTGCTTTCATAATAAGTGTAGGGGGAGCCCCGTATGTGTTTGTTGTCTTGTTTCTTGTGCTGTGCAGGGATTACAGCTTCAAAGATCCACCTTGATGACTTTTGACGAACCGTGATACCGTGTTCCTATCTTCCCGGTTCTATCCTAAACTCTTGTGATTCAATTTTTCATATTCTATATGTTCACCTTGAATTCACTTTAGTTGTCCTTTCCTTAGCATGACTTAAACAAAGTGCACAGTGTCCTAAGTGTAGGGGAGTTTACTCCCACATGCTTAAACATTGAGGACAATGTTTATCTCAAGTGTAGGGGGGACTTCTATCGAAGTAAGTGGTATTTTCCATGAATTTGCCCTCATTTTAACCGGAAAATTTGATTTTTCGTCATTTTTCAAAATTTTTAATCTATTTTGGCCTAGTTGTATAGTTGTATTTGCCTTTATTATGCTTATTCTCTTTCCTTGCTAGAATAAATTTTCAATAAAGTGGTTTTAGATTTTTCTTAGTCGTGAACATTTTGACTCAACCCGAGTTTACTTACCTAAGTTTACTCTAGCTAGTATCCTTAACGTGTTTAAGTCAAGTTTTGCTAGGCTTTTATATAGGGAGCTATAAAACGCGAAAGTCTTAACTCTCACGGGTTAAGAACAAGAACTTTTCGCAAGTTCTTATAATTGATCCTAGAGAGTCGTTTATCAAGGGAACTTTAAAATGCAATTTCTAAACTTGAAAAAAGTCCAAGAATTTGCAAGATCCTATAGGCGACTCGAAAACACAAAACTTTGATTTAATAGGCTAAGCATCCACGAGTCTCATTCCTTGAGATTTTAAACTGTGGAGAACGAGAGATGATAGAGTCAATTATAAGTTCGTTATTCTTTCGTGAATTTATGTGAGTTAATTATAAGCCTATTCTCCCTCCGCTTATTAATAAATTTATCTGCAATAAATAAGGTTGTACGATTTAAAAGGTTACTTAGCTTCTAACCCCAGATCGTTTAAAAGTTGCCCGGCACGGATTAGAGTTCATAGCCAAGGCATAACTTATTGAAGCGGGATGTGAAGATTGGCGAGTCCGAAAAGGCCCTAACAAGGCATGAGGGCTACATTTTGTTGCTAAAGATCCAAAAGTGATGTGAAGAATCATTTATCAAAAATCAATATGAAGGATCGAGACACACGACGAAAAGCAAGAACTCCCCAAAAGTCATGGAGAAGTCTATCCGAAAAGACCCTAACAAGGTATGAGGATAAATAGATCCAAGTCCTAAAAGGAGGCGGATCGTTGTATATTGAAGTCCAAAGTAAAGATTGGAGAAAAATGAAGAAGTCGTGGTCCAAATATGAAGAATCTCTCAAAACTTCAAGTGAAGAAATTCCTATTATGAAGAGAAGACCATTATTTCATGAACGTCTCTCAAGATTCGAAGAATGAAGTCGCTGCCAAATATCGGTCCGAGAAAGGTCTCAAATCGTGAAGCGAGTTATGCCAAGATATGAACTTTATGAGGTCCCAAGAAGCAGTTTTAAAAGATTTGGTCCTTTAGCTAACTATTGATTAAATCGTTCACCTTATTTTCGGACTAAATAACTATCGAAATAAGTCAAACAATGCATCCTCGTGATCATTCAAGACAAAAATAAAATATAAGAGATACACATAGGAATAAGGGAGTCTAAGTGAGTAATTGGCCCACATGAGTTAGTGATAGTTTGCTAACTTATAATAACAATGATCTCGTTTTTAAGCTTGGTATGGGGAACGTGAAACTTGAGGATGATAAACGTTCATGGCTGCCTAAACCCAATGTAAGTTTTTAATTTCTTTACTTTTCATGTTTAGTATTTAATAAAGGCCAAGGTGGGTTATTTATGATGGAAAATGTAAACCGGGCTTTAAAATTAATGCATTGCATGAGGGCATTGCAATGGTCAAGTGTAGGGGATTTAATAAGTGTGAAAACACTTATCCTTTTACCACTTATTTCCAATAATAACAAGATCAAAACGTGTGATTTATGTTGTAAAAGTCGGAATTATGCGTGGTTTGTATTTTTATTGTGTTTTAGGACCAAAATATGAAAAAGGAAGAAAACACGGGTTTTCACGGGCTTTTATCGAAGATAACGGGAAAAGACGAAGTCAAAAGATCAAGAGTGCAAAAAGAACGGAAGTCCAAGGCCTATTCTGAAGATTTATCGAAGAAAAAGTCTAAAGACGGAAGTTTCACGAAGTCGAAGAACTTAAGTCTAATAGAAGAAGAAAATTAAAAGACAAGTTCAAATCCCGAGACGACAAAGACAAAGAATTAAAGTCGAGTCGAGAAAACATGAAGAAAGCAAGAAAGAAGATGCAACACATGCACTCCTTCCACCTTCCCTATAAATACCCTCCTAATAGTCATTAGGAGGGTGGTTAGCTAGTTTTTTTTTATTTTTCAAGTTTTCTTTCTAGTTTTTAGAAAGAGAAAGTTCTAAACTTTCTCTCACTAAGTTTTTCTTTGTTTTCATCTCTTAAATTTACGCTTCCTTTAATCTTTGTACTTGGATTTCTTTAATCAATTTCAAGTTAAGTTTTGTGTTCTTTAATCTCATTCTACATTTCTTTGTTACTTTATCTTTGATCCGATTTACACATCTCATTCGTATGACTTGATGTTTTCGTGAGTAAAGGATTAATCTTCTTGGTTTACACATAAGTTCTTACACGTTTAGGCCATAAGCTCTCTATGCTTATTGGCTTACTTCGAGTTTAGCTTATTGACTTTCGGATTTCACCAAGGTTTTAGTTATTTTAAAAGTCGTTTCATAAAGTTTGAAATCTTTTGTGTTTTAGAAGTTATCAAATTTAAGCTTTTTGAATTGTTTGAGGGTCGGGTATAATAGCTTATTGCAATTGCTTATTGAGTTTTAGGATCTCCACCAATTTCGGATTAAGTTACCTTCCATCGAAATCTTGGGGTTTTTGCACATTCCGACAGGTCTCTACACATTCCGATTGTCCTTAGTGTTCTGATCGCAATAACCCATTAGGGTTTTACTTTGCGATCGGTTGGTCACTTCCCCCTTATTCCGATCAGGGATTGCGATCGCATATTGCGATCGTACTTTCCGACGGATCTTAAGGTTCTTGTTAAAACGAAACGCTGCCCAAATTTACTTTATAACATTCCGATCTGGACCACATTGCGACAGAGGTGTATTTAGTTATTCCGATTTAGAACATTGCGATCTAATAGCATTCCGACAAGTATCATTGCGACAGGCTTGTGGTTTTTGCATTCTGATGGGTAGTGAGCTTAACATTCCGATGGTTCTTTCTAGCGATATTCCGATGGTTGTGATTTTGGTGTGTTTCCGATGGACATGAATTGTTTTATTCCGATTAACTAAGATTTTAAGTTTAAAAGTTTTTCAAAGTTTTAAGTTTCAAGTATTTCCATAAATTAACTTTTAGTTTAGTTTGGTCAAAGCTTCTACTTTACTAAACGACACTTTAATTACTTGCTATTAGTTTAACTTAAACAAACCAAAACATTCTCTTGATTCACCAAAAGACAATTGAGTCGCACTTAACACCGGTTTTCAATTCGAAAAGATCGGAACAACGAACTTTGATACGAGGCCTTAAAAACCAAATTTCAAAAAACTAAGAAAAATAAAATTGACAATCTAACTAACTAACACCCTCCTAATGAAGCATTAGGAGGGTATTTATAGGAGAAGGGAGTTTGTAGGATGCTTCTTTCTTTCTTCCTTTTGTCTTCTCGTCTTTTTAAATGACTTGTCTTTCTCGACTTTGTCTCAGGTTTAGTCGAATGCTAATATGAACTCGTCTTCTAATTTCTTTATTTAGTTGACTTGGTTCTTCGAATTTGTCAAACTTCCGTATTTAGACTTTTTCTTCGATAAATCTTCAGAATAGGCCTTTGACTTCCGTTCTTCTTGCACTTACTTCGTCTTCTGTCTTTTTCTTCGATAAAAGCCCGTGAAAGCCCGTGTTTTCTTCCTTTTTCACATTTTGGTCCTAAAACACAACAAAAACACAAACCACACATAATTCCGACTTTTATGAAATTAAATACACGTTTTGGCTTGGTTTTTATTATAATTAAGTGGTAAAAGGATAAGTGTTTTCACAATTATTTAATCCCCTACACTTGACCATTGCAATGCCCTCATGCAATGCATTAATTTCAAAGCACGATTTACATTTTTTTTATCATAATTAACCCATCTTGGCCTTTATTAAATACTAAACACTAAGGAAACTAAAAAGATTAGAAAAATACCAAATGAAAGAAGGAAGAACAAGTAAAGAGATCGAAGACTTACATTAGGGCTTTGGTCGTCATGAATGTTTATCACCCTCAAGTTTCACGTTCCCCACACTAAGCTTAAAAACGAGATCATTGTTATTATAAGTTAGTAAGCTAACACTCACTCATGTGGTCCAATTATTCACTTAGACTCCCTTATTCCTAGGTGTATCTCTTATATTTTATTGTTGTCTTGAATGATCACGAGTATGCATTGTTGACTTATTTAGATAGTTTAATTAGGCCAAAAATAAAGTAGGACGATTTAATCAATAGTTAGCTAAAGGACAAAATCTTTTAAAACTGCTTCTCGGGACCTCATAAAGATCATATCTTGGCATAACTTGCTTCACGATTTGAGACCTTTCTCGGACCGATATTTGGCAGCGACTTCATACTTCGAATCTTGAGAGACGTTATTGAAATAATGGTCTTCTCTTCATAATAGGAATTTCTTCACTTGAAGTTTTTGAGAGATTCTTCAAACTTGGACCACGACTTCTTCATTTTTCTCCAATCTGTATTTTGGATTTTGATATACAATGATCCGCCTCTTTTTAGGACTTGGATCTATTTATCCTCATACCTTGCTAGGGTCTTTTTGGATAGACTTCTCCATGATATTTAGGGGAGTATTTGCTTTTCGTTGTGTGTCTCGATCCTTTATATTGATTTTTGATAAATGATTCTTCACATCACTTTAGATCTTTAGCAACAAGATGTAGCCCTCATGCCTTGTTAGGGCCTTTTCTGACTCGCCAATCTTCGCATCCCGCTTCAATAAGTTATGCCTTGGATATGAACTCTAATTAATACCGAGCAACTTTTAAACGATCTTGTGCTAGAAGCTAAGTAACTTTTCAAATCGTACGACCTTACTTATTGCAAATATATTTATTAACAAGCGATGGGAGAAAAGCTCATAATCAACTCACATAAATTCATGAAAGAATACCAAACTTATAATTGACTCTATCATCTCTCGTCCTTCAAAAATTTAAAATCTCAAGGAATGAGACTCATGGATGCTTAGCCTTTTAAATCAAAGTTTTGGGTTTTCAAGTTATCTATAGGATCTTGAAATTTCTTAGACTTTTTCAAGTTTAGAATTCGCATTTTAAATTTCCCTTGATAAACGACTTTCTAGGATCAATTACAGGAACTTGCGAAAAGTTCTTGTTCTTAACCCGTAAGAGTTAAGACTTTCGCGTTTTAAAGTTCCCTATATAAAAGCCTAGCAAAACTTGACTTAAACACGTTAAGGATACTAGCTAGAGTAAACTTGGATAAGTAAACTCGGGTTGAGTTAAAAGATTCATGACGAGCCTAATATATCAAAGACATCTAAACTTGTTAAAACCATTTTATTTATTTATTTTTCTTTTGACTTTATTCTTGAAATGGAATATATACATACAATGCAAGAAAATAAAAGGAAATAATTGAAAAATACTACTAGGCCAAAATAGATCAAAATTTTTGAAAAATGTCGAAAAATTAGATTTTCCGATTAAAATGAGGAAAAATTCATGGAAAAGCCCACTTAACTTCGATAGAAGTCCCCCTACACTTGATATAAACATTGTCCTCAATGTTTAAGCATGTGGGAGTAAACTCCCCTACACTTAGGACATTGTACACTTTGTTTAAATCTTGCTAAGGAAAGGACAACTACAGTGATTTCAATGTCAACATATAAGATATGAAATATTGAATCACAAGAGTTTAAGATAGAACCGGGACATCATGAGAAACAAGACAACAAACACCTATGTAGCTCCCTCTACACTGATTATGAAAATGGGTAAAAGATAGATCATCGGGTTGCCTCCCGAGAAGCGCTTATTTTTGTTAACCAAGTTACGAGCCTGACTCGACCCATAACTAATTCAAGGGAAACATGGTGAGGGATGGAATCATCTCATGAGAGATGTCCTCATAAAAGTACAACTTAACACGCTGGCCCTTCACTTTAAAATTTGGCCCATTTGGTTGAGAAAGCTCAATGGTGCCATAAGGGAAGACTTTGGCGACAGTGAATGGACCAAACCAATGGCTCTTAAGCTTTCCTGAAAAGATTTTCAACCGAGAGTTAAAGAGTAAAAATTGATCACCTATTTGAAACTCTCGTTTCTTAATCCTAGAATCATGAATGAGCTTGGTTTTCTCCTTGTAGATCAATGAATTCTCATAAGCTTCATTCCTTAGTTCATTAAGTTCATTGAGTTGGATTTTCCTAAGATCACCGGCTTTGTTGATATCAAAATTAGCCCATTTCAAGGCCCAATAAGCCTTATGCTCCAACTCAATGGGGAGGTGGCATGCCTTTCCGTACACAAGACGATATGGAGTGCAACCAATAGGTGTCTTATATGCGATACGGAAAGCCCATAAAGCATCATCTAACTTATCGGCCCATGAGGCACGATGCTCTCCCACAGTTCGCTCTAAGATTCTCTTAAGTCCATGGTTAGAAATCTCGGCTTGACCATTTGTTTGTGGATGATACGCGATGGAAAGACGGTGATTGACGCCATACTTAGCCATGACTCGTGCAAATTGATCATTGCAAAAATGAGTCCCGTGATCACTAATGATAGAACGAGGAACACCGAATCGAGCAAATAATTGTTTTAGAAAGTTCACAACCACCCTCGAATCGTTAGTAGGTAAAGCCTTTGCTTCAACCCATTTGGATACGTAGTCAACGGCTACGAGGATGTACTTGTTTCCTTTAGATGATGGAAATGGCCCCATAAAGTCGATGCTCCATACGTCAAAGATTTCACATTCTTGGATGAGATTTTGAGGCATCTCATCTTTATGTGTGATATTGCCTTATCTTTGGCAAGCATCACAATGCTTAACCATTTCATGAGCATCATGATAAATGGTGGTCCAATTCCAGAGTCGAAAACTTTCTTCGCGGTATAGTTATGACCAAAGTGACCACCGGTGGGTCCTTTGTGGCAAGCTTCTAGGATTAGTAAAGCTGCCGGCCCATCAACACACCTACGGATGACAAAATCCGCACATTTCTTGAAAAGGTAAGGGTCGTCCCAATAATAATGTTGAATGTTGTAAAACCCGCATGCTTTTACCATGAATAGTACCCTTAAGATCGTACGTAATAGATTAAAACTTTCCTTTTATAGCATGATTACGATTACATGTTAGGATTTTACATATTACGTACGTGTTAGAACACGATAAGTATTTACTACGCACGAGCACGCAATAATTATTTGACAATAATTAATCACGAGCATGCGATCATGAAATCATGAACGTAATTAAATCACGAACTATTATTAATTACGTATATATATTTATTATGAGCGTAAATAAATATATTAGGTCACGATAATTATTTAACGAGAACACATTAAACGCGAACACAAATAAACATGAACGAACAATTAAACATCGAGACACGGAAAACGGTACGGGTACCCCATGTGGGGCCCCTACCCGCGGCAACAAGGAAGAGATGGGCCAAGCCCATCTCAAATTTCACTAAAGAGGGGTTAAGGGAAAATTAACTAGTCATTTTCACTTTACAGAAGAATTAACCAAAAACCTAAAAATGTTTTCTCCTCCTCCTTCTTTTTCTTTGTTTGACCGCCACACATAAACACACCAAGGGGAGTGTTTATTTGATTTTGATCTTGGTTTTTGGTGCAAGTGTTCGTGTTTGTTCATCCTCGTTAGATCCACACATTCGGTATATGTTTTTACCTTTTTTCTTTTTGATTTGATCTAATAATTAATTAACAACAAGATGTTTTTAAAACCTAATTAAAAACATAGATCTAACATGAAAATGGTTTTTGGAATAAATCAAAAAGGGTGTTTTAGGGGTGTTTGTTTTGGCCGGCGCCTAAACCGAACCCCAAGGGGGTCTCGGTTTGGCTACTCGACCACCACCGAGACCATATGGTCCCGGTTGGGTGGTGTGGGTCCCACGGCAGCAGCAAGACAAGGGGAACCCCGAAGTAGTTCGGGGTATAGTGTCGATTTCATGTCCAGTTCATGGTTTTTAGTCAAGATCCGGTTCACGGTTTATGTTAAGATTATTTTTTTATAATCATATGTTAAATTAAATTAATAAACATGACATAATTAATTTAATAACATGACTTAGGTTATAATTAAGTTATTAGATCATGAAATTATTAACCTAAGTATTTTATATTTTTAGACTTATAATTAATTAATTATTTAAAAACCATGGTTATAATTAATTAATTAACATGACTTAGGTTATATTATTAATAAATAATAATACATGTTTAACCTAAGTATTTAACTTTATTTAATTAAAAACATGATATACTTTAATTGAATATTTTAACCTATAGTTTATTTTAATTACATGAAATAATTAATAAACTATACATTATATCATTATGACTTAGAAAATAATCATGAAAACACTTAGGCTTATATACTTAGCTTATTTAACCAGCTTATATCTAACTATGGAAACTTTCTATTTTTAGAAACTTATTTAATTCAGGCAGCTAATCTATTCATGGAAACTTATTTAATTAAGGTAGCTGATCTATTTATAGAAACATTCTATTTTTAGAAACTTATCTATTTTAAGCAGTAATTCTATTTTTGGAAACTTTCTATTTTTGGAAACTTTCTATTTTTGGAAACTTTCTATTTTTGGAAACTTTCTATTTTTGGTAACTTTCTATTTTTGGAAACTTTCTATTTTTGAAAACTTTCTATTTTAGGAAACCTGCTATTTTTGGAAAGTTACTTATTATTACACAGTAAGTATAATAATACATGAAATACCAGAAATACTTAATCAGAGTAAACAGAATATAAGATAAACACAGTTTAAGGCTTAAAACAGTAAAACATGATATGAACATATAAAATAAGCTAAGACATGACATAAAACCAGTTACGTATTTAGTAAGCAGATACTTATTCATGTATGTATTTATGTAGCATTAGTGATACGGAAGTAGGATTTCCTCTCAGTTCGTCTTCTTCGTTCACTGGACATAAGGTACGGATTCCCGTCCTTTCAGTATGGACATTCTTTCCTTATTAGGATTTCCCCGTATGCAGCCAAATGTTTTCCCGTAGTATAAGTCATGTGTTTGATTTGCTTATGTTTAATTTAGAATACCTATAGCCATATACATGCATGACCAGTTTCACCTAGTTATGGAGGTACCATAACCATAACATTAGAGGCACTGGTGTTATGACTTCACCACGGCGGAGTGATTGCTCGTGGCGTCCCTTCAGCTTTTGGCCATTTATATTATATTTATCATGTGGGGCGTATGGGTGCATCCTAGTTACATGTTTTCAGTCAGGATTTCATGGTGAATGTGGTGTGTGCCTCGCATCCTTCACAAGGAGCTGATCCCTCCTACCCAAACAGGTATATTAAATTAGAGGCAGCCCCTCTAATTTACATGATGAGGTCACCCCTCCAAGTATTCATTCACGGTGGATTTTCATGACATATATTGGCTAATGGTAGAATATGCTAAACAGTTTTTACAAGATAAACATAAGGCTTTTCAAACTATAAAACCAGTTTTATCAAGACTTAACCAGGTTACTCGGGACTTAGTTTCTTCCGCTGTTATATGTTATATGTTATATGTTATATGTTATATGCTTATCCTATTCATGCTTTATTGTACATTCGTGCACTGAGCGTATTGCTCAGCCGTTTTCCTTTTCTATGTTCCCAGAACGGCATGTAATCAGGGACGCTCGTAGACTTTAAGCGTACGTGCATATGGACTGGAAGCTTTCTAGCCTTTCTTTACTTTATGCATTACCTTTCTTTTGATACATTTGCTATGGACATTGTTTAGTCCTTTCCATTACAGTACTTATGTTTGTGTGTGATGAGCTTTACTTTTGGACTACCGATGTTTGATTCCGGTATTTTCCTTTTATGGTCATGTAATGTTTAGACATTTTTCCTTGTATGCTTTGATGACACGCCATAATTACGTGTGACATTTCATTATCAAAATGGGGTGTTACAATTATGGTATCAGAGCCAAGGCTTTGACCTTTAGGCTCACAAAATATGACCTGTGATTAGTGGGTAGTCACTACGGTCTTCCTAGAACTGACAGTTGTTTTCATGCATTCATCATTTTTATGCATACATATATATGTCATTGTCGCAGATTTATGACTAAGTAATGGTTGGTACAGGACTGGCCCTATTTAGACACATGTGTTTTATTGAAACTTTTAAATTTGGGACCGACCCATAGGCGTCCCCTCGCCATGTCTTTTGTTTTTGGGTGAACTGACCATAGGCGTTCACTCTCGAGCATACAAAAGTTTTCATAAAACTGCATCATGCATTCATACACAAAATTTTCTTGCATAAAATTTTTCTCTTGAAATTTTGGTATAAATTTTTTTCATGTATATATATTTTATGTTTTGATTTGTTTAATCATATGTTTTATGTTATACTGTCAGATGGTTCTCACACGCGAACAGGAACAGCTCAATGCTGCAATTCAAGCTGCTATGCAAGCTTTGCTTCCTCAACTGAGGAACGACATCAGGGCTGAAGTTCAAGCTGCCAACAATCAGCAGCATGATCAGGCACCTCCTCCTCCTCCAGTGACACTAGCAGTATGGCTGGAGAGATTCAACAAGCTCCGTCCTCAAGCTTTTGAGAAGACAGATAGCTCCAGTGATGCTGAAAGCTGGTTGGCTCACATCGAGAAGATTTTCAATGCTATGGGTTGTGACCCCGCGTACAAGGCGAGGTTGGCATGCTATCGGTTCGAAGGCGATGTGCTAAATTGGTGGTTAGCGTTGATGCAGTCTGAGGGTGGTGACGAGTGGGTTGCTGGTTTGACTTGGGCCCAGTTCAAGGACAGGGTGATGGAGCAGTTCTTTCCCAAGGCTGAGCAAGACAAGCTCAAGAGAGAGTACCATGGGATCCGACAGAGAGCTGGGGAGAATAGCAACGAGTTTATGCAGCGCTTTCTTCGCTTAGCTGGTTTCCTTGGTGCGGCAGCAGGAACTCCTGAAGAGCAGGCACACCACTTTAGGTGGGCTCTTCGCACATCGGTCACAAACAATCTGGTGTGTGCTACGTTTAACACTGTAGCACAAGTGGCCGATGCAGCACGTAAGCTGGATATGCTGCAGGAGAGAGATGAGTTCGGGGAAGCTGAGAGACCCGACAAGAGGTAAACATTCGTATTCAAGCGGTGATCAATCTGTATTCTTTCCATATATGTCAATTATTTATCTCTTTAAAATGTATCTTCCAGGCAGAAAACTGGGGACCGGTCTCAGCCGGCTACTCAGCAGCAGCCTCATCAGCCCAAGGGAAACGGTCAGACTAACGACCGTTCTGCTACGGATAGGCGTGGCGGCAATGATAATTACCGTAACAGCGCTGGACACTCCAACAGCAGCAGGTCCTAATACTTACGCATTTCCTTATGATTTCATGTTATAACTCATATTCTGACACATTAGCAAAACTTATACCAGGAACCATGGAAACGGTAGGGACCAGAACCAGAGAGGTTCACAGCCTAGCCGTCCAGCTATCACTGGTATTCAATCTTACGATTATCCGCATTGTCCTTTGTACCCTATTATCATGTCTTATGTAAAATGTTTTATCAGGTTCCCAGCCAGCCAGAGCACCTGCTGGAGGATTTACTCATCCTCTTTGCTCTACTTTACACCGTAGGCACCCAGGGCCATGTCGCTGTAACACTGACGCATGCTTCAAGTGTGGTTTTCCTGACCATATCATGAAGGATTGCCGTAAGGGCGAGATGGAGGGTACATCAGGACATGCTGATTCCAAGCCGCCTCCTACTACCGGCCGTGTCTACACGACATCTCGAGACCAGGCCAACAAGTCTACAGGTACCATCACTGGAATCTTGTATATGTATGGTCAAGCTGCATGTGTTCTTTTCGATACGGGTGCTACTCACTCGGTTATTTCTACTGCTTATGCTAAGAACATTAGGATGCTCCCCATGCCACTAGAAAATAGGCTTACTATTTCCACGCCTTTGAGGGACTCTGTATTAATCACCCATGTATACAAGAGTCTTCCCCTAGAATTTGACGATAAGGTTCGACCTGTTGACGCACTTCTGCTGGACATGAATGACTTCGACATGATTTTGGGCATGGATTGGCTATCCAAGCATCATGCTACCATACACTGCCATTGATATCGAGTTATCTTCGGTGATGTTAATGCACCAGAGTACATTCATAACGGGTGCATACCCGGACGGTCTGTACAAATCATATCTACCCTGCAAGCGCGTGCACTACTGTCACATGGCTGCGAGGGTTATCCAGCTACGGTTCACGACATGGATGCTGAATCTCCATCAATTCAGGATCAACCTATAGTGTCAGAATTCCAAGATGTATTTCCAGCAGAACTTCCGGGCATACCACCTGCACGAGAAGTGGAATTGAGTATCGAGCTTATTCCAGGAGCTGAATCAATCTCCAAGGCTCCTTATCGCATGGCTCCCATAGAGCTGAAGGAGCTGAAGGATCAACTGCAAGAACTTCTTGAACGAGGTTTCATTCGACCGAGCGCATCTCCATGGGGCGCACCGGTCTTGTTTGTTAACAAGAAGGACGGTAGTATGCGTCTTTGCATAGACTATCGCGAGCTCAACAAGATTACTATCCGGAATAGGTATCCACTACCACGTATTGACGATCTGTTTGACCAACTCCAAGGGGCCAAACACTTCTCCAAGATTGATCTTAGGTCAGGCTACCATCAGCTACGGGTCAAGGAGCAGGATATCGCCAAGACTGCTTTTCGTACCCGCTATGGCCACTACGAGTTTGTAGTTATGCCATTCGGCCTGACAAATGCTCCAACAGTGTTCATGGATTTGATGAACAAAATCTTCCATGAATTTCTAAACAAGTTCGTCATTGTCTTCATCGATGACATCCTGATTTTCTCAAAGTCCAAGGAGGAACACAAAGACCATCTTCGTACATTACTACAGATTCTTCGCCAGAAGCAGCTGTATGCTAAATTCTCCAAGTGTGAGTTCTGGTTAGACAAGGTGGCATTCTTAGGTCACATTGTATCAGCAGAAGGAATCACTATGGATCCAGCGAAGGTTGAGGTCATTACTAAGTAGCCAAGGCCGACATCAGCGACGGAAGTCCGCAGTTTCTTAGGCTTAGCTGGCTATTACCGTAGGTTCGTGGATAACTTTTCCCTCTTAGCACTACCATTGACCAAACTGATGCGGAAAGGGGAGAAATTCGTCTGGACTGAAGAACGAGAGAAGAGCTTTGAAGACCTGAAGCAGAAGCTAGTATCTGCACCTATTCTTACTCTCCCATCTGGTACGGGTGGATTTCAAATCTACAGTGATGCATCGGGGAAGGGACTTGGATGTGTTCTCATGCAACATGGGAAAGTGATCGCGTACGCTTCACGCCAGCTTAAGCCTTATGAAGAAAATTACCCCACACATGACTTGGAACTTGTTGCAGTTGTGTTTGCATTGAAGATATGGAGGCACTACTTATATGGAGAATCATGTGACATTTTCACGGACCACAAGAGCTTGAAGTATATCTTCACTCAACGTGAATTGAACATGAGGCAGAGGAGATGGTTAGAGCGGTTGAAGGATTATGACATTAATCTACAGTATCATCCCGGAAAGGCAAATGTAGTAGCAGATGCTCTTAGCAGGAAGTCCGGAATGATCAACGGCATTAAAATTGAGGAGGAAATCATAAGAGACTTGGAGCGACTAGACATCGAGATCATGGTACGTGGACATCACGGTTATTGGGCTAATCTTAGAGTAGAACCCGAGTTACTCTCTAAGATCAAGGAAGCTCAGAAGGATGACGGAGAAATCTGGGCGATAGTACAAAATTTGGAGAAACAGACATAATTCAGAGTAGATGCAGATGGTATCGTATGGCAGGGCACGAGACTTTGTGTTCCTGATGACCAAGAACTCCAGGAAGCCTTGTTAGCTGAAGCTCATAGCTCCCCATTCTCTATACATCCTGGTTCGACTAAGATGTACCATGACATCAAGCAGTACTTTTGGTGGAGTGGTATGAAACAGGATGTGGCCACTTACGTCTCCAAATGTCTTACCTGCTAGCAGGTTAAGATCGAGCATCAACGATCTAGAGGTCTCCTTCAACCGTTAGATATCCTAGAGTGGAAGTGGGACAAAATCACCATGGATTTTGTTATTGGTCTTCCGCCTACCAAGAGTAAGCACGATGCAATTTGGGTTATCGTAGATCGACTTACCAAATCAGCTCATTTCTTACCGATCCGCAAGGAAGATCTAGTAAGTAAACTCACCGATACGTACAGAAGAGAGATCATGAGACTCTACGGTGCACCATCCAGCATCGTCTCAGACAGAGATCCTCGTTTCACTTCGCGATTTTGGAAGAGTCTGCAGAAAGCTTGGGGTACACAACTTAAGCTTAGCATGGCTTTTCATCCTCAAACGGACGGACAGTCGGAACGAATGATTCAGACATTGGAAGACATGTTGAGGTCATGTGCGTTGGAATGGACGGGTGATTGGGCCGATTACATCTGTTTGGTGGAGTTTGCATACAACAACAGTTGGCACGCAAGTATCAAGTGTGCTCCTTTCGAGATGTTGTATGGCAGGAAGTGTCGCGCCCCAATCTGCTGGGATCAGGTTGGTGAGCGAACACTTGAAGGACCAGAAATCATAGAGATGACCAATGAAAAGATCGCAGTAGCTAAGCAGAAACTTCAGGAAGCACGGTCACGTCAGAAGAGTTACGCCGATAAGCATCGTAGGGACATACATTTTAACGTAGGAGATCACGTCTTCCTTAAGGTTTCGCCGGCACGTGGTGTTAGACGCTTCAGAATTAAAGGGAAGCTCAGTCCTCGTTTCATTGAACCGTTTGATATCATTGAACGATTCGGTGAAGTATCTTACCGGTTGGCGTTACCTCCGCAGCTTTCGCATGTGCACAATGTGTTTCATGTGTCATTACTCAGAGGGTACCAGTATCATCCCCTTCACATGGTTCAGTATCCACTAGAACAGATACGTGAAGATCTCACTCTCATAGAAGAACCCGAACGAGTTCTTGACAGACAAGAACGAGTCATGAGATGGAAGACGATTCCATTCGTCAAAATCCTATGGAGGGATCATACCGAGCGGGAAGCCACTTGGGAAACAGAGGAGTCTATCCGGGCTTCTTACCCTCATTTCATATTTTGAATTCGGGTATGTTCTTCTTTTCCAGTTTACTTTATCTATAATTCGGGGACGAATTATTCTTTTTAGGGGGGAAGAGTTGTAAAACCCGCATGCTTTTACCATGAATAGTACCCTTAAGATCGTACGTACTAGATTAAAACTTTCCTTTTATAGCATGATTACGATTACATGTTAGGATTTTACGTATTACGTACGTGTTAGAACACGATAAGTATTTACTACGCACGAGAACGCAATAATTATTTGACAATAATTAATCACGAGCATGCGATCATGAAATCATGAACGTAATTAAACCAGGAACTATTATTAATTACGTATATATATTTATTACGAGCGTAAATAAATATATTAGGTCACGATAATCATTTAACGAGAACACATTAAACGCGAACACAAATAAACATGAACGAACAATTAAACATCGAGACACGGAAAACGGTACGGGTACCCCATGTGGGGCCCCTACCCGCGGCAACAAGGAAGAGATGGGCCAAGCCCATCTCAAATTTCATAGAAGAGGGGTTAAGGGAAAATTAACTAGTCATTTTCACTTTATAGAAGAATTAACCAAAAACCTAAAAATATTTTCTCCTCCTCCTTCTTTTTCTTTGTTTGGCCGCCACACATAAACACACCAAGGGGAATGTTTATTTGAATTTGATCTTGGTTTTTGGTGCAAGTGTTCGTGTTTGTTCATCCTCGTTAGATCCACGCATTCGGTATATGTTTTTACCCTTTTTCTTTTTGATTTGATCTAATAATTAATTAAGAACAATATGTTTTTAAAACCTAATTAAAAACATAGATCTAACATGAAAATGGTTTTTGGAATAAATCAAAAAGGGTGTTTTAGGGGTGTTTGTTTTGGCCGGCGCCTAAACCGAAGCCCAAGGGGGTCTCGGTTTGGCTACTCGACCACCACCGAGACCATATGGTCCCGATTGGGTGGTGTAGGTCCCACGGCAGCAGCAAGACAAGGGGAACCCCGAAGTGGTTCAGGGTATAGTGTCGATTTCATGTCCGGTTCATGGTTTTTAGTCAAGATCCAGTTCACGGTTTATGTTAAGATTATTTTTTTTATAATCATATGTTAAATTAAATTAATAAACATGACATGATTAATTTAATAACATGACTTAGGTTATAATTAAGTTATTCGATCAAGAAATTATTAACCTAAGTATTTTATATTTTTAGACTTATAATTAATTAATTATTTAAAAACCATGGTTATAATTAATTAATTAACATGACTTAGGTTATATTATTAATAAATAATAATACATGTTTAACCTAAGTATTTAACTTTATTTAATTAAAAACATGATATACTTTAATTAAATATTTTAACCTATAGTTTATTTTAATTACATGAAATAATTAATAAACTATACATTATATCATTATGACTTAGAAAATAATCATGAAAACACTTAGGCTTATATACTTAGCTTATGTAACCAGCTTATATCTAATTATGGAAACTTTCTATTTTTAGAAACTTATTTAATTCAGGCAGCTAATCTATTCATGAAAACTTATTTAATTAAGGCAGCTGATCTATTTATGGAAACTTTCTATTTTTAGAAACTTATCTATTTTAAGCAGTAATTCTATTTTTGGAAACTTTCTATTTCTGGAAACTTTCTATTTTGGAAACTTTCTATTTTTGGAAACTTTTTATTTTTGGAAACTTTCTATTTTTGGTAACTTTCTATTTTTGGAAACTTTCTATTTTTGGAAACTTTCTATTTTAGGAAACCTGCTATTTTTGGAAAGTTACTTATTATTACACAGTAAGTATAATAATACATGAAATACCAGAAATACTTAATCAGAGTAAACAGAATATAAGATAAACACAGTTTAAGGCTTAAAAAAGTAAAACATGATATGAACATATAAAATAAGCTAAGACATGACATAAAACCAGTTACGTATTTAGTAAGCAGATACTTATTCATGTATGTATTTATGTAGCATTAGTGATACGGAAGTAGGATTTCCTCTCAGTTCGTCTTCTTCGTTCACTGGACATAAGGTACGGATTCCCGTCCTTTCAGTATGGACATTCTTTCCTTATTAGGATTTCCCCGTATGCAGCCAAATGTTTTCCCGTAGTATAAGTCATGTGTTTGATTTGCTTATGTTTAATTTAGAATACCTATAGCCATATACATGCATGACCAGTTTCACCTAGTTATGGAGGTACCATAACCATAACATTAGAGGCACTGGTGTTATGACTTCACCACGGCGGAGTGATTGCTCGTGGCGTCCCTTCAATTTTTGGCCATTTATATTATATTTATCATGTGGGGCATATGTATGCATCCTAGTTACATGTTTTCAGTCAGGATTTCATGGTGAATGTGGTGTGTGCCTTGCATCCTTCACAAGGAGCTGATCCCTCATACCCAAACCAATATATTAAATTAGAGGCAGCCCCTCTAATTTGCATGATGAGGTCATCCCTCCAAGTATTCATGCACGGTGGATTTTCATGACCTATATTGGCTAATGGTAGAATATGCTAAATAGTTTTACAAGATAAACATAAGGCTTTTAAAACTATAAAACCAGTTTTATCAAGACTTAACCAGGTTACTCGAGACTTAGTTTCTTCTACTGTTATATGTTATATGTTATATGCTTATCCTATTCATGCTTTATTGTACATCCGTGCACTGAGCGTATTGCTCAGCCGTTTTCCTTTTCTATGTTCCCAAAACGGCAGGTAATCAGGGACGCTCGTAGACTTTAAGCGTACGTGCATATGGACTGGAAGCTTTCTAGCCTTTCTTTACTTTGTGCATTACCTTTCTTTTGATACATTTGCTATGGACATTGTTTAGTCCTTTCCTTTACAGTACTTATGTTTGTGTGTGATGAGCTTTACTTTTGGACTACCGATGTTTGATTCCGGTATTTTCCTTTTATGGTCATGTAATGTTTAGACATTTTTCCTTGTATGCTTTGATGACACACCATAATTACGTGAGACATTCCATTATAAAAATGGGGTGTTACAAATGTCCTTGAAGAACTTTTTCTTTTGTGGGACGTTAACCCTTCCATAAGAACACCACCCGCTAAATATTTTGTAATGTCCGCTGTTAGAAGTAATTAAAGTGATGGTCATATAATATATCGTTGCGAAGCTCATGAAAAATGTTATTTAATGATGTCGAGATCTTTTAGTTATTATTGTTTTATGTAACGGGATTTAGTCCCGAACACACAAATGAGGAAGGCCTCCTAAACATTTGTTACTTAGTATAAAAGGCTTCCTAATCCTCATTTGTGTGTGTGCTTTCCATTTTGATTAGTTCTAGAGAGAGAAAGGTGTTTGTTTCTCTCACTAGGAAAACACCAACTTTGTATTTCTTTTCTTCTCTTCATCTTAATCTAATCTTTCTTTTTTAGTTTAATCATCATCATGTTATTTGTGTTTGATTAGTCGTGTGATTTAGTTCGACAAGTGGCATGATTCGCCAAGGGCTTCGTAGTTAGCTTTGGTGTTGATTTGGTGTGGATTTGGTATTGATTACGTGGGTTTTTGGTTTAGGCTATTGGATTCGATTAGTGTTTGAGGCTTTGAGGTGTTGTTATTGGTGTGATCAAAGTGGTTATTGATTTTGGTGGATTCGAGGTATGGTTTTGGTGGTTTAAGTTTATCTCTGACGTCTCTATTCCGAATCCCTGTATTTTCGGAATTATCTTCGCAAAAGGGTTTTATATTCCGAAATCTTGCTTTTTTTCTGAAAATGTTTTCTGAAAAAACCCATTTTTCCGAAAAATTTTCTCTGAAAATATCATTGTTTCCGAAAAAGTTTTTTCTCTGAAAACTCATTTTTCCGGAAAAGCCATTTTTCTGAAAATCCAATTTTCCGAAAAAGCCATTTCTCTTAAAGTATACATTTTTCCGAAAAAGCCATTTCTCTGAAAATCCATTTTTTCCGAAAAAGCCATTTCTCTAAAAAACTCTTTACTCCGAAAAACCTTTATTCCGAAAAAGTGTTTTTTTCTGAAAACTCCATTTATTCCGAAAAACCTTTATTCTGAAAAAGTGCTTTTTCTGAAAACCCCATTTATTCCGAAAAATCTTTATTCCGAAGAAATCTTTATTCCGAAAAAGTGATTTTTCTGAAAACTCCCATTATTCTGAAAAATCTTTATTCCGAAAAAGTGATTTTTTCTGAAAATCCCCGTTATTCCGAAGATTGGTTTTTTCTCTAAAATATTCATTTATTCCGAAAATATTTTCAAAATTTGTGTTTTTGAAATTTTTTAACAAAACGTGTGTTTTTTTGGCCTTGGAATTTTTGGTTTCAAGAGAGCTCATTTTTAGGGGATTTAATCATATTTAGGGGATTTTACCTTCAACATTCTTCTTTCTACGAATTGAGATCCTGTTTTTCACACGACTTCTACGATGACGTCTCAAAAAGATATTTACGCTGCAGGTACTGAGAATCGTCCTCCCATGCTCACCAAGGAGAACTACACTACATGGGCTAGTCGTCTCCTTCGTTATGCAAAATGTAAACCTTTGGGAAAATTTACTGTCAACTCGATTCACAAAGGTCCGTATGTTAGAAGAACAATTATTGTGCTTGGGGACCCTACGAATGCTAACCCAGTGGCTGACTCAAGTCATGAGCAAACGGATGAAGAATTAACTGAAGCTGAATCTAAACAACTCGACGCTGATGATCAAGCAATTCAAGTCATCCTTATGGGACTTCTCGAAGATGTTTATGCTGCTGTCGATAGTTGTGAAACCGCACACGAGATGTGGCTTAGGATTCAGAAAATGATGAAGGGGAGTGAAATTGGTTTACAAGAGAAGGAAACTAAGTTGCTTCGTGAATGGGAGAAATTTACGTCTACTGAAGGGGAACAAATTGAACCTTACTATCATCGATTTTCAACCCTCATGAATCATCTTAGAAGAAACAAACATGAACCTGCACAAATTGCTGCAAACATCAAATTTCTTGATAATCAAACCAAGGATCTTCATATAGTGGACTACACTCAAGTATATGATTATTTGAAGATGAATCAAGATGAAGCTAACGAAGTTAGGGCTGAAAGACGTGCCAAGACACAAGATCCATTGGCTTTCATGGCAAACTCTCCATCATCTATGTTATATCCCATGGTACCTTACCATCAACCCTCATCAAGTAACTTCATGCCACAACAACAACAACAACAACTCACTTATGGATATCAACCTCCTGCTGCGGTGAACTACTTACAACAACCCATTGCATGTTTTGATGACATCACCGATCCTAATCATGCGATTAATACTGGTCTTGCCCTTCTTGCAAAGGCATTCAAATTTACCATTAACCACACCAACAACAATCAGAGAATCTCCTCGAACACTAGAAATAGGCAGATTGCTCAACGTTTCATGAATGCCAATCAAGATCGTCAATTGGTAGCTGCTGGGACACAATATGGTCAGAATGTTGGGATTGCAGGAAATTAGTATGGACAAATTCATGGTCAGAATCCGAATGTTCCAAATGTGGGTAATCAGAATGGGTTAATAGTTGTGCCAGCGGTTGGTAATCAGATGGGAAACATTGTGGCTGCAAGGGCTGAGAATACTGGTACGGGAAATGGAAACAACAATCGTCAGGTTTAGTGCTACAACTGCAGGGGAATTGGTCATTATGCTCGAGATTGCACAACTAAAAAGAAGAGGGATGCTGCTTATCTTCAGACTCAGCTTCTCATAGCACAAAAAGAAGAGGCAGGGATTCCACTTCAAGCTGAGGAATTTGATCTTATGGCTTCTGCTGCAGAATATGACGAGGAAGAAGAGGTGAATGACAACTACATCTTGATGTCAAACTCACAGCAAGCATCAACCTTAGGAATACATGATGACAAAGCTCCCGTCTATGATTCAGACGGTCCCTCTGAGGTACACCCAAGTTTTGATGATAATGATATATATTGTATGTCTAATCAAGAGGAAGAGTATACTGAGATGCTTGAGCCCTACATTGAGACACACGGGGACCAAACAAATAATAGTAATATTATTTCAAAGGAGCCCTATGTGGACCTTAGTGTGGATCAAGTTGCTCAGCCTACAACTCTTCCTGATGAGACACATGCATATTATAAATCTCTATTTGATAGCTTGCTAAGGATGTAGATCATGCTACGGTGGTTAATAATAAGTTTAGAGAAACTAATGCCAAATTGACCACTGAGCCTGCGGGATATAAGGAACGGGAGAAAAGTTTTGAGATTCATCATACTAAAATCAAGGAACTTGAACATGCTCATGCTACATGAGTTTATCAAGAAAAATGCACAACTAAGAAATTAAATGCCTTACACTTAAGTAGTGCTAAAAATATAAGCTAATTGAATGATGAAATCACTTCTCTTAATAAACAGCTTTCAACTTAAAAATCAATTATTTTAGATTTAAAAGAAGAACGAAAAAAGCTGAAACATGATTTCAAAATTCGAGAAGATGGGCTTTGATAGGTGTGAAAACACCCATCTTTTCTACCACTTAATTACATTAAAACGGGACCTAAACGTATATTTTATGTCGTAAATGGCAGAATTATGTGTGGTTTGTGTTTTTATTGTGTTTCAGGGTCGAGATGGTGAAAAGTGGAGAAAACACGGCTTTCACGGGCGTTTATTGAAGAAAAAGACAAAAGATGGAGTCGAAAGATCAAGAGTGGAAAAAGAACGGAAGTCCAAGACCAATTCTGAAGATTTATCGAAGAAAAAGTCAAAAGACGGAAGTTTACCAAAAGCCAAAGAACTCAAGTCTAATTTATTGAAGAATACAAGACGAGTTTGAAGAAATCCCAAGACAAAGTCCAAGTATTAAGAGATTAGCAAAAGATTAAGAAGATCAAGGACTTAAGAGTGCAATTAAGAGAAAGAAGAAAGAGGGAGGAAGCTTCCTAAGCTCCTCCCTAATTCCCCTATATATAGTTCTCCTTCATTTTTTGTTTAGTTTATTGGAGGCTTGACAAGCCTCTCTTCCCCATTTTTCATTTCTCTTGTTCTTTAAATTTATGATCTTTAATTCTCTTGTAACGCACCTTTAATCTTCTTTTAATTCCAAGTAAGTTTACCTTTAATTATTGTTAATCTTTATTTTATTGCCAATCTCCTTCTACCTTTCTTGTTTGATTTGTTCTTTGATTTGATTGTTCATGTTCTTGAGTTTTTATAATTTTGATCAAGTGGGTTTTGATTGATTTGGTTATGTTTGTTAGTTTTGATGATTTGTTTTGATTGATTATTGTTAGTTGATGCTTATTGGTTATTTTGGTTTAATCTTTCGTTTGATTTTGATTAATTTAAGGATAAATCGTATTTACTGAATATCCCTTGTTCTTCGTTGTGATTTGTTTCTGTTACTGTATTCCCAGAAAACTTCCGGATCAATGATCCTTCATTCGGAAGGTT
The DNA here is from genome assembly GCA_025667525.1 of Glebionis coronaria. NCBI lineage: Eukaryota > Viridiplantae > Streptophyta > Magnoliopsida > Asterales > Asteraceae > Glebionis > Glebionis coronaria. The sequence continues at coordinate 231,855,065 of CM046881.1, forward strand.
TACACTTTCCATCATAATCAACCTACCTTGGCCTTTATTAAACAACTAAGGAAAATAAAAAAGATAGAAAATAACAAGATGCAAGAAGGAAGAAACTTGTGAAGAAATCTAAGACTTACATTAGGGCTTGTATGTCATGAATATTTATCACCCTCAAGTTTCACGTTCCCAATGCCAAGCTTAAAAACAAGATCATTGTTAGTACAAGTTAGCATAACAAACATTTACTCATGCGGTTCAATTAATCACTTAAACTCCCTTATTCCTATGGGTATCTCTTATATTTTATTGATGTATTGAATGATCACGAGGATGCATTGTTGACTTATTTCGATAATTTATTTAGGCTGAAAGCAAAGTAGGACGATTTGATCAATAGTTAGCTAAAGGACAAAATCTCTTAAAACTGCTTCTCGGGATATCAAAAAGTTCATATCTTGGCATAACTTGGTTCACGATTTGAGACCTTTCTCGGGCCGATATTTGGCATGTACTCCATACTTCATATCTTCGAGAGACGTTTTTGAGATAATGGTCTTCTCTTCGTTTATAGAGTTTCTTCAGTTGGAGACTTTTGAGGGGTACTCCAGCTTTGTTGACCACGACTTCATGATTATTTCTTCAATCTCTAATTGGGATTTTGAGATACAACGATCCGCATCCTTTTCGGATTTGGATCTATTTATCCTCATACCTTGTTAGGGTCTTTTCGGATAGACTTCTCCATGATCTTTATGGGAGTTGATTGCTTTTCGTCGTGAGTCTTGATCCTTCATATTGATTTTGGGAATAATGCTTTTCACATCACTTTGGATCTTCAGCAATAAAATGGAATCCTCATGCCTTGTTAGGGCCTTTTCGGACTCGCCAATCTTCGCGCCCCGCTTCATAAGTTATGCCTTGGCTATGAACTCTTATCATTACCGAGCAACTTTTAAACGATCTTGGGCTAGAAGCTAAGTAACTTTTCAAATCGTACGACCTTACTTATTGCAGATAATTTATTAGCAAGTGATGGGAGAAAAAGATCATAATTAACTCACATAAGTTAATGAGAGAATACCAAACTTGTAACCAACTCTATCATTTCTCGTTCTCCACAATTTAAAATCTCATGGAATGAGACTCGTGGATACTTAGCCTAATAAACCTTAAGGTCTACATGGTTAAGGATACTAGCTAGAGTGAACTTGGATAAGTAAACTCGGGTTGAGTCAAAATATTCACAACGGGCCTGATATATCTAAGATATCTAAACTTGCTAAAACCATTTTATTAAAATAAGAGAAAAATAGCAAAAATAAAGGGAGCTACAACTAGGCCAAAATAGATTAAAAATTTTGAAAAATGTCAAAAAATCGATTTTTTCGGTTAAAATGAGGGCAAATACCAGGAAAAGACCACTTAACTTCGATAGAAGTCCCCCTACACTTAATATAAACATTGTCCTCAATGTTTAAGCATGTGGGAGTAAACTTCCCTACACTTAGGACATTGTGCACTTTGTTTAAACCTCGTTAAGGAAAAGACAACTAAATAGATTCCTATTTTATTATTGAGAAATATAAAATAGTGAATCGAAAAGAGTTTAGGATAGAACCGGGAAGAAGGGAACACGGAATCACGGTTCGTCAAAAGTCATCAAGAGTGTGTCTTTGAAGCTCTAATCCCTTCATATGATAAGAAAGAGAACAAGAAACACCAACGGGGCTCCCCCTAGACTTATGATGAAAATAGATAGATAATTGGGTTGCCTCCCAAAGAGCGCTTGGTTTTGTTTACCGAGTCACGAGCCTGACTCGTCCCCGAATTAAATGGTCCATGGGGAAGCCTCGAATGTGATACCGGGATCAAAGACCTTGTCCTCGTTCCCGGAGGACATTAATAAAGGAGAGGCGGGGGAATAAGTCTTGAAAGGGAGAAAGGTCCTTTCAACATACGTATAGTATGTGAATTCAAGATCCACGGGAGGTGGGTTGGGTAAAGTAAGCACATTGTCCTCCCCCAAAGACAATGGATGCTGAGCAAACGGCAAAGCCGTATTGTTATCAATCATAGCATAATCAATGTCACCTCCCGGGTCAAAGCACTCATCCTCCGTGATAGTGGCTAAAGGGGAGGATGAAAGGTGCTCGGGAGGGGGACTTGGGTGAATACTTTCTTGCAGCAAATTATCAAAAATAATGTCCCCCTCCGTGTCAGAATCATCAATACCTGGAGGGATGGAGTGAATATCGATTTCTTCCTGCAATGGGTCATTATCGTCAACGGGAGGAATAGATGGAGGTAAAGACTTGGAAAGAGAAGGAGAAGTCAACTCTTCGATGTGAGCAATAAGAAGATGAGCTTTCCGTAATCTATCGCGAAGAAGCACGTCTTCCACCTTATCCACAAGATCATGTTCATCGGTGAACTTCTCGTAAACCGGAGAGAATAAATCGTCATCGTCTGCATCTCCCGGTGGAGATTGAGAAATTTCAAAAGTGAAATTCTCATAGCAGAGAGAAGAATCGTCATCAGTAGGATCGACCTCTTCTGTAAGAGCAACGTCGTCCTCAGGCTCCATAGCAGGTAAATCACAAACCTCATCATCCAATACTTTGTCGAGACCAACATCACTAAGCTCATGCAACGAATCTAGATCCTTAGACGCAGTAGGAACATCGTGAGTAGGAGCAGCAACTTCAGAAGATGAGTTGAAAGTGCATACAGCATCATCGTCATCATCATCATAATAGTATTGACGCACAAGCGGAGGGGTATAATCACTAAGATTAGATACTTGCTCTTGTTGCAGTCGCTTTTCCTCGTCCCTAAGTTCTTTAAGCAAAACAACGGCCTCTTGAAGTTGCAAAACAATGGAGTGTGTTTCTTCATTCAAGGTAGTGAGTTGTGGGTCAAGATGAATTTGCTGAGAGGATTGATGATTGAGGGTGTGATGTGGGGGCTCAAAGTGTTGAAAACCTGAATTATAGCAAGGTTGTGGCTCATAGTTGTTCATCGGTTGGGAGTAATTAGAAACCGGGTTTGGTTCATAATAATCCATAGGTGAAGAAAACTAAGGACACGGATTTGGCTCATAACAATTCATTGGTTGACAATAATAGGTGTCGTGAGGACCCCCACAGTTGTTGCAAACTGGGTGTGGAGAAAAACTGGGTGCTTCTTGTGGATAGCTTTAAAAGTTCCGGATCAAGGGTGTTTCATTCGGAACTTTAAAAGTTCCGGGTCAACATTCCTTCATCCGGAAGTCAAAAGTTCCGGATCAAGATTCCTTCATTCGGAAGTTTGAAGTTTCATTCGGAAGTTTAAGCTTCATTCGGAAGAATAAGCTTCATTCGGAAGATTGATTTTCATTCGGAAGTTTTGAGCTTCATTCGGAAGAATAAGCTTCATTCGGAAGATTGATTTTCATTCGGAAGTTTTGAGCTTCATTCGGAAGAATGAGCTTCATTTGGAAGATTGATCTTCATTCGGAAGTTTTGAGCTTCATTCGGAAGTTTTGAACTTCCGAATGAAGGGTTCTGTCAAGTTAGTTTTTTGTTTGTTTTTCCTTTTAAGTTTTTGTCTTTTATTTTTAAGATTATTTTTCCCGTCTTTTTATTTATGTGCACTTTTATTTGCTTTCCTTTTATTCAAGTTTAATTTCGTGTTATTTACTATTTAAAGTTTTGATTTTTACAATTTACTTTTTGTTAAGTTTTAATTTTACGTCCTTTCATTTCTCGCCTTTTACTTTTAAAGTTTTAAATTTCGCACCTTTTCATTCTAACTTGTTTTAGTATTAGTTTCTCGTCATTTATTATTCAGTCTTGCTCATTTATTTTCCAAAACCAAAAATATTTGTTTCACCAAGAACAACTAATCTCACACAATTAACCGGAAATCAATTTGATAAGATACCGAGAAAACGAACTTTTTCAACGAGTAAAAGCTTGTTATTAGGCTTCTTGAGGATTTTTGCAAAGCTCAGGATAGGATTAGAGAATTAGACAACCTTTTAGTTAAACGTGGCCAAACTATGCAGACGATAAATATGCTCGCACCAAAAGTGAATGAGATAAATTACACTCGATACAAATTGGCTTTAGGTTGTCCTCTTCCCCCTAATCCTGGATACCTGAAGCAAGTTCAGGCCACTAATGAAACTTTATATAATGGTAGTGTGCTATTGTCTGATGAGCATGATCCTCCTAGTGTGCATGATTCCGAGGAAACTACTGAACTTGCTGTAGAGACTCGTTTAAGACTAAAAAAGCTTGATAAAGAAGTGACACCCGTTTATTATCCAAAAATTAATCCTCCAACTGTTTTTCTTCGGTCTAAAACGAGTACTGAAATGCTTTTGCTACCAAGTGAGGAATTGTGTGATGACCCTCCTAAACTAAGTATCACTCGCCGATTTCTAAACGAGCTCAAAGATAACTTTGTCATCCTTAAACGTGTCGTTAATTCCAAAATAACTGGAGGAAACTTTACATCACCTGTTCAGATTGAGGTCCAGAAAATTCTTTAAAATGATATTAATCCGATTATTAATCAAGTTGATGCTAGGCTAGGTAATTTTGAAAACGCTTTCTAAAAGAATTTGCCAACTTTGTTGAAGACTTTAAATCTTTGGCGAAGGAAGCTGATGAATCTCTTAAAAAAGTCAAAGTTTTGGAAAATGATCTTGAACGCCTCTCTAAAGCTCGTGATTGTATTGATAGTAGCCCTGTTGAGTTAAGTACCTCTGTGTCGCATAATGAAAACCTTCAAACTGAGCTTGATCTTATGAAAGAGAAAATGGAATCTTATGTCATTAAAAAAGATAAAGAATTCACCGATCTTTGGAATAAATTTGTCAAAAAATGTGATGAATGCAAATATGACAAGATTTCGTATGAAAAAGCTTACAATGAAATGCAACAAACTATCGCTCGGTTGCAGGCTCAGTTAGGAGGGGTTAAGGAGCCGAATTTGGCCTCTTCAGGGTTAGAGAGTGCTAGTGATGGTAATGTTCAGAAGCTTCAGGCAAAATATGCAGATTTAGAATCTGTTGTTGTTTCATATAAGCGGGCTGTTGAACAAAGCAAGTCTGTCTATCAGAAACTTATTGATAAAATCTATGAAAACTGTAAATTAAAGGCCTTGTTAAAAGATAAGACTTCTGAGCCTAGCTCGATTGTGGATACGATGATCCAGAAACCAGCAACCTCGGGACCCACTCGTATTGCTGTAACACCATTTCCCAAGGCTGCTGGAATGAAAGCTGCTGTTATAGCCCTAGGAATGTTTCGCGTTAGACCTTCATCCCCAACTAGGGTAGATATCTCTGTGCCTAGCAACCAACGTAAAGCAAGCGTTAGGACAAAACAGACCACTATCGCACAATCACAAGTCATTGATTTAAAAAATGCTAATTCTAACAACCGTGTGGTGTCTTTTTCTACAGGAATGAACAACCACACTAAGACCAGAAGGCCACAGCCTACAAGCAATACAAGGAATAATAGGGTCCCTTTTGCCTCTAGAAGTATTCGTCCCAAGGCTAATAATGTGGAAGTAGAAGAACACCGTAGGAATTTACCGTTTTTATTCATAATCAGAAACTTAATTCTTCTGAATGTAATGACTTTAAACTTGCTATTCGGAATGAAAAATCTGAAGTTATTTGTGCTAAATGTAATAAATGTTTCTTTACTTTTAGTCATGATGTTTGTGGTTTGACTATGAATGGTTTGAACTATGGTGGTTACACTCGACTTGACAAGCTTTCTATCAGCGAAACACATAGCACTCCTAAGGCTATAGTGTATGTTCCGAAAATTAAGCAGGTAGGGTCCACTGAAAGTCTTGCTACGCCTAGAAGTCCTAGAGTTACCTCTAAGTGGTTGCCTAGTGGAAGATATTTTGCCTCTAATGGTCATGTTATTGATTCTAGTAGATCTCGTACTGACAGTGAAATGTCGGTATGTGATATGGCTTGATTATTACCTAACCATACAGGAACCTATTTCTTCGGTTGCCAAATTTTCTCTTCTCTTATCATTGGCAGGCTGTTGAAATTTGTCTCTGGTGCGTGGACTCGGGCTGTTCCAAACATATGACTAGGAATCAAAGTCTTCTCAAGAACTTTGTATAGCATTTTATGGGAACTGTTCGATTTGGAAATGATCATGTTGCGGTAATTAGGCTATGGTAATCTTCATTGGGGAAATATTATCATCACCAGAGTTTCTTTTGTTGATGGCTTGGGACACAATTTGTTCTCGGTTGGGCAATTTTGTGATTCAGATTTAGAGGTTGCCTTCAGAAGTCATACTTGCTTTGTTAGGGATCTTGAAGGAATTGATCTGTTGAAAGGAAATCGCACAACAAACCTTTACACCATTGATCTTTTTCAAATGTCTGCTGCATCTCCAATTTGTCTCATGGCTCGGGCCACTTCAACAAAGTCATGTTTATGGCATCAAAGGTTATCTCATCTCAATTTCGATGCCATCACCCAACTTGCAAAAGATGATCTCGTTACCGGTCTTCCAAAGTTCAAATATACTAAAGACCATCTTTGTCCATCATGTGAGCTAGGTAAAAGCAAGAAGAAGCCTCACAAACCCAAACCTGTTCCAAATTCGACGAATAGGTTGCATCTCCTTCATATGGATTTGTGTGGCCCAATAAGAATCAAAAGCATTGATGGAAAGCGGTATGTCCTTGTGATTGTGGATGATTATTCTCGTTACACATGGGTTAATTTTCTTGCTTCGAAAGATGAAGCCCCAGATGTAATCATCAATTTCTTGAAGAAAACATCAATGCTACTTCAAGACCCTGTTATCATTGTAAGAACGGATAACGGTACAGAATTCACCAATCAGAAACTGAAGGCTTATTTTGACGAAGTTGGGATTTCTCATCAAACTTCGGCTGTAAGAACTCCAGAGCAGAATGGAGTTGTGGAACGGAGGAATCGTACGTTAGTTGAAGCTGCTCGAACGATGCTTCTCTCTTCCAGTGCACCGTTATTCCTTTGGGCTGATGCTATAGCAACTGCATGTTATACTCAAAACCGTTCCATTATTCACACCCGCTTCAACAAAACACCTTATGAGATCATTAATGGAATAAAACCGGATATTTCATTTTTACATGTCTTTGGTGCTTTATGTTATCCAAAGAATGATCGTGAAGATATCGGTAAACTTGAACCTAAAGGTGATATTGGTTTTTTCATTGGCTATTCTTCAACTGCTTGTGCTTACAGGGTTTATAATCGAAGGACAAGAAAGGTAATGGAGACTATGAATGTTACTTTTGATGAACTCTCGGGTATGGCCTCTCAACATAGAATTTCACATCCCGAGCTTCAAGGTCAGACTGCTGGACACGTAAGTTCAGGACTCGCGCTTAAATTTGCACCGTCAGCAATCTCATCGTTACAACCATCAGAACATGACTTGGAAGTTTTAATTGGGCCAATCTATGATGAATATATGGAGGGTCCTTCGTCATTTGGTGTTCCTCAAAATTTCCTGGCTGCACCTGCTACGGTAGTTCCAGAACCACCCGCTGCATCTACACCATCGGCATCCGTTTTTGCACCATCTACGTCAACCTCAACCATATTGACTCCAAACATTCCAACCACCTCTCCGACTGCTGACGCAACTCAACAACATTCTCAGCAAATTCCTAATCATGTTCATCTTCTGAATGAAATAGTTGCTGAAAATGCAAACAATGCGATGCTCAACGAACACGAGTTTGTTAATCCATTTGCAGCTTCCACAAGTTCTACTCAGCCTTCAACACCATATGTGGATCCGTCGAGCTCGCATCAAGTTTCTCATACACTTCCATATGAACAAAAATGGACTAATAATCATCCTTTGGTTCAAGTGATTGGTAATCTCTTAAGACCAGTCTCAACACGAAATCAGCCGCGTATTGACGGTGATATGTTTATCTATTCACTATGAGTCAGCACAATGGAACCAGCTAGTGTGAAAGAAGCAATGACTGATGCATCATGGATTGAGTCTATGTAAGAAGAACTCAATCAGTTCATCCGGCTTGATGTATGGGAGTTAGTACCTCGACCGGACAATATCGATCCCCTTACTCTGAAATGGTTATTCAAAAACAAGATGGATGATGAGAAAACGGTCATTAGGAACAAGACTCGGTTAGTTGTGAGAGGTTATAAACAAGAGGGAATTGATTTCGCTGAATCTGTCGCCCCGGTTGCTCGAATGGAAGCTATTAGGATTTTCTTGGCATACGCTGCACACAAATCGTTCATTGTGTATCAAATGGACGTGAAGACGGCTTTCTTGCATGGACCGTTAAAAGAAGATGTGTATGTATGTCAACCTGAAGGTTTCATTAACATCGAACATCCAAGCCATGTCTACAAGTTGAAAAAGGCAATTTATGGTTCGAAACAAGCACCGAGGGCATGGTACGACAAATTAGCATCATTTCTTCTACAAAATCACTTCAGCAAAGGAACCATTGATCCAACTTTGTTTATCAAGCACTACGGCAACGACATATTGGTGGCTCGGGTCTATGTAGATGATATTATATTTGGTTCTACTAACCCAAAATATTCCATATTATTTGCAGACCTTATAAAAAGTCGATTTGAAATGTCCATAATGGTGGAAATGACGTTTTTTCTTGGTCTCTAGGTTCACCAATCCCCCCGTGGCATTTTCATATATCAGGCCAAATATGTGCTTGAAATTCTAAAGAAATTTGGAATTGAGAACTGTGATCCTATTGGTACTCCAATGGACACTAAACACAAGCTTGGTTTGGATAAGAAAGGGACATTTGTAGATGCTACAAAATACCAAAGTATGATCGGGTCCCTTATGTACTTAACCTCAAGTAGACCGGACATTGTGCACGCTACTTGTTTATGTGCTCGGTACCAGGCTAAGCCAACCGAGAAGCACCTCAAGGAGGTTAAAAGGATCTTTCGTTATCTCCGGGGAACCATTCACATGGGTCTCTGGTATACGAAGGATTCTAGTTTTAATCTAACTGGTTTTTCAGATGCTGACCATGCAGGGTGTCATGATACATTCAAAAGCACTTCCAGTGGAGCACAATTCTTAGGCGAGAAGCTAGTAAGCTGGTCATCAAGAAAACAAGACTGTACGGCATTGTCTACCGCGGAAGCAGAATATGTGTCTCTATCCGTGTGTAGTGCTCAAGTTCTTTGGATGAGAACACAACTCACGTATTATGGCTTTTACTTTAATAAAGTTCCTATTTATTGTGATTCACAATCAACCATAGCCATATCCTGTAACCCGGTCCAACACTCCAAGACCAAGCACGTAGCTGTCCGATTCCATTTCATAAAGGAGCATGTGGAAAGAGGAACGATAGAACTGTTTTTTGTCAAGACGCACTACCAACTAGCCGACATCTTCACCAAAGCTCTTTCTCAAGACAAATTTGAATTCTTGGTTCGTCGACTTGGTATGCGTAGTTTCACTCCTGATGAACTTGAACGTCTTGCACATTAGCCGTAACCTTGTATATATCTATCAGAAAATCAAAATACAAAATATAAAACCTATAAAACAAAATAAAAAATGAGAAAATCTTTCAAAATACCAAAAATATTCTCCTTCGACATGTCTCTCAGCATCGATAATATGGACGTACTTAGAAATGTTGTTCAATAACGAGAAAGGTACGTACATAAAGTTCGAATGAGAGTTCAAATGTTTTCAAAACATGTCTTTTCTATTTTTATTCTCATAATGTCTTATAGTCACATGTCAGACTATAACCCGGTCCCTAAATAAAGGAAAGTCTTTGACTTATCCTCAACAACGAGAAATTCGTTTTTCTCGGTCATGAGCTTATATCAAAACATTCAAAGTTTCAAGCTCATGAACACAATTTTTCTCGGACTTTTGAGCACAATTTTTCAATATATTTCAATACAATGTGCTCATATACTCCCCTATTTAAATAGAATCTCTTTTCGAGGGGGAGTATAATGATTTCATAAACATTTGTTCCAAAGTTTCATGACACATTATTCTCTCCATGTCTTATCACTAGTTTGAAAAAAATTTCAATTTCATGCAATTTTCGAGGGGGAGAATAGTGATAAAAAATGTGATCAAAATGTTTTATTTTGGATAAGATCTTTGAGATAAGTGCTTTCTCGTCCTAACATGTGCAAAATGTTTACTTAAATTCTTTCGCATTTTGAAGCACATGTGTAGGGGGAGCATTTTTGGTGATTAAGAAAGTCTTTTCTGGTTACGATATCTATACATTCAACACAACTATTCATGACGATATTCGTGTCAAAAGGTGGTTAGGTATTCGTCCTATGATCCAACCAGAACCAGAGGGATCTTCCTAGGGACTATCCATTAGAACTTAGAAGTCCTTAGGAAAGATGGAGTAGTTGAGCGTACGGGAAAAATGTCGACCAAGTACTGAAGCTAGCACTGGAATAATCACAACAAGGTGCTAGTTATGACGTATTGGTAAGCATTGAAGGGGTTGAAGAATTAAAAAGAAATGTAAGGGTAAAGGGTGAAAAGAAATAGCCCTTCATACAACTTAGGCAGAAACCGGGTCAATACATCTACTATCAGAATCACGTTGATGATTTCTGGTATTGAAGACAAAGCATCATGGACCCAGTGATGCAAAGCACAACCCTTCCTAGCCTACTCAAGCTTCTCTCAAAAGAAGTTAGTTTTATTGTCACGGAGTTCAACTCATTTCTATCAACTTTCTCACTCCGAGATAGTAGATATTGAATAGGTGGCAGTCTGCTCCAGCCTCCGATCACCAAATAAACGTGCACTTATAGAGTCTAGAGCCAACCAGATTCATCAAAAATCTCATTAGGACACTTATTCCATAGATCAATTGTTGTTCATCATTAGAACACATGCTATAATTTACAGAGTCCTACGCTCTATCCTTGTGGTATTGCTAGAACATTCAGAGTGATACTCTTTAGTATTCACAGTGATGAATGGAATTCCTTCAAGTGGTAACATCAAACAGCATTGCGGTAGGTCATATGTACGATTCAGTTTGAATTAAAAATATGCTACTAGAAAGCAACAGTGGTTTGATTCTTAATTGATTCAAACTCGTTCCAGGTCTCTACGCAATATCTTTATGATCTTGCCAGAACATTCAAAGTAATAGTTTTCCAATGGCCGACGATCAATCAATGTGGGCAGCCAACCGAGTAGTAGCACCTACCCCCGAGGCTGCTATTGTTCAAGTTGAGCTTGGAGAAAACTTTACCCTGAAAGGTCATCACCTTTCAATGATCAAAGACCGCCAATTTGATGGTCGTGCGAGAGCCGATCCGCATAGGCACATATCCGAATTCATAGAAATATGTGGCATGTTCCGTTATGGAGCCGACGTCAATGTAGACGCCATAAAACTCAAACTCTTCCCATCATCTCTATCCGGAGATGCAAGAGTTTGGTACAACGAGTTGACCCCCAGAACCATTGAAACATGGGAACAAATGAGAACCGCTTTTGTTAGCCGTTTCTTTCCACCCGCCATGTACGAAAGACTCATGGGACAAATCCGAGGTTTCGCCCAACTTCCACAAGAAACACTCATTGATGCGTGGAATCGAATGAAAGACCTACATCGTAGTTTTCATGGACATGGTTTACTAAAAGGAACCATCATCCAAATCTTTTATCATGGTCTCAATGAACCGACGGAAGCAATCCTTGACGCTGGTGGACTCTTTCTTTATAAGACTCCCAACGAAGCATATCAATTGCTCGAGGACCGAGTTCTCTTAAAACTCGATTGGTCCAAAGATAACCGAACCAAACCTTTCAAGAAAACCGTTGCTTTCGTTGAAAGTGATGAAAATTCCAAACTCATGGAGAAGATGGACGCTCTCACATCTAAATTCGACTCGCAATTCAAAACCATCAAAGACGAAATGAAGGAGATGTGAGGCGAATGTACTCTTTGCGGAGGACCACACCCATCCACGGCGTGTTTTGATACACCAACAAGAGAACCGCCACAAGAAGCAAACTACGCCCAAGGAGGATACCGAGGAAGTGGTTATCGAGGTAACTACTACGGTAGAAATTCCGGCATATGGCGTGAGTATCCAAAAACGAAAATCGTAGTTCACAACCTCGTGAGAACGATAATTCCGGTCCATCAAACGAATAGAAACCCGAAGAGTCGACCCTAGAGAAAACGTTGTTAGCTTTCATAGAATCTCAAAAATCGACAAACACGTTCATTAAGAACCAATTCTTCGATCTCAAAGCCAACTTTGAAAGAGGACAAAGACACCACACCGTAACCATTAATGATCTCAAAACCAAACTCGATGGAATCACCTATCAATTAGCCAATCGACCAAGTGGCTTGCTACCAAGCAACACTCAAAAAAACCCAAAACCATCTATGGATAAACCATACCGCCCACCACCCGCCCGTAATGAACATGTGAATGTCGTATTCACAAGAAGTGGGCTAAGTTATGATCCACCACAAAACCCGAACACCAATGCTCCCACTTTCGCCGATGAAAGTGAAGACGAGGCCCATGAGCCCGAGAAGGAAGAAACCGTTCCTCCTTCCAAACCCAAGCCAAAACAAACTGCACCCATTTCAATACCAACACCGAAGGCGTATACACCAAAAATTCCGTATCCTCAACGCCTACGAAAAGAAAAGATGGAGGCTCGTAATGCCAAATTCCTTAAGATGATCAAGGAAGTTAAGATCAACGTTCCACTTGTTGATATCTTAACCGGCATGCCCAACTATGGGAAATTCCTCAAAGATCTTGTGAGCAACCATAGTGAGACGGAGCAAATCTCTGCTGCGTTTCTAAATGAAGAATGTTCTGCAGCCTTGCAAAGCAAACTTCCACCAAAGCTCGGAGATCTGGGAAGCTTTCTCATACCATGCACCCTAAAAAACGATGTCGAATGTCACGCCTTGGCCGATTTAGGCGCAAGTATCAATCTTATTCCATACTCATTATGCAAGAATCTTTCAAACAATACTTTGAAACCTACGAGTATGAGTATACGTTTGGCTAACCACACCTACCAATATCCCATTGGGATATCCGAGAACATGCTTGTTCAAGTTGGCAAATTCCTATTTCCCGCCGACTTCGTAATCCTTGTGATGGAGGAAGACCATCAAGTCCCTCTAATTTTAGGATGACCATTCTTGCAAACCACCGATGCTATCATTCGTGTGAAGAATAAAGAACTCAACCTTGCAGTTGGTGACGATCGAGTCACATTCTTAGTTGATAAAGCTATGCAACACTCCTATTCTAATGATGACACATGCTTCTGCGTGGATGTTATCGATGAAGTAATGGAAGAAGAGTTGGACGCATTGCTTGATGACAACGCACCATTCCAAACAACTTCGGAAAAGATTAGCGATACCGATCGTGATCGTGAATTTGAAGAATTCACGGCCCTTGATTCTGAAGTAACTCTCGAAGAAGAGGAAAATAAGCCGTTTAAAGTTTTGCCTTTGAAATCGAACTTTATAGTTCACAAATCTATTCATGATCCACCGACGGATCTTGAGTTGAAACCTCTTCCCGAACATCTCGAGTACGCTTATCTAGAGAAGGATTCACTCCTTCCGGTGAATATCTCAGCTAAGCTCAAGGAAGATGAGAAGGAACGTCTCGCTTCTATGCTCAAAAACCACAAAGAAGCGTTTGCTTGGAAAACATTCGATATATCGGGTATTAGCCCATATTTTTGCAAACACAAGATCAATCTCGAAGACGATTCCAAACCCGTTATTGAGAGGCAACGTCGACTTAACCCAAACATGAAGGAGATAATAAAAGCCGAAATCATCAAACTCCTTGAGGCAGGAATCATATATGCCATAGAGGATAGTCCTTGGGTTAGTCCTATTCATTGCGTTCCTAAAAAAGGAGGAATGACTGTTGTGACCAACGAAAAAACGAACTTGTTCCTACAAGAACCGTTACCGGTGGGCGTGTGTGTATTGATTACCGCAAATTGAACGATGCCACACGAAAAGATCATTTTCCTTTACCATTCATAGACCAAATGTTGGAAAGACTAGCGGGGAACAAATTCTTTTGTTTTCTCGATGGCTTTTCCGGATATTTTCAAATACCTATCGAACCATCCGATCAAGACAAGACCACTTTTACGTGTCCTCATGGAACGTTCGCTTATAAACGTATGCCTTTTGGTCTTTACAATGCTCCTGCGACTTTTCAAAGGTGTATGATCGCAATCTTTCAAGACATGATCGAAGTATCCATGGAAGTTTTAATGGATGATTTCTCAGTCTTCGGAAACTTATTCGAGTCTTGCCTTTTTAACCTAGAGCGCATGCTCATCCGATGCAAACAAGCCCATCTCGTGCTCAATTGGGAGAAATGTCACTTTATGGCGACTGAAGGAATTATGCTTGGACATAAAGTCTCCAGAGCCGGATTGGAAGTAGACAAATCCAAGATCGAAATGATATTTAAATTACCACCACCCACTAACGTTAAAGTCGTTAGAAGTTTTCTAGTTCATGCGGGATTCTACCGCCGATTCATAAAAGATTTTTCCAAAATCGCTAGACCAATTCCAAAATCCTTGAAAAAGACATAGTCTTTGATTTCAATAAAGAATGCATAAAGGCATTTGACAAGCTTAAAGACAAGTTAACGAATGCACCGATCATGGTTTCACCGGATTGGTCGCGACCGTTTGAACTTATGTGTGATGCAAGCGATTTCGCTGTAGGAGCCGTATTAGGACAACGTGAAGGAAAACTTTTCCGTCCTATACACTTTGCGAGCAAAACTCTAAATAGCGCGCAACTCAACTATACAATCACTGAGAAAGAACTACTTGCCATAGTCTTTGCTTTCGACAAATTCCGATCCTATCTCGTGTTGTCAAAGACGATTGTATTCACCGATCATTCCGCGTTGAAATATCTATTCTCTAAACAAGATGCTAAAACACGTCTTATTAGATGGATTTTACTACTCCAAGAATTGACATCGAAAGTCAAAACAAGAAAGGAGCTGAAAACGTCGTAGCCGATCATTTGTCGCGACTTGAAAATCCAAACATGGAAGAGTTAAGGGACGAAGATATCGATGACTATTTTCCCGATGAAACTCTTATGAAAATCTCTAAGGATGAATATCCGTGGTTTGCAGATTTTGCAAATTATCTCGTTGGAAGAATTCTAAGAAAAGGTTTAACCTATCACCAACGATGTAAATTATTTTCCTACCTAAAACACTATTTCTGGGAAGATCCCTGTCTTCTCAAAGTATGCTCCGATGGCATGATTAGGAGATGTGTTTACGGCACGGAAACAAGAAAGATCCTTGATGAATGTCATCATGGCCCTACTGGGGGACATTATGGTCCTTCAACCACCGTGAAAAAAGTCTTCGATGCTGCTTTTTATTGGCCAACAATTTTTAAAGAGGCCTACTCTAGTCGAAAATTGTGATGCTTGCCAACATACTGGTAGCCTCTCACGAAGAGACGAAATGCCTCAAAACAGCATCCAAGTTAACGAAATATTTGACATATGGGGAATTGATTTCATGGGACCCTTTCCCAAATCCCATAAGTTCGAATATATCTTAGTCGCTATTGCTTACGTGTCCAAATGGGCAGAAGCCGAGGCTTTACCCACAAATGATTCAAGAGCCATAATCAACTTTCTGAAAAAACTCTTCTGTCGCTATGGAATGTCGAAAGCTTTAATTAGTGATCGAGGTTCCCATTTTTGCAACAAACAAATGGAGAGAATCTTAAAGCGTTATGGAGTCACCCATCGCTTTGCAACCGCGTATCATCCACAAACGAGTGGACAAGTTGAAAATACCAATAGAGCTTTAAAACGAATACTCGAAAAAACGGTTAAGGACAATCCTTCCGTTTGGTCAAGGAAACTTGAAGACGCTCTATGGGCTTTTCGAACAGCTTATAAGACACCAATTGGCACAACACCTTATCGTTTATTGTAGATAAATCGTGCTATTTGCCCTTCGAAATCAAGCACCGTGCTTATTGGGCATTGAGAAGCTGTAATCCTGATCTCAAAATTGCTGGAGAAAACCGATTCTTGCAACTGCATGAACTCGATGAATTAAGACTCCAAGCTTATGAGAATTCGAAATTGTACAAAGCACGTACCAAAGCTTATCACGACAAGAAACTTCGAATCCGAAAAGAATTCAAGAAAGGAGATAAAGTTCTCTTGTTTAATATGCGCTATAAATTCAAAGCCCCCAATCTTAAACAAAAGTGGTACGGTCCTTTTATAGTAAAACATGGATACCCGTCCGGTTATGTTGAATTGTATGACAAGGGTGGAGGAAGCTTCATTGTTAATGGACACCGTGTTAAACTATACCATGAAGAGTGGAGTGAACATTTCCCGCTCAAAGAAAATAAAGAAAACTAAAAAGAAATACGAGTCTGGCTGATGACTTAATAATAAAAAAATAAGCGCTTCTAGGGAGGCAACCCGTGTGTTTTTAAAATTTTAAGTTTTTAAAGTGTGATTTTCCTTTTTAAAATAAATTCATGCTTACACCCCACAATTTTTAGCCAATGTTTTGCTTAAGTGTGAGGGGGTGTAGCATGTGTCGGTTTTATAAAAAAACATATAAAAACCAAAAAATAGAGTGTTTTTCCGTATTTTTGTGTGTTTTATTTTTTGTAGGTACCGTAAGTTGAAGGCGAAAACAAAACTCTTGTATGATGCATGATATGCCCGTGATTCTGGTTTTTGTCTCATTCCCTTGCTTTTGTTCAGTTTTATCACATTGAGGACAGTGCTAAACTTAAGTGTGAGGGGGTTGTAGGGAAATCGAGAAAAAGATGCTTAATTGCCATATTTTTGGGCTATTTTAAAATTTTGTTCTTGTTTTGCCCTCGTAAATAAAAAGTTTCAAGCAATGTTTATAAATAATTAAGAAGTTATCCAATTGGTAATTTTTGAAAATTTGAGATAGATTTTTGTGTCAAAATTACCCAAGTCAAAGTCTCATATAATAGTAGAAGAAAAATCCAAAAAAATTAGGAGAAGGTTGCAAGCTCAATGTTTGTCAATACAACTTGAACTTTGCAAATATGTTAATCCATGGCTAGGAGTTTTAGCCAAGAAAAAAAAGAAGAAAGAAAAAGTCAAAAAAGACAAATAAATAGCCAATGAGCTATAATGTTATGAAGTTGAAGGAAGAAAAAGAAATAAAAGGTATCGATTAGCCAATGTGCTAAGTCGTGATACATGTTGCTTCAATTCATATGTCATTAGTGTAGTATAGTCAGAAATAAAAGACTTTCTAGATTTTATGGGTATTGACTTTATATCTCAATTTTTCAACCTTAAAAAAACTTAACTCGATGAGTTTTATCGTGTACTTGTACTTGGTAGACTTGCATCGAATTTTTGTAAAGATAAATGTACCTTTGGATTTAATTTTCTTTTCTTCTTGCTTGAGGGCAAGTAAAACTTAAGTGTGAGGGGATTTGATAACGCCTAAATCCAACATGTTTTTAGGAGCGTTATCCGTACTTTTGTACATGTATATTGGTTAATTATATGATACTTTTGTGCATATTTGTGCCCAATTGTGTTTGCAAGTCTTTGTGTAGCCAATTGAAGGAATGGAGTATAAAACAACATAAAAGTAAAGAATTGTACGAGTACGAAGAATCCTAGTTAAGTTCAAGACCCGTGTACAAGTTACAAGCCTTTAAAGATTAATTCCGGGTGCAAGAACATGTATTTCCAAGGTGCAAATAAAGATATTCAGCATGAAAGTTGCCACCATCACATGGGAGTTGATTTTCCTCCATCATAGCTCATGTTGCCTCCATCATAGCTCATGTTGCCTCCATCATGAGTGAAGTTACCACCAACATTTGTCTAGGCAGAATTGTGTCTACATTCATGCAAGATCATACAAGAAGTTTCTAGACTTGCTTTGGCTCCAAGCACTTCCCTTTGGCTCCAAGTATTTGTCTTTGGCTCCAATCCATGCATTCACTCCATGCCATCAACTTTGCCTATAAATAAGACCCTTGGGGTCATGTAATCATATGCCTTTCATATATCTTTAACACATCTATCAATATCTCTTAATACTTTTCAATCATCTTCTCATTACTACATCAAATAAACTCTCTCATCCTTGTCCAAACTCCCATTCCCGGATTTGAACAAGGTGGTGCTAGAAAAGTCAATTTTTGAGTCCAATAAGCAAAGTTATCATCACGAAACTCTTAGGGATCATTATCCTAATCATTAGTAACATTTTTCCACTTTGTAAGACTCTTGATTATGACTTATAATACTTTTATTTCTGAGTTTATTTCATCATTTGTTGTGAGTAGCTAAGTTTCATTCTACACTTGGTAGGATGATGTTTGTAGTATGAAGTGGTGGTTGTGATTGTGATTTATGTTTAATTCAATGTCAAGCTTTCCTATGATCCATTGATATTTATGTTTCATGTGACAATTTCTATCAAAACTTAATTTGTTGGTAAAGATTTCATAGGTCGAAAGGGTTATTTTCTATCAACAAGTCGTAGCCGGTTTGTCTATGATTGACTATCTTTTGTATTGATCATTTCTTAAGAAGTTTTGATTATCAAGAAACATAATTATAAGTGTTATCAAATTCGTGAAACGACCGTGAATCGAATGTGTTGAAATTGGATTAAGTCTTGAATTGAGTGATTGAGACTAATGCTTGTTTTCTTTAACCAAGGTCTTGACGAAGATTAAAGCTTTTGAAAACAATAGATTGGATTATCCATCTGGTTATCATAATCATATATGTTAACGTGTCATCACAATCATACTACAACGAATGCTCAAACTAGTCTTTACCAAGTGTACCTTTAATCATATTATTAATCTCATCATTTTACTTGTTATTTGCTTGTTTACAATTGCTACAATCAACGATTATAGTTTCATTTTAGAATAATAATAGGTTTTCCAAATCCCCGAGAACGATATCGGTATTACCACATAAAAGCTATACACAAACGAAAGGGTTATACTTGCCCATGCGTTTTTAGTCAATCCAGTAATTCGTGTTTATAAATTTAAAACTTGTTACTAACCCCACGCATCAATGTTACCGAGTTAGGAGGAAATGTTCAAAGACATTTCGTCCGTGTCTATATATGTTGCAGCATATCAAGAAGGTGGCGTAGCTATGTACTAACCGAAGTCGTCTTCACATGTTCATACTAAAAGTTAAAGACTTTCGCTACTCTGATAATCAATGGATACCTCAAGTCTAACTACAACTACATACGTATGGGAGATTGTTAGCCTTTCGAAATCAACAACGTATGAACATGTAGATTCAGAAGTCACAAGAGCACAAGATGGCGATAAACAAGATTCCTAAGAATGTAATGGGTCATCTTTGTCACAAGAGCACAAGATGAAGACTATCAAGGATAGATTAAAGATCTCAAGCACTCAAAGTCAAATGACAAAGGATCAAGATAAAGATCACAAAAGCATGAAGGAACAAGACGTTACAAACAAGATCAAGACCAAGATACAAGACCTAAGAAGGAAGATCACCTCCACAAGAATGTATTCACTCAATCATCTTATGTATTTAAAGATGACCGATACATTGAAGGAGATTGTTAGCCATATATTTTATATAGTCGAACCAAATGTAATAGGTCATCTTAATCGTTAAAGGTCTTGTATAGTAATAGGCTAGTCGGGATAACCGGGCTTGGACTTTAAGCTAATATTGTATAAGTTAGGGGCTTTATGCCCAAGTGTAAGCCAAGCCCGGCCCAAGGAAACAAGCCCACTAGCCCACCAAGCTCGTAGGTATGTAAACCCTCTTCCATGTGTGGAAGAGGGTGTTGGTCATTATTACTTTCTCTCTCTAAAGTATTTTACCTTCCATCATTCTCTCTTGTTTCTCTCGCTACTTTCTTCTCTTTCTCTCTATAGATCTAATCTAGATCCTGTGTTATGGATTGATTTGGGATTAACACTCCATAAATGTGATCATTTAGGAATTATCATGGCATGGTCATTTTTGGTGGGGCTTACATAAACAAGGCCAAAAAAGTATGTGGAGTACTTAAAAATCCGATAAACGTATACCAGGGTCAAAGATAGCGTCTTCGTTTTCAGATGAAAGACGAAACAACGCTACTCTAACTGGTAGCAAAACCCCAAAGGGTTTGAAGAAAATAGATAAGAAGTAGAAGGGTGGGGCAAAAGATTGAGCTACTCAAGGTAGACTCACACCAAGCATATGAAAGGATTTTCCTTTTATTGCATCGGTGGAAGACCGAGATTTCCCTAAAAATGCGATTTCGGGATCGAATATCTCATCCTCGCTAGTAAAGTGTGAAGAAACATAAGGGGCTTACCCACACAAAGCATCGTCAAAAGGAGTAGACGAGCTTGTATCACTCAAAACACGCAGTGATGACGGAATTAAAAAGGTAGGAACATCATTCAAATTAAATTTAAAATCGTTTCCTTTTTCATCATTCAAAAACTCTTTATGAAAAACCGATTTGATTATGTCGAAAATATTTGGCATTTCAAAATCAATATTAGTCACGCTAAAAATCATCACATTTAAGTCGCGGGTGGGAGGGGGTTGTACAAATTCTCAAAACGATAACAAAAAATTCACCACCCTCGGGGTCTACATAAACGTCATCCTCCACAAGATCGTTAATCTCATCGATTTCTTCATCGTAGATAGGCTCGTCAAACCAAGGTTTGTCGTTCCCTTCATGAATGATTTTCGAAACTCTCTCGAAGAGATCACGATCAAGTACGAAACCATCATTCTTTGGTGGGGATTGTTGATAAGTTAAATCCTCGCGAATATGGTTTACGTCATTCTCATTTGAGGAGTGTTGATTAGGTAACTCCTCGGGAATGGGATTTTGGGTCACGTGAGTTGGCTCGTCATTAAAAATAAGACGCTCCAACTCATCAAGTTCGGCCTCGCGATTGGTAAAATCTACCTCACTTGGTGGAAGTGGAGGTATAAGAGCTAGCTCTCGTTCGATAATTTCCTCAATCTCGGGATCAAATTCATAATCATCACACTTCCCATGTGAAGAGGTCTTTTTGGGAGAATCCTCAAAAATGGTATGTGGATTACGAAGTATGTGATCAATTTCGGCAAAATCGCCATCATCATCAAAGAAATAGTCGATGTGAGCAATCACAACCATGGTCTTACAAGTCAATTGACTACGCTTAGGCGACTCTTCAATGATAAGCGGATCGGTGTCGATAAAACCTTTCAGCTCAATAGATAATGGGCTCGGAGGTGGAGGCACTTTGATGGAATTAGAAGTTGAAGCCTCAAAGATGTGGTCCTTCGAAGGTGGTGATAAGGAGTCCATTTTGGTCACTGTCGTGATGGAACTAACGTCTTCCTTCGGAATTGTTTGTTCACTTGTTTCGCCGAATACATCCCAAAATGATTTTTCATTCATACATTTGCTTAAACCTTTTTCAAGTAAGTAAACATATTCTTTATCATTAAAATCTTCATCTCAAAAACCGTTCTTTTTTAATTCTTTCAAAACATGTATCAAGCCTCATTTTTTCCGCTAAGGTAAAAATTTTGAAATCACTTTTTGCAAAATCGGTTTTGGTTTGATCATTTTGAATTTGGGATCTACTCGCGAAAAATTCCATTTCATCCTCCCCATATTTCATATCATTTTACCTCCGTGAACGTCGTTTATGGCACGAGAAGTCGACAAAAAGTGTCTACCTAAAATGATAGGGCACTTAGGCTCATACTCGTAGTCGAAAATGACGAAGTCCGTGGGAAAAGTGAAATTTCTAATCTTAACATAGACATCCTTGGCAATACCAATTGGTGTAAGTGGTGTACAATTTGCTAGCTCGATTGTCATGTTTGTGGGGATAAGGTTAGGCAATCTCATAAAATTCTAATGAGAAAGAGCCATGAGATTAATGCTAGCACCTAAATCGGCAAGTGTCGTACATCCATCAATCATGGAAAAATCACAAGGTAGTAGAAATTGGCCTAGATCCTCTTCCTTTCTCGGCATATGCCTTTTAGTGTTTTTTTAGAAGGATCGAAGCACAAACTTCTTCAAAGTGAACTTTGGTAAGGTCGATAAAACTCTCTTTTTGAACCGTGGATGGAATTTGAGGTACACGAGGGTGTGCACTCTTTTCCTTGGCCACCACGTTCATTCCTTCGACTTTAGAACATGAAGGCGTTTTAGAAGTCGAGGGTTAAGACGAATGCACAACTCTAAAACCATCAAGGTTTTGGGGAATCATACGTCCTATTCCATTATACGATGTAGCGACTTTGACGTGTTCCTTCTGATTAACCACGGTGTTGCTTGGTAACGCACTCGAAGACGAACTCGATTGATTGCTCATAATTTCCGAAAACATCTTTTAATCTCATTTTGACCTTGTTCAATTTTATTATTTTGACCTTTCAAATTATTGGAAAATTTGTTTTTCAAAGTGTCAATTTGTCCCTCTAATCATCTCATATTAGCCTCATTCATTTTCATATATTCTTGAAACTCGTTTGACGAACTATTGTTTCTTGAAACTCCCTTGATTACGATTATTTCTTTGAAAATTCCCTTGATTTCCACATGAATAATTGTTTCCTTCATTGTTGTTTTGAAAATTCGAGTTTTGGTTGTTGTTATCTCTATTATTAAATCCTTGTTGATCTTTTCCTTGAAAATTGTTACGTTGAAAATTGTTGCCTTGATTATAATTCGCTTGTTGTGATGGACCCGCGTTATTTTGATTTTGATTTTGAAAATTACCATTTAACGCATTTACATTCGACGTTTGGAAATCCGTAGCCACACGCTCGTAATAATTATGAGGTCCACCACATAACGTACACGAAGCCTCAACCTCTTTCACCGTAGCGGGAGCATTGTTGTTTTTCACCTCGATTAAAAACGACATAAAAGCATTCGTCAATTTGTCGACTTTCGCATCAACTCTCTCAATATCGTGATTAGAATACTAATATTGCCGATATTGGCAACACTCAGTGTGTTACAGAGTTGGTAAACCTTGGATTGATTGTTGATAATCAATAAAGCTTCCCTAGGAGTTTTACACAAAAAGTTACCGCCCGCGGCGGAATTTAACGAATCTTGCTCTTGAAAATTAAGATCGTTATAAAAAGTATCGATTTGGTGTAACTCGGAAAAACTGTAGTGAGGACATTGCCTAAGCAATTCCTTAAAACGATCCAACGTGTCTCTAAACGACTCATTTGGTTTTTGTTCGAACCTCATGATCTCGTTTTTGAAAAACGTGGTCTTAGACAGCGGAAAGAAATGATTAACGAATTTAGAAACGAGATACTTCCACGTAATTATGGAATTAGGTGGTTCTTTCTCGTACCAATCCTTGGCGGCACCATCGAGCGAGTACGGAAAAAGCATAAACTTAATGACATCGGTGTCAACGTTCTTAAACTTGCTCGTGGCTAAAAGACGATCAAAATTCTGAATGTGATCGTGAGGATTATCCGCTTCACGACCCATAAACGTTGTTTCTTGAATCAAAGATAGCCTTCCGCTTTTTATTTCAAAATTCTCCGCTTTGATTGTGGAAATTACGATCGGTTCTCCATAACCATCGGTAGGTGCTTGGAGCAACTCCATCATCGTACGATTCTCGGCCATCTCGTCTCTAGTTTCGACAACGATATTTGGAACGTCGTTTCTAAATTACGTGTTCGTTGTCGATTCCATCGATTTCAATTACGTTGATTCAAAACGTCGCTAGAATTAGAATAATCGTTCGATCGAGTGCGCATGCACTAAACGTATAATTGGAGGGGGGGGGGGTAGCAAAGAAGATTCTTTTTGGGGTTTTTAAAATTTTCATTTTTTTTTTGTTTTTGATTGTTTTTTATTTTTTTTGGATTTTTGGTGTATTACATAGAGATTAATCCACAAAAACTTATCCAATAATCAAAGTCTTGATTAATGAATCCAAGAAGAGTGAAAGTAATTACGTGAATTAAAAACCTTCGTTCGACTTTGAAACATTGGCGGAACGCCAAAACATTTTGAGGGTTCATTAATTAAAGATCACAAACATAGATTTATGATACTTGAGTGGCAAACCCTTAATCAATCATCAGTAAATTAATACGCACAAGCGAGCGGAGAAAACGAGGCGGCTTGAAGCACTTAAGAGCCTTTTTTCCTTAGGTCGTGAAATACAGCCGCCTTATGCCCACCTTATAATTTGTATCAATTGAGATTAAATCAACTAAGAGTATTTATCTATTTTGCCTTTGATTTTTGTTTGAATTTGATACGCTTAATAATGACCAGAACGCCCACTATTAAGGTGCGATTTCTCGCGTATTTGGATAACTACTGTTTATTAATTGTACTACATAAATATAATATATTATTCACACAAAAAAAAGAAAACAATAAAATGAAAAAGATTTGTGTGTTAATTGAGGAACAATTAAACACGATTTATTGTATATATATAATATAGTAAAAAATAAAAACGAGTATGTACGATATATACGCTTTCCCAAAAAGGAAAGTAAAAAACGTACTACTCACACAAATACGATATATATAGGCACTAAACACACCTCCCCAGTAGCGGAGCCAAAAATTGATGTAGTATTTTGTAATTACTTTAGGAAAAACAAGTATAAATGAAGTATTGGTCGATACGATTTAAGAAAACCGTATTGATCGACAAATGAGTTCGTTCCTCAAGAGAGTTGTTCGTGTTTAACGCCAAAAATGATATTACGTATTTGGATTAGTAATATTTGGAATAAAGAGAGAAAATTAAATGACGAGTTACGCTACGATTGAACTACGGCGAAAATAAAACGTAAAATGTACAAACGCGACAAAATTAAAAGTTTAAACTAAAAATTAATTAAAAACCAAATAAATCCTAAATAATATAAATAAGAATAAACATTTAATAAAACTATTTTAAAACTTATTATCAATTTAATATTTAATTTTAAATGTTAATTAAAGCCCTAAAATTAAATAAAATCAAAAAAAGTCCAAAATATGATTTTATCAAATTGAAATCTTACTTATATTATTTTATAACTAAAAAGTATTTTTATAAAATCTTTAAAACTAATTTTCTATTTGTTAATATTAAAATAATCCTAAATAATAATAAAATAATGGAAAAATTATTAAAACTTTTTTGAAAACTCTATTTTAACTAAACTAAGCTAGGAAAAATAAAGATGCAAGAAAAAAGTGAAATAAACCCTAATAAGACAGAAACAGAAAATCTGAAAGTGACATGTTTTGTCTTATAGCTAACAGTGGCAACTTAGGTCAGTCAGTGGGAACTTGGTTCCCACTGCTTGTTCACAGAAACAGAAAAAGGGTGTTTTGAGGCCGTTCTAGGTTGTTTGTTGGGCACAATAGGCACCCCACAACCAGTTGGGTTGTGGAGAGTCACACAAACTCACAAAAACAAGCACAATAAACACCACAATCCAACAATATCACCAACTGTTACAGAAATATGAGGTCTGTGGGGGGTTTTAAGGCTAACAGTGAGCTTTCTTGCTATTTTTGAGCCACCAAAAGCTAAGCAAACTATAAGACCAGCTAATGGACCTCTAGCCCTACCCCTAGACTACTAGTGAATCCAAAAATTAAGCCTAAAAACCAAAAATAAGTCCCTAGAAACTACTGGTGTAGATGGTAGGCAGAAAGTGAAGGTTACTGGTGTGTTTGACACACCAGTGAGTTTTTCTGAACTCTAAACTCCACCAAAGAGCACCAATCATAAAAATAACAATGACCATACCAAAATCTACCCTATATCTAATAGCTTTCCAAGATGAACACACCAAAACACAAAAATAAACCTATAAAGGCCTACTGATTGAACTTGACTGTATTTATGCAGTTTTTATCAAGAAAACTTTTTAACTTGCTGCATTAAAACTCTAAACAACCACTAACCTAAAGCTTACCAAATACCAACTTATCTAGTTTAAAGGGGTTTGTTTGAGCACAACTTGTAGCCCACTGTTGTACCAACTGTGCACTTGACAATAGACCCAAACACCCCTTAACATTGGCTGGAAGAAAATTTTGCAAAAGAAATTTGATTTTTTCCTATCTTAAGCAAACCAATACCCAAAACATGCAAGAAAGAAACAAAAGGACTATCTAACTAGAAAAAAACAGATAAAAACCTTTTCATTCACAAATCACAAAGACCCTAAAACTAAGCAGGATGTAGTGGGTTCAAGCTTGTACCTGCTTGGTTTACATCCAAACCAAGCCATGTCCTGCTGATGCCATCACCATATTTAGCTAGCTTTTTGTATTTTGGCTTATAATGAAGAAGAAAGTAGGTTATAAAAGGGTGGACAATATCTTCTTAGAATAATCTCAAAAACTTAAGATTCTTTGTACCTTCACACACTAAACAAGAGATTTTAAGTAGACACAAACTTGTATAAGCTTGTTGTCAATCAAGCTTATACAAGCTTGAGGATTTGCTATTATAGCTAGTCTAGTCTAAACGTGTGTGACTATGATAACTAATGGGAATTCTTAAATGTCGTCACATAAAGTGAGTTTCCAACAAAGCTGTTGCTACAGTAACCACAAATAAGACAGGAAAAAAATGATAGATTCTTGAAAACCTTGAATAAAAAGTTTTGCAAGAAAAATTAAAATAAAAATTGATCAACCAAATTTAACAAGCCACATAAACCTTTATGACTTTTATTTGTCAGATCAAGGTCATAAAAACCTTATATGTCTTGGGTATCAAAAATTAATTTGCCAAAGATTTTGGAAGAAAAATTAATTTTGATAATTCTAAACTAACATTTGCTTGAAAATAAAATGATTTAACTAAGACAATGGAAACAAATGGAACTCTGAATTGAAGGCCAAATTTTGACTTTAACCATTCTTAAAAATTGGGTTACAAAGACTGGAACAGGAAAAGAAGACACCAGTCGTCTCCTTTTTATACTACAAACAAGAATGATCTAGAATGAAAGTAATAAGCATAAAGCTTAGTTATGTAATTGCCCTAGAGTTCTCTTTGAATTCTCTAGTCAAAATTTCACATGTGACGTGCCAGTTGGTCAAGATGCATCCTATCCATCAATTTGGGTGTGGGGATGAAGCAATAATCATGAGCTGTAGATCTTGTCTCATCCTTGAGTTTTGGTGACAAAGATGTGTGTAGGGGAGGGTCAAAGAGACCACATAGGATGGCTGGGACTAGGTTTGAGCACGTGAGAGAGTTCACAATACCTCCAATATCAGTCGGGATTAGTTGGTGGGTCAATTTACGGTTTTGAAACAAATGGTGACTAGGGTTCTTGAGTTGAGGATTAGGGATGATGATATACATAATCTGTTTCCCCCGTGTTTTAATTATTATTTATCCAGTTTAAAAAATATTAAGTGAGGTGACATGTTTAGGAGATTGGGCCGGGTATTTTAGGTTCGCGGGTTAGGGTAGAGTTAATGGGTTGGACTGATGGGTTTTAGTTAGGCTTAGGACAGGTTTTGACAGGGTTTTGGTTTAGAGAATGGCAAAAACAACCCCAGCAGTTGTAATGTTTTGGCAAATAGAGTATTAAAAACAAATCTTGACTATCCTTTGTTATCAACTATCATCCACTTGTCACTTTTGGCACCATTAATATATAAACTTTAGATAAGTACCAAAATGTGCAATAAATGCTTTCTTCAAGGTATTCATGTAAACTCTTGACATTTTAGGGATCAAATTATACTTTTAAAGTTTTACAAGGGTATAAAATGACAAGTCTTCAAAAGTTGATGGATCAATCTTGACAAATCTTCAAACTTCAAGGACTTCTTTGGAAATTCATGATTCAGGTCCGGTTCTTTGTGCGGCTTCATTTCCCGTGTTCTTTTTTGCTTGATTCTTGTGATCTTTTGTTGAATTCACGATATCCGTACCTAAAATACACAATGAACAAACCCAAGCATATTTTACGATATTTTATGACATTTTTGGACATTTTAAGCCCAATTTGGACGATGAGACTATGTATAAATGCAGTCTCATCAAACGCGTTTGTTGTGTACTGAGTAAAAGGGAATGGGTTTGGTAAGGGGTTTACGCATAGAACATTTGTGGACGCAAAAGGTTCACGTTCAGAGATGGGTTCTCAAGATTAAACATTCCCTCGGGTGTTGCCGGGGAGTTTGGGTTGCGGGTTCGTTGACGACATTTTGTGTTTTGAGGTGTTCTTTGAGACATGATTTGAAGGAAATGAAAGAGTAGTATATGTTTGATAATTGAATGTGTGAGGAAAAATGATAAGTAAAAGTATGAATTTATAGGAAAGTTTTAAATTAAATTTTTTTTATTTTTAATAATTAACCGTTCCAACGGTCAAATGATAAATATATACACAGTTTTGGATAACTCACCTCAGTGAAAACATGAAAACAACAAGCCCAAATCACGCGTGAATTTTTCGAGGGGAGTGATAACTCGCGCGTGAGTTACTCACCCACCTAGCAAACTCTGCCACTCTGTTTAGCCTTAGGACCGAACACTTTTTTATATTATATCCTAAGAAACTAAGTGCCCTATTATGTTTCAAACAAACTGGAAGATCGAATATTATTTAATGTTAGAAGGTATTGGCATTGAAGCTCAACATACAGAAAATGATTGTACTAAGTGGTGCGAAATAATAGTAGGAAACCAACAACGATTTACCCACATATCATGAAAACACGAGCAACGAAATCCATGCATGGTTCTCATCATCGATTCTCTCGCTGACCATACACGATAACCTCGTCTCCACAATACTCGTGTAAGGGTGATCAAAAGCCACATCCATTCATTTATTTAGAAGTGATTACGTTACAACACTTAAGGATTTGACATCCCTTCGTTTGTATTTTCGAGGAACACTGATGACGTTATGTTATATGTCAAATGTCTATTTTCAATGTTTTCAAAGACGGGGAAGCACCAAAGATTCCATTTGTGGATAACAACAATCTTTGGCTGGTCCAGGTTGCAAGCCAAGGCCTCTTCGTCAGAGCAGGTCTGACCCGAAACACTTTTAATCTATAAATATTTAGCAGTTGTGGTTACATATGTCGTACCGGGTGTCATAGATTGCTTATCAAAATTAGATTCTGCATCTTAAGAGCTCTAGGTGTCATGAACCAAAATCACCTCCTCACTTGGGCCCAACGGGGTGCCACGTCATTTGACACTCCCACTTACAAAAAAACTCTAGGTGTCATGAACCAAAATCACCTACTCATGTTATCACGATTTATTTGTATATCTATAATATAGTAAAAAATAAAAACGAGTATGTACGATATATACGCTTTCCCAAAAAGGAAAGTAAAAGACGTACTACTCACACAAATACGATATATATAGGCACTCAACACACCTCCCCGGTAGCGGAGTCAAAAATTGATGTAGTATTTTTGTAATTACTTTAGGAAAAGCAAGTATAAATGAAGTATTGGTCGATACGATTTAAGAAAACCGTAATGATCGACAAATGAGTTCGTTCCTCAAGAGAGTTGTTCGTGTTTAACGCCAAAAATGATATTACGTATTTGGATTAGTAACGTTTGGAATAAAGAGAGAAAAATAAATGACGAGTTACGCTACGATTAAACTACGGCGAAAATAAAACGTAAAATGTACAAACGCGACAAAATTAAAAGTTTAAACTAAAAATTAATTAAAAACCAAATAAATCCTAAATAATATAAATAAGAATAAACATTTAATAAAACTATTTTAAAACTTATTATCAATTTAATATTTAATTTTAAATGTTAATTAAAGCACTAAAATTAAATAAAATCAAAAAAAGTCCAAAATATGATTTTATCAAATAGAAATCTTACTTATATTATTTTATAACTAAAAAGTATTTTTATAAAATCTTTAAAACTAATTTTCTATTTTTAAATGACTAAAAACATTAATATTAAAATAATGGAAAAATTATTAAAACTTTTTTGAAAATTCTATTTTAACTAAACTAAGCTAGGAAAAATAAAGATGCAAGAAAGAAGTGAAATAAACCCTAATAAGACAGAAACAGAAAATCTGAAAGTGACATGTTTTGTCTTATAGCTAACAGTGGCAACTTTGGTCAGTCAGTGGGAACTTGGTTCCCACTGCTTGTTCACAGAAACGGAAAAAGGGTGTTTTGGAAGCCGTTCTAGGTTATTTGTTGGGCACAATAGGCACCCCGCAACCAGTTGGGTTGTGGGGAGTCACACAAACTCACAAAAACAAGCACAATAAACACCACAATCCAACAATATCACCAACTGTTACAGAAATATGAGGTCTATGGGGGTTTTAAGGCTAACAGTGAGCTTTCTTGCTATTTTTGAGCCACCAAAAGCTAACCAAACTTTAAGACCAGCTAATGGACCTCTAGCCCTACCCCTAGACTACTAGTGAATCCAAAAATTAAGCCTAAAAACCAAAAATAAGTCCCTAGAAACTACTGGTGTAGACGGTAGGCAGAAAGTGAAGGTTACTAATGTGTTTGACACACCAGTAAGTTTTTGTGAACTCTAAACTCCACCAAAGAGCACCAATCATAAAAATAACAATGACAATATCAAAATCTACCCTATATCTAATTACTTTCCAATATTAACACACCAAAACACCAAAATAACCTATAAAGGCCTACTGATTGAACTTGACTGTATTTATGCAATTTTTATCAAGAAAAATTTTTAACTTGCTGCATTAAAAATCTAAACAACCATTAACCTAAAGCTTACCAAAGCCCAACTTATCTAGTCCAAAGGGGTTTGTTTGAGCACAACTTGCAGCCCACTGTTGTACCAACTGTGCACTTGATAGTAGACCCAAACACCCATTAACATTGGCTGGAAGAAAATTTTGCAAAAGAAATTTGATTTTATCCTATCTTAAGCAAACCTATACCCAAAACATGCAAGAAAGAAACAAATAGGACTATCTAACTAGAAAAAAAGAACAGATAACAACCTTTTCATTCACAAAGACCCTAAAACTAAGCAGGATGTAGTGGGTTCAAGCTTGTACCTTCTTGGTTTACATCCAAACCAAGCCATGTCCTGCTGATGCCATCACCATATTTAGCTAGATTTTTGTATTTTTCCTTATGATGAAGAAGAAAGTAGGTTATAAAAGGGTGGACAATATCTTTTTAGAATAATCTCAAAAACTTATGATTCTTTGTACCTTCACACACTAAACAAGAGATTTTAAGTAGACACAAACTTGTATAAGCTTGGTGTCAATCAAGCTTATACAAGCTGTTGCTACAGTAACCATAAATAAGACAGAAAAATGACAGATTCTTGAAAACCTTGAATAAAAAGTTTTGAAAGAAAAATGAAAATAAAAAGAGATTAACCAAATTTAACAAGCCACATAAACCTTCATGACTTTATTTGTCAGATCAAGGTCATAAAAACCTTATATATCTTGGGTATCAAAAAATTAATTTGCCAAAGATTTTGGAAGAAAAAATAAATTTGATAATTCTAAACTAACATTTGCTTGAAAATAAAATGATTTAACTAAGACAATGGAAATAAATGGAACTCTGAATTGTAGGCCAAATTTTGACTTTAACCATTCTTAAAAATTAGGTTACAAAGACTGGAACAGGAAAAGAAGACACCAGTCGTCTCCTTTTTATACTACAAACAAGAATGATCTAGAATGAAAGTAATAAGCATAAAGCTTAGTTATGTAATTGCCCTTGAGTTCTCTTTGAATTCTCTAGTCAAAAGTTCACATGTGACGTGCCAGTTGGTCAAGATGCATCCTATCCATCAATTTGGGTGTGGGGATGAAG
This sequence comes from Glebionis coronaria, assembly GCA_025667525.1. NCBI lineage: Eukaryota > Viridiplantae > Streptophyta > Magnoliopsida > Asterales > Asteraceae > Glebionis > Glebionis coronaria. The sequence goes on from CM046881.1 coordinate 231,887,030, forward strand.
CAATAATCATGAGCTGTTGATCTTGTCTCATCTTTGGGTTTTGGTGACAAAGATGTGTGTAGGGGAGGGTCAGAGAGACCACATAGGATGGCTGGGTCTAGGTTTGAGCGCGTGAGAGAGTTCACAATACCTCCAATATCAATCTGGATTAGTCGGTGGATCAATTTAAGGTTTTGAAACAAATGGTGATTAGGGTTCTTGAGTTGAGGATTAGGGATGATGATATACATAATCTGTTTCCCCCGTATTTTAATTATTATTTATCCGGTTTAAAAAATATTAAGTGAGGTGACATGTTTAGGAGAATTGGGCCGGGTATTTTAGGTTCGTGGGTTAGGGTAGAGTTAATGGGTTGGACTGATGGGTTTTAGTTGGGCTTAGGACAGGTTTTTACAGGGTTTCGGTTTAGAGAATGGCAAAAACAACCCCAGCAGTTGTAATGTTTTGGCAAATAGAGTATTAACAGCAAATCTTGACTATCCTTTGTTATCAACTATCATCCACTTGTCACTTTTTGCACCATTATTTTATAAACTTTAGATAAGTACAAAAATGTGCAATAAATGCTTTCTTCAAGGGCTATTCATGTAAACTCTTGACATTTTAGGGATCAAATTATCTTTTTAGAGTTTTAAAAGGGTATAAAATGACAAGTCTTCAAAAGTTGAGGGATCAATCTTGACAAATCTTCAAACTTCAAGGACTTCTTTGGAAATTCATGATTCAGGTCCGGTTCTTTGTGCGGCTTAGTTTCCCGTGTTCGTTTTTGCTTGATTCTTGTGATCTTTTGTTGAATTCACGATATCCGTACTTAAAATACACAATGAACAAACCCAAGCATATTTTACGATATTTTATGACATTTTTGTACATTTTAAGCCCGATTTGGACGATGAGACTATGTATAAATGCAGTCTCCTCAAACGCGTTTGTTGTGTACTGAGTAAAAGGGAACGGGTTTGGTAAGGGGTTTGCGCATAGAACGTTTGTGGACGCAAAAGGTTCACGTTCAGAGATGGGTTCTCAAGATTGAACATTCCCTCGGGTGTTGCCGGGGAGTTTGGGTTGCGGGTTCGTTGACGACATTTTGTGTTTGAAAGTGTTCTTTGAGACATGATTTGAAGGAAATGAAAGAGTAGTATATGTTTGATAATTGAATGTGTGAGGAAAAATGATAAGTAAAAGTATGAATTTATAGGAAAGTTTTAAATTAATTTTTTTATATTTTTAATAATTAACCGTTCCAACGGTCGAATGATAAATATATACACAGTTTTGGATAACTCACCTCAGTGAAAACATGACAACAACAAGCCCAAATCACGCGTGAATTTTTCGAGGGGAGTGATAACTCGCGCGTGAGTTATTTACCCACCTAGCAAACTCTACCACTCTGTTTAGCCTTAGGACCGAACACTATTTTATATTATATCCTAAGAAACTAAGTGCCCTATTATGTTTCAAAGAAACTAGAAGATCGAATATTATTTAATGTTAGAAGGTATTAGCATTGAAGCTCAAAATACAGAAAATGATTGTACTAAGTGGTACGAAATAATAGTAGGAAACCAACAACGATTTACCAACATATCCTGAAAACACGAGCAACGAGATCCATGCATGGTGCTCATCATCGATTCTCTCGCTGACCATACACGATAACCTCGTCTCCACAATACTCGTGTAAGGGTGATCAAAAGCCACATCCATTCATTTATTTGGAAGTGATTACCTTACAACACTTAAGGATTTGACATCCGTTCGTTTGTGTTTTCGAGGAACACTGATGACGTTATGTTATATGTCAAATGTCTATTTTCAATGTTTTCAAAGACGGGGAAGCACCAAAGATTCCATTTGTGGAAAACAACAATCTTTGGTTGGTCCAGGTTGCAAGCCAAGGCCTCTTCGTTAGAGCAGGTCTGACCCAAAACACTTTTAATCTATAAATATTTAGCAGTTGTGGTTACATATGTCATACCGGGTGTCATAGATTGCTTATCAAAATTAGATTCTGCATCTTAAGAGCTCTAGGTGTCATGAACCAAAATCACCTCCTCACTTGGGCCCTACGGAGTGCCACGTCATTTAACACTCCCACTTACAAAAAAACTCTAGGTGTCATGAACCAAAATCACCTACTCATGTTATCACGATTTATTTGTATATCTATAATATAGTAAAAAATAAAAACGAGTATGTACGATATATACGCTTTCCCAAAAAGGAAAGTAAAAAACGTACTACTCACACAAATACGATATATATAGGCACTAAACACACCTCCCCGATAGCGGAGTCGAAAATTGATGTAGTATTTTTGTAATTACTTTGGGAAAAGCAAGTATAAATGAAGTATTGGTCGATACGATTTAAGAAAACCGTAATGATCGACAAATGAGTTCGTTCCTCAAGAGAGTTGTTCGTGTTTAACGCCAAAAATGATATTACGTATTTGGATTAGTAACGTTTGGAATAAAAAGAGAAAATTAGATGACGAGTTACGCTACGATTAAACTACGGCGAAAATAAAACGTAAAATGTACAAACGCGACAAAATTAAAAGTTTAAACTAAAAATTAATTAAAAACCAAATAAATCCTAAATAATATAAATAAGAATAAACATTTAATTAAAACTATTTTAAAACTTATTATCAATTTAATATTTAATATTAAATGTTAATTAAAGCACTAAAATTAAATAAAATCAAAAAAAGTCCAAAATATGATTTTATCAAATAGAAATCTTACTTATATTATTTTAAAACTAAAAAGTATTTTTATAAAATCTTTAAAACTAATTTTCTACTTTTAAATGACTAAAAAAATTAATATTAAAATAATGCTAAATAATAATAAAATAATGGAAAAATTATTAAAACTTTTTTAAAATTCTATTTTAACTAAACTAAGCTAGGAAAAATAAAGATGCAAGAAAAAAGTGAAATAAACCCTAATAAGACAGAAACAGAAAATCTAAAAGTGGCATGTTTTGTCTTATAGCTAACAGTGGCAACTTTGGTCAGTCAATGGGAACTTGGTTCCCACTGCTTGTTCACATAAACGGAAAAATGGTGTTTTGGAGGCCGTTCTAGGTTGTTTGCTGGGCACAATAGGCACCCCACAACCAGTTGGGTTGTGGGGAGTCACACAAACTCACAAAAACAAGCACAATAAACACCACAATCCAACAATATCACTAACTGTTACAGAAATATGAGGTCTGTGGGGGTTTTAAGGCTAACAATGAGCTTTCTTGCTATTTTTGAGCCACCAAAAGCTAACCAAACTATAAAACCAGCTAATGGACCTCTAGCCCTACCCCTAGACTACTAGTGAATCCAAAAATTAAGCCTAAAAACCAAAAATAAGTCCCTAGAAACTGTTGGTGTAGATGGTAGGCAGAAAGTGAAGGTTACTGGTGTGTTTGACACACCAGTAAGTTTTTGTGAACTCTAAACTCCGCCAAAGAAATAACAATGACAATATCAAAATCTACCCTATATCTAATAACTTTCCAATATTAACACACCAAAACACAAAAATAAACCTATAAAGGCCTACTGATTGAACTTGACTGTATTTATGCAATTTTTATCAAGAAAACTTTTTAACTTGCTGCATTAAAAATCTAAACAGCCACTAACCTAAAGCTTACCAAAGCCTAACTTATCCTATCTTAAGCAAACCAATACCCAAAACATGCAAGAAAGAAACAAATAGGACTATCTAACTAGAAAAAAGAACAGATGACAACCTTTTCATTCACAAATCACAAAGACCCTAAAACTAAGCAGGATGTAGTGGGTTCAAGCTTGTACCTGCTTGGTTTACATCCAAACCAAGACATGTCATGCTGATGCCATCACCATATTTAGCTAGCTTTTTGGATTTTGGCTTATGATGAAGAAGAAAGTAGGTTATAAAAGGGTGGACAATATCTTCTTAGAATAATCTCAAAAACTTATGATTCTTTGTACCTTCACACACTAAACAAGAGATTTTAAGTAGACACAAACTTGTATAATCTTGGTGTCAATCAAGCTTATACAAGTTGTTGCTACAATAACCACAAATAAGACAGAAAAAATGACAGATTCTTGAAAACCTTGAATAAAAAGTTTTGCCAGAAAAATGAAAATAAAAAGTGATTAACCAAATTTAAGAAGCCACATAAACCTTTATGACTTTTATTTTTCAGATCAAGGTCATAAAAACCTTTTATGTCTTGGGTATCAAAAAAATAATTTACCAAAGATTTTGGAAGAAAAATTAATTTTGATAATTCTAAACTAACATTTGCTTGAAAATAAAATGATTTAACTAAGACAATGGAAATAAATGGAACTCTGAATTGTAGGCCAAATTTTGACTTTAACCATTCTTAAAAGTTGGGTTACAAAGACTGGAACAGGAAAAGAAGACACCAGTCGTCTCCTTTTTATACTACAAACAAGAATGATCTAGAATGAAAGTAATAAGCATAAAGCTTAGTTATGTAATTGCCCTTGAGTTCTCTTTGAATTCTTTAGTCAAAAGTTCACATGTGACGTGCCAGTTGGTCAAGATGCATCCTATTCATCAATTTGGGTGTGGGGATGTGTCACACCCCACCATGGCAGAATATGGGGCGCGACGTATGTATATCATCACAACATGGCGTGTCTATAGAGATAACTATATGATATAAGAAATGTCATAAAAATGGTGACACGAAGGTCATGAAAATATCTCAACAAATGCAAGGGGTCTAGGTAAGTAAGTAACAGTCCTACTTCTTACCTAAGACAACAAATAACATACCAAAACAATCATATGTGTCACAGTATCACTTATTAAATAGAAAATAAAAACTAAGAAAGAAACGGGGATTCTCCTTCTATATGCATTCCTAAGCTTCTCCAATCCTAGCCACTTATGTTCTCATGCTTAACCAAATTATCACCTGAAAGAAACACTAAAACACGTCAACATAAAGTCGGTGAGAGTCATAGGTTTAGACTCCAACACTAAATCAGTTACAAGCTGTGAATAACGAACACAAATACAATAACATATGAACAATGTGTTACATGTATGCATCAACAACTATCAATTCAAGATCAAACATTTCAAACCAAAACCAAGGCCCACAGCCTTACCAAACATCATGGTACCATAGATGATCACACTATGTACCTATCCCAAGGCCACTACCTTGTCATTAACCATTGGTCCCATAGACGATCACGCTATGTACCTATCCCAAGGCCACTACCTTGTCATACATAAACAAGAACCACATAGCAGTTAAACACATAATGTACACACAAGTCCATCTCAAATCACAAACACATTCACATCATCAATTTAGAAAATCACTCAACAAAGTGTCTCTTCCATCCCATCTGGAAGTTAAAATCAATATTAAACATGGGACTATGAAACTCACCTGATAGCTACTTCACAAGTCCTCGCACTAGCAACAAGCTAACAAGCCAAAAACACGAAATCAATACACGAACCAATCACTAAGATGGTTCATCAACCTATGATGGACATCTAGTATATTCCCGTATAATTACCTCATTGTTAAGCTCTAATCACCCCATTAACCTTCCTTAACAAGTCCCAAACTTGGTTAAGTTTAGTAGCTATCTCGTTCATAATTTTACACAAAACAGTCCTAGTTTTAGGTCTCAAAACTTTAAGTCAAACGTCCACTTAAATATACCCATGGTTTCTGTAAAAGGAATATTCACACTTTTATACATGTTAGCTAAAACCTTCCACTTGCCCTAAGCTTAAAGCTACTGTTAAGGCCCAGATATATGTGTATATATTGCTACCTATCCAGAATTCACTGATTTTAAACATATGAAAAGTTCATTACCATTAGAGGGTCTTACCCTAAACCACAATCTTAGCCCAAGTGCAGATCCTTACTACAATATAGACCATCTCTCATGTTCGTGAGAAGATCCCAATGCAACCCTAAGTACCCCAAACAACCCAAACCTTAAAAAGAAAACAGGCTGAATTCAAAACTGTTTTGACCTCTGACTGTTGTAACCTGTTTTTGACCCACTTTCCAACCTCCAATTTAGTTCTAGTTTCTTGCATTGGAAAGCCACTTCAAATACCTTTTCAGGGGTATGTGGATCGTAAGATAAGATTTTGTAGAACTCCCAATATGATCAAAACAATTGACTCAAAAATCTGCCCAGTTTTTAAAAACGGGTTTAAACAAATTGAACTAATTAATTACCCATAACCCCATCTAATACAAGCCCTAGATTATATAATCATCATATTATGATTATCTCATCATTAATTTACTGATTTTATATAAACCCTAACCCTAATCCATCATAAGAATGATTAATTAAGCATAAAAACAATTTAAATCAAAAAGGTTTAAGAAGGTTTTTACCTTTTTTTTTTTTTTTTGGGTAAAGGGGATAAACCCCGGTAAAATATAGAAGGTTTTTACCTTTAATTAAATAGAAGATGAAAAAACTATAGAAAACCTAAAATCTCTCTCTTGGCCGTCGACTTAATGTTTCCAGGAAGAATAATACGTTTGGTTTGGTGTATGTGTTCCTTATATAGCCAAAGTCCTAGTCCAACCCAAACACTAGTTACCATAAATCTTTTTTTCCCTATTTTTTTGGTTATAATCGGTTCTAGCCGACCTATATGCATTTTTTTTATTTTTTTTTCTTTTTGTTGTTTAATAATATATTACTAATATTACATTAATTTGTCTTAATTTATTTCATCCCCTAAAGCTTCCAAAACCCCAAAACCGTGAAACTAGTCAAAATTACGCGTTTTACCGTAAAAGACGTAAAATATACACTTTTAAAAAAAATCTCAAAATTTTAAATAAACTTTATAAGTAAGTCCTAAATGACTTAAAACCATCCCGAAAAATATTCATTTGACTAATTACCTCATACGAGACCTCTAAATGCTAAACCGTAAATCCTAAAAAAAATACACTATTACTATAATACTTATACGTATACGTAAACACCAAAATATCACCATTTCATTTAATAGTCACTCATTGTGAGCTCATGAACATGAAATAACCGTTCCTCGATTTACTTATGAGTACTTCTATACTCATAAATGATAACCACACCAACCTTGTTCACACAAAATAAACACGTAAACACACAATTCAAGTAAGCACACATAAAATAACCTAAAAGTAAGACCAAGTGACGAACCTCAAAACCACGGTTGTCACAGGATGAAGCAATAATCATGAGTTGTTGATCTTGTCTCATCCTTGGGATTTGGTGACAAAGATGTGTGTAGGGGAGGATCAAAGAGACCACATAGGATGGCTGGGACTAGGTTTGAGCGCGTGAGAGAGTTCACAATACCTCCAATATCAATCGGGATTAGTTGGTGGGTCAATTTAAGGTTTTGAAACAAATGGTGATTAGGGTTCTTGAGTTGAGGATTAGGGATGATGATATACATAATCTGTTTCCCCCGTGTTTTAATTATTATGTATCCGGTTTAAAAAATATTAAGTGAGGTGACATGTTTAGGAAAATTGGGCTGGGTATTTTAGGTTCGCGGGTTAGGGTAGAGTTAATGGGTTGGACTGATGGGTTTTAGGTTGACTTAGGACAGGTTTTTGACAAGGTTTCGGTTTAGAGAATGGCAAAAAAAACCCCAGCAGTTGTAATGTTTTGGCAAATAGAGTATTAACAGCAAATCTTGACTATCCTTTGTTATCAACTATCATCCACTTGTCACTTTTGGCACCATTAATTTATAAACATTAGATAAGTACCAAAATGTGCAATAAATGCTTTCTTCAAGGGCTATTCATGTAAACTCTTGACATTTTAGGGATCAAATTATATTTTTAGAGTTTTACAAGGGTATAAAATGACAAGTCTTTAAAAGTTGAGGGATCAATCTTGACAAATCTTCAAACTTCAAGGACTTCTTTGGAAATTCATGATTCAGGTCCGGTTCTTTGTGCGGCTTCGTTTCCCGTGTTCGTTTTTGCTTGATTCTTGTGATCTTTTGTTGAATTCACGATATCTGTACATAAAATACACAATGAACAAACCCAAGCATATTTTACGATATTTTATGACATTTTTGTACATTTTAAGCCCGATTTGGACGATGAGACTATGTATAAATGCAGTCTCATCAAACGCGTTTGTTGTGTACTGAGTAAAAGGGAACGGGTTTGGTAAGGGGTTTGCGCATAGAACATTTGTGGACGCAAAAGGTTCACGTTCAGAGATGGGTTCTCAAGATTAAACATTCCCTCGGGTGTTGCCGGGGAGTTTGGGTTGCGGGTTCGTTGACGACATTTTGTGTTTTGAGGTGTTCTTTGAGACATGATTTGATGGAAATGAAAGAGTAGTATATGTATGATAATTGAATGTGTGAGGAAAAATGATAAGTAAAAGTATGAATTTATAGGAAAGTTTTAAATTAATTTTTTTTTTATTTTTAATAATTAACCGTTCCAACAGTCGAATGATAAATATATATACAGTTTTGGATAACTCACCTCGGTGAAAACATGACAACAACAAGCCCAAATCACGAGTGAATTTTTCGAGGGGAGTGATAACTCGCGCGTGAGTTACTCACCCACCTAGCAAACTCTGCCACTCTATTTAGCCTTAGGACCGAACACTTTTTTTATATTATATCCTAAGAAACTAAGTGCCCTATTATGTTTCAAAGAAACTGGAAGATCGAATATTATTTAATGTTAGAAGGTATTAGCAATGAAGCTCAACAAACAGAAAATGATTGTACTAAGTGGTACGAAATAATAGTAGCAAACCAACAATGATTTACCCACATATCATGAAAACACGAGCAACGGAATCCATGCATGGTGCTCATCATAGATTCTCTCGCTGACCATACACGATAACCTCGTCTCCACAATACCCGTGTAAGGGTGATCAAAAGCCATGAAGGTCTACGATATCTTAGGATTTGGCAATCTAAGATTAATCTATTGAAATGGAATGGAGAAGATGGAGGAAGAAGATGAACTAGAGAGAGAAAGAGGAGAGGAAAAGAAGGTAGAGAGAGAAAGTAAGATTTATTAAATGAAAATTTGAAAATGAAAAGAACCACCCCTCCTAACATGCTAGGAGGGGTATATATAGCCCACCCTACATGTGGGCTATATGGGCTATACTGTTTACAAATGGATCACGAGCCCAATACTAGAATATATCTTTGGAGTGACCGATCCTTTCTAAATACGTAAAAACGTATTTCCAACAATCTCCCCCTAAGGGAGGTCACTCCAAGTTACAATGTCCTAAATAGTCTATAGCTCGTGATCTATGCTAATAATGATGTGACCGAGACTTTCTTTGGGAAAACGTATTTCCAACAATCTCCCCCTAAGGGAGGTCACACCATTTTACAAAATCTTAAACCTAGCATCTATGCTTGAGTCTTCGATCTTGTTCCTGTGAATATGCTTGATGTGATCTTTGACTTTAGTCTTGAGCATGTTTCCTTGCCTTGACCCTGTGCATTCATCACTTGTGATATTCGCCTCTTCGTGACGTCATGTTCCACATACTTATACCTTTAAATTCTTGAAAGCTTCAGAGTTTAATACAGCGGAAGACTTGACCTTCAGACTTTCTTGAATTTGTTGAAGTACTAAGTGTATGTAGTATAAGCATGTGGTGACGACTTCTTCTGGATTATACACCGCAATGCCACCTTCTTGTTACGCTGCATAAGACAGTTAGCAACAAACCATATATACGGATGAAATGGCCTTGAAGATTTCATTCTAATTCGGTAGCATTTTACCTCCGGTCGGTGAAGACCGTTGGACAATATTAAATATCGTACTTGTGGCAGGTAGTTTCAATAAAGAACCTCCTTGACAAGATTTCGCGGGTAAACCCGTTCTCTTTACTCGACCGTCCAAAGCTGACTGCGAACGTAAAGAGTGAATAATTTGGATAATATTATCCGCATGATTTGAAGCCATCAATTCATGTTCCTGGAACAAGTGAAGTTCAATTAAGAACCGCACCATCGTTGCTTTCCAGTTGTCACGAGCTTGATTCGTATAGAATCTTGCAAGTTACCTACCAAGTGCTGTTTGATGTTAACACTAGAAGGATTTCCATTCGTCACTGTAAATACTTAATAGTATTACTCTGAATGTTCTGGCAAGATCATTAAGATATTGCGTAGAGTCCTGGAACGTGTTTAAATTCATTTAAGAGTTTAAACAACTGTTGCTTTCCAGTTATCACAAGTTTGATTCATAAAGAATCGCACAAGCACCTACCATGAGCTTTTTGACGTTCACTCAAGAAGGATTTCCATCTTCATTGTAAATACTTTCGTATTACTCGGATGTTCAGGCAAGATCATGAAGATTTTGCGTAGGACTCTTAATATCTTTCTTACTTTTCATATTGTGTGAACAAGCAAGGAATAATGAAAAATGTGTTCTAATGAGATATTTGATGATCTCAAATGGCTCTAGACTCGATCGTGCATTTTGGATTTTAGTGATCGGAGGCTAGAGATGAGTGCCACCTTTTCAATACCAATTTATTCGGAGTGAATAAATCAATAGATAATGCGTTGTCTCCGTGTGATTAAAACAAATATCTTTTGAGAGATATCTGAGTTAGCTGAGATGGGTTGTGCCTTGCATCACTGGGTCCATGATGTCTATCTTCAATATCAAGAATCATTATGAATTGACCCGGTTTCTGCCTAAGGTTGTAAGGAGGGCTTCTTTCTTTACACCCTTTATCTTTACAATTCTTTTTCATTCTTCAACCCCTTCAATGCTTACCAATACGCCATCACTAACACCTTGTTGTGATTGTTCCAGTGCTAACTTAAGTACTTGGTCGGCATTCAACTACGTTCACAATCTTTCTCCATCTTTCCTAAGGACTACTATTGCTAGCTATGGAATGTCCTTGGGAAGATTTCTCGGTTCTAGAGAAGTCATTGGACTTTAACCTATCCTACCATCCTTATGTCACCATAATCTTTACTTTCGTGAATAGAGATGTTTTGGGTAAGTGTATGTCACCATGAAATCCATTTTGAAGTGCAAATCCATTTTTCTCCCCCTTAACATATGCCACGAAATCCGAAAACATTTCGCACATGTCAGGATGAGCTAACACGTTAAGTCAAACCATTTGTGATTAATCATTTCCCATATTAAATCACATTTTCTCCCCCATATTAAAAATATTAACCCAATCGATGTTTTTAATATCAATTGATTTAATAGCATTTTAAGAAAATTTGGGAAGAAAAATGCAAAGCCAAGTATCTTCATGAGTTACACAAGCTCCCCCTCAAATTAATGAGGGTCTTCTTGAAACGTAAATTAAATACCTTTTAAACACAAGTGTAAGGTATTTATCACGTGCAAAGATCATATATGATAACGAATTCACAATATTAGCAATTTACGAGGTTGGACCTGAATGATGGAGAACATCATATGAAAGAAGCACATGGTTCTTGTTCACGAATGTTGGTCTTCCTTGTAACTTCTGAAATTATTTTCCCCTTTACACCACATGGACAATTGATATCGTTGTCTTGACACCAACTTGTGAACTATGGCACTTTCGGCATCAAAGATTCTGAATGCTGGACAATTGCTCCCCCTCAATTGTTGACCCGTGTTCTACTTAAAGAGCTGTAGTCGTCGTTTGAGCAGTCGCATCGTCTAGTATGTAGATATCAATTGCAACAATCTTCGGATTGTGGAGTTGATAACTTCGGATTTTGAAGTCAAAGCTTTCCGGTGAAATGCTTGACTTCAAGGTGAAAAGCGGGTTACTATCGGAAATAATAGCAAACCATTTTGAGCATGTTTTAAATCATTTAAACTTCTGCTCGAACTTTATTTACAACCCCGTGTCATTATTGAATGACATTTCTAGGTTCGTAAATATTATCGATTCCAGAAGACATGCTCTTTTTATCAAAACGTTTTTGAACACACAATCTTGAAAGATTTAGAAAAACCTTTTGAGAAATTCTTGAAAAATTGTGTTCAAAGTTTTGAAAACCAATTACTTGAGCTTAAGATTTGAAATATCTTAGGAAAGCTCAAGTCCGAGAAGTTGTAAACTTCTCGTTGTAAGGATAAGTTACCATCGGCGATAACCTTTCCTTTTATCTGAAGAACGAGTCATAAGCTGACATTTACTTAGAAGTCATTTTCATGAGCTTGAAAACTTTGACTGTTTTAACGGAAAGCTCATGACCGAGAAAGGTTAATTTCTCGTTATGAGGAAGTTCTCTTATTTAAAAAATACACTTTTCTTTCTGAGCTTAAAACTTCGAATGTTTTAAGACAAGCTCATGACCGAGAAAGGTGAATTTCTCGTTAAGAGGATAAGTTATCATAAAAGATAATCTTTCCTTTATTTGAAGTTCGAGTTACAGTCAGACATTTAACTGTAAGTCATTGTGCATGAGCTTAAAAACTTTGAATGTTTTTATTATTAGCTCATGCCCGAGAAAAATTAATTTCTCGTTGTAAGGATAAGTTTATCATCGGCGATGAACTTTCCTGACTTTGAAGAACGGGGCATAAACTGTAATATGATTATACGCCATTCTGCATGAGCTGAAAAACTTGGAATGTTTTTTATATAAGCTCATGCCCGAGAAAAATGAATTTCTCGTTTTTAGGATAAGTTTATCATCGGAGATAAACTTTCCTTTCTTTGAAGAACGGGTCACATACTGTGATTTGAATGTGAGCCATTACATTAAGCTTAACCATGAATCCCCTGAGACACTTGTTTCTCTGATATCTGCTTCTTCAGCAACCGAACTCTGAGAGTATCCTTTGTTGAACGGTATACAACGATTGGACCGCTTCGTTCTTTTGGAACATCAACTTTGGGACCTGCATTCTCATTAGAAATTTGCATGCTTTTACATGGGTTAGCGATATCAAATATAGAAGCACGTGGGGGTTCACAGTTGGCTTTACTTGTGTCAGAGGCGACCTGAGTAGATGATTCACTTATCTTAGCTGGCAAACGTTTCCTTTTATAGAAAACCTTAAGTTTAGGCTTAAGTGAAGTATCATCTTTATCAATTTCCTCCCTAGTAGTCTTAGTAGAATCGGAGACTATCCTAGTTAAAGGGCACTCGTTTCCTACAAGAGTGAAAGTTCTACCAGTGGGGCGCCAAACTTTACCAAAGGGTTTGATTTTAGCTATCCACTGGGACTTAATTCTAGCACGGGAGTTCACCTCATCAAGTAATTTCTTGACACAAGAGTCATGATTTGCCGTAAAGACACATTTTCTACATGTTTTACAAGTAGCATATTTAATGTCCGAGTAATTCCTAGATGATTGATCGATGCTCCTAGGGGATGACATGCTATGGTTAGCAGTGTTGGGTAATCTAGAAGGCATCTGACTAGGTTGGACATTGCTATCTCTTGCATGTGTCTTTTGCATAGCTTCCCCAAGACCAGATTTATGGCAAACGTCATTTGAACTAGTTCTAGACGTAGTCTTGGTATTTTTAGGGAGACTAGAGGCAATCATATTATTAGGTCTTGCTAAGGTTGTTTTGGTCACATAGGGCCTAGTTGCTGGAGTGACTGGTCTAGAAAGATGAACCAAATCAACTTGGGAGGCAAACCGCGGTCTCAAGGATTGTGGTCGCTCGGATCTAAATGCAGTAGGTTGTCTGACAATCGGTTGTCTGACGAACTGATTTGTAGGCGGTTTCCCCAAGATTGATGGTTTTTCAAGCTTAGTGTCCACACTAGGTCCTCTATTTTTCCTTAATTCGTTTTTCAACGCAGCTATAGCAAAAAGCTTTTCCTGAACTTGAGCTTTTAAGGTTTCATTTTCTTGGAGCAATCTATCTTGGGATGCCAATTTAGACTCTAGTAACTGAATTTGTTTCAAAAGATTATCCTTTTCAGCTTTCGAATCTAAAACTTTTTTATCCAATTTTCTTTCAAGAACAACGTTTGACTTTTCAAGTTTTTCAAAGTATGTTTCAAATTTGTCCGTTTTCTTAGAAAATTCAAGTTTGGCATCCTCAAGATCTTTTGATTGTTGAGCTACAATCATTTCGAGCTCTCTAATCTTGGAATCGGAAGCAGTCAATGAAGCAGTTATAATACAATTATCATGATGTACTATAGCATTCTGAACAATCTCTCCCCCATTATGACTTACATCGGATGAATCAGAAGTGGTATTGCTATCACTCTTTTCCATCCCATGTTTGTCATAATTAGGTTCAGAATGCTCAATATGCGGCATATCATCAGCATATACATCATAAGCAACATTACATTATACCATGTTTGCAGGCTCTTCGTCATAAACGGGTAAGGTATCATCAAGGAGGATCTCGTGAACATTCCCTGACGTGCCACTGGTATCATGTTGTCCTTCCGATTCCGTGCTCTTGCCATCGTTATGCTCCAAGTTGTCAACCGTATGACCATTCTCCTCTTGCATATGCGTCATTGATTCTTGCACTCCATTATCATACACTTGCTGAAGTTGTGATCTTTGATAAATCGAAGACGAGACCGATGTCATGAGTTTCAATATTGTATCACGGAAAACTCGAAGCTCGGTATGTGTATCTCGAAGAAAAAATTGGCAAATCATTGAACTTTCAGACTTGATGATATTGTATTGGAGGAAAGGCGTGAGTTGTGTCACAAGAGTCTTATATGCAAGTGCCGATGCAGAGTGATTGAAGTTTTCATTGTTGAGTTGCTCGGCGAGTTGGGTCAAAGTGGTGAATATTGAGTCGATGAATATATGACGGTCTTGACCAAAGATTGTCACAAATTCGCTCCCTCCTTGAATCCTCGAAAGAGTGACAAGATGAGACTGAAGCATTTGAAATAAAAAATTTAATAAAAATAAAAATATCAATTGATTATTAAAATAAAAGTTAATAAGAATAAAAAATTTTCAAAATAAAAAAGGAATAACGAAAATTAAGTAAACAAAAAAACGAAACTTTCTAAAATTAAAAAAAATGAAAACAATAAAATTAAAATAAGAAAATCAGATAAGTTTGAAAATCTGATAACCACCTAAAACGTGGCAACATTTCCTCCTCCCCAATATAATATCTTACCTACTCTCCCCAATCCCTCGTGTTATCCGCCCAAATAATATACTCCCTTTGACTTCACAAACCTAAACTCTCTCTCTCTCAAACTCAACAAACCCACAAACAAACTTCTCAGATCTTTACACAAATCTTAAAAAAACGTAATCCCACACTTCGGTACATCCGCCTCTATTCTTTGACAACATCTAAACCACCAACCAAAATAGATATCCAAGATCAAACAGATCGAATCATCAATCCATGAATCTTAAACACCGCATCATCATACACCTTAGCTAATCCCATCAGTGAAATCTATTTGTGTAGTTTTTTGAAAATCAAACTCAGTTTATGCATGTGCATAAACATTTGAACCTATGGCGACACAAGAAAGATGAGGCTTCAAGATCTTTTTAGGGGTCTCAGGTAGGTATTTTCTTTCTTTGATTTTGACGAGAGTTTTGATTGAGTCTTTCTATCATCTGTAAGAGTCTTTCTGTCTAGTGTCTAGATAGATTCTGTGAGAAAGAGTGTGAGTCTTGGGTCGAGTCTGTGAGAAAGAGCGTTTGTGTTGACGTTTGTGAGAAAGAGCGTTTTGATTGAGCGTTTGTGAGAAAGAGCGTTTGTGTCTAGTGTCCTTGTTGGTTCTTTTGGTGTCAGTCGAGAGGAGTGAATGAGTAAAGTTTTTGTGTGCGTGAGTCGAGAGTGGTGGGTGTATGAAGAGTCTAGGAGTCGAGGGTGTTGTGAGGGAGAGTGAAAGAGGGTGTGTTGGAGTCAAGGGTGTGGGTCGTTGAGTCGAGAGTGTTAAGGTGAGAGGGTGTTGTGTGAGTCTGGATGATACGAGAGGTGTTGGTCGAGTGTGTTTGTCGGGTGGGTTGGGATATGTGGAGACGAGGGTTGGTTTTTTGAAGTCGAGAGAACAGTTTGGTTTATGATTTCTAGTCTGTTGATTTGGGTATGAGTCGAGAATGGTTAACGAGTCTAGGTGTTACGTCTTGAGTTGTAAGACTCAGTCCAGTTGAGTGAGGTTTTAGAGGTTAAAATGGTTTGTTGAGGTTGAGGGGTGTTAAGTCGAGTGTAGTGAATGAATCGAGGGTAAGGATTTTGGTTCGAGAGAGAGAGTCGAGGGTGATGATTCTGGTGTGTTTGGTGTTCGAGTCCAGTCCCGTTATGTTTGAATCCTTTTTTTTGAATTTCTTTATCCGGAATAACGCCTATGCGGAATAACGCCTATGCGGAATAACGCCTATGCGGAATAACGCCTATGCGGAATAACTGTTCACTCGGAATATACATTGATTCTGAAAAAAATTGGTTCTTGTTGATGCTGAAAAAATTGTTCACTCGGACAGACTGAAACCGATTGATGGGATGACAAGATTTGGACAATGGACAAAGGGACAAAAATTGATAGAAACAAGAAATAAAAAACTGATAAAACAAAAGAAAAAAATAAAATAAAATAAAATAATAAAAAATATAAAATATTAAAACACTGATTATAAAATACGGAAAAGTAAAACTGATAATAAAAAATAAAATTGATAAAACTGAAATGGATAGAAAAAAATTTGACAACTTTATAAAATTGATACAACTTTATAAAATTGATAAAATTGATAGAAAGAAAATAGATAACTTTATAAAATTGAAATTTTTTATAAAATTGATAAACAAAAAGATGATAAAAGATGAGAAAGAAAAAAAATTAGAAAAGAAAAGATTTTTACAATCAAATCAAAAGATAAAGAAAAATATGCAAATCCTAAGATTCAACCATGGCTCTGATACCAATTGAAGGTCTACGATTTCTTAGGATTTTGCACGATGTGATTTATCTATTGAAATGGAATGAAGAAGATGGAGGAAGAAGATGAACTAGAGAGAGAAAGAGGAGAGGAAAAGAAGGTAGAGAGAGAAAGTAAGATTTATTAAATGAAAAGTTGAAAATGAAAAGAACCACCCCTCCTAACATGCTAGGAGGGGTATATATAGCCTACCCTACATGTGGGCTATATGGGCTATACTGTTTACAAATGGATCACGAGCTCAATACTAGAATATATCTTTGGAGTGACCGATCCTTTCTAAATACGTAAAAAACGTATTTCCAACAAGCCACATCCATTCATTTATTTGGAAGTGATTACCTTACAACACTTAAGGATTTGACATCTGTTTGTTTGTGTTTTCAAGGAACACTGATGACGTTATGTTATATGTCAAATGTCTATTTTCAATGTTTTCAAAGACGGGGAAGCACTAAAGATTCCAATTGTGGATAACAACAATCTTTGGCTGGTCCAGGTTGCAAGCCAAGGCCTCTTTGTCAGAGCAGGTCTGACCCCGAAACACTTTTAATCTATAAATATTTAGCAGTTGTGCTTACATATGTCGTACCGGGTGTCATAGATTGCTTATCAAAATTAGATTCTGCATCTTAAGAGCTCTAGGTGTCATGAACCAAAATCACCTCCTCACTTGGGCCTTACGGGGTGCCACGTCATTTGACACTCCCACTTACAAAAAAAACTCATGTTATCATGACATACCACACCTCCTCACTTGGGCCCCACCACTACCTATTTTATTTTTTTTCTCTTATTTTTAACCATAATAAATTGATTGCATAAAAATCAAACTACAATACATAAAAACACAAATACATAAACTAAATAAAAGTTACGAAAAAAATTACCAAAAAAATAACGAAACCGAAATAACATTTATTTGGTTTAACCATTGAAAGCGTTTGGGTATCGCTTCATGATGTCTTGTTGCCTCGCTCGGATGAACGTGACTTTTTCTGGTCCTGCGTTGTCAGGATCCAACATGAGGAACTCCAGCTCTCGACACTCCCTCATCATCACTTCCCTGTCTTTCTTCGCCCAGTAAGTCTCTTGCGCAGCTTGACATTTTTTCCGTATTGTCCTTCAAAACGGTTGGACGCCGCAGACCCTACGTTACTTCCACCTGTGCTCACAAAAGTTTCAGATTTTGTTTTCTTTGATAGACGCGGCTTTCCGACAAGACGAGGTCGTGGATCTGGGCCGAATAGTTCTTAAAGAGTGTTTATGTCAATCGGTTCGGCCGTATCTCATTTTGGATATTTTTCAAAATGTTCCAACAATGGACGTAATTAAACTTTTTACCTTGACTACGTTGGGCGAACGTCTTCTTTGCATTCTCGATGTGATCATGCTCATTTTCACCGCTCTTACTTTGCAAATGCTTGTAGACACCATTGAATTTTTGGCATTCCCTGTTATTTCGTGTCCATTTTCCGGTAGCCATATTCTTCATCCGTGGATCCCTGTTGTAGTACGGTTAAAAACTTCCATAATTTGGGTCCAAAACGCATCCTCGGATTGGTCAGTTCTGATTTCAACGTTTTGCGAAACCTCGATCCAAGTCTCCGTAAGTAACTTTTATTCAGCGGTTGATGGGTCAATATACGTGGTGCGACCTCCTCAACCTCGTCATCATCTTCATCCAAATTAATCGAGGCTTTCTTTTTCGATTTGGATTGTTTCGAGTGACGTTTGCCTTTGCGTACATCTTCCCGATATGTATCTGGTACTTTGAATTGACCTTGTTGTTGGGAATCTAAACTTGTTAGATTCCCTGATCAGAGATTTAAACAATATTAGGCTGTCAGATAGTCCCTTTCCTGTGCCAAGGAGGCAGGCAAGTATCGCAAGACTTACAGAGATCCAAGTCCCTGTAAGCAACCTCAGAGGAGTCCATGTCAGAGACATTGTCAAGGAAGTCAAAGATTACTTGAAGACATACTCATTGGATGTGATGGATAACAGCCAAGATGTATCAGGGACTCTGAGGGGTTGAGGGTTAACAGGGGTGGCAATACCCTATTAACACTCAACAAACTTTGGACATGCCATTTGTGTGTTCGAGACTATGAAGAAAAAGGAAACTGTTTTTACAACTGTTTCCTTAAAGCATAATGGAAGACTACCAAGAATAGAAGAACATCATGTGACTGATGTGGGAACTTGTAAAAGCTTGTGTAGTCACCATCAAGTACTATTTAGGTCAACCTCGTAACACTATAAATAGGATGTGTATCCATGCATTAATGTTCAACACTTTGAGATATTCATAACATTATTGCATATAACTTAATGAATCAAACAGCTACGACTGTATTCATAAGTTAGGGTTTATAGTTGTTCAAAGTGTGCACAACACATTGTCATCAAACTGTGTTATCCATAACACTTGTAATTCTTTATTATACAATAATAAGATTACGTTTGAAAAGTAATACCTTGTGTTGATTAAGTTAAGATTAGGGTTTCTTGCATTGATTAGGGACTTTCAATTGGTATCAGAGCGGTGTTTGATATTAAAACCTTCAAGAAACATCGTTCTCAGTTTTATAATCAAGATCCACCATGCCAGAAACTTCTAACCCACCACAATCACCTTCCACAAACCCATCTTCACCAAGACTCAACCCTCCTGCCAATGATGATGATCTACCCCAACTTCTTGACTCAAGAGGTGGATCACACGTCACTAGTGTACCAGTGTTTGATGAAGAAGATTTTACCAGTTGGAAGAGTCAATTTCTTGTGTATCTCGATGGACTTGAACCTTTTCTTCTAGAAATTTTAGAAAATGGCCCTTATATTCCCATGGCGCTTACATCCACTAAAGAAAACCGTCTTCCCAAACCTCTCAAACAATGGACTCAAGCTGATAGAAAATTGGCAAACCAAGATAAACGTCTCAAAAGCATCATAGTATCCTGTCTTCCCAAACATATCATGAAGTCTGTCATTCAGTGTCCCACATCCAAACAAATGTGGACAGACCTCATCCTTGGCCATGAAGGACCCTCTGAAACAAGAGAGACAAAGATTCAGGCACTCAGACTTCAGTTCAATGCCTTCAAGTCACTTGAAGGTGAAAAGGTTCAGCAAACCTATACAAGGCTGAAGATTCTTCTCAATGACCTAGCTATGAATGATGTCACTATTGGTCAAGCTGAGATCAATGCCACATTTGTCAACAGCCTTCAAGAAAGTGGCTGAGTATGAATCAGACTTAGAGAGCTAACAACTCAATCAAAAATGATACCCTTGCTCAGCTTTATGGAAAGTATAATTATGAAGAAGGGCTGATTGATACCATTTACAAGTCAGAGACTGAAAGATTTGTTGTCCAAGGAGCATCTTCTAAAGCCCTGATCTCTGCAACACATCCTCGTGACAGCGATTCAGATGTTGAAGAAGACACCCGCAGTAGTCAAGAATTCTTGACAGACCTTAATGCAGAGTTTCATGAAAGAGCCTTGCTTGCCAACCAAAAAAGATTCTTCAAAAGATCAGGAAGAATAGGATCAGCTAGTAAACCAACTGACAGGTCAAAAGAAACTTGCTTTGCCTGTGAAAAGCTTGGACATTTTCAAAAAGACTGTCCTTCCACCAAGACATCCTCACCCTCTTATCCATCATCTTTATCCAAACCTTACAAGTTCAAACAACATCACAACTCATCTCATCAATCCAATTCATCAGACACTGAGAAGAAGGATTACAAAAACAAGTACAAGGCACTTAAGGCTGAGTTAGAACAAATGAACTTGAAATTTGAAGCTCTGTCCAAGAAGAAGGGTGGTGACAAAAAGACAGAGAAAGGGTTGGTTGCTGAAGCTTATGATTGGAATGATGAGTCACTGACTTCAGATGAAGAAGACACCACCAGAGTCAGGGCTTTCATGGCGATAGCTGAGGATGAACCAGCTGTTGGAAAAGGTGATACAAGATCAGGACAATGGGTTGACATCACAATGAAAAAGGTACACAGGCTTTTATCTATGTCTGATAGTGATGAACGTAAGCATGTCCTTGATTACACCATTGTTGATTTACACTTTGTTGAGGAACAAAGAAAGAACCTACTTGATAAGTTTCACTCTGTTAAATCTGAAATGCTAAATGCTAAAGCTGAATGTGAAACTCTCAGGCGGGTTAATTTAGAGAAAATATCCCTGCAAAATGAAGTAGCTAGATTAACCTTGAAAAACATTGCTTTAAATGATCAAGTCTCTGAGTTAAACAAGGTTATTGAAAAATGGTTGTGTGCTAGGTTCACTATAGATCAATTGCTTAATGATGAAGTGCCTGCTGACTTAAAAAGGGATATATCTGCTAAGAAAAATAAGCTGAGAATTCTCACCAAACCCAAAGACATTGTCTTTAAATCTACAGAGACTATTCATATGTCAGATACCACTTTGACTAATGACCCTGTCTCTGAAGATGTGGCTGAGCTACCACCCTTGCCCAAACTCTCTGGAGTTGAACCCAGCAGTTCTTCTAGATCTGCTAAGGGTGAACTTAGGACAGATATTGAGAATCCTCCTGCTAAAGTTTTTCATGTGCCTGCTAAACAAACTGGTAAACAAGTAGCTTTTATGCCTGTTGCTACTAAAGCTGTGAACAAGGTTGACCCTACCACTGAAGATCGCCTGTTGTCTCTTATGAAAGAAGTAGAACTCTTGAAACAACACATTAAGCCTTCCGCTGAATGCTCTACTTCACATGAACCTAAGTCAGTCCTAGGTGAACCCAAAGGGGAAAGGTTAATCAAACCTTATTGCAATATATGTAAAAACTCTCACCATATGACTTTAGATCATGACATACACATGGCAGCTAAAAGAGCTCAGACACCCTCTAGGGATAGACCATAGAGTTCCAAAAGACAACAGGGAAATTACAAGCCTTATCCTCCCTGTAAATTCTGTGGGTTCACAGACCATCACTCAGACGAGTGTGGTGACTTCCCTGGGTGTGATATCTGTGGAAGTTATAACCATGAAACAGTGAACTGTCCCTCCCAACACCAAAAGTTCTTCAGGAACACAAGAGTTGCTAATAAGCAATTCAGGGAACCCACTGGAAAGTGGGTTCACCATAGGAACTAACCTGTTTCTATGTATCTGTGCAGAAATATCTCAAGGAATCGGTATGGTATCTAGATAGTGGCTGTTCTAGACACATGACAGGGATTCAACAATACCTGCACAGATACTCAAAGGAGCCAGGTCCTAAAGTGGTGTTTGGAGATAACTCTTCAGGTGACACAGAAGGATATGGCTCAGTGAACTCCAATGGGGTTACATTTACCAGGGTTGCATATGTGAATGGTCTTAAACACAATCTTATTAGCATCAGCTAATTGTGTGATGCTGACTATAAGGTTTTGTTTACTAAGACTCAAGGAACCATATTCAACAAAAACAATGATGTTGTGCTGATTGCACCTAGAAGGAGAGATGTTTATGTCATCAACATGGCTATTTGCTCTGAAGACAACTCAAATTGTTTTCTTGCTAAAGCCTCTGAAAGTGTCAATTGGCTGTGGCACAAAAGACTGTCTCATCTAAACTTCAAGAACATCAACAAGATAGCCACACAAAACCTGGTTGCTGGTCTACCTTTAGTAATGTTTTCTAAAGACAAGACTTGTTCTGCCTGTGTCAAAGGAAAGCATCACAGGTCTTCATTCAAGACTAGGCAATCATTCTCTATTGACAAGTGCTTACATCTCCTTCACATGGATTTGTTTGGGCCTGTCAAACCTCAGACCATTAATCACAACAAATACACCTTGGTCATAGTTGATGAATTTTCAAGATACACATGGGTGTTCTTCCTCAGAAGGAAAAGTGATGCAGCTGAAACTATCATGTCCTTCATCAGACAGGTTGAAAATATGAATGATGTTAGAGTCAAAGCTCTAAGAAGTGATAACGGTACTGAATTCAAGAATCATCAACTTGAATCTTTTTGTGATGAAAAAGGGATTTCACAGAACTTCTCTTCAGCTGGCACCCCTGAACAAAATGGTGTGGCTGAAAGAAGAAACATGACTTTGATTGAAGCAGCCAGAACTATGTTGAATGGTGCAGCCTTACCAAAGCAATTTTGGGGAGAAGCTGTTCACACTGCCTGCTACACACAAAACAGATTAATCATTGTCAAAAGACATGGTAAAACTTCCTATGAAGTTTTCAGAAAAAGATCTCCAGATGTCAGCTATTTTCATGTGTTTGGATGCCCTGTGTTCATTTATAACTACAGGGATAAACTTGGAAAGTTTGATGAAAAAGTTGATGATGGTTTCTTCTTGGGATACTCTCTAACAGCCAAAGCATTCAGAGTATTCAACATCAAAAGACAAGAAGTAGAAGAAACCTTCCATGTTAAATTCAATGAAGATGATGAAGTCATACAGAGAACAGGAACAAAGGGTGATGAAATTGATTTTAATGAAAATGTATCTTTCCCAAGTGATGAGTTTACAGAACCAAGACCTACCAGTCATCATCACTCCAATACTCTTACTCCTTATGTCCCTGCCCTTGATCCTCTGTCTACTCACAACATAGAAGTTCCTACCTCTCAGGAACTTGATGAAGAAGAACCACAAACCTCAGTTTGTCCTTCTCCTTCTAATGTTATTGATGACTCACCAATTCTTCAAATCTTTGAAGACTCTCCTGCTGATAATGAAGTTGTACCTCTTGATATGGCTGAAGAAGACTCTGACACTGAAGTAGTCTTTAAAGAAAGCCCTCCTAGTCAGCAGGATGAAACTCAAAGTGTACCAGCTATGCCCACAAGTTTTCCTGTTCTTGAGTCCCCAGCTCCTCAAAATAAGTGGTCAAGAGATCAACACATTCTTCTTGTAAACATTATTGGGGAACCTAATGCAGGGGTCACAACTAGACAGCGAATCCAAGACTCAGAGTCAGCCTCAGCCAATGAATGTCTCTTTGCTGAATTTCTCTCACAAATTGAACCTAAAAGAGTAGCTGAGGCTCTGGTAGAAGAAGGATGGGTAGCTGCTATGCAAGAAGAGATCAATCATTTCAAAAGGAACAAAGTATGGACACTAGTGCTAGCCCCACCTGGAAAGAATATCACAGGCACTAGATGGATCTATAGAAATAAGATGGATGAAGTTGGGAACATCATCAGGAACAAGGCCAGACTAGTGGCACAGGGGTTCTCTCAGACTAAAGGAATTGATTATGATGAAACATTTGCTCCAGTTGCAAGACTTGAAGCCATCAGAATCTTACTTGCTTATGCTGCCTATATGAACATCACTATGTATCAGATGGATGTAAAGAGTGCATTCCTCAATGGTGATTTGGCTGAGGAAGTGTATGTTGCACAACCTGAAGGATTTGAGAACAGCGAATTTCCCAACCATGTGTACAGGCTTCACAAGGCCATGTATGGGCTGAAACAAGCTCCAAGAGCATGGTATGAAACTCTTTCCAATTTCTTAACTGAAAATAAATTTGTCAGGGGTTCTATTGATAAAACACTCTTTACCTTCAATGATAAGAGTGATTTAATCATTGTGTAGATTTATGTGGATGATATCATCTTTGGGTCAACGAATGTTAATCTTAGTAAATGTTTTGCTAAATTAATGACCAAGAAATATGAGATGAGTATGATGGGTGAATTAACTTACTTTTTGGGCTTTCAAATTAAACATTGTCCTAAGGGAATTTCAATTTGTCAAGAAAAGTATGTTAAGGATTTACTTAAAAAATATGACTTAGCTGATTGTGCATCAGTGAAATGCCCCATGCTTCCACCGAACAACTTGGGCCCTGATGAGTCAGGGGTCTCTGTTAATGAGACTTTATATAGAGGCATGATTGGGTCACTCATGTATTTAACAGCTAGTCGTCCAAATATCCAATTCTCCACATGTCTCTGTGCAAGGTACCAAGCTAACCCAAAAGAATCCCATCTAGTGGCTGTTAAGAGAATTTTCAGGTATCTCAAAGGAACACCATCCCTAGGCCTATGGTATCTAAAGGAATCAGGTTTTGATCTCAAGGCCTATTCAGATTCAGATTATGCTAGATGCTGTATTGATAGGAAAAGCACTTCAGGAAGCTGTCAAATCCTAGGAGGAAAATTAGTTGGATGGAGTGCTAAGAAGCAAAACTCTGTGGCTATGTCTTCAGCTGAAGCAGAATATGTCACTGCAGCCAGCTGTTGTGCTCAGGTGCTCTGGATGAAAAGTCAATTGGCTGACTATGAAATTTTATATGACAAAGTGCCAATCTTTTGTGACAACACCAGCGCCATTGCCATATCCAACAACCCTGTTCTTCACTCTCGTACCAAACACATTGATATCAGGTATCATTTTATCAGGGATCATATAATGAAGGGAGATATTGAGCTGCATTTTGTTCCCACAGAGCTGCAACTAGCTGACATCTTTACAAAGCCCTTGGCTGAACCTTCGTTCAACAGGCTAGTTGCTGAGCTTGGGATGCTCAATATCTCAAAGCCTGTGGCTTGATATTAAATGTGTTCATTAAATGATTGATTCTATATTAAATGTTTTTCACATGAAACTAGGTAGTTACTTTCCAAGTAAATGCAAAAAACATTCTCAAATATTTAATCATTTAATTTTCGAATAACGAGGAGACAAGTAAGTTTTGAAAGGTCAAGGGGACCCACTTGAGCAGTCATTTTCGCACCTTGCATTTAATGTGGTTGAATAACTGTTCACTTTGTTTGAATATATATATTGTCTCTCTTCTCTCCTCACCCCCACCTTTCTCATTTCTCAAATATTTTCTCTCTCTAAGTACTTCTCTCTCTTAACCCATCCTCCATTTTCTTTCACCTTCGACCTCGAATCCATGGAGTTTTCAGTTCCCAAAGTAGCAAATGTTAACTTCGAGATCAACGAAAGCATCCTCGCCTCCAACAACGCCATTGGATGGATAAAGGCCCCAAATAGCTCATACTCATATCTGGTTAACTTTATGTAGAATTGTGACCTAAGTGAAGCCTTCACCAAATCCCCATCCACCTTTTACCAAGAATACCTTAGGGAATTCTGGTACTCTGCTAAGGTGGTTGATGACACCATAACTTTTAGCCTTTCATGTAATGAACACCCTTTCGCCTTCTCCCTTAAAAATTTCTCAAGTGTGGCCGGATTAAAACATGAAGATGAATGCCTGAAGGTCGTTGATAAAAAGGCTGTCAAAGAAGCCCTGGCCACACTCAAACCCTGCCATGATGTAAACCCTGCCCTTACACCAGCTGAGGTCCTCTCCAAATCTCCCCTGAAGATTAAGTATTTCACTCCCATGTGGCGTGTCCTCTTCACCCACATTGTTAAATCCCTGGGAGGAATGCAGGGATCCCAAGACCAGATGTCCTTCAACCATCAGGCTATTGCATATGGGCTGATCTGGGGAGCTGATGTTGATGTTGGAAGCATTCTCTTCTCCAATCTTGTAGAACAGCTGAAATGAAGAAATCAAGCCAGGGAAAAGAATATCTGCTATGTGCGCTTCCTGTCTCTGATCTTCGAAAGTCTGCTGGGAGACAACTACCACAACAATGCGTTGACTGCTCTGAAGCCCTACCGCATCACAGGTGACATCTACAAATAAATAGGAGCTGAAGATGTCCCTGTCACCTCTCATATGATGAATGTGGCTAACAGACTACCAACAGCTGAGAAGCCCTTGCTCCCTTCTTCTGAGAAGGTGAATACTTCTAGTGTGTCTGGCAAGTCTATGTCTTTGACCTCTGGGCAGCACACTACCAAATCCAAGGCTTCTTCTGGCCAAAAGCCTAAGAAGAAGAAAATCCCCTCTTCTTCCCACACCAAAGCTGTTTCTAAGGCCAAGGGAAAGAAGACTGACACCTCCTCTGTTCTAGATACTCATGTGGAATCAGATACATCTGCTGACAAACAACAGGAGTCTAGTGTCTCAAAGTCAGCTAAGACGACAGGAATCCAGCCTAATCAAGCTGATATCTCACAGGTAATCAGTGTACATTTTTAGAGGTTCACAAGCAGCCACTCTCATTTGTCTGTAGGAGAGAGTGGTGAAGTTAGGGTAATCCTCGACCCATAGAAGTCTGTCAATGCACTTAGAATTCTTTAAGACTTCTGTACACCCTGTCTTTGCACCAGGGAATGATTCATTTGTGTTTATAAAGCACCCCGAAGACCCTGCACCCTCTAGACAGTATTCAGGCTAACAACAACCTGAATACACTTATGTCTCAACCTTGATCAGCTGTACTTTACACAGCCTCTTGGTTTCCTCCTTAAAAGAGTCCCAAAGGATTTATCCTTTTCAGGGGGAACTGAATCATCATCCTCAGCTTTCCTAGGGGCAGCGTAACAGGCGACCTTTAACCACATATGTTTTCACTCTTAAAAGAGTCCCAAAGGTTTCTTAACCTTTTTGGGGGCTGAATAATCACCCTCAGCTTTCCTAGGGGCAGCGAATAGCGATCCATAAACCACATATGTTTCACAATCAAAAGAGTCCCAAAGGTTTTTAACCTTTTGGGGGGGCTGAATAATCACACTCAGCTTTCCTAGGGGCAGAGAATGGCGATCATTAACCATTTTTTTTTCACACTTAAAAGAATCCCAAGGATTTATCCTTTGGAGTGGCTGAGTAATCACCCTCAGCCTCTCTGGGACAGCGAAATGGCGACCATTCCCCTTATCTTTTTCCCTGTTACTAATTCAACCAATTTGCAGGCTGAGATTGTACAGCCAGTCACTGAATCCCAGGTACAACAAGAGAAGGAGGCTGATACATTCACTCAAGACAAACCCAATGAAGAAGAGCCTCTGTTAAATACTGATGAAGAAATGCTAACATTGGAGGATGATGTCTCTGATCTAGAGTCGATGCCTGAGGATGAAATCCCTGAAGGGATGTTTGATGAGGAGGATGAGGAAGATGAGGAAGACCAGCTGTCAGTCTCTCCACCCAAAGAAATAGCTGTGTCCACACCAGCTGGCGATAAGACTCCTCCTCCCAAGGACGCTGTTGTTACTCCAAACTCTGCTACCTCAACAACAACAGTTTTCCAACGCCCTTCCTATGATCCAACAGCGGAGTTTCTCTTGTTTGATCATCCTGCCCAGACTAACTTTGATCTCTTACCAAGGGGGGATGATTATGCTCAGCAAAGCCTCAACATCAAGAATCTTCAGCCTGTTCATCATCAGTCAGACATTGAACGTTTATCAAGGAAGCTGGATGTGATCAAGTCTGAAATGCACAACTTCACTGTTACATTCCCTGGAATCATACAAAAGCCTGTGGCTGAGGCGGTTACTGAGCCAATCAAGGATGGTGCCAGGAAAGGTGTAGCCCAAGGACTCAGTCACCTTTCTACCAGAGTGAAGGATGTCATTGACACAGAGGTCCCTGCCATGTTTCATGAACATGAGCTAACCATGCACAGGCAATTTGATGCTGTTCACAACAGGCAATACCGTCATGCTAACTTTATTGTCAGTCGCGTTCAGGCCAATACTAATGGAAATGGCAACCTTCTGCTGAAGATTGCCAGGGCTTCAAGGAAAAGGCAACGTGCTATGGCTGCCTCTGTTGAACAGATTGCAAGGCATTTTCAGGCACGTTCATCCAAACGTCTGCGTAGCCAGGATGAACGTGAGGGGGAGAAAGATACAACACTCAACCTTGCATTTGCTAAACAAGGCTCGTCATCAACAAACACCACCATTACACATGTTCCTCTCCAATTCATCACACCTGTTATAATACCTGATGATGAGGATAATACTCAGGGGGAGCAACAGAATCAAGATGGAGCTGACTTATCAAAGTCCCTGGTTTTGGTTAACACCAGTGAGCCTGGGGATAATGATGAACCAGCTGCCAAGAAGCTAAAGTTCACTGTTAGCTCCCTTCCCAAAGCAATTCAAGCTCGGGCTCAGACAGCATTTATCAGAAGAGCTGAGGTTTTGAAAAACATAAGTGTGGAGTCCTCTGTCTCGAAGAAAGGAAAGGAGATAGTTTTGTCTGACACAAACACCAAACTCAAGAAGATAGCTGCGATGCTAGAGACATGA
Source organism: Glebionis coronaria (assembly GCA_025667525.1). Lineage (NCBI taxonomy): Eukaryota > Viridiplantae > Streptophyta > Magnoliopsida > Asterales > Asteraceae > Glebionis > Glebionis coronaria. The sequence goes on from CM046881.1 coordinate 231,916,099, forward strand.
GGATCCACAACAGAACTTTCCCAATTCTCAACCTTTACACCTTCCAATGAGATTCCTTTAACCCTTGAAGAAATAGAGAAACAGGCTGAGGAATTCAAGAGATTAAATGAACTCAAGACAGCCAAAGAATTGAATGAAGCTACTCTGAGGAAGATGACACCACCTGAAAGAGAAAAGCAAAAACAAAGGTTGAGGGAAATGGAAGCAAAATGCGCTGAGGCACTAAGGAAAGTCAAAGCTGACTATGATGCCTGCGTTAACAACAGATATGCCCCTGGCAAGATAACCAAGTTCTAATACACCATTCATAAATCCACAAACACCCCACGGATGATCTTATGGAGGGATAACCAACCAGGAAATGTGAATGTGTTTGACAACTTCAGGCTAAAGACACTTGGGTTATCAGAATGGTTCGAACTTGAAGCCTTAGCTGCCAAAAGAAATGGACAGGCAAATTTTCTTTTGCTGAAGACTATTAAGGCCAAGTTTACCTGGATCAAAGAAACAGCTGCTAAACTCAAGATTGATCCCCCACCACAGCTGTTTGAACAAGAACCCCCAAAGACTGGCAACAAAAGAAGAAGAATTTCTCAACTTGTTAACAAAACTTTTGTTACTGAAGATGTTCAAGTGGATGGCATGCAAAGGGACTTGATCCTCCCCAATGGTATTGTTGGCCGTGTTGATGGTCAGACATACACAGAGCCTGAAAGAGGAATGGCATTCATGAACAGGGCTTGCTAGTATGCATTTCAAAGAGAAGATGAGTTGTGCTTAGCTTCAACAATTCAGCTACTTTGTCACAAGAAGTCACTCAAGATCAACACAGAGTATTCCAAGAAGTTTGCAAAGACTTTGTAGGATGAACTAGAAAACAGATTGGACTTGGCTGAAGCTAAAGAAAGGATTAAAAATGATGACTATTGAAGATGTTCACAGCCCTTTTAACCTTCACCTTTTTATTTTACTTATGTAATGTACTTGTAATTTTTCTTTAAGTATTAATAAAATCATGAGGTATGTTTGTTTAGATCTGTTATATGTAAGAAGAAGCTGTTAACTCACTTACCTTAACTTAGATCTAGCAATATTTATGTTTAAATAGGGGGAGATTGTTGGGAATCTAAACTTGTTAGATTCCCTGATCAGAGATTTAAACAATATTAGGCTGTCAGATAGTCCCTTGCCTGTGCCAAGGAGGCAGGCAAGTATCGCAAGACTTACAGAGATCCAAGTCCCTGTAAGCAACCTCAGAGGAGTCCATGTCAGAGACATTGTCAAGGAAGTCAAAGATTACTTAAAGACATACTCATTGGCTGTGATGGATAACAGCCAAGATGTATCAGGGACTCTGAGGGGTTGAGGGTTAACAGGGGTGGCAATACCCTGTTAACACTCAGCACACTTTAGACATGCCATTTGTGTGTTCGAGACTATGAAGAAAAAGGAAACTGTTTTTACAACTGTTTCCTTAAAGCATAATGGAAGACTACCAAGAATAGAAGAACATCATGTGACTGATGTAGGAACTTGTAAAAGCTTGTGTAGTCACCATCAAGTACTATTTAGGTCAACCTCGTAACACTATAAATAGGATGTGTATCCATGCATTAATGTTCAACACTTTAAGATATTCATAACATTATTGCATATAACTTAATGAATCAAACAGCTACGACTGTATTCATAAGTTAGGGTTTATAGTTGTTCAAAGTGTGCACAACACATTGTCATCAAACTGTGTTATCCATAACACTTGTAATTCTTTATTATACAATAATAAGATTACGTTTGAAAAGTAATACCTTGTGTTGATTAAGTTAAGATTAGGGTTTCTTGCATTGATTAGGGACTTTCACTTGTGATTGTGTAGCAAATGGTTGTTGTTGCGGAGGAAAAGGTTGTGATGCAAAGTAGTTTTAGTGTGACGGTTATGATGAAAAAAATTGTGGTGCGGTGTTTCTCGGATTTTGAAAATTTTGAAATCCTAGTTGCGGTTGGTAATTTTGTTAACCAAATTGGTAATTTTGTTCAGGTGAAAATTGAGATAAGTTAGTCGGATATTGTTGCGAGGATTCAACCGAGTTTTGGGATGATGGAGTAGACAGATTAGATGAAGGTGAAAATTGTGGCGGTTGGGTGTTAAGAAGATTGGTATAAAACCTGTCATTTGGACTTTGAGACATTTTTTTTAGATTATGAAGAGATGATTTTAGAAAAATGTGTGTAAAAATGTGGGTTTTAGTAGTAGTATTTATATTAGAAAGTGGGAGAAAAAATAATTTGGACAAAAAATAAAAATAAAAAAATCCGTTGCCCAACGGTAATAAAAAGAGACGTTGTGATTATTGATTTGTCGTTTGTGGCTCAGTTAAATGGCGAAAACTCCTTTGGCGAGCAAATGGCGAGCTAGCATGACGTATTGGCGAAAAGTGAGGAGGTGCTAACTTGGATTGGCGAGTGGCCTGCGCCACGACACCTTTTACTCTGACAGTGGATAATCAAAATAATTAACTGTTATAAAACAAGACTCTGAAAAATTATATTTTGATTTGGTTATGTTGTATACTAATGCATATACTTATATAATATGTTTTTTTAATGTTTTGCGAATTAGATTATTTAGTGATTGAATATGTCAAATGACAAAAAAAATAATTTTTTATATAATTAAGTTAAACAAATTTAAAAATACCAATGAATCAAATTTAGCTATAACAAACTTTTTTTATGCTTTAACCTGTGAAGAGGAAAAAGTTCAACATACACCCTTAGTTTAAGTTTAGCATATACTCAATCAACCAATCACAACCACCCATGTTTATCATGAAACAAAAAAACTCATTTTTTTAAAATTAAATATCTCACAAGCCGTTCATCGTTAAGTAAAACAAAACATATCTCGCGACGTGATTTAAATCATCTATCTATCGAGGGGCACATGTATATACTTTCGACGAACTTTTTTTCGACTTTTTTTCTTAAGTCACGTATGAGAGAATCATATATGATTCGTCACGAAACATATATGATTTTCAGAAAATCATATATGATTCATATCACGAATCATATATGATTTTATAAAAATTATATATGATTCGTGACGAATCATATACGATTCTCTCATACGTGATTTAAGAAAAAAATCGAAAAAAATTCGTCGAAATTATATACATGTGCCCTTTGATAGAAAGATGATTTAACTCTCGTTACAATGGTGTATTTTTTTTCGTTTGACGGTTTACCGTTTGTGAGATATTTAATTTTTAAAAAAGTGATGAAAAGTGAGTTTTAAAAAAATAGAGATTATTATTGATTGAAAAAGTTTATATTAATTTAAAGGTTTACACACATCTTAACTCCCTTTTAACATTTAGTATTACTATATACTGTTTTACGAAGAACAGTGCTCGATTTTTTTATTAGTTTTTTTCATTTTTGGCGGGAAAAAAGTTACGCCACCTGTCCTGGACGCGTGTATGCTAAAAAACTCGAACATTTATATCAACACATATATTTCATCCCATTCTCTTCCACCGCTAGAAAACCAAACCCCCACAATAAAAAAACCTTCCACATAGCGGGTTGGATCACAACCACTAATATCAGAATTTTGCAATTCTTTTAAGATCTATTTTTCGTTCCTCGACTCACTCGAATTGATACCCAATTTAAACGTGGATTAATTGTTCTTGGTAAAAATACTTTGTTTGGTATTTTAAAACTAAAATCTATTAAAAACTATTTAATCTAATTAAAAAAAAGTAATATTTAATTAAAACTACTTTTTCAAATTTAAACAAAACTATTAAAAATAATAAACTAATTTAAACTATTTAAAATAAAACTATTTTAACCAATTTGAAAACTATTTTAAAATTAAATAAAACTTAAATCTAATTTAATCTAATTAATTTTTAACTAAAACTTTTAATTTAAATGAATTTCTATTTAAAACTATTTTTATATAAAACTAAATTAATTAAAACTAACTTTAAAAAAACTAATTTTAAATAATAATTAAAAATTTCTAAAAGTAATTAAAATATTTTTTTTTTTTTTTTTAAACTTTATAAAAGTAAATATAAAAAAAACTTTTTAATCAAAATTAATTAAATAAAAAAAACTTGAATTAAAATCTATTTAAAATCTAACAACTAAAACAAAACCTATATTAATGAATAAAACTATAATTAAACACAAAAGAAGGGCTAGACAGGATGGTAAACGCGTTGGGCTATTAACCGTGAGGTCACGGGGTCGAGTCCAGTGATGGACACTTTTTTTGTGAATTATATATATATATATATATATATATATATATATATATATATATATATATATATATATATATATATATATATATATATATATATATATATATATTAATAAGAATGCTGAACAGACAGACCAATTGAGTCTGTTGCTTTATGCAGCTAGTAACTTATCAAAACCAAATAAGCATATAAACTAAAACAGAAAATAAGCAAATCAAATCTAAAACTAAATATAAGAAAATATAAACTCAAATCAATAATAAACAAACACGACTCAATTAAATCAAATAAACAGGTAAGCTAAATAATCAAATGAAATCAAATAAGCAGATAGACCTAAATAAGCTATAAGATCTAATAAGCAAATCTAAGCAAAACTAAACCAAATATCAGCAAACTAAAAAAAAAGCTAACTAATAAACCTATTAAACCAGCAGATATAAAACAAGATAACTAAGACAGATATGTAGACTCAAACAAACTTACTAAAACTCTTACAAATCCCAGACTAAAATATCAGATAACTAACACAGACTTAAACAAAGTCAAAGCAAATCTCAATTACCTATATCAGCAACTAATAAGCACTTTAAAACTCAAACAAGCAAACATCTAAAATCAGATAATCAGCTTCTAATCTGAGCATACTAAATATCAATCGAATACACTTCTAACAGATTTAAGCAAAACACATAACAATAATAACAAATAACCTAATAAATCTAAAACTTATAAATAAAAGGAGATAGAACCTGATGGAGAAAACCTTTGCGACGAAGGAAGGCGCTGAACCCCCTTGTAAAACTGATTTCAACACCACCTTATCAACTAATCGTCACCGAATCATCAATACCATAAAACATCAACTCTCGAACCACGAACCAGATTTACTTTAAAACTTCCCAGTGGGGGAAATTTATCAACCAAAATTTATTTATATTATCGAAATCAAACTATTAATTAACTTGATTAAATAATATTTATCATTATTATGACTAAACAATTTCAAGATTAATTTGCAATAATAAATAACTTCACCAGAAAAGAAATGAGACACGAATTTATTAAAACTAAAATAACTTTTATTAATAATAATAACTGATTACAATACTTTGAAAGAAAATACAATTAATCTAAAAACTATTTATGCATAATAAAATTAAAAATAAAAATTGGCACACCGATTACACGTTTGTGGGGGGTTTTATAGGGAAACCCTAAACTTGTTGGTGAAGCTTGGTGAGCAAGGAGAGCAATCTTGGCCGCTCTTTTTTTCTTCTCTCTTCTCTTTCTTGATCAAACGGCTGGAAATGACACCCCTTGCACACGGATTGCCAACGTGTCAAGGGGTGTGTTTGTTGTGCTTCTTTGCATCTGATGCGGAACCTTCTTATTGGAGGATTGGTTGTGGTGATTCGTTTAAGCCAATTAGGATAGGGATATGAGCCATGTCACTTGAGGACCACCATCTTCATTGATCCGATATAAGGGGGAATTAATTCTCATGCGTGTGTTATCACATGCCTTGAATTAAAAACCCCCAAAAGTAATTATATTTAGGGTTTGGGGTGAGGGTGACTGCGTTTGTTTGGGTGAGAGAGAGGGTGAGGGTAAACATTGTTTGTATCGAAGGGTGAGTTTGATGTGTGTGTGAGTGGGTAAATATTTGACTAGATAAAAACGTGTGTGTGAGAGGGTTTAATAAAACGTGAATGGGTAAACTTAAAAAACTCGTCCCATGTTTTAACCTTGATGGGCTTTGGCCTAAAAATCAAGTGAATTGTATTGGGTTTGTAATAAGTGATTTGGGCCTTTAGCAAAATCCGTCCCATAAATATTTACAATTGGGCCCTTAATGGGTTTGTAGCCATTTAACAAACAAGGCATGTACTTCAAATTGGCTTTTGAGCCCATTAACCCAAATGTGGGACCCACAAGGCCCAACTGAGTTTGATAAACTTTAATCCACGAAAACGAACTTGTCTTTGGCTTCCTTGATCATTTCTTCAAAAACCGTGTTGATTTAGCCAGTTTTCGTGATCTTTGGTTCACTTTTGGTTCTTTGACTTTGTCTTTGTCTCTTTCTTGGACTTTTCTTCAACAATTGACCGTGAAATCCTGTGTTTTCTTTCCTTTTGATCTTTTGTACCTATTTCACACAAAAACACAAAACCACGCGTAATTCCGACTTTTACGATATTAAACACATGATTAGGTCTTGTTTTTCCTTGATTTTAGTGACAAAAGAATAAGTGTTTACACACTTATTAAATCCCCCACACTTGACCATTGCAATGACCCCATGCAATGCATAATTTTAAAGCATAAAGTTACATTTTTCTCATAATTAACCATTTTGGCCTTTATTAAGATATACTATTACTACTACGATGAAAAGATAAAAACTTTAAAGGAAACAAAAGTTATAATAATTAATTTATTAACTTTGAAATTATTTGATGGAAGAAACTCGTAAAGAAATCTAAGACTTAAATTTGGGCTTAGGTGTTATGAATATTAATCACCCTCAAGTTTCACGTTCCCCATACCAAGCTTAAAAACAAGATCATTGTTTACCATAAGTTTTCAAGTTAAAACCACTTATATAAGACAATTGTGTAATACTCTTTCTCCAATTCCTAAGTTGTATCTCTAGCTTTTAAGGATTGTCATTCACTCGTAGGCTCATTTGACTTCTTTAATAATCATTAGTCCAAAAATGAAGGCAAAATGGTGCAAACCCGATACTCAAAACCTAACCTCGTCCTTAAAAACGTTGTCACTAAAGTAAGCCCGCATCAAGGATAATTTAACACGATTTGGGGAATAAATTCCCGGATCCAAAATTTGGCCAATAGTACTACTTATTAATTATTCCTCCAAAGTCATGTTGACTTTATGTGGAGTTTAGCAATTTCACATCATATACCCTTAGGCTCTTTAAGATGTAAAAATTCTCCTCATCTATTGTCCACACCCTAAGGCTCCTTGAACGATAAACAAGGGAATTGATTTTTGATCAATTTTTATTCAACACTTACCATGCCATACACCCTAAGGCTCTAATGACAAGGTTCGTGCTACATGCCCTACACCCTAAGGCTCCTTGAGGTCATGTTTTAATCTTATTCTTTCTTTATTTATGATATATATAGTAGGCCAAATTCCGCGGTCCCATGGTCTGAATACCTCTTACTTAGTGGTTATGAGCCACCTTAGTCGGAAGTCCACAACGCTGGCACCCTCAATGTGTTCATGCTTTAATTACAAGGAGATAAAAGATTTGGCTAAGAGCTAAGATATCGAATCTACACCGAAAAAATCCTCATTTATTAAGCAATTAAATATACAAGCGGGAAGAAAGAGCCACAAAAACTCATATAAGCAAGAATTAACCCTTAAACTTATTATCAACTCTATCATCTCTCGTTCTCTACAATTTAAAATCTCAAGGAATGAGACTTGTGGATGCTTAGCCTAATAAACCAATTAAGATCCATATGGTTAAGGATACTAGCTAGAGTAAACTTGGATAAGTAAACTCGGGTTGAGTCAAAATATTCACGATGGGCCTAATATATCAAAGATATCTAAACTTGTTAAAACCATTTTATTCATTTATTTATTTTTTTTTGTTGTATTTTCTTTGAAATGGAATTTATTCATACGATGCGATGACAAAAAAAAAGAAAATAAATGGAAATAAATGGAAATACTACTTGGCCAAAATAGATCAAAAATTTGAAAAATGTTGAAAAATTTTAATTTTCCGGTTAAATGAGGTCAAATTCATGGAAAAGTCCACTAAAATTCGATATAAGTCCCCCGTACACTTAATATAAACATTGTCCTCAATGTTTAAGCATGTGGAAGAATAAACTCCCCTACACTTAGGACATTGAGTACGTTGTTTAAATCGAGCTAAGGAAGAGACAATTAAAGTGATTACATTTATTCATTTTATTTATATACATGTATGAATCACAATAGTTTTGATAGAACCGGGTACACGGAAACACGGGATCACGGGTCGCGTCAAAAACACCAAAAGTGGATCATTAAAGCACATGTCCCTGTACAATCACAACACAAACAACCTACTTGGCTCCCCCTACACTTATTGGTGGAAATGGGTGCAGGTGAAAAAGGGTGGAAAGGATGGAAAAGGTAAAAAACTAACCTAGTTAAACGATGCTTGATTTATTTATCACGAGTCTCTAGCTCGACTCGATTTCCCGAATTAATTCAAGGGAAACGTGGAGAGGGATGGAATCATCTTATGATAGATGTCCTCTCCAACGTGGAACTCTCGATTCTTAATCTTGGAATCATGAATGAGCTTAGTCTTCTCCTTGTAGATTAATGAATTTTCATAAGCCTCATTCCTAAGTTCATTGAGTTCATTGAGTTGGATTTTCCTAAGATCACCGGCTTTGTTTATGTCAAAATTAGCCCATTTCAAGGCCCAATAAGCCTTATGCTCCAACTCAATGGGAAGGTGGCACGCCTTTCCGTACACAAGGCGATAAGGAGTACAACCTATAGGTGTCTTATAAGCGGTACGGAAAGCCCACAAAGCATCATCTAATTTATCGGCCCATGAGGCACGATGCTCTCCCACGGTACTCTCTAAGATTCGCTTAAGTCCACGGTTGGAAACCTCGGCTTGACCATTAGTTTGTGGATGATACGCGGTGGAAAGTTGGTGATTGACACCATACTTAGCCATGACTCGTGCGAATTGATCATTTCAAAAATGAGTCCCGCGATCACTAATAATAGCACGAGGCACACCGAATCGAGCAAACAATTGTTTCAAGAAGTTAACAACCACCCTCGCATCGTTAGTAGGTAAATCCTTTGCTTCAACCCATTTTGATACATAGTTAACGGCTACGAGGATGTACTTGTTCCCTTTGGATGATGGAAATTGCCCCATAAAGTCGATGCCCCATACGTCAAAGATTTCACACTCTTGGATGAAATATTGAGGCATCTCATCTTTATGTGAGATCTTACCTTGTCGTTGGAAAGCATCACAATGCTTAACCATTTCATGAGCGTCATGATAAATGGTGGGCCAATAGAATCCGGAGTCGAAAACTTTTTAGCGGTTTAGTTAGGACCAAAGTGACCACCGGTGGGTCCTTTGTAGGAAGATTCAACTATTTGTAAAGCCACCGGCCCATCAACACATCTACGAATGATTAAGTCCGCACATTGCTTGAAAAGATAAGGGTCGTCCCAATAGTACGTTTTTACGTCTTTAAAGAATTTTTTCTTTTGTTGAGACGTTAACCCTTCGATAAGAACACCACCCGCCAAATAGTTTGCAGTGTCCGCAAACCATGGGGTATCATCAAGATTGGAATTAATAGACATTAAGGTCTCAAGGGGAAAAGATTCATTAATCTCTTGATTTGGAAGTTCCCCTTGATAAGGATCCTCAAGTCTACTAAGATGATCCGCGGATAGGTTTTCCGCTCCCTTTTTATCACGAATTTCGATTTTAAATTCTTGTAGGAGCAAAACCCAACGAAGGAGTCTCGGTTTAGCATCTTGCTTGGTCAACAAGTATTTCAAGGCGGAATGGTCGGGGTAAACGATGGTGGTGGAAAGCACAAGATAGGGGCGGAATTTCTCAAAAGCATACACTACAGCTAAAAGCTCTTTTTCGGTAGTGGTATAATGCAATTGAGCCCCCGTCATTGTCTTACTAGCATAATGAATGGGTTGGAAATTTTATTAACTCGTTGACCTAAAACCGCTCCTACCGCAAAATCACTAGCATCGCACATGAGCTCGAAAGGTAACTCCCAATTTGGAGAGACTAAGACCGGTGCCTTAGTTAATTTACCTTTAAGAAGTTCGAAAGAGTCGAGACATTCTTGAGAAAAGATGAAGGGAGCATCCTTTTCTAGGAGATGAGTCATTGGACGAGCGATTTTAGAGAAATCTTGGATGAAAAGTCGATAAAATCCCGCATGGCCTAAAAAACTTCTAACACCATTGACGGTGGTAGGTGGAGGTAACTTAGCAATGACGTCAACTTAGCACGGTCGACTTCGATACCGGCTTTAGAAATTTTATGACCGAGGATGATGCCTTCTTTTACCATGAAATGGCATTTTTCCTAATTAAGAACGAGACGAGTATCTTCACACCGTTTAAGCATACGTTCTAAATTGGCAAGGCAAGAAGAGAAAGAATCACCATAGACCGAGAAATCGTCCATAAAGACTTCCATAGTTTCTTCAACCATGTCATGAAATATAGCCATCATACACCTTTGAAAAGTCCTGGGATCATTGCATAAACCGAAAGGCATTCGTTTGTGAGCAAATGTTCCATAAGGACAAGTGAATGTGGTTTTCTCTTGGTCTTTTGGATCGATAGGGATTTGAAAATATCCGGAAAAACCATCTAAGAAGCAATATAAATCATTACCCTCTAAACGCTCGAGCATTTGATCTATGAAAGGAAGAGGAAAATGATCTTTACGAGTGGCATCATTGAGCTTACGATAGTCTATGCAAACTCGCCAACCCGTTACGAGTCGAGTAGGAATCAACTCGTTGTTTTCATTAGGAACAACGGTGATTCCGCCTTTCTTAGGCACACAATGGACGGGACTAACCTATGGCGAATCCGAAATAGGGTAAATCATTCCGGCATCTAGAAGTTTGATAACTTCTTTCTTAATGACTTCATGAATTTTTGGATTGACCCTTCTTTGATTTTGGATTGTGGGTTTAAAGTCATCTTCCATGAGAATTTTATGAGTGCAAAAGTTAGGATCAATTCCGCGGATGTCGGAGATTTTCCAAGCAATTGCTTTCTATTGATTCTTAAGCACTTCGATAAGTCGAGATTTTTCATCTTCTTTTAAGTCCTTAGCAATAATGATGGGTAACTTATCATTCTCTTCTAACAAAACGTATTCTAAATGAGACGGTAAATCCTTAAGCTCTAAATCCGGTGGATTGTCGGTGAAAGGCTTAGTTAAATTTGGATCATCGTTTGTAACTTCCTTAGGAGTAGGTGGAGAAATATGGTCCTCATTGAGAAGTCTCTCAATGGTACGAATGTCTTCTTCCCAATCGGTGGGAGAATCATCATATTTTAAATCCACATCCCCTAAACTTTCTTCAAATTCTTGTAAAAGAAAGTCACTTTCTCCAAATTGAGTCAATGAAGGAGCAATAGAAGCTACGGTATCAACATGAGGTAAATGAGAAATCCCGCTCTTACAAGCCTCATGAAAATGTTCTTCACATGCTTCGTCGAGCACATCGATGTAATTCACAGATTCGGGCTCATCGGGAAGTTTGGAAAGTTTACCCATGTTAAAGACGATTTTATCATCCCCTACCCTCATGATAAGCTCACCCGCGGCTACATCAATCAATGTACGCCCGGTCCTAAATAAGGGTCGTCCCACAATCAGGGGAACACGGGGATCCATCTCATAGTCGACTACAACGAAATCGACGGGAAAAGTGAATTTGTCGACTCCTAAAAACATCCTCGGTTATCCCCACCAGATAAGCAACCGTACGGTTAGCTAATTTCAAGGTCATACGAGTGGGGAATAGCTCAGGTAAAGATAATTGTTTCCACGCGGACAATGGCATAAGATTGATACTCGCTCCGAGATCCGCCAAGGCTATACAATTCTCAACACCTGGAAAATTGCAAGGAATAAGGAATCGACCGGGATCTCCTAACTTAACCGGTAATTTTCTCAAAAGAACCGCGGAACAATTCTCATTCAATTGGGTATTGGCAATATCGAGCAATTTTTCCTTAACACTTAAAAGGTCCTTAAACATCTTAGCATACTTAGGCATGTGAGCGAGAGCCTCGGCAAAGGTGATATAAAAATTCAATTGTTTGAACATTTTTAGGAAGTTCTAAACTTGAATATCATCCTTATTCTTCAATTTCTCTTTCCTCAACCTTGAGGGATAAGGTGTATTGGGTTGAGATGAATGCTTTGGAATGGATTGCTCACTCACATCCTTTGGTGGAGGAGGGGTAGAAATGGAAGGTGAAGGAACCGGTTTGGGAACCAAAGGTGTGGTATAAGATTTAGGTAAAGGTGGAACATAAGGTGTAGATGAAGGCATAACGGGTGGTATGTCACAAGTAGAAGGTGAAGGAGGGTGGGTAGAAGAATAAGGAATCTCGGGTCCTTGTTTAGGTGAGGTATAAGAAGGTTCTTCGATGGTCTTACCGCTCCTAGTAGTGATGGCATTAACGTTAGCCCTAGGATTGGTCACGGTGTTAGAAGGGAGGGCACCTTGGGGATGAAGGGTTTGAATCATTTGCAAAAATTTCTTATCGGTCGATCTTGCATCTCTCTCATAATTCGCTCATGGTCGGTTAATTTTTGTAGAACCAAGTCCATTTGAGGATTATGCATGTTCATTTGATTATACCCTTGATTAGGAAAACCTTGATTAGGAAAACCTTGGTTTTAATATTGATTATAACCTTGATTAAAACCTTGATTTTGAAAACCTTGGTTATTAAATCCTTGATTTTGATTATTGAACCCTTGGTTTCGCCCTTGAAAATTCCCTTGATTTTGATTAAAACCCCTTGTATTAGAATTTCCTTGAAAATTACCCCGTTGAGGACCTTGGTTCCTATTTTGGGCGGGTGGGGGTGGTCTTTGTGGAGCTACAAAACCCGGGGGAGCCAAATAGTTATTAGACTTATAAGACAAATGGTTAACATCAACATTTGGTTTGCAATGAACCCGCTCATTTTCATTGTTGTTATAAGCATAAACTTCTTGTTGTTGATTGTAAACCTTGTCACAATTATAATACGAATGTGATCCACCACAAGTCTCACACGTTTCACAAGTCTCTTTTAAGGCATTTACTTACACATTGATGGCTTTGGTATTGTTAGTGGTTTGTAGAGCAATTGTTTCAACAAGCGAAGTAAGCTTATCAATTCTTTTGTCGCTCTCACTAGTACTAGCACTTGCCATAGTAGCCCTAACACTCTTGGTTTGTACTTTTGCCTTGTTTTCAATTATTTCCCAAGCCTTGTTCATGGACTTCACAAGAATATTACCCCTCGCGGCACTATTAAGTGAGTCTTGATCATTAAGAGTTAAACCATTGTAAAACGTATTGATATGATGCACTTTTGTAAAACCATGTTGTGGACATTTTCGTAAAAGCTCTTTAAAACGGTCCCAAGACTCACTAAACGTTTCCCCATATTGTTGTTCAAAGGTAATGATGTCATTCCTTAAAAAAGTGGTCCGTGATGGTGGGAAAAAGTAGTTAATGAACTTGGTCTCTAAATCAATCAATGTGGTGATACTTTGGGGTGGTTCCTTATCAAGCCAAATCCGGGCTTGTCCCTCGAGGGAAAAAGGAAAGAGTTGTAAACGAATGGCCTCTTTTGGCACCCCATTGTATTTGACGGTGTTTGCCAATTGTATGAAACGTTTGATATGAGCGTGTGGGTCAACATTAGTACGGCCTAAAAATGGTGTAGCAGAAACCATTTGAATAAAACCCGTTTTTAGTTCAAAATTATTCGCTCCAATATCCGGCACCACAATCGCGTCATCATTTCCTTCAACGTGAGATTGTAGAATCTCAATCATTGGTCGATTATCCGTTGCCATCGTATTGTTCAAAGCTCGATTCTCGGGATCGGCTTGATTGACGGTCTTTTTGTTCTTCTTCTTCTTTTTGGAAGAATTAGAAGTATTTGGTACACCACTTGGTATGTGTGCACGCGCGCGAGTGCGCATACAACTAAAATCAAGGAATGAGGTAGGAGACCTCGGTCGACTTTGAGAGGAAAGGGATTATCCCTCTCGAGGTTCAATATGAAAAAGCTACAAAAAATATATACGTAATACTACTTGAGTTGGCAAACCAATAATCGGTCGTCTCTCTCAATATACGCACAAGCAAGCGGGGAAACGAGGTGGCACAAAGCACTTAAAAACCTTTTTCCTTAGACGGCCTTTTATAGCGCGTCGCCTTATACCCACCTTATAGTTTGTATAAATTGAGTTCAAACTTTTTTATTAGTATTTATCTATTTTGCCTTGATTTTTTGTTTTGGATTCGAATACAATAGCTAGGTGATGAAATCCCAACCAAGGTCTTATTTGAAAGTAGGTAAATTAATTGTTCTACGTAATACAATATAGTAAAAGAAAAATCTTTTTTTATTTTTTTAGAAAAATATATATTCACAATAAAAAGCGAAAGAAATCGAAATAAGAAAAATACCAATAATACGTAATATTTTTGGTGTAATACTTTAGGAAAAGTATTACTTTTGGATTTTTTAATTTTTTTGGTGCAAATCTTAGGAAAGAGTTTGCTTTTGATGGTTTTTTAATTTTTTGTATTTTTAAGTTTTGGATTTTTTTTATGTTTTTGATTTTTTGCAAGAAAAGTAACATTCAAAATTGAACGGATCCCAAAATCCAAAGCTTCTCACGAAAAATCGTCAATCGTAAAGAGCGCAGCGGCAGCGACACCAATTTAATATCGGAATTTTGCAGTTCTTTTAAGATCTATTTTTTGTTGCTCGACTCACTCGAATTGATGTTAAACATGGATTAATTGTTCTTGGTAAAAATACTTTGTTTGGTATTTTAAAACTAAAATCTATTAAAAACTATTTAATCTAATTAAAAAAAAGTAATATTTAATTAAAACTACTTTTTCAATTTTAAACAAAACTATTAAAAATAATAAACTAATTTAAACTATTTAAAATTAAACTATTTTAACAAATTTGAAAACTATTTTAAATTTAAATAAAACTTAAATATAATTTAATCTAATTAATTTTTAACTAAAACTTTTAATTTAAATGAATTTCTATTTAAAACTATTTTTATATAAAACTAAATTAATTAAAACTAACTTTAAGAAAAAACTAATTTTAAATAACAATTAAAAATTTCTAAAAGTAATTAAAATATTTTTATTTTTTTATTTTTTTTAAAACTTTATAAAAGTAAATATAAAAAAAACTTTTTAATCAAAATTAGTTAAATAAAAAAAACTTGAATTAAAATCTATTTAAAATCTGACAGCTAAAACAGAACCTATATTAATGAATAAAACTATAATTAAACACAAAAGAAGGGCTAGACAGGATGGTAAATGTAACACCTGGTAATTTTTCCTACTTTGTAAAATGACTATTTTACCCTTTGACTTTTTATTTGGTCAACTATGTGATTTAACTGTGTTGGAACCGGGAAGTTATCCCGCGTTTTCTGAAAAACTGTTTGCTGACGAGTAATGGCCTGACACTGAGCTCAGTCATTATTCTGAACATTTTTTGTGAACCCGACCAATGTGCTGAGACGGTCAGTGAATTGACGATAATCCATGAGATTATTCGTTATCTGTAAATTATGTGCTTAACTGTTTAGTTTTTAACAGCGTGATCGTATTTTCTTGAGCAGCGTATTTAAATATTTCTGTATATGTTTATATATGCCTGTATTTTAGTATTTTTGCTATTTATAGTAATAAATCGTATTTACTGTGAATATTTAATTAACGTAACGTGTTTTCGTATTTTACGTCGTTTTTACGTTTACCCGTCGTTAGCGTGCATAAAATACTTTACCAATTATAAAATGTCAGTTTTCGTCGAAAAATCGTAAATTTAATATATTTCGTCAAATTTTTAAGTTTTACGTAATTTTTAACTTAACTATATACTTTTTGATATTTACCTAAAACTAACTAACCTTTTTACCTTAAACCTTTTAACTAATTACCATAGTAAAAATTTTGAATAATTTACCTCCCATTTGGGACCCCATAACCGGCCAAAACATGCACCATGTGCATGGCCTTACACTTTTCCATATTTGGCTTAAGGTTACAAACCTTACATACCTTAACTTATTAACCAAAAACCCTCAAATAATTCACCTATTCACTCATTTTCACTTCAAACAAAAAACACACATCTCTCCCCTTCTCTCTCAAAACACACGGCACACAAACACAAACACATTCCACCATTGTTGATTTCTAAAAGCTTCATTTTACCAAGAATTAACACAAAACAAAAATCACCCTAGAGCTTGTACAAGCATAAAGAAGAATGGTCTTTCTTGGTTTGATGATTTGAGTAGTTTTTGGGTTGAAGTTTTAGAGTAGAGTTCTTGTTGATTATTAGTGGGTTAGAGCGTAGATCGGGTCGTTGTGATTACGTAGAATCGTTACTCAAGGTTACTTCTTAAACATTTTTCATCTTTTCATTTTCCATGCATAATCTTTATAGATCTATGCATGCATGTTAATCATCAATTATTTTCTTGAAATAAAATGATAAAAACTATTTTGTTCATGAAATATTTTAAGATCTATGGAAATTAAGTGTGGATCTATTAGATCCACACATGAAAATGGCTTAATTGAAAGATTTGTGAAAAATATAAGTATGTATATTTTGGATTTGTGAACTTGAAGTAAAATCTTTGATTTTGTTGATGTTTATGAAATATTGGAGGGAACTAGTAGTGTTACTACTAGTGGTTACGCTTAAAAATGGTCGAAAACGAGTTTTTGCGAAAAACATACAATCTGTCCGATTTTTATAAGAGGCGTAGAGGGTCGTAAAAATTGTTTTGACACTAGTTTACTACGATATTATGAAAATATAAGTTAATACCTTCGTTTCGATATATTATGGGCTAAAAACGGAGATAAAATGAGTAAGATATTGTCGTTTAAATTTCGTTGTCGGAAAACTTAATTTTTGTGAAAAACACTATAATGTGTTTGCTGTTTAGATTTTTAAAGTGGTCGAAACGACATTTTCGAGTTATACGAAGTTGTTTTAAGTGTCGAAATGGTTACTAAATGGTATGTATGAATGTTGGACTTGTTTTGTAAAAGCGTATTAGCGCGAAATGTGAATACTTGGTGTACCAATAAAAGTTTGAACGTTGGAAGTGGAAATTGATACTATTGCGGAAAATGACTTGTTTAAATATTGGCGATTGAGAAATTGTTGAAATTAGGGTTTTAAGACGAGGTTTGAGTACTTACTAAAAATGGCAAATTTTTATGTGACGCCGAAAGGCTGCCAAATTTTCGTTAGAAATCGTGTGGAAAAATTTGTTAAGATAAATTTTGGTAAATTAAAATTTACGCCCGAAAGGCTGTCGAAATTTCATCGAGTCAAAAATAAATATTTTTGCCTAAGTATATATATACTATAATGTTTATAACGATATAACATTTACAAGTCACGATTTTAACAAAATATATATATATGATTGATGAGTAACGTACATGACGAACTAATGTGACTTATTTGCTAGCGCCTAAACTATAGTATTATATTTAGGTTGTTGCTAGAGTTGCTCGCTACTATTTAATCTTACTTGTGCGGTTTGAATCGTTACTTGAGGTGAGTTTATAGATTCCCTATTAAACTGCTTTCTATGTTTAATGTTTTGGGATGTGATAAATGCTTTGATGACTTGCTTCTGGACGCAAGTAAAACTTGATTTCTGTGAACGCTTTGTGAACACTATTTATGAGATAGCTTAAGTTGCTTTAGCCATAGTCCCCACTATCGTGAATCGTTAGTTACTCTGCTGGAGTAAGCTCTTATGTTACGGATAGATCTATTGAGGGTTGACAACCTCCACTCGGGCATTCTGACGCCGGACGAGTGTGTACCATTTGTATGAACGGAGTCATCTTGGCTAGGTACTCCATTGGGGCAAAATTTATGTATGCAATCTATTGTATGCACTGGATCACTAGTTTCGATGTCACGAGCTTAGCTATCATAAATATTGTGAACACCCAATTTATCCTACACTTGGCACTATATCTCCTATAGTTGCACGTGTACTTGAAATGAAATCTGAAATTGAAATACTATGAACTTTTACTTGAAACCTATATTCTCACCAACTTTATGTTGACCCAATTTAGCATTTATCTCAGGTAATTGATGATGAGTTGTATCTGCTGTGTGAAGTACTTGGAGTCCGCATGCATTTCTTGGCTATCTTTGGACATTTGTTTACTTATGCTTTTGAACTATTATCTCGTTGATGTTTAAAACTTTTACATTCCGCTGCACTATCTTTTGAAACTGGGACCTTTTGTAATGTGATGCTTTTAATTTAAATTCAACGAGGTATTTTTATAAAACGTCTCATTTAGAGTCGTTCTCTTGTACCTTGAGCTATGATACAATGACGTAACAGCCCCCAAGCTTCACCGCTTCCGCATATCACATTTTGGGGTGTTACAGAATTGGTAATCAGAGCCTTGGTTATAGAGAACTAGGTTTGCATCTTAGGCCTAGACTATAACCGATGTGGCTACTTGTTACTCTGTATATATATGTGTACTACGTAAGGTATTACGTAGGATAACACTATAAGTAATATGTAATATATACTATGTAATACGTAATATGTATTATATACATATGCATTTCGTTGATTTGCATACTTTAATTTCTGTACATGATTATTTCATGCATACCCTACAACTGCTTTAATACGCATTTTGGTTGTTTTAGGTTATGTCGTCATCTACTGTTTCTTACCAGCCCGACTCTGCCGACGAAGAGTGGGAAGACGAGATTGAGATGGTACCAGATCATGTTGAGCCGGAGAATGACCCAGAGGAGGCTGATCCTGAGGAGGAAGGTGCGGAGTATGACCCTGACGAGGATCCGGGGGAGGATGATGAGGGTGATCCTGATATGTTGTTTGATACTTCCTATGTTGTTCATGGGATGCCACCAGTTGTGCATCGTACTTTGATCGAGTGGGTTAGTGGTAGTGAGGACGACGAGGGTGATGAGGATATGGATGGACATGAGGTAGGTCATGAGGATGATATGGATGGTGTTGAGGTAGATCGTGAGGGTGATGATGATATGGATGGATATGAGGTAGATCGTGAGGATGATGAGGACATGGATGATGAGATTGAGAGTGATACTGACGTTAGGATGGTTGTGGATAGTAGTGATAGCGAGGGTGCTGAGGCTGATGATGATATTAGGGTTGATGCTTTGACTGTTGTTGTTTCTACACCACCTACTCATCATGTTGGAGAGCCCTCTAGACCTAGGTCATGTGTTGTTATGATAGGATCTGCTAGGGATTCAGATGTTGTTCGTTTTCGTCTACTTGAGGATGCGGTGTTTGGATTGTTAGAGGATAACGAGGATACCCGTGACTTGTTAGATACCACACTTGAGGAGGTTGCTAGGTTGAGGCGTGAGTTGGAGTCAGTTCGTGGAGGAGACCGAGCTGCAGATGGAGACCCGAGGAGTGATTCACCGAGATGTGCTGAGTGTGATCGTCGTCGTCGCACTTAGAGATTCACCGTTATTGTGCTTAATTCTAGAGTAGATTGACATTTATCTTTTGGGTATTATATCCACTAAACTAGAGTAGTACTCGGTTAGTTGGAGTAGAATAGATGTAATCGTACTCTTATTTTATGACTATGTACTCGATGTTTTGATTATGAATGGGAATTTAACTTTATGACCTTGACCAGTGACTATCCTTTTTATATTTGTTGTACTGTTAAATTCTGCATTCTATTTTAGCATATGAAATATATAACGTGTATATTCATGCTTGAACCTTAATTGCATTGTTGTCTTAACGCAAAGAAACAATGGTGAACACACGTAACGGAATGACTGACGCACAATTGGAAGCACTGATTACGCAACGAGTGACTGCTGCACTGGCAAACGTTCAAGCTAACAACAACGTGAACGAAGCACCACCGAACAATGTTGACAATCGACCGCCTAAGCCGTGTACTTACAAGGACTTTAGGAGTTGTGACCCTTTGAATTTTAATGGTACTGAAGGAGCTGTCGGATTAGCTCGTTGGGTTGAAAAGATGGAAGTTGTGTTCCGTGTCAGTGGATGTGCTGTTGAAAACCAAGTGACTTATTCTACTTGTACTTTAGCTGCAGGAGCGTTGACATGGTGGAACACCCATTTGCAGACGGCTGGAGCCGAGGAGGCGTATGGAATGAGTTGGGAGGAACTTAAGAAGTTGTTGACTAAGGAGTACTGTCCTCGTAATGAAATTCAGAAAATGGAAATCGAATTGTGGAACCTGACTGTGAAGAACAATGACATTGGGACGTACACAAGGAGGTTCCAAGAATTATGTTTGCTATGTCCTAGAATGGTTCTGGATGAAGAAAAGAAGGTTCAGCGTTATATTTGGGGTTTACCAGGTAGAGTTCAAGGGAATGTGACATCGTCTGGACCGACAAAAGTTAGTGATGCTATAAGGATGACTCACAGTCTGATGGACCAAGTTGTTCGAGCAAATGCTGGGAATGCCGCGGACAACAAGAGAAAATGGGGTAATAACCAAAGGAACAACCATGGGAACTATCCTAATAAGAGGCATGACACCGTGAAAGCGTACACTGCTGGTACTGGGGAAAAAGGAGTGTACAATGGGACGCTACCTTTGTGCAATCGATGCAAGCGTCACCATAATGGACAATGCAATGTACAATGTCACAACTGCAAGAAAACTGGACACATTGCTAAAGATTGTAAGTCACCACCCAACACGAAAGCCAGCGTCACTTGCTTTGAATGTCAGCAAAAGGGACACTATAGCAATGAGTGCCCAAAGAAAAAGAACAAGGACCAAGGAAAGATTGCTAAAGCTGGGGAAGCTCGTGGAAGGGTCTATGTGATAGGAGGAGGAGAAGTGCAACAAAACCCCGACGTCGTGACGGGTACGTTTCTTCTCAATGGTCGTTATGCTTCTATTTTATTTGATACTGGAGCCGATAGGAGTTTTGTGTCGACTGCTTTTAGTGTTTTACTTGATGTGACCCCTTCGCCCTTAGACACTAAGTACACTATTGAGTTAGCTAATGGGAAGTTGATAGAAGCCGACACTATACTTCGTGGATGCACTTTAAATCTTCTAGGTCATCCTTTCGTAATAGACCTTATGCCTGTTGAGTTAGGGAGTTTTGACGTGATTGTCGGAATGGATTGGTTGTCGAGATATCGTGTTACGATTGTATGTGACGAGAAGATCGTTCGTTTACCATTTGGTGATGAAGTTTTGGAGGTACAAGGGGATACAAGTAACGGAAAAGGGAAGTCACGACTGAACATTATCTCGCGTGTCAAGGCTCAGAAGTTGTTGTCGGAAGGTTGCCACGTATTTTTAGCATGTGTTACTGAAAAGCAGACGGAAGAAAAACGGTTGGAAGATGTACCTATCATACGGGATTTTTCGGAAGTCTTTCCTGAAGATTTGCCTGGATTACCGCCGGCTAGACAAGTTGAATTCCAGATCGATTTAATACCGGGAGCTGCACCTGTTGCTCGAGCGCCTTACTGTTTAGCACCGTCGGAATTGCAAGAACTAGCAACGTAACTACAAGAGTTGACTGATAAAGGATTCATAAGCCCGAGTTCTTCACCCTGGGGAGCTCCAGTCTTATTTGTAAAGAAGAAGGATGGGAGTTTTCGGATGTGTATCGACTATCGTGAGTTGAACAAACTTACCATCAAGAACCATTACCCGTTACCTAGGATCGATGATCTGTTTGATCAGTTGCAAGGATCGAGCGTTTACTAAAAGATTGACCTTAGGTGTGGTTATCACCAATTGAGAGTCCGTGAGGAAGATGTTGCAAAGACTGCTTTTAGGACTAGGTATGGACACTATGAGTTCCAAGTGATGTCGTTCGGTTTGACAAACGCACCTGCTGTGTTTATGGACCTCATGAACCAGGTGTGTAAACCGTATTTGGACAAGTTTGTCATTGTGTTCATCGATGACATACTGATTTACTCAAGGAATGAGAAAGAACATGAGGAACATCTTAAGATAATATTAGAATTGCTTAAGAAGGAGGAATTGTACGCTAAGTTCTCGAAGTGTGATATTTGGTTGCCAAGAATACAATTTATAGGTCACGTTATTGATAGCAAGGGGATTCATGTTGATCCTGCCAAGATTGAATCAATTAGGGAGTGGACTGCTCCTACGACACCGACTGAAATTCGCCAATTCTTAGGACTCGCCGGATATTACCGAAGGTTCATCGAGGGATTCTCGAAGATCGCGAAACCATTGACGAAGTTGACTCAAAATAAGGTGAAATACGAATGGGGAGATAAGGAGGAATTAGCATTCCAAAAGTTGAAACAAATGTTGTGTAGTGCGCCTATTCTATCATTACCAGAAGGATCGAAAGACTTTGTGGTCTACTGTGATGCATCAGCAAAAGGATTGGGAGATGTGTTGATGCAGAGGAAGAAAGTTATCGCATACGCATCACGACAATTGAAAACGCATGAGAAAAACTACACTACGCACGATTTGGAGCTAGGAGCGGTAGTATTTGCCTTGAAGTTGTGGAGACACTACTTGTATGGAACCAAGTGTGTCGTCTATACCGATCACAAGAGTTTACAACATATTCTTGATCAGAAGGAACTGAACATGAGACAACATCGATGGATCGAGTTGCTCAGCGATTATGACTGTGAAATCCGCTACCACCCTGGGAAGGCCAATGTAGTGGCGGATGCGCTAAGTAGAAAGGAACAACTAATGACACGTAGAGTTAGGTCGTTGGCTATGGTTATCAATCCGAACTTACCTGTGCAAATTCGTGAAGCACAAACCGAAGCTCTTAAGCCTGAACATGTCGAGGCTGAGAAATTAGGAGGAATGGTTACAAAGAAATTGGAGACTAGCACTAATGGAACGCTGTGTCTGAATGGTAGAAGTTGGTTACCACGGTTTGGAGGACTATGGGACGTGATTATGCACAAGTCGCATAAATCTAAGTATTCGATTCACCCAGGATCTGACAAAATGTATCAGGATATGAAGAAGCTATATTGGTGGCCAAATATGAAAGCTGAAATTGCTACTTATGTAGGGAAGTGCCTGACTTGTGCTAGAGTGAAAACAGAACACCAAAAACCATCTGGATTGTTGGTTCAACCTATAATTCCTATGTAGAAATGGGAAAATATAACCATGGACTTCATAACTAAGCTGTCTAAAACGACCAACGGATGCGACACAATTTGGGTAATTGTGGGTCGACTTACGAAATCTGTACACTTCTTGGCTATGAAGGAAGATGATTCGATGGATAAGCTTACGAGACTTTATCTGAAGGAAGTAGTCGCAAAACATGGGATACCGATCTCGATAATTTCTGATAGAGATGGTAGATTTACTTCGGAATTCTGGAAGTCACTTCAGAAAGCGTTGGGTACGCAATTGGACATGAGTACTGCTTATCACCCGCAGACTGACGGACAGAGTGAGAGAACTATTCAAACGCTGGAGGACATGTTGCGTGCTTGTGTGCTTGACTTTGGGAAGCAATGGGACAGACATTTGCCTGGAATTCTCTTACAACAATAGTTATCATACCAGTATTAAGGCTGCACCGTTTGAAGCGTTGTATGGTCGTAAATGTCGCTCGCGTGTGTGTTGGAGTGAGGTTGGGGATAGTCAACTCACTGGCCCTGAACTCATCCATGAAACGACTGAGAAGATTGGTCAAATCAAGAGCCGAATTCAAGAAGCCCGTGATCGTCAGAAGAGTTACGCCGACGTTCGACGTAAGCCTCTCGAATTTCAAGTGGGAGACAAAGTGATGCTAAAAGTATCGCCTTAGAAAGGTGTGGTACGTTTTGGAAAGCGAGGAAAGCTGAACCTCCGTTATATTGGACCTTTCAAAATTCTGGCAAAGGTTGGAACCGTAGCCTATCGTCTCGAATTACCGCAAGCGATGAGCCGCGTGCACAGCACTTTTCATGTGTCGAACTTGAAGAAGTGCCTTTCTGATGAGACACTCGTTATACCATTGGAGGAACTCCGAATTGACGACAAGATGCAATTTGTCGAAGAACCTGTTGAAATCATGGACCGTGAGGTCAAACGATTGAAACAGAGTCGTATTCCTATCATCAAGGTGAGGTGGAATTCTAAACGTGGACCTGAATTCACTAGGGAGCGTGAGGATCAATTTCGCAAGAAATATCCGCAACTCTTTGACAACTCTAGAAACCGTGACACTCCTAAGATTTGAGGACAAAGCTTCTCTATCAAGGGGATGATGTAACACCTGGTAATTTTCCCTACTTTATAAAATGACTATTTTACCCTTTGACTTTTTATTTGGTCAACTATGTGATTTAACTGTGTTGGAACCGGGAAGTTATCCCGCGTTTTCTGAAAAACTGTTTGCTGACGAGTAATGGCCTGACACTGAGCTCAGTCATTATTCTGAACATTTTCTGTGAACCCGACCAATGTGCTGAGACGGTCAATGAATTGACGATAATCCATGAGATTATTCGTTATCTGTAAATTATGTGCTTAACTGTTTAGTTTTTAACATCGTGATCGTATTTTCTTGAGCAGCGTATTTAAATATTTCTGTATATGTTTATATATGCCTGTATTTTAGTATTTTTGCTATTTATAGTAATAAATCGTATTTACTGTGAATATTTAATTAACGTAACGCGTTTTCGTATTTTACGTCGTTTTTACGTTTACCCGTCGTTAGCGTGCATAAAATACTTTACCAATTATAAAATGTCAGTTTTCGTCGAAAAATCGTAAATTTAATATATTTCGTCAAATTTTTAAGTTTTACGTAATTTTTAACTTAACTATATACTTTTTGATATTTACCTAAAACTAACTAACCTTTTTACCTTAAACCTTTTAACTAATTACCATAGTAAAAATTTTGAATAACTTACCCCCCATTTGGGACCCCATAACCGGCCAAAAACATGCACCATGTGCATGGTCTTACACTTTGCCATATTTGGCTTAAGGTTACAAACCTTACATACCTTAACTTATTAACCAAAAACCCTCAAATAATTCACCTATTCACTCATTTTCACTTCAAACAAAAAACACACATCTCTCCCCTTCTCTCTCAAAACACACGGCACACGGCACACAAACACATTCCACCATTGTTGATTTCTAAAAGCTTCATTTTATCAAGAATTAACACAAAACAAAATCACCCTAGAGCTTGTACAAGCATAAAGAAGAATGGTCTTTCTTGGTTTGATGATTTGAGTAGTTTTTGGGTTGAAGTTTTAGAGTAGAGTTCTTGTTGATTATTAGTGGGTTAGAGCGTAGATCGGGTCGTTGTGATTACGTAGAATCGTTACTCAAGGTTACTTCTTAAACCTTTTTCATCTTTTCATTTTCCATGCATAATCTTTATAGATCTATGCATGCACGTTACTCATCAAGTATTTTCTTGAAATAAAATGATAAAAATTATTTTGTTCACGAAATATTTTAAGATCTATGGAAATTAAGTGTGGATCTATTAGATCCACACATGAAAATGGCTTAATTGAAAGATTTGTGAAAAATATAAGTATGTATATTTTGGATTTGTGAACTTGAAGTAAAATCTTTGATTTTGTTGATGTTTATGAAAAATTGGAGGGAACTAGTAGTGTTACTACTAGTGGTTACGCTTGAAAATGGTCGAAAACGAGTTTTTACGAAAAACATACAATCTGTCCGATTTTTATACGAGGCGTAGAGGGTCGTAAAAATTGTTTTGACACTAGTTTACTACGATATTATGAAAATATAAGTTAATACCTTCGTTTCGATATATTATGGGCTAAAAACGGAGCTAAAATGAATAAGATATTGTCGTTTAAATTTCGTTGTCGGAAAACTTAATTTTTGTGAAAAACACTATAATGTGTTTGCTGTTTAGATTTTTAAAGTGGTCGAAACGACATTTTCGGAGTTGTTTTAAGTGTCGAAATGGTTTCTAAATGGTATGTATGAATGTTGGACTTGTTTTGTAAAAGCATATTAGCGCGAAATGTGAATACTTGGTGTACCAATAAAAGTTTGAACGTTGGAAGTGGAAATTGATTCTATTGCGGAAAATGACATGTTGAAATATTGGCGATTGAGAAATTGTTGAAATTAGGGGTTTTAGGACGAGATTTGAGTACTTACTAAAAATGGAAAATTTTTATGTGACGCCGAAAGGCTGCCGAATTTTCGTTAGAAATCGTGTGGAAAAATTTGTTAAGATAAATTTTGGTGAATTAAAATTTACGCCGAAAGGCTGTCGAAAAGGGTTTTGGCAAGAATGTATTCACTCAATCATGTTGAAATATTGGCAAGAATGTATTCACTCAATCATCTTATGCTTTTTAAGCTTTTTAAGATGACCGATACATTGGGGGAGATTGTTAGCCCTATATTTTATATAGCCGAACAAGAATGTAATAGGTCATCTTAGTCGTTAAAAGGTCTTGTATTGTAATAGGTTAGTCGGGAAAACCGGGCTTGGACTTTAAGCTAATATTGTATAAGTTAGGGGGGTAAGCCCAAAGCAAAGCCAAGCCCGGCCCAAGGAAACAAAGCCCACGGCCCAAAAGGCCAAGGGTATATAAACCCTCTTCCATGTGTGGAAGAGGGTGTTGGTTCATTTCATAAAACACATAGTTTTAGTGTAAACCTTCCACTTCTCTCTCTACTCTCTTTCTCTACTTTTCTTCTCTTTCTCTCTCTAAGAATCTTGTGTTATGGATTGAATGGGAATAACATTTGGTATCAAGAGCAAATAGTGGATAGGTGATTGAAGATTCGTGTGTGGTGTTCTTGATTTTTCGTGGCCTTTTTGATCCATATCTCACGTCCCATTTTTCTTTTTGTGTTTTTTATGGTCTTTTCTTGATACAAATCATCTACATACTAGTATTAGTGATTTGGGTATCTTGGTTTTGGCTAAAACACAAATCTTTTGGATCAAAAGTTGCGAAATTTCTTGTTGTTCTTCATTCCGAAATTTAAGCAGAATCTCCATCGGAAAGTACAAGTGAAACGTGGGCTTCCATCGCAATAACCATCACCATCGGAAAGGGTTTTGGTTCTACATTGCGATACGTGGGTTTTTATTACTTATTCCGATCTGGACATTCCGATCGAACTTTGCGATCTGGGATTTCGACGGGTTTAAGGGTTTTGTTAAGTCGTTACTCTGTCCAATTTTTCTTAGCCACATTCCGATCTAACATTGCGACAGCATATTGCGATCTGAACATTCCGACACCCACATTCCGACAGAACATTCCGATCTGGACATTGCGACAGTGCATTGCGATAGAACATTCCGATCTGAACATTCCGATTGGACATTCCGATCTGTGCATTCCGATAAGTATTCCGATGAACATTCCGATTGGACTTAGCCACTATCTAGACTAGTTTCGGAACATAGTTTACACGAAGATTAAAAAAAAAAAAAAAAAAAAAGAGTTTTTTGGCGGGAAAACTCAAGAAAATTTTATTTTTTCCTAGACCATTTTTAGGCCATTTAAGCTTCAATTTCAAATTTTGGCGAAGCGAAAAAAAATTTCGGCAAAAAAATTCGAATTTTTAGGCCAATTTTAGGTTTTATTTTTGTCAAAAATTTTCACTTTTCAAATTTTTTCCCTACTAGTTTTTGGCTATTTCTAACTCGATTTCAAAATTTGGTGATTCAAAAATTTTTCAGCTTACCGTTTTGTCGGACTGAGGAATTTAGTGTCGGACTGAGAAAAATTGGAATTTTCGGAATTTCAACCACAATTTAAATCACAACACATCCACTAAGATCCGTAATCCATACACATCATATCTTCTTTGAGACATCCGTTCAATGGACATCTTCGTGGATTCAACAACAAAAACGTCCATGGCTGAGATGAATAAAGAGAAGATGCAGAATCCAAAGGTTCAGACAAACATTGAGACTCCAATCAATAAACCTACTAACAAGGATTCTACAACCAAAACCGTTCATGCAATCAAATACAAGATGTCAAAAGCAAAAGAAAGATGCATGGAACACTTTAAGTTGCTTCAGTCACACCTTCAGGTTCTTTCAAGAGAAGACCTAACAAGCACTCGTATTGAAATTGGATTCAAACGGGTACTCGTTCTACTATTTGGTCAAGATGTTGAGACATTCATCAAAACGATGCTATTTAATATGGACCATCTTCAACTTGAACTTAACAAAGATGATCTTCACGAGACTCTATCAATGGACATCCTTTTATCTCTCAACCTTCAGTTCCAGCAATTCATTGACTCAAGTGGCTTATCCAAAAACGATCGAGAGTTCACAAACACATACTTTACCAAATATACTCTCGTAGATCTTCAAGCGTTCAAAGAGACACTTCTTCAACACATTAGTAATATAAAGAAGTCAGTTGTTGAAAGAACACGCCATCAAAGGCAATTGGAAAGAAGGGTGAATCAAAGACTGATGCAGATGAAAGAGAGCACTGTCGATAAAGATCAAGCATTGGATGCTTCTTCGGTTGATACAGAAAGCAGCAGGTCAGAATCAGAAACTCATCATACCAGCACAAGCTCAGGGAAAGATACAGAAGTCGTTGTTACAACTATCAGCCCCACATGTGACAATGAGCCAATGGCTGAGGTACCATTAAATACTGATTCTAAGACTCACGAGCTCGAAACTCTCTTAGCTCAAAAGACAAAAGATTTTGAGGATGCCAAACTCGAATTTTCAAAGAAAAATGACAAATTTGAAGCTTATTTTGAAAAACTTGAAAAGGCAAATGTTGTTCTTGAACAAAAATTGGATCGTAAGATTCAAGATTTCAACGCGGAAAAAGAACATTTTGTGAAACAAACAAATTTGTTAGAATCAAAGTTGGCTTCTCAAAATCCAAGTCCTCCGCCTGCTTCATTAACTGAATTATCTGTGCAACCTATCGACATTGTAGATAGTAATGATGCGAATGTTGATAACGCCATATTTGATAATATGAACATTAAGTTAGAACAATGTGTCGCTCAATTACTTCTACAAAATGAGCAGTTAAAGGCTCAGATTCAGGAAAAGGTTTTTGCGTTGACAGCGGTGAAAAATGAATTAAGGAAACTAAAAGGAAATAGTGTGGATACTAAGTTAGCAAAACAGTCAGTCTTGGGGAAACCTCCTTCTCAACCTGTCAGAAATCGCTCAGTTGCTAGACAACCGAATGCGTTTAAATCTGAACGACTCAAAACGTCGAATCTGAGGTTTGCATCCCAAGTTGATGTGCGTAGCAATTTTCCTAAACCAGTCACTCCACAATCTAGACCCTCATTCAGAAAACCCGCTTCTGCAAAGCCCGATCACATGAATGCTTCAACCAACTCTAGAAATAGATCCAAGAACATGCCTAGTCGTAGTTCAAATGACGCGGGTCACAAAAATTATCTAGAGGATGCTAAAAACAAGACACAAGCAAGAGATAGGACCAAACCACAACCTAGGAGCGTTGTTCACACATCTAGGAATTCTAGACCCTTCTATGACGTGCACAATTCTGCCAACCCTAGGAACTCTAGAGCCTTCTCAGATGCTAAGCACTTTGTTTGCACGAAATGTAACAAATGCGTGTTTAATGCCATTCATGATGATTGTATCACTAAAGTCCTGAACAAGGTGAACCAAAAAGCTAGAGCACCTCAAAGACGGAACCCTAAAGAAAATAGGTTTTCTCCAACTAAGTCTTCCGCTGTGCATGAGAAAACTATGTCTCCTCGACCTTATCTTAGGTGGATACCAACGGGTAGAACCTTCAAAACAATAGGTCTCAGGTGGGTTCCTACTGGAAAGATATTTCCCTCTAGCTCGACAAAGGTTCAAAGTGAACCCCCACATGGTTCTCATCAAGATATCGCTAACCCACATGCAAGCATACAAACTACTAATGAAAGTGCAGGTAATAAAGTAAAGGTTCAACAAGAACACAAAGGTTTTCCATATTCATACCGCTCAACAAAAGACACTCTCAGAGTTTGGTTGCTGAAGAAGCAGATATCAGAGAAACAAGCGTCTCAGGGGCATCTAAATTAAACTTTCACAATGACTTACAGTCACATTTCAGGCTGTAACTCGAACGTCAAAGAAAGGGAACTTTATCTCTTCAACGATAAGTTACCCTCAAAACGAGAAATTCATATTTCTCGGTCACGAGCTTATATTAAAACTATTCGAAAGTTTTATGCTCGTGTACAAGGCTTATAGTCAAATTACAAACTGTAACCCGGGCTCACAAGACAGGAAAGTTCATCCCGAGTATGACTTATCCTCAAAACGAGAAATTCGATTTTTCTCGGACACGAGCTTACATTCAAACTATTCGAAAGTTTTAAGCCCGTGTATATGACTTCTAGGCGCATCACAGCTTAGAACTCGGACCTCAACTAAGGAAAGTTTATCTCGGACGATAACTTATCCTTCTCAACGAGAAATTCATATTTCTCGGTCATGAGCTTCTCATAAAAACATTCAAAGTTTTTAAGTTCATGAAAACGATTTCTAAGTAAATGTCAGCTTAGAACTCGAACTTCAACTTAAGGAAAGTTTATCACGGATGATAACTTATCCTTCACAACGGGAAATTTATTTTTCTCGGTCATGAGCTAGTCACAAAACAATCAAAGTTTTGACCTCATGAAAAACGGACCCGAAAGGGGAGTGTACGTTTCAGTGCGCTTTTTCTAAGAAATAGAAGAGAATTCTTCTATCCTGATTATTTTAAAACCGTTGAACACAATTTTTCAAGAATTTCTCAAAAGGTTTTTCTAAATCTTTCAAAATTGTGTGTTCAACACTCCCTTCCTCATAAGTGGTTTTTATATCTCAAAATTGTCATATGTTATTTTGATCAATTTTTGAGGGGGAGCGTTTTAAAATCAAGCCTTTTAATGTTGTTGGGTACATCTCTAAAATTGTCATATTTTATGTATCCAACACATTCCGAAAATGATATGAAATTGTCAAATGTAATATATTATATCAGAAAAGGCATCTCAACTCCGTACCTCAACATATTTTGTGGTGTCGTTTTTCTAAAATTTTGTCAAATTTTGTCTCAAGACACACATATATTGTTGAGGGGGAGCGACCCGACTGAAAATGTTCCATGATTCATGTGTGTACACATGTTTCTCTCCCGTCGATTTTTCGGAAAATGTCACATTTTAATAAATTGGTATCTCTAATATTATATTTTATATTAGAGATAGAGGGAGAAAATGTGATTAAAATGTAATATATCGCAACATGTGATCTTAAAGACTCAAGTGCAACTCTTTCCTTCACATGCCAAACTATTTCGTATATCGATGCATGTGTGTAGGGGGAGCTTTTCGGAAATGTAAAACTTTCAAGTGTTAAAAGTTTTGATTTTTATCAAACACTTTGAATGGTTTTCAATGGTTTATGGTTACGATCTATACCCAAAACAACCTACTATCCACGACGGAACGATGGAGTCAAAAGGTGGTTTAGGATAGGAAACTAAGTCCTATGATCCAACCAGAACCGGAGGGATCTACCCAAGGACATTCCATAGCTAGAAATAGTTGTCCTTAGGAAAGATGGAGTGGAATGAAGCTGAATGCGGACCAAGTACTTAAGTTAGCACTGGAAAAATCACAACAAGGTGCTAATGATGACGTATTGGTAAGCATTGAAGGAGTTGAATATTCTATGCAACTTAGGCAGAAACCGGGTCAATACATCTATTGAAGACAAGTCATCATGGACCAAGTGATGCAATGCACAACCCTTCCCAGCCATTCGAGTTTCTCCCAAAAGAAACTTGTCTCATTGTCACGGAGATCAACACGTATCTATTGACTTTCTCACTCCGAGTCAGTTAATATTGAAAAGGTGGCATTCTGCTCCAGCCTCCGATTACCAAAATGCACTTATTGAGTCTAGAGCCAATCGAGATCTATCTATCATCTCATTAGGACACAATCGAGTCCTACGTATTATCCTTGTGATATTGCCAGAACATCTGAGTGATACGATTCACAATGAAGATGGAAATCCTGCTTGAGCCAGCATCAAACAAGCTCATGGAAGGTAACTTGTGCGATTCTACACGAATCAAACTTGTGAGAACTGGAAAGCAACTAAGTTTGGATTCTTAATTGATTCAAACTTGATTCCAGGTTTCTTCGCAAAATCCATGTGATCTTGCCAGAACATTCAGAGTGACACTCATTAGTGTTCACTGTGACGAATGGAAATCCTTCCAGTGTCAACATCAAACAGCACTGCGGTAGGTAACTCGCAAGATTCTCTATGAATCAAGCTTGTGACAAACTGGAAAGCAACAATGGTGCGATTCTTTTAGAATCAAACTTGTTCCAGGAAATCTGAATTGACGACTCTAATCAGACGGATAATTTATCCTTATGATTCACTCTTTACGTTCGCAGTCTGCTTTGAGACGGTCGAGTAAAGAGAACTGGCTTCTACCGCCGGGAAACCCTGTCAAGGAGGTTCTTAATCGAATCTACCTGATCACAGGTACGGTATTTAATACCGTTTAACGGTCTTCACCGACCGGAGGTAAAACGCTACCGAGTTAGGGTGAAATGTTCAAAGCCATTTCATCCGTGTCTATATATGTTGCTGCATATCAAGAAGGTGGCGTAGCTGTACAACCGATGTCGATTCAGAAGTCACAAGAGCACAAGATGGCGATAATCAAGATACCTAAGAATGTAAGAATGTAATAGGTCATCTTAGCCACAAGGAGTACAGATGAAGATCTCAAGCACTCAAAGTCAAATGATAAAGGCTCAAGTTAAAGATCACGAAATCATGAGGAACAAAGCTGTTACAAACAAGATCAAGACCATGATACAAGACCAAAGCAGGAAGATCTCCTCTACAAGAATGTATTCACTCAATCATCTTATGCTTTTTAAGCTTTTTAAGATGACCGATACATTGGGGGAGATTGTTAGCCCTATATTTTATATAGCCGAACAAGAATGTAATAGGTCATCTTAGTCGTTAAAAGGTCTTGTATTGTAATAGGTTAGTCGGGAAAACCGGGCTTGGACTTTAAGCTAATATTGTATAAGTTAGGGGGGTAAGCCCAAAGCAAAGCCAAGCCCGGCCCAAGGAAACAAAGCCCACGGCCCAAAAGGCCAAGGGTATATAAACCCTCTTCCATGTGTGGAAGAGGGTGTTGGTTCATTTCATAAAACACATAGTTTTAGTGTAAACCTTCCACTTCTCTCTCTACTCTCTCTCTCTACTTTTCTTCTCTTTCTCTCTCTAAGAATCTTGTGTTATGGATTGAATGGGAATAACACTTACTTCTGGAACCAAGTAAAACTTGATTTCTGTGAAAGCTTTGTGAACACTATTTATGAGATAGCTTAAGTTGCTTTAGCCATAGTCCCCACTATCGTGAATCGTTAGTTACTCTGCTGGAGTAAGCTCTTATGTTACGGATAGATCTATTGAGGGTTGACAACCTCCACTCGGGCATTTTAACGCCGGACGAGTGTGTACCATTTGTATGAACGGAGTCATCTTGGCTAGGTACTCCATTGGGGCAAAATTTATGTATGCAATCATTGTATGCACTGGATCACTAGTTTCGATGTCACGAGCTTAGCTATCATAAATATTGTGAACACCCAATTTATCCTACACTTGGCACTATATCTCCTATAGTTGCACGTGTACTTGAAATGAAATCTGAAATTGAAATACTATGAACTTTTACTTGAAACCTATATTCTCACCAACTTTATGTTGACCCAATTTAGCATTTATCTCAGGTAATTGATGATGAGTTGTATCTGTTGTGTGAAGTACTTGGAGTCCGCATGCATTTCTTGGCTATCTTCGGACATTTGTTTACTTATGCTTTTGAACTATTATCTCGTTGATGTTTAAAACTTTTACATTCCGCTGCACTATCTTTTGAAACTGAGACCTTTTGTAATGTGATGCTTTTAATTTAAATTCAACGAGGTATTTTTATAAAATGTCTCATTTAGATTCGTTCTCTTGTACCTTGAGCTATGATACAATGACGTAACAGCCCCCGAGCTTCACCGCTTCCGCTTATCACATTTTGAGGTGTTACAGTAAACTCGTTTGGCTATTAACCGTGAGGTCACGGGGTCGAGTCCAGTGATGGACACTTTTTTTTGTGAATTATATATATATATATATATATATATATATATATATATATATATATATATATATATATATATATGGAATGCTGAATAGACAGACCAATTGAGTCTGTTGCTTTATGCAGCTAGTAACTTATCAAAACCAAATAAGCACATAAACTAAAACAGAAAATAAGCAAATCAAATCTAAAACTAAATATAAGCAAATATAAACTCAAATCAATAATAAACAAACATGACTCAATTAAATCAAATAAACAGATAAGCTAAATAATCAAATGAAATCAAATAAGCTCATAGACCTAAATAAGATATAAGATCTAATAAGCAAATCTAAGCAAAACTAAATCAAATATCAGCAAACTAAAAAAACAAAGCTAACTAATAAACCTATTAAACCAGCAGATATAAAAAAAGATAACTAAGACAGATTTGTAGACTCAAACAAACTTACTAAAACTCTTACAAATCCCAGACTGAAATATCAGATAACTAAAACAGACTTAAACAAACTAAAAGAAAATCTCAATTACCTATATCAGCAACTAATAAGCAGTTTAAAACTCAAACAAGCAAACATCTAAAATCAGATAATTAGCTTCTAATCTCAGCAGACTAAATATCAATCGAATACACTTCTAACAGATTTAAGCAAAACACATAACAATAATAACAAATAACCTAATAAATCTAAAACTTATAAATAAAAGGAGATAGAACATGATGGAGAAAACCTTTGCGACGAAGGAAGGCGTTGAACCCCCTTGTAAAACTGATTTCAACACCACCTTATCAACTAATCGTCACCGAATCATCAATACCATAAAACATCAACTCTCGAACCACGAACCAGATTTACTTTAAAACTTCCCAGTGGGGGAAATTTATCAACCAAAATTTATTTATATTATCTAAATCAAACTATTTATTAATTTGATTAAATAAAATTTATCATTATTATGACTAAACAATTTCAAGATTAATTTGCAATAATAAATAACTTCAACAGAAAAGAAATGAGACACAAATTTATTATAACTAAAATAACTTTTATTAATAATAATAACTGATTACAATACTTTGAAAGAAAATACAATTAATCTAAAAACTATTTATGCATAATAAAATTAAAAATAAAAATTGGCACACCGATTACACGTTTGTGGGGGGTTTTATAGGGAAACCCTAAACTTGTTGGTGAAGCTTGGTGAGCAAGGAGAGCAATCTTGGCCGCTCTTTTCTTCTTCTCTCTTCTCTTTCTTGATCTAACGGCTGGAAATGACAACCCTTGCACACGGATTGCCAATGTGTCAAGGGGTGTGTTTGTTGTGCTTATTTGCATCTGATGTGGAACCTTCTTATTGGAGGATTGGTTGTGGTGATTCGTTTAAGCCAATCAGGAGAGGGATATGAGCCATGTCACTTGAGGACCACCATCTTCATTGATCCGATATAAGGGGGAATTAATTCCCATGCGTGTGTTATCACGCGCCTTGAATTAAAAACCCCCAAAAGTAATTATATTTAGGGTTTAGGGTGAGGGTGACTGCGTTTGTTTTGGTGAGAGAGAGGGTGAGGGTAAACATTGTTTGTATCGAAGGGTGAGTTTGGTGTGTGTGTGAGTGGGTAAATGTTTGACTAGATAAAAACATATGTGTGAGAGGGTTTAATAAAACGTGAATGGGTAAACTTAAAAAACTCGTCCCATGTTTTAATCTTGATGGGCTTTGGCCTAAAAATCAAGTGAATTGTCTTGGGCTTGTAATAAGTGATTTGGGCCTTTAGCAACATCCGTCCCATAAATATTCACAATTGGGCCCTTAATGGGTTTGTAGCCATTTAACAAACAAGGCATGTACTTCAAATGGGTTTTTGAGCCCATTAACCCAAATGTAGGACCCACAAGGCCCAACTGACTTTGATAAACTTTAATCCTCGAAAACGAACTTGTCTTTGGCTTCCTTGATCATTTCTTCAAAAACCGTGTTGATTTTGCCGGTTTTCGTGATCTTTGGTTCACTTTTGGTTCTTTGACTTTGTCTTTGTCTCTTTCTTGGACTTTTCTTCAACAATTGACCGTGAAATCTCGTGTTTTATTTCCTTTTGATATTTTGTACCTATTTCACACAAAAACACAAAACCACGCGTAATTACTTTTACGATATTAAACACATGATTAGGTCTTGTTTTTCCTTGATTTTAGTGGCAAAAGGATAAGTGTTTACACACTTATTAACCACCACCCCAAATAGATCCACCCACCAATAACCTCCAATTGTTATGTCCTAATTTTCTGATTACCAGTTTCGGCTAAACAAATATGATGATTATAGATGAGATTTTGGGAAATACGATATTTAATTTGTTGACAAATTTAGATGATTGGTCTTTGGGATTGCAAACAAAATTATGGAATTAAATGGACCGACTTCTAATTTTTAAGTATTAAACTTAATTAAATTTTTATGTTTTAGTATTTTATTTAGGGGTTTGATTTTAGATGCCAGCTATAGTTTGAGTAATGATTTTCAAGTTACTTTCAGAAATAGAAATATCTTATTTTAATGTGATATTATATATGGATTTTGTTTATTAAAGTTGGTTTTGTTATGTTGTTTTCGAGTTTTAGGGGATGGAGAAGAAGATCAGAATGACTATGACATCAGATGAGTATTATCAGGTATATAAGAATGACTCCTTTTTGGGTATTTTTTAGTGAAATTATGTAAATGGATTCTAGGTTTGGTTAAAAAATTGAAACTTTATTGATACACTAGACCCGTTTGAGATAAAAAAAATGTGGTTTAAATGCCATAAAAAGATGTTAATTTGGCATATTTTTAGGGATTCAGTAATTTGGCATAAGCTATGAAAGTGCCGGGAGAAATGAAGAATAATGGTTTCAAAGCCCGAATAGCATAACAAGTTGAAGCAAATCAGAGAAGGCTTAAGAAAGAGCTTGACAAGCAAGATGTCTTATAGGCGAAAGGTATTTCTTTTCCCTCTTGATTCATGTTGGTGACTTCGGTAACGGGTCAATATAAGTAGTCTAAAGATTGTGTCGAAGTACGGTTGATTTGGGTCAAATTGGGTGGAACCATAGAAACATATCTCTTTGCCCGCTTTGAAGCTTCTGCCTTCTTGGTACGGGTTGTTAAACCTACATTGGTATAACAGTTTTGACTGTCTTTTATATTTGTTTTGCAACTTATGAGTATGCTTCAATATCAATCTCATTTACACATAATTATGCATTTTCTAAAGTAGGGTGTTTGTTATTGGGAACGAATTTTAAATATTCTGTCATTTGTGTTTTAATCAATATGCAGAATAACGACGAAGAAATACGAAATGAGATTTCATTAATGGAGGGAAGAGGGAAACGTCATCAAGATGAACCAAGTAGCGGGCAACAATGTGGATTCGTTAGACTGATCGGAATCAGATGTTGTGGATTCGGAAACGATGGTGTAGCAAGGATTCCAGCCTTTTAATTCAAAGTTTCGTCTTTTTAATTACAATTAAGATTCAATCTTTTTATTTAACTATTTATGTGACTTATATGTTTTGATTCTTTATCATTCTATTTTCTATTAAGTTTGTAGTCTTCTGTTATTTTGTTCTTTTAATTTGTAAATATGATTAATTTTGTCTTCAGTTTTAAGATGGAGAAGAAGATGAGAACATCATCAGGTATGTTTCTTTTACATACGGTAGATTTTGAGGGATTTATTTTCTAAGGTTTTAATTTTATATTTGAATTATGTGATTTTATATAAGCATAAATCAATTTCCCCCCATTCAGGGATTGTTTGTGATAATGTGATTGATTTAGGTTGAGATAATGAGATTGTAAGGGCTTATATTGAAGGGTAATCGAGATTGCCGTCGAAAATTGAAGCGGAAAAAGTTAGACCCGTGTTGAGTTATTGGTTAGCTTATTATTCGTGATTATGAGTTTATATGTAGCTTTGTTATGTTTTCGCCAAGTTTTTAGGCACTTACTCAGTCTAGATGTTAAGGAAGCTAATGTAATTTGATTTTTGATTTTCACAGGAAGAGTATAGGCGGGTTTATCCACGTTGCTATCCTAAAAATAAAACGCACACTCATTTGCTAAGCACGTAGCAACCATCCACCGTCCCTATTTACTCCATTTTCACCGCCCTCTTTTTTCACATAGTGATTCCTAAAAAAACACAAACACAAACACATCCACCGCCTCATCATCTTCAATCATTTCCGGTCATCCAAATCTTCGCCACCGGAATAAATAAACGCGGCTTTTTACTGCTATAAAAAACCATGATCCTTTAGAAAAAGGTTACGCAAATATAAAACTCCTAATCCTTAAATCAGTTGACATCTGCAATATTGATCTTTTTTATTGCTTTAATGATTTTGAGTTTTGATTTCTTTCAATGTTCATAGGCAGCAACCCTTTATGGACAACAAAAGTCAAGATGCTTTTCATCAGCAAGTAAAGATTAACAATTGTCATATGAGATTAGAGGTATGTGCTTCTTTAAACTTTTGTTAATTGATATGTGGGTTGAAATTTTCAATTATGAAAAATTAGGCTTTTTGTTATCGAGTTATTTGTATAGATAGATGTTTTTTTCTGGCGAAACTGTTATTTTAAGTCACATAAGTTGTATTTTTAGTGATATTTCTGGCCAAAGGGATGTGGCTTCTTATCAAGTTTCTATCTTTTTTTAAGGATTTGGAGTTGTAGAAAGTGATTCTGGGACAGGCACAACACATGGTGAAATTCCAAGATAAATTTGATGGTTGATGTTCTGAAGAAACTTGATTGCTTTTGGATGGAGAGGAGTTTAAAGATAACCGGTACCAAAAATTTTAATACTCATGTGGTTTTTAATTTTTACTGGCATCTAAATCATCAATTTATAGGTGATCAACTAGCCATCGCTAATGAGACCGATAAGAAACTTGATATGGGACAAACATATCCCCATTTTCTTCCTTGCTTGGTGGCCACAAGGATGCATCGATTGTAGATACACGAAGCCAAACCTGTTAAAGAGAATCAATCAAGAAGTTTTACCACAACTTTGATCATATATTTATAAAGGTAATGTTATACGAATCTTTTACTGATACATAGTAATAAATATTTTCACCCAGTAGCTATGCGTTAGTTAGACTTTGGCATAAGATTGACTTAATTATTATTTTAATGGTTGTGGTTCTTTCATATGAGTTTTGCTTATTGACAGTGGTATAAGAGAGGATACATTTTTAGCTCTAACACATGTTTTTTTCTTCTCAATGTGAATTTATATTGTCTTTATAAGGTAAACTATTTCAAAAACAAAGTAGAGATTGACCAGAGTATCACTTTAAGTACACATGAAGCACACTTATCTACTTTGTTGCCAAATACACAGATAGTTTGTTCAACCACTAAATATAGTGATGCATTTAGTAAAAGTAAGCAATTTTCATGCATATTACAAAAACAGTTGTAATATGTTGTTAAATAAAATTATTGGACTAAAAGAAAACAATTGAGGATGGGACAGAAGGTTATAGCTGGATAGAAGAAGAGCACGCTAGAAATCTAGTTGTATAATGTCTCCTCACAAACCAAGGAATGCAAAGTGTTTTGTATTGTTGAATACGATGATTTTAACCATGAAAAACAAGACAAAATGTACGGAATTCTCTAAACTTGAGTTGTTATGCCATAAGTATTTTGATATGTTCGTACTATAATTGGTTGTTATGAAAAAAAGAGATGCAATTCGTACAAGGTCAGCCCGTTAACGAATCTGTTCGGAGTACGTGTTACCAAAATTAGGTGTAAAACAAACCCATACAAAAAAAATCTAATCAACCATATTCACATTCGGGTTAAACTGGATCAGTTTTCAAGTAAACTATTTTGGCTTGCCTCATTAAGAAGTCTCTTGGTCGGGTTGTTTGGCATAGTTGGGTCAGGTGCCAAATATGCCATATGGCGTGCCCTTACCATGCTTTAAAGCTCCACACCAGTAGCTTATTCGGTTTAGCAACGTTTACCTGAACCCAATATTTAAGTTTGTGACTACAAACATCGAGTACTCGAATAGCTAATCTATAGTTACTATTTTCGAAAGCTACACAAAATGTAACTGTGTCCTTTTGTTTTTATACAGAATTAACCAAGGAAGAGTAAAACAAAGAGGAATTCAGGTTGATAGCTATCTAATAAAACATGTCACTTGGTGGGTAATATTGTGTGTAAGTTTCTAAGGGTGTTGTGTGCAACAACCCATCTAATTTCATATTAACAACAACAACCCTCTAATTCCATATTAACAGCAACAACTATAGAAGGTGATGTCAAACATTGATGACAATCATGGCTTTCATGTAATGATTTGCAGGCGACGAACCAAAAAATTGTATATGTTTCGATTTGATTGATCTGGAGCTTTATGTTATATCTTCTTTTTTGTACTTATGTGGGTAAATATCTTTGGCAATTGGTGAACTGAGAATGGGCAATACGCAATAGCATTGTTATCAGCTTTTTAAGATAAAAAAATAACGTTACGAATTCTTCCCATCAAAATTGAAATATAGTCAGTGGCGGAGCTACAGCAGATGTAGGTGGTTCCCAAGAACCACCTTAGAAACTGAAATCGTTTAGAAGTGATCTAGTAAAAAAGATAAGGACCTACCTTGGAAATTTTTCATGAACCACCTTGGAGATTAAAAGAAAAGAAAAGAAAAGAAAGAAATAAAATAAGAATGATTCGGTTGAGATGTTGCCGGATGTCTACCGGAATAAATGAAGAAGATGAAAGCAAGTCTTGTGAGAATAATGGTGTGCACTTTTTTGAGATAAAACAGTAAAAATTATTGATATATGTGAATCATTTACTATAAAAAATACTCCTACTAGTAGTACTAGTAGTACGTAACATAGTACATGCATATTGCATACTACTCTGTACCACATAAATTGCTTTTAGCTACTTGGTTGTAAATAAAACAATTTACAAATATTACGAGTAGTAGTTATATAAGTCTCATTTACGGGTCTACAGATAAATTAAATTAAATTTAATATTTTGTTTAATTTATAGATATGTAAAACTTTTGTGCTTAATATTTTGTAATTGTGATATTTCTATTTTTAAGTTTTTTTTTTCTTAAATTTGACACTTACTGTACAATTTTATGTTTTTATAATTAAATTTCTCTTATCATTTTTTAGAAAACTTTTATCAAATAATGAAATTTTTATTGCTTTTTAAAAAACATAAAAATAAAAATGATCAAATTAAAAGATCATTGCTTATTAAAGAATTTTTTTCCTTTGAATAAAAAGGTTTTTACGAATCGTTTTGCTTTAAATATAGGTGTTGTCTTTTAAATATAAACAACACCTAAGTCACTTAGGCTGGTGGGAGTGGTGACTAAGCCACGAGTGACTTACTATAAGTCACGGGTGAGTCCCATTCCCTCCATAAAAGTCGCGCGCGAGTTAGTAGCTGTGACAAAAAAAACAGGGGCAAACTCACCTGGGTGAATTACACTTATGTGGGCCCAAATATTTTTATTTTTTTTGGTTAGGTTTATTTGTGGGTGTTTTTTGTGAGTGGGGTGTGTTTAAATAATAAAAAAATAGGTATGAAAAGTGAGTGTGAGTGAGTTTGTGTGAGTGTCATTATCTCCGTGGGTGAGTTTTGGTGAGTTTGGTAAAAAGCTGACGTGGCGCTGAGGTGGAGGTGAGTGGGTTTCACCCCACTCCCACCAGTCTTACTAATAGATTTTCATAACCTTAACATAAAGTATGTTTTGGTGATCCGTGATTCGTATGCAATTTTCTATATCTGACGAAAAAGATATGACCGTTTAGCCTCGTATTTATTTTTGGTTAGTGGGCAATTTAATTTAGGACTTGTAAACATTACTCTATGATTTTTAGTTTCGTGACTTAAAACAGAATTAGATCCTGCAACCCGACCCAACATATTAACTAATATATGCACTAAATTTTTAGCGTTAATTTACTAAGGAACCACCTTATATTTTCGGCTGGCTCCGCCACTGAATATAGTTAGCCCCGCAGCAACGCGCGAATGTTGACCTTGTTAGTCTAACAATGTCTAGGAAGTGAACATGTAGAATTATGATTTATAACTTTGTAATGGACATTTTAATGGGCTGATAGGCTTTTGTTCAACTCGCTCACAAATACACATCTCCAGCTATAAGTGTCTAATATCTAACGCATGTTAATCAATGCGAACCAACAAATACACGCAACCTTATTTGCAAGATGGTCACAGATATATGAAACGTGTTTATGAAAACATATATCAAGAGCTGAAAGAAGCATCTAATGAGTTGGCAACATCAATCACAAACCGGTACCTTACATCGGATTTCAGTATCCGATCCATGGCAGTGTTCACATAGTCGATCGGTATAATCTCAACATCGGCGGTGTTACACCGTGTTTTGCTGCGAAATCGAGCATCTCTTGGGTATCTTTTAACCCACCAATCATACTACCAGCAACAATCTTCCCATCTATGAATCGTAACCAAAGTAATAAATTAGAGTAAGCACACTGCACATATATTTAGCGAACACTACAAAATTTTGGACATTTTTCTACTAATATTTTTTTAGTATAAAAGACACAATTTCATCATAAAAATTTTACATACTTAAGTCTCTAAATAAAAATAGGTAAAGATACAATGCCTACTAAAAATAAAAGTAAGGAAAAGTTTTGACTCTTTTGATAACTAAAAAATGAGTAACGACACCTTTAGTGCTCTCCTTTTTTGCTTACTCTTTTTCTTTTTTTATTAACTCTTATTCAAAGAATAAGAGTAAGCAAAAGAAGAACACTATCCTTACTCATTTTTTAGTCACTTCAAAACTTTTCTTTTACTCTTATTTTTAGTAGGCATTGTATATTTACCTACTTTTACTTAAAAACTTTAATAAGTAAAAGTTTTATAATAAAATAATGTTTTTTATACTAAAAAATATTAATCGGGAAATGTCCAAAATTTTGTAATAAAAATTTATTACAGTATATATTAAACTTAAAGAAGTACAGTATTATTTAAATGTCACAGTGATTACCAGAGAAACTAAAGGAACTGCTAATGGCTTCTCAGGTAGATCAACAACAATAAGCTTTCCATTGGGTTTGAGTACATTAAGCAAAGGCGCAATTTCATGATTCACGGACACAGTATCTATGACCCCATCAAGCGTGCCCATAGCAACCTTTTCACATTAATAAAAATCAGGCGAGGATTTTAGTAAGTTCGTGTGATCATCGATGGAACATGGCCACTATTTGTTTGAAGCCAAAAATGTTTATGTACCAACTTTTAACCATGAATACATTTTGCATCATCTATATTACAACCTTTTGTGATAGACGTGCATTCTAAGCATGCTTATTTTATGATCCGTGACTAGAGGTGGCAAAATGGGCGGTCGGGCGACGGGCTAAACGGACGCGGGTTAAACGGGCACAGGCAAAATGGGCGGGCGGACTAAACGGGCGCAAGTTAAAATGAGAAAAAAACATATAAAAACGTAAAATTAAAAGATAAAATACTTGTTTAAAAGCCGGGATAAAGATTAAATATAAAATATCCGCCGAGTAGCCTATTTAGTGTTTTACATGTGCGCCCGTTAAAACCCATAAGTTTTTTACATATGCGCCCGTTTAACCCATTAATAATAAAAAAGGGGCAAAAAGTGCACCATCTTTTTTTGAAAATAGAAAAAAAAAAAAAAAAAAAAAAAAAAAAAAAACATATTTATCAAAATGGGCAAGATTTACCCCACCTTTAATTGTGACACACATTTGACCGACTATCATGAATCAGTTTAAGAAAAACCCACCTGCATTTGTTCTTCATCTCTGCTATTTATGAAATTGTCAGCTTTGAGTACTTCAAGTGCTTCTTGCTTTTTAGCAAGGGATGTGCTAAAAACAGTCACTTCTACGCCAAAAGCCTTAGCCATCTTGACGGCAACATGACCAACCCCACCAAGACCAACCACACCTACTTTCATACCAGGTTTGTCTAGTCCAAATTTCTTGAGAGGAGCATAACTTGTGATTCCAGCACAAAGCAAGGGTGCACCAGAATCAAGTGGCAAATTATCTGGCCAACGGAGGACAAAATGCTCTTCACAAACCATGTGATCAGAGTACCCACCGTATGTGTATGTGCCATCAAAATTTTGAGAACCAGCAGTCATAACACGCTTAGCACAGTGTTGTTCGTTTTGATTAGAGCAAATCTCAC
Organism: Glebionis coronaria; assembly: GCA_025667525.1. NCBI lineage: Eukaryota > Viridiplantae > Streptophyta > Magnoliopsida > Asterales > Asteraceae > Glebionis > Glebionis coronaria. The sequence continues at coordinate 231,960,766 of CM046881.1, forward strand.
ATGAATCACATGATCCAATTATGAATCCAACCCCAACTTTGTCGCCAATTTTAATTTTTTCTACTTCCCTGCCTACTTCTGTCACCACACCCACAATCTCATGTCTGCAATAAAGGTTCAATATAAAAACGTAACTTATATAAAAGACAGTCTGCATCAATATTAACATAGATGAAATGGTTTTCTGAAGTTGTATATACCCAGGGATAAAGGGATAATTACTAGACATCCCCAACTCATCTTTGGCAAAGTGAATGTGTGTATGACATATTCCGCAATACAAAACTCTGAACCTCACATCTTTATCCCCTGTCGTTCTGAACAGATATTACAGTATCTTTTTAATAACAGCATGCAAATAGAGTATGATCAACATATTAAACTGAATAAAATCATAATGCTATACCTTCTAGAGAAGGTGAGAGGGGAAAGTGTTCCAGAATTATTGCGAGCAGCATAACCATAAGCCTTGATTGGATGCTCTAAATCCAGTGATTTTTCCATTTTGCCAGCTTGGGGTGATGTTTAGAAATGAAGGTTTTAGGTGGGTATAAATAGATCAAGTAGATGGCTAATTAGTACCTACTACGTATGCCATGCAATTAAAGGTGGGAATCGGGTCGGGTTGGTCGGGTTTAGATTAATCAGTTCGGTCTAAATCAGTTCAAGGCTAAAAATTAGTTATTCGAATTTGATTCGATTTAAACTCGAATTACTCGGCTTCGGATCTACTCAGGTGAGAGGCAAATTCGGATTCGGATCAAATCGAATTTAAGTAAAAAAAAATTTTAAAATATAAATTATATACAATTTAACAAAAAAAAAATAAAAAAAATAAAAAAAGTTTATTCAGGTCAATCAGGTTGACCCGAACTCGAGTTACACAAAAATAAATTACCCGATACCTGACCCGATTTGAAATTCGGGTTGATCCGATTGACCGGGATATTTACTCGGGTCAAGTTTGGATCGGGTCGAGTTTGAGTCGGGTCAGCTTTTTAACACCCCTACATGCAACAGTGCATATGGCTTGTTAGACATGAAAATGTCACGAATGTCAATTCTGTCATCAATATACCGGAATTACATAGGCCAAGTACTTCCTAAGAATATGAACTTACAAGTAGGGATTTATACAGGCCTATTTGTTGCGATCATACTATCAATTCAAGTTATATGTGCTTGACATACGCCTTCTGTATTCCTCTTGATTTTTTAAATTTGTGAAATGTTATTCCAAAAAAAGACCAGAGTAAAAAGTTAATTAGAACGTATTACACAAGGATTATAACAGTAGGAAGCAAAAGCTTGTAAGGTAAGTTAGTTATAGACCAATTAGATTTGGTACCAATACATAAAATTAAGTTCAATCCTAAATGCGCATAAACATTATCATAAGATGCTTAATCAGTGTGTGCATATTTATGTGCAACTTCATTTTAATATCGAGATGTGCGTTTTCCTTTATCGGTGTTTTTGCATGTTAGCAGCGGCAATGTTGGCCCAAAACTTGAAGTACTCAGAGGGCACGGTGTGGTAAGCTGGTGGGTGGTTGGTCACGACGGCGCGAGGCCACGGCGGCGCCAACCACACCGTGGCTCGCATCGTCGGTTTTGGGCTGGTACCTACCAGCCGACGCCATGGTGACGGCGTGAGGCTACGGCGGCGCCAACCACACCGTGGCTCGCGTCGTCGGGTTTTTTAATTTTTTTTTATTTTTTTAATTTTTTTTTTAAAATTTAAAAAACTAGCCGTTTTTTACCATTGGGTAACGTTTTTTTTTTTAATGTTTTTTTGACCGTTTGAAGGGGAAGAAAAGTGTTGCTAAAAAAAACCCAAAGAACAAAGGCATAGCTGCGGCTACACAACCACCTCCGAAGTCGGACCGTTCTTTTTGGAGCCAACGTGAGGAAGAAGTTTTGGCCGAGTGTTGGATTGAAGTATCCGAAGACCCGAAGGTCGGGACCGATCAACCACACAATACGTTTTGGTACCAAGTTATGGATTTGTATAACGATCGGCTTAAGGATGAGGGTTTTAAAGCTCGAAACAAAAATATGTTGACCGGAAAGTGGACGAATTTGAACCGCGAGGTTCATAGGTTTAATTCGTTTTATGAAAGCGCCAAACTTTTGATTGGCGAAAATCAAGACGATTTGATGACTCGTGTGATGAGTTTGTATCGAGATGAAAACGGGAACAAGGAGTTTCCACACAAAAGTGCTTGGCTTGTTTTGAAAGACAAGTATAAATGAAAAAATCCTGATTCAACTCGAACACGCCGGGCACGAGGGAAGATAGCCGATCAAGATCCGGATCTTTTCAATGACAATGAGATCCCTCGTCCATCCGGTGCTCCAAGAAAGGCCAAGGTTCAACGCTCGACAAGCTCATCCGCCACTTCGGGGTCTCAAAAAGAACAATTGGTGGATATGCTAAAACAACAAATGTTATCCGATCGTGAAACTAAAAAGGAACGATTGGACCGAGAGTTGGCGGCTAGACTAGAAGTGGTTGCACTTCAAAAAAGGAACGAGGATTTGCAAATCCTTCGATACGACACTACCGGATTAAGTCCACAAGACGTGGCGAGGATCGAGAAGCTCAAAGACGAGGCGCGTGCAAAATATTTTAATTTTTAAGTTTATTTTCGTATTTGTGTTTTTTTTTCGGTAATTTTTTTTTTAATTTCGTGTTGTTTTTTTTTCTATTAGTAATTGTATTTTTTTTATTAATGAAAATTTAAGTTTATGTTAATTAATTGTTGGAAAAAAAAAAGTTGGGTGACAACGACACGAGAATTCTCGTGTTAACCAGAGAGGGGGGTTGAGCCATCGTGGAGAGTTTTGATATCGTGGGAGTAAAAAGTGATGTGACATCACTTTTTGCCCACGACACGAGCACGACGGCTCAACTATACCGTGTGCTCTTAGGAAAAATGGTTCTGGACAATTGTTGTACCAACCTTAAAAGTCACATCACTTGTCTCTTTTCAAAAAATATGTAAACTAAAACGAAATTGATAAACGGTGAGTTGTAATCTTATGCAAATTGGATGATACTCTTGGACGCGGGTGGATGAATAAAAGGGTTAAAAATATGAATTCAATATTTCTCTCCACCGGAAATTCGTTATTTTGTTTCATAATTTGACTTTCTCTCTCTCTGGATCTTTCTACTGCTTCGTGATTTCATTCAATAAAGGATTATGCATATACAATTTTTTATGGGTCCTACTATTCCTACCTAATTTTCACTATTTGTACCTTTTACACAAGTCAAAGTTGAATTTTCGAGATTATTTTTTTGTAATAAAAAAAATACTACAAACAATAATTACATTTTATTTAACTTTTATTATTGATAAAAACTAAAACTTGCAAACACCACCACCATCTAAACAACCATCACTACCGCCGTTAAAACGCACACCATAAGAACCATCATGGTGGTCGCTGTCATAACAGTTTGTCATTTCCACCACGATATCAACACCAGCAGACAGAACCCAAGCCCACCAACACCACCATCAAATTGGCAGCAAACAGTCCTCACCATCAAAACAGCCCCCGGTAATCCATCTTCAACAAAAATCATGAACCGACTACCGTTGTTTGTTCCGCTCCATGTAACCGCTGATCATTCTAGATCTACTTTATTAAATCAACGACAATCCATCTTCTCTTGTTTTTCTAATACTTTTTTTTCTAAATTTTTGATGGGTTGATTTTTGATTTGTTTATTAAGATTCATAAAGTATTCTAGATCTACTTTATTAAATCAACGACAATCCATCTGCATGTAACCGTCGTATGTTTAATAGAAGTAAAAAAACAAAAATGAAAAGTAGTGGTGAAAGAGAAGATGATATACAGGGTGAGATAGAGAAAAGGAAATAAATAAGCTATTTTTTTATTCAATTCCATAAAATTTAGAAAAATATTGATTATTCAATTATTATGTAATGAATAGAGGTATGGTTAGTGATATAAAAGGAAGGTTTAGAACAACCCTTTTTTATATAGAGACCGGGTTCGAGCTTAATACAAATCATAACCTGTAGAATAATATGATATGATGATCTAAAACATTTTATATTAGAATTAAAACTAATTGGATAAAGAGAGAGTCTAAAACAATAAAATTCACCACATATTAGATCTGGTATGGATCTATTATCTAAATTGATAATAGTTTTATAGAGACTAAAATAAAAACAAGATGAATCTACCCAGATATGAAGAAAGAGTTACAAGCCTCGACAGTTAAGAAACACACACAAACACTCTTTTAAACCTAACTCAGAATGAGTTAGGGTATATACATACTAACTCGCAACGGTCACAAACCCAAACAAGTTGGGCCTTTATTCTTCATAAGCCCATCTCTTGAGCCCAATGATCCAAAGTCCATAAGCAAGTTTTCAGCAATGGCAGATTAAGTCCCTGCAATACTCAAAACAACACAATTAGTCTTTATAACTTTGATATCAGATTATAAGGGTAATTTTAACATCCCCTTAATCTGATATCCTAAACATATCATAGCATCAACCCAATGAGGGCTTTGAGATGCTTCAAAGAAACTTCTGGGTTCACTACTTTTATTCAAGTGAGTGACAAAATATAAAATATCCCCACTAAGTTTGGAATACCTAACAATTTTTTCAATCCCATACTTAACTTTTAAATTTACAACAAAATCACTATAATTTCTTGAAAACAGAGAAGGTCTTGAGGGCCTTCTCAAGACTTGACCACCCTGAGCATTAGTAGTAGAGTTATCTCCCAAATTTTCTCCCATGTTTTGACCATGGAAAGGAAGATTGAGATTAAAATCTAAAGTTCCCTCAGAATTTTGATTATCATCAAGTATGGTAGCCTCAACCCCATTCAAGCTGACATCACTGGTATCATTGCCTAAGGCAATGTTTCCAGCATCACCTATACTAGAAGGTGGGGCACTAGAACTTGGTGACACAAGGTTACCATTATGTTTATTTAATACTCTCTCATCATCATCAGGAAGCTCAAAGTTTTCTAAGTCAAAAAAAGGTCAAAACTTTATCATACTGAAAGTCATCAAGATTTTTGTTATTATTCTTTATTTTATTTGAAACATAATATTTGAAGGGAAATATAGATTTAAAAAAATTAACATCTCTAGAAACAAAAAACGGAAGTCTGTCAAGACTATAAAGTCTATAACCCTTTTGAGAATTAGAAAAACCTATCATAACATATTTTTCAGACCTACTGGTGAGTTTATCATAACTATTTAAAATAGTGGCAAAACAAAGCCAACCAAAAGTTCTAATATAAGAGAGATTAGGGGATGAATTATAAATCATCTCATAAGAAGATCTACCATTTAGCACAGAAGAAGGCAATATGTTAATAAGATAAGTAGCAGTTAGGACACATTCAATCCAAAATCTCAAAGGTATTCTCCCTGAAACATAAGGCATCTAGTGACATTCAAAAGATGCATATGTTTCTTTACAACCACCCCATTCTGTTGTGGGGTGTAAGCACAAGAGGTTTGGTGTACAATTCCCTTTTCATGACAAATTTTTTGAAATCTTTGATTCACAAACTCAGTTCCATTATCACTTCTGAAAGTTTTAACATTACTTTTGATTGATTTTTTTAACAAATTGTAAAAAATCTCAATAGAAGAACCAACTTCATCTTTGCTTTTCATCAAATACAACCAAACAGCTCTTGTGAAATCATCTACAACAGTCAAAAAATATCTATGACCAGTATGACTGGTCACTCTATAAGGACCCCATAAATGAAAATAGACAATTTCACCAAGCATCTTAGTTTTTTGATCACTTAAGGGAAATGGTTCTCTAGTTTGTTTAGCCCTTTGACATATTTCATAAAAGTCAGTTTGATCAGAATTTGTAATATTCAAAGTTCTTTTAAGAACATTTAGAGCAGGGTCACCTGGGTGACCAAGTCTACAATGCCAATCATGTTTTGACAGAGAACAAGTAAGCACATTGGAATGATTCACACACTTATCACCTTCTGTATCTAAATAGTACAAACCACCACATTGCCTACCAGTCCCCAAAACATTTTGGACATTCAAATCCTGATTCACAAAAAAAATTTGTTTTCATCATAAACAACTAAAATCTTATTATCCTTAGCAAGTTTGTGCACAGAAATTAAAGTAACACAATAGTCAGGTATAACAAAAACATCAAACAAAACTAAGCCATTTAAAAGTTTTAGATTGCCAATTTTAGAGATGATAGCCTCAGTCCCATTGGGTTGAGCCACCTTAATATTAAGGTGTGAAATATCAAACACATTTTCCAATTCAGTACCATTGTTGGTCATATGTTGATTTGCCCCAGAATCAACAACCTTCCCATTATACCCACGTTTTGATTTGATGTTAGTGTTAGAACAATTTTTTTTTCTAAAAGTTATCATTAAAAATCCTACTGTTGTTAAAATAAATACATGCCATGTTGGCATGAATACTTTTTTTAGAAACATTAGTACTACCCTTTTTGTCCTTGATCAAAGAGAGTAAAGTGGCAAGTTGTTCATCAGTGAAACCAGATAAAGAGGATGTCCCAACAGAATTGTTGGAAACACTCTTCCTTTTGAAACTTTTTCCCCTTTTTTTCTTGCCAAAGTCAGTGGGGTAACCAATAATTTTAAAGCATCTATCAGTGGTATGACCATTAGAACCATAATTCTCACAAACAACTTCAGCATTAGAATTACCATAAGGTCTAAACATAGTATTGGTAGGCGCATTAGGTATAAATCCAGTGGTGCTAGAGCTAGGTCTAAAGATCCCATTGTTCCCATTGTTAGGTCTAAAGTTACCACTATTAGTATTCTGGTTTCTTTGAAGATTATTTCTAGCAGGCCCATGATGTGTGGGAAACGTGTCGGTGTATTTTAATGTAATACGTTATAGAGCAAATTAAGAAATTATCTTTAGGAAAAAGTAATAGTCTAAAATTCGCTAAAGACAGATTATTTAAACACGAGAGTGATCCCGGTTCGTTGTACACGAAGAAATTGTGAATTTGAGACTTTCCTTTTGATTTGAATAATTAACTTGAATGGTTTCGGGTTTTATCTAAAATTCCTACGTTTTTAATAAAGTGCATGAATCGCTAAATTTAATATACAAGACGAAATTTAATCTATATTATTATTTTATATTTTTATTTTTTTATTTTATTAAAAACTAATAAATTTCCAAATTTAAATTAACAATTATTTATTAAAAGTAATTATAATTTTTATTATTTAACATTAAAATTAACAATTTATGAAAAAAACGTTTATTGATAACTATGACATTACAAATTACGTATAATAATATTTCCAAGAAGTATTTTAACAAATAGAAAGGCTAGATCGGCTGGTTGAGTTGTTGTGATATGAAGAGAAGGTCTCGAGTTCGAGACCTGTTGATGACAAAATTTTGATATACTTTTTACTTACTCAAATTACAACCAGAAAACTATGAATCAGTTAATCCCAAAAACACTCATCATTCAAAGCAATATAACACTTATCACAGCAACAGATTAATAGCAGAAGTTACTAAAAAACTACAAACATGATTAAAGAACAGATTAAATAAAACTCAAACACCCTAATATCAGCAAACTAATGAAAACACAGACTAAAACATTCTTAAATTCAAATCAGATATCAACAATAAGAATAAAATTGTAGCAGCTAACAAATGCTTATATGGCAACTAAAGATTACACAATAACATTACTAAAATTGACACAATGAAATCTAGCAACATCTAAAAAAATAATCGTGGTAGCAGTTTAGAACTTCTATAACAGATTAAACAAATTATTCAGCAACGACCAAAACAATATCAGCAACCCTATAGACCACAGATTTCAGAAACTGTATATAACGAACACCAAAGCATCAGATCAAGAACTATGAAGTTGATAACAAAGTAAGAGCATGTATATCAACCAAGATGAAAGAATATAAGTCTACGAATGAATGCAACAATGAGCCAAATCCTGGACACCAAGATAAATCAACAACAGACAACAATCTCTTACTAATCAGAAACTACCATGACTAAACACACATCAGATTCAAAGCCAATCTTCCTCTAAAATAAACCAAATAGAATGCTACGTTGACATACTGTAAGTTACAGTAATTAAAATCACAGTGAAAGCAAATTCAACAATTGGTTTAGGCTATAACAGTCTCTAACATATGCTTTTAGCAGTCTGAACAAACTTTTCAAATAGCAGACCTAGTACTCTAACCAAACCAACTTCAAATCTAATTAAAACTTATACAAACTAATTGAGAACTGATTCTACGCAAATCAAACTGTCAAGAATTCAACATCATCATAGACTTCAAACTTCAACTCGATTATATCAAACACAAACATCAAATTGCAGTACCATTCTTTAAATAAACAGACACTCACACTTTATCGAATCCGAAAACAAATAATAACAGTTCTAAAACTCTGATCAAATACCAAAACTCAACTGACTTAAATGAGATATTCAGTAAATCTATGATTAACTCAGACCATCACAACTGGCTACAACATCATTAGACAAATCAAATAGCAAAAGCAGGTTCAAACAAATAACTTCAAACATTTACAATAAAAGAGATCCAATCATTAACAATCAGGTTATTCATATAATTAATTAGCAAGTTATTCTAATAAGAGCAAAAAAATAAACATAAAATGAGCTTGACATTCGAATAGAAGTCTCCATTGATGGCGAAACGTAGAGATGAGCTGGCTTATTAAACAAACTCCAATTAATCTAACACCTAGCTTATTTCAGCAACTTAACCTTATTAATTTCTTACTGAACCAACACCCTCGAACCTCGAACAATATCTCGAACCACAATCAAGATCTCGAACCAGCATATTTATTTAAATGCTTATTCAGTGGAATAAACATGTTTCCCATATTCTAACTCAAATGTTCACATAAGCTAAAGTTTGAGCTTACACAAACAATACTTCATTATAACATCAGCTTATTATAGATTTAGATTGCTTATATTTAAACAAAATAAACAAACGCGAGATAAAAAGATAATGAAACTGAAAACCAAATTTTATTGAATCAACTCAAACATTACAATATTTAAAAAAGGAAAAATACAATTTCTATCTAAAAACTAACATTATAACAGTAAGTAGAAAAGGGATGAAAAATACAGTGAATTGAGGGGGGTTTTATAGCTGAGGTGAGAGGTGTGGGTTGTTGATGAGGACGAATCTAAACCCTTGGATGAGCATCTTGATTTCTCTTTCTTGTCAGTTTCAATCCCACGGTGGAAACTCACCCTTGTGCACACAGATTGTCAACATGGCACATTTTGTGCTAGTTTAGTGCTGATGTGGAAGGTTGTGATTGGTCTTTGTTAGGATGGCAGTAATATCAACCAATCAAAGGCCACTGATGACGAATCCAAGTGCCACGTTGGCACTTGGTACTCAGCATCTCACGTATAAAGACGCTCTATTCTTCCCCTTTATTCTGAAACACAGCGCGTGATCTTCACTCGCCCAATTAATTAAGATCCCCTTTTTCTAGGGTTCTTATCTGTTGCGTTGTTCTTCCCCAATTATTTTCTCTCTCGTCTTTTATTTTTACCTTTCTTTCTTTGTTTATTTTGTTTGACCGTATACTTGACCAAAGGAAAAGTTATATACTTTCCATCCGTCTCTTTCTTTTGTTGATGGGCTTTTACCAAACCTGGACCCAAAAATGTATATAAAACTTCATCCGTCCCTTTTTGTCTTTGATGGACTTTTGACCCGTATATCCTTTCTTGTTGGCTTGGGACTTAATTTGGGCTTCAAGTTATAAAATAAATATTCACTTTATTAGCCCAATCATTTAGGCCCATTAGGATGAGTGTGGGACCCACTAAGCCCAATAATACTTGATAAATCCGTGAATAAAATGATCCCGTATTTTGGCTTTGATAGCTTCTTCAATCTCATGTCGTTTTTACCGGTTCTTGTGATCTTGGTACCTACACAAACGAAACAATAAAACAAACATATACAATACCAAATTCAAATTAAATATGCATTTTATATCCTTTTTGTGATATAAATGATATGAGTATTTAAACTCATATCAAAATCTCCCTTGCTAAGCAATTGCCGTGTCCTCACGCAATGGTAAAATAAAGCAACTAACTACAGTTTTATTCAACTTTCGACACTTTATTTTACAAAAGACATAATGTATTGCTTTCATTATTAAAAATAACTTTTAGTATCATTAAACTCGAATAGATTCATCGTCCTCGACTTTTCACTCTTTACATGCCAAGTTTAAAAACAAGATCATTGTCAATCATAAGTTCCAATGTTAAGACCACTCATACAAGTAATTCGTGTTAAACTCAATCTCCTTTATTCCTAGTTGTATCTCTAGATTTTAAAGATTTTCATTCACCCATATGATCATTTGACTTATTTAATAATTATTAGTCTAAAAATGAAGGCAAAAACGGTGTAAACCCAACACTTAGAACCTAACCTCATCCTCAAAAACCGTTGTCACTAAAGAAAGCCCACATCAAGGATAACTTAGAACCTAACTCAATCATAGCATCATATTGTTTCCAATAAGCATTCAATTTATGGTAATAATCAGACAAGTTAGACCCATTCTGCTTAAAAGTATTAATCTTATGATGTAGATTGAAAATCACAGACCCATCAACTTTATGGTAAGTTTCTTTTAGTTCATTCCAAACATGCTTAGCCTTTTATGAAAAGAATATGTCCAAAGAACAACTCCTCATAAATAGAGTTCAAAATCCAACCAAGAACAACAACATTCACCCTATCCCATTGTTTTCCCAAAATCTCATCAGTTATGGACCTTTTGCATGTACCATCAATAAAACCAATCTTATTTTTTCCTTCTAAAGCAAGTAACATAGCATTAGCCCAAACCTGATAATTTTCAGTCCCTTTTAATTTAAGAGTGACAATAGTTAAAACAACAATATCATTAGGGTGAAAATGCAAAGGGTCACTCAGATCAAGCTTACTGACAAGTGTGACTGGATCAGTCACACTTTTAGTATCAGCATCACCATGTGTAGACTCCTCATGGTTAGACATGGTGAAAAGTCACAAGGGTAAAAAAAAGAACTCACTACACTGCCAACTAAGTTCCCAGGCTTCCAAACTACTCAAGGTGGTAGGTCAAGGGAAAAGCAGTGAGTGAGGATCCAATAAAATAGGGTAAAAAATAAAGACAACCAACCTAAATAAAGAGCAAATAAAATAAACACAGAATCACTTAGCAATAAAAAAGAGAGTTAAAGAGGTGTTACTGTGAGCCCAAGCAAGCACAATCGAATTGATACTCCTAGATTCCTTAGTCTAGGATGTATCAGAACCTCCAAGAAGAAAAACCCTAACTTTTTTTTTCTCGGGAAAAATTAGGGAAAATCTACCACGCCAACAGATCCACCACCAAGGTCACCAAATAAAGCCAAAGAAACTTCAAGAACATATCATAAATAATAAACCCTAATTTTTGTAAAAAATTAGGGATTCACCATATATGACAGAGAGAGCACCAATAATGAGCCAATAGTAACACCAATCAACCATCAGAGTCCTTAAATCAAAAGATCCCACAAAAAGTCAAACCCTATTTTTTTTAAAATTGGGGGTTTTATAAATCGAAGCCGTATAAAGCTATTTCAATAGCAAATTCAAAAGAAAAGAAACTTTAAAATCAATATTCAAAAAAGTATCAAAAAACTTATATGTTTTATAAAACTTGTCACAATAAAAGAGTCAGATTCGAGAACCTGGCTCTGATACCATGTAGAAAAATATGATATGATGATCTAAAACACTTTATATTAGAATCAAAACCAACCGATAACAAGAGAGAGTCTCAAACAATAAAATCAACCACATATTAAATCGGCTATAGATCTATTATCTAAATTGATAATAGTTTTACAAAGATTAAAATTAGAACAAGATAAATCTACCCAGATGTAAAGAAAGAGTTACAAGCCTTGACGGCTGAGAAACACACACAAACACACTCTCTTAACCCTAACTCAGAATGAGTTAGGGTATATACATACCAACTCGCAACGGTCACAACCCTTTATTCTTCATAAGCCCATCTTTTGAGCCTAATGATTCAAAGTCCATAAGAAAGTTTCTAGCAATGGCAGATTAAGTCCCTGCAATACTCAAAACAACACAATCAGTCCTTATAACTTTAATATCATATTATAAGAGTAATTTTAACATAACTTAACATTTTCTACAGCTTCGACTGTTAATTTGCGGTTAAATACGGTTTTTTTAAGTTAAAGAAAAACACGAAGTTTTGAAAATGATAAAAGAAAAAGTAATACCGTACTAAATTAGTAGCTTTATGATGACAAATAAATGAAAATGGGGAACCGGAAAACATAAATTCCACCCTATAGCTACAAAAGAATGATGGCGAAGAAATAGAGTTAATGCGTAACTTTAATGCATAAGTTCACAATTTATAATTAACTATGTCTCTACTTATTCGCTTGATGGTTTTCTCAATAACTGAGTAAAGTTGGTAAACGATGTTTCTAGTGTTGATTTCAAAATGCTAAATTCGAGAGAGATATATTAAAGGACTTATAAGAATAATGTGATATTTTGGTTGCAAATTTATGAAATGACACGTAATATAAGTTGAAGTATTCAAAACCAAAAGCACAACCACTTAGATTAAAATATTCGGGAAAAACATTAAAAGTCCAATTCGTTCAATATTAAAAAAACATTAGAAATGTTAACGTATCGAAATAAAAAGAAAGATATGAAAAGATAAACAGAGAATGATTAATCGATATATTTGCCACACACTCAAATGGCTCATCCGATTATATCAACCGCAAACAATAAAAGTACATAAAAAACAAATTCCTATATCAGCGGTTACACCATGCTTTGCTGCAAAATCAAGCATCTCTTGAATCTATTTCAAACCGTTGATGAGACTGCTTTTATACATAGTCTCATCGTCCAAAATGGGCTTAGAATGCATTAAATATCATGGAATATGCCAAATATATGCTTGTGTTTGTTACATGTGTATTTTAGGTACGGATATTGAGAAAATGGCAAAAGATCACAAGAAACAAGCGAAAACGAACACGAGAAACGAAGCCGCACAATGAACCAAGCCCTAATGTGGATTTTCCAAGAATAACCCTTGAAGAATTGAAGATTGTACAAGAAGGGTCCTCCAGTTTTGAAGAATTGACACTTTAAACCCTTGTTTATTCATAATTGCAAGATTGGTCCCTAAAGTTTTTCAAATTTACAAAAAGGGCCCTCCACTTTGAAGAATTGGCAAGAATGGTCCCTCATTTATGAAGACTTGTCAATATTAGTCCTCCAATAAGTCAACAATACAAGTCAACACCTTGAAGAATGAAGAAAATGCCAAAACAACCCTTCAAATATCATGAATTTACAAGAAATACCCTTGAAAATACTTTTGGAAAATATTTGGGGCAAAAGTGTGAAAAATGAAACTTACTTAACAAAGGATTTCAGTTTTTCCACATTTAAAACAAGAATGAAAGGAAGAAGAAAGAAGGGGGGGGGGGGTACTTTCTGTCAAACATCCAAACAAACCTAGACTAGTGGTGGCATGACACGTGCCCCACTCAACCCTTTCAACCAATCACATTTCACCCTTTTGCCATGTCACTTCCCACTCACCAGATTTTAAACTAACTTAATTAGTTAGTTTAATAAACGCGCTAAACACATTTTCAAACCTTAATCCAGATTAAAACCACCACTATTCACCAAGAGCACGAATTAGGGGTATGCTTAATACTATGAGTTAAACCTTAATTCTTTCCAGATTATTGATTAATGGTCCACTAATCATAACCCACATCTTAAACATGACACCTCATCAACCAACAAGTCACATGAAAGGTGCCCTGCTACACATTTAAAGAAAATGCCAAAAGGTGCCAGCCATCCAACGCCCAACAAAGTTGCTTCAATCCTAACCATGTTATGAGCCATTGATCAAATTCCAATCACCTTTACACCCTCACAAGCTGCCAAGATACATCACATGATCTTCCAAAATTCAAACTGCAAGGGCAATTTTGGGACTTCACCATTAGGGTTTACACTTTGTTTTCAGCTTTCTTAGTATCTTTGTAGCCTATATAAGGCATAGGACGTCCAACATTTACATTTGCTCTTGGTTTTCCATTGTTCACATTTTTGTAAATCCTTCTTTCAAATTTAATGAAAAAGTGTTTGAAGTGTTGAAGAAATCCAAGTGCCAACTTTATTCTATGCTTGTTTTTGTTTCATGTTTATGATTTTGAAGTATCAAAACCTGTTTTATAAACCTTGTGCAAGAAATTGCCAAGATTTCCAAAATATGATATTTTGCTAAGTCTTGGGTACATCCTTGGAATTTTTGGATTACAAGTGATCATAGCACACTAATAAGAGTTTATCAAGGTGTTGTGAGCTTGTGGTTTAGAGATAATCAAGGAGTGGGTACAAAGGTTGCATTAATCAGATTTATTTTTCAGTTTTCAGTTTTAAATATTACTTGTTCTAACCTTGTTACTCTTAGCAGCTTTGTGGAAGCCTGTACCTTGTTAAGCTAGGCACATAAGCTCAAAAATTCATGAGTGTGGATGTACATTCATGAGGTTTGAGCCTTCTTACCCAAAATCTGATAAAAGTACTTGATTTTTGTGATTTTGTGTTCTGCTGTTATAAGAGGTGTTCTTGTGGCTTGAATCTGCTTAATATTGCATGATATTGATGTTATGATGCTAGATTAGGTTTGGGTAAAACTGAATCACACATTTGCTTTGTTAAATCTATGATTAAAAAGTGAAAGAGGTGTTTTGGTTTACTGGTTTAAGCTACTTGTTTGATTTTGAGTAGGAGTTTGTTGTTTGTTTGTGTTGGTATCTGCTATACAAGTGATATTGTGCTGATATATGTAAGTCTTGAGCTTTTGAACATTAATTTCTTGATTGTGCTATAACTTGATTAATTGTGCTTGTTTTGACCTAAGATTTTGAAAACACATAGATTGTATGCATGCTTAGGGCTAACAAGTGATTAAACAAAGTTTATATAGCCTTTTAAAGAGATTTGAGGGTTTGAAATTGGATTTATTGTCAAGTATATCAGCAAACTTCAAAATCTGCTTGTTCATTGTTCATCAGTAACTTTTTTAAGCTTGAATCTTGTTCTATACTTTGAATCATTGCATGAAACTAGTTAATTTATGTTCATTTGAATTAATATAAGCTGTTGTGTGCATTTTGTTCAATTTGGTTGGCTTATTCTTGCTAAAACTGCTTATTTGTGTGAAAACTGCTTATAAACATGTATGTATCATATATGGTGATATTTTGATTAAACTGTACTAATTGGTTGTTAGGATTTGTGTTTTTTTGATTGCTATTGACTCCTTATAACCCACTGGTTATAAGGGTGCCTTTGTGTGGCTTGAATCTAACAAAAATTCACATAAGACAAAAAGTCAAAATAGTAAAGCAGTGGGAACTCCTTTCCCCTGTTGCTAGCCACTGCTAGTGTATATTGGTCATCAGCTTATTCATAAGCTATTCTAGCTTATTTGGACTTGCAACAACTTAGTTTTTGTAATCAATCTTCCTTATTTGACCGATTGAACTAATCTGGAGCTTTTTAGGGTTTGACTTTTAGGTTTGACTAGAAAACCAAACAAGTTGACTTTTACATTAAGTGCTTATTGCTTTTTCCAGCTTATTCATTGTGCTTATTTGAAATCTTTTTTATTATTAAGCTTAGTTTTGTCATTTAAAATCTTTTAAAAGTTGAATCAGCACGTGAAGTGGCCTAGAACTCAAAAACGACTATTTTGTCATTTTCTATAGAGAGCTTTTGCTTATTTCAGGCTTATTTCTTGGGCTTTTTCAAAATTTCTTTTCACAGATCTCTTAAGTATCCTAAAAGAAGCTTGTGTGTCAAATTAGAGCTTATGGAATTAGCTTATGGCTTAATGGGCCAAAAAGCCCATTAAGAATAAGCTGTTGACAATTAAGTTGTGATAAGCTCATTTTTAGCTTTTGGGCCTTCAGACTTTTGTGCTTAAAATCAAATCTTGATTCAAGTAGGTGATTTTGGGCTTATTTGGTGAACTTTTTCTTATTGGGCCTAATTTCAGCCCATTAAGGGTCTGTTTTGCTATTTAACCCATTTTGAGGCCCATTAGGGGTATTTTGATAATTTCAAGTTCATTTTTGTGTTATTTGGTTAAATTAAACTAGTATGCAACTTTTTAGAATTTTTTATAAATT
This sequence comes from Glebionis coronaria, assembly GCA_025667525.1. Classification (NCBI taxonomy): domain Eukaryota; kingdom Viridiplantae; phylum Streptophyta; class Magnoliopsida; order Asterales; family Asteraceae; genus Glebionis; species Glebionis coronaria. The sequence goes on from CM046881.1 coordinate 231,977,165, forward strand.
TTGGATTTTTAATATTATTTTATTATTAAAAATTAAATTTTAGATTTTTGCAAGTTTTTCATTTTTCCTAGTTCAAATACATTAAGTTAGGAATTTTAATACTTTTAGATTAATTTTATTGTCATTAGATTAATTTTTAGAATTATTTTAAGATTTTATAGTTTTTAATCATTTTTAAATAATTTTAATTAATTTTTAAATTTTTCAAAAATAGTTTTTGATTTAGTTAAGATATTTTAGAGGTTTACAAAGTGAAAAATCTCATTTTAGGCTTTTTTTAATTAAATTGATTTTTTAGGCTTTAATTAGCATTAAAAAATTATTATTTAATTAAATAAAAGGTTTGAGTAAATTTTGATTTTTGTAAGCTCTAATTACATTTTTTAGGATTTATTGTAATTTTCTAGGAATTTTTAGGTTAATTTTTAAATTTTGTCATATTTTACGGTTTTACGTGCACGACTTTTTCGTCATAGTTTAATTCATAATCGTAACCGTCATCCTTTCTCTTTTTCTTTTCTCATAATTATAATCACAAATTTAATTATTTCTTACACAACACACTTGCCTCCTTGGGAAACGAACTTTGAACTTCCTTTGGTCATTGGTGCTTGGTTTTCCTAAACGACACTTAATACTTGCCGCTTTTACGCCTTTTTCCTAAAAGGTGGTATCATACTACAATCATTTTGGCGTCGCTGCCGAGGAGGCGTGTTGTGTTTTGATTTGAACCATTGTTGTTTTTATATTACCCATAATATCTATTTGTATTAGTAGCAGTCTACTATTACGTATTATTGGTTTTCGTTTTTTTGTGTGAATATTACTATATTGTATACGTAGAACAATAAATTCACAAGTACTCCAAAAGTGTGAAAACACAACCTTGATTCGGGATTTCATCACTCGATCATTGTATTCGAATCTCAAACAAAGAAAAAAGGAAAAATAGATAATTACTTTCGTGAAGCTTAATTTTGACAAACACAAACTATAAGGTGGGTATAAGGCGGGTATTATAAAATATACCCTAACGAAAAAGGCTCTTAAGTGCTTCGCGCCGCCTCGTTTCTCCGCTTGCTTGTGCGTGTTTAGATAAAAAGGGCTAATCGAGGGTTTGCCAACCAAAGTATTATCTAAGTATCATATATATTTTCTTGGTTTCAATTGATTAAACCCTCTTGAAGGTTCTGGTGTTCCACCAACGTTCTAAAGTCATCGAAGGCGTTCACTTCACGTGATCGTTTTCATTCCTTGAGGCTTCTTTAATCAAGAGATTTGATTTGAGGAGAGATTTGTAGATTTTTGTCTACTTAATACATCACCAAAATCCAAAAAAAGTGAAAAAAATAAAAAACCACCAAAAAGATTAGAAAAATTAAAAACACCAAAAAGAATCTTCTTTGCTCATCCCTACATTGTACGTGACGTTTATGCTTACTCGTAATCAAGCAAGACGTGCACGTAAACGAAAAAACCGAAAGGAGACCACACCTAACCTTTCAAGTGAAGAGTCTCCTATTGACGAACCTATCGTAGAACAAGAAGCTACCATGGCTAATCGAACTATGATGGAGTTACTTCAAGCACCCACCAAGGCTTATGGAGAGGCTATTGCGATTCTCGCCATCCTTGCGGAGAATTTTGAAGTTAAAACGGGTTTGTTGTCGATGATCCAAAACAACAAATTCCGTTGTGATGAAAAGGATAACCCGCACAACCATATCCGCCAATTCAATCGTCTTACCGCCACTTGCAAGTTTAAGGACGTTGCTAATGACTCGATTAAGATGATGCTTTTTCCGTATTCCTTAGCGGGGCCCGCTAAAATTTGGTTAGAGAAAGAGCCACCCAATTCTATATTGACGTGGAAGGATCTCGTTTCAAAGTTTGTGAACCAATTTTTCTCGCCCTCTAAGACTACGCATTTGAAAAACGAGATTTCAAAATTTTCACAAGAATTTAATGACAGTTTTTCTACATAATAAGTGTGTAAACACTTATCCTTTTGCCACTAATATCAATGAAAAACAAGACCAAATCATGTGTTTAATATCGTAAAAGTCGGAATTACGCGTGGTATTGTGTTTTTGTGTGAAATAGGTACAAAATATCAAAAGGAAAGAAAACACGGGATTTCACGGTCAATTGTTGAAGAAAGTCAAAGAAAGAGACAAAGATAAAGTCAAAGAACCAAAAGTGTACCAAAGATCACGAAAGCCGGTAAAATCGACACGAGTTTAAAGGAAAGATCAAGGAAGCCGAAATCGAGCTCGTTTTTAGTGGATTTAATCTTAAAGGAAGACAAATTGACTTGGGTCCCACATTGGACTATTGGGCCCAAAAGCCCAATAAGGATGCAAGTTAACTATTCTTTGGTTATTAAGCCCAATTCTTGGCCCAAATAACATATAACTATTATACGGATGGTGTAATTTTCATTTTGGGCCAAAAGCCCAATATTCTAAAACTAAATAACAATGTGACGTGGTGGAGTTTGGGCTTCAAAACCTTGCATCAAAAAATGGAACGGTGATAAATGTGTAAGATTATTTATTCACTTTTTACTCAGTCAAACCCACATCACACACACATTATTTTCGTTACAAACAATGTAACCTTCTCTCTCACCAAAAAATAAAAACGCAGCCTTCATTTTTACTGTTACCAAACCCTAAAACCCATTTTGGGGCTTTTTCATCCAAGCACGAGTGTAATACACGCGCCTATAATAAATCCCCCACTAATTCGGAGCTTGAAGATGGTGGTCCTAAATCAACGTGGCACCCTTCCCTCTTTTGATTGGAGGAAACACCTCACCACCAAAACTCCTCCAATTAGATGATGCCAAATCAGCCTGCAACTAGCACAACAAGCACACCTCCTTGCCACGTTGGCAATCCGTGTGCAAGGGAAATCATCTCAGCCGTAGATCAAAAGATATAAGAAGAAAATGAAGATTGAATTGTCAAGATTAATTTTCAGCCTCAACAAACTTCATCAACAAGCCATGGGGGTCGGCTATAAATAACCCCTCATTCTATAATTATCAATAGTCCATTTTTTTATTTCTAGTTATTATGCTAAATAGTTTTTAGATTAATTGTATTTTTTTTCAGTATTGTAATGAATTTCGATTATTAATAAAATTTTTATTCGGTCTAATCTTGTCTTATTTTTTTTAAAGTTCACTGCAATTTATTCTTTAAGCTGTTTTTGTCATAATAATTATTATTAGTTGATTTTAGCTAAGTAATAGTTTAAAATTATTTAATAATGTAAAAGTGAATAACAAAACTTCTCCACTGGAAGTTTATTTAAAGCTGGCTCGTGAGTTGATGATGGTGGTTCGATGATGTTTGGTTAAGCTGGCTCGTGATTTGGATGGTCAAGATCGAGTATTCATCTCAACAAACTTCCTCAACAAGCCATGGGGGTTGGCTATAAATACCCCCATATTCTGTAATTTTTATAGATTCCATTTTTTTCTTTATTTTACTGTTTTTATTTTAATTTAGAAATAGGTTTAATGTAATTTTCCTTTATAAAGTTGTAATGTTTATTTTGAATTAATAAAAATTTCTATTTCGTCTTATAAATTTGTCATTACTGCTTTATTAATTTATTTTTAATCACTTGCAAAATTAAATAATAAAGAAAGATTGGAATTTAGTCAAAACCTACTGGTTTGATTCAACATAAACTGGTTCGAATAGATTTCTGGCTCGTTTGGGAGTTGTTTGTGGTTCGAGTGAATTTTGGTTGATAAGTGGTGGTCTCGTCTCGGTTAAGTAAGACGGCTCAGCGCCGCATCTTCGTCTCAAAGGTTTACTTCAAAAGGTTCATTTCTCTTTTAATTTCCATGTCAAGTAGATTAATATGTTTAGATGTTTGTGCTATTTGAATGCTTAATATGATATAGAGGTTACTTTTGCCTTGTTTGATCTTATTTTTTTTAGCTGCCAATAGTTTCTTTTATAGTTGGTCATAATTGGTTTATTGAATGTGCCTGAGTATTTGAGATTTGAACCTGCTGTGATTTGTGTTAATATGCAGATGATGGATATCAGATTTGTTTAGTTTGAGTTTATAATTTGTCGAGTCTGCTTTGTTTAGTTAAGCTATTTTCTGGATTTGAGTTTGCTAGGTTTTTAAACTGATTTAAGCTTAATATGTTAGAATTTTAGTTTGGTCATATTATTATTTGTTCTTGTTTTAAGCTGCTTGGTTTCTGATTTTAGATAACTAGTATTTAGTTCGAATCTGATATTAGCTTTTACTTGTTTTTACTTTGCTGTTTTACTATTTAGCTTATGATGATAGTAGTTTTGGTTTACTGAGTTACTGATTTATTTAGTTCATTTTGCATTTGGTTTACTTGCTGATTGTTAGCTTATCTGTTCTTGGTATTCGACTGTTTTATTTTGCTGATAAATTTAGTTTGCTTGGTATTATATTGTTCTTTGCTGATATTGTTGTGTAAGTTTAGGCTAGCAGATTCAATTGATCTGCTAGTTTTGAACTGATTCCTATCAGTCTCTCTAAAAAAATAAAAATATATAATCACAAAAATCGTCCACCCAGGGACTCGAACGCTAGACCTCTAGGATAACAATCCAACGTGTTCACCACTTGCTCTAGCTTTCTGTTTATGTTTAATTACGTCCTTTTTAATTAATATAGTTTAATCAGTTGTGAGTCAGATTTTTGATTTAGTTAAATATATAGTTTTGATTTTGTCTAAATTTAAATCTAGTTTTCTTTTATAAAGTAAAAAAAAATATATATATATATAAAAACAAAATAAAATACGTTTTATTAATTTTAGATAGTTAGATTGTTTTTAAAATTAGTTTTTAAATATATTAGATTTAATGAATTTTGTTTCAAGTAAATTTAGATTTAATTAGAATTTGTTTAAGTAATTGTTTTTTTAGATTAAATAGTTTTAACTAGATTTAAAAATCTTAAATAGTTTTAAATTTAAATTAGTTTTATTTCATTTTAAAATTAGTTTTAATAGAGATTTAAATAGTATAAAAGTATTTTCTTTTTAAATAGGTAATTTTAGTTTTAAATACCAAACAAAGTACTATTCACTGAAAACAATTAATCTTTTGTTAAAATCCGATATCAATTCGAGTCGAGTCGAGGAACGAATAAAAATATTTTTTAAGAATTGCAAAATTCATATATTAAATTGGCGCCGCTGCCGCTTCGCTCGTTACGATTGACGATTTTTCGTGAGAAGATTTTGATTTTGGGATCCGTTCATTTTTTAACGTTACTTTTCTTGCTAAAAAAATAAAAAACATAAAAAAAATCAAAAACTTAAAAATACAAAAAAATAAAAAAAATCATCAAAAGCAAACTCTTTCCTAAGATTTGCACAAAAAATTAAAAAATCCAAAAGTAATACTTTTCCTAAAGTATTACACCAAAAATATTACGTATTATTGTTATTTTTCTTATTTCGATTTCTTTCGCTTTTTATTGTGAATATATAATTTTCTAAAAAAATACAAAAAGATTTTTCTTTTACTATATTGTATTACGTAGAACAATCAATTTACCTACTTCCAAATAAGACCTTAGTTGGAATTTCATCACCTAGCTATTGTATTCGAATCCAAAACGAAAAGAAAAAAAGGCAAAATAGATAAATACTAGTAAAAAGTTTGAACTCGATTTATACAAACTATAAGGTGGGTATAAGGCGACGCGCTATAAAAGGCCGTCTAAGGAAAAAGGTTTTTAAGTGCTTTGTGCCACCTCGTTTCCCCGCTTGCTTGTGCGTATACTGAGAGGGACGACCGATTATTGGTTTGCCAACTCAAGTAGTATTACACATATATTTTTTTTAGCTTTTTGATATTGAACCTCGAGAGGGATAATCCCTTTCCTCTCAAAGTCGACCGAGGTTTCCTACCTCATTCCTCGAGTTTAGTTGTATGCGCACTCGCGCGCGTGCACACATACCGAGTGGTGTACCAAATACTTCTAATTCTTCCAAAAAGAAGAAGAAGAACAAAAAGACCGTCAATCAAGCCGATCCCGAGAATCGAGCTTTGAACAACACGATGGCAACGGATAATCGACCAATGATTGAGATTCTACAATCTCACGTTGAGGGAAATGATGACGCGATTGTGGTGCCCGATATTGGAGCGAATAATTTTGAACTAAAAACGGGTTTTATTCAAATGGTTTCCACTACACCATTTTTAGGCCGTACTAATGATGACCCACACGCTCATATAAAATGTTTCATACAATTGGCAAACACCGTCAAATACAATGGGGTGCCACAAGAGGCCATTCGTTTACTCCTCTTTCCTTTTTCCCTCGAGGGACAAGCCCGGATTTGGCTTGATAAGGAACCACCCCAAAGTATCACCACATAGGTTGATTTAGAGACCAAGTTCATTAACTACTTTTTCCCACCATCACGGACCACCACTTTAAGGAATGACATCATTACATTTGAACAAAAATATGGGGAAACTTTTAGTGAGTCTTGGGATCGTTTTAAGGAGCTTTTACGAAAATGTCCACAACATGGTTTTAGAAAAGTGCATCAAATCAATACGTTTTACAATGTTTTAACTCTTAATGATCAAGACTCACTTAATAGTGCCGCGGGGGGTAATATTCTTGTGAAGTCCATGAACGAGGCTTGGGCAATAATTGAAAACAAGGCAAAAGTACAAACCAAGAGTGTTAGGGCTACTATGGCAAGTGCTAGTACTAGTGAGAGCGACAAGAGAATTGATAAGCTTACTTCGCTTGTTGAAACAATTTCTCTACAAACCTCTAACAATACCAAAGCTATCAATGTGCAAGTAAATGCCTTAAAAGAGACTTGTGAAACGTGTGAGACTTGTGGTGGACCACATTCGTATTATAATTTTGACAATATTTACAATCAACAACAACAAGTTTATGCTTATAACACCAATGAAAATGAGAGGGTTCACTTTAAACCAAACGTTGATGTTAACCATTTGTCTTATAAGAGTACTAACTATTTGGCTCCCCCGGGTTTTGTAGCTCCACAAAGACCACCCCCACCCGCCCAAAATAGGAACCAAGCTCCTCAAAGAGGAAATTTTCAAGGGAATGCAAATCAAGGGAATTTTAATGGTCAAAATCAAGGGTTTCAAAATAATAACTTCATCCAAGGTTTTCATAAAAACAACGGTTTTCAACCTCAATATCGAAACTAAGGTTTTCCAAATCAAGGGTATTGTAACACCCCACTTGGATAAGTGGACCGTTACGTGTATTTATGGCGTGTCATCAAAGCATAAGGTAAATGTCCTAAAACATTAACTGACCATAAAGGAATACCAGAATCAAACATCGGTAATCCAAACATAAGCCCAAAACATGAAAAGTAAAATACTGAACGAAAGGACTAAACAATGTCCAAATAAGCAGGATAATGTAAGAAATGCATAAAGTAAGAAGTCTGGATAGCTTCCATTCGAATGCACATACTCCCAGAATCCTAAGAGCGTCCTGGTGTACCTGCCGTTAGAACATGAAAGGAACTACGGCTGAGCATAACGCTCAGTGAACGGATATCAAGCATGATAAGAATATACTGAGTGAAACAGGCGATAGAATACTGAAGCTGTAAGACTGATATGTAACATGTAGTAGAACTCTGCATAAAATCTGAAAACCTGATTCATATTTACTGATACTGAAATATAACTATAAATTCTGAAATCATGCATTTACTGTATTTTATTTGCCAGAGCTTATATAGGTCACGTGCTGTAACAACCGTGCATGAATAACTGGAGGGGTGACCTCGTCATGTAGAGGGGTGACCTCTAAATAACTGTGCTGGGTGGAGGGATCAGCTCCAATGTGAAGGATGTAGAGCACACACCACATTCACCTGCTAAACTGTAAACTGTAGCCTAGGATGCATCCATACGCCCCACTAATAATACTGATAAAATGGCCAAGCTGAGCTGAGTGGGACGATGCAGGACATCACTCTCCTGCATGTGAGTCACGACACCGGTGCCTCTAGTGCCGTGGTTACGGTACCTCCGTAACTAGTACATAAACTAGTCGTGCTTGTATATAATGCTCAGGCAATTTATTTAGTTATTAACATGATTACTGACAAACTTAAACATATACCGAGGAAAACATTTGGCTGCAAACGGGGAATCCTAATCATGCATAGAAAGGAAGTCCTTACTGAAAGGACGGAAAATCCGTACCTCTAGTCCAGTAACTGACTGAATGGAAGACTGAACGAATACTACTCGGGCTTCACGCGTGCTACATGAATAAAGGACGCGAATAAGTTAACTGACATTCGTTTATTTAATTTTACTGATCTTACTGGCTTCTTATTTTATTTTATTTTGATTCTGAAATTCTGTACGTATACCAACTGATAAATTGGAACTTATAATAATTCATTTAATGTATTATTTTCTAGTATTAATTTAAGGTACAACGTATTTCTTGACGTTATAGTATTGCCATATTAAGAACCCCGCTAAAATAGAAAGTTCCTTAATTTAGAAAGTTTCTCAAATAATTTAATTCATTTTCTAAAAGTATACCCTTTTTAAATATTAAAGAACTAATTTAATTTAATACACTTAAAAATATATTTTAAATATTTATAAAACAATTTAATTTAAAAAGGTATAATATAAAAGTATTTATTTAATTTTTTATTTATAATCATGTCCCGAGCCTACCGAGATATCCCATCTCGGTCGCACTAAACAAATTAACATATAATACAAAATCTGACCACAAGAATTAGTGACAGAAATTTTGTGTCACTAAAACTGTCGCTAAAACTGTCCCTTTAAAAACTGCATATATCTAACAGTTTTGCGACAGAAAAACTGTCGCTAAAACTGTCGCTAATGTTATTTACTATACAGTTTTTTCTGTCCCATTCTTTTCCTACTGGTTACCCATTGTTCCCACTGTTATGCTATGATCTTCCCACTGTTTATATAAGCCAAACGCACCCTTATGTTTTAGCAGCCTCCAAACGCACCCCTTATGTCGAACTGGACCTAGCCGCCCCTGTGTGGGTCACGGCTGGGCAGAGAAGGGAGTCACCGAGACCTGGTGGTCTCGGTTCACATGAACCAATAAACCCCCGGACATCCTAAGCAAAACAAACGCCCCTCTACCTGGGTCTCTTGACCACTCGGTCGTCCAACAACAGCTTACACCGAGACCCGCTGTGGTCTCGGTTTTGATCACTAACCCAAACCCGACGCCCCTAAAATCAGGTGGTCGTGGTGATTTCGAAACCCCCTCAAGAAAACCCTAATTTGTTATTTTATGCTATGTTCTTGATTTAATTATCCAAAATGTTCCCTCCTTGATTCATTAAAACTAAATTCGTGATTTATATTACTGTAATGAAGAAGTATAATACCTGGTTTGAAGATAAGAACTCGACACTTCCCTTTTTTTTTCTCTCGGAAGCCAACCAAACGAAACCCTAATCCTAACCCTTTTTTTGTCGACTGAATGGAAAAAGGGGTTAGAGTCCCGTTTATGTTTTTCTTATAATGGGCTTGGCCCAAAATTTTCTTTCTTTCCCTTTTTTAAACCGGCCCTTTCCTTTTTATTTTATTTACTTTTATATATTTTTTTTTGAAACTTGTATAATAATAATACTTGTATAATTTTCTTACGTTTGTTTTCGTCAATAATTTCTTCATAAATGGTTTAAGTAATTAACCCGCGTATTTATATTCCCGATTTAAATACGGGTTTTACAATTCTTCCCCTCTAAAAACAATAATTCGTCCCTGAATTAACGATACGACTATACTGGGTTTTACAATTCTTCCCCTCTAAAAAGGAGAAATTCGTCCTCGAATTAAAGGTAATAAGCTGATGAAGTTATAAGAACTGAAAGAACACGTAGACTGAAAAGACAATTAAGCTGAAGGATGAATTGTCTTCTAATTAAGACATAATGCTGCTGATAGGTATAAACCTGACATGACTGGAATGATCATGTAACGTGACATGGCTGAAGAGAACATGGAACGTGATATGACTGAAAGAACTTAACTGGATTTATTGAAGAAAAGGATGAGAGGTCCGGATGGACTCCTCCGTTTCGAGTGGTCTCCCGCTCGAAACGATTCCTTCAAGGTCTAAACCTAATAAAAAAAATCTTGGTCCTGATGACCCTGTCCTGATGATGCTGAAAAGCTTCTGGTCCCATTTTTAAGATGGGTTTTCTGAATCTGATAGACTGAATAACTATAGCATGTATGATACCTGAAACGATACGTGTAAATATTCTGAAAAGATAACATTTTTATCTCTGAGCAAGCTGCTGAGAATATATATAGGGACAAACTACGTGAACAATTGTGAACGTGCTAAGTGAGCAATTGTGAACGTGGTTCATAATTATATGAGGAGCACTGGCATAGAATTAGAATATGATAAGTGCATCATACTGTGAACGTGATACTAGAACATATCATGAGCGTATGCTGACTGAGGAATGAATGCCAAACGATACGGCCTGAGATGTGAAACGTCTGCCTGGTTATGGAATAGTTGTGCTAAACTTGAGTCTGGTCTCTCAAGCTTTCTGTAACCGTATTCGGTAATAAACTGAGAAACGTGTATCGCGAAATGGCACACAAACTTGAACGTGAACAATGTTATGAACACAAACGTAAGCTTAAATTATGAGGTAGCATAAAAGATGAACTGAAACAGCATCATACCGCGAATGAGACGTAAACGTGAAAGTGAAAATAAACATGTATTTAAAGTGGGCGTAAACATACACTTGATCGTGATCATGAATTTTGTCTGATATGATGGTCAAAGGAATGCCTTGAATTCGTACGATTTACTGCTGAATTTCAAAATTTTCTGCAGATCTGCTGCTACGTGATCCTTTCGGATGAAAGAAACGCGCAGGCTGATTACATGGTTGACGATAACCTAGATAGTATCATACTTTCTCTGAGCTTGTGGTAGCTAATAACCATTTTCATGGAATCTCGTCTCATTTCTGTTTCAGAAATTTCTAAGGGTTGTAGTAACTCACTAACATTACGGCGTTCTATCTTGAGGCTGCGGCATGTCAGGCATCTAGATATGAACATAGTTGCATCAATGTGTGATACTGCTTCTATAAAAAATTCTGCCTAGGATTACGGAATATTTTGGTGGAAATCTGGTTGAGTAGTCATGAAAGAGTTTCAATGAGAACTGCCAGCAATTTATGCGGTAGCAGTTAACTGAGTTCTAGAAAATTTTGTACTTCGTTCACAGTCGACGGTCGGGACCATCAGGTGATGGCCTTCACCTTCGCAGGATTGTCTGAAATTCCTCTCTGCTGAATTAAGGTGGCTCAGAAATGCTACTCTGTTCCTCTGGGATATACATTTGGAAAGCTGCTCATAATATTTCTCCTATCTGAAAATCTGCATGTCCGTGAAAAGACGATCTTACGTTCTTCTTTAGGATTTAGTAGATCGGAATGTGGTCAATGAATATACTGACGATTTGTCTGAGAATTCATGGAGAAATTTTATTCATAATTTCGTAATATAGCTGAAGCATTTGGGAGTTCAGAAGTATAAATTCAAATTTTAGAGAGACTATATCGTGTGTAACAGCAGTCTAGAAAACCTCGTGTCCTTTCTCTCAGCACTGTTGGTGGCATGATCGTGAATCGTTCTAGAAAATATTTAAGACATCGTAGCAAACCAGATAGACCTTCTGTACGTGGAATGAAACATTGGTTAAGAATGGTGATCTGTATAAAAGAAATATCTTGTGGTCGATACGTGATGTCATGATACCGGCCTTCTTTCTGGTAGATAGAACGGTGTACTTCCTGATGGTGCGCTAGGACGAACAAAACTTCGTTTCGGTAGCTCATGCAGCAAATGCTGCCACTCTTTTAACTTAGCTGAAGCCTTGTAATAAAGAGTTTTGAAAACAGGTTCTGTTCCTGAGACAAAGTTGATGTTAAATTCTGTCTCGTGATGAGAAAGGAAATTCCTGAAAAACTTTCTGAAATTGTGTCTGGGAACTCTGGAGAAATCTGATGGTCATGAATTTAAGGAATTTCAGAATTCGCATTATAAATGGTGACCAGAAGTCTTTGTAGCTAAAAGATGATAATTTACGTGCTCGTAAAGCTGAAACAATTTGTATTGATCTTTCTGGCAGGAGTAAAATGAATATGTTTAGGGTTGGTAAGACGGATCTCGTCGTTAACTGAAAATAATATTTTAATAAATATGGTGATACTGTTGAGTCCTTTCTGACGGAGAGGCAGGTGACCACCTGATTTAAGATGAAGCTGACGTAGGAACACGTGAAGTAAACATGGCGACTTTTCACTAAATGTGTTTGTTTGTAGCCTTACAGAATGAATAATGCGTGTTTAACCTAGTGACTGAATTTTTAAATGATCTGATTCATACGTGGCATAATAGAACGAGTATACCCCTTTCTGAAGGGTACCCTGAATTACTGAGGGCCTGGTTTAGAAAACATACTGGAGTTATGAGTCTTGACTCATACCTTGAGAAGGTATTCATATGACATGTATCGTATCTGGTGTTCTGAAAGGTGTTTTCAAAAAGGATAATAGAGACCCATGTCTTGACTGATGTCCTAACATGTGTTTTAGTAGGTGAATTCGAACAAGGCTGAAAGAATTTCGGGTAACAGCTAGGGTTGGTGGACCGATTAGACTACTGACCTCTGTATTTCTGGTCACGTCCGTTCCGGAATTCCGATGGTTACTGACTGATTAATTATAAGCACGGTGGTTGTCACTACTGCTTTGTCTGTGAATTTATGACGATCATTATCATGACCCTGATTCATGTAACTATTCTGCTGAGTGGCCGGCTGAGTTCCGGTTCCCACTCTTTGAATATACGGTTAGCTGAGTGGAGTGTGACATCTAACTGAGAAGGTAAAAGTATGTAATGGAATGGTAGTGTCTGATGGTTGAAATTTTGTCTTGACATAAAGTTCAAATTTATTGTTTTTGTCCCTGCTCTGCGGTGTCTTTATAGTATAACAGCATCAGCATCAGCATCTTGAGAAATCTCCAAGGTATCGGAAGCATCAGCAATTTTGAGGTCTTCAAAGTGTTCGCAGCATCAGCATCTGGTAAAATCTTCAACTCACGAGAAACATCAGCACCTGGTAAAATATCGACAAGTGGAAACGCCCGAGATGATTGAGGATCGATTAGCAATATCCATGGAGTAGGGTACCTGGTGTACACCTGGACTACTGTACATGAAGTACAAAATGAATACTGCACATGAAGCATATCGAGACATTGTACATGGAGTACACATGTATCACTGTACAAGGAGTATAACTGAGGCACTATACAGAGGGTCCATATAGACTACTGTTCATGGCACTGGTGGGAATTTTATTGGAGGGTCGATACTGGTGTCGCTTGTCTGATGTGATCTAGAAAATAAATTGATTTAAACGGTAGTAAACTGGTCTGAAATAAGTAACATGATAGCCTGTAATTCCTGCGTCGACTTACTGCTAGTTATATCAAGACTGAAAGTATGATATAATCGAAGTCCCAACAGTGGTCAGGATGAAGCATGATTAATGAAGGCCAATCATGATTTATCATGAAAATGGGTTTTACTGAAATTCTTGTATATGAGGACATCATTACTTTGCTGAAACATAATCCTCGTAAGGAGACATGAAACTGAATCATCATGTCGATGACATCAACGTGAGGGTATGAAAATTTGACTGTTACAAGGAACATAAAAAGTCTAATCAACTGAAATTTAATATCAACTGAGGTTTAATATCAACTGATGTTTAATATCAACTGATGTGGACGGCTATGGTTCCCTTCATAGAATTCAAAGAAGAACATGTGACTAAGTATGGTGATTCTGGTTCGATCCATACTTGTCAAAATTTTCTGAGAACTGTCGAGTATAGAAATTTACAATCTGGGACTAAACATGGTTGGTTGTAGTCCAAATCATGCTTGTCAAACTTTATAAATTATCGTGATATGTGCAAAGGTGAACATCTATGGTTCAGTTCACAAAACATCATTTGACTGAAAAGCATGAAATTCGATCTGAACATTGGTGAACGTATATGGCTGGTTCACCAAGTGATATTTGACTGAAAACATGAATCTGTCATGAGTAAGGGTAAAGGCCTATGGTCGGTTTACCAATACAAAATCTGAACGGACAAGGGTGAACGCCTATGGTCAGTTCACCAAAACGAAAAATTCGCTAAAAGCACATGCGATTAAATATGGCCAGTTCTGTTCCAACCTTTTACTTAGTCAAAACTTTAAGAAAACTGACTGATAAATGAAGGAAACTAAATGAATAATCCATGAGAAACATGAAAGATAACAACGCCAAAATCTGGGAAGTTCCTGGTGACTACCCACTAGTCACAGGTCAAGTTTTAGAGCCTACAGGTCGAACCTTGCGTCTCTGATACCATAATTGTAACACCCCACTTGGATAAGTGGACCGTTACGTGTATTTATGGCGTGTCATCAAAGCATAAGGTAAATGTCCTAAAACATTAACTGACCATAAAGGAATACCAGAATCAAACATCGGTAATCCAAACATAAGCCCAAAACATGAAAAGTAAAATACTGAAGGAAAGGACTAAACAATGTCCAAATAAGCAGGATAATGTAAGAAATGCATAAAGTAAGAAGTCTGGATAGCTTCCATTCGAATGCACAACTCCCAGAATCCTAAGAGCGTCATGGTGTACCTGCCGTTAGAACATGAAAGGAACTACGTCTGAGCATAACGCTCAGTGAACGGATATCAAGCATGATAAGAATATACTGAGTGAAACAGGCGATAGAATACTGAAGCTGTAAGACTGATATGTAACATGTAGTAGAACTCTGCATAAAATCTGAAAAACCTGATTCATATTTACTGATACTGAAATATAACTATAAATTCTGAAATCATGCATTTACTGTATTTTATTTGCCAGAGCTTATATAGGTCACGTGCTGTAACAACCGTGCATGAATAACTGGAGGGGTGACCTCGTCATGCTGTAGAGGGGTGACCTCTAAATAACTGTGCTGGGTGGAGGGATCAGCTCCAATGTGAAGGATGTAGAGCACACACCACATTCACCTGCTAAACTGTAAACTGTAGACTAGGATGCATCCATACGCCCCACTAATAATACTGATAAAATGGCCAAGCTGAGCTGAGTGGGACGATGCAGGACATCACTCTCCTGCATGTGAGTCACGACACCGGTGCCTCTAGTGCCGTGGTTACGGTACCTCCGTAACTAGTACATAAACTAGTCGTGCTTGTATATAATGCTCATGCAATTTATTTAGTTATTAACATGATTACTGACAAACTTAAACATATACTGAGGAAAACATTTGGCTGCAAACGGGGAATCCTAATCATGCATAGAAAGGAAGTTCTTACTGAAAGGACGGAAAATCCGTACCTCTAGTCCAGTAACTGACTGAATGGAAGACTGAACGCATACTACTCGGGCTTCACGCGTGCTACATGAATAAAGGACGCGAATAAGTTAACTGACATTCGTTTATTTAATTTTACTGATCTTACTGGCTTCTTATTTTATTTTATTTTGATTCTGAAATTCTGTACGTATACCAACTGATAAATTGGAACTTATAATAATTCATTTAATGTATTATTTTCTAGTATTAATTTAAGGTACAACGTATTTCTTGACGTTATAGTATTGCCATATTAAGAACCCCGCTAAAATAGAAAGTTCCTTAATTTAGAAAGTTTCTCAAATAATTTAATTCATTTTCTAAAAGTATACCCTTTTTAAATATTAAAGAACTAATTTAATTTAATACACTTAAAAATATATTTTAAATATTTATAAAACAATTTAATTTAAAAAGGTATAATATAAAAGTATTTATTTAATTTTTTATTTATAATCATGTCCCGAGCCTACCGAGATATCCCATCTTGGTCGCACTAAACAAATTAACATATAATACAAAATCTGTCCACAAGAATTAGTGACAGAAATTTTGTGTCACTAAAACTGTCGCTAAAACTGTCCCTTTAAAAACTGCATATATCTAACAGTTTTGCGACAGAAAAACTGTCGCTAAAACTGTCGCTAAAACTGTCGCTAATGTTATTTACTATACAGTTTTTTCTGTCCCATTCTTTTCCCACTGGTTACCCATTGTTCCCACTGTTATGCTATGATCTTCCCACTGTTTATATAAGCCAAACGCACCCTTATGTTTTAGCAGCCTCCAAACGCACCCCTTATGTCGAACTGGACCTAGCCGCCCCTGTGTGGGTCACGGCTGGGCAGAGAAGGGAGTCACCGAGACCTGGTGGTCTCGGTTCACATGAATCAATAAACCCCCGGCCATCCTAAGCAAAACAAACGCCCCTCTACCTGGGTCTCTTGACCCTCGGTCGTCCAACAACAGCTTACACCGAGACCCGCTGTGGTCTCGGTTTTGATCACTAACCCAAACCCGACGCCCCTAAAATCAGGTGGTCGTGGTGATTTCGAAACCCCCTCAAGAAAACCCTAATTTGTTATTTTATGCTATGTTCTTGATTTAATTATCCAAAACGTTCCCTCCTTGATTCATTAAAACTAAATTCGTGATTTATATTACTGTAATGAAGAAGTATAATACCTGGTTTGAAGATAAGAACTCGACACTTCCCTTTTTTTTTTCTCTCGGCAGCCAACCAAACGAAACCCTAATCCTAACCCTTTTTTTTGTCGACTGAATGGAAAAAGGGGTTAGAGTCCCGTTTATGTTTTTCTTATAATGGGCTTGGCCCAAAATTTTCTTTCTTTCCCTTTTTTAAACCGGCCCTTTCCTTTTTATTTTATTTACTTTTATATAACTTTTTTTTGAAACTTGTATAATAATAATACTTGTATAATTTTCTTGCGTTTGTTTTCGTCAATAATTTCTTCGTAAATGGTTTAAGTAATTAACCCGCGTATTTATATTCCCGATTTAAATACGGGTTTTACAGGTATAATCAAATGAACATGCATAATCCTCAAATGGACTTGGTTCTACAAAAATTGACCGAACATGAGAGAACTATGAAACAAATGCAAGAGTCCACTGATAGGAAGTTCGTGCAAATGTTGCAAGCCCTTAGACCCTAAGGATCCTTACCTTCTAATACCGAGATTAACCCTCGTGCTAATGTGAGTGCTATCACTACTAAAAGTGGAGCCACTTTAGTGGGACCTTCCATCTCTTCGCCCATAAAGGAGAGACAAGGCCCGAAGGTCATAACGAGTAATCCTACTCCCCCTCTGGTGATTCCTCCCACTACCACTCCTAGTACTAGTTCTCCATTTATTAATGAGCCTAACCCTAAGGTTGTTCAAGAAGCGAGTCCTTCTCAACCTTCAACTTCAAAGCCCAATATCCCTTATCCCTCTAGGTTAGACAAGGCTAAAGTGCTCACCAAAGATGACGTTCATGTTTCCAACTTTTTGAAAATGATTTCCCAAGTGAATGTTAACATTAGCCTTATTGAAGCACTTGCTCAAATGCCTAAATTTGTGAAAATGTTCAAAGATTTGCTCAATAAGAAAGAAAAAATGGTTGAGCTCGTTAATACTCGTTTAAATGAGAATTGTTCCGCGATTCTTCTCAAAGAGCTTCCCGAAAAGCTAGGAGATCCCGGACGATTCGTGTTACCTTGCTCGTTTCCTCAAATTGATGATTGTATGGCTTTAGCGGATCTCGGCGCTAGCATCAATCTTATGCCACTCTCGGTATGGAAACAATTATCATTACCCGACCTTGTACTGACTCGCATGACTCTCGAGTTAGCTAATAGAACTCTCGCATACCCCGTTGGTATTGCCGAAGACGTTTTTGTTCGAGTTGGTACATTCACTTTTCCCGTGGACTTTGTCGTAGTCGACTATGAGATGGATCCTCGTATTCCGTTAATACTTGGTAGACCGTTCTTAAGAACCGGAAAAGCATTAGTTGATGTAGTCGAAGGGGAATTAATTCTTAGGGTAGGGGATGATCAACAAGTGTTTAAAATGGGGAAAATGGTAAATAAATCAAATGGAAAAGAATCAGTCAATATGATTGATGTGCTTAATTTTGATAATGAAGAAAGTTTTCTCAATCATTTTGAAACTAAAAAGTTTAACCTTAATGATTTTGTGGTACATTCAAATCCACTTTTTGAAACTTCAAATGATAATCCACTTTTTGAAGAAAATGAGGAAGCTAATTTTAGTGATGTCTCTTCTTTAAGTGATCATTCCACTTCGAACTTTGAGGATACCCCACTCTATGATACCTATAGTGATGACACTTCTTCAAGTACTCACTTTCCTTTCGATCATAGGGAGACACCTTTAGAGCCTCCAATCTTGGATACCCCAATCTACGATGACTATGATGACGACACTTCTTTAAATGATCTCATTTCTTTGGGTTTTGACGAGACACCTAGCGAGCCTAATGATCCTATTATCTCTATAAGTGATCCTCCCATTCTTGAGTCTCCCTTTGACTCTTATATTCCAAAATTGGGGGTTACGACTTTTGAAAAGGATCCTCCACCTTTGGAGGTTTCCCCTATTTTAGAGGATATTCCATTTGAGGAGGATTTAGATATCTTTCTAAATTCCTATTTTCCTCACGAGGATGAGTTTTCCTATGACTCCGATGATACTTATGTTTTCACATCGAGTTTGGAAGAGGACGACTCCCCCACTTTGGATCAAAATGACATTTTCAGCTTTAATGTCCACACCTCTTGCTATTTTCCCGTTAAGGAATCAGTGTTTGATCCCAAAATAGAGACTTTTGTGCTATCATTACCATATAACCATACCACCCTTTCATTTAAAAGATCGTTTCCTAGGGATACCCCACTTTTCTTTTCCTTGTGTGATTTTACCACCTCGGGGTTTATTTTCTTTCATGATGGAAATTATGTGTTTGACCCGGGTGGATTTTCATGGGGTATTCCTTATATGACTATGTTTCATCCTTTATCATGGAGAGATTTTCCTTCCTTGGAAATCTCGGTTTTCCATGATTTTCACATTTGAGTGATGATATTCGGGAAATCGAGTCGAGCTAGAGACTCGGGATAAATAAATCAAGCATCGTTTAACTAGGTTAGATTTTTACCTTGTCCATCCTTTCCACCCTTTTTCACCTTCACCCATTTCCACCAATAAGTGTAGGGGGAGACAAGTAGGTTGTTTGTGTTGTGATGATTGTGCAGGGACATGTGCTTTAATGATCCACTTTTGATGTTTTTGACGCGACCCGTGATCCCGTGTTCCCGTGTACCCGGTTTCTTCGATTCGTTTTTGCTATTGTGATTCATACATGTATATAAATAAGTTGAATAAATGTAATCACTTTAGTTGTCTCTTCCTTAGCTCGATTTAAATAACGTACTCAATGTCCTAAGTGTAGGGGATTTTATTCTCCCACATGTTTAAACATTGAGGGAAATGTTTATATTAAGTGTAGGGGGGATTTCTATCGAATTTTAGTGGGCTTTTCCATGATTTTGACCTCATTTAACCGGAAAATTTAATTTTTCAATGTTTTTCAAATTTTTGATCTATTTTGGCCTAGTAGTATTTTCCATTTATTTTCTTTTATTTTCTTTCCTTTTGTCATCGCATCGTATGAATAACTTCCATTTCAAGAATAAAGTCAAAAAATAAGTAAATGAATAAAATGGTTTTAACAAGTTTAGATGTCTTTGATATATTAGGCCCGTCGTGAATATTTTGACTCGACCCGAGTTTACTTATCCAAGTTTACTCTAGCTAGTATCCTTAACCATATGGACCTTAATTGGTTTATTAGGCTAAGCATCCACGAGTCTCATTCCTTGAGATTTTAAATTGTGGAGAACAAGAGATGATAGAGTTGATAATAAGTTTAAGGGTTAAAACTTGCTTATATGCGTTTTTGTGGCTCTTTCTTCCCACTTGTATATTTAATTGCTTAATAAATGAGGATTTTTGCGGTGTAGATTATATATCTTAGCTCTTAGCCAAATCTTTTATCTCCTTGTAATTAAAGCATGAACACATTGAGGTTGTCAGCGTTGTGGACTTCCGACTAAGGTGGCTCATAACTACTAAGTAGGAGGTATTCAGACCATGGGACCGCGGAATTTGGCCTTATATATATATATATCATAAATAAAGAAAGAATAAGATTAAAACATGACCTCAAGGAGCCTTAGGGTGTGGGGCATGTAGCACGAACCTTGTCATTAGAGCCTTAGGGTGTATGGCATGGTAAGTGTTGAATAAAAATTGATCAAAAATTAATTCCCTTGTTTATAGTTCAAGGAGCCTTAGGGTGTGGACCATAGATGAGGAACATTTTTACATCTTAAAGAGCCTAAGGGTATATGATATGAATTTGCTAAACTCCATATAAAGTCTACATGACTTTGCAGGAATAATTAATAAGTATTACTATTGGCCAAATTTTGTATCCGGGAATTTATTCACCAAATCGTGTTAAATTATCCTTGATGTGGGCTTACTTTAGTGACAACGTTTTTGAGGAAGAGGTTAGGTTTTGAGTGTCGGGTTTGCACCGTTTTGCCTTCATTTTTGGACTAATAATTATTAAATAAGTCAAATGAGCCTACGGGTGAATGACAATCCTTAAAATCTAGAGATACAACTTAGGAATTGGAGAAAGAGTATTACACAATTGTCTTATATAAGTGGTTTTAACTTAAGAACTTATGGTAAACAATGATCTTGTTTTTAAGCTTGGTATGGGGAACGTGAAACTTGAGGGTGATTAATATTCATGACACCAAAGTCCTAATTTAAGTCTTAGATTTATTTACGAGTTTCTTCCATCAAATAATTTCCAAGTTAATAAATTATTATAACTTTTGTTTCCTTGAATAAAGTTTTTATCTTTTCATCGTTTCTTTTATTGTAGTGGTAATAGTATATCGTAATAAAGGCCAAGATGGGTTAATTATGAGGAAAATGTAACTTTATGCTTTAAAATTATGCATTGCATGGGGTCATTGCAATGGTCAAGTGTAGGGGATTTAATAAGTGTGTAAACACTTATCCTTTTGCCACTAAAATCAATGAAAAACAAGACCTAATCATGTGTTTAATATCGTAAAAGTTGGAATTACGCGTGGTTTTGTGTTTTTGTGTGAAATAGGTACAAAAGATCAAAAGGAAAGAAAACACGGGATTTCACGGTCAATTGTTGAAGAAAAGTCAAAGAAAGAGACAAAGACAAAGTCAAAGAACCAAAAATGTACCAAAGATCACAAAAACCGGCAAAATCGACACAGGTTTAAAGGAAAGATCAAGGAAGCCGAAATCGAGCTCCTTTTTAGTGGATTTAACCTTATGAAAGATATTTGGGCTTTGTGTGTCCCACTTTTGGTTAATGGGCCCAAAAGCCCATTTAAGGAGCAAGTATTATTTATTAGCCCAACAAAGGCCCAATTACAATAAAAACGGATGGAAAGCACATATTGGGCCCAAGCCCATTTACAAAAGAAAAAGAAAGACGAAATGCATTTGTATCCAAAAGGCCCAGGGTTACTTATCAATGGGTCAGTGGATGAAAGTGAAATGATCTTTTAAACTTGGTCAACCATTCACATTTACAATCACTCACCCACACACACACTTTTTCGTCAAAACCAATGTTTACCCTATCTCTCTCTCAACAATAAACGCAGCCTTCATTTTTTACTCCAAACCCAAGTTAACCAATTTGGGGATTTCTTATTCCTGCGTGTTTGTAACACACGCGCCCCAAATAAATCACCATCTTTCTAGGAGCATGATGGTGGAGGAATAATCTACGTGGCTCCTTTTCCCTATTTTTGATTGGGTGATACACATCACCACCACCATCCCTCCAATTAAATCAAGCCACCTCAGATTCGAAGAAGCACACAAGCACAACCCCTTGACACGTTGGCAATCCGTGTGCAAGGGGTGTAATCTCAGCCGCAAGATCAAGAGAAGAGAGAAAATAAATATTTGGATGGTCAAGATCGAGTATTCATCTCAACAAACTTCCTCAACAAGCCATGGGAGTTGGCTATAAATACCCCCATATTCTGTAATTTTTATATATACCATTTTTTCTTTATTTTATTATTTTTATTTTAATTTAGAAATAGGTTAAATGTAATTTTCTTTTATAAAGTTGTAATGTTTATTTTGAATTAATAAAAATTTCTATTTCGACTTATAAATTTGTCATTACTGCTTTATTTATTTATTTTTAATCACTTGCAAAATTAAATAATAAAGTAAGATTAGAATTTAGTCAAACCCTACTGGTTTGATTCAACATAAACCGGTTCGAATAGATTTCTGGTTCGTTTGGGAGTTGTTTGTGGTTCGAGTGAATTTTGGTTGATAAGTGGTGGTCTCGTCTCGGTTAAGTAAGACGGCTCAGCGCCGCATCTTCGTCTCAAAGGTTTACTTCAAAAGGTTCATTTCTCTTTTAATTTCCATGTCAAGTAGATTAATATGTTTAGATGTTTTTGTTATTTGAATGCTTAATATGATATAGAGGTTACTTTTGCCTTGTTTGATCTTATTTTTTTAGCTGCCAATAGTTTCTTTTATAGTTGGTCATAATTGGTTTATTGAATGTGCCTGAGTATTTGAGATTTGAACCTGCTGTGATTTGTGTTAATATGCAAATGATGGATATCAGATTTGTTTAGTTTGATTTTATAATTTGTCGAGTCTGCTTTGTTTAGTTAAGCTATTTTATGGATTTGAGTTTGCTAGGTTTTTAAACTGATTTAAGCTTAATCTGTTAGAATTTTAGTTTGGTCATATTATTATCTGTTCTTGTTTTAAGCTGCTTGGTTTCTGATTTTAGATAGCTAGTATTTAGTTCGAATCTGATATTAGCTTTTACTTGTTTTTACTTTGTTGTTTTACTAGTTAGCTTATGATGATAGTAGTTTTGGTTTACTGAGTTACTGATTTA
The DNA here is from genome assembly GCA_025667525.1 of Glebionis coronaria. Taxonomy (NCBI): domain Eukaryota; kingdom Viridiplantae; phylum Streptophyta; class Magnoliopsida; order Asterales; family Asteraceae; genus Glebionis; species Glebionis coronaria. Next base: position 232,000,242 of record CM046881.1, read on the forward strand.
TTTAGTTCATTTTGCATTTGGTTTACTTGCTGAATGTTAGCTTATCTGTTCTTGGTATTGGACTGTTTTATTTTGCTGATAATTTTAGTTTGCTTGGTATTATATTGTTCTTTGCTGATATTGTTGTGTAAGTTTAGGCTAGCAGGTTCAATTGATCTGCTAGTTTTGAACTGATTCCTATCAGTCTCTCTAAAAAAATATATATATAATCACAAAAATTGTCCACCCAGGGACTCGAACTCTAGACCTCTAGGATAATAACCCAACGTGTTCACCACTTGCTCTAGCTTTCTGTTTATGTTTAATTACGTCCTTTTTAATTAATATAGTTTAATCAGTTGTGAGTCAGATTTTTGATTTAGTTAAATATATAGTTTTGATTTTGTCTAAATTTAAATCTAGTTTTCTTTTATAAAGTAAAAAATAAAAAAATAAAAAAATATATAAAAACAAAATAAAATACGTTTTATTGATAGTTAGATTGTTTTTAAAGTTAGTTTTTAAATAAATCAGATTTAATTTATTTTGTTTCAAGTAAACTTAGATTTAATTAGAATTTGTTTAAGTAATTGTTTTTTTAGATTAATTAGTTTTAATTATATTTAAAAATATTAAATAGTTTTAAATATAAATTAGTTTTATTTCATTTTAAAATTAGTTGTAATAGAGATTTAAATAGTATAAAAGTATTTTCTTTTTAAATAGGTAATTTTAGTTTTAAATACCAAACAAAGTACTATTCACCGAAAACAATTAATCTTGTGTTAAAATCCGATATCAATTCGAGTCGAGTCGAGGAACAAATAAAAATATTTTTTAAGAATTACAAAATTCATACATTACTACAGCTTGGAATCGGTATAAGGAAATGTTGCACAAGTGTGCTCATCACGGTTTTTCCGACTTGGATCAAATTGACACGTTTTACAATGGATTGAATGATCATGAGAGAGATTATCTTAATGTCTCCGCGGGTGGTAATTTTTTGTGTAAAACGGTTGAGGAAGCGTTGTTGATTATTGAGAATAGGTCTAAGGTCTATAGTCCTTGATGAGATGGCATTTATACATGATCTCATCGTTCTTTTCGGGCTTTAAATGCATAAAATGTCATAAAAATACCATATATATGCTTGTGTTTGTTTACTTGTGTATTTTAGGTATGGATATCATGAAAAAGACAAAAGATCACAAGAAATAAGGAAAAACGAACACGAGGAACGAATCCGCACAATGAACCGGGCCCTAGTTACGGATTTCTCAAAGAAAAACCCTTGAAGACTTGAAGATGTACAAGATTGATCCCTCATCTATGAAGAAATGACACTTAATACCCTTGTATATTCATAGTTACAAGTTTGGTCCCTTAAGTTTGTCAAAATTACAAAAAGGTCCTTCAACTTTAAAGATTTGGCAAGTTTAGTCCCTCAACAATTCTAAATTGTCAACAATGGTCCCTCATGAAGTCAAACATCCAATGAAGACCTTCAAAGTTGGGAAATGTCCAAAATAAGTCCTTGAACTATCTAGAAATGGCAAAAATAACCCTTGAAATCCATTTGCCAAAGTTTTGGGGCAAAAGTGTGAAGTTGGAAACTTAATTAACAAAGGAACACGGTTTATTAAGCTGAAATTCCTTGTTTCCAACTTTTACCAAAAGACAAGGGCCAAATCTGTGCATTTGAAACATTAAAAAAATGCGCCAAACACTTTCCACTTCACCAAAATCGGATCAAAGGGGACCACTATTCACCCCATGAACCCAGATTTTACTTTTTACTGCCAAAGGGTTTTTCCCAATTACTTTTACCAAAACTCAATTCACCCTCACACGATTACATCCCACACATGAAACATCACATCACTCCACTCAAAGACCCCACCCCATTCAGCCGTCCACCAATCACAATCCAACTTCCTCTCCAAGGAATGACACGTGGCCAAATCAACAGCCCACACTCCTTGATTGGTCACAAAGCTAAAATGAACGTATAGGATGCATTTGGACAACTCAACAACTCAATGCACTCAAGGGCAAATTTGGGAATTCTAGACTAGGGTTTCATGTATTTCAGCATTCTAGAATCATCACTTGTACTCTATAAAAGGACCCCTAACGTGTGGTGAGGCCTTTGTTCCAGTTTTACTCTTTAAACATTGTAATTCATTTTCAAAATTAATAAAAGGTGGTAATTTGAAAAAATTGTAATTCCTTTTTATGTTTTTGAAAGTTGGTGTTGTTTAAGAGTGATTCTGAGTTCCATTTGATGTTATAAAGGTGCTTTGATCTTGTGGTTAAAGCATGTTTATGTTTGGTAAGGTTTTCAAGTTTGAAAAAAGCTTGAAATCAGTCATCTGTTTTTGCTATTTTTCTTGTATTAACCCTTATCCAAAAGCTATAAGCCTTTGCAAGCTTGTTGACACCAAGCTAGTGAAGGTTTATCAACCTTTGGATAGGTTGTTTGTTGCTTATGTTGAAGAAATCAAGTCCTTGAGGTTCTACTTTGAACCATCAGCCAAGGCACATCTCATCTCCTTTGTTCAAGGACCTTGGTCACTCTCTAGTTGTTGAGACTGGTCCAAGGAGCATAGCTGATCCCTCTAGGAAGTTGTGGGGGATAGGTATAAGCTCTCTTTAAGTTTCCTCTAAATTTTTTTCATGTTAATGACTGTTATAAACTTTTCTATGTGATTTGGTGTATTTGTGTTTATGCTTTGTGTTTTATTGTTTGTTTCTGTTAGTTGTCACCTAGTTAAGGTATTTGGATCATAAAATCAGTAGGTTGTGTGTAAATTCAAAGAGTTTGTTTGAAAAGGGGCTAAAACAAGGTTGTTTGGTTTTTGGGATCATAAGGCCTTGTGGCCTTGTGCCCTTGGTTCTTAGGGTTTGGGTAGTCTAAACAAGTCATATGCAACTGGTTTTGGTCATTCGTTAAGTCTCAAGTGGTTTGGAAAAGGATTTCATAGTTTTGGAAAAATATGAAAATATTGGTTTGAAATTGGTCAAACACATCAGATCCAATAAAATCTTTGTTTGTTGGATCTAAGGTCTAAAATCTGGTTTGGGAAGAGTTTAGGTGATAAGCTATCTGTACAATATCCGTTTGTTGAATTTGGTGGCTTATTGTGGGTGATAGAGCTTATCAAAGTTGGCTGAAGTGGTCATTTGCATCAGCAAAGTGACCACCTCTATTTGGGTTTGCATTTGTTATTCTAGTGTATGCCTAGTTGTTTAATTGCTTGGAACTTGTTATTGGGCTGCTTGTGAGTGCTATTTGCTATTTGGTATGCTTATTTGCTGGCTTATAAGCTAACTAGCTTATTGGCCTTATTTTGCCAAAATCTGTTAAGGTTTGGTCAACTGACCACTTGATTCACAAGGGCTCAACCTTGAGTTCTTCACAAAAGTTGCTTAAAACAAGGTTATAAACAATCCCTGATCATTTGGTGAAATTTGGTGGACTTTGACTTTTGGTCAAATAAGCACAATTTGGCTTATTTTTTAGAACTGCTTATTGGTACATGCAACAACTTGGCTTTTGTGATAGGTGTCATTTTTCTCAGCTTAATATCATATTTGAGAAGTTACAAGTCTTTTGGTAAAGCTTTTGCTAGGAAACTAGCTTATTTTGCTTTTTCAGCCAGATTATTTGCTTCTACAGCTTATTCTACTTGGCTTTTTGTGAATTTTCTTGTTGATTATTCTTAGTTAAGCTATTTTTGAGCTTTTGCAGAAAGAATCAGCTTCTGAAACGTCCTAGAACTCTAACCCGACTATTTTGTCGTTAGTGAAAAAGTTCTTTTCAAAGTTCTGGCTTATTACTTGAGCTTTTTCAAAATTTATTTTTACAGATTGGTTTAGAATCTTAATAAGATGTTGTGTGTTCAATTAGAGCTTATGGCATTAGCTTATGGCTTAATGGGCTTATTGGCCCATTAAGAATAAGTTGTTGACTTATTAAGCTGTGATAAGCACATTTTCAGCTTTTGGGCCTTTAGACTTTTGTGCTTAAAATCAAATTTTAAGTCAAACTGGTGATTTTCAGCTTATTTGGACAAGCTTGATTTTATTGGGCCCATTAAGCCCATTTTCTTCACTGTTTTCATTTTTAGCCCATTTGGGGGCCCATTAGGGGTATTTTGGTAATTTTACTTTCATTTTCTGTTTATTTAGGTTAAAATAAACTAGTTTGCAAGTTTTTAGAATTTTTTTATAATTTTTGGATTTTTAATATTATTTTATTATTAGATTTCAATTTTTACGTTTTTGCACTTTTTATATATTTCTTAGGTCTAATACATTAAAATAGGATTTTTGCAACTCTTAGATTAATTTTATCATCATTTTCTTAATTTCTAGAATTATTTTAAGGTTTTAATAGTTTTTAATCATTTTAAATAGTTTTAATTAGTTTTAAAATTCATAAAAATTGTTTTTATTCTTATTTAGTCATTTTAGAGGTTTACAAAGTGAAACATCTTTATTTGGGATTTTTAATAATTATTTTGATTTTTAGGGCTTTAATTAGCATTTAAAAATTAATATTTAATTAATTAAAAGGTTTGAAAAAGTTTTGATCATTTGTAAACTCTTAGTTTATTTAATTTGATTTTTGGTAATTTTTTGGGAATTTTTAGAATTAATTTTTATTTTAGCTCTTTTTACGGTTTTTAATTGTAGTCGTCGTAGTAATAATTTTCACGTTTCCGTCATTCTATTTTCTCATCCCCTTCTTTCAAATATTAATCTCAAATCAATTGCGAATTATTCACACACATATACCTCCTTGGGAAACAAACTTAATTGGGTCATTAACACTTGATTTTCCTAAATCATTTGTTTAATACTTTCCGCTTTTACGCCTTTTTCCTAAAAGGTGTATTTTTACCACAATCATTTTGGCGCCGCTGCCGGGGAGGTGTGTCGTGATTAATTTGTCATTTTGTTTTTAATATTAGCCAAAAATAGTATTTGTATTAGTAGAACTCTACTAATACGTATTATCGGTTTTTTCATTTTTCTTGTGAAATTATTATTATTATATTGTATTAAGTATCACAACAAAATCAAAATATCTCTAAAAGTGTGAAAACACAACCTTAATTGGTGTTTGATCTCCTAATTATTGTATTGGAATCTCAAACAAAAAGAAAAAGGCAAAAATAGATAAATACTTTCGTGAAGCTCGATTATGAAAAATACAAACTATAAGGTGGGTATAAGGCGGGTATTATAAAATATAACCTAAGGAAAAAGGCTCTTAAGTGCTTCGCGCCGCCTCGTTTCCCCGCTTACTTGTGAGTATTTTGAGATTGAAAGCTAATCGAGGGTTTTTCCGCCCAAAGTATTATTACGTATCATATATATTTGCTTGGTTTCTTTGTGATAAAACCCTCTTGAACAATTTGGTTTTCACCAAAGTTCTAAAGTCATTCGAAGGCGTTCACTCCACGTGATCGTTTTCATTCTTTTGAGGCTTCTTTAATCAAGAGTTTGATTCGAGGAGAGATTTGGTAGATTGTTGTCTACGAAGATACACAAAATCTAAAAAAATTAAAAACAATCAAAAACACAAAAAATTGAAAATCCACAAAACAACAAAAAAGAATCCTCTTTGCTCACCTCCCATTCTACGTCATGTTTATGCTAACTCGTAATCAAGCAAAACTAGCTCGTAAACGTCGTCAAAGACAAGGAAATCAAGAGCCTTTGATTGAAGAACAAACTCCAATAGTCGCCATGGCTAATCGTACTATGATGGAGTTGCTTCAAGCACCCACCGAGGGTTTTGGAGAAGCTATTGTAATTCCCGCCATCCTTGCGGAGAATTTCGAGATTAAGACGGGTTTAATGTCGATGTTGCAAGCAAATAAGTTTAGAGGTCATGAGAAAGACAACCCGCATTACCACATAAGTAATTTTAATCGTCTCACCGCAACAAGCAAGTTTAAGGATGTTCCACATGACGCCGTTAAGATGATGTTGTTTCCATACTCGTTGGATGGACCCGATAAAATTTGGCTCGAGAAAGAACCGCCAAATTCGATTTTGACATGGGGTGATCTCGTCTCTAAGTTTGTGAACCAATTTTTTACCATCTAAAACAACACATTTGAAAATGAGATTTCAAGGTTTACACAACGTAATAATGAAAGTTTTTCAATGGCATGGGAACGATTTAAGTAAATGTTACATGAATGTCCACACCATGAATTTTCGAAATTGCATCAAATAGATACTTTTTATAATGGGCTTAATGATCATGAACGAGATTATTTGAATGCCGCCGCGGGTGGTAATATTTTGTGCAAAACGACCGATGAAGCTTTAAAGATTATCGAGAATAGATCTAAGGTTTACAACCCTCGTAACACACCGAGTGTTGCCAATATGGGTTCGTCATCGTCATCATCGTCTAGTAACATTAATGGCTTACATGATGAAGCAAATGAGGAAAATCGGCTTTTCGATAGGTTTTCGAGGCTAATGACACATTGGAAAGCACAAGATGCTTTGAATTCCGCATCGGTTAAAACGGTTGATAAGAGTTGTTTATCTTGTGGTGGAGCTCATGATCTTTCCGAGTGCATTACCACCGGTGGTTGCACTTCGAGTGCTTACGTAGCAACAGGAACTTACAACCAAAACGGCCAAGGTTCCCGCCCAAATCAAGCTCCACCAAATCAAAATGATAACAACTATCGAAACAACAATCAAAATGGTGGTTATCAAGGCAATTCACGCAACTATAGCAAAGGGAATTATCAAAGTGGGAATGGACAAGTTTCAAACCAAAACCAAAACCGTGATTTTCAAACTACTACATAAGGTTTTCAAAATGATCACACCAAAAATCTTCAAGGAGAATTTTTGAATAATGCTAAGGCAAACGATGCTAAGTTTGATAATATGCAACGTGAAATGATTAGCTTAAGATCCGAGTAGAAAAACGAGCCTAAAAACGAACTTGCTAATGAACTTAAGACTCATGCTAATAAGATGGAAGGAAATGTTCAACGTCTTCAACAAAATCAACAAAAGATGGAAAAAGGACAACATGAGATTAAGCAAGAATTGTTAAAAGCGGATGCTAGGCAATCAAAATTTGAAGACCGAATGGCAAAAATGTTTGAAGCAATCATGTGTAAACCCTCTTCCTCGGGTGGTCTTCCTAGTGATACCATTGCAAACCCGAAGGGAGAAATGAAGGTTATTACTACTCGTAGTGGTAAAACTTTCAAAGAACCAATCTCTCGTCCAAGTACTTCTACGAAGAAGGAAATCGAGAAAGAGCCCGAGGTGATGGTCGAAAAGGAGCATATCACAAGCCCACGAAGTACCGCTCATACCACACCTACGGTTGAACCAATACCAATCATGGAACCCGAGATTCCAAGGCCGTTGCCTAATGTCCAACCTACATCACCCTTACCTTACCCTTCGAGACGAAACAAAGAGAAATTGCAAGAACGTAACAAACAACAAATCAAGCTTTTTATAAAAATGTTTCAACAAGTTCATTTTGATGTAAGTTTAGCCGACGCGTTGTTATATATGCCTCGTTTCGATTCCACTTTTAAAAGTATGATGAACGATAAGGAAAAGCTTTCAAAGCTTGCTAATTGTTCTTCGGTTTATCTTAACCGCATACCGAAAAAAGTTGGTGACCCCGGGAAGTTTCTCATTCCTTGTGATATACAAGATATGAAGAATGCCTTGCCTTGGCCGATCTTGGTGCGAGCATTAATTTGATTCTATTTTCCATTTGGAAATCGCTTTCGCTTCCGGCTCTTACTCCTTTTAACATGTCTATCGAGATGGCCGATCATTCTACGATTTTAGCATGTGGAGTAGCCGAGGATGTTTTCGTGAAAGTGGGGAATTCTACTATCCCGTTGATTTTATAGTAATTGACATCCCCGCGGATCCTCAAGTTCCTCTAATTTTAGGTCGTCAATTTTTAGACACCTCGAGATCGCTTATCGACGTTCATGCAAGAACTATTACTTTGAGATTCAACGAAGAGGAACTTGTTATAAACGCTACTTAAAACTCGAAACCTTCTCATGTTTATGCAATCGCTACCACAAATCACATCGACTTAGTTGCTGTGGTTTGCGATGAGTTTTCACAAGAAGTGTTTGGTTTTTTCGATAGCTCGTCAAGTGGCAATCCCACTATTTTGGATCCGATTCTTGCTAATTCTACACCAAATCTCACTCCATTCCAAGGAGGCGATTTTACTTCAAATGAAATCGACAATGAAGATGAGGTAATTATTAGTGATGATACTTCTATTCCACCATTTCTTCCGCTGATGAAAGTCATGAGTGTTGAGCAAAAATATTCGATCGAGGAACCGCCTATCCTTGAATTGAAAGATCTTCCATCTCACCTTGAATACGCATTCTTGGAAGGTGGTGACAAGTTGCCGGTTATCATTGCAAAAGGACTTGCTAATGATGAAAAAAACCGAGCTCTTGAAAGTTCTTAAAGCTCATAAAGGGGCAATTGCGTGGAAAATTTCCGACATTGAGGGTATTGACCCAAAATTATACTCACAAGATTTTAATAGAGGAGGACTACAAACCTGCAATTAAAAGTCAAAGAAGGGTAAACCCCAAAATTCACGATGTCATAAAAAAGGAAGTTTTAAAACTCCTTGACGCGGGAATGATTTATCCTATCTGCGATAGCCCATGGGTGAGCCCAATCCATTGTGTCCCTAAAAAGGGAGGAATGACCGTTGTACCTAATGAAAACAACGAGTTAATTCCCACTCGTGTTGTGACCGGTTGGAGGGTGTGTATTGACTACCAGAAGTTAAATGACGCCACTCGTAAAGACCACTTTCCTTTGCCCTTCATGGGTCAAATGTTGGAGCGACTTGCGGGAAATGAATTTATTGCTTTTTAGATGGTTTTTCAGGTTACTTTCAAATCCCTATCGACCCTCGTGATCAAGAGAAAACTACCTTCACGTGTCCTTATGGAACGTTTGCTTTTCGTAGGATGCCTTTCGGACTTTGTAATGCACCGGGTACGTTTCAACGGTGTATGATGGCTATTTTTCATGATATGATCGAGAAGTCGATGGAAGTGTTTATGGATGACTTTTCGGTGTTTGGCAATTCGTTCACGTCGTGTTTATCTAATCTCGAGCAAATGTTAAAACGTTGTGAAGAAACCAACCTTGTGCTTAATTGGGAAAATGTCATTTTATGTGTAAACAAGGAATCGTCTTAGGACATAAGGTCTCGAAAGCGGGGATTGAGGTCGATAAAGCTAAGGTAGACGTCATCGCCAAGTTACCTCATCCCAAAACCGTTAAGGGAGTTAGGAGTTTCCTAGGCCACGCGGGCTTTTATCGTCGTTTCATCAAAGACTTTTCGAAAATCTCTCGACCTATGACACACCTTCTCGAGAAGGATGCTCCTTTTAACTTTAATGAGGAGTGTGTTAGAGCTTTCGAAACTCTTAAAAGGAAACTTACCGAAGCTCCCATTCTTGTTGCTCCTAATTGGGAATTACCCTTTGAAATCATGTGCGATGCAAGTGATTATGCTATAGGGGCCGTTTTAGGGCAACGTTATGAAAAGCATTTCCGTCCTATCCATTATGCTAGTAAGACGATGACCGAGGCTCTATTAAAGTACACCACAACAGAAAAGGAATTCCTTTCCGTGGTCTATGCTTTTGAGAAATTCCGACCTTATATCGTCTTAACTAAAAGCATCGTGTATACCGACCATTCGGCTATCAAGTATCTCTTAGCTAAGCAAGATGCTAAGCCGAGATTGCTTCGTTGGATGCTCCTCCTCCAAAAATTTGATGTCACCGTGCTTGACAAAAAAGGAGCCGAGAATCTAGCGGCCGATCATCTCTCTCGTCTAGAAGATCCTCACAAAGATGTCTTCGAGAACAAGGAAATCACCGAAACATTTCCTCTCGAGACTCTCGGTGTAGTGAATTCTAAAGACACCACCCCATGGTTTGCCGACATTGTAAATTGCCATGCGGGCAATTTCATAATCAAGGGTATGACGACACAATAAAAGAGAAAATTCTTTCGTGACGTCAAGTTCTATTTTTGGGACGACCCTTATCTCTTTCGGGTTTGTGCGGATCAACTCGTTCGATGTTGTATTTTTGGTGCCGAAGCTTCTAACATCCTTAGAGCTTGTCACGAGGGACCCACGGGTGGTCACCACGGTTCTAATCTCACGGCTAAGAAAGTGTTCGATGCCGGCTTCTTTTGGACTACAATCTATCGTGATGCAAACGCACTTGTGAAGTCGTGTGATTCATGCCAACGTCAAGGAAAATCGTCTCAACATGATGAAATGTCGCAAAACATAATTCAAGTGTGTGAGATTTTCGACATTTGGGGCATAGACTTTATGGGGTCGTTCCCATCGTCTCATGGAAACAAGTATATCCTCGTCACCGTCGACTACCTTTCTAAGTGGGTGGAAGCTAAGGCTTTACCTACTAATGATGCTCGTGTGGTAGTGAAGTTTTTGAAGCAACTATTCTCTCGGTTTGGAACCCCTCGTGCTATTATAAGCGATCGTGGAACCCATTTTTGTAATGACCAATTCGAGAAGGTCTTAAAGAAATATGGAGTTACTCATCGTCTTTCTACGGCTTATCACCCGCAAACGAGTGGGCAAGTCGAGGTTTCAAACTGAGCTTTGAAGAGGATTTTACAGAGGTCAATTGGAGAAAACCGTGCTTCATGGTCCGACAAACTCGATGACGCTTTATGGGCCTTTAGAATCGCTTATAAGACACCTATCGGTTGTACTCCATATAAGTTGGTTTATGGAAAGAATTGTCATTTGCCCATTGAATTGGAGCATAAGGCATATTGGGCCCTTAAGCATGCAAATTTTTATTTAAAGACCGCGAGAGATCACCAGAAAATACAATTAAATGAATTGGATGAATTAAGAGATAATGCTTATGAAAATTCATTGATTTTCAAAGAAAAGACTAAAAAGTTTCATGATGCAAAGATTAAAAACCGGGTTTTAACGTTGGCGATCAAGTGTTGTTTTTTAACTCTCTATTAAAGATATTTTCCGGGAAATTGAAATCTCGTTGGTCTGGTCCTTTCACCATAACACAAGTGTTTCCTTATGGGACCATCGAGCTAGCTCAAAATGATGGTCCTAACTTCAAGGTGAATGGACATAGGCTTAAGCACTAATTTGGTGGGGAAATTCCTTCGTTGGACGACCTCGACCAAGTCACCTTCCCCAATGATAATTAGCATTGAGGGGATCGAGTCGAGCTCATGACCCGGTAATCAAAAACGAGGTGTCTCATGGGGAGATCCCATGCTTATCCTTTTTATGCTTTCTAATAAATAATGAGAGGGGATTTGTGCCCTTCCAACTCGTTGTCTCGTGGTTGTTTGTGAATGTGTTATCTAGATCATCATCATCGCCACGATTGAAGACTCTCGTGTTCGTTTACGTGAGCCTCGATCGTTTGCTTGAAGAGTTTTTCACGAATCCATGACATATCCTTTATTGTTCTAACAATTATCTTTTAGCATACTTAATAAACGGCTTTAGATATTTTGTTGATCACCCTTTCCATGCTAGATCCTAAGCATTCGACTCTTCGTCTCTAGTATGGGGGTGCTCCACCTTTAGACTCGAAACATTGAGGACAATGTTTAATTTTAGTATGGGGGGGGGGGGGTGAATAGATACTTGCTTTGCTACGCCCTCACGTTTTCCAATTTTCAAAAGTTTTGTTTTGTTTTGTTGCTAATAAGGCTAAAAATGGCCAAATTTTAAAAATTTTCTTAGTTTTCATAAGTGTTTTTAAGACACGAATGTATATTTTCCGATGGGTAGAATAAGAGCTTATTTTTGACTTGATGGGCATTTGGAGCCCTTTACATTCCTTAACCCGCTCAATTCAAGTTTTGCTAGACTTTTATATAGGGAACTTTAAAACGCGAAAGTCTTAGCTCATTCGGGTTAAGAACAAGAACTTTTCGCAAGTTCCTATAATTGATCCTAGAAAGTCACTTATCAAGGGAACTAGAAAATGCATTCTCTAAACTTGAAAAAGTCCAAGAAAGTGCAAGATCCTATAGGTGGCTTGAAAACCCAAAACTTCGATTTGATATAGTCTTAATGAAAGCTAATCCAAATTTGGCTTAATTTTGACTTGCATGGCTAAGTTTTCACGAGTCTCTTTAATTAGAGGTATTTAAATAGTGAAGAACGAGAAATGATAGAGTTAGACAAGTGATGACGTATAGTCCCCAACCGGGTCATGAACCTGGCCCACGGGTACTACCCGTATCCGGCCCATCACGAATGGGTGGGAATAATGTTATTTAAGCTTATGGGCTTGGATGAACAGTAACCGCACACACATGTGCGACCCACGGCCCGGCATGCCCGGTGCAGGGTTAGACAGAATCATACTCCTACTATGATTAGGATTTGTCCCAAACGGGAGGATATTCACTCACCATAATTAGAAGATAACAATCAATCTAAATCTGATGATTATCATTTCCTTGGGGCCGAAGTATCAGTGACAGCCCATTAGGGTTTCACTGCCTATATAAGGAACCCCCAAGGGTTCCACAAAGGTATTACATTCTACACACTTTCAACTCTCTTCCGATTCCTATAACCCTAACCGATTACTTACTCTCACGCTGGAGTCTAATTGTGGGAAACATTCCCACGGTAAGCCTAACGCGTGTTGTTTAGTGAGCAGGATCCCAACCAGATAATTCACTTGGTGCAGGAGCCGGAGTCCAGCCAACCCAAATTAAGCCTAATTCGGGTCTAGCAAGGATCACCCAACTTTTGTATCAACAAGTTGGCGCCATCCGTGGGACCATTACACTAAGCTAGAGCAAAATATCATCTCGAATTCTCAATGACGAAGGGGCATCCGCAGGGAAACCCCAGGAACACAAATCTTGGAAATCGGAAGTCCCAAGGGGAAGGGATACTCATTCCCAATCGATCCCCTAGCCATCAAGCTGGCGGACCAAAAAACCGGAGTGGTCTTCAGTCCATGGGTGTGACAAGCACGTTCTCCATGACCCCACCACCTACTTCGACCTTGGATAATCCTGATCCAGGGAGTGCGCCCAATCCCCCTAACAAGGAGCCGCGCAGACCATCGACCAAGGAAGAAGTAGAGGTCGAGCCACTCAGCGAGGAAGATCTCACTCGAGTTCTCACGCAGAACTTTGAGAGGATCGTCCCAGGAATTGCATCAAGGTTGAACCTAGGAAGGGACCTCCAATCTAGGCTTAACTTTGGCAACGCCGGACCAGGCACCTCTTCTCAAACTCAGAGGAAGCGAAGGATAGGACCTCAGGAGCGGAACCTCTTTGAGGAAACTCCCCAACCCAGGAATGTGTTCGAACGCATAGGGGATCGTCTCATGTAGGAACTAATACAGTCCAGAGAAGAGGGAGAGAAGTCCGACGGTTCACCCGAACGACCAGATCTGGAACTAACCAGAACTAATCGCCACATAAGCGTGTGGGATAGGATGAATACCGGGAAGAAGGCTTCTGGCTCTTCTCACAAGAGCGGTCCTCACCCAAAGGATGCGGCACCACCACCTTCTCCCGGTCCATCAGGAGAGGACTCGGATGACCATCCGCCCAAGCGTCGCCGACCTAGGCGTACTCCTCCACCGCCACCAGACAATGAGGAGTACTATGGCGGCCTCTATTATCGAGATACGGAAGCAGAAGATCTTTCCCGCCTGCGGTGTGACCCTAGTCTCACCCGTCCATGGGCAGATCCCAAGGAAGATCCTTTTACTCTCCGCATACGAAATTACTCTGAGGATACAAAGCGTCGCATGTCGGCGTGTGTCAAGACTTATGATGGGACTGGTGATCCGAATGATCACCTAAAGATATTTGATACGCAGGCGAAAATTGAACGATGGCCCCTGCCGATATGGTGCCAAATGTTCAATTCAACCTTGATCGGCAATGCTCGTGATTGGTTTAAGGGACTTCCTCCGCGAAGCATTGATAGCTTCACTGAACTACGTACTGCGTTCAAGAATAATTATACTCAGCGGAAGAAGTATAATAGGGACCCCGGTCTCATTGGAAACCGTCAAGCAACGGCCGTGGGAGTCTACAGAGGCCTTCACTGAACGCTTCAATGACGAGTGCACACGCACAAAGACAATGCCGGAACTCCTGAAAATTTCCGACTATATGCACGCCATAACTGACAGGGAATTAATCAGACGTCTCAATAACAAACGTCCGGAGAGGTATGACGACCTTATGGAAAGGTTCAGAAACTTCATAGAGGGAGAAACCGCGGTAGCCACGGCCTATCCTTCAAAAGGAAACAGCTACCGATCGAACGACCAGTCCAGGAGACAGTCGGGCGGTCAAAACAACCAGAACAGTGGGAAGGGATCAGATTACAAGGGCCAAAACAAAGGAGGACGGCCAGAGGACAAATTTATCCCTCTAAAGATGTCCTACCGGGAGATCTTGCTGACGGAAGGGGCCAATTTCCCAAGACCTCCTCCAATGACAACCCCGCTGGACCGTCGTCAAGAAAATCATTTTTGCGAATTCCATAACGACAAGGGCCATGGCACGGAGGAATGTATCCAGCTCAAGAAGCACATTGAGTCACTGATCAAGTCAGGCAAACTCAAGCATTTGGTCAAGGATTGGAAGGATGGAAAACACAACAAGAAGTATGATAAGAAGGATCCCCAAAAGGACAAACCTTCAACTATATATATGATCCAATCCAGATAGCGCCGCACGAGGCAGAAAATTAGTCAAAAATTTTTACGCGGCAGAGAAATCTCATTCCCTGCCATCACGGCAAGCGATGTGATTGATGCGCCTCTCACTTTGAGATAAGCATTAGAACACACAATGTCCGCCGTATGTATGTGGATAGAGGGTCATCAGCAGAAGTACTGTACGAACATTGTTTTATACAGTTACGACCAGAAATAAGAAGCCAATTAGTAACGGCCACGACGCCACTCATCGGTTTTAGTGGACACCATCTAGCCAATAGGACAGTTGCGTCTGCTTGTAACCATTGGGAATGAAGAGCACTCCACCACGGTGTAGATGAACTTTATGGTGATACACTCACACTCTCCATACAATGGGATCATAGGCAGACCAGGTATCCTGGCCATACGAGCGGTACCCTCTACGGCACACGGGATGATCAAATTCTCTGTGGAAGGAGGAATTGTCACCATCTATAACACAATCATACCAGCATCCGAGTGTCATGCCGTGACAACACCGGTTCCACCTGTCCCCCCCCCCCCCCCCCCCCCCCCCCCAAGGACGGATCACCACCTCCCAATTGGAAGGTGGCAATCCATCCTAATTACCCGGAACAAGAGGTATCCATAGGGGGAACACTCTCGGATAGCGGCAAGAGGGCCATGGGCTCTCTCCTGAAAGTAAACTTAGATGTATTCGCATGGGAGCCCAAGCATATGACGGGCGTACCGCGTGCGATAGCAGAACATAAGCTCCAGATCCGCCAGGGATATCCTCCCGTTAAGCAAAAGAAGCGCGGTCAGGCACCCGAACGCAGCCAAGTAATATTGGATGAAGTACGGAAATTGGTGGATGCAGGTATCATGCGCGAGGTATACTACCACGAGTGGTTATCCAACCCAGTCATGGTCAAAAAGCATGACGGAAGCTGGCGCATGTGCGTGGATTTCACGGATCTAAACAAAGCCTGTCCACAGGAATGCTACCCGTTACCGGAGATTGACTGGAAAGTGGAATCCCTATGTGGATATCCCTTTAAGTGCTTCTTAGATGCATATAAAGGATGCCGCCAGATCCAGATGGCGGAAGAGGACGCAGAGAAAACGGCGTTCCATACTAGTCAAGGCGTATACTGTTATATAAAAATGCCATTCGGACTAAAGAACGCCGGGGCAACATATCAGCAGCTTGTTGACAAAGCCTTCGACTCACAGATAGGCCTCAACCTGGAGGTCTATGTTGATGATTTAGTCATCAAAAATCATACGGAGGATGCACTTCTCCGAGATGTCCAAGAGACGTTTGACACATTGAAAAGGATTAATATGAAGCTAAATCCAAAGAAATGCACGTTTAGGGCAACGAAAGGAATGTTCCTTGGATATATGATTGATCCAAATGGAATCAAACCTTGCCCGGAAAAGACGGACGCAGTAATACAATTACCATCCCCTCAGACACGGAAAGAGGTAAAATCCTTAAATGGGAAGTTGGCCGGGCTAAACAGGTTCTTATCAAAGTCCGCAGAGAAGTCATTCCCCTTATTCAAAACGCTCAAGAAGTGCATTAAGAAGGGAGACTTCCGGTGGACAAAGGAAGCTGAGGAAGCCTTTGGTCAACACAAACAACACCTTGCATCTCTCCCCATGATAGTGGCTCCCCGGCCCAAGGAGGAGCTCATCATGTACCTATCAGCCACACATGGAGCAATAAGCGCGGTACTTATGACGGATAGGGACATAGTCCAAACTCCAGTCTACTTTATAAGTAGAACACTACAAGGGCCGGATTTGAATTATTCTTCCATGGAAAAATTGGTTTTGGAATTAGTGTTTGCTACGAAACGGTTGCGCCAATACTTTCAGGCGCACCCAATTATAGTTATTACGGATCAACCAATAAATCAAGTAATCTCTAGACCGGTTATGGCCGGTAGGCTACAGAAGTGGAGCATTCTATTGGGAGAGCATAACATATCGTATAGACCAAGGACGAGTGTTAAAGGCCAAATCTTGGCAGATTTCTTGATAGAGAAGTCGGACGAGGAGGGATAAATCGTACAACAAGAGGAAACTCCGTCAGAACCATGGGTATTATTTACGGACGGATCTTCGTGCACGGATGGATCAGGAGCTGGTCTCATCCTTACGAATCCGGAAGGAATGGAGTTTACGTACGCCCTACGCTTTGAGTTCACAGCCACCAATAATAAGGCAGAATATGAAGCGTTGATTGCGGGTTTAAAAATCGCCGCTAGAATGGGAGTCCGCAACCTTGAGGCCTACGTGGACTTACGGCTTGTCGCAAACTACATTCTAGGAGGGGTACATAGCCAAGGAGGATAACATGGTTCGATATTTGGAGAAAGTCAAGTCACTCATCGCGGCTTTCAGTAAGTTTTCTATCAAGCAGGTACCAAGAGGTGAAAACAAGAAGGCAGACGCTCTTAGCAAGATCGCGTCTACAAGTTTCGCCCACTTATCCAAACAAGTCTTGGTGGATGATAGGTGTGTAAACACCCATCTTTTCTACCACTTAATTACAATAATAACTGAGCCAAAACGTGTATTTTATGTCTTTTATGTCGGAATTATGCGTGGTTTGTGTTTTTGTTGTGATTTAGGACGAAAAGGTGAAAAGCGGAGAAAACACGGACATTCACGGGCATTTACGGACTTTTATTGAAGAAAAGGATGAAAGACGAAGTCAAGAAGTCAAAAGTGCAGAAAGAACGGAAGTCCACGACCAATTCTGAAGATTTATCGAGGAAAAAGTCAAAAGACGGAAGTTTATCAAAAGCCGAAGAATTCAAGTCTATTTTAATGAAGAATTTAAAGACGAGTTCGAAGAAATCCCGAAGCCAAAAGTCCCTTAAGTCCAAGTTTAAAGAAGATTAGAAGAAAAGGACTAATGACGCAATTAATAAAGATTAATAAAAGGAGGGACTTAAGCTTGCAATTAAGGAGAAATGAAAGAGGGGAGGAAGCTTCCTTAATCCTCCCCTATAAATAGACTAGGATTGCTAACATTTCATTTTGTTGGCTAAGTATGACAATTAGCTCTTCCACCATTTAAATACCTTGTCATTTACTTTTCTTGTCAAATTTAAATACCTTGTCTTGCACCTTAAATTCATTTAATTTCAAGTAAGTTTTCCTTTAATTATTGTCAATCTTTACTTTATCTTGTCAATCTCTTATCTACAATTCTTAATCTTTGATTTGTTGTGTTTATGTTTATGTTCATGCTTTTATTTTGATCCAAAGTGGTTTTTGATTATTGTGGTAAAAGTTGTTTGATTTCGTGTTTTTAACTGTTTGATGATGTTTATTTGTTGATTCGTTATTGTTTAGATTAATCCGTGTGTTTGATTTTGATTAATTTGTGGTTATATCTGCTGTTACTGTATCTCCTTGTTCTTCTGGAGTGTTTGCTTTGTTTCTGATCTTTCCAGGAAAAGTTCCGAACCAAGAAGGAGGGAAAGTGCTCATTCGGAACTTCCAAAGTTCCGAATCAAGGTTTCATCCGGAAGATTTTGGGGTCAGCAAAACTTTCGAGTCAAGCTGTTCATCCGGAACATTCAAAGTTCCGGACGAAGGAAAACTTCCGACTCAAGAACCATTCATTCGGAACTTCCAAAGTTCCGAACCAGAAAAGCTACATTCGGAACTTAAAAGTTCCGGATCAAGCACTGTTCATTCGGAACTTAAAACTTCCGGATCAGTGGGTATTCATTCGGAAGTTTCCAAAGTTCCGAACCAAGAGTTGTTGATTCGGAACTTAAAAGTTCCGAATAAACTTCCGGATCAAGGGGCAACTTCCGACTCAAGAGGTGTTCATTCGGAAGTTCTAAACTTCCGAATCAAGGGGCTTCATTCGGAAACTTCCGAATCAAGGGTGACCAAATATTTCCGAATCAAGGCAAAATTTAGAGTTCCAAATCAGTAAAGTTCCGAACGAAGGATTGTTTTGGATAAGTGACATATTCAGATCAATTAGTTCCGGATCAAGGATTTTGGTAATATTCCAAGCGAAGAAGAATCATTTCAACCGAAGGTGACATTCCGGACGAGTGATTGTTCCAAACGAAGGTTTATTCCGAATGAGCTGTATTCAGGTTCTTATTAGCTTTTGTCTTTGATTTTCGTTTTCAAGCTTTATTTTTCCCGCCTTTATTTTAATCGCACTTTATGTTTATTTTCCTTAGTTTTATTTTAGACTTGCCTTAGTTTTAGTCGCGTTCTAAGTTTGCCTAGATAGATTTAAGTTTACGTCATTTACTTTAGTCACGTTTTTAAATACTTGCATTTTACTTTAAATAGACTTAGATTTACTTTAAGAGCACCCTTTACTTTTAATTGTTTTGCACCTTCTATTTTAAACACTACAACGACACATCTTTTTCACCAAAGATCAACTGAGCCACACATAAGGCCTAGATCAATTCGTTAAGATACCGAGAACACGAACTTAATCTTTAATTTTAATTTTTACACGGGGAAAAGTCGTGTATCAAATGGCGCCGCTGCCGGCTCTTTTCGTTAAGATTGACGGTTTTCTATGAGAGACACGTTGCGTTTTGGGATCCGTTCACTTGTGAGCGTTATTTTTCTTGCATAAAAAATTCAAAAAATCATAAAAAATTAAAAATTGATAAAAAACCATAAAAATTAAAAATTTCAAAAATCCAAAAAGATTTTATATTTATTGTGTATATATATTGTCTTTGCGTTTGGTTTCTTTTTCTTTTACATTTTCAGGTGTATGCGTACTAGATCTTCTAATTATCAAGAGCCCGAGCCTCAAGAAGATTTAGATATGGAAGGTGTTAACAACAACAACATTCCACCGAACCTCAATAATAATAATAACAACAATGCTCTTCCACAGCCTGATCTTCGGACCATGGAGGAACTTTGTCAACCAACAATGTTTGGACGAGGAGGACCGATTGCGCCGATGCAAATCAACGCTCCTGAGTTTTCGTTGAAGCACCACATGATTCAGCAAGTACAAACAAACCCATTTAGAGGATTGCCTGATGATGATGCCAACAAACACCTCGACAAGTTCATTACAATCACCCAAAGCATGAAGTTGCCTGGGGCCACAATAGATGTACTCCGCCTACAACTCTTCCCACATACTTTATCGCATCATGCCGAGAAATGGTTTGATCGTCTCCCGAAGAATTCTATTCACACTTGGTATGATATGACTCAACGCTTTTTGTCGCGCTACTTTCCACCATCCATGGTCACAAGCCTTCGCAATCAGATCAGCGGTTTCATGCAAGACCCTGATGAATCTCTTTTTGACGCTTGGGAGAGATATAATGTCTTGATCGATAGATGTCCAAACCACAACATGCTCCCTGTGACCTTAATCGATACTTTCTACAACGGTTTGACTTTTCGAGATCGTGATACGATCAATGCAGCCGCCGGTGGCACATTCATGAAAAGGAGACCCGAGGAGTGTAGAGAGTTAATAGAGAACATGACTACTCATCATAAGAACTGGGATTCCTCTGCTTCTTCTAGGAACAACCGGAGAGTCAATGTTTCCTCTACCTCAGCAAACCCTGAGATGACCGAACTCACCCGCATGATGGCCGAAATGAGCAAAAGTATTATGCTTCTCGCTTCAAACCAACAACAACAACAAGTTAAAGTGGTTGCTAATCCTTGTGAAACATGTGGCGGTCCTCACTCATACACCGATTGTCCTTCGACACAAGGAAATCCGGAAAATGTGTATGCAGCTTACGGTAATTATTCACCGGAAAATTACCAAGCTAGACAACAAGGGGATAGAAACCTGCTGAGTTACCGTTCCAATAACTACCTTTCACCCGGTTTTTCTCCTCAAAACCAAAACCCCGCCAACAACTACAATAGAAGAAACCAAATCCCACCTCGTGCTTCTAACCCTTATCAACTACCCACCCAACAACACCCACCCGTAAACACCGATGTTGATGCCATCATGAGAACTCAAGGTGAGCAAATCAAGAATCTACAGAGCCAAATAATCAATTTGAAAGGAGATATCCTGAAGCAAGGTAATGATATCAGAACCGAGGTTCGTGATAATATTCAATCCTCCTTCATCACTCAAACGACTGAATTAAAGACTCTATTGACTAGTTTCTTGCCTGAAGCTCAACCTTCTTCTTCGGGTTCTCTACCTTCAAACACCGTCACTAATCCGCGAGCTAATGTGAGTGCTATAACTACGCGTAGTGGAATTACCATTGTCAATCCACCTGACCCACCACCATCATCTACACCTCCTCCACCACCATATATCCCTACTCCTCCTACACCTAGTGTTAGTACACCATTACCGTCTCCGCCTCGTAATAACGATGTATCTCGGAAGGACCCTTCAACATCACAACCTTCACCAACTACACCTTCACCTAACCCTTATCAACCCAGAATCCCATACCCTTCTCGCATAGGCAAGACCAACGAGCTACCCAAGAATGACTGTCAAGTATCAAAATATATGTGGATATGCTATCTAAAAGGACCATCAACATTATCCTTGTTGAAGCACTTTGCCACATGCCGAAATTTGTCAAAGCATTCAAGGAATTGCTTAGCAAGAAAGAGAAGCTGATTGAACTCGCCAACACACGATTAAATGAAAACTGCTCTGCAGTCCTTCTTAGAGAACTTCCAGAAAAACTTGGAGATCCCGGTCGTTTTGTGTTGCCTTGCGTGTTCAACAAAACTGAAGAATTTACTGCCCTTGCTGATCTCGGGGCTAGTATTAATTTGATGCCACTGAGTGTTTGGAAAACACTATCATTACCCGATCTCATTCCAACAAAGATGACTCTCGAACTTGCAAACCGCACTCTCGCTTACCCCGTTGGTATAGCCGAAGACGTGTTTATCAAAGTTGGCACATTTACTTTCCCGGTCGATTTTGTCGTAGTTGATTATAAAATGGACCCTCGTATTCCTTTAATACTTGGTCGGCCATTCTTGAGAACCGGACGTGCTTTAGTAGATGTGGCCGAAGGTGAGTTAATCTTACGAGTCGGGGATGATTCAAAAGTTTTTAAAATGGGGAAGCTTACAGGCAAATCCTTTGGAGGCCGAGAATCAGTGAATATGATAAATGTGCTCGATGACTTTACCGTCTACGACAATCCTCTATTCGACTCCTGCATCGATAATCCACTTTTTAAAGATGATGTGGATGATTCTCTCCCTACTTTGGAACCTTCTCCCATTTATGATTCTCCACCGGTCTTTGATGCTTATGATGATTATTCTAGCTCAGATTCGGATGATTTTGATTGTACTTCTGAGTATCCCGAGCAGCCCACTTTCGATGATTTTGATGAGGCCGATACTCTCTCGAGCGATTCTTCACATGCTGAAGATCCTCCGCCATCACTCGATCCTACTTTGGACGATTATTCATTTGAGGAAGACTTCTCTGAATTTCTCAACACTTACTTCCCTCATGAGAGTGATGCTCCTCCTTATGACTTTGAAGATTATCGTCTTGATCCTACTTTGGATTTGAAGAGCATTCTGTCAAAGGAGAAGAAACCGGTCGACACCGAAGTCCGTTGCACATATGATTTGACACCTCTTTGTCCCCCTTCTGAGGACGAGGTTGTGCTTCTTTGCGGATCTTCTTCACACTCGGCTGAGCCTGAGTGCTATTTTCCCTTAAAGGAAAAGGTGTTCGACCCCGGTATTGAAGTCTTTAAGCCATCTCAGTATCCACCTGATGAAATAAAAGGAAAAATCTTTGGAAATTTTGAAGACATGCTTGCACCGCTTCCTACTTGGTTCCACCGTACTCCATCGCTGCTTAAGGGAACCCTGCCACTTCTTCTTTGGCTTGCCTTGTTCGCCTTAAGCTCGTGCTTATTGATGGATGAAAACTATGTCTTTGATCCTGGTGGATATGTTTCATGCTTCTTCCATTGATGATCAAGGTCGAGTCAGGCTCACGACTCGGTTAACAAAAATCAAGCGCTTCTTGGGAGGCAACCCATGCATCTATCTTTTATCTTTCTTTATCATAAGTGTAGGGGGGACCCTTTGGATTGCTATTTCCTCTCCTCACTTCTTAATCAGGGATTCGAGCTTCAATGATCCACTCTTGATGATTCTTGACGACCCGTGATTCCATGTTCTACTTCTTCCCGGTTCTATCCTAAACTCTCTTCGATTCACTATTTTATATTTTCTCAATATTAAAATAGGAATCTCTTTAGTTGTCTTTTCCTTAGCGAGATTTAAACAACGTACACAATGTCCTAAGTGTAGGGGAGTTTACTCCCACATGCTTAAACATTGAGGACAATGTTTATCTTAAGTGTAGGGGGACTTCTATCGAAGTTAAGTGGTCTTTTCCTTGTATTTGTCCTCATTTTAACCGGAAAATCAATTTTTCGACATTTTTCAAAATTTTTGATCTATTTTGGCCTATTAGTTTTTATCTTTGTATAGTTATTTTCTTCCTTTGCTAGAATAAATGTATAATAAGAATTTTCAAACGTTGTGAATCTTTTGACTCAATCCGAGTTTACTCTAGCTAGTATCCTTAACGTGTTTAAGTCAAGTTTTGCTAGGCTTTTATATAGGGAGCTATAAAACGCGAAAGTCTTAACTCTCACGGGTTAAGAACAAGAACTTTTCGCAAGTTCCTATAATTGATCCTAGAGAGTCGTTTATCAAGGGAACTTTAAAACGCGATTTCTAAACTTGAAAGAGTCTAAGAATTTGCAAGATCCTATAGGCGACTCGAAAACCAAAACGTTGATTTAATAGGCTAAGCATCCACGAGTCTCATTACTTGAGATTTTAAACTGTGGAGAACGAGAGATGATAGAGCCAATTATAAGTTCGGTATTCTTTCGTGAATTTATGTGAGTTAATTATAAGCCTATTCTCCCATTGCTTGCTAATAAATTTATCTGCTAATAAATAAGGTTGTACGATTTGAAAAGTTACTTAGCTTCTAGCCCCAGATCGTTTAAAAGTTGCTCGGTATGGATTAGAGTTCATAGCCAAGACATAACTTATTGAAGCGGGATGCGAAGATTGGCGAGTCCGAAAAGGCCCTAACAAGGCATGAGGGCTATATTTTGTTGCTAAAGATCCAAAGTGATGTGAAGAATCATTTATCAAAAATCAATATGAAGGATCGAGACACACGACGTAAAGCAAAACTCCCCAAAAGTCATGGAGAAGTGTATCCGAAAAGACCCTAACAAGGTATGAGGATAAATAGATCCAAGTCATAAAAGGAGGCGGATCGTTGTATATCAAAGTCCAAAATAAAGATTGGAGAAAAATGAAGAAGTCGTGGTCCAAGTATGAATCTCTCAAAACTTCAAGTGAAGAAATTCCATTAGGAAGAGAAGACCATTATTTCATGAACGTCTCTCAAGATTTGAAGTATGAAGTCGCTGCCAAATATCGGTCCGAGAAAGGTCTCAAATCGTGAAGCGAGTTATGCCAAGATATGAACTTTATGAGGTCGCGAGAAGCAGTTTTAAAAGATTTGGTCCTTTAGCTAACTATTGATTAAATCGTTCACTTTATTTTCAGACTAAATAACTATCGAAATAAGTCAAACAATGCATCCTCGTGATCATTCAAGACAACAATAAAATATAAGAGATACACCTAGGAATAAGGGAGTCTAAGTGAGTAATTGGCCCACATGAGTTCGTGATAGTCTACTAACTTATAATAACAATGATCTCGTTTTTAAGCTTGGTTTGGAGAAAGTGAAAACTTGAGGATGATGATTATTCATGACATTTCCAAAACCCAAGGTATGCTTTTGATTTCTTTATTTTGCATGATTTTAATTTTCTATCTCTTTAATAAAGGCCAACGTGGATTGATTATGATGAAAAGTGAAATCTTGCTTTGTAACTAATGCATTGCATGAGGACATTGCAATGGTCAAGTGTAGGGGATTTGATAGGTGTGTAAACACCCATCTTTTCTACCACTTAATTACAATAATAACCGAGCCAAAACGTGTATTTTATGTCTTTTATGACGGAATTATGCGTGGTTTGTGTTTTTGTTGTGATTTAGGACGAAAAGGTGAAAAGCGAAGAAAACACGGACATTCACGGGCATTTACGGACTTTTATTGAAGAAAAGGATGAAAGACGAAGTCAAGAAGTCAAAAGTGCAGAAAGAACGGAAGTCCACGACCAATTCTGAAGATTTATCGAGGAAAAAGTCAAAAGACGGAAGTTTATCAAAAGCCGAAGAATTCAAGTCTATTTTAATGAAGAATTTAAAGACGAGTTCGAAGAAATCCCGAAGCCAAAAGTCCCTTAAGTCCAAGTTTAAAGAAGATTAGAAGAAAAGGACTAATGACGCAATTAATGAAGATTAATAAAAGGAGGGACTTAAGCTTGCAATTAAGGAGAAATGAAAGAGGGGAGGAAGCTTCCTTAATCCTCCCCTATAAATAGACTAGGATTGTTAACATTTCATTTTGTTGGCTAAGTGTGACAATTAGCTCTTCCACCATTTAAATACCTTGTCATTTACTTTTCTTGTCAAATTTAAATACCTTGTCTTGCACCTTAAATTCATTTAATTTCAAGTAAGTTTTCCTTTAATTATTGTCAATCTTTACTTTATCTTGTCAATCTTTTATCTACCTTTCTTAATCTTTGATTTGTTGTGTTTATGTTTATGTTCATGCTTTTATTTTGATCCAAAGTGGTTTTTGATTATTGTGGTAAAAGTTGTTTGATTTCGTGTTTTTAACTGTTTGATGATGTTTATTTGTTGATTCGTTATTGTTTAAATTAATCCGTGTGTTTGATTTTGATTAATTTGTGGTTATATCTGCTGTTACTGTATCTCCTTGTTCTTCGGGAGTGTTTGCTTTGTTTCTGATCTTTCCAAGAAAAGTTCCGAACCAAGAAGGAGGGAAAGTGCTCATTCGGAACTTCCAAAGTTCCGAATCAAGGTTTCATCCGGAAGATTTTGGGGTCAGCAAAACTTCTGAGTCAAGCTGTTCATCCGGAACATTCAAAGTTCCGGACGAAGGAAAACTTCCGACTCAAGAACAATTCATTCGGAACTTCCAAAGTTCCGAACCAGAAAAGCTACATTCGGAACTTAAAAGTTCCGGATCAAGCACTGTTCATTCGGAACTTAAAACTTCCGGATCAGTGGGTATTCATTCGGAAGTTTCCAAAGTTCCGAACCAAGAGTTGTTCATTCGGAACTTAAAAGTTCCGAATAAACTTCCGGATCAAGGGGCAACTTCCGACTCAAGAGGTGTTCATTCGGAAGTTCTAAACTTCCGAATCAAGGGGCTTCATTCGGAAACTTCCGAATCAAGGGTGACCAAATAGTTCCGAATCAAGGCAAAATTTAGAGTTCCGAATCAGTAAAGTTCCGAACGAAGGATTGTTTTGGATAAGTGACATATTCAGATCAATTAGTTCCGGATCAAGGATTTTGGTAATATTCCAAGCGAAGAAGAATCATTTCAACCGAAGGTGACATTCCGGACGAGTGATTGTTCCAAACGAAGGTTTATTCCGAATGAGCTGTATTCAGGTCCTTATTAGCTTTTGTCTTTGATTTTCGTTTTCAAGCTTTATTTTTCCCGCCTTTATTTTAATCGCACTTTAAGTTTATTTTCCTTAGTTTTATTTTAGACTTGCCTTAGTTTTAGTCGCGTTCTAAGTTTGCCTAGATAGATTTAAGTTTACGTCATTTACTTTAGTCACGTTTTTAAATACTTGCATTTTACTTTAATTAGACTTAGATTTACTTTAAGAGCACCCTTTACTTTTAATTGTTTTGCACCTTCTATTTTAAACACTACAACGACACATCTTTTTCACCAAAGATCAACTGAGTCACACATAAGGCCTAGATCAATTTGTTAAGATACCGAGAACACGAACTTAATCTTTAATTTTAATTTTTACACGGGGAAAAGCCGTGTATCAGTGGAAATACTCAAGGAAAAGTCTATAACAGAAGGGGAAGTCGCAGCTATAGTTGAGGAAGATGGACCTACATGGATGAACCCGATCGTCAACTATTTGACTAATGAAACCCTTCCAGAAGAGGAAAAAGCGGCACGGCGCATCAGAAGGAAGTCGCAGCACTTCGAGCTTCGAGAAGGTATTCTTTACAAGCGCTCTTTCTTGCAGCCGTGGTTGCGGTGTGTTGGGCCACGCCAGGCTACTTATGTGATCAGTGAGATATATGAAGGGTTATGCGGCATGCACGCGGGTCCCTGATCCGTAGTGGCCCGAGCCCTACGCACAGGATATTATTGGCCTACTATGTATAGGGATGCACGCGACATGATTCGCAAGTGCAGTGATTGCCAAGTGCACAGACCAGTACCACGACATCCGCAGCAGGAACTTACACCCATTACATCCCCATGGCCATTCTTAAGTGGGGGATCGATATTGCAGGACCTTTTCCCGTAGCTGCGGGGGGAGTTAAGTTCTTGATTGTCGCGATGGACTACTTCACATGTTGGATAGAGGCCAAGGCAGTCAAATCCATCACAGGCAAACAAGTTAAAAAGTTTGTTGGGAGAACATTGTGTGCCGTTTTGGCTTACCAGGAGAAATCATCCCAGACAACAGGAAGCAGTTCGCGGATAATCCATTCAAGGACTGGTGCGCGACATTGAATATCAAACGGCGCTTCACATCTGTTAAACACCCGCAGACAAATGGTCTTGTGGAGTGAGCAACTAGAAGCTTGGGGTGAAGGCATCAAGGCACGCCTGGAGGAACGAAGTGCCAAATGGGTGGACGAACTGCCACATGTTCTATGGGCACATAGGACTATGATCAAAACAGCCAACGGGGACACCCCATTCGCATTGGCCTATGGCACTGAAGCTGTTATACCAGCAGAAATAGGAATGCCTACCATCCGCAAGGCGGAGGTTAATGTCGTCACAAACGACGAGCAACTCCGGATCAATCTGGATTTGTTGGAGGAAAAAAGGGAGATAGCGGCTATCAATGAGGCCAAGTCCAAGGCTCGGATGAAGGCTTATAATGACGCCAAGGTTAAAGGTGTTTCTTTTCGACCGGGAGATTATATCTACCGTGCTAACGAAGCAAGTCGAGCGGAGAATACAGGGAAGCTGGGCCCTAAGTGGGAAGGACCGTATGAGGTCACGGAAGCCTTAGGACGGGGCGCGTACAAGTTATATGACATGGATGGCCGCGATCTGGAACGCACATGGAATATCTCCAATCTCAAAAGGTGATATCTTTGAAAGCTACGGCTGCCGCATGGACACTTTGCTATATCTGGCTTTAATGAAGATCCATGTGTTCTCTTTGTTTTGTTTCTTATGTTTTTCTAGGTTTTTTTTGTTTTTAGGATTTCCCATTCTTGTTAAAACAAAAAACGTAAACGTTCTAATAAAATGCCGTGGTGCCTAGCTAGCTCCACGACTCGTTTTTGTGCAAATTGTTTTTATTCTTTAGATTCTATTATAGTCATATGGATTTAGTTGTTATTATTATAATGTGCCATTCATATGCATTTATTTAATAACCGTACATTTACTATATGCCTCCAGGCGGGGTAAAAGGATTAAGTGAACCTAATAATTCAACTTGTCACATAAGAGGGATGCAACCCCAGTGACGCGGATCATGTATCCTTACTAGACACCTTACTCACGAGATGTTGTGATAAGTTTCCATATGCCGCACTCACGTAGTGCTTTGCATGGTAAAGACGCACGCCGCATGTCTAGTAAAATATAGACTTGGTTTTATTCTAGGTAAGACGTGACACGTCATGCGACACAGATACATGCTATCTAAATAAAGAATATAAGCAAGTTTCCAAATTAACAAAATTGCCGTGACTACCACGGACTTATACATATTATGCCAAATGTTCACACATCAGTAAATGCCGTGGACATCCACGGACGAATATTTAGGTTACAGACCAAATTATACAAAAGATATAACAAATCAAGGAGCACCCTACACGGGGGGAGAAACCTACCTATCTCCCATTTCTCCCCAGCCAGACAGGACAATATCTCACCGCGTTCCTTCTGCTCCAAAGCTTGAGCCGCATTCATCTCCAACACCTCGCTTAGTGGCTGTTCACCAACTACGATTCTGGTCACATCTTCATAAATAGGAAGAGTGAGGTGGCTGGGAGAAGGAGTGAAGGGAGCCCGGGAATGTCCCTCATCCTGAGAAAATGCACCAAGACTTAGTTTTTCCATAATCTCCATGTTAGATGCATCTTTGGTGGCTTCCAGCTCGGCCAAGAATGGGTAGTGGAGATCTCGCATTGCGGCCATAGAAGCAGTCATCTTGTCAGCAGCTCCAGTGTTGAAGAAGGCATGCTTTGTGAAGTTTTGCTTCTTCCTTATTAGCTCTGCGGCCATGACCATTCCTTCATGACGACCGTGGTCGATGCCATCTGACACGAGGTCTGCAAATTTCTACATAAATTCGGGGGCTTCCAACAATTTGGTAACGGCTAAACGCGTCCCATGACCCACCATCCACCTACGACCGGCAATGGCTGCTAGTAGTTGGGGGTATAGCACGTCGTCACGCTCAGTGATAAGGGCATTCACTAGCACATCTTTTTTGGTGGACGCCTCCCTCAGTTGTTCGGTTGTGGCCCTCTCATGAGCAAGCTCCTCTTTTAGTTTCTCCCCACCCTGGATCAGCGCATGGGCGTCCTCAAGCTTCTTTGTGAGTATGGATACTTGGTAGGAGGAGGAATTAGCTGAAGCTTCTGCCGCGGTCACCTATATGTGATGCATCAAGTATTAGAATGGTTAATATTACGGCATAGGTGTTATGCGGTGAGGATACATACCTTGGCTATTGCAGCCTCAAGTTTAGTCTCGAGCTCGGCTACATGTTGGTCATGAGCATTGGCATGGGCCGATTGTTCTTTAACAGTCGCCTCGGCAGTAGCAAGCTGGGACTGGAGGGTGGCAATCTAGGCCTCATTTTCTTCAATCATCCTCTCTCTTCGACCAACCTTCCTCTCCAGGGACTCCACATGCTCCAAAGCAGCCTCAAATCTTACTCTCATAGAGGTGCCCATGGCCATCTGATGAACCAAGGTGCCGTTGTATTCATCCACCAAATCTGCATGGTTTAGTGCATTCACATATCGTACCAACCCAGGGGGGATGCAGTTGTTAAGATACTCACGACACTCCTCGGCCTCTCTCATCCGTGATGCAGTAGTGATCTTCCAGTCAGGGTTAAACTGCTGATGAGGGCCGGATATTGGGATTTCCTGGGAAGCTGTGGGGGTACCCTCATCAAAGGCAGGGCCGGATCTAGTTGCGGTTGTATGCAACGTAGGTTCTTTCTCCATCTCCTTCTTTTTCCCCTTCTCTTTCCGTGCATCTGGGGGAGTGTTGATCCCAAACTTAGATCGATTTAGCTTTGTGTTATCGAGATTAGATCAAGTATAACACGTAAAGAAACTTTGTGTATTCAACAATCTTAGTATTATGCGGAAACTAATACTCAGAACGAAGAACAAACAGAATATATGAATACCAAACTTTCACTTTGATTAATAATAACAATGAAAGATTACAATGAAAGTGTTATGAGATATGTGGAAGAGGTGTATGTGAGATGTGTTTTATGTCTAACCCTAAGGCCTCCTTTTATAGGTTTAAGGAGCCTTGTACAAAAAGCTAAGATAAACTATTTTAGGAAGAGACATAAGATAAACATAACTTATTGACTAAATCTTTTTAAACATTAAGAATATATTCTGAATTCTTATCTTCATATTTTGTCCACCAGCTTGAAGAATTCATCATTGACAGATTTAGTCCTTGTCTTTATGTTAAGATTCTTCTCATCAGCGTCTTGATAATTCTTATCAGCGTCTCATCTGTCAACGCCCTGTTTACTCTTGTCAGCGTCCAAGTTCCTCTTGTCAGCGTCTAGGGACTTGGTCAATTTTATTCCCAACAATCCTCCCCTAAACTTGATATCTACTCTAGTAATCATGTTTCTGAATAAAATAAAACATACAGAGAGGATTCTTACAAATATACTTATCCCTGAATTTGAGTAATAATAAATCTCGAAAAGTCAATCACTCAAATCCCTTGTATAGTCAGCCTTCACTTGGTCTTAATCATCGTCAGTACCTGTAGTGTCTTTGGAGCTTTCTTTATTACTTTTGTCACTCAAATTCGATTGCTCCTCCCCTTTTTAAGACTCCTCTCCAAGATCAATATACAAGGACGGAACCAAGAACATCCTCCTTCCATCAGCTTCCAAAACCACAAGTCTATCAGTTCAAAACTATGATCCTTGACAATTTGTACCATTTCTGTATTATGCTTTTACAAGTTAATACAGATTTTCGTCAATTCCATTAATGTCAAAGGTTTCATACTGTCCTCATCCACATTCGGGAAATGAATCCTCAATGTTGATTCATAGGACATGGGGATGGACTTACTGATGATAAGACTGACTTGACCTGCATTAAAGCTAGTGCCAATAGTCTCAGCCATCTCCATAACACTATACACCCTTGTGAAAGTGATCTCTGCTGCTACTAGATGTCAATCACTAGGAAAAACATCTCAATGATCATTAGGCTTCCAGATATCCAAAAATTTGAAAAATAAAAGGGTGATGAAACATTTTGGGACTATAAAGAAGTTTATCAATGACACCAGCTAAGATGTCATAGCATAAAATGGACTTGAGAATGGAAAACTTTAGTTAGAACATAAACAAAGGTAATAATCCTAAGGAAATTAACTAGTCTAATAAGCAAGAATGACAAACACTGTTCATGCATACACTCATGCAAAAGCATGATAGACACACATGAACTCTAGAGTCCTTTGTTCACAAATGCCCCAAAGAGAAAGTTAACTCAAATAAAACCTTTGCAACTCCCCAAGTAACCCAAAAATATATCTACCCCAAGTCACCCATACGACCACACCCAATTATAGGTCAAAAGTCTTGGCAACATGCATGCAAAACAAACTACGTGCATGCTACAGTGCCTCGAGGTTTAGAAATTCCAACAATTTCATAAGGAAAGAGCCTTCATTATTTCTAACCCCCACTCACCAGTGGACACAATCTAGAATTGTGCAAGAGTGCTCTAAGAGTACCCAAAAACCTAGAGGTTTACCTCCCCTTAATAGAAGCATACAAATCATTATATGTGAAGAAGCAAAATTTTATCTCAAGATAAGAATGTAAACACTCCAACCATCATAAATAAAAGTTTGCAATTCTGTATCCATCCTAATGTAGCTCCATTTTCCTGCATAGTTAGACAAAAACCACAAAAACACACCAACAGAGGCTACCCTTTCCCATAACAATGGGTAGAGATAACATGTTAATGGATAAAAATAATATTAGTGGAAAGACCAACAATGCATGTTCCTTGAGCATCCACTATCCCAATATCCTTGATCATTAACCTGCTTTTGGATAGGCTGCTCAAAAAGAAAACAAATTAGTTTTCTTTGGAGATCCAAGCCTTATCAGACTTGGATCTGTCTAGTTGTTCAACTAGAGTGGTCTTATTCTTTACCCCAAATCCCTGTTCATCCCTTTGGGACCTAATCACCCAATTTTTTCCAATGAGTCTAGTAATGACCTTCTCAAGATATTTAAGTCTATCGCAACTCATTGAGATACCATTAAAATTGGAGTTTTGTTCTTGTTTAGGTTTCCATGTTAAGTGGGATGATGCTTTAGACCCTTGACCCTTATTAACCAAGTATCTTTGTTTATATGTTCTAAAATAAGGTCTCATACCAAACTTGGAGCTGTCAGCGCTGGATTTGTGCCTGTCAGCGTTGAATTTGTTCCTGTCAGCGCTGAATTTTTTCTTGGCAGCGCTGAATTTGTTCCTATCAGCGCCCAAATTAGGGTTTGCTACAGGAACATACTGTCTGTTTGACCAAGTGTTGGTCTTTTGAAAGGGCCTTTGTCCATGGGTGTTAGCTGCCTTAGAGAAGAAAGGAGTTGGTCTAGTAGCCTGTGGTCTAGTGTGGACAAAAGGTCTATGGTTGACATTGGATGACCTATTGTCAGCGAATGAATTGTATCCACTCACACAATTATAGGCCAAATGTGAGAAGCTCCCACATGAGTAACAAGCCTTTTTGGACACAAACTTAGGCTTAGACTGATAAAACCCTGTCCCATTAATAATTTCTTGGCTTTGGGGTGACCTAGGTTTCCTATACATTTCAGCATATTTAACACTAGGTTGTTTCTTAATTGGGGAGCCAAGATTAACAGCTTTTCCAGTGATGGGATTGGTCACAGTGATAGGTGTAGATACTACTGGACTCTCAATGGGTGTAGGCACATATGGACTCTCACTATGCATCCCACCCTTAACAAACAAAGTGGGGTTGGCCTTTTTCCACTCTTCTAGGTCGATAACCTTTTGTTGATATTCCTCAACTGGGGAAAGAACTCTAGGTGGAGGAATAAATTCCTCTTCTTGGAGTTCTGGAATACCAGTCCAAGAGAGATCCTTTCTATGGACACCATAGAAGTCCCCAGCAGGTGGTGGAACGGCAACATATTCTTTCAACCCAATCCCAGACATATCTTTAGAATCCCTTTGTTTATTAACACATTCTCCTAGGGTTTGTGTGGCCTTATCAAATCTCTGAATTTTAAGACTCACATTGTCTTTATTCTTATTAGCCTCATCTAACTTAGCTATTAAATCAACATTAACCCTATTCACGATATCGTTAATATCATTACTTTGATTTAACTCATGTTTTAAGATATTTTGTAACACCCCATTTTGGAAATGGAATATTACGCATATCATGGCGTGTCATCAAAGCATACAAGGATAAATGTCTAAGCATTATTCAACCATAAAAGGAAATACCGGAATCAAACATCGGTATCCCAAAGTAAAGCTCATCACACACAAACATAAATACTGTAAAAGGAAGGACGAAACAATGTCCAAAGCAACTGTATCAAAGTAAAGGAAATGCATAAAGTAAAGAAAGACAATAAAGCTTCCAGTCCATATGCACCTACGTTTGAGATCTACGAGCGTCCCTGAGTACCTGCCGTTTTGGGAACATGAAAAGGAAAACGGCTGAGCAAGACGCTCAGTGCACGGATGTACAATAAAGCATGATATAGGATAAGCATGTAACATATAACAGCGGAAGACTAAGTACTGAGTAAACTGGTTAAGTAACATGAAAACTGGTTTTATAGTTTGAAAAGCCTTATGTTTAACCTGTGAAAACTGTTTTAACATATATATACCATAGCCCATATAGGTCATGAAAAGGTCACGTGCATGAATACTTGGAGGGGTGACCTCATCATGCTGATTAGAAGGGATGCCTCTAATCTTTATACTGGTTTGGGTAGGAGGGATCAGCTCCTTGTGAAGGGTGCAAGGCACACACCA
This sequence comes from Glebionis coronaria, assembly GCA_025667525.1. Classification (NCBI taxonomy): domain Eukaryota; kingdom Viridiplantae; phylum Streptophyta; class Magnoliopsida; order Asterales; family Asteraceae; genus Glebionis; species Glebionis coronaria. Next base: position 232,034,507 of record CM046881.1, read on the forward strand.
CATTCACCATGATAAACTGAATAAAACATGTAACTAGGATGCACCCATACGCCCCAACTGATATTATAATATGGCCAAACTAAAAAGGGACGCCACGAGCAATCACTCCGCCGTGGGGAAGTCATAACATCGGTGCCTCCAATGCTATGGTTATGGTACCTCCATAACTAGGTGAAACTGGTCATGCTTGTATATGGCTATAGTTTATGCTAAATTAACATAAGCAGTTCAAAACAATAAAACAAATGCTGGGGAAAACAGTTGGCTGCATACGGGGAAATCCTAATAAGGAAGGAATGTCCATACTGAAAGGACGGGAATCCGTACCTCAAGTCCAGTGAAATGAACGGAAGAAAGACTCCTACTTCTGGATCACTAATGCTACATGAATACACACGTGTATAAGTATCGATTCACTGATTACGTACTGGGTTCTGTGTCTCATTATAGCTGATTTGGTATGTTTTAGGTCATGGTTCACTGTTTAAAGCCTTAAACTGTGTTTATCTTGTATTCTGATTAATCTGATTAAGTATTACTGGTGATTCATGTATTATTATACTTACTGTGTAATAATAAGTAACTTTCCAAAAATAGCAGGTTTCCAAAAATAGAAAGTTTCTAAAAATAGAAAGTTTCCAAAAATAGAAAGTTTCCAAAAATAGAAAGTTACCAAAAATAGAAAGTTTCCAAAAATAGAAAGTTTCCAAAAATAGAAAGTTTCCAAAAATAGAAAGTTTCCAAAAATAGAAAGTTTCCAAAAATAGAATTTACTGCCTAAAATAGATTAGTTTCTAAAAATAGAAAGTTTCCAAAAATAGATCAGCTGCCTTAATTAAATAAGTTTCCATATATAGAAAGTTTCCATGATTAGATTAGCTGCCTAAAATAGATTGATTTCCATATATAGAAGGTTTCCATAATTAGATTAGTTGCCTTATTTAATTAAGTTTCTATAAATAGAAGTTTCCATAATTAGAATTAAGCTGATTACATAAGCTAACATATAAGTCTAAGTGTTTAAGCTTATTTCTTAAGTCATATGATATAGTGTATAGTTTAATTATTATTTCATGTATTTTAATTAAACTATAGGTTAAGCATTTTAATTAAAGTGTAACATGTATTAATTAAAATGAAATGAAAATACTTAGGTTAAAATGTGTATTATTATTAATAATAATATAACCTAAGTCATGTCTAAATTAATTAATTATAGGCATGTTTTAATAATTAATTAATTATAACTTATAACATAAAATACTTAGGTTAAATTAATGTCATGATAAACTAATAATTAAAATAACCTAAGTCATGATCTAATTAATATTTCATGTTATTAATTAATTATATCCTAAGTTCATGATTCATAAAAATTACATGTAACATAGATCATGATTTTAACCAACGAACCATGAATCGGGTATGAATTCGACACCGTACCCCAGGCCAAACCCGGGGCACACGTGTCCCCTTGCTGCCGTGGGTCCCACATGAGCCAACCAAGACCAATTGTGGTCTTGGTGGTGGCGGCAATAGCAAACCAAACCCCCCCTCGGGTTTGTTTGCTAGGCGGCCAAAAACAAACACCCTTATAAACCATTCTTTGATTTTAATTAATACCAAAACATGTTAGATCAATGATTAATTACCTTGTTTTCATAAGAAAAATAATAACATGTTCATGAAAATAACCAAAGATTAAAAGAATTAAAAGAATTAAAAAGAAGGGTTAGAAAGGTATACCACTATGTAGCTTGGAAAAAGGATGAACAAACACGTATTCTAACACTTGTTTTTAAGATCAAAATCAACCAAACACCCTCCTATGGTGGTGTATAGGTGGCGGCACAAGGAGAGCAAAAAGGAGAGGAGAAAAACTCTTTTAGGGTTTTTGTTTATTTCTTGTAAAATGAAAAGTGAAAACAAGTTTTACTCTTTACCCCCCCCCCCCCCCCCTTAACTTGTAAAGTCCATGGGCCAAGCCCATTTTGTCTATGTGTGCCGTGGGTATGGGGGCCCCACATGGGGTACCCGTACCTTTCTCGTGTCCCGATGTTTCGTGTTCGTTCGTGGTTAAACGTGCTCGTGTTTAACGTGTTTCTGTTTCTTTTAACGTGTCGTTTATCGTAAACTCCACGCTCGTGAATATATTCTGAGTATTTACGTAATTATTCTAGTTAGTATTTTAAATGGTGTTCATGATTTAATTATGTTCACGTGATATATTATTAACTGTTTATCATGGGTTCGTACGCAATCGATACTTGTCATGACATACACGTATGCACTTGCTTGATTATTAGCACATGAATGTGATCAATACTACATGAGGTAAGTTTTAATCTAGAACGTACGATCTTAAGGGCACTATTCATGGTAAAAGCATGCGGGTTTTACAATTCTTCCCCCCTAAAAAGAATAATTCGTCCCCGAATTATAGATAAAGTAAGCTGAATAGAAGTGACATACCCGAACTCAAAATATGAAGTGAGGGTAAGAAGCCCGGATAGACTCCTCTGTTTCCCAAGTGGCTTCCCGCTCGGTATGGTCCCTCCAAAGGATTTTGACCAATGGAATCGTCTTCCTTCTCATGACTCGTTCTTGCCTGTCGAGTACTCGTTCGGGTTCTTCTATAAACGTGAGATCTTCACGTATCTGTTCCAGTGGATACTGAACCATGTGAAGGGGATGATAATTGTACCCTCTGAGTAAGGACACATGAAACACGTTATGCACGTGCGCAAGCTGAGGAGGTAACGCCAATCGGTAAGATACTTCACCGATTCGTTCAACGATATCAAATGGTCCGATGAACCGAGGACTGAGTTTTCCTTTGATCCCGAAGCGTTTAACACCACGTGCCGGCGAAACCTTGAGGAAGACGTGATCTCCCACATTAAAATGTATGTCCCTACGATGCTTATCGGCGTAACTCTTCTGGCGTGAACGCGCTTCCTGCAGTTTCTGTTTGGCTACCTCAATCTTCTCGTTGGTCATTTCTATAATCTCTGGTCCTTCGAGTGTTCGCTCTCCCACTTGATCCCAGCAAGTTGGAGCGCGACACTTTCTGCCATACAACATTTCGAAAGGAGCACATTTGATACTTGCGTGCCAGCTGTTGTTGTATGCAAACTCGACTAAACAGATGTAATCGTCCCAATCACCTGTCCATTCCAACGCACACGACCTTAACATATCTTCCAATGTCTGAATTGTTCGCTCCGATTGTCCGTCCGTTTGAGGATGAAAGGCTGTGCTCAGCTTAAGTTGTGTACCCCAAGCTTTTTGCAGACCTTTCCAGAATCGCGACGTGAAACGAGGATCTCTGTCTGAGACGATGCTGGAGGGAGTGCCGTGGAGTCTCATGATCTCCCTTCTGTACGTATCTGCGAGTTTACTTACCGGATCTTCCTTGCGTATCGGTAAGAAATGAGCTGATTTGGTGAGTCGATCAACGATGACCCAAATAGCATCGTGCTTTTTCTTGGTAGGCGGAAGACCGGTAACAAAATCCATGGTGATTTTGTCCCACTTCCACTCTGGAATATCCAACGGTTGAAGGAGACCGCCAGATCGCTGATGTTCAATCTTAACCTGCTGACAGGTAAGACATTTGGAGACATACGTGGCTACATCCTGTTTCATACCACTCCACCAAAAGTGCTGTCTGATGTCATGGTACATTTTTGTCGACCCAGGATGTATAGAAAATGGGGAGCTGTGAGCTTCAGCTAACAATGCTTCCCGGAGTTCTTGATTGTCAGGAACACAAAGTCTCGTGCCCTGCCAAACGATACCGTCTGCGTCCATTCTGAATTCTGTATGTTTCTCCAAATTCTGAATTATCGCCCAAATCTCTCCATCATCCTTCTGCGCTTCCTTAATCCTAGTCAGTAACTCAGGTTCTACTGTAAGATTCGCCCAGTATCCGTGCTGCCCACGTACCATGATTTCGATGTCAAGCCGCTCCAAGTCCCTTATGTTTTGTTCCTTGATCTCAATGCCGTTTATCATTCCGGACTTTCTGCTTAGTGCATCTGCTACTACATTAGCTTTCCCGGGATGATACTGTAGGTTAATATCATAATCCTTCAACAGTTCCAACCATCTCCTTTGTCTCATGTTTAATTCTCGCTGTGTGAAGATATACTTCAAGCTCTTGTGGTCCGTGAAAATGTCGCATGATTCTCCGTATAAGTAATGCCTCCATATCTTCAATGCGAACACCACTGCAGCAAGTTCCAGGTCATGTGTAGGGTAGTTCTCTTCATAGGGCTTAAGCTGCCGTGAAGCATACGCGATCACTTTCCCATGTTGCATGAGAACACAGCCCAGACCCTTCCCCGATGCATCGCTATAGATCTGAAATCCACCTGTACCAGATGGGAGAGTAAGAATAGGTGCAGATACTAACTTCTGCTTTAGGTCTTCGAAGCTCTTCTCTCGTTCTTCCGTCCAGACGAATTTCTCTCCTTTTCGCATCAGTTTGGTGAGAGGTAGTGCCAACCGGGAAAAGTTCTCCACGAATCTTCGATAATATCCAGTTAAGCCTAAGAAACTGCGGACTTCTGTCGCTGATGTTGGTCTTGGCCATTTAGTGATAGCCTCAACCTTCGCTGGGTCCATAGTGATCCCTTCTGCTGATACAATGTGACCTAAGAATGCCACCTTGTTTAACCAGAACTCACACTTGGAGAATTTCGCATACAGCTGCTTCTGACGAAGAATCTGTAGTACAGTACGGAGATGATCTTCGTGTTCCTCCGTGGACTTTGAGAATATCAAGATGTCATCGATGAATACAATGACAAATTTATCAAGGAATTCATGGAAGATTCTGTTCATCAGATCCATGAATACTGCTGGAGCGTTAGTCAGGCCGAATGGCATGACTACAAACTCATAATGGCCATAGCGGGTACGAAAAGCAGTCTTGGCAATATCCTGCTCTTTAACCCTTAGCTGATGGTAGCCTGACCTTAGATCGATCTTTGAGAAGTGTTTGGCTCCTTGAAGTTGGTCAAACAGATCGTCTATACGTGGCAGTGGATATCTGTTGCGGATGGTAATCTTATTAAGTTCACGGTAGTCAATGCAAAGTCGCATGCTGCCGTCCTTCTTCTTAACAAACAAGACCGGTGCGCCCCATAGAGATGCGCTCGGTCTAATGAACCCTCGTTCAAGAAGTTCCTGCAGTTGGTCCTTCAGTTCTTTTAGCTCTATGGGAGCCATGCGATACGGAGCCTTAGAGATTGGCTCAGCTCCTGGAACAAGGTCGATGTTGAACTCCACTTCTCTTGCAGGTGGTATGCCTGGAAGTTCATCTGGGAAAACGTCTTGAAATTCTGAAACTACTGGTTGATCCTGAATCGATGGGGATTCAGCATCCATGTCATGAACCGTAGCGAGATAACCTTCGCAGCCATGTGACAGTAATGCACGTGCTTGCAAGGTAGATATGACTTGTACAGACCGTCCGGGTATGAACCCGTTATGGATGTACTCTGGTGCATTAATGTCGCCGAAGATCACTCGATAAGAGTGGCAGTCTATGGTAGCATGGTGCTTGGATAGCCAATCCATGCCGAGAATCATATCGAACTCAATCATGTCTAGAGGAAGTGCATCTACTGCACGAACTTTATCATCAAACTCTAGAGGAAGACTCTTGTATACATGAGTTATTAATACAGAGTCCCTCAAAGGCGTGGAAATGGTAAGCTTAGTTTCTAATGGCAAGGGAAGTGTCCTGATGTTCTTAGCATAAGTAGTGGAAACAACTGAATGAGTGGCACCCGTGTCGAAAAGAACACATGCAGCCTGGCCGTACATATACAAAACTCCAGTAATGGTACCTGTAGATTTGTTTGCCTGATCGCGCGATGTCGTATAGACACGCCCAGTGGTAGGAGGCGGTTTAGTATCAGCATGACCCGAAGTACCCTCCATTTCACCCTTACGGCAATCTCTCATACGATGGCCAGGGAGGTCGCACTTGTAGCACGCGTCGGAGTCACGACGACATGGGCCAGGGTGTCTGCGATGGCAGGTGCTGCAAAGAGGATGAGTGAATCCTCCAGCAGGAGTCCTTGCTTGCTGAGGGCCTGCTGATGACAATACGTGTTAAGAATAAGGTATATGCACGAGTATAGGACGTAAGCGTCATAAGATGTTTACCAGTGTTAGCTGAACGGTTAGGCTGAGAACCCCTGTGGTTCTGGTCCCTTCCGTTACCGTGGTTCCTGATAGCGATTAATATAGTGTCAGCATGAGAGATATAACATGAAATCATAAGAAGATGTGTAAATAGTAGGACCTGCTGTTGTTGGACTGTCCCGCATTGTTACGGTAATTGTCATTACCGCTGCGCCTTTCCACAACAGAACGGTCGTTAGAGTGACCGTTTCCTTTGGGCTGATTGGGCTGCTGCTGAGTAGCCGGCTGAGACCGGTCCCCAGTTTTCTGCCTGGAAGATACAGTTTAAGAGATGATTATAGAACATATAACGATAGGATGCGGTCTGGTTAACACTGGAACATGAAATGTTTTACCTCTTGTCGGGTCTTTCTGCTTCCCCGAACTCATCACATTCCTGCAACATCTCGAGCTTTCTTGCTGCGTCAGCCACTTGTGCTACTGTATTGAACGTAGCACATACTAGATTGTTCGCAACCGAGGTGCGAAGTGCCCACCTAAAATGGTGTGCCTGCTCCTCAGGAGTACCAGCCGTTGCTCCTAGAAAACCAGCAAGGCGAAGAAAGCGCTGCATGAATTCATTGCTATTCTCGCCCTGTCTCTGACGTATCACGTGGTATTCACGCTTGAGTTTGTCCTGCTCTGCCTTAGGAAAGAACTGTTCCATCACTCTCTCCTTGAATTGGGCCCATGTCAAACCTGCGACCCATTCATCACCTCCTTCTGACTGCGTCAAAGCTAGCCACCAGTTGAGTACATCGCCTTCAAACCTGTAGCACGCCAATCTTGCCTTGAAGGCGGGGTCACATCCCATAGCATTGAAGATTTTCTCAATGTGAGTCAGCCAGCTTTCAGCATCGCTGGGGCTATCAGTCTTTTCAAAAGCTCTCGGACGGAGCTTGTTAAATCTTTCCAACCATACTGCTAGAGTCACTGGGGGAGGAGGAGGAGGTGCCTGATTCTGCGGCTGCTGATTATTGGCAGCTTGGACTTCAGCACGAATGTCATTCCTCAGTTGAGGAAGTAAGGCTTGCATGGCAGCCTGAATCGCAGCATTGAGCTGCTCTTGCTCGCGTGTGAGAACCATCTGACAGTATAACATAAAACATATGATTAACAGTTCAAACATAAAATATATAAAAGAAAAATTTTATGCCAAAATTTCACGAGAAAAATTTTATGCAAGAAAATCTTTGTATGAATGCATGATGCAGTTTTATGAAAACTTTTGATGCTCGAGAGTGAACGCCTCCGGTCAGTTCACTCAAAATAAAAGACATATCGAGAGGACGCCTATGGGTCGGTCCCAAATCTAAAAGTTTTGATAAAACACATGCGACTAAATAGGGCCAGTCCTGTACCAACCATTACTTAGTCAAAAACCCTGTAACAATGTCATGTATATGTATGCTTAAAAATGATGAATGCATGAAAACAACTGTCAGTTCTAGGAAGACCGTAGTGACTACCCACTAATCACAGGTCATATTTGAGAGCCTACAGGTCGAAGCCTTGGCTCTGATACCATAATTGTAACACCCCATTTTGGAAATGGAATATTACGCATATCATGGCGTGTCATCAAAGCATACAAGGATAAATGTCTAAGCATTATTCAACCATAAAAGGAAATACCGGAATCAAACATCGGTATCCCAAAGTAAAGCTCATCACACACAAACATAAATACTGTAAAAGGAAGGACGAAACAATGTCCAAAGCAACTGTATCAAAGTAAAGGAAATGCATAAAGTAAAGAAAGACAGTAAAGCTTCCAGTCCATATGCACCTACGTTTGAGATCTACGAGCGTCCCTGAGTACCTGCCGTTTTGGGAACATGAAAAGGAAAACGGCTGAGCAAGACGCTCAGTGCACGGATGTACAATAAAGCATGATATAGGATAAGCATGTAACATATAACAGCGGAAGACTAAGTACTAAGTAAACTGGTTAAGTAACATGAAAACTGGTTTTATAGTTTGAAAAGCCTTATGTTTAACCTGTGAAAACTGTTTTAACATATATATACCATAGCCCATATAGGTCATGAAAAGGTCACGTGCATGAATACTTGGAGGGGTGACCTCATCATGCTGATTAGAGGGGATGCCTCTAATCTTTATACTGGTTTGGGTAGGAGGGATCAGCTCCTTGTGAAGGGTGCAAGGCACACACCACATTCACCATGATAAACTGAATAAAACATGTAACTAGGATGCACCCATACGCCCCAACTGATATAATAATATGGCCAAACTGAAAAGGGACGCCACGAGCAATCACTCCGCCGTGGGGAAGTCATAACATCGGTGCCTCCAATGCTATGGTTATGGTACCTCCATAACTAGGTGAAACTGGTCATGCTTGTATATGGCTATAGTTTATGCTAAATTAACATAAGCAGTTCAAAACAATAAAACAAATGCTGGGGAAAACAGTTGGCTGCATACGGGGAAATCCTAATAAGGAAGGAATGTCCATACTGAAAGGACGGGAATCCGTACCTCAAGTCCAGTGAAATGAACGGAAGAAAGACTCCTACTTCTGGATCACTAATGCTACATGAATACACACGTGTATAAGTATCGATTCACTGATTACGTACTGGGTTCTGTGTCTCATTATAGCTGATTTGGTATGTTTTAGGTCATGGTTCACTGTTTAAAGCCTTAAACTGTGTTTATCTTGTATTCTGATTAATCTGATTAAGTATTACTGGTGATTCATGTATTATTATACTTACTGTGTAATAATAAGTAACTTTCCAAAAATAGCAGGTTTCCAAAAATAGAAAGTTTCCAAAAATAGAAAGTTTCCAAAAATAGAAAGTTTCCAAAAATAGAAAGTTACCAAAAATAGAAAGTTTCCAAAAATAGAAAGTTTCCAAAAATAGAAAGTTTCCAAAAATAGAAAGTTTCCAAAAATAGAAAGTTTCCAAAAATAGAATTTACTGCCTAAAATAGATTAGTTTCTAAAAATAGAAAGTTTCCAAAAATAGATCAGCTGCCTTAATTAAATAAGTTTCCATATATAGAAAGTTTCCATGATTAGATTAGCTGCCTGAAATAGATTGATTTCCATATATAGAAGGTTTCCATAATTAGATTAGTTGCCTTATTTAATTAAGTTTCTATAAATAGAAGTTTCCATAATTAGAATTAAGCTGATTACATAAGCTAACATATAAGTCTAAGTGTTTAAGCTTATTTCTTAAGTCATATGATATAGTGTATAGTTTAATTATTATTTCATGTATTTTAATTAAACTATAGGTTAAGCATTTTAATTAAAGTGTAACATGTATTAATTAAAATGAAATGAAAATACTTAGGTTAAAATGTGTATTATTATTAATAATAATATAACCTAAGTCATGTCTAAATTAATTAATTATAGGCATGTTTTAATAATTAATTAATTATAACTTATAACATAAAATACTTAGGTTAAATTAATGTCATGATAAACTAATAATTAAAATAACCTAAGTCATGATTTAATTAATATTTCATGTTATTAATTAATTATATCCTAAGTTCATGATTCATAAAAATTACATGTAACATAGATCATGATTTTAACCAACGAACCATGAATCGGGTATGAATTCGACACCGTACCCCGGGCCAAACCCGGGGCACACGTGTCCCCTTGCTGTCGTGGGTCCCACATGAGCCAACCAAGACCAATTGTGGTCTTGGTGGTGGCGGCAATAGCAAACCAAACCCCCCCTCGGGTTTGTTTGCTAGGCGGCCAAAAACAAACACCCTTATAAACCATTCTTTGATTTTAATTAATACCAAAACATGTTAGATCAATGATTAATTACCTTGTTTTCATAAGAAAAATAATAACATGTTCATGAAAATAATCAAAGATTAAAAGAATTAAAAGAATTAAAAAGAAGGGTTAGAAAGGTATACCACTATGTAGCTTGGAAAAAGGATGAACAAACACGTATTCTAACACTTGTTTTTAAGATCAAAATCAACCAAACACCCTCCTATGGTGGTGTATAGGTGGCGGCACAAGGAGAGCAAAAAGGAGAGGAGAAAAACTCTTTTAGGGTTTTTGTTTATTTCTTGTAAAATGAAAAGTGAAAACAAGTTTTACTCTTTACCCCCCCCCCCCCCCCCCTTAACTTGTAAAGTCCATGGGCCAAGCCCATTTTGTCTATGTGTGCCGTGGGTATGGGGGCCCCACATGGGGTACCCGTACCTTTCTCGTGTCCCGATGTTTCGTGTTCGTTCGTGGTTAAACGTGCTCGTGTTTAACGTGTTTCTGTTTCTTTTAACGTGTCGTTTATCGTAAACTCCACGCTCGTGAATATATTCTGAGTATTTACGTAATTATTCTAGTTAGTATTTTAAATGGTGTTCATGATTTAATTATGTTCACGTGATATATTATTAACTGTTTATCATGGGTTCGTACGCAATCGATACTTGTCATGACATACACGTATGCACTTGCTTGATTATTAGCACATGAATGTGATCAATACTACATGAGGTAAGTTTTAATCTAGAACGTACGATCTTAAGGGCACTATTCATGGTAAAAGCATGCGGGTTTTACATATTTATTTTATCTTTTAAATCAAACTCCATTTTCTTATACTCAGAAACAGTCTTTTCAGTTTGAACAAGTGCCACTTGATAATTAGATAACGTGCATCTTACATCTGAAAGATCTGATTTTAATTTTAAAATCTCTTTATTAAGTTTTTCAGTATTTATCCTACAAGAAGAGTCATCACATACCTCATTATCAGATGACGAAGATGAGTTGGAACTTGAAGTAGACTTCGCCTTGACTGAAAACATCATCAGATTCTTTTTCACCTTCTTCCTTATCCTGGTTCACCTCACGATATTGGATCTCGTTCTTCAAATCAAAGTTTCTCAACAAGCTCTGATACCACTTGTTGATCCCAAACTTAGATCGATTTAGCTTTGTGTTATCGAGATTAGATCAAGTATAACACGTAGAGAAACTTTGTGTATTCAACAATCTTAGTATTATGCGGAAACTAATACTCAGAACGAAGAACAAACAGAATATATGAATACCAAACTTTCACTTTGATTAATAATAACAATGAAAGATTACAATGAAAGTGTTATGAGATATGTGGAAGAGGTGTATGTGAGATGTGTTTTATGTCTAACCCTAAGGCCTCCTTTTATAGGTTTAAGGAGCCTTGTACAAAAAGCTAAGATAAACTATTTTAGGAAGAGACATAAGATAAACATAACTTATTGACTAAATCTTTTTAAACATTAAGAATATATTCTGAATTCTTATCTTCATATTTTGTCCACCAGCTTGAAGAATTCATCATTGACAGATTTAGTCCTTGTCTTTATGTTAAGATTCTTCTCATCAGCGTCTTGATAATTCTTATCAGCGTCTCATCTGTCAACGCCCTGTTTACTCTTGTCAGCGTCCAAGTTCCTCTTGTCAGCGTCTAGGGACTTGGTCAATTTTATTCCCAACAGGGAGGTGCGGCACCAGCTTGTTCATTTCTACAAACACACAATTGGAATAAGTATCAAGTATTGTTTGAGGAAAACCGTAGCTCTCACTTAGATCGTGGATATTTTGAGTAAATAAAAGTGGTAGACTTACACGTTGTTCCCTTCTAGTTCTGATGTAGTCGGGGGAACTTGAGTGACGGGCTCGGCATCGGTCAACGGCACGATTGGATTCACAGGTGCGGCTCACACCGTTTCGGAAGCTTGGGTGGCGCTCCCAACAGATTGATAGCGGGGGTGGTCCTCGCGCAGTATTTTTGGTGGGGCATTGTGTTCACCAACCTCAGCCTGGGCAACTCTTCTCACCCGATTGTTCTTCCTACGGGGACGCTTCGGGGCGAGATGGGCTTCTTCTTCATCTTCTTCATCTACTTGTTGCATTTACTCCTCGTCAATGTTGTCACCTTGCTCTTCCCCGTGTGCGGGGGTAGCAGTCTTAGGCGGCGAGGAGGGACCGACTTCATCTTCAAGCATCATGTGATCACCATCCTCGTTGTCGAAATCCACGGGGGTTCTCAAGAGTGTTGTTTCCTCTTCATCTGAAAGGGGATCCGGTACGGCTTCCAGGGCAACTGTCACGTTCCGGGTGTACTCAAGGAGGGTAGCTCGTTCTCACGTCTGGGACGGGATCCCTCTGGTATAAGCTTTGGATCACCTTGACGAAGGATTCCAAAGAAGTTCATTTCTGCCAAAATAAATGAAGTATATTAGTTATAGCAGATAAGTGTATGTAAGTCTTTCATGTGCGGATGCTATGCCTACCTTCACCATGTCTCCTCCAAAACACAGGATACCTGTTGGACGAGCCGAAGTAATTGCGGCTAATCTCTAGCAAACAGAGGAATGATTCGGGAAGGTTTCTATGGAACCATGTTCTATTCCTATCTATTTCTTGGGAATGTTGGGGGTTATATGTACTGGCGTACGGAGGAGGGCCAGGAGATAATCTATGTTTGAAGACATAATCGGCCGACCACACTATTGAGTCAATGAAAAAGTAATAGTCGTACCGGTTTTTAGTAAGTCCATGGCCTTATTATGGGACGTGGGGTTGTTTGGAGATCGTTTCTTAAAGGATAGACAACCATTTACTAAACTAGGGGTGTAAAATAGCCAGAATAGTTCTACGGTTGGAGGGATTCTTCTAGCGCGACACAGGATTTCAAACTGGCTGACCTTGCATGCGCCTATACAGTGCAGTTGGCTAATATGTACATCATAATATCCTAAGAGTTCTACAAGGAAATGGGTGAAAGGAATGCGGTAGTTGGCCGCATCAAAAAGGCGAGTATATAGGCCAATCTTTCCCTGAGGAGCCTTAGTTATGAGGTCCCCTGCACTAGGGAGAGAGGGGTGTAGGTTGCTGGGAATGAAGTAATCAGTGCAAAAGTGATTTAATTGATCCTGGGTCATTACATTGAGCACAGATCCGATGGAGGGGTTGTTTATTTGGGCCATTACTAAATTAAAAAAGTTAAGGGCGCGGTATTCTAACCTGCGAAGGAAGGATCCGTGCGTGAGAAAGTGATGCTAATGAGGAAAGCTTTAATGGTAGAAATAAAGAAAAAGACTATGTGTTATACACAGCCGTAGGGGTAACTTATTTATAGGGTTGCCTTGTGAGTCATGGTCTATTGGATGCATGACACGTGTTTGCCACTATCCTCAATCGTGTGGTTAGGGTGTAAGTGGCAAGTGAAAGGTCAGGTGGGACCCACGGGTCACTTCTGACTCTGTAGTTTACGCCGCTCGAGGTTCTGACTGTTTGCACTTTGTCAGTCAATTGGCAGGTGAACAGTCAATTGTGTCGGGATATGCGGTCTTACGTAAGACCAAATTCAATGCTACATTTAATTCGTCTCGGTCGCCACGTGCGGCTGAGGTACCATTGGAATAAATTCCTAAATCAGGCAGCCACGTGCAGCCAAAACGAATATTTTGATAAATTTATAATTCCCTAAAGGACCTTTCTTGGTACGTCCGGGGAGCTTCTTGATAGTCTAGAGGTTACGCCTACGGCTGTAACAACTAGACTGGGGGGACATGATGATGTATAGTCCCCAGCCGGGTCATGAACCCGGCCCACGGGTACTACCCGTATCCGGACCATCACGAATGGGTGGGAATAATGTTTTTTAAGCTTATGGGCTTGGATGAACAGTAACCGCACACACGTGTGCGGCCCACGGCCCAGCATGCCCGGTGCAGGGTTAGACAGAATCATACTCCTACTATGATTAGGATTTGTCCCAAAGGGGAGGATATTCACTCACCATAATTAGAAGATAACAATCAATCTAAATCTGGTGATTATCCTTTCCTTGGGGCCGAAGTATCAGTGACAGCCCATTAGGGTTTCACTGCCTATATTAGGAACCCCCAAGGGTTCCACAAAGGTATTACATTCTACACACTTTCAACTCTCATCCGATTCCTATAATCCTAACCGATTACTTACTCTCACGCTGGAGTCTAATCGTGGGAAACATTCCCACGGTAAGCCTAACGCGTGTTGTTTAGTGTGCAGGATCCCAACCAGATAATTCACTTGGTGCAGGAGCCAGAGTCTAGCCAACCCGAATTAAGCCTAATTCGGGTCTAGCAAGGATCACCCAACTTTTGTATCAACAACAAGTGATCATGCTAAACGTAGAACATGAAAATGTTCTTTCAAAAACTCATATGTTTTTAATTGTGCCTTTTTCTCCCATAAGATCAATGCATTAGGAATAAAAATAATTGCAATAAGTAAGGTCGTACGATTTAAAAGGTTACTTAGCTTCTAGCACAAGTTCGTTTAAAAGTTGCTCGGGGTTGAATAGAGTTCATAGCCGAGGCATAACTTATTGAAGCGGAATGCGAAGATTGGTGAAGATCCAAAAAGGCCCTAACAAGGCATGAGGAGCTCTATTTTGTTGCTAAAGATCCAAGATGATGTGAAGTATCATTATTCCTAAATCAATAAGAAGGATCGAGACACATGACAAAAAGCAATTACTCCCCTAAAGATCATGGAGAAAGTCTATCCAAAAAGACCCTTACAAGGTATGAGGATAAATATATCCAAGTCCTAAAAGGAGGCGGATCGTTGTAAATCAAAATCCAAAATAAAGATTGAAGAAAAAGGATGAAGTCATGGTCCAAGTATGAAGAATCTCTCAAAAACGTCAAGTGACGAAATTCCAAAATATGAAGAGAAGACCATAATTTCAAGAACATCTTCCCAAGATTTGAAGTATGAAGTACATGCCAAATATCGGTCCGAGAAAGGTCTCAAATCGTGAAACGAGTTATGTCAAGATATGAATTTAAGGAGATACTTAAGAAGTCGTTTTAAGATTTTGTCCTTCGGCTAACTAACGACTAAATCGTGCTACTTTACTTTCGGACTAATAAATACTCAAATAAGTCAATATGAATCACTTGTGATCCATGACAAATAGTTAAAAAAAATTCTAGAAACCTATTTCCTTTCATAATAACTAGGATTGCGGGGAGAAAAAGTATTACACAATTTGAACGTATGAGTAGTGTTAGCATTGTGACTTGTACCAACAATGATCTCGTTTTTGCACTTAGCATGGAATGTATGACAATCAAGGATGACGAAATTTACTCTATGGTACATTTACTTGTTTCTATTCATTGACCCTAAAAGTCACACACGTGATGAAAATCACACATTATGTCTTTACACATCTTTGTAGTATTGTTGCAAGTCTTTTACTTTTCAATAAAGGGTAATAAAATTGAATTTTGGAGATGGTTAGATACTTTATTCTAGCATTGCGTGAGGGCACGGCAGTGTCTTAGTATGGGGGAGTGATGAGATGGCATTTATACATGATCTTATCGTTCTTTTCGGGTTTTAAATGCATAAAATGTCATAAAAATACCATATATATGCTTGTGTTTTTTTACTTGTGTATTTTAGGTATGGATATCGTGAAAAACACAAAAGATCATAAGAAATAAGGAAAAACGAACACGAGGAACGAAGCCGCACAATGAACCGGGCCCTAGTTATGGATTTCTCAAAGAAAAACCCTTGAAGACTTGAGGATGTGCAAGATTGATCCCTCATCTATGAAGAAATGACACTTAATACCCTTGTATATTCATAATTACAAGTTTGGTCCTTTAAGTTTGTCAAAATTACAAAAGGTCCTTCAACTTTGAAGATTTGGCAAGTTTAGTCCCTCAACAATTCTAAATTGTCAACAATGGTCCCTCATGAAGTCAAACATCCAATGAAGACCTTCAAAGATGGGAAATGTCCAAAATCAATCCTTGAACTATCCAAAAATGGCAAAAATAACCCTTGAAATCCTTTTGCCAAATTTTTGGGGCAAAAGTGTGAAGTTGGAAACTTTATTAACAAAGGAACACGTTTTATTAAGCTGAAATTCTTTGTTTACAACTTTTACCAAAAGACAAGGGCCAAATCTGTGCATTTGAAACATTCAAAAAAGAAATGCGCCAAACACTTTCCACTCCACCAAAATCGAATCAAAGGGGACCACTATTCACCCCATGAACCCAGATTTTACTTTTTACTGCCAAAGGGTTTTTCCCAATTACTTTTACCAAAACTCAATTCACCCTCACACGATTACATCCCACACATGAAACATCACATCACTCCACTCAAGGACCCCGTCCCATTCAGTCGTCCACCAATCACAATCCAACTTTTTCTCCAAGGAATGACACGTAGCCAAATCAACAACCCACACTCCTTGCTTGGTCACAAAGCTAAAATGAACGTATAGGATGCATTTGGACAGATCAACAACTCAATGCAATCAAGGGCAAATTTGGGAATTCTAGACTAGGGTTTCATGTATTTCAGCATTTTAGAATCATCACTTGTACTCTATAAAAGGACCCCCAACCTGTGGTGAGGCCTTTGTTCCAGTTTTAATCTTTAAACATTGTAATTCCTTTTTAAAATTTATAAAAGTTGGTATTTTGAAAAAATTGTAATTCCTTTTTATGTTTTTGAAAGTTGGTGTTGTTTAAGAGTGATTCTGAGTTCTATTTTATGTTATAAAGGTGCTTTGATCTTGTGGTTAAAGCACGTTTATGTTTGGTAAGGTTTTCAAGTTTGAAAAAATCTTAAAATCAGTCATCTGTTTTTGCTATTTTTATTGTACTAACCCTTATCCAAAAGCTATAAGCCTTTGCAAGCTTGTTGACACCAAGCTAGTGAAGGTTTATCAACCTTTGGATAGGTTGTTTGTTGATTGTGTTGAAGAAATCAAGTCCTTGAGGTTCTACTTTGAACCATCAGCCAAGGCACATCTCATCTCCTTTGTTCAAGGACCTTGGTCACTCTCTAGTTGTTGAGAGTGGTCCAAGGAGCATGGCTGATCCCTCTAGGAAGTTGTGGGGGATAGGTATAAGCTCTCTTTAAGTTTCCTCTAAAAACATTTCATGTTAATGACTGTTATGAACTTTGCCGTGTGATTTGGTGTATTTGTGTTTATGCTTTGTGTTTTATTGTTTGTTTCTGTTAGTTGTCACCTAGTTAAGGTATTTGGATCATAAAATCAGTAGGTTGTGTGTAAATTCAAAGAGTTTGTTTGAAAAGGGGCTAAAACAAGGTTGTTTGGTTTTTGGGATCATAAGGCCTTGTGGCCTTTTGCCCTTGGTTCTTAGGGTTTGGGTTGTCTAAAAAAGTCATATGCAACTGGTTTTGGTCATTGGTTAAGTCTCAAGTGGTTTGGAAAAGGATTTCATAGTTTTGGAAAAATATGAAAATATTGGTTTGAAATTGGTCAAACACATCAGATCCAATAAAATCTTTGTTTGTTGGATCTAAGGTCTGAAATCTGGTTTGGGAAGAGTTTAGGTGATAAGCTATATGTGGAATATCTGTTTGTTGAATTTGGTGGCTTATTGTGGGTGCTAGAGCTTATCAAATTTGGCTGAAGTGGTCATTTGCATCAGCAAAGTGACCACCTCAATTTGAGCTTGCATTTGTTATTCTAGTGTATGCTTAGTTTTTTAACTGCTTGGAACTTGTTATTGGGCTGCTTGTGAGTGCTATTTGCTATTTGGTCTGCTTATTTGCTGGCTTATAAGCTAACTGGCTTATTAGCCTTTTTTTGCCAAAATCGATCAAGGTTTGGTCAACTGACCACTTGATTCACAAGGGCTCAACCTTGAGTTCTTCACAAAAGTTGCTTAAAACAAGGTTATAAACAATCCCTGATCATTTTGTGAAATTTGGTGGACTTTGACTTTTGGTCAAATAAGCACAATTTGGCTTATTATTCAGAACTGCTTATTGGTACATGATAACAAGGATTTTACTAGTTGAAAAGTTCGTTTCTCGGTATCTTAACGAATTGATTTCCGGCTTAAAGTACGACTCAGTTGATTTTGGTGAAACAAATATTTTTGGTTGTTTTTAAATAAAAGTGCAGAACAATTAATGTAAATGACTTAAAAGTAAATCTAAATCTAATTTAAAGTAAAATAGTGCAAGTATTTAAAAGCGAGACGGAAATTAAAAGGCACTAAAAGTAAATGACGCAAACTTAAATCTAACTAAGGCAAACTTAAAACGCAAATAAAACTAAAACTTAAACTAAGGCAAGGCTAAAATAAATCTAAGGCAAATAAACTTAAAGTGCGTCTAAGGAAAAAGGCGGGAAAAATAAAGCTTGAAATTAAAAACTGAAATTAAAGAAACTAAAAATAGCCTATCCGGAATATTACCCTTATTCGGAATATATGGCCTACTCGAAATATGTCACCTATCCGGAATATACCTCTATTCGGAATATTGGTCTACTCGGAATATCCACCCTATCCGGAATATTTAGCCTACTCGGAATGTGTCCCTATCCGGAATATTGTCACCCTATTCGGAATAAGAACTCTATCCGGAATAAACTACTACGCGGAATATAGGCCTATTCGGAATCTTTCCCTTATTCGGAATAAAGCACTTATGCGGAATAGTATGGTTAATCGGAATAACTACCCCTATGCGGAATTTTCAGCTTACTCGGAATAAAACCACTATTCGGAATATTCAATATTCCGAATAGTCACCCAAGGAAATGCTTATACGGAATGTCAGGGAAAGATCAGAAGCAGGAAAGTGACAGTAACTAAAATCCCGAAGAACAAGGGAACAAACAAACACACGAATCTATTAAAACTAAGCTAAAGAAACCTCAAGATTAAATCAAACAAACAAATAAGCATATACTAAAGATAAACAATCAATCAAAAACAATAAAACTCACAAAGCTTAATCAAAATAATCAAAACCACTTGATCAAAATAAGAAAAAAAATAAGAACATGAACATGAACATAAACAACAAGAATCAAAGATTAAGAAAGGTAGAATGAGATTAACAAGATAAAGATAAAGATTAACAAGAATTAAAAGAAAAACTTACTTGAAATTAAATGGTAATTAAGGTGCAAGACAAGGTATTTAAATTTGACAATAAAGTAAATGACAAGGTAATTAAATTGCAAGGTAATTAAAAGTGGAAGAAATAGTGTGTCAAACTATCCAACAAAATGAAAGTAATTAAGATCTAATCTATATATAGGGGAGGATTAGGAAGCTTCCTCCCCTCCTTCCTTTCTTCTTAATTGCGTCATTAGGTCCTTAAGCCTTTAATCTTCATTAATTGCACCATTAGTCCTTTTTCCTTCTAATCTTCTTTAAACTTGGACTCTAATGACTTGTGGCTCGGGATTTCTTTTGAACTTGTCTTTTAATTCTTCAATAAAATAGACTTGAGTTCCTCGGCTTTTAGTAAACTTCCGTATTTTAACTTTTTCTTCGATAAATCTTCAGAATTGGTCTTGGACTTCCGTTCTTTTTGCACTCTTGACTTCTTGACTCCGTCTTTTCATCTTTTTCTTCAATAAAAGTCCGTAAATGCCTGTGAATGTCCGTGTTTTCTCCACTTTTCACAATTTCATCCTAAATCACAACAAAAACACAAACCACGCATAATTCCGACATAAAAGACATAAAATACACGTTTTGGCTCGGTTATTATTGTAATTAAGTGGTAGAAAAGATGGGTGTTTACACACCTATCAGTACATGCAACAACTTGGCTTTTGTGATAGGTGTCATTTTTCTCAGCTTAATATCATATTTGAGAAGTTACAAGTCTTTTGGTTAAGCTTTTGCTAGGAAACTAGCTTATTTTGCTTTTTCAGTCAGCTTATTTGCTTCTACAGCTTATTCTACTTGGATTTTTGTGAATTTTCTTGTTGATTATTCTTTGTTAAGCTATTTGTGAGCTTTTGCAAAAAGAATCAGCTTCTAAAACGTCCTAAAACTCTAACCCGACTATTTTGTCGTTTAGTGAAAAAGTTCTTTTCAAAGTTCTGGCTTATTACTTGAGCTTTTTCAAAATTTCTTTTTGTAGATTGGTTTAGAATCTCAATAAGATGTTGTGTGTTCAATTAGAGCTTATGGCATTAGCTTATTGCTTAATGGGCTTATTGGCCCATTAAGAATAAGCTGTTGACTTATTAAGCTGTGATAAGCACATTTTCAACTTTTGGGCCTTTAGACTTTTGTGCTTAAAATCAAATTTTGAGTAAAACTGGTGATTTTCAGCTTATTTGGACCAGTTTGATTTTATTGGGCCCATTAAGCCCATTTTGTTGGACTGTTTTCATTTTTAGCCCATTTGGGGGCCCATTAGGGGTATTTTGGTAATTTCACTTTCATTTTCTGTTTACTTAGGTTAAAATAAACTAGTTTACAAGTTTTTAAAATTTTTAGAATTTTTGGATTTTTAATATTATTTTAATATTATTTTATTATTAAATTTCAGTTTTCACATTTTTGCACTTTTTATATTTTTCTTAGGTCTAATACATTAAAATAGGATTTTTGCAACTCTAGATTAATTTTATCATCATTTTCTTAATTTCAAAAATTATTTTAAGATTTTAATAGTTTTTAATCATTTTAAATAGTTTTAATTAGTTTTAAAATTCAAAAAAAATACTTTTTATTCTTATTTAGTCATTTTAGAGGTTTACAAAGTGAAAAAATTTTATTTGGGCTTTTTAATAATTATTTTGATTTTTAGGGCTTTAATTAGCATTTAATAAATAATATTTAATTAATTAAAAGGTTTGAAAAAGTTTTGATCATTTGTAAACTCTTAGTTTATTTAATTTGATTTTTGATATTTTTTTTGGAATTTTTAGAATTAATGTTTATTTTGACTCTTTTTACGGTTTTTAATTGTAGTCGTCGTAGTAATAATTTTCACGTTTCCGTCATTCTATTTTCTCATTTCCTTCTTTCAAATATTAATCTCAAATCAATTACGAATTATTCACACACATATACCTCCTTGGGAAACGAACTTAATTGGGTCATTAACACTTGATTTTCATAAATCATTTGTTTAATACTTTCCGCTCATATACGCTCTTTTGTTTTCCTAAATAAGAGACGTATTTTTCCTACAATCAGTCCTCGTAGCACATCGAGTGTTCGTAAGGCTTCGTCTTTGGCTTCACCTTCATTGTCGAATACCATCGATGCTTGCCAAATTGAGGTAAATTTGGAGAACAAAATCTTTGATAAGCTTAAAGGTCTTTTAATTGAATTCAAAGTTGGTGAATAAAGTGCTCCCGCTACGGCTAAAGCGGTTGAGGTTTCTTACATGTATTATGGTGGAGGTCATGATTTCTCCGAGTGTATTACCAACGATGGTAACACTTCGATTGCCTACGCGGCCATGGGAACTTACAACCAAAACGGTCAAGTGACCCGCTCTAATCAAATGACTCTACCGGGTTTTGCTCTCAATCAAAATGCTAACAACAACTATCGAAACAATCAAGTTGGTTACAAAAACAATTACAAAGGTAACAACTATGGGAATCAAGGGGCTAATAACAATCAAGTTTCAAACAAAAGTCAAAGTAATGATTTTCAAAACAACAACAAAAGTTTGCAAAACTTGAAAGATCTTCCCAATGAATTTGTTGAATACACAAATGGAAATGATGCTAGGTTTGATAATATTCAAAGAGAGATGATTAGCCTAAGATCCGAGTTTAAGAATGACTTGAAAAAGGAGTTGAAAAACGAGTTAGCGAATGAACTTAAGATCCATACCAACAAAATGGAGGGAAATGTAACTAGGTTACAACAAAGCCAACAAAAGATGGAACAAGGGCAACATGAAATAAAACAAGAGATGCTTAAGGCCGATAAGAGGCAATCTATGTTTGAGGATAAAATTTCATCCATGTTTGAGGCTATAATGTGTAAATCGTCTTCGAGTAGTCTTCCTAGCAACATCATATCGAACCCTAAGGGAGAGATGAAAGTGATTACCACACGAAGTGGTAAGACACTTAAGGAACCGACTCCTCAACCAATTACTCCAACGGTGGAGGAAATTGAGGAAGAATCCGAGGTGATGGTCGAAAAGGAGCATGTCCCAATCCCACGAAGTACCACTCATGCCACACCTACGGTTGACCCATTACCATAATTGGAACCCGAGATTCCAAAAGCTATGCCTATGCCTCAACCCACACCACCTTTGCCCTACCCATCGAGACTTAGAAAAGAGAAACGTCAAAAGCGCGACAATTACCAATTTGAGCTTTTTATGAAGATGTTTGGTGATGTGCATTTCAATGTAAGTTTTGCCGATGCTTTGGTCATGATGCCTCGATTTGCCGCTAACTTTAAGAGTATGTTGAACAACAAGGAGAAATTGCAACAATTGTCTAGTTATTCATCGGTTTATCTTAACCGCATACCTCAAAAAGTCGGCGATCCCGGTAAATTCTTGATTCCATGTGCAATTTAAGATATGGAAGAATGATATGCCTTGGCCGATCTTGGTGCTAGTATTAACTTGATGCCACTTGCAATCTTCAAGTCGCTCAATCTTCCTAATCTTACTCCTTCACTAATGTCTATCGAATTGGCCGATCATTCCACTATTCCCGCATGTGGATTGGCCGAATACGTTTTTGTGAAAGTGGGAAAGTTCTATTATCCGATAGACTTTATCGTTGTCGATATTCCCACGGATCCTCAAGTTCCTATTATTTTAGTTCGTTCATTTTTAGATACGTCTATGGCATTGATGTTTGATGTTGAGTATTTGTACACTTTTGTTTTAGGAAAAACAAAGCGACAAAAGCGGGTAAGTATTAAGTATCACGTTTTGTGAAAAACACGAATACTCGTCGTCGGATTCGTTCTCGAGGAGGTATGGTGTTTAGCCAACAATATTAGACGTTATTAATTCGAGTGGTTACGTTTTGAAAAGTGAATAAAAGAAAAAGGAAAAGACGGATTACGCTCAAAACGGTCGGAAACGCGCGAACGTACGAACGTGAAAACGCGACCCGACGAAAAATTTCACCTAAAACATAATTAAAAATTACTAAAAGTTCCTAAAACTTCTAATTAAAAATAAAATATAAACTAAAAAATTTGAAAGTGCTTAAATTCTTTTATATTAATATTTAAATATAATTAAAAATCCTAAAAAATAAATTAACTAAGAAAAGGACAAAAGTCAAACTTTATTATTTGCAAACCTATTTTATACTCTTTAAAAACTAAAAATATTTTTTTGAAAAATAAAAACTTATTTTAACTATTTTTTATGACTTTTCTTAAATTTAAAACTATAATAATCCTAGAAAATGAAATAATAAAAAGAAAATTATGAAATTTAAACTATATAAAAGAAAATTTATTTTTCCTAAGTTCTAAATGACAAAAGAAAATAATAGAAAAAAGAATTATATTTTTTTGACTTTTAAGTAATTTTTTATGAATTAGTTAAAATTAAAACTAACTAAATGATTTAAAAAAAATATTAAACTAATTTATAAAAAAAACCAAAAAATTATAGAAATTGAAAAACATTATTTAGAATCTAGGAAAAATGAACTACCTAAAAATAAGCTACGAAAAAGCTACTAAATAAGCTAAGAAGGGCTGAAAAGCTAATAGATGAAAAAGCTGATTATACGAAATAAAGAAAAGAATAAAAGAAAAAGAAAAGGAGAGAAGAACAAAAAGCTTTCATAGAGCAATTGGTTATAGTAGGGGGTGCTGTGTTTGTTTCATGTTCTGAGGTCGGGGGTTCTACTCCCACTGTTGGCAGTTTCTTTGTTTTTTTTATTTCTCAGCTTAATACACTAGTTAAAATCCATATAAAATAGAAACAAAAGGAATTTATCAACAAAACACAACAGACCAGATGGTTTAAGTGTTTGGTGTTGCGTTTGATTGGAGTATGTGGGTCAGGTGTTCAATTCTGGGCAGAGAGGTTATTGTTGCAATCTTTTTTACAACTGACAGCTTTGATCCATAACAATCCCAAACACCCCTGCTGAACACTAATGCCCGCTTGTGGAATTTGTAGCAGCAAAATTAAACTGTATGCAAAAATCCAAACACACAACAACAACTATTATAAATGAATTAACAAAGATAGTAGCAGTTATTACATTTGGTATAGCAGCAAGCGTTTCAAATGCTATTGTAGCAATCAAACGTAAACCACAACAATCATTATAAAAGACAGAATGAAAATTCAGTGTCTCAAAAACCAAAAGAAAATAACGCAGCTACTAGTGTGCAAATTCTTAAACTCTAAATCCTCGAATAAAACACTCTAATGCTACAACCACGGAAAATGAAAATAATGAGCAAAATTAAGCTAATACGTACTGAACTTTTTTTTTTTTAAACAGAATAAATCTATACTAAAACCTACTTGCCCAAAGAGTGGCCTAAGCTAGTTATATAAGCTTAAATAAGCTAGAAATCAACTAAGCACAAACCTAAACCACTGGATTTGTAGCAAATTGCTAAGATTACACTCCAAAACATAAAAATACAACACAATTCACGAATTACGCCCACAATTTGGGTTTTTTGTGTATACAGTAGAACTAAAAAAAGGCAAGCACTTATAGTCTTATATTATTTTTCTTTGTTTTGGTTCCTTTATAGTTTGCTGTTGGTATAAATGGCACTAGCAAGTCACGTTTAACACTCAAGGTTCACAAGTAAGCTGAGATAGCTCAATACGCACCAACCGCAGTTGATAATAAGCACACAACAATTGTACAGCGCAAGAACGTAAAAGGCAGTCAGTGGTCGTACTTGATAAACAGTGGGCTGAGCAATAAACACGCAGGCACTTTAAATACTTTTTTTGCTTGGGGAAATACACAGTTAAGCTATAAACATGAATCAAACAAGCCACAATCAAGTATGAGGAAACACAAACATTCTGAAAATAAGCAAATTCATCCCTTAATTTTTTTTGTTGGGGTGTACACAGTAATAAAACAAAAGCAGGTCTACTTCCTTTTACTTGGTGTTCGTTTCTGGTTTGCTGTTAGATACTCAGGTTCACACCACTTTCACGAAACACAAACGCTCAAAATCAATCACGCCTCAATGGATGCTTATGTTGCACAGTTAACCAAAAGATTACAACAGCAGGCCTCTACTATTTTTACTCTTTTTTCTTCTATTGGTTATGCTTTGTTATGAATAAGTAGACCCAACACCCCTGTGTATATTTTTCTTATGATTCTGTTTTGGATAGTGGAGACAAAACGAACATAAATCACAAACCAAAAACACACCACTAATCACTCAGCAAATTTCCACAGTTAAAGCACATAAAAAAACGAGCAGTACCTTTTTTTGGTTTTCTGTGATTTGGATTACTTTGCTTTCTTGTAGAATGCTATTTGGACAGTGGCACAAAACCAACTTAAACGGACAGTGAGCTATGAATAAAGCTTCAAGTACAAAACAGTGGGCGCGCTAGAACAAGCAGACACACTCTGTCCAATGGTTCAAACAGTGGCTATATGGCGACTTTGTTTTAGATAAAAGCTCTAATAAACTAAACAGTGGACAAAATCTAATTATACTACTCAATCCAACCTACTATTAATCAGTGAGCAATGATATACCCTTAAATCAATTCATCAAACTCAGGCCCACCCAACGCCCCAAGTACTGACTGATATGATTTGGTGTTTTAGGAAGCAATACAAAAACACTTTGCACACAAGGGTAACTCAAAGACTTCAAATCACATTAAAATATACAAACTTCAACAATCACTAGCATACACTCACTTAAGCAAGCAGTACACCGAAACTTATGTATACTAGCAGATTTTAGTCAAATCTTACAAAACCAAAATTATAAACTAAAACCCGAAATTTTCTTGCACAAATTTTCTACCCTAAGCTCACTAAGGTTGTGCAGAGCTAAGTTAGACCTTGAATGACAACATCTACCCAAGATCCCAACTGTCCCAAACACCTTTTAATAGGCACAAAGTTAACCTTAAAGCAAGATTAGCAACAAAATTGAAGAGCAAACGAGCAAGAACAATAAAATTAGACAGGTAAAAAAAAACAAATGAGAACAATAAGCAGTTTACATAAGCTCATAGCATTCAAGTAGACTTAAGGCTTTAAATGGGAAAGAAACTTACAAGTGGTCCAGAGTTTGCACACTCCTAACACGCAACCTCACAAGCCCTTTCAACCTATTTTCAAACCAAAACCACACCGATAAGCGTTATGAGCTTATTATCCAGCTTATCTCCCCCTCAAACCAGAGAATAATTCTAAAATATCTTCAAACCAACTAGTAGTCACAACCAAAGCACCTCCAAGAACAAGCTAGTGTCGATTAGCTTCTTCAAAGTAGATTATGAACTATCTCTAACCCAAGAAAACTTGAACCAAACTTGAAGAAAGGACCCAACTCCTTCTTGTAACCTTGAAACCAGAAATATAAGAACCTCCAAAGAGCCCAATAAACTGAGCTTATTGTCAATAAGCCAGCTTATTAGCTTATGCTACAGTGACGAAAACCAAATCTTGGGTTTTTGAGAACGGACTAGGAAAATTAAAGTTGTGCAAAGAAATGTAACTTGGACAGAAAATGTAAAGGCAAGTATTTAAATTGCAAGTGAAAATAAATTGGAACTCAATTTTATAACTCAAATTCGTGATATTACAAAGTTGGCTAAAAATTGGAACCAGCTCTATACTACTACAATATCATCTATTTATACTACTCGGGAGATGAATAAGAGCTAAACCCTAATGTATACAAATTCCTAAAATACCCCATCATCTCTTGAAGAATATGCTTGCTTCTTGAATCTTCTAAGCTGCACCCATGTGATTGCCAGTTGTTTGAATGCATCTTGAGCCTTTGGATAGTTGTGGAGGACACGCAAAGCTGTCTTAGACGTTGGATGAGTCAAAGTGGCAGGGTTTTAAGGTGAACCCGTGATATGTGATAGCCGGTGAGGGGACAGGAGGGGTAGGGCGTCACTTTCTGGCATGTGGGATGGTTGGGTGAAGCTTAATAAACAAATCCCTAAAGTCAATTTGACTTTGCCCTTTGAAAATTAATGAATTGATTTTGCTTGGGATTAGGGTTTATGGGGTTGCTTTGATCTGAGTTTGGGGTAATAACCATGTTTCCCTCTCTGATTAATAATATCAAACTCGTTCTAAAACATGGGTTAATAAACCGGGTTGAGATAAAGGGCTGGATATATGGGTTGGATCGGTTGGGTGGGTACTGCTGAGATGGAGGGAGCTGATTGGTGGAGGTGTTTTGTTGTCTTGGCAAGAAAACCCCCTTATCTTCTAAATTGTATTCACATTAAGTTGGCAGCAAACACATTCCCATTCCTTTGTAATATCTATGGCAATGTTGTCAATTTTGGCACAAAGTGTTTAAAAACTTTCAACAAGGGCTTATGATGTACTTTTGTCCAAACTTCAAGGGTACCTTTTGCCATGTCTTCACTCTTCAAGGATCAAAGTTGTGTAAACTGATTGTTGAAGGGCCAAATGTGACAAATCTTCAAACTTGGAGGACTAAACTTGACAATCTTTAATTCTTCAAGGGTATTTTTGGAAAATTATCATTCGGGTCCGGTTCATTATGCGGCTTCGTTTCCCGTGTTCGTTTTTGCTTGATTCTTGTGATCTTTTTGTCATTTCCTCAATATCCGTACCTAAAATACACAAGCAACAAACACGAGCATATAATTGGCAGTTTTAATGATATTTAATGCATTTTAAGCCCGATTTGGACGATGAGACTATGTATAAAAGCAGTCTCATCACTCCCTCATACTAAACCATTGCCGTGCCCTCACGCAATGCTAGAATTAAGTATCTTAGCACTTCCAAAATTCATTTTATGATGATATTTATTGAAGACATAAACTTAAATAAACTACTACACATGTTTTAGACATAATGTATTGTTTTCATCACGATAAAGTGACTTTTGGGATCATAGAACAAGAACACGTGAATGCTTCGTTAAAATAATTTCGTCGTCCTCGATTTTCACCCAATTCCATGCTAAGCGTGTAACGAGATCATTGTTATTATAAGTTAGCAACACGATCACATCTCATGAGTGTTAATTACGAACCTAAACTCCCTTATTCCTACTTGGTATCTCTTATATTTTATTTTGTCTTAATGATCACGAGGATACATCATTGACTTATGCGTGAATAGAGATTAAGTCTAAAAATAGAGTCTTAATGGTGTAACCAAAATCATTAAATCAGTAATTCATCCCAATAGACAACGATGTCAAAAAATTAAGTCAACAAGAAGGATCGATAAACACGATTTTATAACGGTTTTGAACATGAGACTTATTACCAAGACTTTTATACGCCCCCTAACGGAAGGGCCTTATTATCATTGGTTTACCTCCATCTTTTATTCAACTTCGCCATGAAGCTTTTATTATGACTTCGGTCTTGCCTTGCCTTTTATTATCCGCCTCATCGGTGGTTTTATTGGCCAAAGACGTATATCCTCACGCAAAAGCGAATTTTGGATCTTTAAAGCTTCAAAGATTAAGGCTTGATTTACTTTCAATTTGGGCATAGACTTTTCGGCCTTGTGAGCTTCAAATTTTTGCTTAATTTAGGTGAGCACTTGAAATCTTATTATTAGGTGAAGCTTTCGATTATTCGGGTGCCAATACTTCAAAACCGTGACGCTGGCGATACCTTAATGTCTTCCCAATTTAATTACATGGAAGCTACTAAAACAAATTAGAAACCAACAATAGTGACTAAACCGCTAAATCAATATTTATTAACAATTTATTAAACAAAAGCGTGGGGAGAATAAGCTAATAATTACTACACATGAGATCGTGACGATTACGAGACTTATAAATAACTCTATCATTTCTCGTCCTCATTTAAGAGACCTAGCCTAAAAAGTTAAGGAATCTAAGCTAAGTGCTCAACACGCACGGTCGAGTCAAAAATTACTCTTATTCTCACCATCAGAAAACCTACATTCGTGTCTTAAACACTTATGAAAAACAAGAAAAATTTTAAAATTTGGCCATTTTTAGCCTTATTTGCAACAAAACGATAACAAAAAGATAAACTTTGGAAAGCGTGAAGGTTTGGCAAGGCAAGTATCTATTCACCATCTCCCCCATACTAAACCATTGTCGTGCCCTCACGCAATGCTAGAATTAAGTATCTTAGCACTTCCAAAATTCATTTATGATGATATTTATTGAAGACATAAACTTAAATAAACTACTACACATGTTTTAGACATAATGTATTGTTTTCATCACGATAAAGTGACTTTTGGGATCATAGAACAAGAACACGTGAATGCTTCGTTAGAAATAATTTCGTCGTCCTCGATTTTCACCCAATTCCATGCTAAGCGTGTAACGAGATCATTGTTATTATAAGTTAGCAACACGATCACATCTCATGAGTTTTAATTACGAACCTAAACTCCCTTATTCCTACTTGGTATCTCTTATATTTTATTTTGTCTTAATGATCACGAGGATACATCATTGACTTATGCGTGAATAGAGATTAAGTCTAAAAATAGAGTCTTAACGGTGTAACCAAAATCATTAAATCAATAATTCATCCCAATAGACAACGATGTCAAAAAATTAAGTCAACAAGAAGGATCGATAAACACGATTTTATAACGGTTTTGAACATGAGACTTATTACCAAGACTTTTATACGCCCCCTAACGGAAGGGCCTTATTATCATTGGTTTACCTCCATCTTTTATTCAACTTCGCCATGAAGCTTTTATTATGACTTCGGTCTTGCCTTGCCTTTTATTATCTGCCTCATCGGTGGTTTTATTGGCCAAAGACGTATATCCTCACGCAAAAGCAAATTTTGGATCTTTAAAGCTTCAAAGATTAAGGCTTGATTCACTTTCAATTTGGGCATAGACTTTTCGGCCTTGTGAGCTTCACATTTTTGCTTAATTTAGGTGAGCACTTGAAATCTTATTATTAGGTGAAGCTTTCGATTATTCGGGCGCCAATACTTCAAAACCGTGACGCTGGCGATACCTTAATGTCTTCCCAATTTAATTACATGGAAGCTACTAAAACACATTAGAAACCAACAATAGTGACTAAACCGCTAAATCAATATTTATTAACAATTTATTAAACAAAAGCGTGGGTAGAATAAGCTAATAATTACTACACATGAGATCGTGACGATTACGAGACTTATAAATAACTCTATCATTTCTCGTCCTCATTTAAGAGACCTAGCCTAAAAAGTTAAGGAATCTAAGCTAAGTGCTCAACACGCACGGTCGAGTCAAAAATTACTCTTATTCTCACCATCGGAAAACCTACATTCGTGTCTTAAACACTTATGAAAAACAAGAAAATTTTTAAAATTTGGCCATTTTTAGCCTTATTTGCAACAAAACGATAACAAAAAGATAAACTTTGGAAAGCGTGAAGGTTTGGCAAGGCAAGTATCTATTCACCCCCCATACTAAAGTTAAACATTGTCCTCAATGTTTCGAGTCTAAGGGTAGAATACCCCCATACTAGACACGTAGTCGAATGCCTAATCTAGCATGGAAAGGGTGTAACCATTAAATTAATAGCCGTTTATGAAGTGTGCTAAAAACCTAAGGTTAGAACATCAAAAGGATATATCATTTGGATATTGAGAAAGTCTTCAAAGCAAACGATCGAGTGCTCCCATAAAACGAACACGAGAGGCTCCAATCGTGAAGATCATGATCTAAAAACCACAATGCACAAACAACCACGAAATAAAGGTTGGAAGGGCACAAATCCCCTCACATTAACTAATTAGAAAGCAATAATATGTACATGGATAAGCATAGGTCTCCCCCACGAGGCACCTTGTTTTTGATAACCGAGTCAAAAGCTCGACTCGAATCCCCATAAATGTGATCATTTAGGGATAATTATGGTTCGGTCATTTTTTGTGGGACTTACATGTAATCAAGGCCCAAAAGCAACCGTGAATAAAGGCAAAGCCTTTAGACCGGGATCAAAGATCGTGTCTTCATTTTCGGATGATAAACGAAACAACACGACTTCAAACATCATCGTCCCAAAGGGACACAATAAAATAGAATGAGAAGATAAGGGTGGGACATTGGGTGGGCAAACAAATCGAGTTACTCGAGGTAAACTCATACCGTAAGTGTAGAAGGATCTTCTAGTGACTACTTCGGTAAAAGACCGAGATTTTATCTTAAACGTGATACCGGGGTCAAAAATCTCGTCCTCGGTGGAGAAGTGTGAGGGAACAAATGGAGATTCCCCCATACTAGGTCCTCACAAAACGTCGTCAAAAGAAGTAGACGCGTTTGTAGCAAGCTCAATTAAGCGAGGTGATGACGGAGTTAACTTTGGAAAAATTTTCAAGTCAATTTTAAAAGCTTTTCCTTTTTCATTTTTTAACTCTTTGTTACGAAAACCCAAGTTGATTAAATTGAAAATATTTGGTGTTTCCAAAACAATTCTAGGCACACTTAAAATTTTCACATTTATCTTGAAGGCGGGAGGAGGATTTGAATTTTTAAAACGTGAATCGATTAATAAAATATCCCCCTCCGGGCTAATGCAACGGTCTTCATCAAACTCAAAAATCGAAGGCGGATCATCAAGAATACGTTTGATCTCGGAAAAATCGCCATCGGGATCAAAAACGTCTTCTCTTCCTCGTAGAAGAGGTTGAGCAATAAAATTGTCGATAATTGAGTCGCTAGCTTCAACCGTCATGAAACTAGGAAAATAAGGCTCTTTGATTGAAGATTTTGCCTTTGTCGTTTCGACCTCGACATCGAAAAACGTATCGATGTGAGCAAGGCCATCGGCGGACTTCTCACACGATAAATCCGAAATCTCACTCGATGTGGGATTAGGAGTAAAAGGCTCGTCTCGTGACGATTTTGCCTTGACGGTTTCAACTTTGTCCTTCGAAGGGATCGAACGTGGGTTTTCAAACATTTTAGCAAAATTACTAACACGTCCCTTCGGAATTAATTTTCGTTCATCTTGTAAAAACGAGGGTTCAACGATTTCCTTTAAAACCTTTTCACATTTTTCTTCTTTAAAATCATTTAATGGAATTTCTTCGTCAAAATTAAGTGTATATTGATTTAGAAAATCCTCAATAATTTCATCCTCATTAGAAAAATTAGGTTTAGAAGGTACAAGATTTAATAATCCCAAGTATCCTACGAGTTTTTCTTTTGGTTTGTTTTCAAAAACATTTTTCAAAACTTCGTTAGATGACTTTTTAGTTTCCTCTACGTTTTTGCAAGACGATGAAGGTTGCACGACTCTAAAATTCGAGAGATTGGGATCAATACGAGACGTACGAGTCTTAGGAGTCGAAATAACTTGAACCTCTCCCTCGAGATTAGGATTGGTGACGTTCGATGAAGAACTAACTCGACTCGGATGAAGCTACTTTTTTCTCTAAAGTCTCAATCGTTGAAAGAAGTTCATTTTGCTTATTAGTGTAGGCCTCCACAACTTTATCAACAATTTTATCCCATCACTCGTCAATTAGGTCAAATAAACGTTCTTGTTCTTTAGAAGCGGCATCATATTCGTTTTCCAACTCGGTTCTCATGGAGGCCATTTCCTTTAAGTAAAATTCCTTTTGAGTTTCCAATTGTTTTTCGTAATGTTTCTTAAGTTCACTACAAGTTTCCCTAAGGTTTGTCATTTGTTCTTGAACCATCGTTAAGTTTTCATTATTTCGTCTCATATAATCACAAAAGGCGTTTTGATTCATTTCATCATTTTGATTTTGATCACAATTAAAAGACGAATCATATGACGAGTAAAACGAAGACGATGGGTGATCTTGGTCGTAAGATTGAAAATTGTCACCATGACTACGTGGAGCGGAGTTATAGATATAACCCTCTCGACCTCCAATAACCTTACAATTAAAACAATTGGCACCATCGGGCGGGCCTCCACAATATTGACACGAATAATATCCACCATCATTCGACATGATGCAACGAGAAAGTCGATTCGAGAATTAAACGTTATAGAGGGTGAAAGAAGAGAATTATGAAAATAGAGGAAAAAAATCGAAAAATCTTTTTGTGTTTTTGGTTTTTTTATTTTTTTGGAATTTTGGTGTATTACGTAGAAATTAATCTACAAAAACTATCCACTAATCAAAGGTCTCGATTAATGAATCCAAGAGGAGTGAAGGCAATTACGTGAAGTAAAAACCCTCGTCGACTTTGAAACGTTGGCGGAACGCCAAAACGTTTCGAGGTTCAATAATTAAAACTCACAAAAATAGATTAATAATACTTGATTTGGCAAACCCCTAATTAATCGTTACTTTCAAAATACGCACAAGCGAGCGGAGAAAACGAGGCGGCGCGAAGCACTTAAGAGCCTTTTTTCCTTAGGTCGTGAAATACAACCGCCTTATACCCACCTTATAGTTTGTATTTATCGAGATTAAACCAATTAAGAGTATTTATCTATTTTGCCTTTGATTTCGTTTGAATTCGATACAACAATAGTGACCGGAACGCTCAACTATTGAGGTGCGATTTCTCGCGTATTTGGATAATTATTGTGTGTTAATTGTTCTACGTAAATACAATATATTATGCACAATAAAAACAAGAAAACGATTTTGTGTTAATAGAGTTCTATTTAACACTATTTACTTGTATGGCTAATAGTATAGAAAAATAAAAGGAAGTATTTACGATAAAAACGTAAACACTCAAACAAACACGATAAATAAGTATGGCTAAACACACCTCCCCGGCAGCGGTGCCATTTTTGATGTTGAGTATTTGTACACTTTTGTTTTAGGAAAAACAAAGCGACAAAAGCGGGTAAGTATTAAGTATCACGTTTTGTGAAAAACGCGAATACTCGTCGTCGGATTCGTTCTCGAGGAGGTATGGTGTTTAGCCAACAATATTAGACGTTATTAATTCGAGTGATTACGTTTTGAAAAGTGAATAAAAGAAAAAGGAAAAGACGGATTATGCTCAAAACGGTCGGAAACGCGCGAACGTACGAACGTGAAAACGCGACCCAACGAAAAATTTCACCTAAAACATAATTAAAATTTAATAAAAATTCCTAAAACTTCTAATTAAAAATAAAATATAAACTAAAAAATTTTGCTTAAATTATTTTATATTAATATTTAAATATAATTAAAAATCCTAAAAAATAAATTAACTAAGAAAAGGACAAAAGTCAAACTTTATTATTTGCAAACCTATTTTATACTCTTTAAAAACTAAAAATATTTTTTTGAAAAATAAAAACTTATTTTAACTATTTTTTATGACTTTTCTCAAATTTAAAACTAAAATAATCCTAGAAAATGAAATAATAAAAAGAAAATTATGAAATTTAAACTATATAAAAGCAAATTTATTTTTCCTAAGTTCTAAATGACAAAAGAAAATAATAGAAAAAAGAATTATATTTTTTTGACTTTTAAGTAATTTTTTATTAATTAATTAAAATTAAAACTAACTAAATGATTTAAAAAAAATATTAAACTAATTTATAAAAAAAACCCAAAAAATTATAGAAATTGAAAAACATTATTTAGAATCTAGAAAAAATGAACTACCTAAAAATAAGCTACGAAAAAGCTACTAAATAAGCTAAGAAGGGCTGAAAAGCTAATAGATAAAAAGGTTGATTATACGAAATAAAGAAAAGAATAAAAGAAAAAGAAAAGGAGAGAAGAACAAAAAGCTTTCATAGAGCAATTGGTTATAGTAAAGGTTGCTGTGTTTGTTTCATGTTCTGAGGTCGGGGGTTCTACTCCCACTGTTGGCAGTTTCTTTGTTTTTTTTATTTCTCAGCTTAATACACTAGTTAAAATCCATATAAAATAGAAACAAAAGGAATTTATCAACAAAACACAACAGACCAGATGGTTTAAGTGTTTGGTGTTGCGTTTGATTGGAGTATGTGGGTCAGGTGTTCAATTCTGGGCAGAGAGGTTATTGTTGCAATCTTTTTTACAACTGACAGCTTTGATCCATAACAATCCCAAACACCCCTGCTGAACACTAATGCCCGCTTGTGGAATTTGTAGCAGCAAAATTAAACTTTATGCAGAAATCCAAACACACAACAACAACTATTATAAATGAATTAACAAAGATAGTAGCAGTTATTACATTTGGTATAGCAGCAAGCGTTTCAAATACTATTGTAGCAATCAAACGTAAACCACAACAATCATTATAAAAGACAGAATGAAAATTCAGTGTCTCAAAAACCAAAAGAAAATAACGCAGCTACTAGTGTGCAAATTCTTAAACTCTAAATCCTCGAATAAAACACTCTAATCCTACAACCACGAAAAATGAAAATAATGAGCAAAATTAAGCTAATACGTACTGAACTTTTTTTTTTAAACAGAATAAATCTATACTAAAACCTACTTGCCCAAAGAGTGGCCTAAGCTAGTTATATAAGCTTAAATAAGCTAGAAATCAACTAAGCACAAACCTAAACCACTGGATTTGTAGCAAATTGCTAAGATTACACTCCAAAACATAAAAATACAACACAATTCACGAATTACGCCGACAATTTGGGTTTTTTGTGTATACAGTAGAACTAAAAAAAAAAGGCAAGCACTTATAGTCTTATACTATTTTTCTTTGTTTTGGTTCCTTTATAGTTTGCTGTTGGTATAAATGGCACTAGCAAGTCACGTTTAACACTCAAGGTTCACAAGTAAGCTGAGATAGCTCAATACGCACCAACCGCAGTTGATAATAAGCACACAACAATTGTACAGCGCAAGAACGTAAAAGGCAGTCAGTGGTCGTACTTGATAAACAGTGGGCTGAGCAATAAACACGCAGGCACTTTAAATACTTTTTTTTGCTTGGGGAAATACACAGTTAAGCTATAAACATGAATCAAACAAGCCACAATTAAGTATGAGGAAACGCAAACATTCTGAAAATAAGCAAATTCATCCCTTAATTTTTTTTGTTGGGGTGTACACAGTAATAAAACAAAAGCAGGTCTACTTCCTTTTACTTGGTGTTCGTTTCTGGTTTGCTGTTAGATACTCAGGTTCACACCACTTTCACGAAACACAAACGCTCAAAATCAATCACGCCTCAATGGATGCTTATGTTGCACAGTTAACCAAAAGATTACAATAGCAGGCCTCTACTATTTTTACTCTTTTTTCTTCTATTGGTTATGCTTTGTTATGAATAAGTAGACCCAACACCCCTGTGTATATTTTTCTTATGATTCTGTTTTGGATAGTGGAGACAAAACGAACAAAAATCACAAACCAAAAACACACCACTAATCACTCAGCAAATTTCCACAGTTAAAGCACAAAAAAAAAACGAGCAGTACCTTTTTTTGGTTTTCTGTGATTTGGATTACTTTGCTTTCTTGTAGAATGCTATTTGGACAGTGGCACAAAACCAACTTAAACAGACAGTGAGCTATGAATAAAGCTTCAAGTACAAAACAGTGGCGCGCTAGAACAAGCAGACACACTCTGTCCAATGGTTCAAACAGTGGCTATATGGCGACTTTGTTTTAGATAAAAGCTCTAATAAACTAAACAGTGGACAAAATCTAATTATACTACTCAATCCAACCTACTATTAATCAGTGAGCAATGATATACCCTTAAATCAATTCATCAAACTCAGGCCCACCCAACGCCCCAAGTACTGACTGATATGATTTGGTGTTTTAGGAAGCAATACAAAAACACTTTGCACACAAGGGTAACTCAAAGACTTCAAATCGCATTCAAATATACAAACTTCAACAATCACTAGCATACACTCACTTAAGCAAGCAGTACACCGAAACTTATGTATACTAGCAGATTTTAGTCAAATCTTACAAAACCAAAATTATAAACTAAAACCCGAAATTTTCTTGCACAAATTTTGTACCCTAAGCTCACTAAGGTTGTGCAGAGCTAAGTTAGACCTTCAATGACAACATCTACCCAAGATCCCAACTGTCCCAAACACCTGTTAATAGGCAGAAAGTTAACCTTAAAGCAAGATTAGCAACAAAATTGAAGAGCAAACGAGCAAGAACAATAAAATTAGACAGGTAAAAAAAAACAAATGAGAACAATAAGCAATTTACATAAGCTCATATCATTCAAGTAGACTTAGGGCTTTAAATGGGAAAGAAACTTACAAGTGGTCCAGAGTTTGCACACTCCTAACACGCAACCTCACAAGCCCTTTCAACCTATTTTCAAACCAAAACCACACCGATAAGCGTTATGAGCTTATTATCCAGCTTATCTCCCCCTCAAACCAGAGAACAATTCTGAAATATCTTCAAACCAACTAGTAGTCACAACCAAAGCACCTCCAAGAACAAGCTAGTGTCGATTAGCTTCTTCAAAGTAGATTATGAACTATCTCTAACCCAAGAAAACTTGAACCAAACTTGAAGAAAGGACCCAACTCCTTCTTGTAACCTTGAAACCAGAAATATAAGAACCTCCTAAGTGCCCAATAAACTGAGCTTATTGTCAATAAGCCAGCTTATTAGCTTATGCTACAGTGACGAAAACCAAATCTTGGTTTTTTGAGAATGGACTAGGAAAATTAAAGTTGTGCAAAGAAATGTAACTTGGACAGAAAATGTAAAGGCAAGTATTTAAATTGCAAGTGAAAATAAATTGGAACTCAATTTTATAACTCAAATTCGTGATATTATAAAGTTGGCTAAAAATTGGAACCAGCTCTATACTACTACAATATCATCTATTTATACTACTCAGGAGATGAATAAGAGCTAAACCCTAATGTATACAAATTCCTAAAATACCCCAGCATCTCTTGAAGAATATGCTTGCTTCTTGAATCTTCTAAGCTGCACCCATGTGATTGCCAGTTGTTTCAATGCATCTTGAGCCTTTGGATAGTTGTGGAGGACACGCAAAGCTGTCTTAGACGTTAGATGAGTCAAAGTGGCAGGGTTTTAAGGTGAACCCGTGATATGTGATAGCCGGTGAGGGGAAAGGAGGGGTAGGGCGTCACTTTCTGGCATGTGGGATGGTTGGGTGAAGCTTAATAAACAAATCCCTAAAGTCAATTTGACTTTGCCCTTTGAAAATGAATCAATTGATTTTGCTTGGGATTAGGGTTTATGGGGTTGCTTTGATCTGAGTTTAGGGTAATAACCATGTTTCCCTCTCTGATTAATAATATCAAACTCGTTCTAAAACATGGGTTAATAAACCGGGTTGAGATAAAGGGCTGGATATATGGGTTGGATCGGTTGGGTGGGTACTGCTGAGATGGAGGGAGCTGATTGGTGGAGGTGTTTTGTTGTCTTGGCAAGAAAACCCCCTTATCTTCTAAATTGTATTCACATTAAGTTGGCAGCAAACACATTCCCATTCCTTTGTAATATCTATGGCAATGTTGTCAATTTTGGCACAAAGTGTTTCAAAACTTTCAACAAGGGCTTATGATGTACTTTTGTCCAAACTTTAAGGGTACCTTTTGCCATGTCTTCACTCTTCAAGGATCAAAGTTGTGTAAACTGATTGTTGAAGGGCAAAATGTGACAAATTTTCAAACTTGGAGGACTAAACTTGACAATCTTTAATTCTTCAAGGGTATTTTTGGAAAATTATCATTCGGGTCCGGTTCATTGTGCGGCTTCGTTTCCCGTGTTCGTTTTTGCTTGATTCTTGTGATCTTTTTGTCATTTCCTCAATATACGTACCTAAAATACACAAGCAACAAACACGAGCATATAATTGGCAGTTTTAATGATATTTAATGCATTTTAAGCCCGATTTGGACGATGAGACTATGTATAAAAGCAGTCTCATCAATGTTCATGCTAGAAAGATCACATTACGTTTCAACGACGAGGAACTTGTTATAAACGCAACTCAAAATTCTACAATTTCTCATGTTTATTCCGTCGCGACCATAAACCTCGTTGATATGATCGATGTCGTTTGCGAGGAATTTTCACAAGAAGTTTTAGGTTTTGGTGATGATGAAAATAGTGGCAATCCCACTATGCTTGATCCCATTCTTGATAATTCGACACCATCCTTCACTCCATTTGAAGGCGGTGGTGAAGAATTTGATGTTCCACGTACTTGTGACGAAGACCTTGACAACGATGAGGACTTCTCGATTATCAAGGATTTTCTTAACGATTTCCCATTTCCTCTACTCGAGGAGGTTATGAGTATCGAGCCTAAATCTTCAATTGAGGAACCACCAATCCTCGAATTGAAAGATTTACCTCCTCATCTTGAGTACGTATTCTTGGAGGAGGACGATAAGTTGCCGGTTATTATTGTGAAAGATCTTTCGAATGATAAAAAAACCGCACTTATCGATGTTCTAAAGGACCGCAAAGGGGCAATTGCGTGGAAGTTATCTGAAATTAAGGGGATCGATCCCAAATTTTGTACCCACAAAATCTTAATGGAGGAGGACTACAAACCCGCAATCCAATGCCAAAGGAGGGTGAACCCTAAAATTCACAACGTCATAAAAAAGGAGGTCCTTAAACTCCTTGACGCGGGAATGATTTACCCTATTTCCGATAGCCCTTGGGTGAGTCCTATTCATTGTGTCCCTAAGAAGGGAGGAATGACCGTTGTGCCAAACGATGCCAACGAGTAAATTCAAACTCGACTCGTGACCGGTTGGAGGGTGTGTATCGACTATCATAAGTTGAATGACGCCACTCGTAAAGACCATTTTCCCTTGCCCTTCATGGACGTTGGAGCGTCTTGCGGGAAACGATTTCTGTTGCTTTTTAGATGGTTTTTCTGGTTACTTCCAAATCCCCATCGATCCTCGTGATCAAGAAAAAACTACGTTTACGTGTCTATATGGAACGTTTGCCTATCGTCGAATGCCATTCGGACTTTGCAATGCGCCGGGAACCTTTCAAAGGTGCATGATGGCTATTTTTCATGACATGATCGAGAAGACGATGGAAGTCTTTATGGATCATTTTTCCGTGTTTGGTTGTTCGTTCACTTCGTGTTTGTCAAATCTTGAGAGAATGTTGAAACGTTGTGAGGAAACCAACCTTGTGCTTAATTGGGAAAAATGTCATTTCATGGTTAAGGAAGGAATAGTCTTAGGGCACAAGGTTTTGAAAGAGGAGATTGAGGTAGATAAAGCTAAGGTAGACGTCATCGCCAAATTACCTCATCCCAAAACCGTTAAGGGAGTTAGTAGTTTCCTAGGCCACGCAGGCTTTTATCGTCGATTCATCAAGGATTTTTCAAAGATTTCTCGACCTATTACTCATCTCCTAGAAAAAGATGCACCTTTTGTCTTTAACGAAGATTGTGTACGAGCCTTTGAAATCCTTAAGAGAAAACTTACCGAAGCTCCCATTCTTGTTGCTCCCAATTGGAACCTCCCCTTTGAGCTCATGTGTGACGCTAGTGATTACGCTATTGGGGCCGTATTGGGGCAACGTCATGATAAGCATTTCTTACCTATTCAGTATGCAAGCAAGAAGATGACCGAGGCTCAACTTAAATACACTACAACAGAAAAGGAATTCCTTGCTGTGGTGTATGCATTTGAGAAATTCCGACCTTATCTCGTCTTGACTCGATGCATAGTGTATACGGATCACTCTGCAATCAAGTATCTGATGGCTAAACAAGATGCAAAGCCGAGATTACTTCGTTGGATTCTCCTCCTACAAGAATTTGATGTCGAAATCCTTGACAAAAAAGGAGCCGAAAATCTAGCAGCCGATCATCTTTCTCGTTTGGAAGATCCTCACCAAAGTGTTTACGAGCCAAAGGAAATTACCGAAACATTTCCTTTCGAGACATTTGGTGTAGTGAATTCTAAGCTTGATTCATCTACCCCATGGTTTGCGGACATCGCAAATTACCATGCGGGGAACTTCATCATTAAGGGTATGACGACTCAACAAAAATGAAAATTCTTTCGTGACGTCAAGTTCTACTTTTGGAACGACCCTTACCTCTTTCGGACTTGTACGGATCAAATTATTCGACGTTGTGTATTTGGCACCGAAGCTTCTAATATCCTTAGAGCTTGTCATAAGGGACCCACGGGTGGTCACCACGGTGCTAATCTCACGGCGAATAAGGTCTTTGATGCCGGGTTCTTTTGGCCTAATATTTACCGAGATGCACACGCACTTGTGAAGTCATGTGACTCATGCCAACGACAAGGAAAAGCCTCACAAAATGATGAGATGCCACAAAACATCATCCAAGTGTGTGAGATCTTTGACATTTAGGGAATTGATTTTATGGGGCCGTTCCCATCATCTCGTGGTAATAAGTACATCCTTGTCGCTGTTGGCTACCTATCCAAGTGGGTGGAAGCTAAGGCTTTGCCCACCAATGATGCTCGTGTGGTAGTCAAGTTTTGGAAGAGCTTGTTTTCTCGGTTTAGAACCCCTCGTGCGATTATAAGCGATCGTGGAACTCATTTTTGTAATGACCAATTCGAAAGGGTCCTAAGGAAATATGGGGTTACACATCGGCTTTCTACGGCTTATCACCCACAAACGAGTGGGCAAGTCGAGGTTTCAAACCGAGCATTGAATAGGATCTTGGAAAGATCGATTGGAGAGAACCGACAATCTTGGTCGGATAAGTTAGACGATGCTTTATGGGCCTTTCGGACCGCTCATAAGACGCCCATAGGGTGTACTCCTTATAAGCTCGTGTACGGGAAGAATTGTCACTTGCCAATTGAACTCGAACACAAAGCTTATTGGGCCCTTAACCATTGTAATGATGATATTGAGACCGCGGGAAAACACCAGAAAATGCAATTAAATGAATTGGATGAATTGAGGGATATTGCTTATGAAAATTCATTGATTTATAAAGAAAAGACTAAAAATTTTCATGACTCAAAGATTAAAAACCGGGTTTTTAACATTGGAGATCAAGTGTTGCTTTTTAACTCACGTTTGAAAATCTTTTCCGGCAAGTTGAAATCCCGTTGGTCGGGTCCATTCACCGTTACCTAAGTTTTTCCTTATGGGACCATCGATCTAGCTCAAAATGATGGACCCAATTTCATGGTGAATGGACATAGGTTGAAGCACTACTTTGGTGGGGAAGTTCCCTCTTTGAACTACCTCGACCAAGTCACCTTCCCCAATGATAATTAGTATTGAGGGGATCGAGTCGAGCTCATGACTCGGTAATAAAAAACGAGGTGCCTCGTGGGGGAGTCCCATGCTTATTCGTGTACATATTATCGCTTTCTAATGTATTAACGTGAGGGGATTTGTGCCCTTCCAACCTTTGTTTCGTGGTTGTTTGTGATATGTGGTTTATAGATGATCATGATCTTCACGATTGGATCCGCTCGTGTTCGTTTTATGGGAGCACTCAGTCGTTTGATTTGAAGAATTTCTCAATATCCATGATATATCCTTTTATGTTTTAACCTTAGGTTTTTAGCACACTTCATAAACGGTTTTAAATTTAACGGTTACACCCTTTCCATGATAGATTATGCATTCGACTACGTCTCTAGTATGGGGGTTTCCAACCCTTACACTCGAAACATTGAGGACAATGTTTAACTTTAGTATGGGGGTGAATAGATACTTGCCTTGCCAAACCTTCACGCTTTCTAAAGTTTATCTGTTTGTTTATCGTTTTGTTGCAAAATAAGGCTAAAAATGGCCAAATTTTAAATTTTTTCTTATATTTTATAAGTGTTTGAAGACACGAATGTAGATTTTCCGATGGCGAGAATAAGAGTAATTTTTGACTCGACCATGCGTGTTGAGCACTTAGCTTCGATTCGTTAACTTCACATTAGGCTAAGTCTCTTAAATGAGGACGAGAAATGATAGAGTTAATTATTAGTTACTATGCTAAACTTAGAGTACTCGCATTCTTTCAAAAACTCATGTGTTCTCGTTGTTGGCTTATTCTCCCTTCGCTTGTATATATTTTGCTTAATAAGTATTGGCTTAGCGGTTTAGTATTGATTTTTGGTTTCTAGTCTTTTCTAGTAGCTTCCATGTAATTAAATTGGGAAAACATTAAGGTATCGCAAGCGTCATGGTTTTGAAGTATTGGAAACCCGAATAATCGAAAGCTTCACCTAATAATAAGATATCAAGTGCTCACCTAAATCAAGCAAATAGTTTGAAGCTCACAAGGCCGAAAAATCTATGCGAAATTGAAAGAGAATTATGCCTTAATCTTTGAAGCTTTAAAGATCCAAAATTCGCTTTTAGCGTGAGGATATACGTCTTTGGCCATAATAAACACCTCATGGCGAGGTTAAATAAAAGGCAAGGCAAGACCGAAGTCATAATAAAACCTTCATGGCGAAGTTGAATAAAAGATGGAGGTAAACCAATGATAATAAGGCCCATCCGTTAGGGGGCGTATAAAAGTCTTGGTAATAAGTCTCATGTTCAAAACCGTTATAAAACCATGTTTATCGATCCTTCTTGTTGACTTAATGTTTTGACATCGTTGTCTATTAGGGGGGTTATTAATTCGATGGTCTTGGTTACAACGTCATGACTCTATTTTTAGACCTAAATCTCTATCATCGCATAAGTAAAAAATGTATCCTCGTGAAACATTCAAGACAAAAATAAAATATAAGAGATACCACTTAGGAAAATGGGAGTCTAAGTACGTGATTAGGGCATATGAGTAGTGTTAGCATTACTAACTTATAATGACAATGATCTCATTGCACGCTTAGCATGGAATTGGGGTGAAAATCGAGGACGACGAAATTATTTCTAACGAAGCAATCACGTATTCTTATTCTATGAACCTAAACGTTCCATTTTGCGTAAAAATCATACATTATGTCTAAAATGCAAGTAGTAGTAATATTAGTAGTGTAGCTAGTTTATCATTCAATAAAAGTGCATAAAAATGAATTTTGGAGGTGCTACGATACTTTATTCTAGCATTGCGTGAGGGCACAACAATGGTTTAGTATGGGGGAGTGATGAGACTGCTTTTATACATAGTCTCATCGTCCAAAATGGGCTTAGAATTGTTGGTCTCTAGTAATTCGATATTACTTATTATCTTAAGTAATAACTATTACTTTGACTCAAGTGTGTTGTTTTAACATTAAATAAGAACTATGAAAGATTGAAACAACAATACCAATATACTTTTCAACGTATAGACTTTTATTAGAATCAAATAAAGAATCTATAACCCACTTTGTTTGCGGAATAACAAAGTGGTTGAATGACAATGGGGTTTGATCTCCTCTACTTAAACGTTTAACCAGAGTTAAACTCTAAGCTCCAATCTAAACGTTCATATGCATCTTTGGCTATATGGTTTAGTTGGTATTGAGAGAGAAAGGTTTCTAGAGTTTAAGCTCTTGTATTGGTTACCTTTATCTCACAATGTACACTCTTTTATATAGGCAG
Organism: Glebionis coronaria; assembly: GCA_025667525.1. Lineage (NCBI taxonomy): Eukaryota > Viridiplantae > Streptophyta > Magnoliopsida > Asterales > Asteraceae > Glebionis > Glebionis coronaria. The sequence goes on from CM046881.1 coordinate 232,079,081, forward strand.
TGTAAATTAGGGTTTGCATTTTGCATGTACCAATGCATGAGATTATCCAGTGGGTGGTTGATGCCCATGCTGGATAAATAGTACAAAGTACTTAATAAACTATTCTAGAAAAGATAAAGGTTGTAATTATCTCTAAGTATACAAGCAATCTAATTTGACTTAAAGTTATCTTTTCCCGCCTAATGCAAACCATCAGAATACTGAAGAGTCTTCAGTATCCTAGAGGAGATCGACATCATTCAGTTTGGTATTGTCAAGCCAAACTAAAATGAAAACCCTTCTTCTATCCTTGTTCTTCAGCAACTAGACCGCCTAGTATTAGAAGAGAAGACTCATTTATCTTCTAAGTTCACTGGAAGGGGAGTGCTGAACTTTCTTCAGCTATAAGTTCTTCAGTAGGAACTTTGTTCCTCTGGTCATCCTTCAGTAGACTGGCCTTACTGCTGAGCATGAAACACTTAGTTGGATTTTATATTCAAATCTTAGAGTTGCTTCAGGGTCAGTAAATACTGACCCAACAATCTCCCCCTATTTGGATATACAAATAGCCTAAGTCTAATGTTAGTAGTAGGTGAGCATAACAACTTCTTTTTACTTGCACTGATCAATTAATAACTTATAAACATTAGATAATAATTTATTCAATAACATTACAAATTACAACAAAATATTACAAATTATTATTCAGTTTTCCTTTGGCCTAAGTTTTTCAATGACAGGGGTCTGTACTGATGGATCAGAGTTTCTGATGTCCAGTATCGATAGTAAGCACATGCTGAAGGTTTTTGTAGCTTCAGTGAGTCTTGGACCACCATGGTGAGCAAAGAAGATTTTCTGAATGTTTTCAAGAGATTCATTATTTCGATCATCCAGATCACTAATGCCCACAAAATCCTGTCGTTCACGATGGTTGAACATTATCATTCCCAATTCTGGTTCTTCAAACACATGTCTAGGGATATGATTTCCAAACTGAACAAGATCTTTGTATTTCTTGGTGATGACAAAGATGTCACCAATACCGGGTTGTGTAGGATATGCAAATCTTGCTTATGTTTCTAGAGAGAGAAAGAGATAGAGAGATGGTGGATTTCACACAAAGCTAGAGAGAGAAAGAAATGTTTACTATGTGAAAAATATGAAAACCACACCCCTCTCCATCAAAGGAGAGGGTTTATATACCCAAGCCCTTGTCATGGGCTTGGGCTTACATTTTGGGCCGACCTACACATGTTGTAGGCTAGGCTTGTTCTTGTTTAATAAATAAAGAAAGTTAACTAAACTACGAGCTATTACATGGAGTATCGTTGGAGTGACCGATCCTTCTTAATACGTAAAACGTATTTCCAACAATCTCCCCCTAAGGGAGGTCACTCCAAACAAGGGCGTTACCCGAGTTACAATAATAAAATAAACCTAGCATACTATGCTTGTCTTGAGCTCGTAGTCTTCGTCTTTCTTTTTCTTTTTCTTTTCTGGTGAACATGCTGATGTGATCTTTGATGTCAATCTTTAGCATTGATCTCTTGCCTTGATCTCGTGCATCCTTCACTTGTGATCTTCGCCTCTTCGTGACCTCACGTCTCACATACTTATACCTTCGTAATTCTTGAAAGCTTCAGAGTTTGAAACAGCGGAAGACTTATCTTTTAGGCTTTCTTGAATTAGATGAGATATTAAGTGCATAAAGTATAAGCATGCGGGGACGACTTCTTCTTGGATCCCGCAACGCCACCGTCTTCAAATGCCGCAACATAAGTAGACACGAACGAAATGGCTTTGAACATTTCATTCTAATTCGGTAGCATTTTACCTCCGGTCAGTGAAGACCGTTGGACGATATTAGATATCGTACCCGTGACCGATAGTTTCAATTAAGTAACTTCCTGACAGGATTTCGCGGGTAAACCCGTTCTCTTTACTCGACCGTCCAAAGCTGACTGCGAACGTAAAGAGTGAATCATTTGGATAAAATTATCCTCATGATTTGAAGCCGTCAATTCATGTTCCTGGAACAAGTGAAATTCAATTAAGAACCGCACCATCGTTGCTTTCCAGTTGTCACGAGCTTGATTCGTATAGAATCTTACAAGTTACCTACCAAGTGCTGTTTGACGTTAACACTAGAAGGATTTCCACTCATCACTGTGAACACTAAGGTATCACTCTGAGTGTTCTGGCAAGATCACTAAGATATTGCGTAGAGGCCTGGAACGTGTTTAAATTCAGTTAAGAATTAAACAGCTGTTGCTTTCCAGTTATCACAAGTTTGATTCATAAAGAATCGCACAAGTCACCTACCATGAGCTTTTTGATGTTCGCTCAAGAAGGATTTCCATCTTCATTGTAAATACTTTCGTATTACTCGGATGTTCAGGCAAGATCATGAAGACTTTGCGTAGGACTCTTAAAATCTTTCTTACTTTTCACAGTGTGTGAAGAAGCAAGGAAATATGAAAGTGTGTCCTAATGAGATATTTGATGATCTCAAATGGCTCTAGACTCGATCGTGCATTTTGGATTTTAGTGATCGGAGGCTGGAGAGGAGTGCCACCATTTCAATACCAATTTATTCGGAGTGAATAAATCGATAGATAACGTGTTGTCTCCGTGTGATTAAAACAAATACTTTTTGAGAGATATCTGAGTTAGCTGGGATGGGTTGTGCATTGCATCACTGGGTCCATGATGTCTTATCTTCAATATCAAGCATCATTAAAAATGATCTCAATAGCATATGTATTGACCTGGTTTCTGCCTAAAGTTGTAAGGAGGGCTTCTTTCTTTACACCCTTTATCTTTACAATTCTTTTTCATTCTTCAACCCCTTCAATGCTTACCAATACGTCATAACTAGCACCTTGTTGTGATTGTTCCAGTGCTAACTTAAGTACTTGGTCGGCATTCAGCTACGTTCACATTCTTTCTCCACCTTTCCTAAGGACTACTATTTCTAGCTATGGAATGTCCTTGGGAAGATTCCTCCGGTTCTGGAAGAATCATAGGACTTAACCTATCCTACCATCCTTATGTCACCACAATCTTCATCGTCGTGAAATAAATGGGTTTTGGGTAAGTATATGTCACCATGAAAATCCATTTTGATATAGAAAATCCATTTTGCTCCCCCTTAACATATGCCATGATATTCGAAAACATTTCGCATATGTAGAGATGAGCCAGCACATTAAGTCAAACCATTTGTGATAATATCCCATATTAAATCACATTTTCTCCCCCATATTAAAAATATTAACCCAATCGATGTTTTTAATATCAATTGATTTAATGAAGTTTTAACAAAGGTTTTGGGAAGAAAAATGCAAGTCCGTTTTATCTTCATGATACCAAATGTATGAGATATGATATCGATTTGTAGCATGATCACATATTCACCATATTAAAAAAGATTTGACAAGGTTGGACCTGATAGATGAGAACATCATATGATAAGATCAAATGGTTCTTGTCAGCATATGTTGGTCTCCTCGTCACGTCTGAAGTCATCTCTTGACACCACGTGTACGATTGGTATTGTTGTCTTGACACCAGTTAGTGAGCTTGGCACGTTCGGCATCAAAGATTCTGAATGCTTGACAATTGCTCCCCCTCAATTGTTGAACCGTGTTCTATTGAAAGAGCTGTAGTCGTCGGTTGAGTAGTCGCATCGTCGAGTATATAGAAACCAATTGTAGATTGCTATGGTTGTAGAGATGATAGCTTCATAAAAACAAGACTTCTCTTGTTTTAACAAATAAATGCACTGAGGCGTACATAGATTTGTGTTAGACCAAGTTATAAAGTAAACTTGATCCCTTACAAGGTTTTAAAGTAAACCTTGCCCGAGAAAATTAATTCCCGTTGTGAGCCAAAGCTTTCATAAGAAATACTTGCCTTTAATGTGAAAACCGGGTTGCAGTCTGAAATAACTACAAGCCATAAGGGCATGTTCTATGAAATATTTACAACTTTTGTACGAACTCTATTTATGGCGCCGTGTCGATATTAATCAACATTTCTAAGGCCGTAAATATTATCGTACCAAAAGACATGCCTTAGAAAAATAAAGAAAAAATATTTTTGGATTTTTCTAGATTTTTTCAATTTTTATGGTTTTTATATGGTTTTAAATTTTTGTATTTTGCTTTTGTGGATAAAAATATAAACAATATATACAAATGATCACCAAGGATACGGAGAATAGTTTTACCAAGACTATTCTTTCGCTTCATCTACTAGTTCCTTTAGAGTCTCAGGCGAGAAGGTTCTCATTCCTAGCTTGTCGGCCAAAAATTCAATTCGAGCGCGATCTAAAGCCTTCGTGAAAATATCCGCCAATTGATACTCAGATCGGACAAAGTAAAGCTCTATTACTCCATTTTCCACTTGCTCCTTGATGAAGTGGTAGCGAATGTCAATATGCTTCGACCGGGAGAATTGAACGTTGTTGCAGCATAAGGCAATTGCACTCTTGTTGTCGCAGTACATCAGAATCTTGTTGAAACCTATACCATAGTCGGTTAATTGCGATCTCATCCAAAGAATTTGAGCACAACAACCAGACATAGCTATGTATTCTGCTTCCGTACTTGAAATTGCAGCGCTTTTCTGTCTTTTCGATGCCCAACTGATTAGTCGATCTCCTAGTAGTTGCAAAGTTCCACTCGTGCTACGCCTTGTATCTTGACAACCGCGTGATCCGCATCTGCATATGCCATTAGTGCAATAGAAGAGTCCTTCGAATACCAAAGTCCCCGATTAATGGTTCCTTTAAGATATCGAAAGATCCTTTTAACAGTAGCTAAGTGTAACTCAGTAGGCCTAGTTTGATACCTGGCACACATACATATAGCAAACTGAAGATCAGGTCGACTGGCTGTGATATACAGAAGAGTACCGATCATTCTACGATAAAGTGTCGGATTAACGGCAACTCCATGAGGATCTGCATCAAGCTTAGTTCGTTCCACCATTGGAGTATCCACGGGGTCGCAAGATTCCATCTTATACTTCTTAAGCGATTCAAGGGCATACTTGGATTGATTGATAAAGATGCCTCTAGGACTCTGAGATATCTGAAGACCTAAGAAGAATGATACCTTGCCCATCATTGACATCTTAAACTTGGAAGACATGAGTTTCCCAAATTCGTCCGATAAAGTTTGGGTCGAGGCTGCAAATATAATATCATCAACATATATTTGTACCATAATCATATCTTTACCTCGTTTCTGAATGAACAGCGTGGGATCCACCTTGCCTTTTGCGAAGCCTTGTGTAATGAGGAATTGTGACAATAGATCGTACCATGCGCGAGGAGCTTGCTTCAACCCATAGAGAGCCTTCTTAAGCTTGTACACATGATTAGGATAATTAGGATTCACAAAACCATACGGTTGTTGAACATAGGCCTCTTCCTTGAGTTCACCATTAAGAAATGCCGTCTTCACATCCATCTGATAGACGACCATATTCATATGGGCTGCATAAGCGAGGAATAGTCTAATAGCTTCCAAACGGGCAACAGGTGCAAAGGATTCCATAAAGTCGATGCCCAATAATTGCTTGTATCCACGAGCTACTAGACGAGCTTTGTTCTTCAATATTCCGCCTAACTCATCGAGTTTCACCTTGTAAACCCATTTCAAAGTGAGTAACTGCACTTGATCCGGGCATGGGACAAGTTCCCAAACATCAAGACGTATGAATTCGTTAAGTTCTTCTTGCATAGCTTCTATCCAACAGGATTGAGTAAAAGCTTGTTGCCATGTCTTAGGTTCAACTTCAGTGAGAAAAGCATCAAAGTGACAAAACAGTGCACTTTCTTGTAACTGACTTCGTGTGGATACTGGACGATTAGGGTCACCAATAATAGAATCTATAGGATGATCCTTTGTCCACTTGCTGTCATGTTCACGAATCCGTGGATTGGAGTAAACTGTAGAAGGAGCTTCCTCTGAGGTGGACGACCCGGCTTGATTAGGGTCGGGAATAGATACACCAAAGAATGGAAGTTCACGCATTTGAGCGAATTCCAAATCGTGATCATCATCATCCTCTTCATCATCAATAGGCATGACGTGGGTAGTTGAAACATGTGTTGGTTGAGAATTACTTGTTGAAGGTATATCTTGACCAATTGTTGGTGCAGATGTATCTGATGGTGCAACGGTTGCTGGAGCGACAACTTCGGTTACCGGAGCTATTACTTCAGGTTCTGGAGCAACAATACTTGGAGGAGTAAAGAATTCATCAAAGAACGGTTGAAACAACGTATCCCATTCCTTCCTAGTAGGTGGTGTAAATGATGATGAAGTAGGGTTGTTTGGGACAAGACCAGAACTAATATTACTGGGTCCCATTTCATGAAGTGCGGGTTCAGAGCTGCTTTGCTCAGAAGCCATTGATGTCAGCTCATCAAAATCAACATTCATAGTTTCGAGGATCTTGCGAGAGTTACGGTTGTAGATTCGGTATGCCTTCTTTGCGGGTGCATAACCAATGAAAATACCAATATCAGCCTTTGGTTGAAGTTTTCCCAAATTGTCACCATCATTATTTGGATAGCAAAGAGAACCAAATACATGAAGATATGATAAATCTGGTACTTTTCCATGGAGAAGCTCATAAGGTGTTTTACCATGGCGTTTACGAATTAGTGACCGGTTTTGGGTGTACACTGCTGTAGATACTGCTTCTGCCCATAAAAACAATGGAGCCTTTGCGTAAATTAACATCGTTCGAGCAGCTTCCATAAGTGTGCGATTTCGCCTTTCAACGACACCGTTTTGTTGTGGAGTGCGTGCAACGGATGTTTCATGAGAAATGCCAACTTCTTCATAATAATCACGCAAAATTTGATTCACAAATTCGGTTCCATTATCTGTACGAATGCGTCGGACAGTAGTGTTGAGACGCACTTGAATCATCTTGAGAAATCCGATGATGAATTTAGGTGCCTCATTCTTTGCTTTAAGAAATTTCACCCATGTAAACCGAGAGTAATCATCGACAATGACGAGGATGTACTTTTTGCCACTAAGAATTTCAACACGCATTGGCCCACAAAGATCCATATGCAAAAGATAAAGTTTCTCTTGGTTGGTGTCTTCCGTCTTGGGTTTGTAAGATTTCTTAGTGCTTTTCCCCATTGTACACGCGGAACACAAATGATCCTTGTGAAATGAAAGTTTAGGAAGACCACGAACAAGTTCGTTTTTCGCCAAGTGATTAATAGCGTCAAAGTTAAGATGAGATAACCGTCGATGCCATAACCAAGACTTAGTCTTCGATGCTTTGGAGAGAAGACATACGGGAGAAGCGGCCATCATGTCTTGTAGAGACAAAGTATACAAATTATTCCCTCGAGTACCTTTCAATAAATCAACCCCTTCTAAATTACGAATGAAGCAGGTATGCTCTCGAAAAGCAACTTCTAGGTTTGCATCACAAAATTGTCCCACAGAAAATAAGTTGTGACCAAGACCTTCCACGTAATACACTCTTGAAATTATAACATTCCCAATATGATATTCACCATAACCCATTATCTTTGCAATATGATCATTACCAAATCGAACCGTACCAAGAAACTTGCTGACGAAATTTCTGAGCTGAGAGCGATCTCCGGTCATATGCTTGGAGCAACCAGAGTCCAAATACCAGAGAACAATTTGGACCACCTGTTTTCAATAACAACAATAGACAATGCATTGGAAACTATTGGTTCTGGAGTGTTAGCAGATACAGATATAGAATTATCAGAATTGCTAACATTTTTGTGACCCTTAGATTTCCTGCGTTTTCTAATCTGAGTTTTAGCACTAACAGGTTTTACTGTTCCAACTTTCTTAGGTTTTGGATTATTCGCGGGCACTACAGTGGGAGTAGACCTATTTAAAGGGCACTTTGTTCCTACAGTAGTGTTGGTGTTCCTAGTTAAAGGACACGCTTGTGTTTTGGTAGCCTTGGTACTCCGAGTTAAAGGGCACGCTTTCTTCGCTGTAGTGGGAGTGATCCTAGTTAAAGGGCACGTATTTCCTACAATAGTGAAAGTTCTACCAGTGGGGCGCCACATCCAACCAACTTGGGTTAACACTTTCCCTGTCGGTTTCCATTCTAATCCATTTTTCCGGGCATACATCTCATTCACATGGTCAATAAGGCAAGAATCATGACGACTAGAAAACATACATTCATTGCAATTCCAACATTTCAAATTAGAATTCACAGTAGGCTTAGAACGCTGCACAACCGTAGAGCCTTTAGGTTTAGCTACATGATTCTTTTTATTCAAAACAGAAATAACATTCCTAGGATGGGCTTCTACTTTCTTCTTCACTTGACTACTAGATGGGGGCAAGATCCTATCATTCTTCTTGTTTCTCTTAAGCTTAGATCTTTGAGCCTTAGTAGTGGTGCTTACTCCTGTAGAAGGCAACACGGGAATATTAGAAGCTGGTTTTGATTCCGCCTTATCTTTAGTGACCAAAGTTTGAGATGGTTTAGTACTAGGGCTCTTGTTAAGTGGTGTGACGGCAATAAGGTTCCTTTTGATTGCACTAGAGGACGATGCTGAGACCGTGGCTGTGTTATCCACAACATTCTTACCTTTTACAGTACGAAGTGTTTCCTTTAACTCAGCCAAGACCAGATTCTTATCACAAATTTGTTCCCTCAAATCAGATATTTCCACCGACTTTTGATTTAATTGTTCAATCAATGATTGATTCTGTGCAGTGGTATCAACACATGCGGGCTTTACTGAATCGAAGAGTCGTGTATTTTTCTGTTTTAAGTTATCAACTTTGGACAAAATCTTGGAAACTCGATTATCTAGATCAAGTTTAAAATTCTCAGCGGCCTCAAGTACGTTCACACAGTTAAGCTCCTTAGATTTCTCTATGTCTATCGGCAAAGAGTTAGCAACTTTGTCACTTGGCTGACGCTGTTTTGATTGTAAATTCAATCGAAAATTCTTTTCAAAATTTGCATCATCGATATTAACACCTTCGAATGACGTTTCAAAGATTTCTTGAATAAATTGTTGCTTGCATTCAAGCGAAATACAATGTGTTTGAATCTCATCAAAACGTTTTGAAAGCGAAGAATATGAATCTTGAAGCTTTAAAAATTCAGCGTCAGATTCGTGACAAGTACTATCTACCACATTATCCACAGTTTCAATATTATGCACAGTAGAATCATTATCAACACGTTTATTCACACAGACGGAAACAATATCATGAGACATCACTTGCTTCAGAAGCTGATCATTTTGGCGTGAAACTCGTTCTATTTCAAGTAAACTGTTTTCATAAGCATCATCCATTTCATTGAAAACACGTTTAACTTCTTCTATTTCCAAATACAAATCCTGATCAAGATTACTAAGACAAGCTTTAACATTCTTTACAAACGGAATAGTTTCGTCTCGGAACGCAGCTCTAGTGTGCTCAAAGTTCCATTCACCTTCCGTTATGGCCGAACCCGTCGTACGTTCCAAAATGACCTTGTCAAAATCGGCTAAGTGTTGGTGTACCACATTTAAGTTAACGGACGGCTTACTTACCGGTGGAATTAACTTCGTTAAATCCTTTTTGACAAGTGTAGGAGACGTACTAGGAGGGTTTTCATTTGACAAACTTTGGGGCACAAGAACTGTCAATTCAGCTAATTCCTTTTGTAAACGAATGCGGGTCTTTTTAGAAAATTGATCTTTGTTATGTTGATCATAATCAATTGTATGGAATTTTGAAAGCATTTTAGAATGAGTTTCATCCGCAAGTGACTGTGTCTCGTCAGAACTACGAACAAAAGGTGCTTCTTTGGATTTGCCAATTATGGTCATATCATAAAGACCGGGAATATATTCCTGAGCTTGTTTTGCATAACCGGGATTAGGTGGTAAATCTTGAAGACGCTTAAGTTCGAAGTCTTTAAATGATTTAGTTAAAAGATGAACCTTTTCTGTGGAAGCGTATTGTTTTAAAAGTTGTTGTTCTTTGAATTTAAGAAGTTTGGTGGCATTAATTTCTGATTCAACCTTTTTAGACTCGAGAGTTTCGAAATCCATTTTAAGTTTCTGAAAATCATTGACAACCGACTCCTTTTCTTTTAATTCATTAGAAAGATTAGCTTTTAATGATTCTATTTCTTTCAAGTATTCAATTTTTTCAAAACGAAATTGGTCAAATTCAGAACATGTTATTTTCTCTGCTTGAGGGACCATTTCAAAAGTTTTGACCTTTTCTTTATGCAACGCAAGCTCAGCAGTTAGGGTGGAATTCGTATCTACGGATTGTCTGAGGGCTATATGCATTTGATCAATAATATGTTTAGGCACCATTACCAAATCATGTTGATCATAAGATTCCATACCCGTCGCAGCATTTGGTTGAGGTTCACTCAAATGTGTAGAATTGGGTACCACATCATTTGAGTTACTAGTTCCCGAATGCTGTTCGAGGTTGTCATTTTCATGCCCAACTTGATGTTGGTTATCATCAATATTATTAGATGTGGTTGGTACCTCACTGATGACATCAGAACCGTAGTGAGAGAGATTAGCAACGAGAGCAGCTTGGGCAGAGTGAATGTCATCACAATCCGAATCGTATGCATCAAGATCATCCGCTTGATAAGCTGCATTAGAAGTGGAGACAACTGCAATGCCTTCAGTATCTGCTGCCCCTGGGTCTGCAAGAAATGCTAACTCCTCTGAATCCAAAATCTTCCCCTTAGACTGAGCATCAACCAAATACATCTTCTCACGAAACCATGCATCATCCCTTCTCCTTTTCGGCTGAGTGCATTCCCTAGCCATATGACCTTGTCCTCGGCAATTGTAGCAAGTCACAACCTTCTTAGGACCAATGGGGCTTCCATTTCCATTAGCTTGAGAATTCACAGCTTGATTGTTCCCAGTCCTTGTAGGAGGTCCATATGCATTTTGCCTTCCCTGAATAGGTTGCACCGTCACTTGACCATCTTGAACAGTGGCTTGTTGTCGAGGATTTGAAGAGGTGCGGAGCTGATTGTTTGTTGGTGGAAATCCTCTAGTAGCAACAAGTTTTGACAAGTAAGCAGTGAGATGGTTTAGAACATCAGCTAGCGTATCATTTGGAGTAAAGACCGGTGCTTGGATTGGTGGAAGTTCCTTAGAGTAAAAAGCCTGTGCTGGTTGTGCTTCTATTGGAAAATATCCTTGCTGAGGAGTATAGCCCATTGGAGAAGTGTTGGCTTGTGATGGTGATGTCTGATATTGTGGTTGCTGTGGAAAATATTGTTGATGAACACTTTGTTGATATTCTTGCTGTGGCATCATTGGTGGTTGATAGGATGGTTGCTGATAGATGTGTGGTGGTGGCTGCTGCAAGTATGATGGTTGTTGATAAGTATAAGCCATGTTTTGTTGAGAAGCATACATTGCAAGTGGATCATGAACTTGAGGTGTAGACAACCGAGCCTCGATCACATGGCATTCGTGTTGTTGAAGAAAAGCTTGAAGTTGATCCACATTGGTGTTATGCAAGTCCTTAGCCAATTTAACATCCGTCACGTATTTTTTCCATTCAGAAGGAAGAGTGTTCAAATACTTGGTGTTCAATTGAAAGGTAGGAATTGTCATGCCATAGATATTGAGCTCATTCAACAATAGGGTAAATCTCAGATAGTAATCATTCAGAGTCTCCCCTGGCACATAGGTAAACTTATCAAAAGTATCATAAAGCTTACACTCTCGTTCTTGTTTAGTTAACGAGGTGCCTTGCATTAGAACACGAATTCTATCCCATAACTCTTTGGCAACTTTATGTTTGCTGACGAGTTTGTAGACATCTGGAGGAAGGGCTTGGAGAATGATGTTTGTAGCATACTTATCACATTTATCTTGAATCTTCATATCTCCAATCAACTCACCCGTTGTGCGAGGACGAGTAGTCGTACCTTCCGTCACTGTACCATAATCTAATGGTCCATTGAGCACCGATGCCCAAATGAGATGTCCATTCTCCTTGTTCAACATATAAAGTTCCATTCGGGAAGCCCATTCCTCATACATAGTCTTCACCAACATTGGTGGACGATTATCCGTACCCGAGAGGATGGACTTATCCGTAAGAGATGTGTACTCCATTTTAATAAGTTAAGATTTACAAACTTTGATCGATCAATGAAAGAAAGTAAATGTGTTTTTTGTTGTGAGTAGAAGTCGAAATTTTTTAAGGAATAATTTTGTTATCAGAATAGTGATCAGAATAGTGATCGGAATGATGATCGGAATGAGTTATCGGAAAACCTAATCGGAATACTTAATCTGAATACCAATCTGAATACCAATCGGAATACCAATCTGAATACCAATCGGAATGCTGTGATCGAAATACCAATCTGAATACCAATCGGAATGCTGTGATCGGAATACCAATCTGAATACCAATCGGAATGCTGTGATCGGAATACGAAATCTGAATACTAATCTGAATACCAATCTGAAAACCAATCGGAATACCAATCTGAATACCAATCGGAATGCTGTGATCGGAATACCTAAACCCTATTCCGATTACACTGATCGGAATGTACTATAAACCCCTTTCCGATGACCAGATCGGAATATTTTCCACTTTTCTTGGACAAAACTCAACCAATTCGTGATTTTAAGCCAAAAAATGATCAAAACACCCAAAAATTTTGTGTTTTTAGCCAAAGTAACTATACCAAATCCCTACCACAACTATGTAGAAGATTTGTATCAAGAAAAAACCATCAAAAACACAAAAAAAAATTTAGACGTGTGAAAATGGATCAAAAATGGCGTATGAATCAAGAACACAAACACATGAACAATACAATCATCCCATGGCTCTTGATACCATTTGTAGGATATGCAAATCTTGCTTATGTTTCTAGAGAGAGAAAGAGATAGAGAGATGGTGGATTTCACACAAAGCTAGAGAGAGAAAGAAATGTTTACTATGTGAAAAATATGAAAACCACACCCCTCTCCATCAAAGGAGAGGGTTTATATACCCAAGCCCTTGTCATGGGCTTGGGCTTACATTTTGGGCCGGCCTACACATGTTGTAGGCTAGGCTTGTTCTTGTTTAATAAATAAAGAAAGTTAACTAAACTACGAGCTATTACATGGAGTATCGTTGGAGTGACCGCCTCCTTCTTAATACGTAAAACGTATTTCCAACAGGTTGAACCAGATTGGATCTCTTGTTTAGTTCCAGAATTGGATCTTGATCCTCCAGTGAGATTTGGTTGCTGATGTTCAATGCTGACCAAGCCTTTCATGATTTCTCATAAAGTGTTCAATTCTTGTGTGAACTTCTACCCATCTCCTGGATGTTTTCTTTTCAACGATTCTGCTCATCTCTAGCCATTCAGTGTAGGAGAGCTCTGTTGGGAATAAATTATGGGTCAGTTCACTAGACGCTGATAAGAAGAATTCAAGCGCTGATAGGATGACATTGGACGCTGACAGCCAAGCGTTGACACTTGAAGAAGTCAACGCTGACAGCCTTGAAGATTAACACTGATGGAATATATCTTCATACGAATCTTTTTGTTTATTTGTTTCTTTATTTATGTATGGTAAAGATAAGCTCGACATTGTATTTTCTATTATTATCTTTACCTAGAATAGTTGATTCGTAGCTTATTGTACAAGACTTCTTAATCTATAAAAGAAGATCTTTTAGGTTAAAGTTAATTATCAATTATCATAAGTTTTCACAAGTTAAACCTATTTCATTGTAATCAAGTTCGATCATTCTAATACAAGTGAAAGTTTGTTTAACATCTTTGTGTTTTAGATTAAGTGTTAATTCCGCATAACACTTAGTTACTTTATTCATAAGCAAAGGTTTCTCTACGTGTATTACTTGATCTAATCTCGTATACACAAAGCTTAATCGATCTAAGTTTGGGATCAACAAGTGGTATCAGAGCTTGTTGAGAAACTTTTGATCTTTAAGTAACGCAAGAACCCTAAAACACCAAACCCTAAAAACCCTAAATCTCTCAAAACCCTAAAAACATCATGTCTGGCACAAATCAGCCTCCTGCTTTGCTACAAAACAACTCCACAAACCCTAGTATCAAAATTCCCATGTTTGATGCCAGGAACTTCGAGCTTTGGAAGTCTAATTTTGAGCAATATATAGCTATTCATGACTACACTCTTTGGGAGATTGTTGAATATGGGAACACATTCGACAAAGCGCAAAAGATTGCTAATGCTATTGCCACAAGGATAGCTGTTCCTAATTGTCCTGAAGCTGATAAGAAGGAAAAGCCTGAAGATGGAAGAGCTGTATCTGCTGAAGATATAGCCAAGAAAAGGGTGGACATGAAAATCTTGAACATCATGAAACACGCCCTAGGTCATGAAAATCAGCACAAGTACAAACGCTTTGAGTCTGCAAAAGAGCTTTGGGAAGCTCTTGAAGTAGCACATGGTGGCAATGCTGACACAAAAGAAGAAAAGAAGAAGCAACTCATGCATGAGTATGCTGTCTTTAAGGCTCAACCCAATGAGAATCTCAGCAGTGTGAGAAGTAGACTGCTTGACATCACAAGTCAACTTTCCTTCATGGGAACACATATTGATGACCCTGACTTGAATGCTACTTTTCTCAAAAGCCTTGGTGATGTATGGAAGATTGAGACAAGATCCATTCTTGTCAATAACACCCACAAGACCTCCAGGTTTGATGACATCTTCAACAAACTAAGACTGTTGGAGAATGAATGGCTTTTGGAGAGTGATAATAAATCTTCCAGTAGCAACATGGCCTTCTTCTCACAAAGTGAAGGCCAATTTGATTCCATGAACTCCTATGGACATCCAGTCACTGGATCTCAGTCTGTCAGCGCTGGATCATATCCTGTCAACGCTTTATACTCAAGCGCTGACACTCACAACTTTGGCGCTGATGGAATTAAACCTGCTGGTTTAGATCTAGATACTGTGTGTGCATTCATAGCTTCTTTGCCCAGTGATTCAAGGATTACATATGAAGATCTTGAGCAGATAAGTGATGAGCAATTGGAAGAGATGGACATCAAGTGGACTATGGCTCTTGTAAGTTTAAGAGCAAACAGGTTTAATAAAAGGTTCAAGAAGAAGATGACCTTTAATGCTAAGGATGTTGCTGGATTTGACAAATCCAAAGTTGAGTGCTACAATTGTCATCGGATGGGGCACTTTATGAGGGAATGTAGATCTCCAAGAAGATCTGATGCTGGTAAGCCTTCAAGCCAAATGGTTAAGAGCCAAGATCCCAAGGCCATGGTTGCTGTTCAACAAATTAATGGTGTTGGAGGATGGGACTGGAGCTGGAACTTTTTGGCTAAGGATGAGGAAGAGGACAGAGCCTTGGTTGCTGAAGTTAAAGAAGAGCATGTTGAATATGCTCTCATGGCACACTCCTCCTCTTCATCAGATAATGAGGTATATGATGATGCTTTCTGTTCTAAGGGTTGTCGTTTAAATACTGAAAAACTAAATCAAGAGATAGTAAAATTATTAGATGAGGCAAGTGCTGAAAGATGCAAAGTATCTAATTATCAAATTGCTCTTACCCAAACAGAAAAGACAGTAGCTGAGTATAAGAAAATGGAGTTTGATTTAAAGGATAAAATAAATATCTTAAATCATGAGTTACATCAAAGTAAAGATATTCAAGATATCACAAACAGGGTTAATCTTGATTTGATAGCTCAGTTAGATGAGGCCAACAAAAATAAAGATAATGTGAGTCTTAAAATCCAGAGATTTGATAAAGCCACACAATCCCTAGGAGAGTGTGTTAGTAAACAAAGAGACTCTAAGGACATGAGTGGGATTGGGATGAAAGATTATACTGGTGTTCCACCACCAGCTGGGGATTTCTATGGTGTCCAATCAAAGGACTTATCTTGGACTGGCTTGCCAGAACTCCAAGAGAAGGAATTCATTCCTCCACCTAGAGTGACTTCCCCAGTTGAAGAATACAAACAAAAACTGACTGACCTAGATGAGTGGAAGAAAGCTAACCACACTTTGTTTGTTAAGGGAGGGTTGTTGTGTGAAAGTCCAAATGAGCCCACACCAATCACGAGCCATGATCCTACACCTATTAAAATCACACACCCTACCACTGGCAAAGCTGTTGACCTTGGCCCACAAACTATTAGAAAACCTAGTGTTAAGTATGCAGAGATGTATAGGAATACTAGGTCACCAAAAAGCCAAGTTAGTAACCATGGAACAGGCTTCTTTGCTTCTAGACCTAAGACTATGTCTAGAAAAGCTTGTTACTCATGTGGTAGCTTTTCACATTTGGCATACAAATGTTTCAACGCTTCCAATGTCAACGCTGATAGGAACCATTTCAGCGCTGACAAAAGTCAACATAGGTCAAACACTGTCAGACCCAATACCTTTGTGAACAAAAGTTCACAAGTTGTTAGACCAGCCCCATTCTTTTCTAGAGGGTCTAACACACAAGGCCTAAGACCTTTCCAAAAGTCAAACACTTGGTCCAATAGGCAATGGGTTCCTGTAGCAAACCCTAGGTTCAACGCTGATAAAGGCAATCGGGGCGCTGACAAGAATAATTTCAGCGCTGACAGACACACTGCCAAACCTAGGTATTTGCAACCACAGGGAAATGGGTCTAAAGCTTCTACTAGCTTATCATGGAGACCAAAACAAGACCAAAACCCTAATTCTACTGGTCTTTCTATGACATGCAACAGGTTTCATTATATTTCAAAGGCCATGTCAAGACCAGTTGGGGTTAATTGGGAATTTCATTCAAAAAGGGATGAAAATGGGGTTGTTATAAGAACCAAGTCTGTTCTTGTTGAACAACCAGATGAATCCAAGCCTTCCAAGGTTTGGGTTCCCAAAGAAAACTAATGTGTTTTCTTTATGTGCAGGGCATTCAGAAGAAGATCAATGATTATGGATATTGGGATAGTGGATGCTCAAGGCATATGACAGGAAAGGAAGACTATCTGACAAACTTCACTCCTATTCAAGATGGTGATAAGGTATACTTTGGAGGGGGCTATGGCACCATCACAGGAAAAGGAACCCTTATTACCAATAATCTACGTTTTGATAATGTCTTCCTGGTAAAAGAACTGGATTATAATTTGTTTAGTGTATCACAAGTGTGTGATAACAAAAATAAGGTTCTTTTCACAGATACTGAGTGCTTGGTGTTAAGCAAAGATTACAAGCTCCCTGAGGAGAAATATATAGAATTTAGAACACCAAGGCATAAAGATATATATAATGTGAATCTTAATGGAATTAAGATGAATAATAAAATGATGTCATGTTTTTATGCTAAAGCCTCAGTAGATGAAAGTAATCTTTGGCACAGGAGATTAGGGCACATAAACTTTAAAAATATCAATAGACTTGTGAGGCTTGGTTTAGTTGATGGTTTGCCTGAAAAGGCTTTCCACAATGACCACTCTTGTGTTGCATGTCTTAAGGGCAAGCAGCACAAGGTCTCATTCAAATCTAAACAGGTGCACTCTAGTTCTAAACCACTTCACTGATTGCATATGGACCTCTTTGGTCCAACTAATATAGAAAGTTTGAAAGGTAAATCATATTGTTTTGTCATCACTGATGATTTTTCCAGGTTTACATGGACTTTCTTTTTAGCCAAGAAAAGTGAAACTGCCCAAAGTTTGATTAATTTCATTACCCAGATTGAGAAGAAAAATGGTAATGAGGTCAAAATTCTTAGAAGTGACAATGGGGGTGAGTTTAGAAATCAGCTGTTAGATGATTTTTGTGCCAAGAAAGGGATTACTAGGCAGTTTAGCATAGCTAGAACCCCACAGCAAAATGGGGTTGCTGAAAGGAAGAATAGAACCCTAATTGAAGCAGCCAGAACCATGTTGGCTGATGCCCACTTTCCTATAGCCTTTTGGGCTGAAGCTGTTAACACAGCTTGTTATGTTCAAAATAGGGCATTGGTCAACAAAATACATAATAAGACACCTTATGAGTTACTTTGGGGAAGGAAGCCAAATATTGGCTTTCTCAAGCCTTTTGGTTGTCATGTAGTTGTTTTAGAAACTAGTGATGCCCTAGGTAAATTTGATTCAAAAGGTGATGAAGGCTACTTCATGGGTTATTCAGTGCAGAGCAAGGGATATAGGGTTTACATTAAAAAGGAAAAACGTATACTTGAAAAAGTACATGTTAGGTTTTTAGAGAGTAAACCTAGTGATCCTGAAAGTGGTCCAAATTGGTTGTTTGACTTGGAACCTTTATCTAGAGCTTTAAATTATATGCCTGTTACTGATCCAGACATTGTGAAGGTAACTTCAAGTGTTTTGGAAAAGAGAATTGGTAATGTTTCAGGTATACAGGTTGCTAAGAAGGATGGACCACCAGCAGTTGAATCATCTCCCACACAAGAATATGTTACACTTCCTATATGGACAGATGAGTATTATGCTGCTGCTACTGCTGCTAGAAAAGATAATGGTGGCCTCTAAATACCACCAAATACAAACATGCATGGTTCTTCAGGCGCTGACAAAGGGAAATCAAGCACTGACAAGAGCAATTCAGACGCTGAAGGTTCAGACGTTGATGACACCTTTGCACATCTTTTCTCTTCCCATTTTGAACAAGGTGGACCTTCCAATGTCCATGAAGAGATTCCTGTTGATCAAAGAGAGTCTGATGAAGAAGATATTGGCAACATAGAGCGTGAAGTTGAGGACACCAGACTTTTTGAAGGAGGAGTTCTTACTTACACGAAAAAGGATCACCCTTCATCTCAGATCATTGGTGATGTTATGGCTCCAGTTCAGACAAGAAGATCCCATCAAAATCTTGGTGGATTTATTGCCAATATACACAAGAAGGTTGATACCCCTCTTGTACAAGCATGTTTGTTTGCATGTTTTCTGTCACAAGAAGAACCCAAGAAGATTTTTGATGCTCTCAAAGAACCTAGTTGGGTGGAAGCAATGCAGGATGAGCTTCACCAATTTGCTATACATGATGTTTGGGAGCTGGTTGATTGTCCTAGATATGTGAGACCAATTGGGACAAGATGGGTTCTAAGGAACAAGAAAGATGAAAGGGGTATTGTGGTCAGAAACAAGGCACGTTTGGTAGCTCAGGGATATACACAAGAGGAAGGAATAGATTATGAAGAGGTCTTTGCTCCTGTTGCAAGAATTGAAGCTATAAGAATTTTCCTAGCTTATGCCTCTTGTATGAACTTCACTGTTTATCAAATGGATGTGAAGAGTGCTTTCCTCTATGGGACAATTGTTGAGGAGGTATACGTTATGCAACCTCCTGGTTTTGAAGATCCTGAGAATCCAGACAAGGTTTATAGAGTGAAGAAAGCTATGTATGGACTTCATCAGGCCCCAAGAGCATGGTATGGTACATTGTCCACCTACTTGGTGGAAAATGGTTTTAAAAGGGGCACCATAGATCAGACATTGTTCACAAAGAAGAAAGGTAAGGATGTCTTACTTGTCCAGGTCTATGTTGATGATATCATTTTTGGATCTACCAATCCAAAGATGAGTGAAGACTTTTCCAAGCTTATGACAGATAAATTCAAGATGAGTGCAATGGGTGAGATGAACTTCTTTCTAGGCTTACAAGTTCAGCAGAAAGAAGATGGTATCTTCATCTCCCAAGACAAATATGTAGCTGAAATCTTGAAGAAATATGGTTTTTCTCCACATGAAAAGAGTGCTTCCACTCCTATGGATAGGGAACACCCTTGGGGAAAAATTGGAGCTGGAAAGGATGTGGATGTTAGGCACTATAGATCAATGATTGGTTCATTGATGTATCTTACAGCCTCAAGACCTGACATCATGTTTGCTGTGTGTGCTTGTGCACGCCATCAAGTGACTCCCAAAGAGTGTCACCTTTTTGCTGTGAAAAGAATTTTTAGGTACCTAAGATGTTATCCGGATCTTGGATTATGGTACCCAAAAGATTCTCCATTGGAGCTTATTGCATATTCAGACAGTGACTATGGTGGTGACAAGTTTGATAGGAAATCCACAACTGGTGGATGTCAATTTCTTGGGAGTAGATTGATATCTTGGCAATGCAAGAAACAAACAGTGGTGGCAAACTCTACAACTGAAGCAGAATATGTTGCAGCAGCTGCTTGTTGTGGACAAGTCTTATGGATTTAGAACCAGCTGTTGGATTATGGGTATAATTTCATGCATACCAAGATTTTTGTAGACAATAACAGTACTTTATGCATTATTAAAAATCCTGTACATCATTCTAAAACCAAACACATAGAAATTAGACATCATTTTATAAGAGATTGCTTTGAGAAAGGTTTAATACAACCAGATAGGGTGGCCACAGAAGATAATGTGGCTGATTTATTAACTAAACCTTTTGATACTAGAAGATTTCAATATTTGGTAACAAATATTGGAATGGTTAATCTCACTTAATATGTGTTTTGGAACCTTTTTTTTTGTAAAAGTATGTACAGGATAATGCATTGTTATTGGTCTTTGTGATGATTTAGATTTTTCCACTTTATTTTTCTAACACTGACAAAGGTAAATGTAACGCTGATAAGTGTTATTTTGCCGTTGTTAGAGATATTATTGTCTAACGCTGACAAGAGTTCCTTCAACGCTGAGAAGTGTTGTCGGGGCGCTGTCAGCAACAAATGTTAGTTTTGTGGTTTTCAATCTAAATGTGTAGGTGGTGGTAGCTTTATGCCATTGGATACAGAGTTGCTTATGGATCTTTGAAGAGCTATTTGGACATGTTTTTGTTTATGGATGATGGTTGGAATATTTATATTCCTATCTTGACATAAATTTTTAATGTTCATATATTTTTTGAGAAACTCATGTATCATAGTTTAAGGGGAGGTTTAAGGAACCTTTAGGACTTTTGGGTATTCTTATAATACTCTCATCACAATTCTAGATTGTGTCCACAGGTGAGTATGGGTTAGTTTTACTAAACCATGAGGCACTGTAGCATGCAAAGTTGACAATCTATGCATGCTGCCAAGACATTTTTGGCCTAGAATTGGTTATGGTCTGATGGGAGACGTGGGAATAGTTTTGTTATGGGTTTACCTGGGAGTTACAAAGAATTTTATGAAATAACTTTGTTGGTAAGTATTTTGGTTAGCAAGGGACACTAGAGGACATTTGTGTCTATCTTGCTTAAGCAAGTGTGCATAAATGGACAGTGCTTGCCGCCCAGTAATTATTATCAACTTGTAAGATATTTCCCTTAGGATAAATTACTTTGTTAAGGTCTTTTTCTTTTTAAATTTTTTTTTTATTTTTAGACGCTGACAAGTTTTTCTCCAAACACTGTTACGTCCAATCGTAACGCTGACAAGGCTTTAGGCAAACGCTGACAAGAAATATAGCCGTTGGGCGTTGATGGGCTATTTTTGACCGTTGACACCTAGTGGGCCCTACCCAGTTGTTATTTTTGACTAATCTTTGGCCGTAATTTTGGGGAGTTGTTACTTTTAATTAATGCATGAGATAAGTTATATTTGATTCAATATTTTCATCATTGCTCTTTGAATATAACTGCCTCATTTTTGACCAATCCAAATCATGCATCTCTCCTATAAATTTGGCTAAACTTTTTGTTCTGGGTATTCATATTTTCTTGTCTAACATTTTTCTCCTAGATTTTTCCCATATCACATAACCTAAACAGCTTTAAACATGGCACCAAAGTTCAACTCAACCAATCTGACATTGGAGTTCAAGAGCCAACATAATATGGTCGCTTACTTGGCTGCTGATAATGATTTGTTCCCTCAGTATTCACAAATGGTGGCATTTTTAAATGCATCCTCCATAAGGTATGCACTTTCTCATGAACCATTAGTCCCTGTCGCACACATTAGACAGTTTTGGAATAATGTTAGTTCCACAACAGCTAATGGAGTGACCACATTAACATCTACTGTTCATGGAAGAACATGGGTGGTCACTGAAGCCTTGGTTCGCCAAGCTTTGCGTCTTGATGACGCTGATGGTGTGACTACCCTTGCCGTTGCAACAATAGAACAAGGTCTTAGGGAATTGGGTTATCCTATTCCTGCTGGTAAATCTTTAAATAAATATCATAAGCAGGAATTTCCCTCTGACTGGAAATATTTGATACATGTCCTTCTTCAATGCTTAAGTCCAAAATGTACTGCTTTTAATGAAATAAACAGGTCCATTGCAAGTGCTTTGGTTTGTATGTCACGTGGGCTTAAGTATAATTTTTCAAAAATGATTTTTGAAGGGATGTGTAAAAATAAGGGAAGTAAAATGACTTTGGCTTACCCAAGATTTTTGCAAATGGTGTTTGATTTACAAGAATATTGTACTAGGGATCATGACACTTTTTATGAGATCCCTAAGCAAAAGAAAACCATTTTTGACAAGATGAGCTCCACAAACAGATCTATACCTCTCACCCAAGCTATGCTTGAAGTAATTCAGGCTGCTCAACCACAACCAGACCCTGCACCTCAAATTGAGCCTATCCTTGAACCATTACCTTCACCTGATCACATGGACGTTGACCAACCCAATGTCAACGCTGACACTCAAAATGTTGGCGCTGACACAGCCAATCCCAACGTTGATGACATCCCTGAACAATCCCAAACACCCCTTAACCAACCAACACCCACACAATCTACCTCATCTTCCACCCCATTACAATCTAGGTTGAATAAACGCCAAAGGACTACTGGAGTGTTCTCCTCTAGTGGTCCTAGCCTTGTTGCAGAGAGAACCACCTCCACAAGTGTGGCTGGTGCCATGGATGAGGCTGGGGCTATTGACACAAGTTTAGATGCTGGTCAAGACAGTCCCAACATCATTAAGACCTCATCCACGCCCTATGATTCTATTTTGGGAGGTCAAATCCCCATTCTAGCTGAGGGCAGATTGGAACCTATGACATTGACTGAATTGACGGCTGCTGTCATTAGCTTGCAAAAGCAAAATGTCAGCCTTGTACAAATTGTCAACAATCAGGGCCGTGAACTCCAAGTATTGAGGGAGCGGGTAACTGTTTTGGAGAATCCAAGTAGCAGGAGTAGAATGGAGGAATCTTCCAAAGGGGAGGATGAAGAGGATGAGCTGATTCATACAGCCAGTGAGAAGAGTTCACAATTTAGTGAATCTTTAAATGTTGCTGAAGTACTTACCAACTTGAAGAAGCACCCAATTATTGATACATCCAAGGTAACTCCATTGAACTTGGAAGGATCTTTCACAGCAACAATGGGCGCTGATACAGGTTTGAACGCTGACACATCCAGCGCTGACAAAGGTAATCGGGGCGCTGATAAAGGTAACTTGAACGCTGACAAAGTTGCAGGTGGTTTTGATGTATTCCAGTCATCAGCAATCATCAAAGATGTGTCCACACAGGTTTCTTCTTCTACCTTACCTATTATTGATCCAAAAGACAAGGGTAAAGGAATTTTGGTTGAAGAAGATGTTCCAAAGAAAGATGCAGCACAAATTGCATTTGATGAACAGTTGGCTGCACAACTTTTGGAAAGAGATTTGAAGAGGAGTGGTAGATCACCATTTGTTGCCACTTCTGAGAGTGAGGAAGAAAGTGGTGATGAAAAAGAAGGAGATAGCTCAGATTCAAGTGTTCAAATTATTGAAGATCCAGAAAGACTTGAATATGGGGATGAGTTAGCAAAGGAAAGATTGAGTGATTTGAAGAATCAGATTGATTGGGACCTTCCAGAAATCACCAGAATGTACCATGCTTGGGAAGACAAGGTAATGGACAACCCAGGAATGAGTTTGTCAGATCAAATTTGGGGGTTGGAAGTTCTTCTCAGGGTACAAGATGATATAAAGGTGATTTTGAGGTTTAATGCACAAGAGGTCAAGACTTGGCTTAAAAGAGATAGAAGGCAGTTGTATTACAAGTTGCTTAGATGCCATCAACCTAGATGGACATACAAGAAGTTGCTGGCTTTATCTTTTGAGGAGTTAGAGTATAGGGCACATCCTATTTGGAGGAATGTGCAAGAAAATAATGTCTACCAGTTTCTTTCAGAAGAAAGGAAACAAGAGCTTGCTGAGGAAATGCAGATTCAAAAGGAGATGAGGATTGCTCAAAGACCAGTGAAGAAAGGAGATCCTCTCCAATTTCCTAAAGATATGGATGTGTATTATCCAACTGAAAGTGTCATAAGGAAGCATCTCAAGCTTTCTCCATTGGAAGCTTCAGATTTGGTTAATGTAGTACCTCTAGATGACAGAAATCCAATCATTAGTTTTGATGAAGATGAGTGTGGATTTTGGAAGATTGGCAGGTTTGGAGAGGAGGTACACACTTTCACTTCAATTATTTCTATCTTTGCAAGCATAGACAGAGAAGACTTGGTGCATCTATGGAGATTGATAGAGGCCAAGTATACAGCTGAAGCACCTACTTCAGCAAATGGAATAAGACTATGGCACACATTTTTGACTTTGTGTGGACCAAGGGAAGCAGATCCTGCCATATGGAAGGATCTTGAAGATGATCTCAGTAATCTTCATTGGAGGCTTTATTCTACTTGTGGTGTATTTCATTTGAGCTCTACAAAGTTTTCAGAGTATCTACTTGTGGATGCTAACTATTTCTTGTCCAAAGAAGTATTGGAGAAGATGAAGGAGACACCCTTGGAGATTGATTATACTAGTGACGTGGCCAAAGACTTGATTAGATATGTTTATCACCAACATAAGAAGTTTTTGTAAGATTCCTCCTAAGCCTTAAATTTTTATTCAGAAACTTGATCATTGGAATAGATATCAAGTTTAGGGGAGGATTGTTGGGAATAAATTATGGGTCAGTTCACTAGACGCTGATAAGAAGAATTCAAGCGCTGATAGGATGACATTGGACGCTGACAGCCAAGCGTTGACACTTGAAGAAGTCAACGCTGACAGCCTTGAAGATTAACACTGATGGAATATATCTTCATACGAATCTTTTTGTTTATTTGTTTCTTTATTTGTGTATGGTAAAGATAAGCTCGACATTGTATTTTCTATTATTATCTTTACCTAGAATAGTTGATTCGTAGCTTATTGTACAAGACTTCTTAATCTATAAAAGAAGATCTTTTAGGTTAAAGTTAATTATCAGTTATCATAAGTTTTCACAAGTTAAACCTATTTCATTGTAATCAAGTTCGATCATTCTAATACAAGTGAAAGTTTGTTTAACATCTTTGTGTTTTAGATTAAGTGTTAATTCCGCATAACACTTAGTTACTTTATTCATAAGCAAAGGTTTCTCTACGTGTATTACTTGATCTAATCTCGTATACACAAAGCTTAATCGATCTAAGTTTGGGATCAACAAGCTCCTTCCCTTGGAAGTCATCTATGATCTCATCAGACCCATCAACCCTATAGAACTTCAGATTTATATCTCCCTTGTAAGTCAACATGTAAACGTTTGTAATTGCTGAGAGACATCTTCTGTTCAACCTTGTTCTACAAAATTTTCGTATAACATCTTTTTCTTAAAAAGGCCTTCAACCTCAGATTTTCCAATTCTTTCATATAAGCTCATTTTCAAATCTCTGAGCTTTTCTTCATTTTGAAGTCTGTGAATGTTATCAAGTTCTTCTTGAGTGACCAACCCTGACTTCATAATTCTTTCATCTAATGTGAATTCACCTTTGCTTTTGGGTTTGATGGGAGGTGACCCGTCTTCAGATGATTCAGTGTTGGTGGTAAGTCCATCAATATGAGTGTCCTTAGCTGAAGACTCCCCCTTAGTCTTAGCTGGACTGTCTTCACTAAAGGGAGATACATACACCATAGGTTGATTTTGGGCCTTCTTCTGTGCATGTTTCTTAAAGAGCTGCTGAATGGTGACTTTCTCCCCCTCAGCAGAAGATTGCCCTGCAGCTTCTGATGAACCCCCAACATGTAACCATGCACATATAGAGTCCAAGGTGGATGATACCTTGGTCAACATTACTGGAACATTAGCAAGAGCATTTAGTTTTTGTTGAACTTCATCAGATAAGGTCAGCTTTTGTTGTTCCACCAGACCCACCCTATCCTTGATCTTTGAAACTAAATCGCATAACTCATTAAGCTGATTAGGAATCGGCTTGTATTCAGCAGGAAGCTCAAACGATGCAGCATTAATAGAGTTCATGAGGGAGGTGATTTCTTTCTTGATAGAAGTGGTAGTGGCCACATCTTTCACCAATGGCTTCAGTGCAGTGAGAATTGCATCTCTGATCTGTTCTGCAGTGGGAGGAACTGGCCTTGCTTGAAGAGTAATGAGTTCAGCATCAACAATAGCCTTTTCTTCCTTGAGCTTGGTCACCTGTGATTGTAGAACCAACACTTGATTTGTTAGTTCATTTACCTTGACGGTTCTGGGGGAAGGAGGCTTGGGAGTTTAATCAACAATGTCATCTTCAGATTCACTATCATCCAAGTTTACTGGAGCTCTTTCACTTAGTCCCAACTCCTTCTCCAAGTCATCAGCAGACATGCTGAATATAAATGTAGGCAAGTGTCCCCCCTTGGCGCCAGTGAAGAGAGGCACTTCCTTCATTGTCTTATGATCGCCACCTTTAGTGTGTTGGTCAGTTTCAAGTCCTTCACCACCAGGGTTGGTTTTACCTGATGGATCCTAAGAAAGAGTCCCTGATGAGTTAAGATCAATGATAATGTTTTTGGTTCCTTTAGTAGAACCCTGTTGTGGGGGAACTACATCATTAGAAACAGATAGGCGAGGGTCAACATCAGCTGTTAGATTTGCTGACACATCATTCCCTGATGCAGACTCAGAGTGACAAATGATAGAGATTGGTAATGAAATTTGAGATGTATTCAGATTTAAATTGCTTACCGATGCTGACTCCACTCTATCGAGCTGAGGGTGCGCTCTATCTTCACCCTTCTCTCCTAAAGAAGTTGAGAGATGGGTTGCCTTCAGGGCCTCTTGATGCATGCCACCTTCAGCAGAGACTGATGGTGGCGGCTGGCTTGGGTTCTGGTCCTTGGCTGAGGACTTTTGTTTCTTCAAATCTTGGCCTTTGGGATCATCTGAATGCTTCTTTGATGAAGATTCTGTAGGGTACCTCCTTTTCTTAGACCCGCGTCTATACTTAAGAGTATTCACTGATGTCCTCTTTTGACGTGGTCTAAAAGAAGCTCTAGACTTTGTGCCTGTTAGATCCCCTTCTCCAGTTGGAGAAGTGTCTTTTGGAGCTTTGAACACTACTGGAGAATTTGCTGAGCAAATGTCCAGCATCGGCTGTGTGAAAGGAAGTTCAGTTGTGCTGACTGGAATGTTCCAGCGATTGGTATCAAAGATTGAGAAAACAAGTTTAACTCCTTCTTTTTTAGAGTATTCTTCACCAAATTGGTCAGCAAAAATGAGGGATAAAAATCTGGTGTAAACCACATTCTTCTCCCTAGTTTTCTTCTCCATTTTTCTAGGGAGATCTTCAAAGATTAGTTTTCCAAAATCAGCTTTTATGCCCTTTGCCAGACAATACAAAATAAGGGCATCCTTTTGGTTGATTTGATCAAGCCCACCAGTTTTCCCACCCAAACACTCAATTAAGATGGACATCAAAATTTTCCACTTAGGTGGTAAACAGCTTCTCTTCAACCCCCATTTATCACCAATCTCTTCAGTGTATCTGATTTCTTTAAAAAAATGTTTTGACAACAGAGAGATCATTGGGAACAGCCTCATATTTGCTAGAATCCTCCAAAGAATTTAACCCTAAAACCCTTCTAAACATCTTTAAATTTATTTTCCCATGAATACCCAAGGTAGTAGACACAAACTCAATATATTTCTTGTTCGTTGACCCTTGTGCTGTGAACCAAAACTCTTTTAACACATTTTCAAACATAACCCCTGGATCCTTGAACAAGGCATAACGAATCACACATTTGGATAATAAGTTTAGTACTTGTTTTCCTGGTTCAGATGTTAGGGTTTCTGGTTTGATCAAGGTGATGTTGTTGGGTTTAAAGAATATGTCCTCGATGGGATAGTTTACATGGATATAAGGATTGAGGGTGATTTCAGTCTCTTGTGGTTGTGAAGAAGATTCAGTAGCCATTGATGTTTGTTGTGTGTGTTTTTTTTGAAAAAAGAGAGAGAGAGTTGTGTGTGTGTGTTTTTAAAGTTTTTGCAAATGATATGAATCATCAATCTTCAAAAGTTATATGTAAACACTTTTTTAAACTGAGTTGTCAAATTTTGTAAAACATTTGAAAAGATAATGAAACTTTTAGGGTTTCTTTTGAAAAAATGGCACAAACTCTCTCATTAATGTTCTGAAAAAGGTGATGATTTTCTGTTGCTTTGAACAGTGAAACGCCTCATTGTGTCAAAAAGTTGTTGATTGTGATATGGACGCTTGATATTTCCTAAATAAACAATTGACACCTTTTGAAAGAATGTTTTGTATTTATTCTTAAAAAAATTAATGCCATTTACTCCATTGAGTCACATGATTGATAGGTTTTAAATGATGTTGCTCAGATATGCTGAAGCTGATGGTAATAGTTGTGAGCTTCAGTGCGTCAGATGAGGCGACAAAACCCCATATACATGTTCACATAAGTAAACAAGACATATGACATTGCACGCTCCTCTACTCAGGCCTAGCTACTCAGTTGTATTAAAATTTGTTCAGCATTGCTGAAGGAATCTTTTGATGACTGTTGATTATTTGTTCAGCTTCAGTGAATTAGATAAGGCGACAAAACATCATATGCACAATCACATAAAGTGAAATAGACACATGACATTGCACACTCCTTTACTCAAACAATGCTACTTAACATTAATCAAATTCTTTTATGAAATTCTGAACCTTCAAGCTTCTTCAGTACATGCTGAAGGTTCAGATTTTGTATCATTAATGTTCAGCATACCAAGCTCCGTTATCAATCCTTTGAAAGTTGGTTCATCCAATGGTTTGGTGAGGATATCAGCCAATTGGTATTGAGTGGGGATGAAATGTAATTCAGTGTCCCATTTCACAATGTGATCTCTGATAAAGTGATATCTGATATCAATGTGTTTAGTTGTTGAGTGAAGGACGGGATTATTGGATATTGCAATAGCACTAGTGTTATCACCAAAGATTGGTACCTTTTCATATTCTATGTCATAATCAGCCAGTTGGTTTTTCATCCAAAGAACATTGGCACAACATCAAGCAGCTGCCACATATTGAGCTTCTGCTGAAGACATGGCAACTGTTTGTTGCTTTTTATCACTCCAACACACAAGTTTCCCACCTAGCAATTGGCAGGCACCAGAAGTGCTTTTTCTGTCCAAATTGCAACCAGCATAGTCAGAATCTGAGTACCTCTTTAGATCAAAACCTGAGGATTTAGGGTACCAAAGACCTAGACTTGGTGTACCTTTTAGGTATCTGAAGATTCTTTTTACAGCAGTAATGTGTGATTCCTTTGGATCTGCTTGGTATCTTGCACAAAGGCATGTAGAGAATTGAATGTCAGGTCTGCTTGCAGTTAAGTACATGAGTGACCCAATCATACCTCTATACTGAGTCTCATTGACTGATTGTCCAGTGAGATCAGGTCCTAATTTGTTAGTGGGTACCATTGGAGTCTTCACTGAAGCACAATTTATATCATACTTCTTTAGTAGATCTTTGACATATTTTTCTTGATTGATGGAGATGCCTTGGTCAGATTGTTTAATCTGAAGACCAAGGAAGTATGTGAGTTCTCCCATCATACTCATATCAAATTTGCTGGTCATAAGCTTGGAAAATTGTTTGCAAAGTTTCAAGCTTGTAGAGCCAAAGATTATGTCATCCACATAAATTTGTACCAGAATGGTGTCAGTTTTAGATTTATAGATGAACAAGGTGCTATCTATTTTTCCTATGAAAAACTTATGTTCAATGAGAAAAGTTGAGAGAGTTTCATACCATGCTCTTGGAGCTTGCTTCAGCCCATACAAAGCTTTGTAAAGCTTGTAGACATGATTTGGGTATTTACTACTCTAAAAGCCAGGAGGCTGAGTAACATAAACTTCTTCTTTTAGGTCACCATTTAGGAATGCACTTTTGACATCCATTTGGTAGATGACGAAGTTCATGTAAGTGGCATATGCAAGGAAGATTCGTATGGCTTCCATACGTGCAACTGGAGCAAAGTTTTGATCAAAATCAACACCAGGCTCTTAATTGAATCTTGGGACACCAGCCTAGCTTTATTTTTGGTCGCTGCATTAGTTTCATCTCTTTTGTGCTTATAAACCCATTTAGTGCCAGTGGTCGATTTACCATATGGAAGAGGAACCAATTTCCAGACTTTGTTTCTTTCAAATTGATTGAGTTCTTCTTTCTTGGCATCCACCCATCTAGGGTGTGTGAGTGCTTCAAAAATCTTTGTAGGTTCAATTTATAAGAGAAAATTTGCATAAAGGCATTCTCCAGATGAAGCAGCACTCAGTTTCTTTGCCATAGATCTAGTGACTCTACCTTCACCAGGATTACCTATTATGTTCACCAGCTGTATGTGACTATTTTGAGTCCAAGATTATTATGGAGCTGGATAATAGGTACTGGTATCATGATTAGAGCTAGAACTTGGAAGTCCATGATGTTAGCCTCAAAATATTGAGTCAAACAAGAATGCTCGGTCATAATTTATTATTGTAATATTCATTAGAACGTAGTAATAGTTAGTTAATTAGTCGTGGTTCACGGGCTTGGATTTAAGCTACTTAAAGCCCAAAAGACAAGATCGGTTCAAACAATATAGCCCATTATGGTTACGTGTAAGCCCGGCTATATAAGTCCCTTCCTAGCATGTTAGGAAGGGTGGATGATCATTTGTAACTCTAATTTTCTCCTAATCTAATATTCACCAAGTTAATCATCTCCTTCTCTCTTCTTTCTCTCACTACTTTCTCTCTCTAGGAATCCATCTCTTTTCCTCTGTTTTCTATCTATAATCATCTAAATATATGGACAACATTTGGTATCAATCGCCATAGGGTAGATACGTGATTGGTTTTGGTTTTTCTTATTGTGTTCGTGAGTTTTATTCATTTTAAAGCTCAAATCATCAAATTTTTTTTTGTTTTTGTGGTGTTAGTGAGTAGACAAATCATCTACTTAGGCGTGGTAGTGATTTGGGTTACTTAGATCGGTTAAAAACACGAAATTTGGTGGTGTTTGGCTTGATTTTTGGTGTGAATTCACGTATTTCATAAGTGTTCACCATTGTTCTTATTTTTTACGAAAACTGTTACAAATTCGCAATTGTGTACTTAATTGCGAAATTGAATTCCTAAAAAAAAAATTACGAAATTGTTCATATTAAGTAATTACGGAATCCTATCTTTCAGTGATTGCGAAATCTTAACGTCTCATTATTGCGGAAACTTGAATGAAAAGGATTGCGAATTCATACTTTCAAAGAATTGCGGATTTGTACATGAAAAGGATTGCGGATTTGTACTTTGACAGAATTGCGGAATCTTGCCAAAGATTGCGAAATCTTGTGATTTGGGGGATTGCGAAATCTTGTAATTATCCCGATTGTGGAATCTTGTGATTTAGGGGATTGCGAAATCTTGTAATTTAGGGGATTGCGGAATCTTATGACTTTAGAAGTAATTGCGAATTTGAACCATTGAGTGATTGCGAAATTTATCAATTGCGAAATTAAGTCACCCATTGAGGAATTAATTCAGTTTTTGTGGAATTAATTAAATATTGCGGAATTACATTCCACATTGCGAAATCTTCATTAATTTTCAAAAATTTGTGTTTTTTTGAGTGATTTTTCGCTTTAGAATTGTTGGTATATTGTGAAGACAATTTTTAAGGGATTTCAACATCTTTTCTCGACAACAACAATCACAACACATCTACTTAAGATCCATTTTCACTTCATCAATTTCAAGTCTCTTGATATGGATTCTACTCAAGAGTATCGTGTGACAAACAACAATATCATGGTGGCGGGTAATAAAGAGAGACCACCAATGCTTGTGTCTGGTCGGTATGCTCCATGGCAATCAAGTTTCATATGATACCTTGATACAAGACCCAATGGTGATGCCTTGAGGAAATGTATTACTAATGGAACATATGTATTCAAGAAAATCTCAATTCCTCCAAGACCAGCCACAGATACTATTGATCCAATACCCGCAGGTGAACGTGATGAGACAAGAGCCGATCTCACACCTGAAATTGCGCTTGGCATGATGCGGAGAAGGAATTCATCTATATGGTTTTAAGTGGGATTGGAGATGATATTTACTCCACGGTTGATGCATGCCCTACAACACATGAAATGTGGACTGCTATTGAATGCTTGCAACAAGGAGAATCTCTCAACAAACAAGATGTCAAAACAAACTTGTTTTGGAATTTTGGCAAGTTTACTTCAAGGGATGGAGATCAATTGATTCATACTACTCCAGGTTTTATAAAATGATGAATGACATGACAAGAAATAATCTGCAAGTCTCCACCATGCAAGTCAATGTTCAATTTCTTCAACAACTTCAAACCGAGTGGACACGGTTCGTCACTTTAGTGAAACAACAAGAAAAGTTAGACGAGGTCTCATATCATCGAATCTTTGATATCTTGAAGCAATTTCAGAATGAAGCAAATGAGATTCAAGCTGAACGTGTTGCAAAGACGGCTAATCCACTTGCTTTGGTCACTACCACTCAACATGTTCAAGACCATCACTCTCGTGCTCCTAAGCCAAACTCCACTACATTATCCTCACCACGATATTCCACATCATCTAAGTCTTCATCATCCACAAGATCACGAGGCAAAGTGCCAAGAGCACCATCACCACCATCTGAGTCATCATCTGAAGAAGATAGTGATGAAGACCAAGCTCAAAAGAATCAAGAGATGAAACAACAAATTGCTTTCATAATGAAGACTTACAAGAAAATCTACAAACCCACCAACAACAATCTTCGAACATCATCTAACACAAAGAACCAATATGTTGAGTGTCCTCCAAGGTATGACACACGTCGATGTGGTGAAAGTCCTTCTAGGTATGATCGACATAATCCAACACATGTTGAGGGTTCTGCAACGTATGATCGACAAACTTCCAAGTATGATACTCAGAGGATTGCTGCTGCTACTGGGAATAGGGAAACTGTTGGAAGTCAAGTGGTTCAGCAGAGTGGGATTCAATGTTTTAATTGCCAAGGTTATGGGCATATGGCAAAGGAATGCAGGAAGCCGAAAAGGGTTAGAGAATCCAGCTATCACAAGGAAAAGATGCTGCTATGCAAGAAGATGGAAGCAGGGGTTAAATTGTCAGCTGAGGAAGGAGCAATGCTTGATGACACTGATGATGAAGATTCTGATCAAGAACTCGATGCACATTACTCATACATGGCAAAGGTTGAAGAAGTTCTCAAAGTCACTGCAGATAAAAATGGCCCTATCTGTGATACTGAGCCAATCGATAAGGTACACACTACTGATGAATATAATGTGTTTGGTGATATTTATGAGCATAGTGATCTACCCAATGCCATTAATGACACGTGTATGATGGAAACGGTTGATAGCAATACCACACCCGATTCATCAGACATGTGCAATAATGAGTCTGAGGATGATCAACATGCAAATGAGTATGATGAAGAGGAACGTATTGCGCTTGCTAATTTAATTGCCACTTTACAAAAAGATTTCACTAAAAATAAAAAGAGTCAAAAGCAATTAAAGAAGGCAAACGCTACGCTCACTCAAAATTTTGAAGAATGCAAAGCTGCTCTTATCAAATCTACTGAGATGACTGAAAGCTATAGAGATGAGCTCCTTCAGAAAACCAAAGAGCTTGAGGGGTACAAGGGTAGTACGTTAAAAAGTCAAAAGGACGATTTTGAAAACACATATAATGCAACTCTTGAGTTATTATCCAAAGAGAAGCGTCAATATAATGTTTTCTTAATGGATGAACGTCAAAAAACGTACCTTGCCAATACCAAAGTTAATGAACTTGAACAAAAGCTCTCTATGACCACTACCGATTCTGCTAAAATTCTGGAGGTTAGGAAACAAGAGGTAGATGCGTTAAAACAAGACTTCAAAAGTAGATATGATAAAGAAACCGAAAAAGTAACGAAACTATAAGAACAAGTCGAATTTTTGAAGAAAGTTGTTTATAAAACGCATGATTCTAATCAATCCGTAAGAATGCTAGCACCTCCGTCGATGTTTAAGGGTCAAGCTAGCTTTGCAAGTCCTGAGTACCTTGCCAAAGCTCAAGCTGTGAACCCGTGTCTTTATCTTGATGAGACTGAAAGGACCGATCTTGATTGCATGCCTGTAAGTGCTGATAGTGAAGAGACTGCCCTTTGGGATGATGATAGTCGACCGCTTGTCAATAAGGAGTTTGTGAAACCATATAATTATGCTTACATGAATAGTCTTTATGGTCTTTTCAACAAACAAACTCAAAAAACCCGTGAGGAAGTGTTCTTAGAATGCAAACAAAAGAGAATTCAATGGAAGAAAGCATTTGCCACTAAGAAATCTAATGTTTACAAATATATAAACTACCTTCCTCTAGATGAGTCCAAAAGCAAGAGTAGGAAAACATTAGGTATTCTTAAACACCACATAGATAATGTCAAATCTATTGTTGAAAGAGATTGGGCAAAACGTGAAAATGCTGAGTGGCAACGCTCGATTCCTCAAGATATTACCTTGCTTGTGAAAGAACTCTTAACTCCAAACATGGCGTTGATTAAAGAAACTGTTCTTCAACTTGAGGAGTACATTCGGACTGAAATGTATGATGATTTAAAATATGTTGAATCTCTTGAGAAACACATTGATGATCTTCAAATGGAGAAGTCTGATTTTTCAGATGAATATGATTTACTCTTGCAAGAATGCGTTTTTAAAGATGTTATGTGTGCTTATTTTACATCTTGTGCTGATATTGATGAATATTCTGATGTTGCATGCAAATATCTTGATAAGATCAAAGAATGTGAGCGTCTTGAAATTGAGCTTTCGAAACGAAAAGAAAATGTTGATAAAAAGGCTTTTGAGTTACTTCAACACAAAACTGATTTCCTTCAAAAACATTGTCATTCTCTTGAACTTGCTTTGCAAAAAGACGTTGGTAATTTTCCACATGATAATAACTTGCAAGAAAAACTTTCCAAAACATTTCGAGAAATGAATGAACCGATTGGAAATTAAAGGGTTGAAAGCTCAGTTACAAGACAGGGAAAGAGCGATAGCAGAGTTGCAGAAACTCGTTGCTAAAATGGGTGGGAAAGTTGTGGAACCTAGCATTAAGAAACCTGTTGTTAGACAACCCAATGCCTCTAAAGTGAATAGATCCTCTATCTTGGGAAAATCTTCTGCTTTATCAAATTCCTCGTTTGCAAAACCTGTGTTTACCCCCAAGATGGATGGAAAGGAAAGGTTACCACAGAATCAACCCACAAGGAATACTATAGCACCAAGCGTTAAGCACAATAATGTGATTAAACCAGGGATGTATAGACTGCCCACTAAGCCCACAAACAAAGATACTCACTTGCCTCAGACTTCTAGAAACACTAATATTCGTGTGTCTTCTACTACAGGAATAATCTCCACTACTAGTGTTAGCCGGCCTCAGCTTAAGCGCACTCAAGTGAATGATAAGGTCTGGAAACACAAGAGTCAAGAGAAAATGAAGGAAGTAGAAGAATACCCTAGGAATTTGAATGTTTTTAAGAATAAAAAGTCTGTAATCGCATGTAATGACGATTTGAATGATGTGAATGATTTAAATGCTATGAATGTGAAATTTGTTTGTGTCAAATGTGGAAAGTGTGCTAATGCTAATCATTCTATGTGTGCTATGAATAAAGTTAAAGGCGTAGATACTAGAACTAAGAAGCAAGTTGCGATGCCTATTAGAGCTAGCCAACCCAAACGCAAAGTGAACCATTCTGGTGCTACCCCCACTAAGAAAAGTAATGCATCAAACTCCACCACTAAGGACCCTAGAAGCAGAATTAAGGAATTATATGAGTCTTCTAGTAAGTCTTGGAAATGGTGGTTTGCTAATCAATATCCTCCAGGATATAAATGGATGCCTAAAGCTAGGACAGAAAATGTGAAAACGAGTGTTAGTATGCCTTTAAATGTTGATAAGGACACTAATGATTCTACTATCACAACTACGGTGGTATACAAATTAGCAATTGCTCCATCGTGTTCTAACTCTTCTGCAGGTGATACAAATAATTCTATTCATACTGGACTCCAGATGCACGAAGCACATGACGGGGAATCTCAAGCTTCTAATTAACTTCGTGGAGAAGTTCCTGGGTATGGTCCGATTCGGAAATGATCAATTTGCACCAATCCTAGGATATGGAGATTTGGTTCAGGGAAATATCATGATTAAAAGGGTATACTACGTCGAAGGGCTCAATCACAATCTTTTCTCGGTTGGTCAATTCTGTGATGCAGATTTGGAGGTTGCTTTCAGAAAGAAGACATGTTTTGTTCGTGATTATGATGGGAATGACTTACTTACTGGTACACGGGGTACTGATCTTTAACAATTTCACTTCAAGACACAACTTCATCAACTCCAGTTTGCTTCAAGGCTAAAGCTTCAACGACTCAGGCATGGCTATGGCATCAACGTTTATCTCATCTTAATTTTGATACCATCAACTTGCTTTCCAAGAAAGATATTGTGAGAGGCTTTCCAAGTTTGAAATTCATCAAGGATCATCTTTGTTCTTCTTGTGAACTTTGTAAAGCTAAACGAAGTAGCTTCAAAACAAAGACCACACCAAGCTCTAAAGGACGGTTAGATCTTCTTCACATGGATCTGTGTGGTCCCATGCGTGTTCATAGTATCAATGGAAAGAAATATATTCTGATAATTATCGATGATTACTCAAGGTACACATGGACTCACTTCTTGAGGTCCAAAGATGAAACACCCGAAGTTCTCATCAGCTTTCTTAAACTGATACAACGTGGTCTTCAAGACCAAGTTAAAGTGGTTCGTACTGACAGAGGTACAAAATTTTTGAATTCAAATCTGAGAAACTATTTTGAAGCCGAAGGAATTGAACATGAAACATCTATTGCTCGAACACCCGAACAAAACGGCGTTGTTGAAAGACGAAACCGTACTTTAGTTGAGGATGATCGAACATTATTATCCGCTTCAAAACTTCCACTATACTTTTGGGCCGAAGCCGTGTCAACCGCATGCTACACATAAAACCGCTCCTTAATTATCCTAAGACACGAAAAGATACCATATCACATAATTCATGATCGAAAACCTTCACTCAAACACCTTCATGTTTTTGGATGTACTTGTTACATTATTTGAGATGGTGAAAATTTGGATAAGATGAAAGAGAAAGGTGATGCATGTATTCTTGTGGGATATGCAACTCAGTCTAAGGGATATAGAGTGTACAACAAGAGAACAAAATTGATAGTCGAGACTATTCATATCCGATTTGATGAATTACAAGAAATGGCACTTGAACAAAACAGATTAAGTCCCGATCCACAATGACAAACGACTTACGTTCACAACCACACAGAACTCGGAACTCAAGACCACAACAATGAACCGTCAAGTTTAACGCTGGTTCCAGAAAATGTTCCTAGAGCTGATATGACAGTCGACACGACAATTGAAGATTTGGAAATGTTGTATGGACCAATGTATGATGAATATTTCACGGGGGAGAAACAAGGTGTATCGAAGTCTTCCGCTGTCACTCATGATAAGAATGATGATACGATCATCGTCAACAAAAGGATACAACTTCATCTACTTTAACACCGGTTTCTGCAGAGTTACTTCCTCAAAATATCACTTCAACAATCGATCCTACAACTTCAACAACTACTGTCATTGCTCCAGAGAACACAAATCACGCAGACAATGCATTATCTGACGAAGACGAATTTATCAATCCATTCGGTACACCGGTACACGAATCTGGAGAGTCTTCTACTCGCCATGTTGATCCATCAAATATGCATACATTCTACCAACGACATCCTTCCACACATCATTGGACGCGAGATCATCCTTTGGTTCAAGTAATTGGAAACCCTTCACAGCATGTTCGCACAAGACGACAGCTTAACACCGACGGTGATGTTTGTATGTTCGTACTTGCAGTGAGTTCAGCTGAACCGAAAAACATCAAAGAAGCCATGGCTGATCATGCTTGGATTGAATCGATGACGGATGAACTTCAATAATTTGAAAGACTTAAAGTCTGGGAACTTGTTGACAGACCATACGATGTAATACCATTAAATCTTCGATGGATCTGGAAAAACAAGATGGGTGAAGAGAACACGATCATCAAGAATAATTCTAGGCTAGTGGCTAAAGGGTATGGACAAAAAGAGGGTATTGATTTTAAAGAATCATTTGCACCAGTAGCTCGAATGGAAGCGGTCAGGATTTTCCTTTCTTATGCTGCACATAACGGATTCATTATCTATCAAATAGACGTAAAGACGGCGTTTCTTAACGGTTCTTTGAAGGAAGAACTCTATGTCACGCAGCCGGAAGGATTCGTCAATCCTTATTATCCTGACAAGGTGTATCGTCTCCACAAAGCACTTTATGGACTCAAGTGAAGGTCTACGTGATTAATGGCCTATTCTATATCATGGATTTGGTGGATTTAGATGGTTGATTTAAATGATAATCATAAGGAAATGAAGGAAAGAGATGAAGGATTAGAGAGAGAAAGGAGAGAAAAGGGGAAATGTAGAGAGAGAAAGTGAAAGATGAATAAAATCATTAAGTGAAAATGGTAATCAACAACCCCCTCCTAACATGCTAGGAGGGGTTATATATAGCCCACCCTACATGTGGGCTATATGGACTATACAATAATTAAATAGATCACGAGCCCATTACATAATTATCGTTGGAGCGACCGATCCTTCATAAATACGTAAAACGTATTTCCAACAATCTCCCCCTAAGGGAGGTCGCTCCAAGAAACAAAGTTCTAAATAGTCTATAACTCGTGATCTATGCTAACTAAGATGTGACCGAGACTTTATTGGGAAAAACGTATTTCCAACAATCTCCCCCTAAGGGAGGTCACATCTTTTTACAAAATCTTAAACCTAGCATCTATGCTTGAGTCTTCGATCTTGTTCTTGTAAATATGCTTGATGTGATCTTTGACTTTAGTCTTGAGCATGTTTCCTTGCCTTGACCTTGTGCATTCTTCACTTGTGATATTTGCCTCTTTGTGACTTCATGTTCCACATACTTATACTTTTAAATTCTTGAAAGCTTCAGAGTTTGATACAGCGGAAGACTTGACCTTCAGGCTTTCTTGAATTTGTTGAAGTACTAGTTGTATGTAGTATAAGCATGTGGTGACGACTTCTTCTAGATTGTACACCGCAATGCCACCTTCTTGTTACGCTGCATAAGACAGTTAGCAACAAAACAATATACACGGATGAAATGGCCTTGAACATTTCATTCTAATTCGGTAGCAATTTACCTCCGGTCGGTGAAGACCGTTGGACGATATTAAATATCGTACTTGTGGCAGGTAGTTTCAATAAAAAACCTCCTTGACAAGATTTCGCGGGTAAACCCGTTCTCTTTACTCGACCGTCCAAAGCTGACTGCGAACGTAAAGAGTGGATCATTTGGATAATATTATCCGCATGATTTGAAGCCGTCAATTCATGTTCCTGGAACAAGTGAAGTTCAATTAAGAACCGCACCATCGTTGCTTTCCAGTTGTCACTAGCTTGATTCATATAGAATCTTGCTAGTTACCTACCAAGTGATGTTTGATGTTAACACTAGAAGGATTTCCACTCGTCACTGTGATCAATAAAGATTCACTCTGAGTGTTCTGGCAAGATCATATGATAATGCGAAGAGGCCTGGAACGAGTTTAAGTTCAATTAAGAATTAAAACACTGTTGCTTTCCAGTTATCACAAGTTTGATTCATAAAGAATCGCACAAGTCACCTACCATGAGCTTTTTGATATTCGCTCAAGAAGGATTTCCATCTTCATTGTAAATACTTTCGTATTACTCGGATGTTCAGGCAAGATCATGAAGATTTTGCGTAGGACTCTTAAGATCGTTCTTACTTTTCACAGTGTGTGAAGAAGCAAGGAATAATGAAAGTGTGTCCTAATGAGATATTTGATGATCTCAAATGGCTCTAGACTCGATCGTGCATTTTGGATTTTTAGTGATCGGAGGCTGGAGAGGAGTGCCACCTTTTCAATACCAATTTATTCGGAGTGAATAAATCAATAGATAATGTGTTGATCTCCGTGTGATTAAAACAAATACCTTTTGAGAGATATCTGAGTTAGCTGGGAAGGGTTGTGCATTGCATCACTGGGTCCATGACGTCTTTCTTCAATACCGAGAATCATTAACAAAAATGATCTCAATAGCATATGTATTGACCCGGTTTCTGCCTAAAGTTGTAAGGAGGGCTTCTTTCTTTACACCCTTTATCTTTACATTTCTTTTTCATTCTTCAACCCCTTCAATGCTTACCAATACGTCATCACTAGCACCTTGTTGTGATTATTCCAGTGCTAACTTAAGTACTTGGTCGGCATTCAGCTACGTTCACAATCTTTCTCCATTTTTCCTAAGGACTACTATTTCTAGCTATGGAATGTCCTTGGGAAGATTCCTCCGGTTTCAGAGAAATCATTGGACTTTAACCTATCTTACCATCCTTATGTCACCACAATCTTCACCGTCGTGAATAGAGATGTTTTGGGTAAGTGTATGTCACCATGAAATCCATTTTGAAGTGCAAATCCATTTTGCTCCCCCTTAACATATGCCACGATATCCGAAAACATTTTGCATATGTCGGGATGAGCTATCACGTTAAGTCAAACCATTTATGATTGATCATATCCCATATTAAATCACATTTTCTCCCCCATATTAAAAATATTAACCCAATCGATGTTTTTAATATCAATTGATTTAATAGCATTTTAAGAAAATTTGGGAAGAAAAATGCAAGTCCAATTATCTTCATGAATAACACAAGCTCCCCCTAAAATTAATGAGGGTGTGCTGAAACGTAAAATAAATACCTTTTAAACACAAGTGTAAGGTATTTATCACGTGCAAAGATGATATATGATAATGAATTCACAAGATTAATAGTTTATGAGGTTGGACCTGAATGATGGAGAACATCATATGAGAGATTCACATGGTTCTTGTTCACGAATGTTGGTCTCCTCGTCACGTTCCCGGGAAAATTAATTCCCGTTGTTGAGTCAAAGCTTTCCGGTGAAATGCTTGACTTGATTATGAAAAGCGGGTTGCTATCTGAAATAATAGCAAACCATATGGAGCATGTTTTAAAAACATTTGAACTTCTGCTCGAACTTTATTTATAACCCCGTGTCATTATTGAATGACATTTCTAGGTTCGTAAATATTATCGATTCCAGAAGACATGCTCGTTTTATCAAAACGTTTTTGAACACACAATTTTGAAAGATTTAGAAAAACCTTTTGATAATTCTCGAAAAAATTGTGTTCAAAGTTTTGAAAAACAATTATTTGAGCTTAAGATGTTGAATATCTTAAAAGCAAGCTCAAGTCCGAGAAGTTGTGAACTTCCCGTTGTTAAGATTTTATAAAAAACAAACTTTTTAAGATTTTATAAAAAACACCTACTTTTTATAAAAACACAAACTTTTTAAGATTTTATAAAGAAATTTTTGATTTTTATATAAAAATTTGTGATTTTTATCTAAAAAGTAAATAAATTTGAAGATTTGATATGATTTAACTAATAAAAACACAAACTTTTTATAAAAAATACAAACTTTTTAAAGTTTAAGCATGATTAAATCAAAACCCACCAAAATCAAAAAGAAATAAAACAAGAATAAACCAAACTAACCATGGCTCTTGATACCAATTGA
The DNA here is from genome assembly GCA_025667525.1 of Glebionis coronaria. Classification (NCBI taxonomy): domain Eukaryota; kingdom Viridiplantae; phylum Streptophyta; class Magnoliopsida; order Asterales; family Asteraceae; genus Glebionis; species Glebionis coronaria. Next base: position 232,121,130 of record CM046881.1, read on the forward strand.
AGGTCTACGTGATTAATGGCCTATTCTATATCATGGATTTGGTGGATTTAGATGGTTGATTTAAATGATAATCATAAGGAAATGAAGGAATGAGATGAAGGATTAGAGAGAGAAAGGAGAGAAGGGAGAGAATTAGAGAGAGAAAGTGAAAGATGAATAAAATCATTAAGTGTAAATGGTAACAACAACCCCCTCCTAACATGCTAGGAGGGGTTATATATAGCCCACCCTACATGTGGGCTATATGGACTATACAATAATTAAATAGATCACGAACCCATTACATAATTATCGTTGGAGCGACCGATCCTTCATAAATACGTAAAACGTATTTCCAACATCAAGCAAGCTCCATGGGCGTGGTACGACGAGCTCTCCAAATTTCTAGTCTCCAAAGGTTTCTCAAAAGGTTCCATTGATCTAACTTTGTTCACTTATAAATATGGGGATGACATTTTGATTGTGCAGATTTATGTTGATGACATTATTTTCGGGTCTACAAACCCAAAACTTTCAAAATGGTTTGAAAAAGTAATGCACAGCAGATTTATGTCTATGATGGGCGAACTAAAATTCTTTCTAGGAATTCAAGTTCACCAATCCCCAAGTGGTATCTTCATTAACCAAGCTAAGTATTGTCAAGAGATAATCAAAAAGCATGGTATGACATCATGTGACCCCGTTGGGACACCATTATCAACCACATCCCTAGATGCTGATTTGGAGGGATTACCCATAGATCAAACAAGATATCGTTCCATGATCGGGTCCCTCATGTATTTAACAGCAAGCCGACCTGATATTCATCATGCTACATGCTATTGTTCACGATATCAAGCACGACCCACTGAAAAGCACCTCAAGGAGGTTAAACGGATCTTTCGGTACCTTAAGAATACCATTCACATGGGACTCTGGTATCCGAGGGAAATCGGTTTCTTTCTAACGTCCTATTCAGATTCTGATCATGCAGGGTGTCTTGATACACGTAAAAGTACTTCTGGTGGTGCACAATTTCTAGGTCAAGATAATCTTGTGGGATGGTCTTCCAAGAATCAGGATTGCACATCATTGTCATCAGCCGAAGCGGAGTATGTGTCTCTATCTGCGTGTTGTGCTCAAGTTCTTTGGATGAGAACACAACTCACGGATTATAGCTTCCACTTTGATAAAGTACCTATGTACTGTGACTCAAAGTCTGCCATAGCCATCTCCTGCAATCCGGTATAGCATTCCCGCACGAAGCACACTGATGTCAGATATCACTTCATTAAGGAACAAGTTGAAAAGGGTATTGTTGAATTATACTTTGTTGGAACTGATTACCAATTAGCTGACTTGTTTACAAAAGCTCTTTCGAAAGAGAGGTTTGCGTATCTTGTTAGGCAAATTGGTATGAGATGTTTAACTCCAGCAGAACTGGAGATTCTGGCAAAGAAGCCTGCTTGATTCATCCATCAAACATCTACATGTAAATATTAATGAAAAAGAAAAATACAAAATTAAAAAATCTTTGATAATCCAAAAATATTCTTCTCGACATGTCTTTCGGTATCGATAATATGGACGTACCTAGAAATGTCGCTCAATAATGACACGGGTGTGTACATAAAGCTCGAATGAAAGTTGTAAATATTTTTCAAAACATGTCATTTCTATCTTTTTAAAGGAAATTGTCTCTTTTGGATAATCTTTCCAACAACGGGTAGAGCAATATATCTCGGGTTGAGCTTGTCACAAAACATTCAACGTTTTGAGCTCAACACAATGGCTTGTAATCACTTTCAGATTGCAACCCGGTTCTATATTCACGGGGGTGTGTACGCTTTAGTGCCCTTACCCTCAGCAAAAGAAGAGAAATCTTCTTACACTTGAGTGGATTCGTCAAGACATTCAAAGTCTAAGAACTCAAGTTTATGCTTTAGAAAAACCTCTTCGCCAAAAAGAAATAGGATTTTTCAAAAAGCGTTGAACACAATTTTTTCAAGAATTTTTCAATGATTATTCAAAATCTTCCAAAAATTGTGTGTTCAACAACTCCCATCCTCAAAAACCAAAATGTGGATCAAATCCTCACAATGACAATTCAATTGGATCAGTTTTTAAGGGGGAGCATTTCAACTTCATGCAAAAGATTAACGCATCTTTCTCCCGGAGATTTTCAAGACTATTTTTCAAAATATATTTTAATCAAATTTGGTATCTCTAATATCAAAAGATTTTATATATTAGAGACAGGGGGAGAAAATGTGATTAAAATATGATCTAAAGACTCGAGCATTCATGGTTACGATCAAAAACCCACAACATCTTTAATTCACGACGTTATTGGTGTCAAAAGGGTGGTTAGGTTTAAGTCCTATGATCCAACCAGAACCGGAGGGATCTTCCCAGGGACAATCCAATAGATTATTAGAAGTCCTTAGGAAAGATGGAGTAGAATGTGAACGTAGCTGAATGCCGACTAAGTACTGATGATAGCACTGCAACAATCACAACAAGGTGCTATTAATGATGTCTTAGTAAGCATTGAAGGGGTTGAAGAATGAAAAAGAAATGTAAGGATAAAGGGTGTAAAGAAAGAAGCCCTCCATACAACTTAGGCAGAAACCGGGTCAACATATCATGAAGACAACTCATCATGGACCCAGTGATGTGAAGCACAACCCTTTCCTAGCTACTCGGGCTTCTCTCAAAAGAAGTTTGTTTTATTGTCACGGAGATCAACCCGACTTCTATTAACTTTCTCACTCCGAGATAGTTGATATTGAATAGGTGGCATCTGCTCCAGCCTCCGAACACTAAAAGTGCACAAATCGAGTCTAGAGCCAAGAGATCAATCAAATCTCGTTAGGACACACAGATGAAGATAAAGAGAGTCCTACGCTATATCCTTGCGATATTGCTAGAACACTCAGAGTGATACTACTTAGTATTCACAATGATGAGTGGAAATCCTTCCAGTGTTAACATCAAACAGCACTGTGGTAGGTCATATGCAAGATTCTTTGTGAATTAAACATGTGTAAAACTGAAAAGCAACAGTGGTTTGATTCTGAATTGATTCAAACTCGTTTCAGGTTTCTACGCAATATCTTTATGGTCTTTCCAGAACATTTAGAGTGATATTCATTAATATTCACAGTGACGAATGGAAATCCTTCTAGCGTCAACATCAAACAGCGCTACGGTAGGTGACTTGTGAGTATAAATCAAACTTGTGTTAACTAGAAAGCAACAATGGTAAGATTCTTAAGGAATCAAAATTGTTCCAGGAATTTGAATTGACGACTTTAATCAAGCGGATATTTATCCAATTGATTCACTCTTTAGGTTCGCAGTCTTGCTTTGAGACGATCGAGTAAAGAGAACGGCTAGTACAGCCGCGAAACCCTGTCAAGGAGATTCTTAATTGAATCTACCTAATCACAGGTACGGTATTTAATATCGTATAACGGTCTTCACCGACCGGAGGTAAAACGCTACCGATTTAGGACGAATTTCAAAGCCATTCAGTCCGTGTCTATGTTTTGTCTCGAGAAGGTGGCGTCACGGTGTACTCAGCAAAGTCAAAGATTCAAAACCACATGTTCATGCCCAAAGACTTATTCAACAATTAATAGTGTGAGCATGTGGATAAAGACACAAGATCGCAAAATGGCAAAGACAAGTCAAGAATGATTTGAAGATCTCAAGATAAAAGACTAAGTCGAAAGACAATCACAAAGGCTCAAAGATCACAGCATGAAGGAACAAAACTACTGTTACACGTTCAAGACTCATTTATGACGAAATTCATAAATCTCCATTGGAATCCAAATATCAAAGAGGAATGACCTCACATTGGGGGAGATTGTTAGCCTTAAAATATTGAGTCAAACAAGAATGCTCGGTCATAATTTATTATTTTAATATTCATTAGAACGTAGTAATAGTTAGTTAATTAGTCATGGTTCACGGGCTTGGATTTAAGCTACTTAAAGCCCAAAATATAAACCCGGTCCAAACAATATAGCCCATTATGGTTACATGTAAGCCCGGCTATATAAGGCCCTTCCTAGCATGTTAGGAAGGGTGGATGATCATTTGTAACTCTAATTTTTTCCTAATCTAATATTCACCAAGTTAATCATCTCCTTCTCTCTACTTTCTCTCACTACTTTCTCTCTCTAGGAATCCATCTCTTTTCATCTATTTTCAATCTATAATCATCTAAATATATGGGACAACACATGACATGGACTTAGACTTGGAATGTCTCTAGTGTCTACTGAAGAATATTCATTGGACAAGGGTTCAATCATTGGAGGACTTCCTTCTTGATCAGAAGAAGCATATCCAAGACCTAATTCCCTAGAGATGATAGGAGAGCTTTGAGCAAGGGGCTCAGATTTTTCTTTAGCAGCTGCATATGATTGATCATTTTGATCATGCGTGTCAGCGTGCTAATTGTTTTGAGACTGACCATTTTGGTCATTTGTGTTTCCTTGCTGATCATTTTGATCATTTTGAGATTGATCATTATTTGATTGACAACCATCAGTATGTGATACTGAAGGATTTCCTTTTGTAGGACTTGTCATATCTTCAAATGAATCAATATGAGGGACTGAATTGCTTGTTTGATTTTTTTGAGAAGGCTCATAATGGTTGAATTCATCAGATGGATAATTGTGAAATTCATCTATATGAAGTTCATCATCTGATGGATTTGAAAAAGTGAGAGCTTCAGAACTTTCATAAAATGTGATGTGATATGTTTCTTCAATACATTGTCTTCTTGTGTTGAAGACTCTGTATGCTTTAGATACTAGGGAGTATCCAAAAAAATAACCATCATCAGATTTTTCATCAAACTTTCCAAGGTGATCCTTGTGATTGTGAATGAATACTGGACACCTAAACACATGTAAGAATGAAATGTTTGGAATTCTCCCCCTGAAGACTTCATAGGGAGTCTTCATGTGTCTCTTGACAATAATGGATCTATTTTGAGTGTAGCAAGCAATGGCTACAGCATCAGTCCAAAAATGCTTAGAGAGAGCAGATCCAACAAGCATTGTTCTTGCTGCTTCAATCAAAGTTATGTTCCTTCTTTCAGCCACACCATTTTGTTCAGGTGTGTAAGGAGATGACAAATTTTGGGAAATTCCTTTGTCATCACAGAATTTGATCAGTAAGTGATTTCTGAATTCAAAAAATATAATGGCATCTGGTGCATGGCTTTTCTTTGTCAGAAAATATACTCAGGTGTACCTTGAGTACTCATCAATAATGACAAGTGTATATTTTTCATGACAAATGGCCCTAGGTGATACTGGGCCAAATAGTCCATTTGAAGCAAATGAAGACTTTCTTTGATTGAGAAATTTTGCTTTGTTTTGAAACTGGCCCTATGGTGCTTCCTTTTTTCACATGCTGAGCATGGTTTGTCCTTGGAGTAGACAAGTGAGGGAAGACTAATAACAAGATTATGTTTTGCCAGCAGAGTTATTATTTTGAAATTGAGATGTGAGAGCCTCTTATGCCAAAGCCAATTGGTAATATTGGAGGCTTTAGCAAAGAAGCATGTCTCCTGAGTAGAGTTCATGTTCATGACATAAACATTTTTGACTCTTGGAGAAATCATCACAATTTCATTATTGGAGTTGAAGATTGTACCTTTTTTGTCATCAAACAGCACAAGATACTTTGCATCACAAAGTTGACTTATGCTGATGAGGTTGTGCTTCAATCCATTTACATATGCTACCCTTGAGAAAAGTATACCATTGCATTTCACTGAACCAAATCCTTCTGTAGTAGCTGATGAGTTATCACCAAAAACAACTTTAGGACCTTGTTCCTCCATATACTTGTGCAGATAACATTTGGTGCCAGTCATATGCCTTGAGCAGCCACTATCTAGGTACCAAATAGGCTTCCTGAATCACACTGCACAAGTTAAGGAAATGGTCAATTTTGTTTTGAAACCCACCTTTGTTAGGTGGGGGTTTTAGATCTAGAAGGTGCTCTAGATCTGAAGGGTCCTCTTGTAGAGGGTATGTGTGACTGCTCAGAAGAAGAAAACGTCTGAACAACTTTAGCTTTCTTAGCCTGGAGGGCTTCACCTCTTTTGAACCATTCTATATGGTTGTGATCAGACGTAGTGTGGACATCGCTTCCACAAGTCTTAGAACATTTGGTAATAGAGTTTGGGTTTCTTGGTTTAATACCTCTTCTGAGTGAGATGATTTGATTATGTCCATGAGTGTCATGGTCATAACTTCCACAAATATTACAAACAGGGTAATAGTGGCAGTCATCTGGGTGATGATTGCCCATACCACAATGAATGCACGGTGGGAAAGGCATATTTCGCCTGGAATGAGATGCTTCAGATTTGTGAGCATCAGCACTTGTTTTGGCTAGCATATACTGAGTGTGTTTACAACTGCGATGATCAGTCCTTTCACATTTAGTACAACAGATCACTCTTAAGCAAGTTTGAGTGAGATGGTTGTTTTGACCACATAACTCACAAGCTCTTTTGAATTGTGTCTTGTACTTTAAATAAGGAGAGTCTGAAGGTTCATCCCTGAATCGTGTTGGTGTTTGCTGCTGCCTGAGTTGCAATTTAAGATCATTGATCTCTTGCATGACAAGAGACATTCTCTCATCTTCCTCAGATCTAGCATTCTTCAGTTTATTTGTTGAAACTGAAGATGTAGTTCCAATATATGAACCTTCAGCAGGAGCTGAAGAATTCTTTGTGGTGTTAATTTTGACATTCTTAGAAGAACTACCTTTGTGTGTGGTGTGTGACTTGATGAAGACTGGATAGTATTGGGTCCAGTAGAGGGTTCAGCACTAGCCAGCTTCTCCAAAGGAGGAAGTGGGGTACTTACTTCATTCTCTTTATCATCATCTGGGTCATCCTCAGTAACTGAGGATTCAACTGGTTCTGAAGTGTCAACACTTGCTTGAAACTCAGGAAGAAGGATTCGCCCAGTGTCATGATTGGGTAAATTCTCTTCACCTGACCTTTCAATGTTAGGGATCGAGCTACCAACCTCATTTGAGGATTTGACAAAGACAATAGGTTTGGTGCTGGAGGATCCTTCAGCACCAAGCATTTTCCTCTTTTGAGCAGGTATTTGTTCACTTATGCATTGATTTACTTATCAGAGTTTCTAAGCCAAGATTTAACTATGTCTTGTGCTTCTTTTAGTTCCACTCTAAGAGAGTTGTTTTCCTCTAAAATTTCTTTGTTTAATTGTTGAAAAGTAAGAATATCAAGTTTAGATTCTTAGCTCTATTTGCTTACTTTCAAAATCTTCAAGTTGTAGAACAAGTTTGTGAAATTTTTCAAGCAGATTGTTTTTTTGCTCTTCAACAAATTTAAGATCAATGCACAAGTAATTAAATACAAATTTAATGTCATCTTTATCTTCTAATTCAAGAAGAGTTTGTACCTTTTTGATAGTGACATTGACCCATTCACCATTTCTGGCACTTTCTTTGGTCACAACATTTGAATTGGCCCCTTCATCATCAGCAAGAGCCATCAGTAGCTTCACATTCACCATTTCATCATCATCTGAAGAAACATCTTCTTCATCCCATTCATAGGCTTCAGCAACAAGCCCTTTGTTTTTGTCTTGTTTGGGAGTCTTGGATGAGGAGCTTTCAGTGCTCATTAAGGCCAATCTTGCTTTGATTTCTCTCTATTTGGCCTCAAAGTCTTTTGCTGGTATAAGTTCAACCCTGCTTTGATGATATGGAGTAGAAGCAATTTGTTTTGGTTGAAATGATGATTGACCAGTTGGTCTTGATTGAGCTAATGAGGAGTATGAAGGGAGAGATCTTTTTTAATAACAATCCCTAGCATAGTGATCAGTCTTCCCACATTTGTAGCATTCAGTGTCAACTGAAGCTTTTTTGGAGCTGGAGAACTTGCCTCCTTTCTTAAAGAACCTTCTAGACTTGGCCAGAAGTGCTCTTTCATGAAATTCCTCTTTGAGGTCATTCAGATATTCCTCACTAGATCTGGTATCTTCCTCATCATCAGGACTATCTTGGTAGTCTTGAATGATAGCTTCACTGAAGAAGGCTATGGACAAGGGTGTAGCAATGGTTAATGCTTTACTCTTGCTTAAGCCTTCATAAATCCTATCAACTAGGTTTTCTTCCTATTTTAGTTTTCCAAAAAGATAAGCTAGATCACAATCTTTAATGTGATTAGCATTCCTCAAGCTTTGGTAGAAACTGAGCCACTTCTTTGGCAATGCATTAACAAAAACTGTGTTGATTTCAAGTTTTGAAAGCTCAACACCATCATTCACAAGTTTATTCATCAGTGCTTTGTATCTGGTGAATGTCTATGTGAGGGTTTCCCCTTCTTCGTGCTGAAGGTGTTGTATTGAAGCTTTAAATCCATGATTCTGGTTTCTTTTACATCAGAGGGTCCCTCATGGTAAAGAATAAGGTCCTCCCATGTTGCTTTGGCTGTTTTACAATTTACAACAGAATTCATTTGGTCAGTACAGACATGATGAGACTTTTGAGACGCTGATCAAGGTTAGCAGCTTTTCTCTCATCAGCAGTCCATTGTACTTCAGGTTTTTTATTGTCCCCAACCATGGGAACAAAAGGACCATTTTCAACGATTCCAAGGAATTGAGGTTCAATTCCAACTATGTGGACAAGAAACCTCTTCTTCCAATTTGTAAAGTTGGCTACCTCTAGTACATGAGCAGCATTGAGTTGGCCACCCCTATATTCTAGGGTTTGTGGTATAACTTGAGCCATTTTGGATCTTGATTTGAAAACTTTTAAATGAGCAGTTTAATAAAATAAGAGTGTAACTAATCAAACTGCTCTGATACCACTTGTTGGTCCCTAGTAATTCGATATTACTTATTATCTTAAGTAATAACTATTACTTTGACTCAAGTGTGTTGTTTTAACATTAGATAAGAACTATAAAATATTAAAACAACAATACCAATATACTTTTCAACGTATAGACTTTTATTAGAATCAAATAAATAATCTATAACCCACTTTGTTTGCGGAATAACAAAGTGGTTGAATGACAATGGAGTTTGATCTCCTCTACTTGAACGTTCAACCAAAGTTAAACTCTAAGCTCCAATCTAAACGTTCATATGTATCTTTGGCTATATGGTTTAGTTGGTATCGAGAGAGAAAGGTTTCCAGAGTTTAAGCTCTTGTATTGGTTACCTTTCTCTCACAATGTACACTCCTTTATAAAGGCAGTGTAAATTAGGGTTTGCATTTTTCATGTACCAATGCATGAGTTTATCCAGTGGGTGGTTGATGCCCATGCTGGATAAACAGTACAAAGTACTTAATAAACTATTCTAGAAAAGATAAAGGTTGTACTTATATCTAAGTATACAAGCAACCTACTTTGACTTAAAGTTATCTTTTCCCGCCTAATGCAAACCATCAGAATACTGAAGAGTCTTCAGTATCCTAGAGGAGATCGACATCATTCAGTTTGGTATTATCAAGCCAAACTGAAATAAAAGCCCTTCTTCAGTCCTTGTTCTTCAGCAACTAGACCGCCTAGTATTTGAAGCGAAGACTCCTTTGTCGTCTAAGTTCACTGGAAGGGGAGCGCTGAACTTTCTTCAACTATAAGTTCTTCAGTAGGAACTTTGTTCCTCTGGTCATCCTTCAGCAGACTGGCCTTACCACTGAGCATGAAACACTTAGGGGGATTTTATATTCAAATCTTAGAGTTGCTTTAGGGTCAGTAAATACTGACCCAACAAGAATGCATTAAATATCATGAAATATGCCAAATATATGCTTATGTCTGTTACATGTGTATTTTAGGTACGGATATTGAGAAAATGGCAAAAGATCACAAGAAACAAGCGAAAACGAACACGGGAAACGAAGTCGCATAATGAACCAAGCCCTAATGTGGATTTTCCAAGAATAACCCATGAAGAAATGAAGATTGTACAAGAAGGTTCCTCCAATATTAAAGAATTGACACTTTAAACCCTTGTTTATTCATAAATGCAAGATTGGTCCCTAAAGTTTGTCAAATTTACAAAAAGGGCCCTCCACTTTGAAGAGTTGGGAAGAATGGTCCTTCATTTATGAAGACTTGTCAATATTAGTCCTCCAAGAAGTCAACAATACAAGTCAACACCTTGAAGAATGAAGAAAATGCCAAAACATCCCTTTAAATATCATGAATTTACAAGAAATACCCTTGGAAATACTTTTGGAAACTATTTAGGGCAAAAGTGTGAAAACTGAAACTTACTTAACAAAGGATTTCAGTTTTTTTACATTTAAAAGAAGAATGAAAGGAAGAAAAAATAAGGGGGGTAATTTTTGTCAAACATCCAAACAAACCTAGACCAGTGGTGGCATGACACGTGCCCAACTCAACCCTTTCAACCAATCACGTTTCACCCTTTTGCCATGTCACTTCCCACTCACCAGATTTTAAGCTAACTTAATTAGTTAGTTTAATAAACACGCTAAACACATTTTCAAACCTTAATCCAGATTCAAACCACCACTATTCACCAAGAACACGAATTAGGGGTATGCTTAATACTATCAATTAAACCCTAATTCTTTCCAGATTATTGATTAATGGTCCACTAATTTTAACCCACATCTTAAACATGACATCTCATCAACCAACAAGTCACATGAAAGGTGCCCTGCTACATGTTTGAAGAAAATGCCAAAAGGTGCTAGCCATCCAACGCCCAACAAAGCTGCTTCAATCCTAAGCATGTTATGAGCCATTGATCAAATTCCAATCACCTTTACACCCTCACAAGCTGCCAAGATACTTCACATGATCTTCCAAAATTCAAACTGCAAGGGCAATTTTGGGACTTCACCATTAGGGTTTACACTTTGTTTTCAGCTTTCTTAGTATCTGTGTAGCCTATATAAGGCATAGGACGTCCAACATTTACATTGCTTTTGGTTTTCTATTGTTCACATTTCTGTAAATCCTTCTTTCAAATTTAATGAAAATGTGTTTGAAGTTTTGAAGAAATCCAAGTGCCAACTTTATTCTATGCTTGTTTATGTTTCATGTTTATGATTTTGAAGTATCAAAACCTGTTTTTAAACCTTGTGCAAGAAATTGCCAAGATTTCCAAAATCTGATATTTTGCTAAGTATTTGGTACATCCTTGGAATTTTTGGATTACAAGTGATCATAGCACACTAATAAGAGTTTATCAAGGTGTTGTGAGCTTGTGGTTTGGGGATAATCAAGGAGTGGGTACAAAGGTTGCATTAATCAGATTTGTTTTTCAATTTTCAATTTTAAATATTACTTGTTCTAACCTTGTTACTCTTAGCAGCTTTGTGGAAGCTTGTGCCTTGTTAAGCTAGGCACATAAGCTCAAAAATTCGCGAGTGTGGATGTACATTCATGAGGTTTGAGCCTTCTTACCCAAAATCTGATAAAAGTACTTGATTTTTGTGATTTTTGTGTTCTGGTGTTATAAAAGGTGTTCTTGTGGCTTGAATCTGCTTAATATGGCATGATATTGATGTTATGATGCTAGATTAGGTTTGGGTAAAATTGAATCACACATTTGCTTTGTTAAATCTATGATTAAAAAGTGAAAGGTGTGTTTGGGTTTACTGATTTAAGCTACTTGTTTGATTTTGAGTAGGAGTTTGTTGTTTGTTTGTGTTGGTATCTGCTATACTAGTGATATTGTGCTGATATATGCAAGTCTTGAGCTTTTGAACATCAATTTCTTGATTGTGCTATAACTTGCTTAATTGTGCCTGTTTTGACCTAAGATTTTGGAAACACATAGATTTATTAATATTGCAATTTTGCTTGTCTACTAATTAACCTAATGTGATCAATATATAAGCTACTAAGGTGGACTAGGCCTATACAAAATACATAAAGCCCATATATGAAATTCATACAAAATTAATATCGTCTAACACTCCCCCGCAGTTTGAGCGGAAGATGGACAAACACTCAAACTGTTACAGAATTCTTCAAACAAAGCAGAAGGCAATCCCTTAGTGAAGATATTAGCATACTGATAACGCGATGGAACATGAAGAACACGAACCTGCCCCTTTGTAACCATGTCACGGAAGAAATGAATACCAATCTCTATATGCTTTGTCCGTTGATGCTGCACTAGGTTAGCTGACAAATAAATGGCACTCATTGTCACAATAAACGAGTGTGGCAGACAATAAAGGGAAGTGCAGTTCTCGAAGTAGATTCTGAATCCAAGCAGTCTCAGCTACAGCATTGGCGATGCCGTGGTATTCAGCCTCTACACTAGATCTGGATACCGTGTGCTGACGTTTTGAAGACCACGTAAGTAGATTGTCCCCCAAAAATACATAATAACCAGAAGTAGACCGTCTAGTAGAAGGACAACCCGCCCAATCGGCATCAGAATAAACAATGAGAGAACTAGTAGAAGAAGCATACAACTGTAGGCCAAAGTGTAAAGTACCTCGAACATATCGAAGAATGCGTTTGAGAGCCGCCAAATGAGGCTCCCGAGGGTTATGAATATAAAGACAAATCTGTTGAACCGCATAAGATATATCAGGACGAGTAAATGTAAGATACTGCAAACCACTTGCTAAGCTCCTGTATAATGTAGGGTCCGAGACCGGATCACCATCAGGTCCAAGCTTGGACACTGTATCAACAGGTGTGCGAGACGAATTACAAGAAACCATGTGTGCTCGCTCCAATAGCTCCATAGCATATTTACTCTGAGAGAGGAACATACTTGTAGAATCACGAGTAACTGCGATCCCTAAAAAATAATTAAGGGCCCCCAAATCTGTCATCTCAAACTCCTTATGCGAGGATGAAATAATATGCTGAAGTAAAGCTGTAGAAGATGCGGTCAGTACAATATCGTCAACATATATCAATAAGTATTCAACCTCGGTACCATGGCGATAAATAAACAAAGAGGAATCACATCTACTAGAAGAGAAACCAATACGTAGAGCATAACTAGCAAAGCGTTGAAACCAAGCACGAGGTGCCTGCTTCAAACCATATAACGAACGCTGTAACTGACAAACATGATTCGAAAAACGAGAATCCACAAATCCAGGTGGCTGGTACATATAAACTGTCTCCAAAAGATCTCTGTTAAGAAAGGCGTACTTAACATCAAGTTGATGAACAGGCCATCCACGAGACAAAGCAAGGCTAAGAACAGTCTGAATGGTAGCCGGTTTAACAGTCGGACTAAATGTGTCATCACAATCAATACCAACCTACTGAGTGCTCCCATTGGCAACAAGTCGGGCCTTGTACCTACTCAAATATCCATCCACATGATACTTATGTCTATACAACCACATAGACCGAACCACATTAGCATTAGGTGGTTTCGGAACAAGCATCCAAGTACTGTTTTTAACTAAAGCTTTATATTCATCATACATAGCAGCCCGCCAATTAGGATCATACAAAGCAATAGAAGGAGACTTAGGAAGAGGATATATATGAGACGTATGAAGATTGAAACGAGGATTAGGCTTAACGGTGCCAACTTGAGCACGTGTGACCATTGGGTGAGTTCGATTCGTAGGGTGTTGGCTCGCTATGGTAGGGCCGGTAGGTGTTGTATTTTGTGGTGTTCTAGCAAGTTGTAGATGTAGGGTCGTAGGCATTAAAGGTGGGTTGTGGTTATTGGGTTGTGGGTGTTCTAAAGATGGGATGATAGGTGTTTGATTGTATATGTTGGCATTTGGTTGTTGATGGTATGTTGGATTTATTTGGGCTACAGGTGATGGTGGAGTAGGTTGGGCCTGATTTGTTATAGAAGATGTGTTATGTATTAATATACGGGTGAGAAGAGACGGGTTAAGAAACTCATAAGAGGGAGGTGTGGTAGTATTAGAAGCGGAGCTGTAAGGGAATTGGGTTTCATCAAATGTTACGTGTCGAGAGAGAATGATTTTATTGTTAGAAAGGTCAAGGCAACTGTATCCGCGGTGATATGCGAGATATCCCAAAAATATGCATGGTTTAGCTCGAGGAGCTAATTTATGAGGTGAATCAAGGTGTGGGTAGCATAGACATCCAAATATTCGAAGACGAGAATAATCAGGTTCCTTTTGAAATAACTTTATGCATGGGATGTCATTGTTAATAGCGGTTGAGGGAAGTAGGTTAAGAAGGTAGACGGCCATGTGAAGTTCCTCGACCCAAAATGTAGGCGGAAGGTGAGCTTGGAAAAGCAGGGTACGGATGACATTGTTTATGGTTCTAATCATCCGTTCTGATTTCCCATTTTGTTGTGAGGTTCGGGGACAAGAAAAACAAAATTGAATTCCATTTTTCTCAAAAAGATGAAGTAGGTTGGTGTTATAAAACTCACCACCATGGTCACATTGAAACGCTTTAATTTCACACTTAAATTGGTTTTTGACATATGAGCGAAAATGAAGAAACTTTTGAAACACATCAAATTTATGACGTAATGGGTAAATCCACAAGTAATGGGAAAAGTGATCAAGAAACAATACATAATATATAAAACCACCACTACTAGCAATAGGTGATGTCCAAATATCAGAATGAATAATATCAAAACAAGAAGAGACACGAGTATCCGAACTGACAAATGGAAGCTTCACATGTTTGCCAAGTTGACAAGCATGACAAATATGTGAAGACTTCTCTTTATTACATGAAATGAAATTACGAGAAATAAGAGATCGTAGCACTTCCGTACCGGGGTGTTCGAGATGTTGGTGCCACGTGGTAGGGCTGACCGAAAGAAAAACACTAGGTATAGAAGATGGCTTGGTAACTGGCTAGAGGTCTCCTGAACTATCATATCTAAGAAGAATATGACGAGTCAAGAAATCTTTCACAGAAAAACCAAATTCATCAAACTCAACGGTACATTTATTATCCCTAGTAAACTGACACACAGAGATAATATTTTTAATTATGTTGGGAGTGACAAGAACGTTATGAAGATACAAAGGACGATTAAGAGTGGGCAGTATGCTATGACCAGTGTTGGTGACGGGGATAGTTTTCCAGTCACCCACACGAACAGATGGATATAAACAATTGTTGTAAACATCACTTAAATTACTTGAATGAGAGTTTAGATGAGAAGACGCACCCGTATCCATATTCCAAGTTGGATCTTCACGTGTCATAACTGAAAAAGCATTAGGTTGGAGAGTCCTTCGAGTCTGAATCTGAGATGGACCTATTCGAATTAAACGAGCCACAGTAGACATCATGATACCTGTGATCTTAATGCCTCAAGCAAGGAAATGATAGATATTATCTCATACTCCAACCAATGAGATGCTGATACATTAACACTTCAAGCAACGCAAGATCCCATACATAAAAATAATAAATACATTTGATGCACTAACACCAAAAAATCTATTTTGTTTTTCGTGTGGAATCAAAGGGCTACAACTTCTTTTCCTTTTATATATAACGAAAACCAAATAGTGATCAAGACTTTCAAATAAACCCTTTTTTTATACGTAATTCCAAGGGAAAGGATTATACAAGAAAAGAATTATGGTTTGAGAGGATGAGAAAAGGAAAAACTGAACGTGAGATTGGGAGGAAATGATTCTGGGATGTGATTTAGAGAGAAGTTGGGAGAGAAAATTATATGTCTCTGATTACCATATTAATATTGCAATTTTGCTTGTCTGCTCATTAACCTAATGTGATCAATATATAAGCTACTAAGGTGGGCTAGGCCTATACAAAATACATAAAGCCCATATATGAAATTCATACAAAATTAATATCGTCTAACCTAACAAGATTGTATGCATGCTTAGGGCTAACAAGTGATTAGACAAAGTTTATATAACCTGTTTAAGAGATTTGAGGGTTTGAATTTGGATTTGTGGTCAAGTATATCAACAAACTTCAAAATCTGCTTGTTCATTGTTCATCAGTAACTTTTTTAAGCTTGAATATTGTTTATACTTTGAATCATTGCATGAAACCAGTTAATTTATGTTCATTTGAATTAATATAAGCTGTTGTATGCATTTGGTTCCATTTGGTTGGCTTATTCTTGCTAAAACTGCTTATTTGTGTGAAAACTGCTTATGAACATGTCTGTATCATATCTGGTGATCTTTTGATTAAATTGTACTAATTGGCTGTTAGGATTTGTGTTTTTGTGATTGCTATTGACTCCTTATAACCCACTGGTTATAAGGGTGCCTTTATGTGGCTTGAATCCAATAAAAATTCACATAAGACAAAAAGTCAAAATAGTCAAGCAGTGGGAACTCCTTTCCCATGTTGCTAGCCACTGCTAGTGTATATTGGTCATCAGCTTATTCGTAAGCTATTCTAGGTTATTTGGACTTGCAACAACTTAGTTTTTGTAATCAATATTCCTTATTTGACCCATTAAACTAATCTAGAGCTTTTTAGGGTTTGACTTTTAGGTTTGACTAGAAAACCAAACAAATTGACTTTTACATTAAGTGCTTATTGCTTTTTTCAGCTTATTCGTTGTGCTTATTTGAAAGATTTTTGATTATTAAGCTTAGTTTTGTCATTTAAAATCTTTTGCAAGTTGAATCAGCACTTGAGGTGGCCTAGAACTCAAAAACGACTATTTTGTCGTTTTCTGTAGAGAGCTTTTGCTTATTTCAGGCTTATTACTGGGGCTTTTTCAAAATTTATTTTCACAGATCTCTTATGGATCCCAAAAGAAGCTTGTGTGTCAAATTAGAGCTTATGGCATTAGCTTATGGCTTAATGGGCCAAAAAGCCCATTAAGAATAAGCTGTTGACAATTAAGCAATGATAAGCTCATTTTCAGCTTTTGGGTCTTTAGACTTTTGTGCTTTAAAATCAAATTTTGAGTCAAGTAGGTGATATTGGGCTTATTTGGTGAACCTTTTTTTATTGGGCCTAATTTCCGCCCATTAAGGGCCTGTTTTGCTATTTAGCCCATTTTGAGGGCTATTAGAGGTATTTTGGTAATTTCAAGTTCATTTATGTGTTTATTAGGTTAAAATAAACTAGTATGCAACTTTTTAGAATTGTTTATAAAATTTGGATTTTCAATATTATTTTATTATTATTTTATTAATTAAAATTAAAATTTATATTTTTGCAAGTTTTTCATTTTTCCTAGTTCAAATACATTAAGTTAGGAATTTTAAAACTTTTAGATTAATTTGATTGTCATTAGATTAATTTTAAGAATTATTTTAAGATTTTATAGTTTTTAATCATTTTTATTTAGTTTTAATTAATTTTAAATTTTTCAAAAATAGTTTTTAATTTAGTTAAGATATTTTAGAGGTTTACAAAGTGAAAAATCTCATTTTGGGCTTTTTGTTAATTAAGTTGATTTTTTGGGCTTTAATTAGCATTAAAAAATTATTATTTAATTAATAAAAGGTTTGAGTGAATTTTGATTTTTTGTAAACTCTAATTACATTATTTAGGATTTTTTGTAATTTTCTAAGAATTTTTTGGTTAATTTTTAAATTTTGTCATATTCTACGGTTTTACGTGCATGACTTTTTCGTCATAGTTTAATTCATAATCGTAACCGACATCCTTTCTCTTTTTCTTTTGTCATAATTATAATCACAAAGTTAATCATTTCTTACACAACACACTTGCCTCCTTGGGAAACAAACTTTGAACTTCATTTGGTCATTAGTGCTTGGTTTTCCTAAACCGACACTTAATACTTGCCGCTTTTACGCCTTTTTCCTAAAAGGTGGTATCATACTACAATCAACCGTCAATCAAACTACCAGCAACAATTTTCCCCTATGTCAAAATCACAACACAATAGGTTATGCCACAATGTTAGCCTCTATGACACCAATATTTAAAACAGCATTCGACATACACAAAAGATTAATTACCCGTAACTAAAGAGAGTGCTGGCACTTCTAATGACTTATATGGTGCACCAACAATGATAAGCTTTCCTTGGGGTTTAAGTAGACTAAGCAACTGTTCAATTACATGATTTACGGACACCATGTTTATGATGTCATCTAAAATTCCCCCCATAGCAGCCTAGTTACATAATCACAATTCAAAACTCAAAATTATCACATTAATAAGTGTGAAAACACTTATCCTTTTACCACTTAATTATAATAATAACCAAGCCAAAACGTGTATTTAATGTCGTAAATGTCGGAATTATGCGTGGTTTGTGTTTTTATTGTGATTTAGGATCAAAATGTGAAAAGGGAAGAAAAAATGGGCTATCACGGACTTTTATCGAAGAAAAAGACAAAAGACGAAGTCAAAAGATCAAGAGTGCAAAAAGAACGGAAGTCCAACGCCTATTCTGAAGATTTATCAAAGAAAAAGTCTAAAGACAGAAGTTTAATGAAGTCGAAGAACTCAAGTCTAGTTAATGAAGAAATTATAAGACGAGTTCAATTTATCCCGAGACAAAGTCGAAAAAGTCGAAGAATTTAGAAGACGAAAAGACGTGAAGAAGAAGAAAGAATCAAAACATGCTAATCTCCCTAATCTCCCTATAAATACCCTCCTAATGACACATTAGGAGGTGTTGACTATCTTGACAAAATAGTTCTTCCACATTTTTAATTTCATGTCATTTACTAAATTGTCATTTAATTTCCTTGTCTTGCACCTTTAACTTGTAAGCTCTTTAATTCTTGCTTTTACTTTTAATTGTTGAATCTTATTTTTAATCAAGTTTTTATTTAATCTCTCATTCTACCTTTCTTGTTTTTGCTTAATCTTTATGTTTATGTGCTTATTGTTATGCTTATTTGATTAATAGTTATGTTTTTATGTTTTTGATTGTGTTAGCTTATTGATTTTATAGCTTATTGTGTGTTTGTTTTAATTTTAATTAAGTGTTTTTAAAAGTTATTTTATAAAAAGTTGATTTTAAATATTTTTATTATTTAGTGTTTTCAAAAGTTTTTAAAATTTGGCTTAATTAGTTTTTCTTAAAATCAATTTAGTTAAACTTTTGGTTATATGCTTATTAGATTCTAGCTTATTTTTGTCTTTGCTTATGTTAATTCTTATTCGGGTTATTATAACCCTAGGATTCCGAATACCCATCATTTGTGTATTCCGAATAGTAATCAGTTCCCGTATTCCGGATAACAAACATTAACTTATTCCGAATAGTGAGGTTGTGTGTGGATTCCGGATAAGGTTGACACCCTTATTCCGGATTGCACCTTGAAGGTTTATTCCGGATAAGAGCAATCATCATATTCCGGATATAAGCACGAAGACGGATTCCAGATTGTTCTCTTAACCTGGATTCCGGATAGAGGCTGGATTCATATTCCGGATTGCTGAAGTTTTGTTAGGATTCCGGATAAGGCCATTTTCACGTATTCCGGATAAGCTCAACAACAATGGATTCCGGATAAGGAGTGAAACGTATTCCGAATAGTGATCATCACTGGATTCCGGATAACTCGAATTTAGTTATTCAGGATAAGAGACAGAACAAGGATTCCGGATAGTGCTACGAATCTTTATTCCGGATAAGGCAAGGTGTGAAGATTCCGGATAAGGGTAAGATTAGATTTCGGATAATGACAGTATTTTGGATTTCGACTTAGGTTTTGTTTATTCCCTGTTTTATTTTCAAGCATTTATTTTTCCCGCCATTTTTCCCGCCATTTTTCTTTTGTGTTATTTTAATTGTTTTTCTCGATTTTAAATTTCAAGTTTGCATTTTTGTTACATTGCCAAATTTACTTTTCGTCGAGCTTTAATTTTTGTCATTTAATTAATTTACTTTTAAAGTTTTAATTTTGCACCATTTACTTTAAAGTTTTGTATTTTATTTTATTTTAAACAACGACAAAAATATTTTTTTCCACCAAAAGACAACTGATTCGCACTTTTAACCAGTAATCAATTCGAATAGATCATATAATAAACTTTTTATATACAAAATCTTTAGTTATTAAAATGGGGCTGCTGCCGGCTCTTTTCGTGAAGATTAACGGTCTTCTATGAGAGACGCGTTGAATTTTGGGATCCGTTCACTCGTGAACGTTATTTTTCTTGCTCAAAAATTTTCAAAAATCCATAAAAAAAATAAAATTTTCAAAAATACAAAAACATTAAAAAAACTCATAAAAAGTAATTCTTTTTCAAAAGTTTTACACCAAAAAGATTTTATTTTTATTTTTACAAGTACATATATATTCTCTGTTTCTTTGGTATCTTTTTCTTTTTCTTTTGCAGGTGTATGCATACTAGATCTTCGACTTATTCTGAGCCCGAGACTCTTGAAGATTTAGATATGGGAACAATAATAATCCACCTCACCCCAACATGAATAATAACAACCATGGCCCTCAACCAGACCTTCGAACGATGGAGGAGCTTTGTCAACCAACCATGAACGGACGAGGAGGACCGATTGCACTGATGCAAATCACGGCTCCAGAGTTTTCGTTGAAGAATCACATGATCCAACAAGTTCAAAATACTTGTCCATTTCGCGGATTACCGGATGATGATGCCAACAAACACCTCGACAAATTCATTACCGTTACTCAAAGCATTAAGTTGCCCGGTGTTACTATGGATTTTCTTCGCCTTCACCTATTTACACATACCTTATCCCACCATGCCGAAAAATGGTTTGATCGTCTTCCGAAGAATTCAATTCATACTTGGGACGATATAACACAACGATTTTTGTCGCGCTACTTTCCACCATCCATGGTCACGAGCCTTCGGAACCAAACAAGTGGATTTACACAAGAACCTGATGAGTCTCTTTTTGATGCTTGGGAACGATATAATGTTTTGATCGATCGATGTCTAAACCACAACATGCTCCCCGTCACCTTAATTGATACTTTCTACAACGGTTTAACTTTTCGTTATCGTGATACGATTAATGCAGCTGCCGGTGGCACATTTATGAAAAGAAGACCTGAGGAGTGTAGAGAGCTTATAGAGAACATGACCACTCACCACAAAAATTGGGATTCATCCGCTTCCTCAAGATCAAACCCGAGAGTGAATGTTTCTTCTACTTCTTCAAACCCTGATATGACCGAATTGACCCGCGCAATGGTCGAAATGAGCAAAAATATACAACTTTTGGCTACTAACCAATTTCAACAAGCTAAAGCTGTAGCAACTTCTTGTGAGATTTGCGGGGGTCCTCATTCATACACTGATTGTCCTTCTACTCATGAAAATCCGGAAGACGTGTATGCGGCTCATGGTAACTATTCAACGGAAAGCTATCAAGCCCGAGCTCAAGGTGATCGTAACTTGCTAAGTTACCGTTCTAACAACTTTCTTTCACCCGGTTTTTCTCCTCAAAACCACAACCCCAACAACTACAATAGAAGCAACCCAAACCCACCTCGAGCTTCTAATCCTTATCACCCACCCGCTCAACAAGCACCACCCATTAATCAAGATGTTGAAACTTTCATGAGGACTCAGGGAGAGCTAGTTAAGAATCTGCAAAGCCAATTCATCAACTTGAAAGGAGATATCACTAAGCAAGGGAATGATATAAGAACCGAGCTTCGACATGATATGTAAACCTCTTTCAGCAATCAAACAAATGATTTAAAGAATATGCTGGCTAGTTTCTTCCCAAGTACTCAACCTTCTACTTCGGGCTCTCTTCCCTCAAATACCGTCACCAACCCAAGAGCGAATGTGAGTGCTATTACTACACGCAGTGGAGCAACGCTAGTAGGACCATCTATCCCTCCCCCAGTTTGTAAAACCCGCATGGTTTTACCATTAATAGTACCCTTTAGATCGTACGTACATGATTAGAACTTTCCTTTTATAGCACGTTACGTTTCACGTATAAGAAGTTTAAGTATTACGTACGTGTTAGAACACGATGAGTATTTATTACGTATGAACACACGATAATTATTCAAATAATAATTATAATCACGAACATGCGATCATGAAATCATGAACGTAAATTAATCACGAGCTAATATTAGTTACGTATATATATTTATCACGAACATGAATAAATATATTAAGTCACGATCAATAATTAATTAGAACACGTAAAACACGAACACGATAAAACACGAGAACACACTATAATATTTAGACTCGAGAAAAGTATGGGTTACCCCATGTGGGTCCCCTACCCGCGGCATACACAAGAAAGCATGGGCTTAGCCTATGCAAATTTAACTAATTAGGAATAAGGGGTGATAGGTGTGTAAACACCCATCCTTTTACCACTTAATTACAATAATAACCAAGCCAAAACGTGTACTTTATGTCGTAAATGTCGGAATTATGCGTGGTTTGTGTTTTTGTTGTGATTTAGGAAGAAAGTGTGAAAAGGGGAGAAAACACGGGCATTCACGGGCTTTTATCGAAGAAAAAGACAAAAGACGAAGTCAAGAAATCAAGAGTGCAAAAAGAACGGAAGTCCAAGACCAATTCTAAAGATTTATCGAAGAAAAAGTCAAAAGACGAAAGTTTACTAAAAGCCGAAGAACTCAAGTCTAATTTAGTGAAGATATTACAAGACGAGAGTAGAAATCCCGAGACAAAGTCGTTAAAGTCAAAGAATTAAGAAGATTAAGGACTTAATGACAAATAAAGAAAGAAGAAAGAGGGGAGGAAGCTTCCTCTAAGCACCTCCCTAATCCTCCTATAAATAGATTAGATTTCATTTCATTTCATTTTGTTGGCTAAGTGTGACAATTAGCTCTTCCATTTTAATTACTTGTCATTTAAATACATGTCATTTACTTAATTGTCTTGCACCTTAAATACCTTTAATTTCAAGTAAGTTTCCTTTTAATTGTTGTTAATCTTTACTTTTATTGTTCATCTTCCTTTCTTGTTAATCTTTAATCTTTATGCTATTTGTTCATGTTTATGTTCTTTAAATTTTGTTAATTTAATCAAGTGGGTTTTGATTATTGTGGTGTTTGATTGTTAGTTTTATTGATTTGGATTGTTTGCTTATGATTAGTAGATGTTTATTGATTAGTTTTGCTTAATCTTTTGGTTTGATTTGATTGATCTAGATTAGATTCGTGTTATTTTTGTTTCTAATTGTTCTTCGCTGTCTGTTTCTTTTCCCAGGTTTATTCCAAACCAAACTCAATTATTCCGGATGAAGGTTGTTTGTTGATTATTCCGGATCAGGGAGTTTATTCCGGATAAAGGAGTTAGTCTACAAATATTCCGAACCAAGAAACAATATTCCGGATCAGCTGTTTGTTCCGAATCAAACATCTTCATTCGGAACATTCTGAATCAAAGGCATTCATTCGGAATACTTGTTGATAGGTGTGTAAACACCCATCCTTTTTACCACTTAATTACAATAATAACCGAGCCAAAACGTGTATTTTATGTCTTTTATGTCGGAATTATGCGTGGTTTGTGTTTTTGTTGTGATTTAGGACGAAAAGGTGAAAAGGGAGAAAACACGGGCACTCACGGGCATTCACGGGCTTTTATTGAAGAAAAAGATGAAAGACGAAGTCAAGAAGTCAAGAGTGCAAAAAGAACGGAAGTCCAAGACCAATTCTGAAGATTTATCGAAGAAAAAGTCAAAAGACGGAAGTTTACTTAAAGCCGAAGAACTCAAGTCTAATTTATTGAAGAATTACAAGACGAGTTGGAAGGAATCCCGAGACAAAACCATTTAAAGTCCAAGATTAATGAAGAATAAAGGCTTAAGGACTAATGGTGCAATTAAAAGAAGATTAAAGAAGGAAGGACTTAATCTTGCAATTAAGAGAAAAGGAAGGAGGGGAGGAAGCTTCCTAATCCTCCCCTATATATATAGATTAGTTGTTAATTATTTTTCATTGTTGGCTAAGTGTGACAATTAGTCTTCCACCTTTTAATTACCTTGTCATTTAAATTCATGTCCATTTAAATACATTGTCTTGCACCTTAAATACATTTAATTTCAAGTAAGTTTTTTTTTAATTATTGTTAATCTTTACTTTTCTTGTCAATCTCCTATCTTCCTTTCTTGTTTGATCTTAATCCTTATGCGTTATTGTTCATGTTCATGTTTTTTTGTTTTTATTGATTTGATTAAAGTGGGTTTTGATTATTGTGGTTAGATTTGTTAGTTCTATTGATTTCGATAGTTTGTTTATTATTATTGGATGTTTTGTTATTAGTTTAGTTTAATCTTGTGTTTGATTTTGGTTAAATTTGTGGTTAGATTTGTATTACTGTAATTCCCTGTTCTTCGGGGGAGTTTGTTTCTGTTACTGTGATTCCCAGGAAAGTTCCGGATCAAGTCTTTGTTCACAAGGAAAACTTCCGATCCAAAAGTTCCGAATCAGAAACTTCTTTCGGAAGAAGTTCCGGATCAAATCTTCCGGACCAACAAGTTCCGAGCCAGCAAAGATACTCTTTCATTCGGAACATTTCACTCGGAATCAAAAGTTTCTAGTTCACTCGGAAGACTTACGAACCAGGAGAGTTCATCCAGAAGAGTTCCGGATCAAAAGTTCCTAACCAGAGGGTGTTCATTCGGAACATCAAAAAGTTCCGAACCAGAGGGCTTCATCCGGAAGAGTTCTGAATCAGCAAGAACTTCCGAATCAGGACAAATTCCGAACCAAAGTTCCGGATCAAGAAAGGTTCATTCAGAAGAGTTCCAAATCAAGGGTTATCCAGAACTTCCGAATCAAGGGGTTGAATCAGCATAAGTTCCGAACGAAAGATTGTTTTGGATAAGTGACATATTCAGAATAATTTGTTCAGGATCAAGGATTTTGGTAATATTCCGAGCGAAGAAGAATCATTCCAAACGAAGGTGACAATCCGGACGAGTGATTGTTCCGAACAAAGGATTATTCTGAATGAGCTGTATTCAGGTTTTTTTTAGTTTTTGTCTTTCATTTTTAATTTCAAGCTTTATTTTTCCCGCCTTTTTCCTTAGACGCACTTTAAGTTTATTTGCCTTAGCTTTATTTTAGCCTTGCCTTAATTTAAGTTTTAGTTGTGTTTAAGTTTGCCTTAGATAGATTTAAGTTTGCGTTAGTTACTTTTAGTGCCTTTTAATTTTAGTCACGCTTTAAATACTTGCACTTACTTTAAATTAGTTTTAGATTTACTTTAATTGCACTTTTACTTTAAAGTCTTGCACTTTTTTTCATATACCACAACGACACATTTTTGTTTCACCAAAGACAGCTGAGTTGCATAGAGAACCTAGATCAATTCGATTAGATTGGTACAACGATAATTCTTAACCTGAGTAAAATCTAGTTATCAAATGGCGCCGCTGCCGGCTCTTTTCGTAAAGATTAACGGTTTTCTGTGAAAGACGCGTTGCTTTTTGGGATCCGTTCACTTATGAGCGTTATTTTTCTTGCATAAAAAATTCAAAAAATCATAAAAATTAAAAATTGATAAAAATTAATAAAAATTAAAAATTTCAAAAATCCAAAAAGATTTTATTTTCATTGTGTATATATATTGTCTTTGCGTTTGCTTTCTTTTTCTTTTGCATTTTCAGGTGTATGCGTACTAGATCTTCTAATTATCAAGAGCCCGAGACTCAAGAAGATTTAGCTATGTCAGGTGTTAACAACAATAATCCACCGCACCTCAACAATAACAACAATGTTCTTCCACAGCCCGATCTTCGGACAATAGAGGAGCTTTGTCAACCTACCATGTTTGGACGAGGAGGACCGATTGCGCCGATGCAAATCACGGCTCCGGAGTTTTCGTTGAAGCACCACATGATTCAGCAAGTGCAAACTAACCCATTCCGTGGATTGCCTGATGATGATGCCAACAAACACCTCGACAAGTTCATTACAATCACCCAAAGCATGAAGTTGCCTGGTGCCACAATGGATGTTCTACGCCTACAACTCTTCCCACATACTTTTGTCGCGCTACTTTCCACCATCCATGGTCACGAGCCTTCGCAATCAAATCAGCGGGTTCATGCAAGAACCCGATGAATCTCTTTTTGATGCTTGGGAAAGATATGATGTCTTGATTGATCGTTGTCCAAACCACAACATGCTCCCTGTGACCTTAATTGATACTTTCTACAACGGATTGACTTTTCGAGATCGTGATACGATTAATGCAGCCGCCGGTGGCACATTTATGAAAAGGAGACCCGAGGAGTGTAGAGAGCTTATTGAAAACATGACTACTCATCATAAAATCTGGGATTCCTTTGCTTCTTCAAGGAACAACCGAGAGTCAATGTTTCCTCCACCTCAGCAAACCCTGATATGACCGAACTCACCCGCATGATGACTGAAATAAGCAAAATTATTACGCTTCTCGCTTCAAACCAACAACAACAACAAGTTAAAGCGGTTGCTAATCCTTGTGAAACATGCGGCGATCCTCACTCATACACCGATTGTCCTTTGACACAAGGAAATCCGGAAAATGTGTATGCAGCTTATGGTAATTATTCACCAGAAAATTACCAAGCTCGACCTCAAGGGGATAGAAATTTGCTGAGTTACCGATCGAACAATTACCTTTCACCCGGTTTTTCTCCTCAAAACCAAAACCCCGCCAACAACTACAATAGAAGCAACCAAATCCCACCAAGAGCTTCTAATCATTATCACCCACCCACCCAACAAGCACCACCCATTAACCCTGATGTTGAAGCCATAATGAGAACCCAAGGTGAGCAAATCAAGAATCTGCAAAGCCAAATTATCAATCTTAAAGGAGATATCACCAAGCAAGGAAATGAGATAAGATCCGAGCTTCGAGATAATATCCAATCCTCCTTCAGCAATCAAACGACTGATTTGAAGAATATGCTTGCTAGTTTCTTGCCCGCAGCTCAACCTTCTTCTTCGAGTTCTCTACCTTCAAACACCATCACCAATCCGCGAGCAAATGTGAGTGCTATTACTACGCGTAGTGGAATTACCATTGTCGATCCACCTATCCCACCACCATCATCTACACCTATCCCACCACCATTTATCCCTGCTCCTCCTACACCTAGTATTAGTGCACCATTACCGTCTCCGCCTCGTCATGACGATGTCTCTAGGAAGGACCCTTCAACATCTCAACCTCTACCTGCTACACCTGCACCTTCACCACCCAAACCCAATATCCCTTATCCTTCTCGTTTAGGCAAGACCAAACTGCTAACCAAGGAGGACTCCGTAGTGACACGTTATGTGAAGATGATCTCTCAAATGAACTTCAACATTAGCTTTCTTGAAGCACTTGTCCACATGCCCAAATTTGTCAAAGCATTTAAGGAATTGCTTAACAAGAAGGAGAAGCTGATTGAACTCGCCAACACTCGCTTAAATGAAACCTGCTCTACAGTTATTCTTAGAGAACTTCCGGAAAAGCTTGGAGATCCCGGTCGTTTTGTGTTGCCTTGCGTGTTCAACAAAACTGAAGAATTTACTGCCCTTGCTGATCTCGGGGCCAGTATTAATTTGATGCCATTGAGTGTTTGGAAAACACTATCATTACCCGACCTCACACCAACGAAGATGACTCTCGAACTTACAAATCGCACTCTCGCTTACCCCGTTGGTATTGCCGAAGATGTGTTCATTAAAGTTGGCACATTTACTTTCCCGGTCGATTTTGTCGTAGTTGATTATGAAATAGACCCTCGTATTCCTTTAATACTTGGTCGGCCATTCTTGAGAACTGGACGAGCTCTAGTTGATGTTGCCGAAGGTGAGTTAATCTTAAGAGTCGGGGATGATTCACAAGTTTTTAAAATGGGGAAGCTTACAGGCAAAACTTTTGGACGAGAATCAGTGAATATGATTAATGTGCTCGATGATTTTGTCATCTACAACAATCCTCTATTCGAGTCTTGCAATGATATTCCACTCTTTCATGATGATGTGGATGATTCTCGCCCCAATTTGGAACCTTCTCCCATTTATGATTCTCCACCGATCTTTGATGCTTATGATGATGATGATTCTAGCTCAGATTCGGATGATTATGATGACCTTATTTCTGAGTATCCCGACCTGCCCACGTATGATGATTTCGATGAGGTCGATACTCTTTCGAGCGATTCTTCACATGATGAAGATCCTCCACCTACATCACTCGATCCTACTTTGGACGATTACTCATTTGAGGAAGACTTCTCTGAATTTCTCAACACTTACTTCCCTCATGAGAGTGATGCTCCTCCTTATGATTTGAAGATTATCGTCTTGATCCTACTTTGGATTTCAAGCACATTCTTTCTAAGGAGAAGAAACCGGTCGACACCAATATCCGCAGCACATATGATTTAACACCTCTTTGTCCATCATCTGAGGACGAGGTTGTGCTTCTTCGCGGATCTTCTTCCCACTCTGCTGAGCCTGAGTGCTATTTTCCCTTAAAGGAAAAGGTGTTCGACCCCGGTATTGAAATCTTTAAGCCATCTCAGTATCCACCTGATGAAATAAAAGGAACTATATTTGGAACTATTGAAGACATGCTTGCACCTCACCATACTTGCTCCCACTTTGCTCCATCGCTGCTTAAGGGAACCTTGCCTACTCTTCTTTGGCTTGCCTTGTTCGCCTTAAGCTTGTGCTATTTGATGGAAAAAAACTATGTCTTTGATCCTGGTGGATATATTTCATGCTTCTTCCTATGATAATCAAGGTCGAGTCAGGCTCACGACTCGGTTAACAAAAACCAAGCGTTTCTTGGGAGGCAACCCATGCATCTATCTTTTAGCTTTCTTTATCCTAAGTGTAGGGGAGACCCTTTGGTTTGCTATTTCCTCTCCTCGCTTCTTAATCAGGGATTCGAGCGCTCAATGATCCACTCTTGATGATTTTTGACGACCCGTGATTCCATGTTCCACTTCTTCCCGGTTCTATCCTTAACTCTTTTCGATTCACTATTTTATATTTTCTCAATATTAAAATAGGAATCTCTTTAGTTGTCTTTTCCTTAGCAAAGATTTAAACAAAGTGCACAATGTCCTAAGTGTAGGGGAGTTTACTCCCACATGCTTAAACATTGAGGACAATGTTTATATTAAGTGTAGGGGGGACTTCTATCGAAGTTAAGTGGTCTTTTCCTTGTATTTGTCTTCATTTTAACCGGAAAATCAATTTTTTTCGACATTTTTCAAAAATTTTGATCTATTTTGGCCTAGTAGTTTTTCCCTTTGTATAGTTATTTTCTTTCCTTGTTAGAATAAATCTTTAATAAAGTGGTTTTAATTTTCAAACGTTGTGAATATTTTTACTCAACCCGAGTTTACTTATCTAAGTTTACTCTAGCTAGTATCCTTAACCTGTTTAAGTCAAGTTTTGCTAGGCTTTTATATAGGGAGCTATAAAACGCGAAAGTCTTAACTCTCACGGGTTAAGAACAAGAACTTTTCGCAAGTTCCTATAATTGATCCTAGAGAGTCGTGTATCAAGGGAACTTTAAAATGCGATTTCTAAACTTGAAAAAGTCTAAGAGTTTGCAAGATCCTATAGGCGACTCGAAAACCCAAAACTTTGATTTAATAGGCTAAGCATCCACGAGTCTCATTCTTTGAGATTTTAAACTGTGGAGAACGAGAGATGATAGCGCCAATTATAAGTTTGGTATTCTTTCGAGAATTTATGTGAATTAATTATAAGCCTATTCTCCCATCGCTTGCTAATAAATTTATCTGCAATAAATAAGGTTGTACGATTTGAAAAGTTACTTAGCTTCTAGCCCAAGATTGTTTAAAAGTTGCTCGGTATGGATTAGAGTTCATAGCAAAGGCATAACTTATTGAAGCGGGATGCGAAGATTGGCGAGTCCAAAAAGGCCCTAACAAGGCATGAGGGCTACATTTTGTTGCTAAAGATCCAAAAGTGATGTGAAGAATCATTTATCGAAAATCAATATGAAGGATCGAGACACACGACGAAAAGCAAAAACTCCCCAAAAGTCATGGAAAAGTGTATCCGAAAAGACCCTAGCAAGGTATGAGGATAAATAGATCCAAGTCAATAAAGGAGGCGGATCGTTGTATATCAAAGTCCAAAGTAAAGATTAGAGAAAAATGAAGAAGTCGTGGTCCAAGTATGAATCTCTCAAAACTCCAAGTGAAGAAATTCCTATATGAAGAGAAGACCATTATTTCATGAACGTCTCTCAAGATTTGAAGTATGAAGTCGCTGCCAAATATCGGTTCGAGAAAGGTCTCAAATCGCGAAGCGAGTTATGCCAAGATATGAACTTTATGAGGTCCCGAGAAGCAGTTTTAAAAGATTTTGTCCTTTAGCTAACTATTGATTAAATCGTTCACTTTATTTTCAGCCTAATAAACTATCGAAATAAGTCAAACAATGCATCCTAGTGATCATTCAAGACAAGAATAAAATATAAGAGATACCCATAGGAATAAGGGAGTCTAAGTGAGTAATTGGCCCACATGAATTCGTGTTAGTTTGCTAACTTATAATAAAAATGATCTCGTTTTTAAGCTTGGTTTGGAGAAAGTGAAAACTTGAGGATGATGATTATTCATGACATTTCCAAAACCCAAGGTATGATTTTGATTTCTTTACTTTGAATGTTTATAGTTTTATATCTCTTTAATAAAGGCCACTATGGATTGACTATGATGAAAAGTGTAAACGTGCTTTGTAACTAATGCATTTCATGAGGACATTGCAATGGTCAAGTGTAGGGGATTTGATAGGTGTGTAAACACCCATCCTTTCTACCACTTAATTACAATAATAACTGAGACAAAACGTGTATTTTATGTCTTTTATGTCGGAATTATGCGTGGTTTGTGTTTTTGTTGTGATTTAGGACGAAAAGGTGAAAAGTGGAGAAAACACGGGCACTCACGGGCATTCACGGGCTTTTATTGAAGAAAAAGATGAAAGACGAAGTCAAGAAGTTAAGAGTGCAAAAAGAACGGAAGTCCAAGACCAATTCTGAAGATTTATCGAAGAAAAAGTCAAAAGACGGAAGTTTACTTAAAGCCGAAGAACTCAAGTCTAATTTATTGAAGAATTACAAGACGAGTTCGAAGGAATCCCGAGACAAAACCATTTAAAGTCCAAGATTAATGAAGAATAAAGGCTTAAGGACTAATGGTGCAATTAAAAGAAGATTAAAGAAGGAAGGACTTAATCTTGCAATTAAGAGAAAAGGAAGGAGGGGAGGAAGCTTCCTAATCCTCCCCTATATATATAGATTAGTTGTTAATTATTTTTCGTTGTTGGCTAAGTGTGACAATTAGTCTTCCACCTTTTAATTATCTTGTCATTTAAATTCATGTCCATTTAAATACATTGTCTTGCACCTTAAATACATTTAATTTCAAGTAAGTTTTCTTTTAATTATTGTTAATCTTTACATTTCTTGTCAATCTCCTATCTTCCTTTCTTGTTTGATCTTAATCCTTATGCGTTATTGTTCATGTTCATGTTTTTTTTGTTTTTATTGATTTGATTAAAGTGGGTTTTGATTATTGTGGTTAGATTTGTTAGTTCTATTGATTTCGATAGTTTGTTTATTATTATTGGATGTTTTGTTATTAGTTTAGTTTAATCTTGTGTTTGATTTTGGTTAAATTTGTGGTTAGATTTGTGTTACTGTAATTCCCTGTTCTTCGGGGGAGTTTGTTTCTGTTACTGTGATTCCCAGGAAAGTTCCGGATCAAGTCTTTGTTCACAAGGAAAACTTCCGATCCAAAAGTTCTGAATCAGAAACTTCATTCGGATGAAGTTCCGGATCAAATCTTCCGGACCAACAAGTTCCGAGCCAGCAAAGATACTCTTTCATTCGGAACATTTCACTCGGAATCAAAAGTTTCTAGTTCACTCGGAAGACTTCCGAACCAGGAGAGTTCATCCAGAAGAGTTCCGGATCAAAAGTTCCGAACCAGAGGGTGTTCATTCGGAACATCAAAAAGTTCCGAACCAGAGGGCTTCATCCGGAAGAGTTCTGAATCAGCAAGAACTTCCGAATCAGGACAACTTCCGAACCAAAGTTCCGGATCAAGAAGTTCCTGATCAAGAAAGGTTCATTCCGAAGAGTTCCAAATCAAGGGTTATCCAGAACTTCCGAATCAAGGGGTTGAATCAGCATAAGTTTCGAACGAAAGATTGTTTTGGATAAGTGACATATTCAGAATAATTTGTTCAGGATCAAGGATTTTGGTAATATTCCGAGCGAAGAAGAATCATTCCAAACGAAGGTGACAATCCGGACGAGTGATTGTTCCGAACGAAGGATTATTCTGAATGAGCTGTATTCAGGTTTTTTTTAGTTTTTGTCTTTCATTTTTAATTTCAAGCTTTATTTTTCTCGCCTTTTTCCTTAGACGCACTTTAAGTTTATTTGCCTTAGATTTATTTTAGCCTTGCCTTAATTTAAGTTTTAGTTGCGTTTAAGTTTGCCTTAGATAGATTTAAGTTTGCGTTAGTTACTTTTAGTGCCTTTTAATTTTAGTCACGCTTTAAATACTTGCACTTACTTTAAATTAGTTTTAGATTTACTTTAATTACACTTTTACTTTAAAGTCTTGCACATTTTTTCATATACCACAACGACACA
Source organism: Glebionis coronaria (assembly GCA_025667525.1). Lineage (NCBI taxonomy): Eukaryota > Viridiplantae > Streptophyta > Magnoliopsida > Asterales > Asteraceae > Glebionis > Glebionis coronaria. The sequence goes on from CM046881.1 coordinate 232,153,675, forward strand.
TTTTTGTTTCACCAAAGACAGCTGAGTTGCATAGAGAACCTAGATCAATTCGATTAGATTGGTACAACGATAATTCTTAACCTGAGTAAAATCGAGTTATCACTTGTATTCCGAATCAAAGTGTTTATTCGGAACATTCCGGATCGAGGGTTCATTCGGAATAATTTATATTTCGGATCAAGCCAAATATTTCGAGTCAGCAAAGTTATTCATAGTAAAGGACCTATTCCGAATAAGTGACATATTCTGGATCAAGGTCGTTCATTCGGAATATTCCGAATGAAGCAGTTATTCCGTATCAATCACTTTATTCCGGATCAAGGTTTTGGTAATTATTCCGAGTGAAGAAGAATCATTCCGAACGCAGGTGACATTCCGGATGTGTGATTATTCTGAACGAAGGATTATTTCGAATGAGCTGTTTTCAGGTTCTTTTTAGTTTCAGTTTTTAAGTTTTAATTTTTAAGCTTTACTTTTCCTGCCTTTTTACTTAGTCGCACTTTAAGTTTACTTGCCTTAGATTTATTTTAAGCCTTGCCTTAGTTTAAGTTTTAGTTGCGTTTTAAGTTTGCCTTTAGGTTAGTTTTAAGTTTTCGTTATTTACTATTAGTGCCTTTTAATTTTCGTCACGTTTTAAATTCTCGCCATTTATTTTAAATTAGATTTAGATTTTTAATTACAGCCATTTACTTTAAAAGTTTTTGCACCTTTTAATATACTACAACGACACAACATTTGTTTCCACCAAAGACAACTGAGTCGCATAGTTAACCAGTAATCAATTTGATTAGACTTGGTACAACGATAATTTTCTTACTAGGTAAAAGCCTTGTATCAAATGGCGCCGCTGCCGGCTCTTTTCGTAAAGATTAACGGTTTTCTGTGAGAGACGCGTTGCTTTTTGGGATCCGTTCACTTGTGAGCGTTATCTTTCGTGCTTCAAATTTCAAAAACCCATAAAAATTAAAAATTTCAAAAAATACATAAAAATTAAAAATTTCGAAAATCCAAAAAGATTTTATTTTCTTTATAGTGTATATATATTATCTTTGTGTTTTGTTATCTTTTTCTTTTGCTTTCGCAGGTGTATGCGTACTAGATCTTCTAATTATCAAGAGCCCGAGACTCCTGAAGATTTGGCTATGGCAGGTGTGAACAACAACAATAATCCACCGCACCTCAACAATAACAACAACAAATGTTCTTCCACAGCCCGATCTTCGGACAATGGAGGAGCTTTGTCAACCCACCATGTTTGGACGAGGAGGACCGATTGAGCCGATGCAAATCACGGCTCCGGAGTTTTCGTGAAGCATCATATGATCCAGCAAGTGCAAACTAACCCATTCCGTGGATTGCCTGATGATGATGCCAACAAGCACCTCGACAAATTCATTACTATTACTCAAAGCATGAAGTTGCCCGGAGCTACAATGGATGTTCTACGCCTTCAACTCTTCCCACATACTTTATCACACCACGCTGAAAAATGGTTTGATCGTCTTCCAAAGAATTCAATTCATACTTGGGATGACATGACTCAATGCTTTTTGTCGCGCTACTTTCCACCATCCAGGGTCACGAGCCTTCGCAATCAAATCAGCGGTTTCATGCAAGAACCCGATGAATCTCTCTTTGATGCTTGGGAAAGATATAATGTTTTGATCGATCGTTGTCCAAACCACAACATGCTCCCTGTGACCTTAATTGATACCTTCTACAACGGTTTGACTTTTCGTGATCGTGATGCGATTAATGCAGCCGCCGGTGGCACATTTATGAAAAGGAGACCCGAGGAGTGTAAAGAGCTTATTGAGAACATGACTACTCACCACAAAAACTAGGATTCCTCCGCTTCTTCAAGGAACAACCCGAGAGTCAATGTTTCTTCTACTTCAACAAACCCCGATATGACCGAATTCACCCGCATGATGGCTGAAATGAACAAAAATATCTTGCTCCTCGCTACAAACCAACAACAAGTTAAAGCGGTAGCCAATCCTTGTGAGACATGCGGCGGTCCTCACTCATACACTGATTGTCCTTCCACTCAAGGCAATCCGGAAAACGTGTATGCAGCTTATGGTAATTACTCACCGGAAAATTACCTAGCCCGACCTCAAGGGGATCGAAATTTGCTAAGTTACCGGTCCAACAACTATATTTCACCCGGTTTTTATCCTCAAAACCAAAACCCCAACAACAACTACAATAGAAGCAACCAAATCCCACCTAGAGCTTCTAATCCTTATCACTCACCCGCTCAACAAGCCCAACCCATGAATCAAGATGTTGAAGCTTTAATGAGAACCCAAGGAGAGAAAATCAAGAATTTGCAAAGCCAAATTATCAATTTGAAAGGGGATATCACCAAGCAAGGGAATGACATTAGATCCGAGATTCGAAATGATATACATTCCTCCTTCAGCAATCAAACGAATGATTTGAAGAATATGCTTGCTAGTTTCTTACCCACCACTCAACCCTCTACTTCGAGTTATCTACCTTCAAACACCGTCACCAATCCGCGAGCGAATGTGAGTGCTATTACTACCCGTAGTGGAGTTACTTTCGTAGGACCACCTATCCCGCCCCCATCATCTACACCTCCTCCACCACCATTTATCCCTACTCCTCCCACACCTAGTATTAGTACACCATTACCGTCTCCGCCTCGTCATGACGAAGTACCCAAGAAGAACCCTTCAACATCTCAACCTTTACCGCCTACACCTCCACCACCCAACCCCAGCATTCCTTACCCTTCTCGACTCAACAAGGCTTGAATTTTGACAAAGAATGACATGCAAGTCGCTAACTTTTTGGAAAAGATTGCCGGCATGAAAATCACCTTTACCCTTGTTGAAGCTCTTGCTCAAATGCCACAATTTGTCAAGATGTTTAAGGAATTGCTTAGCAAGAAGGAGAAGATGGCCGAGTTTGTTAATACTCGATTGAATGAAAATTGTTCTGCCGTCCTTCTGAAAGAACTTCCGGAAAAACTTGGAGATCCCGGTCATTTTGTGCTTCCTTGTACTTTTAACCAAACCGACAAATTTACTGCCTTAGCCGATCTCGGGGAAAGTATTAATTTGATGCCTTTAAGTGTTTGTAAAAAGTTATCATTGCCCGACCTTACACCCACCAAGATGACTCTTGAGCATGCCAATCGCACTCTCGCTTACCCCGTTGGTATTACCGAAGATGTGTTCATTAAAGTTGGCACATTCACTTTTCCGGTCGACTTCGTCGTTGTTGATTATGAAATGGACCCTCGTATTCCGTTAATACTTGGACGCCTATTTTTGAGAACCGGTTGAGCTTTAATTAATGTGGATAAATGTGAGCTCATTTTAAGAGTCGGGGATGATGCACAAGTTTTTGAAATGGGGAAGCTTACAAGCAAATCCTATGGAAGAGAATCAGTGAATATGATTAATGTGCTTGATGATTTTGTCGTCTACAACAATCCTCTATTCGATTCTTGCAATGATAATCCACTTTTTCAAGATGATGTGGATGCTTCTCTCTCCAATTTGGAACCTTCACTCATATATGATTCTCCACCGATCTTTGATGCTTATGATGATGATTCTAGCTCCGATGGAGATGATTATGATGATTTTACTTCTGAGTATCCCGACATGCCCACTTATGATGATTTTGATGAGGCCGATACTCTTTCGAGTGATTCTTCTCATGATGAAGATCCTCCGCCATCACTTGATCCTACTTTGGATGACTACTCATTTGAGGAAGACTTCTCTACTTTTCTCAATACATACTTCCCTCATGAGAGTGATGCCCCTCCTTTGGACTTTGATGATTATGGTCTTGATCCTACTTCGGATTTGAAGAAAGTTATTTCAAAGGAGAAGAAACTGGACATCACCAACATCCGCAACACGTATGTTTTGACACCTCTTTGTCCACCTTCTGAGGACGAGGTTGTGCTTCTTCTTAGCGGATCATCTTCAAATTTTGCTGAGCCAGAGTGTTATTTTCCCCTAAAGGAAAAGGTGTTCGACCCCGGTATCGATATTCTTCAGCCATCTCAGTATCCATCTGATGAAATAAAAGGAAAGATTTTTGGAACTATTGGAAATAGGGTTGCACCTCTTCACCCTTGCTACCACCGTGCTCCATCTTTTCTTAAGGGAACCTTGCCTACTCTTCTTTGGCTTGCCTTGTTCGCCTTAAGCTTGTGCTATTTGATGGACGAAAACTATGTATTTGATCCCGGTGGATGTGTTTCATGCTTCTTCCTATGCTAATCAAGGTCGAGTCAGGCTCACGACTCGATGAACAAAAATAAAGCGCTTCTTGGGAGGCAACCCATGTATCTATCTTTTAGCTATCTTTATCCTAAGTGTAGGGGAGACCCGTTAGTGTTTGCTATTTCCTCTCTTCTCATATTCATGGATTCGAGCGCTCAATGATCTACTCTTGATGATTTTTGACGAACCATGATTCCGTGTTTCCGTCTTCCCGATTCTATCCTAAACTCTTTTGATTCTCTATTTTATATTCTTCAATATTAAAATAGGAATCACTTTAGTTCTCTCTTCCTTAGCGAGACTTAAACAAAGTGCACAATGTCCTAAGTGTAGGGGAGTTTACTCCCACATGCTTAAACATTGAGGACAATGTTTATATCAAGTGTAGGGGGACTTCTATCGAAGTTAAGTGGTCTTTTCCTTGTATTTGTCCTCATTTTAACCAGAAAATCAATTTTTTGACATTTTTCAAAAATTTTGATCTATTTTGGCCCATTAGTTTTTACCTTTGTATAGTTATTTCCTTTCTTTACTAGAATAAATTTTAATAAAATGGTTTTAATTTTCAAACATTTTGAATCTTTTGACTCAACCCGAGTTTACTTATCTAAGTTTACTCTAGCTAGTATCCTTAACGTGTTTAAGTCAAGTTTTGCTAGGCTTTTATATAGGGAGCTATAAAATGCGAAAGTATTAACTCTCACGGGTTAAGAACAAGAACTTTTCGCAAGTTCCTATAATTGATCCTAGAGAGCCGTTTATCAAGGGAACTTTAAAATGCGAATGCTAAAACTTGAAAGAGTCTAAGAATTTGCAAGAACCTATAGACGACTCGAAAACCCAAAACTTTGATTTAATAGGCTAAGCATCCACGAGTCTCATTCCTTGAGATTTTAAACTGTGGAGAACGAGAGATGATATAGTCAATTATAAGTTTGGTATTCTTTCGTGAATTTATGTGAGTTGATTATAAGCCTATTCTCCCACCGCTTGCTAATAAATTTATCTGCAATAAATAAGGTAGTACGATTTTAAAAGTTACTTAGCTTCTAGCCCAAGATCGTTAAAAAGTTGCTCGGTATTAATTAGAGTTCATAGCCAAGGCATAACTTATTGAAGCGGGATGCGAAGATTGGCGAGTCCGGAAAGGTCCTAACAAGACATGAGGGCTACATTTTGTTGCTAAAGATCCAAAAGTGATGTGAAGAATCATTTATCGAAAATCAATATGAAGGATCGAGACACACGACAAAAAGCAAGAACTCCCCAAAAGATCATGGAGAAATCTATCCGAAAAGACCCTAGCAAGGTATGAGGATAAATAGATCCAAGTCCTAAAAGGAGGCGGATCGTTGTATATCAAAGTCCAAAATAAAGACTGGAGAAAAATGAAGAAGTCGTGGTCCAAATATGAAGAATCTCTCAAAACTTCAAGTGAAGAAATTCCTATTATGAAGAGAAGACCATTATTTCATGAATGTCTCTCAAGATTTGAAGTATGAAGTCGCTGCCAAATATCGGTCCGAAAAGGTCTCAAATCGCGAAGCGAGTTATGCCAAGATATGAACTTTATGAGGTCCCTAGAAGCAGTTTTAAAAGATTTTGTCCTTTAGCTAACTATTGATTAAATCGTCCCACTTTATTTTCAGCTTAAATAACTATCGAAATAAGTCAAACAATGCATCCTCGTGATCATTCAAGACAACAATAAAATATAAGAGATACACCTAGGAATAAGGGAGTCTAAGTAAATAATTGGCCCACATGAGTTCGTGTTAGTTTGCTAACTTATAATAACAATGATCTCGTTTTTAAGCTTGGTTTGGAGAATGTGAAAACTTGAGGATGATTATCATTCATGACACTTTCAAAACCCTAAGGTATGTTTTAGGTTTCCTTACTTGTTTTATAATTTTCTATATCTTTAATAAAGGCCAATGTAGATTGATTATGATGAAATGTGTAATCGTGCTTTGTAACTAATGCATTGCATGAGGACATTGCAATGGTCAAGTGTAGGGGATTTGATAGGTGTGTAAACACCCATCCTTTTACCACTTAATTACAATAATAACCAAGCCAAAACGTGTATTTTATGTCGTAAATGTCAGAATTATATGTGGTTTGTGTTTTTGTTGTGATTTAGGACGAAAGTGTGAAAAGGGGAGAAAACACGGGCATTCACGGGCTTTTATCGAAGAAAAAGACAAAAGACGAAGTCAAGAAATCAAGAGTGCAAAAAGAACGGAAGTCCAAGACCAATTCTGAAGATTTATCGAAGAAAAAGTCAAAAGACGGAAGTTTACTAAAAGCCGAAGAACTCAAGTCTAATTTATTGAAGATATTACAAGACGAGAGTAGAAATCCCGAGACAAAGTCGTTAAAGTCAAAGAATTAAGAAGATTAAGGACTTAATGACAAATAAAGAAAGAAGAAAGAGGGGAGGAAGCTTCCTCTAAGCACCTCCCTAATCCTCCTATAAATAGATTAGATTTCATTTCATTTCATTTTGTTGGCTAAGTGTGACAATTAGCTCTTCCATTTTAATTACTTGTCATTTAAATACATGTCATTTACTTAATTGTCTTGCACCTTAAATATCTTTAATTTCAAGTAAGTTTCCTTTTAATTGTTGTTAATCTTTACTTTTATTGTTCATCTCTTATCTTCCTTTCTTGTTAATCTTTAATCTTTATGCTATTTGTTCATGTTTATGTTCTTTAAATTTTGTTGATTTAATCAAGTGGGTTTTGATTATTGTGGTGTTTGATTGTTAGTTTTATTGATTTGGATTGTTTGCTTATGATTAGTTGATGTTTATTGATTAGTTTTGCTTAATCTTTTAGTTTGATTTGATTGATCTAGATTAGATTCGTGTTATTTTTGTTTCTTGATATGAGCTTAAATACTCATATCATTTGTATCAAATAACAATTAAATTATGCATGTAATGTATCAAAAATGCCATGTATATGCTTGTTTCTTGTTGGAATGTGTGTAGGTACCAAGTTCGTGAAAACCGGCAAATATCGACACGAGTTTGAAGATAAAGATCAACAAAGCCAATATTCGAGCTCGACTTTAACGGATTTCATCATTTGTCAAGTTCATGGGCCAGGAGGGTCCCACATTGGAGCATTTGGGCTTAAAATCCCAAATATTGGATAAACATGGAAATATTTTTGGGACTAAATCAAATGAAGCTCAAATCAAATAAGGCCCAACACCATGTGATGTTACGGATGAAAGAAAAATATAAGGGTCCAAGCCCAAATTGATAAGGAACGATTGGAGTAAATGGTGGATTAGATGGGATTTAGGGTTTCGTTTTCAATCAAACGTGTATAAAACACGTTACTTCCATAAACAAATAAAAATCCCACTCACACGTCCCATTCACGTTTATCATCACAAATAAATAAATAAAACGAAACCCTCATTCATTCATTCACTCGTTTCATTTTCACACATAAAATAAAACCTCACCCACTTTTACATCATTTTTCCACCACTCACATTAAATATAAACTTTCGTTATATTCTATGCAACTCCATCTTCTCCAAAACATAAAACCAGTAACTTTAAGTTACTGTTCCCAAACCCAAAATTTACTAAATAGTTAAATTAACAAAGGGCTTTTTATGGCACGGGTAATTCACGTGTGGGGGAAATAATTCCCCCAATTTTAAGGAAGAGATTGATGGAAAGAGAAGAGCTACGTGGCAATTTCTTAGTGGAAGAAACACCTCATCCTCCTAAATCAACCATTCAGAAGGCTAAAAAGAAACACAACTAGCACACACGGATGCCACGTTGGCAATCCGTGTGCTAGTTACGTTTTCTCAACCATCCGATGATAACAAACAGGAGAGAGAGAGAGATCCAAGGGCTGAAAATCGGATGGAATATGCTCAAGAGATGCGGATATCCCTCCTCACCAAGCCTTGGGATGGCTATAAAAACCCCCAATTTACTTGTAATCTTGATCCTTTTTTTACTATAATGTTATAATGTTTAAAATAGATTAGGATTGTAATCTTTTTAAATAATGTAATACTATTTCTGTTTTAATGAAAGCTCAGTTTGAAGTTTATAAATCTCTCGTTTTATTTACTAGTATTGCATCTTGATTTTATTTTATTATTATAACTGTTAAAAAGTATTTGATCGAGCTTAAATCTATAGCTTTGATTAAGTATTTGTGAAAATTGGGAATAAATCTTTCCCTACTGGAAAGATTAAGAAAATCTGGTTCGATTGACATTGTTTGATAAATGGAGATTTACGTTGGTGGTTCGAGTTAGGGTGTTTGGTGGTGTCGTTTACGGTTCTTAGGTTGTTCAGCACAACCTACTTCTCAAAGGCAATCTCCAAAAGGTGCTCATCCTCTTTTAATTTTACATGTTTTTAGATTAAATTTTGTTTAACTGTTAATATGTTTTTAGCTGTTTGAGTAGTTAATGCGTATTTGTTTCTGCTTGTTTTAAGTTAATTTGTGATTGTTTATGAATCTGGTAATGTTTGGTTGAGGATTGATATTGTTTGGAGAATGTTAGTTTACTGATAAACAATTTGAGTTATCTGGTTTTTGGACTTGGATTGAAGTTTTAATTTAGTCTGATACAGTTTTAAGTCTTTTTAGTTAATATGATACGTTTGAACTGGATTTCCTAATATCTTGCATAATCATAGTTCTATTTTTGGTGAATGATATGTTACTAATATGTATGTTTATGCTACATTATTTTTGTTACTGACTTAAGTTTGAACTGCTCTTGGGTTATGTTATGTCTATGTTTAGTTGATTCAACTGTCCATACTGCTACTTATTAATTCGTTGAGTACTTGATCTTGGTAGTTTTGTTTTACTGATTAATATGTTCAGTTATTACTAATCTTTGCTGGGTTAGTTGTATTTGAATTTGATTTACTTTGAGCTTATTGATCTGTGAACTTTATTTATTTCTTACTGATTGATTGTTCAAGCTATTAGCTTATCAGATCCTAATGATTTGATAAGCCCAAAAGAGCTGATTACTATCAGCTTAATCACAAATAGTTTCACATTTGACCATTCCTGTGGTCAATTTTATTTACTTGTCCAAAAAGAAAATATTTCACAAAAATGGGTCCTTGCAGGATTCGAACCTGTGACCTCCTGGTCACAGGTCCAACGAGTTAACCATCTGGACTGACTTGTCCTTTTGGTTTTAAATACGTTTTTGTTATTATTATAGGCTCATATATTTGCTAGCAGTTTTAATATAGAGAGATTTACTCTACTGTTTTAATTATTAGATTAATTGATATGTTTTTAAATAGTTTTTAAATAATAATAAGAATAAAAATATAATAATAATAAAAATGTTTTTATTAGTTTAGAAAGTTTAATTAGTTTATTTGATCAATCAGAATTTGACAATTTTAGATTTTAAATAAATTTAGTTTTAAAAATATAAATTTGGTTAGAGTTATTTTGATAAAGATAATTACTTTTAAAAGTATTAATTAGATTTAAAAAAAAGGTTAAAAGTTACTTTAATTAAATAGTTAATTTTTATAGATTTTTAAATTCGTTTAAATTTTTAAATAGTTTTTAATTTTAAGTAATTGATTTAGATTTAAAAAATAGCGGGGTTTACGATTCATGCACTTTAGGTTAATTTTAAATAGTTTAAAATTGGTAGATTTTAATTTGAGTTTAAAAACCGAAAACCAATTCGAATCGATTGTCCAAATCAAAGCAAAACGTCTCAAATTTATAAGATCTTCGTGTACAACGAACTTGAGTCACCAACGTGTTTAATTGAATTCGTCTTTGGTAATATTAGTCTATTACTTTTTCCTAAAGGTAATTTTCTAATTTACCCTATAACGTATCTCAAATTATCACTAAACTATCAACGACACATCAAAAATTTTGGCGCCGCTGCCGGAGATCTTGTGTACGATTCGCTTTTTTGGAGATTTGTTGATCGTTGACTGGAAGACCCTTTCCGTCCTCGGAAATTTTTGTTATTTTTTCTATTATATAGTATGTATCGTTTTTCTCGTTTTTTTGTGAATAATATATTGTATTACGTAGAACAATAATTTACATATTTTTCAAATAAGCCTTAGTTGGGATTTCATCACCTAGCTATTGTAGTCGAATCCAAAACAAAAATAAAAGGCAAAATAGATAAATACTAATAAGAAGTTTGAACTCGATTTATACAAACTATAAGGTGGGTATAAGGCGACGTGCTATAAAAGGCCGTCTAAGGAAAAAGGTTTTTAAGTGCTTTGTGCCACCTCGTTTCCCCGCTTGCTTGTGCGTATATTGAGAGGGACAACCTATTATTGGTTTGCCGACTCAAGTAGTAATAAATCTTATTTTTGTAGTTTACTTATTGAACCTCGAGACGTTTAGGTTTTCACCTATCGTTTCAAAGTCGACCGAGGGTAATTTACTTTCATAGTAGTTATCCTTATTCCTTGTTGTTTATCGATCATTATTGATTGAGCAATACCAAATAAAATTCCAAAAATAATCTTCTTCTTGTCTAATTTCTTTTCTTTAATCCTCTAAATTCTCGTCTTTGTAGTGTATGCAATTACGTTCTTCTCGACTTGTGATTGATTTTAATAGGCTTGAAAATATTCCTCGTAGAAATAGAAATCGTCAACAACGAATAGTGGAACCCGAGCTTCCACTATTGTTGTAGAGATGGCCGATAACCGAACAATAGAGCAATTGCTCCGTGCACCCACCGAAGGGTATGGGGAAGCAATCGTTGTGCCGGCTATTTTGGCGGATCATTATTAGATTAAGACGGGTCTTTTATCGCTCATTCGTGCCGACCAATTTCGTGGCAATGAGACCGATAACCCGCACTCTCACATTCGGAATTTTCTTCGAATTACCTCGACTCTCAAGTTTAGAGATGTGCCGAATGACGCGATTAAGCTCATGCTTTTTCCGTACTCGCTCGAGGGTAATGCTAAGCTTTGGTATGAGAAAGAACCACCGGGTTCGATCTTGACTTGGGATGATTTAGTGTCTAAGTTCATAAATTATTTCTTTCCACCATCTAAAACAACACACTTTAAGAACGAGATCACTAGATTTGAACAAGAAGTGCATGAATCGTTTGGGGTTGCTTGGGAAAGATTTAAAGATTTGTTAAGACAATGTCCACACCACGGTTTCTCGGAATTGCATCAAATTAATACTTTTTATAATGGGCTTAATATGATTGAACAAGATTCTTTAAATGCCGCCGCGGGTGGTAATCTTTTAAGAAAAACTCCGAGGGACGCGTGGGGAAATATTGAGAATAAATCTAGAGCACAATATTCACGAAACACACCGGGTGTTTCCAATGTGAATTCATTAATCCCGAGATTGCTAGATTGGACTTTAAGATTGACACGATTTTGAATGAGCTTAGGATGAATCCTCATGTATCGATTAATATGGTTGAGAATGTTTGTGTATCATGTGGTGGAGCGCATCCTAATCATGCTTGTTTAACCACGGGGTTTGATCAAGCTAGTGCTTTTGCCGCGACGGGAACTTATGGCTCCAACGGTCAAGTTCCTCGTCAAAATCATGTTGCTCCACCGGGTTTTCCACCGGTTCAAAATAGGTACAACAATGGAAACAATGGGAATAATTTTAACCATGGTAACCAAGGGAATTTCAATCAAGGAAATGGGTTTAATGCTAATCAAAACAATCAAGGTTTTCAAAACAATAACCAATATGATTTGTCAAGCTACATCAAATCGAATGAGGCAAATTTGAAAGCTTTTCAAAATAATCTTCAAGGACAAATGGCAACTTTGAAAAATGAGTTTCAAAATACGATTAAAGGGCAAAACAATAAGATTGAGCTTAATCAACAAAGACTTGAACAAAACCAAAACCGTTTTGAGCAAAGATTAGAGCAAAGTCATAATCATATGCAACAAAGTTTGGAACAAGGTCAAAATAAATTGCTTTCGATGTTTGAGGGATTCATGTCTAAACCATCTACTTCTTCGGGTTGCTTACCTAGTAATACCATTCCAAACCCGAAGGGAGAGCTTAAGGCCATAACCGTTTATGATGATTGTGAGAATTTAGATGAAGTTGAAGTAATTGAGTTTAAGCCTCCACATAAGGAAAATTTTCTAGAAGTCACTAAGGCTACTTTGAATGTGATTAGTACCTCGGTTTTCTTTGATTTCTTTCCCGAGAAGTATAAGGATCCGGGTCAATTCTTGATACCTTGTGTTTTCAATGAGCTTGGGGTTTGCAAAGGCCTAGCCGATCTAGGAGCTAGCATTAACATAATGCCCCTAGCCCTTTGGAAGAGTATTGACTATGCACCACTTAGTACCACTCGTATGATCATTGAGCTTGCTAATGGAACCACCACTCGACCGGTTGGTATAGCGGAAAATGTCATTATGAAAGTGGGAAATTTCTTATACTTAGCCGATTTTGCTATAGTTGATTATGAGACCAATCCTCGTGTGCCTATCATTCTAGGACGACCATTTTTGTGCACGGCTCAAATTCAAGTTGATATGAGGAAAGAGGAAATTAAATTGTTTTATGGTGAAAAAAGCATTGTTTTTAAACCGAAAAAGATTCCAAGATTTGCTCCTAAGAAAATTGAAAGTGTTAAGCTTGTTGAAACAATTGAAAGTAATAAGCAAGCTCTTTTTGATAAAGGTGTTTTTCCAATTTTGGAAACTTCTATTTGTGATAAAGGAGAGTTAAATTCAAATGAAGAAGCTTGCTTTATTGAAACATGTTGTAACCTTTCCTCATCTACACTCACTCCACACAAGGATGATAAGATTGAAAAACAAATTGATGATTACTTAAGTGAGCCATTTGATGCTAGTGAGTTTGTTAGTGAGAATTTTGACCCCGAGAGTGATATTGCTTTAATTGAACAATCTTTGAAAATGGACTCATTTTCACTCTCTTTTAAGGATCATGTTGATGTTCCTAAGACACAATCTTCCATTGAAGAACCTTTGATTCCTAACCTCACACCGAGTGAGGTTAGTGACTATTCATGTGATAAGTTCATCGATGAACTTTTCGCTATCATTGATCCACTTCCACGGGGAAGTGAAGACGTTACCGATCTCGAGATCGAGCGTAATTCTAGTGTTTTACCTACCATTCTCGAGGAATTTGCCGATGAATTGCCTTCTAATGAGAATGATGATCTAGTATCCGAGTGTGACACACTCGATACTTTGTCGGATATTTCTTGTGATGACAAGGATGACGATACTTCCGTGACTTACTCAAATCATCTCTTTGAAGTTTCATTGAACAATAATCCATTGTTCAAGAGGATTTTGAGAGCATCATACCTCCTACATCTCACAACCTTTGTGATGATGATCTTCTCATGAAGGAGGTTGATGAGTTTCTTTATATAGACATTCCCTCGGAATTTGAGGAAGAATCTAATGACGGTGATGAAGACTCTTGGTTTGATCACCCGATTTATGATGATGATGATGTTGACCCGGAGGGAGAAATTACTTTTGCTCCAATTATCCTTCCCACTCGCTTTGATCTTAATGTGCGGGTTTTTCATGCGACTCATTTTGAGTACCATGACTCCTTTGTTCACATTCATAAGAGTGATAAGGTCAACAAAGTCATGCAAGTTGATACTACGAGTGTTGAGACTTTTATGCCACCTTTACCATGTGCTTTATATGATTTAGGATTAGCATGGGGGACGACACCTTGTTGTCTATTCCTTTCTCCACCGAGGACGAGGTATTTGACCCCGGAATCGTTGTTTTAGGGAAATCTCGGCCTTTCACCGATGCAATAATTGAAAGACTTTTTAATCATCTTGGTGCGAGTTTATCTCGGGGAGCATGCTACATCCATACCATTATTTGTGACTACCATCTCTTGTTAGAGATTTGTGTTAGAGTTTTATCCTTTCGTTTGTCATCCGACAACGAGGATGTAATCTTTGACCCCGGCATCGTGCTTTATGTTGGATTTAATTACAATATGCCAGTTTTCACCTTTTTCCCTAAGGACCAATGAATGCGGGGATCGAGTCGAGCTCATGACTCGGTGAACAAAAACGAGGTGCCTTGTGGGGGAGTCCCTGATAGGTGTGTAAACACCCATCCTTTCACCACTTAATTCGGGCTAGAACGAGACCAAAACACGTATTTAATATCATTTGTTTGGAATTATGCGTGGTTTTTGTGTTTATTATGTTTTCAGAGCCAACCGGATAAATATTGAAGAAAACATGGGATTGCACGGGTTTTACTGAAGAAAAAGACTCAAGATAAAGTCTATTGTCCAAGAGATGCAAAAGATTTGAAGTCGCTGGGCCTATTCGAAGATTTATCGAAGAAAAGGACCAAAGATGGAAGATTTATATAAGTCGAAGAAACTCAAGTCTATTAAACGAAGAAATTAAAAGACGAGTTGAATTTAATCGACGACAAATCCCGAATCAGAATCGAAAACGGAAACTTTTCTGAAAAGACGAAAAGACAAGAAGGACGGGAGAAAGCCCACTCACCAACCAAAGGACAAGACTATAAATAGCCTTCCCCTCACACATTTTAAGCTAGTTTTCCTTTCTTCCTCCCCACTTTTCTTCCTGGTTCGTAGAACACCATCACCACTAGGGTGATTGGTGATTTTTATCTTTGTCTTTACAATCTTGTAATTTTAATCTTTGTTTTACCTTGTCAAAACATTAATCAATCAATACAAGTTCTTGTTTAATCTTTCATTTCATCTTGTTCATCATCATCTTTATCTTCAAGTTTTTAAGTTTTCATTTTCTTGATTTGATCTTCAAAAGTTGTTTGGATTTGTGTTTTTATTAGTGGGATTCGTTGCTTATGGTGTCTAAATGATTTGTGTTTAGTTTGGTAAAACCTTTTTAAGTATTTGATTTGATTTTGATTAAAACATGTGTTCCGTGTTCTTCGTTACTGCTACTGTAACTGGGTTTCCAGACTTCCGAATCAAGACAAAAAGTTCCGAATGAAGGCTTCATTCGGAAACTTCCGAACCAAGCACTAAGTTCCGGATCAGTGACTTCCGGACCAGTCAGTTCCGAATCAAGCTGAAAGTTCCGCATCAGTTATTTCCGAATCAGAAGTTCCGAATCAACCTATTCATCCGGAAAATTCCGGATCAGTCATATAGTTCCGAACCAGTCCTTCATTCGGAAGTTTCAAAACTTCCGAATCAGCAACCTTCATTTGGAAGGTTCCGGGTGAGCATGTTCCGGATGAATGAATAGTACCTTCCGAATCAGATAGTTCCGAATCAAGGTTTAAAGTTTTGAATCAGTTATTTTTGGGTATTTTAAAGTTACTGTTTTACTATTGTTGTTTTACTATTTCTCTACTCATATTTCATAATTTACATTTTAACTTTAATTTTAATTTGAACTTTAAATTCTAAACCAAGTCTTAGTTAGTTATAATTAAAGTAATTGTTTTTGACTTAAACTTTCATTTCCACTTTTTATTAGATTAGAAAACCCAACCCCTTTATTTAGTAACCAAGAACAATCATTCCACTTAAGACTGAGATCAATTCGAGAGGATATCGAGAGAAAGTTAGAACTCATTGCAAATCCATGAATCAGTCCCATACATTCTATCTTCTTTCTATTTTCTAACACTAATAAGGCTTGATCTTTCAAGCTCGTGCTCGTGTTTTGTTGTGTTGTGATCTTAGGTATGACCCTAATCTTTGAAGACTCTCGTGTTCGGTTTTTGCCGGTCCACTTGATCTTCCATTCTTTGAATGCCAAAAAGGGGCACACTCTTTACCCTTGATTTTTATTGACTAACATTTTTCTTGAGGCATAATTAATAAATGGCTTATAGATTTGCGTGCCCTTTCCATGCTAGGAATTTGCATTAGACTCTTCGTGTCTTAGCAAGGGGGTGTTACTCTTGAGCTAAGAAACATTTAGGACAATGTTTGGTTTTAGCATGGGGGAGTCAATCGATATAATCGCTTACAATTGCTTTTGTCGTGTCTAAACGTATTGTTTTTCTCATTTTTTAATAAATTTTAAATTTTTTGTGTTATTTTTAAGTTTTAATAAATAAAATAAGTGCTTTTGACACGAATGTAGGCTTTCCGTTGGTGAAAATAAGAATAGTTTTTGACTCGACTCGGTTTTTAACCTTAGCTTTTCCTTAACGTATTTGAATTAAGTTTTGCTAGGCTTTTATGTAGGGAGCTTTAAAACGCGAAAGTCTTAATTCATACGAGTTAAGAACAAGAACTTTTCGCAAGCTCCTATAATTGATCCTAGAAAGTCGTTTATTAAGGGACGCAAATTCTAAAACTTTAAAAAGTATAAGAAGATGCAAGATCCTATAGATGACTTGAAAACCCAAAACTTTGATTTAATAGGCTAAGTATCCATTGATTTCACATTTTTGAAATTTTATAATATGGAGAACAAGAGATGATAGAGTTCAATCATAAGTTTCTAAGGTTAAATTCTTCTTTGTGCAAGTATCTCGTTAAGATCAAAAGTTTTTTGTGAGAACTTGGATTTTGGGATCCGTTCCCCGTGAACGTTCTTTTTCATCAAAAATTTTCAAAAACAACAAAAAAATATAAAATTTTCAAAAATCCTAAAAATTAAAAAAACAATAAAAACCAAAAATATTTTTGCTTTGTTTTTCTTTGTTCGTTCTTTTGCAGGTGTATGCGCACTCGATCCACGTCTTATCAAGAGCCCGAGCCTCTCGATAACTTAGACATGGCTGGTGTACAAAACAACAATAACATACCACCTCTGAACAACAATAATAACAACAACAACCCGCCTTTCAACAACATGAATAACAACAACAATGAGCATCTTCCCGATAATCGCCCGATGATTGAATTGCTCCAAGCTCATGTCGATGGCAATACGGATCCAATTGTCATCCCACCAATTGCCGCTAACAATTTCGAGCTAAAGTCAGGTTTTATCCAGATGGTATCCGCTCAACCGTTCTTGGGACGCCACATTGATGACCCACACGACCATATCAAGAGATTTCTACAACTCACCAACACGGTCAAGTTCAATGGTGTTCCACAAGAAGTGATAAGGTTACAACTTTTTCCCTTTTCTTTAGAGGGACAAGCCCGGCATTGGCTTGCTAAAGAACCGCCACAGAGTATTCTCTCGTGGACGGATTTGGAAACAAAGTTTATCAACTACTTTTTTCCACCCTCTCGTACTACCGCTTTGCGGAATGAAATCATAAATTTCGAACAAAAGTACGATGAGTCATTCAGTGAATCTTGGGATCGTTTCAAATATCTTTTAAGAAAATGCCCACAACATGGTTTTACCAAAGTACATCAAATCAATACTTTTTACAATGGTTTAAGCATGAATGACCAAGATTCACTGAATAGTGCCTCGGGGGGTAATTTATTGGCTAAGACTTCCAATGCTGCTTGGGACATCATTGAGAACAAATCTCGTGTGCAAACCAAGAGTGTTAGGACCAATGTTGCTAGTGCTAGCACTAATGACAGCGACAAGCGACTTGACAAAATCACCACGCTTCTTGAATCGCTTGTCACCCACACCGTCAGCAACAACAACAGCAACAATGCCAAAAATGCACAAGTGAACGCTGTCAACCAACCTTGTGAGATATGCGGTGGTCCCCACTCTTACACAACATGTACCGCCACCCAAGATTACCCTGCTGAGAATGTGAATGCGGCATATGGCACCTACCAACAACCTGCTTATCAAGCTAGACCTCAAGGTGACCGTAATTTGCTTAGTTACCGCAGCAACAACTATCTTTCACCACCTGGCTTTCCTCCTACCAACCCAAACCAACAACAAAACCTTAACCGCCCTCCTCAACAACAACAACAACCTCGACAACCATACGTTCCACCTCACAAGCAACAACAACAACCTCAACGTAACAATCAAGTCTACCAACAACCTACTTACCAACCACCTGCATACAATGCTCCTTCCAACCAAGCCACCACCGCATTACACCAAGAAGTCGCCACCTATATGAGGACCAATGATGTGATAGTGGGAAATCTCCAAGAGGAAGTGCGCAATTTGAAGGCAGATTTGGTCAAGCAAGGAAATGATTTGAGAGCTGACATGAGAAACACGTTGGATAGCCAGACTAATGATCTGAGGAACATGATGGCTAGTTTTTTCCAAAGTAGTCAACCCTCTTCTTCGGGTACTCTTCCGAGTAACACCGTTGCGAACCCAAGAGGGGAGATGAAAGCAATCACTACTCGAAGTGGTAAAGGTACCAAGGAACCCGAGCTTCCTATACCTCCACCGGTGGTTGTGACTAAGGAGAACGAGTCGCCTGCTCCTATTCCTCCTCCTTCTCTTTCCCCAATTTCTCCACCTCTTCATTCTACCCCTCCTCCACCCGTGGTTGTGAGTGATCCTATACTCCAAAAGCCTTCCTCTTCTTCCAATATACCTTATCCTTCAAGGTTGAGGAAAGAGAAGCAAAAGAGCAAGGATGATATTCAGGTTTCGAATTTCCTTAAAATGTTCAAACAACTGAATTTCAACATCTCCTTCGCTGAGGCTCTCGCTCACATGCCCAAATACGCCAAAATGTTTAAAGACCTTCTGAGCGACAAGGAAAAGCTCCTCGACATTGCCAACACCCAACTTAATGAGAACTGCTCTGCAGTGCTCTTAAGGAAATTGCCAATCAAGCTTGGTGATCCGGGTCGTTTTCTTATCCCTTGCAATTTCCCGGGAGTAGAGAATTGCATGGCCCTAGCCGATCTAGGTGCCAGTATTAATCTCATGCCTCTAAGTGTTTGGAAGCAATTATCTCTCCCAGAGCTAGTCCCCACTAAAATGACTTTGGAATTGGCCAACCGTACGGTTGCTTATCCAGTGGGGATAGCCGAAGATGTTATTGTAGGAGTCGACAAATTCACCTTCCCTGCTGATTTTGTTGTCGTCGACTACGAAATGGACCCCCGTGTGCCACTTATTGTTGGTCGTCCATTCTTGAGGACCGGTCGCACTCTCATTGATGTTGAAGCCGGAGAGCTTATCATGAGAGTGGGTGACGACAAAGTAGTCTTCAACATGGGAAAGTTGTCTAAACAGCCTTATTCATATGAGAGCGTTAATTGTATTGACGTTCTTGATGAGGCTTGTGAAGCACACTTTAATGATGCTTGCAAAAGTATTCCTACCTCTCTTCCCACTGTTGAGACCGTGTCCTCCATTGATTCATCGTTGTCTCTATTTGGAGATAGTGATTTATTCTGGAACAATCTTGAAGATACCATGGGAGAAGTGAATCTAGCCACTAATGATAATCCCACCGAGGGGGATGAAGATATGAGTTTCTTTGACAATCTCCTCACCGAAGACAATCCTCCATCTCCCACGGTTATTGCTATCGATGCCACGACTTTGAAAACGCCTCCCGTCGAAAATCCTCCGGATTTGGAACTTAAAGAGTTACCGCCACATCTCGAGTACGTGTTCCTTGACGACAACAAGAAGTCACCCGTCATTATTGCAACGGATTTGAAAGATGAAGAGAAGACTCGCCTCGTTGCCGTGCTGAAAGCTCATAAGAAGGCTATTGCTTGGAAAATCTCGGATATTCGTGGAATTGATCCTCACTTCTGCACACACAAAATTCTCATGGAGGACGACTTCAAGCCCACTATTCAAAGCCAACGAAGGGTGAATCCAAAAATACATGAAGTCATCAAAACAGAGGTTATCAAACTTCTTGATGCGGGTATGATTTACCCTATTTCGGATTCACCGTGGGTTAGTCCAATCCATTGTGTGCCCAAGAAGGGCGGAATAACCGTTGTTCCCAATGAACACAACGAGTTGATTCCCACTCGTCTCGTTACTGGGTGGAGAGTTTGTATAGACTACCGCAAACTCAATGATGCCACGAGAAAGGATCATTTCCCTCTACCTTTCATGGACCAAATGCTTGAACGATTAGCCGGTAATGAATATTACTGCTTTCTCGATGGTTTCTCGGGTTATTTTCAAATACCCATCGATCCCCAAGATCAAGAGAAGACTACATTCACTTGTCCCTATGGCACTTTCGCTTACAAAAGAATGCCTTTTGGCTTATGTAATGCGCCCGCGACTTTCCAAAGGTGCATGTTAGCTATCTTCCATGACATGGTTGAACAAACCATGGAAGTCTTCATGGATGATTTCTCGGTCTTCGGGGATTCCTTCTCTGCTTGCCTTGCCAATTTAGAACGTATGCTAAAGCGGTGCGAAGACACTCGTCTGGTTCTAAATTGGGAAAATGCCATTTTATGGTAAAAGAAGGCGTCGTGCTTGGACATAAGATTTCGAAAGCCAGTCTTGAAGTAGACCGTGCTAAAGTTGATGTTATAGCAAAGTTGCCTCCACCTTCCACTGTGAAGGGTGTGAGAAGTTTCTTGGGTCATGCGGGCTTCTACCGTCGATTTATCAAAGACTTTTCTCAAATCGCTCGCCCGATGACCCACCTCTTGGAAAAAGATACTCCTTTATCTTCTCCAAAGAGTGCCTTGAAGCCTTCAACTCGCTTAAGGATAAGCTAACTAAGGCACCCGTCTTGGTTACCCCTAATTGGGAGCTTCCTTTTGAGTTGATGTGCGATGCTAGTGATTTTGCTATTGGAGCGGTTCTTGGACAAAGAGTGAACAAACATTTCCAACCGATCCATTATGCTAGCAAGACAATGACTGGGGCACAATTGCATTATACGACAACCGAAAAAGAGCTTTTAGCGGTTGTCTATGCTTTTGAAAAATTCCGCCCCTGTCTTGTCCTTTCCACCACCATTGTGTACACCGATCATTCCGCGTTGAAGTACTTGTTGACAAAGCAAGATTCCAAACCAAGACTTCTTCGCTGGGTTTTGCTGCTCCAGGAATTTAAAATCGACATCCGCGATAAAAAAGGAGCAGAAAACCTAGCCGCGGACCATCTTAGTAGACTTGAGGATCCTTACCAAGGGGATCATCCGACCAAAGAAATCAATGATTCTTTTCCCTTGGAGACCTTAATGTCTATAAACTCGAAGCCGAATGAAACCCCGTGGTTTGCGGACTTTGCAAACTACTTGGCGGGTGGAATTCTCAAGGAAGGGTTGACGTCCCAGCAAAAGAAGAAGTTCTTTACCGACATCAAGACTTACTTTTGGGACGACCCTTACCTATTCAAACAATGTGCTGATCTGATAATTCGCCGATGTGTTGATGGACCGGCAGCGTCGGACATCCTTGATGCTTGCCACAAAGGACCCACTGGTGGTCACTTTGGTCCCAACTACACCGCAAAGAAAGTGTTTGATTCGGGATTTTATTGGCCCTCCATATACCGTGATGCTCACGATATGGTCAAACGATGTGATGTTTGCCAAAAGCAAGGCAAAATCACACATAAAGACGAGATGCCTCAGAATTTCATTCAAGAGTGTGAAATTTTTGATGTTTGGGGTATCGACTTTATGGGGCCTTTCCCTTCGTCTAAAGGAAACAAATACATCCTTGTAGCCGTTGACTACGTTTCAAAGTGGGTTGAAGCCAAAGCTTTGCCTACTAATGACGCAAGGGTGGTTTGTAACTTTTTGAAAGCTCTTTTCGCTAGATTCGGTGTGCCTCGCGCCATTATTAGTGATCGTGGGACTCATTTCTGCAATGACCAATTTGCTCGAGTCATGGCTAAGTACGGTGTAAATCATCGTCTTTCCACAGCCTACCACCCACAAACTAATGGCCAGGCTGAAATATCCAACCGAGGGCTGAAGCGAATTCTTGAAAGGACTGTGGGAGAGCATCGTGCCTCATGGGCTGATAAACTTGATGATGCTTTGTGGGCTTTCCGTACTGCTTACAAGACCCCGATCAGCTGTACGCCTTATCGTCTTGTGTACGGGAAAGCGTGCCACCTCCCCATTGAGTTGGAGCACAAGGCTTATTGGGCCTTGAAGTGGGCTAATTTTGATATAAACAAAGCCGGTGACCTACGCAAGATCCAACTCAATGAGCTGAATGAACTCCGTAATGAGGCTTATGAAAATTCTTTGATCTATAAGGAAAGAACTAAGCTCATTCACGACTCCAAGATCAAAAACCGAGAGTTCCATGTTGGAGACAACGTCTTACTTTTTAACTCTCAGTTGAAAATCTTTTCGGGAAAGCTCAAATCTCGTTGGTCCGGCCCATTCACCATTGCCCAAATTTTTCCATATGGTACTCTCGAGCTCGCTCAACCTAATGGACCAAATTTTAAGGTGAATGGCCAACGAGTGAAGTTGTACTTTGGTGAGGACACCTCTAAGGAGGTGATTCCATCCCTCACCACGTTCCCCATGAACTAAATTTTGGGTCGAGTCAGGCTCGTGACTCGGTTATCAAAAACAAGCGCTCCTCGGGAGGCAGCCCGAGTATCTATCCTTGTATGTTTTAATCCCCTAAGTGTAGGGGGGACTTCTATATGTGTTTGCCTTTGTGTGGTGATGTGATTACAGGGATAAGTGCACTCTTGGAATATTCGAAGAACCGTGCTACCGTGTTTATCCGAAATCCGGTTCTATCTCTCAACTATCGTGATTCAATTTTCTTCATACTCACATTTGAAATTGATCACGTTAGTCGTCTCTTCCTTAACTTGAGTTAACCAACGTGCACAATGTCATTAGTGTAGGGGAACCTTTTCCCACATGCTTAAACATTGAGGACAATGTTTATCTTAAGTGTAGGGGGGACTTCTATCGAAGTTTTAAGTGGACTTTTCCATGAAAATGCCTTCAATTAACCGGAAAATCCTATATTTCAAACATTTTTCAAATTTTTTATTAACTTTGGCCATTTAGTCGTAATTTTTAAATTTTTATCTTTGCTTTCATATGTATATATCCCGCAATAAAGTCAAAAGTATTAATAAAGTGGTGTAGCTAGTTTAGAAGTCTTTGACATATTAGGCCCGTTGCGTTTATTTTGACTCAACCCGAATAGACTTATACAAGTTTATTCTAGCTAGTATCCTTAACCATGTAGACCTTAATTGGTTTATTAGGCTAAGTGTCCACGAGTCTCATTACTTGAGATTTTAAATTGTGGAGGACGAGAAATGATAGAGTCAATTATAAGTCGGTATTCTTGCGCAAGCTCACTTGGTGTAATTATTTGCCTAATCTCCCATCACTTGCTAATAATTTATCTGCAATAAGTAAGGTCTTACGATTTGAAAAGTTACTTAGCTTCTAGCCCAAGATCGTTTAAAAGTTGCTCGGTAATGATAAGAGTTCATAGCCAAGGCATAACTTATGAAGCGGGGCGCGAAGATTGGCGAGTCCGAAAAGGCCCTAACAAGGCATGAGGATTCAATTTTATTGCTGAAGATCCAAAGTGATGTGAAAAGCATTATTCCTAAAGTCAATATGAAGGATCAAGACTCACGACGAAAAGCAATCAACTCCCATAAAGATCATGGAGAAGTCTATCCGAAAAGACCCTAACAAGGTATGAGGATAAATAGATCCAAGTCCGAAAAGGAGGCGGATCATTGTATCTCAAAATCCCAATTAGAGATTGAAGAAATAATCATGAAGTCGTGGTCAACAAAGTTGGAGTACCCCTCAAAAGTCTCCAAGTGAAGAAATTCTATTATGATGAGAAGACCATTATCTCAAGAACGTCTCTCGAAGATATGAAGTATGAAGTACATGCCAAATATCGGCCCGAGAAAGGTCTCAAATCGTGAACCAAGTTATGCCAAGATATGAACTTTTTGATATCCCGAGAAGCAGTTTTAAGAGATTTTGTCCTTTAGCTAACTATTGATCAAATCGTCCTACTTTGCTTTCGGCCCTAATAAACTATCGAAATAAGTCCAAAAATGCATCTTCATGATCATTCTAAGACAAAAATAAAATATGAGAGATACACCTAAGAATAAGGGAGTTTAAGCATTTAATTAGGCCATGTGTGTAAGTGTTTGAATTACTAACTTATAATAACAATGATCTTGTTTTTAAGCTTAGTTTGGGGAACGTGAAACTTGAGGGTGATAAATCTTCGCAGCACCAAAGCCCTAATGTAAGTCATCGATTTCTCTACAAGTTATTTCCATATAGCTATTTTCAAGTGACAATGGTTTTCTATCCCTTTGTTATCTTTGAAGTTTTATTTCTTTAATTTTTGTTTAGTAGATTTTAAATAAGGCCAAGGTTGATTAATTATGAGAAAAGTGTAAAATTGCTTTATCACTAAGCATTGCATGAGGGCATGGCAATGGTTAAGTGTAGGGGATTTGATAGGTGTGTAAACACCCATCCTTTCACCACTTAATTCGGGCTAGAACGAGACCAAAACACGTATTTAATATCATTTGTTTGGAATTATGCGTGGTTTTTGTGTTTATTATGTTTTCAGAGCCAACCGGATAAATATTGAAGAAAACATAGGATTGCACGGGTTTTACTGAAGAAAAAGACTCAAGATAAAGTCTATTGTCCAAGAGATGCAAAAGATTTGAAGTCGCTGGGCCTATTCGAAGATTTATCGAAGAAAAGGACCAAAGATGGAAGATTTATATAAGTCGAAGAAACTCAAGTCTATTAAACGAAGAAATTAAAAGACGAGTTGAATTTAATCGACGAAAAATCCCGAATCAGAATCGAAAACGGAAACTTTTCTGAAAAGACGAAAAGACAAGAAGGACGGGAGAAAGCCCACTCACCAACCAAAGGACAAGACTATAAATAGCCTTCCCCTCACACATTTTAAGCTAGTTTTTCTTTCTTCCTCCCCACTTTTCTTCCTGGTTCGTAGAACACCATCACCACTAGGGTGATTGGTGATTTTTATCTTTGTCTTTACAATCTTGTAATTTTAATCTTTGTTTTACCTTGTCAAAACATTAATCAATCAATACAAGTTCTTGTTTAATCTTTCATTTCATCTTGTTCATCATCATCTTTATCTTCAAGTTTTTAAGTTTTCATTTTCTTGATTTGATCTTCAAAAGTTGTTTGGATTTGTGTTTTTATTAGTGGGATTCATTGCTTATGGTGTCTAAATGATTTGTGTTTAGTTTGGTAAAACCTTTTTAAGTATTTGATTTGATTTTGATTAAAACCTGTGTTCCGTGTTCTTCGTTACTGCTACTGTAACTGGGTTTCCAGACTTCCGAATCAAGACAAAAAGTTCCGAATGAAGGCTTCATTCGGAAACTTCCGAACCAAGCACTAAGTTCCGGATCAGTGACTTCCGGACCAGTCAGTTCCGAATCAAGCTGAAAGTTCCGCATCAGTTATTTCCGAATCAGAAGTTCCGAATCAACCTATTCATCCGGAAAATTCCGGATCAGTCATATAGTTCCGAACCAGTCCTTCATTCGGAAGTTTCAAAACTTCCGAATCAGCAACCTTCATTCGGAAGGTTCCGAGTGAGCATGTTCCGGATGAATGAATAGTACCTTCCGAATCAGATAGTTCCGAATCAAGGTTTAAAGTTCTGAATCAGTTATTTTTGGGTATTTTAAAGTTACTGTTTTACTGTTGTTGTTTTACTATTTCTCTACTCATATTTCATAATTTACATTTTAACTTTAATTTTAATTTGAACTTTAAATTCTAAACCAAGTCTTAGTTAGTTATAATTAAAGTAATTGTTTTTGACTTAAACTTTCATTTCCACTTTTTATTAGATTAGAAAACCCAACCCCTTTATTTAGTAACCAAGAACAATCATTCCACTTAAGACTGAGATCAATTCGAGAGGATATCGAGAGAAAATTAGAACTCATTGCAAATCCATGAATCAGTCCCATACATTCTATCTTCTTTCTATTTTCTAACACTAATAAGGCTTGATCTTTCAAGCTCGTGCTCGTGTTTTGTTGTGTTGTGATCTTAGGTATGACCCTAATCTTTGAAGACTCTCGTGTTCGGTTTTTGCCGGTCCACTTGATCTTCCATTCTTTGAATGCCAAAAAGGGGCACACTCTTTACACTTGATTTTTATTGACTAACATTTTTCTTGAGGCATAATTAATAAATGGCTTATAGATTTGCGTGCCCTTTCCATGCTAGGAATTTGCATTAGACTCTTCGTGTCTTAGCAAGGGGGTGTTACTCTTGAGCTAAGAAACATTTAGGACAATGTTTGGTTTTAGCATGGGGGAGTCAATCGATATAATCGCTTACAATTGCTTTTGTCGTGTCTAAACGTATTGTTTTTCTCATTTTTTAATAAATTTTAAATTTTTTGTGTTATTTTTAAGTTTTAATAAATAAAATAAGTGCTTTTGACACGAATGTAGGCTTTCCGTTGGTGAAAATAAGAATAGTTTTTGACTCGACTCGGTTTTTAACCTTAGCTTTTCCTTAACGTATTTGAATTAAGTTTTGCTAGGCTTTTATGTAGGGAGCTTTAAAACGCGAAAGTCTTAATTCATACGAGTTAAGAACAAGAACTTTTCGCAAGCTCCTATAATTGATCCTAGAAAGTCGTTTATTAAGGGACGCAAATTCTAAAACTTTAAAAAGTATAAGAAGATGCAAGATCCTATAGATGACTTGAAAACCCAAAACTTTGATTTAATAGGCTAAGTATCCATTGATTTCACATTTTTGAAATTTTATAATATGGAGAACAAGAGATGATAGAGTTCAATCATAAGTTTCTAAGGTTAAATTCTTCTTTGTGCAAGTATTTTTGTGTTTGATTTAATCTCCTCGTACTTACTTTCCTCGCTTGTATAATAATTGCTTAATAAATGAAGTTTTTAGCGGTTTAGGCTTGATATCTTAACTTGTAACTCCTTCTTTTTCTTCCCTTGTAATTAAAGTGAGAACACATTAAGGGTGTCAGCGTCATGGACTTTTGATCATGGGATTGTGGAAATTTGGCTTACTATAAATATCATATTAATAAGAAGAATAAATAAAAACATGTTCTCTAGGAGCCTTCGGGTGGGAGTCATGTAGCACTAACCTTGTCATTAGAGCCTTAGGGTGTATGTCAAGGGGCGTGTTGAATAAAAATTGCTTCATCATTATGAACCGTAAGGTGGGATGGTGAAGTCAATTCCCTTATTTTTGTCCAAGGAGCCTTAGGGTGTGGATTTTAAATAAGGAGCACAATTGCATCTTAAAGAGCCAAAAGGTGTTATGATGTAGTTGTTGCTAACTCCATTAATCTTACTACTTTATAAAAGGTTTATGCCTTTTTCTAATTATAGAAGTCTTAAAACTTTCAGCCTAAAACATTTCTAAAAAAAGAAGTCAGCAATTGAGTCAATATTTTTAGTCAAACTGTCAAAATGTATGTTACATAACATTCACTACCGGCATTATAATTGTTATATAAATGAAAAGTAACAGTCGTTGACCATTTATTACCTGCATCACAATTTTTATGAATGAAAAGTAACAGTCATTGACCATTTACTATTTGCATTATAATTTTTATGAATGAAAAGTAACCGTCTTGCTTACTTTAAAAATGGAAAAAAAAGTAACAGCCTTTGAAATAGTATATATACCGTAACTTTGTTCAAAAGGATATACAACAAACAACACACAACTTTCTTAGCCCTTCCACACCCAAAACTTTTACCACTTTCGTCGCTGTCGCCATCAACCGCAAACATCACATGTCTCATGTGTTTTGATCGTAGATTTTGGCGATAGATCTGTTCGTAAGGTTCACGTGTTTAACCATAAACCAATTAAGGTGCTTTGTATTTGTTTTCGTCTAAAAATGAGAGGCCAATGAAGTGAGCGTCATATATCTTTGGATCTTTTTGTATTTTGATATCCGAAAATGTATGATATTAGAAAAGATAAGTAGGTGAACCAACAAAATAGCCGACTGTTTAATTTTATGTGGGTCACATAAATAATAGAGATTTGCAAAGTTTTGTTCTTGTTTTAAGGTTTGTTTTTTTTATTTAAATATGTAGATGTGATCAGGGTTAAACACAAATAATAAATAGGCTTTATGTGTTTTGGCTTTGGTTTTGTGTAATTTATAATATGGATTCGTATCTTTTAGTTTGGGCTATTAATAATTACAAACAACGGTTTTTCGAGGAAAAAAATTATAACGCTACAAATACAGTTTGTTTAAATGAATATTTACCGCTAAAAAGTGTTACCGGAAAATATATGTTCGTCACAAAATTAGTTATTGAGTACCCGCCGCCGCATTGCGCGGGTACTCGGCTAGTAAGGACATAATTGACTTTGGAGGTTTTATTGTTGCTTTTAAGTAGCCATATTAGCCAAATTTCGGATCCGGGATTTATCCCTAAATCGTGTTAAGTTATCCTTGATGTGGGCTTTCTTTAGTGACAACGGTTTTTGAAGTCGAGGTTAGGTTTTGAGTGTTGAGTTTACACCGTTCTTGCCTTCATTTTTGGACTAATAAATATCAAAATAAAGTCAAATGAGCCTTTGGGTGAATGACAAATAAAATCTAGAGATACAACTAGGAATAATAGGAGATTTAGTTTAACACAAATTACTTGTATGAGTTGGTTTAATTTTGGGGCTTATGATTGACAATGATCTTGTTTTTGCACTTGGCATGGAAAAGTGAAAAGTCGGGGACGATGAATCTATTTGAGTTTTATGATCCTTAAAGTTATTTTTCAAATAATGAAAGCAATACATTATGTCTTTGCAAAATAAAAAGTCAAAAAGTTGAATAATGGTGTAATTAATGTTTTATTTTATCATTGCGTGAGGACACGGCAATTGCTTAGCAAGGGGGAGTTTGATATGAGCTTAAATACTCATATCATTTGTATCAAATAACAATTAAATTATGCATGTAATGTATCAAAAATGCCTTGTATATGCTTGTTTCTTGTTTGAATGTGTGTAGGTACCAAGTTCGCGAAAACCGGCAAATATCGACACGAGTTTGAAGATAAAGATCAACAAAGCCAATATTCGAGCTTGACTTTAACGGATTTCATCATTTGTCAAGTTCATGGGTCAGGAGGGTCCCACATTGGAGCATTTGGGCTTAAAATCCCAAATATTGGATAAACATGGAAATATTTTTGGGACTAAATCAAATGAAGCTCAAATCAAATAAGGCCCAACACCATGTGATGTTACGGATGAAAGAAAAATATAAGGGTCCAAGCCCAAATTGATAAAGAATGATTGGAGTAAATGGTGGAGTAAATGGGCTTTAGGGTTTCGTTTTCAATCAAACGTGTATAAAACACGTTACTTCCATTAACAAATAAAAATCCCACTCACACGTCCCATTTACGTTTATCATCACAAATAAATAAATAAAACGTAACCCTCATTCATTCATTCACTCGTTTCATTTTCACACATAAAATAAAACCTCACCCACTTTTACATCACTTTTCCACCACTCACATTAAATATAAACTTTCGTTATATTCTATGCAACTCCATCTTCTCCAAAACATAAAACCAGTAACTTTAAGTTACTGTTCCCAAACCCTAAATTCATTAAATAGTTAAATTAAGAAAGGGATTTTTATGGCACGGGTAATTCACGTGTGGGGGAAATAATTCCCCTAATTTTAAGGAAGAGATTGATGGAAAGAGAAGAGCTACGTGGCAATTTCTTAGTGGAAGAAACACCTCATCCTCCTAAATCAACCAATCAGAAGGCTAAAAAGAAACACAACTAGCACACACGGATGCCATGTTGGCAATCCGTGTGCTAGTTGCTTTTTCTCAACCATCCGATGATAACAAACAGGAGAGAGAGAGATCCAAGGGCTGAAAATCGGATGGAATATGCTCAAGAGATGCAGATATCCCTCCTCAGTAAGCCTTGGGATGGCTATAAAAACCCCCAATTTACTTGTAATCTTGATCCTTTTGTTTACTATAATGTTATAATGTTTAAAATAGATTAGGATTGTAATCTTTTTAAATAATGTAATACTATTTCTGTTTTAATGAAAGTTCAGTTTGAAGTTTATAAATCTCTCGTTTTATTTACTAATATTGCATCTTGATTTTATTTTATTATTATAACTGTTAAAAAGTATTTGATCGAGCTTAAATCTATAGCTTTGATTAAGTATTTGTGAAAATTGGGAATAAATCTTTCCCTACTGGAAAGATTAAGAAAATCTGGTTCGATTGACATTGTTTGATAAATGGAGATTTACGTTGGTGGTTCGAGTTAGGGTGTTTGGTTGTGTCGTTTACGGTTCTTAGGCTGTTCAGCACAACCTACTTCTCAAAGGCAATCTCCAAAAGGTGCTCATCCTCTTTTAATTTTACATGTTTTTAGATTAAATTTTGTTTAACTGTTAATATGTTTTTAGATGTTTGAGTAGTTAATGCGTATTTGTTTCTGCTTGTTTTAAGTTAATTTGTGATAGTTTATGAATCTGGTAATGTTTGGTTGAGGATTGATATTGTTTGGAGAATGTTAATTTACTGATAAACAATTTGAGTTATCTGGTTTTTGGACTTGGATTGAAGTTTTAATTTAGTCTGATACAGTTTTAAGTCTTTTTAGTTAATATGATACGTTTGAACTGGATTTCCTAATATCTTGCATAATCATAGTTCTATTTTTGGTGAATGATATGTTACTGATATGTATGTTTATGCTACATTATTTTTGTTACTGACTTAAGTTTGAACTGCTCTTGGGTTATGTTATGTCTATGTTTAGTTGATTCAACTGTTCATACTGCTACTTATTAATTCGTTAAGTACTTGATCTTGGTAGTTTTGTTTTACTGATTAATATGTTCAGTTATTACTAATCTTTGTTGGGTTAGTTGTATTTGAATTTGATTTACTTTGAGCTTATTGATCTGTGAACTTTATTTATTTCTTACTGATTGATTGTTCAAGCTATTAGCTTATCAGATCCTAATGATATGATAAGCCCAAAAGAGCTGATTACTATCAGCTTAATCACAAATAGTTTCACATTTGACCATTCCTGTGGTCAATTTTATTTACTTGTCCAAAAAGAAAATATTTCACAAAAATGGGTCCTTGCAGGATTCGAACTTGTGACCTCCTGGTCACAGGTCCAACGAGTTAACCATCTGGACTGACTTGTCCTTTTGGTTTTAAATACGTTTTTGTTATTATTATAGGCTCATATATTTGCTATCAGTTTTAATATAGAGAGATTTACTCTACTGTTTTAATTTTTTGATTAATTTATAGTTTAAAAATTTTCGTTTTTAAATAGTTTTAAATAATAATAAGAATAAAAATAAAATAATAATAAAAATGTTTTTATTAATTTAGAAAGTTTAATTAGTTTATTTTATCAATTAGAATTTGATAATTTTAGATTTTAAATAAATTTAGTTTTAAAAATATAAATTTGGTTAGAGTTATTTTGATAAAGATAATTAGTTTTAAAAGTAGTAATTAGATTTAAAAAAAGGTTAAAAGTTACTTTAATTAAACAGTTAATTTTTATAGATTTTTAAATTCGTTTAAAGTTTTAAATAGTTTTTAATTTTAAGTAATTGATTTAGATTTAAAAAATAGCGGGGTTTACGATTCATGCACTTTAGGTTAATTTTAAATAGTTTAAAATTGGTAGATTTTAATTTGAGTTAAAAAACCGAAAACCAATTCGAATCGATTGTCCAAATCAAAGCAAAACGTCTCAAATTCATAAGATCTTCGTGTACAACGAACTTGAGTCACCAACGTGTTTAATTGAATTCGTCTTTGGTAATATTAGTCTATTACTTTTTCCTAAAGGTAATTTTCTAATTTACCCTATAACGTATCTCAAATTATCACTAAACTATCAACGACACATCATTTCTCCTTGTTCTTCGCTGTCTGTTTCTTTTCCCAGGTTTATTCCGAACCAAGCTCAATTATTCCGGATGAAGGTTGTTTGTTGATTATTCCGGATCAGGGAGTTTATTCCGGATAAAGGAGTTAGTCTACAAATATTCCGAACCAAGAAACAATATTCCGGATTAGCTGTTTGTTCCGAATCAAACATCTTCATTCGGAACATTCCGAATCAAAGGCATTCATTCGGAATACTTGTATTCCGAATCAAAGTGTTTATTCGGAACATTCCGGATCGAGGGTTCATTCGGAATAATTTATATTCCGGATCAAGCCAGATATTCCGAGTCAGCAAAGTTATTCAGAGTAAAGGACCTATTCCGGATAAGTGACATACTCCGGATCAAGGTCGTTCATTCGGAATATTCCGAATGAAGCAGTTATTTCGTATCAATCACTTTATTCCGGATCAAGGTTTTGGTAATTATTCCGAGTGAAGAAGAATCATTCCGAACGAAGATGACATTCCGGATGAGTGATTATTCCGAACGAAGGATTATTCCGAATGAGCTGTTTTCAGGTTCTTTTTAGTTTCAGTTTTTAAGTTTTAATTTTTAAGCTTTACTTTTCCCGCCTTTTTACTTAGTCGCACTTTAAGTTTACTTGCCTTAGATTTATTTTAAGCCTTGCCTTAGTTTAAGTTTTATTTGCGTTTTAAGTTTGCCTTTAGGTTAGTTTTAAGTTTGCGTTATTTACTTTTAGTGCCTTCTAATTTTCGTCACGTTTTAGATTCTCGCCATTTATTTTATATTAGATTTAGATTTTTAATTACAGCCATTTACTTTAAAAGTTTTTGCACCTTTTAATATACTACAACGACACAACATTTGTTTCCACCAAAGACAGCTGAGTCACATAGTTAACCAGTAATCAATTCGATTAGACCGATTTAAACGAACTATAATTTTTATAACTAAAACCTAGTTATCAAGGGGTAAAACATGTTCATTATTCACAAAATCTAGAAAATAACTAAAACCTTAAGAGTTTTCTTCCTTCTTCCTTGTCCTCTTTGGCCGCCGGATATACAACACCACAAGGGTGTTTCGGGTTGATTTTGATCTTGGATATTTTGCAAGGATTCGCGTGTGTTCATCCTCATTTGTTTCACGTAATCGGTATAACCTTTTTAACCTTTTCTTTTATGTTTTGATTTAATGAATCACATAAAATCATGATGTTCTTAAAAACTAGCTAAAAACAATTATTAAAACATGTTAATGATCATGGGGTAAATCAAATCAATTGTTTACGGGTGTTTGTGGTCTAGCCGACGCCTAACCGAGCCCCTTAGGGGTCTCGGCTTGGCTTATTATCCACCACCGAGACCATATGGTCTCGGTATGGTGGTGATGGTGTCACGGCAGCAGCAAGGGGCAAGGGTAAACCCGACCTTGGTCGGGTATGGTGTTAGTTTGGGTCCGGTTCATGGTTTTTAGTCACGGGTCCGGTTCATAATTATTTTTCAAGGTTTATGATTTTTATGTTTAGACTAAAATTAAATTAATAAAAACATGATATGATTAATTTAATGTACATGACTTAGGTTATAAATTTAATTATTAGTTCATGAATTTTAACCTAAGTATTTATATTTAATTAGACTTTATAATTATTTAATTATTTAAAACCATGACTATAATTAATTAATTAACATGACTTAGGTTATATTATTAATAGTTAATAATACATGTTATAACCTAAGTATTTTACCTTTATTTAATTAAAATCATGATATATTTAATTAAATACTTTTAACCTATAGTTTATTTAATTTACATGTAATAATTAATAAACTACACTTTATAACTACATGACTTAGAATAATAATCAGAAAACACTTAAGCTTATATAATTAGCTTATTTAGCCAGCTTATATCTATTTATGGAAACTTTCTATTTTTAGAAACTTATTTAATTAAGGAAGCTAATCTATTTATGGAAACATTCTATTTTTAGAAACTTATCTATTTTAAGCAGTAATTCTATTTTTGGAAACTTTCTATTTTTGGAAACTTTCTATTTTTGGAAACTTTCTATTTTTGGAAACTTTCTATTTTTGGAAACTTTCTATTTTTTGTAACTTTCTATTTTTGGAAACTTTCTATTTTAGGAAACCTGCTATTTTTAGAAAGTTACTTATTATTACACAACAAGTATAATAATACATGAGATACAAGTAATACTTAATCAGAATAGACAGAATATAAGACAAACACAGTATAAAGCTTAAAACAGTAGAACATGACATGAACATATAAAACAAGCTAAGACATGATATAAAACCAGTTACGTATTTAGTAATCAGATACTTATACACGTATGTATTTATGTAGCATTAGTGATACCGAAGTAGGACTCTCTTCCGTTCGTCTTCTTCGTTCACTGGACATAAGGTACGGATTCCCGTCCTTTCCAAATGTACATTCTTTCCTTATTAGGATTCCCCGTATGCAGCCAACTATTTTCCCATAGTATAAGTTTATATGTTTGATTGCTTATGTTTAATTTAAAATACCTGAAGCCATATACATGCATTACCAGTTTCACCTAGTTATGGAGGTACCATAACCATAACACTAGAGGCACTGGTGTTATGACTTCCCCATGGCGGAGTGATTGCTCGTGCCGCCCCTTCAGCTTTTGGCCATATTATTATATTTATCATGTGGGGCGTATGGGTGCATCCTAGTTACATGTTTTTCAGTAGATTACTCAGTGTGAATGTGGTGTGTGCCTTGGATCCTTCACAAGGAGCTGATCCATCCTACCCAAAAACCAGTATATTAAGTTAGAGGCAGCCCCTCTAATTTGCATGACGAGGTCACCCCTCCAAGTATTCATGCAACGTTGATTTTCATGACCTATATTGGCTAATGGTAAAATATGTTAAACAATTTTTACAAGATAAACATAAGGCTTTTCAAACTATAAAACCAATTTTATTAAAACTTAACTGGGTTATTCGGGACTTAGTTCTTCCGTTGTTATATGCTTATATCCCTATATTATTCATGCTTTATTGTACATCCGTGCACTGAGCGTATTGCTCAGCTGTTTTCCTTTTCATGTTCCCAAAACGGCAGGTACTCAGGGACGCTTGTAGACTTTAAGCGTACGTGCATATGGACTGGAAGCTTTCTAGCCTTTCTTTACTTTATGCATTATCTATACTTTGATACTCTTTCCATGGACATTGTTTAGTCCTTTCATTTACAGTACTTATCTTTGTGTGTGATGAGCTTTACTTTTGGACTACCGATGTTTGATTCCGGTATTTCCTTTTTATGGTCATGTAATGTTTTAGACGTTTATCCTTGTATGCTTTGTTGACACGCCATAATTACGCGTGACATTCCATTTATCAAAATGGGGAGTTACAATTATGGTATCAGAGCCAAGGTTTCGACCTGTAGGCTCTCAAAACATGACCTGTGATTAGTGGGTAGTCACTATGGTCTTCCTAGAACTGACAGTCGGTTTTCATGCATTCATCATTTCATGCATACATATATATGTCATTGTCGCAGGTTTATGACTAAGTAATGGTTGGTACAGGACTGGCCCTATTTAGTCGCATGTGTTTTATCGAAACTTTTAAATTTGGGACCAATCCATAGATGTCCTCTCGCCATGTATTTTATTTTGCGTGAACTGACCATAGGCATTCACTCTCGAGCATACAAAAGTTTTCATAAAACTGCATCATGCATTCACGTACAAATTTTCTTGCATAAAATTTTTCTCTTGATTTATTGGTATAAATTTTTTTTCATGTATATATTTTATGTTTGATCAGTTTAATCATGTGTTTTATGTTATACTGTCAGATGGTTCTCATACGCGAGCAACAACTCAATGCAGCAATCCAAGCTGCAATGCAAGCTTTACTTCCTCAACTGAGGAATGACATCAGGGCTGAGGTTCAGGCTGCCAACAATCAGCAGCAAAACCAAGCACCTCCTCCTCCTCCTCCTCCTCCAGTGACATTGGCAATATGGTTGGAGAGATTCAACAAGCTCCGTCCTCGAGCTTTCGAGAGAACAGATAGCCCCAGTGAAGCTGAAAGCTGGTTGGCTCACATCGAGAAGATCTTCGATGCTATGGGTTGTGACCCCGTGTTCAAGGCGAGGTTCGCATGTTACCGGTTCGAAGGCGAAGTGTTAAATTGGTGGTTAGCATTGAAGTGTTCTGAGGGAGGTGATAATTGGGTGGCTGGTTTGACATGGGCTCAGTTCAGAGATAGGGTGATGGAGCAGTTCTTTCCCAAGGCTGAGCAACACAAGCTTAGGAGGGAGTACCATGGGATCCGACAGAGAGCTGAGGAGAATAGCAACGAGTTTATGCAGCGCTTTCTTCGCTTAGTTGGTTTCCTTGGTGCAGCGGCAGGTACTCCTGAAGAGCAGGCACACCACTTTAGGTAGGCTCTTCGCACATCGGTCGCAAACAACTTGGTGTGTGCTACGTTCAACACGATAGCACAAGTGGTCGATGCGGCACGTAAGCTGGAGATGTTGCATGAGAGAGATGAGTTCGGGGAAGCAGAGAAACCCGATAAGAGGTAAACATTCGTAATAAAGCGGTGACCAATCCGTATTCTTTCTATATATGTCAAATATTTCATCTCTTTAAATTGTATCTTCCAGGCAAAAGACTGGGGACCGGTCTCAGCCGGCTACTCAGCAGCAACCTAATCAGCCCAAGGGAAACGGTCAGACTAACGACCGTTCTACTACGGATAGGCGTGGCGGTAATGATAATTACCGTAACAACGTTGGACACTCCAACGACAGCAGGTCCTAATACTTACTCCTTTTCTTATGATTTCATGTTATAACTCATAATTCTGACACTTTAGCAAATCATCTACCAGGAACCATGGAAACGGTAAGGACCAGAACCAGAGAGGTTCACAGCCTAGCCGTCCAGCTATCACTGGTATTCAATCTTACGATTATTCGCGTTGTCCTTTGTACCCTATTATCATGTCTCATGTAAAATGTTTTATCAGGTCCTCAGCCAGCCAGAGCACCTGATGGAGGATATACTCGTCCTCTTTGCTCTACTTGCCATCGTAGGCACCCAGGGCTATGTCATCGTGACACTAACGTATGCTTCAAGTGTGGTCTTCCTGGCCATCGCATGAAGGACTGCCGTAAGGGCGAGATGGAGGGCACATCGAGACATGCTGATACCAAGCCGCCTCCTACAACTGGACGCGTCTACACGACATCTCGAGATCAGGCCAACAAGTCTACAGGTACCATCACTGGAATCTTGTATATGTATGGTCAGGCTGTGTGTGTTCTTATTGATACGGGTGCTACTCACTCGGTCATTTCTACTGCTTATGCCAAGAATGTTAGGATACTTCCCATGCCACTAGATAATATACTGAGTATTTCCACGCCTTTGAGAGACTCTGTACGCATAACCCATGTATACAAGAGTCTTCCCTAGAGTTTGATATGGGTGCTACTCACTCGGTCATTTCTACTGCTTATGCCAATAAGGTTCGTCCTGTTGACGCACTTTCGCTGGACATGAATGACTTTGACATGATTTTGGGCATGGATTGGCTATCCAAGCATCATGCTACCATAGACTGCCATTCATCGAGTCATCTTTGGTGATGTTAATGCACCAGAGTACATTCACAACGGGTTCGTACCCGGAAGGTCTGTACAAATCATATCTACCCTGCAAGCACGTGCACTACTGTCACATGGCTGCGAGGGTTATCTAGATACGGTTCACGACATGGATGCTGAAT
The DNA here is from genome assembly GCA_025667525.1 of Glebionis coronaria. NCBI lineage: Eukaryota > Viridiplantae > Streptophyta > Magnoliopsida > Asterales > Asteraceae > Glebionis > Glebionis coronaria. Next base: position 232,191,605 of record CM046881.1, read on the forward strand.
CTCCATCAATTCAGGATCAGCCAATAGTGTCGGAATTCCAAGATGTATTTCCAGAAGAACTTCCGGGCATACCACCTGCACGAGAAGTGGAATTCAATATCGAGCTCGTCCCAGGAGCTGAACCGATTTCCAAGGCTCCTTATCGCATGGCTCCCATAGAGTTAAAGGAGCTGAAGGACCAACTGCAAGAGCTTCTAGAATGAGGTTTCCATTCGACCGAGCGCCTCTCCATGGGGCGCACAGGTCTTATTTGTTAAGAAGAAGGACGGCAGTATGCGTCTTTGCATAGACTATCGCGAGCTCAACAAGATTACTATCAGGAATAGGTATCCACTGCCGCGTATAGACGATCTGTTTGACCAACTTGAAGGGGCCAAACACTTCTCCAAGATTGATCTTAGGTCAGGCTATCATCAACTACGGGTTAAGGAGCAGGACATCGCCAAGACTGCTTTCCGCACACGCTATGGCCACTACGAATTTGTAGTCATGCCATTCGGCTTGACCAATGCTCCAGCAGTGTTCATCGATTTGATGAACAGAATCTTCCATGAATTTCTGGACAAGTTCGTCATTGTCTTCATCGATGACATCCTGATTTTCCAAAGTCCAAGGAGGAACACGAAGACCATCTTCGTACAGTACTACAGATTCTTCGCCAGAAGCAGCTGTATGCTAAATTCTCCAAGTGTGAGTTTTGGTTAGACAAGGTGGCATTCCTAGGCCACATTGTATCAACAGAAGGAATCACTACGGATCCAGCGAAGGTTGAGGCTATTACTAAGTAGCCGAGGCCGACATCAATCGACTGAAGTCCACAGCTTCTTAAGCTTAGCTGGCTATTACCGTAGGTTCGTGGAGAACTTTTCTCGCTTAGCACTACCATTGACCAAATTGATGCGGAAAGTGGATTCGTCTGGACTAAAGAACAAGAGAAGAGATTTGAAGACCTGAAGCAGAAGCTAGTATCTGCACATATTCTTACCCTCCCATCTGGTACAGGTGGATTTCAAATCTACAGTGATGCATTGGGGAAGGGACTTGGCTGTGTTCTCATGCAACATGGGAAAGTGATCGCGTACGCTTTACAGCAGCTAAAGCCTTATGAAGAAAATTACCCTACGCATGACTTGGAACTTGCTGTAGTCGTGTTTGCATTGAAGATGTGGAGGCACTACTTATATAGAGAATCATGTGACATTTTCACGGACCACAAGAGCTTGAAGTATATCTTCACTCAGCGTGAATTGAACATGAGGCAGAGGAGATGGTTAGAGCTGTTGAAGGATTATGACATTAATCTACAGTATCATCCCGGAAAGGCAAATGTAGTAGCAGATGCACTTAGCAGGAAGTCCGGAATGATCAACGGCATTAAGATTGAGGAGGAAATCAAACGAGACTTGGAGCGACTAGGCATATAGATCATGGTACGTGGATAGCACGGTTACTGGGCTAATCTTAGAGTAGAACCCGGGTTACTCTCTAAGATCATGGAAGCTCAGAAAGATGATGGAGAAATCTGGGCGATAGTTCAGAATTTGGAGAAGCAGACGGAATTCAGAGTAGATGCAGATGGTATCGTATGGCAAGGCACGAGACTTTGTGTTCCTGATGATCAAGAACTCTGGGAAGCCTTGTTAGCTGAAGCTCATAGCTCCCCATTCTCTATATATCCTGGTTCGACTAAGATGTACCATGACATCAAGCAGTACTTTTGGTGGAGTGGTATGAAACAAGATGTTGCCACTTACGTCTCCAAATGTCTTACCTGCCAACAGGTTAAGATCGAGCATCAGCGATCTGGCGGTCTCCTTCAACCGTTAGATATTCCAGAGTGGAAGTGGGACAAAATCACCATGGATTTTGTTACTGGTCTTCCGCCAACCAAAAGGAAGCACGATGCAATTTGGGTTATCGTAGATCGACTTACCAAATCAGCTCATTTCTTACCGATCTGCAAGGAAGATTCGGTCAGTAAACTCGCTGATACGTATAGAAGAGAGATCATGAGACTCCACGGTGCTCCATCCATCATCGTCTCAGACAGAGATCCTCGTTTCACTTCGCGGTTTTGGAAGAGTCTGCAGAAAACATGGGGTACACAACTTAAGCTTAGCACGACTTTTCATCCTCAAACAGACGGGCAGTCGGAGCGAACGATTCAGACATTGGAGGACATGTTGAGGTCATGTGCGTTGGAATGGACGGGTGATTGGGATGATTATATCTGTTTGGTGGAGTTTGCATACAACAATAGTTGGCACGCAAGTATCAAGTGTGCTCCTTTCGATATGATGTATGGCCGAAAGTGTCGCGCCCCAATCTGCTGGGATCAGGTTGGTGAGCAAACACTTGAAGGACCAGAGATCATAGAGATGACTAATGAGAGGGTCGCAGTAGCTAAGCAGAAACTTCAAGAAGCACGGTCACGTCAGAAGAGTTACGCCGATAAGCATCATAGGGACATACATTTTAACGTAGGAGATCACGTCTTTCTTAAGGTTTCGCCGGCACGTGGTGTTAGACGCTTCGGAGTTAAAGGGAAGCTCAGTCCCCGTTTCATCGGACCGTTTGATATCATTGAATGAGTCGGTGAAGTATCTTATCGTTTAGCGTTACCTCTGCAGCTTTTGCATGTACACAATGTGTTTCTTGTGTCCTTACTCAGAGGGTACCAGTATCATCCCCTTAACATGGTTCAGTATCTACTGGAACAGATACGTGAAGATCTCACTTTCATAGAAGAACCCGAACTAGTTCTTGACAGACAAGAACGAGTCATGAGAAGGAAGACGATTCCATTCGTCAAAATCCTTTGGAGGGATCATACCGAGCGGGAAGCCACTTGCGAAACAAAGGAGTCTATCCGGACTTCTTACCCTCATTTCATATTTTGAATTCGGGTATGTTCTTCTTTTCCAGTTTACTTTATCTATAATTCGGGGAAGAATTATTCTTTTTAGGGGGGAAGAGTTGTAAAACCTGCATGCTTTTACCATGAATAGTACCCTTTAGATCATACGTACATGATTAGAACTTTCCTATTATAGCACGTTACGTTTCACGTATAAGAAGTTTAAGTATTACGTACGTGTTAGAACACGATAAGTATTTATTACGTATGAACACACGATAATTATTCAAATAATAATTATAATCACGAACATACGATCATGAAATCATGAACGTAAATTAATCACGAGCTAATATTAGTTACGTATATATATTTATCACGAACACGAATAAATATATTAAGTCACGATCAATAATTAATTAGAACACGAAAAACACGAACACGACAAAACACGAGAACACACTATAATATTTAGACTCGAGAAAAGTACGTGTTACCCCATGTGGGGCCCCCTACCCGCGGCATACACAAGAAAGCATGGGCTTAGCCCATGCAAATTTAACTAATTAGGAATAAAGGGTAAAACATGTTCATTATTCACAAAATCTAGAAAATAATTAAAACACTAAGAGTTTTCTTCCTTCTTCCTTGTCCTATTTGGCCACCGGATATACAACACCACAAGGGTGTTTCGGGTTGATTTTGATCTTGGATATTTTGCAAGGATTCGCGTGTGTTCATCCTCATTTGTTTCACGTAATCGGTATAACCTTTTTAACCTTTTCTTTTATGTTTTGATTTAATGAATCACATAAAATCATGATGTTTTTAAAAACTAGTTAAAAACAATTATTAAAACATGTTAATGATCATGGGGTAAATCAAATCAATGGTTTAGGGGTGTTTGTGGTCTAGCCGACGCCTAACCGAGCCCCATAGGGGTCTCGGCTTGGCTTATTATCCACCACCAAGACCATATGGTCTCGGTATGGTGGTGATGGTGTCACGACAGCAGCAAGGGGCAAGGGTAAACCCGACCTTGGTCGGGTATGGTGTTAGTTACGGGTCCGGTTCATGGTTTTTAGTCACGGGTCCGGTTCATAATTATTTTTCAAGGTTTATGATTTTTATGTTTAGACTAAAATTAAATTAATAAAAACATGACATGATTAATTTAATGTACATGACTTAGGTTATAAATTTAATTATTAGTTCATGAATTTTAACCTAAATATTTATATTTAATTAGACTTTATAATTAATTAATTATTTAAAACCATGACTATAATTAACTAATTAACATGACTTAAGTTATATTATTAATAGTTAATAATACATGTTTTAACCTAAGTATTTTACCTTTATTTAATTAAAATCATGATATATTTAATTAAATACTTTTAACCTATAGTTTATTTAATTTACATGTAATAATTAATAAACTATACTTTATCACTACATGACTTAGAATAATAATCAGAAAACACTTAAGCTTATATAATTAGCTTATTTAGCCAGCTTATATCTATTTATGGAAACTTTCTATTTTTAGAAACTTATTTAATTAAGGCAGCTAATCTATCTATGGAAACTTTCTATGTTTAGAAACTTATCTATTTTAAGCAGTAATTCTATTTTGGAAACTTTCTATTTTTGGAAACTTTCTATTTTTGGAAACTTTCTATTTTTGGAAACTTTCTATTTTTGGAAACTTTCTATTTTTGGTAACTTTCTATTTTTGGAAACTTTCTATTTTAGGAAACCTGCTATTTTTAGAAAGTTACTTATTATTACACAACAAGTATAATAATACATGAGATACAAGTAATACTTAATCAGAATAGACAGAATATAAGACAAACACAGTATAAAGCTTAAAACAGTAGAACATGACATGAACATATAAAACAAGCTAAGACATGATATAAAACCAGTTACGTATTTAGTAATCAGATACTTATGCACGTATGTATTTATGTAGCATTAGTGATACCGAAGTAGGACTCTCTTCCGTTCGTCTTCTTCGTTCACTGGACATAAGGTACGGATTCCCGTCCTTTCAGTATGGACATTCTTTCCTTATTAGGATTCCCCGTATGCAGCCAACTGTTTTCCCATAGTATAAGTTTATATGTTTGATTGCTTATGTTTAATTTAGAATACCTGAAGTCATATACATGCATGACCAGTTTTACCTAGTTATGGAAGTACCATAACCATAACACTAGAGGCACTGGTGTTATGACTTCCCCACGGCGGAGTGATTGCTCGTGGCGTCCCTTCAGCTTTTGGCCATATTATTATATTGATCATGTGGGGCGTATGGGTGCATCCTAGTTACATGTTTTTCAGCAGATTACTCAGTGTGAATGTGGTGTGTGCCTTGCATCCTTCACAAGGAGCTGATCCCTCCTACCCAAAAACCAGTATATTAAATTAGAGGCAGCCCCTCTAATTTGCATGACGAGGTCACCCCTCCAAGTATTCATGCAACGTTGATTTTCATGACATATATTGGCTAATGGTAAAATATGTTAAAAAGTTTTTACAAGATAAACATAAGGCTTTTCAAAATATAAAACCAGTTTTATTAAGACTTAACCGGGTTATTCGGGACTTATTTCTTCCGCTGTTATATGCTTATATTCCTATACTATTCATGCTTTATTGTACATCCGTGCACTGAGCGTATTGCTCAGCCGTTTTCCTTTTCATGTTCCCAAAAAGTCAGGTACTCAGGGACGCTCGTAGACTTTAAGCGTACGTGCATATGGACTGGAAGCTTTCTAGCCTTTCTTTACTTTATGCATTATCTATACTTTGATACTCTTTCTATGGACATTGTTTAGTCCTTTCATTTACAGTACTTATGTTTGTGTGTGATGAGCTTTACTTTTGGACTACCGATGTTTGATTCTGGTATTTCCTTTTTATGGTCATGTAATGTTTTAGACATTTATCCTTGTATGCTTGGATGACACACCATAATTACGTGTGACATTCCATTTATCAAAATGGGGTGTTACACAGTTACTCCATCTACACCTCCTCCACCACCATTTATCCCGCCTACTTCCACGCCTAGTATTAGTTCTCCATTACCGTCTCCACCTCTGCATGACGAAGTACCCAAGAAACACCCTTCACCAACCCCACCTTCCACCTATAAACCTAATATCCCTTATCCTTCTCGGTTAGACAAGAGAAAATTGCTTACTAAAGAGGATGCTCAAATCACTTCTTTTCTGAAGATGATATCTGATGAGACTGCTTTTATACATGGTCTCATCGTCCAAAACGGGCTTAAAATCAATTAAATATCATCAAATATGCCAAATATATGCTCGTGTTTGTTACTTGTGTATTTTTAGGTACGGATATTGAGGAATTGGCAAAAGATCACAAGAATCACTCAAAAACAAGCACGGGAAACGAAGACGCACATTGAACCAAGCTCAAATATGGAATTTTGCAAAAAGACCCCTCAAGTTTGAAGAATTGGCAAAAATGGCCCCTCATCTTTGAAGAACTTGTCACATTTGACCCTCCACATATCAAATGTACAAGAATGGACCTCCAAGTTTGAAGATATGTCAAAAGAAGCCCTTGGGAATTGATCAAAGTTGCTAAAGTTAGCCTAATGTTATCAAAGGACTAAACTTGAAATTCATTTGGACTGCCAGTGAAAAGAACTTAACTGAATGGACTGGCTAAGCAAAGTAGTTAATGGCTGTTAGTAAATGAAGGACTGGTAATGTGATTGACACCCACTAGCCCATTAAACCCACAAGCCCAACATCCCTTATTACCCGATTAAAAAAAATTAACCCCAGGGTCAAATGGTCAACCCACTTAACCCTTTCCCCATTTCCCTCCTAAACACAAGTTTAAAAAAGGTTATACCCAATTTGGATTAAAACGACCCTAATTAACCTATAAACCCTAATCCCCACCCAGATTAATTGCACCCTAAATCAAAGGGTTTTTGGCTTAAACCTTGCAGATCCCTAATTGAACCTCCCCTCACCTTTTCCCACCCAAAACAACACCATCACTTGGGCTGTAGGACCTACCCCGACCCTCCCCTGCTACATCCCTTTCACCCAAAACCCTATAACCCGACAATTTAAACGGTTAGATGCAATTCCTTGGTCCCCAATCCCAATCCAACGTCCACAATCAAGTCTCCAAGCTGGCACATCACATGGAACGCTTTTGACCAAGATTCAAGTGAAGACTTCAAGGGCTCATTCGGCATTTCATAAAATTAGGGTTTCTCTTGTAATTTTTTAATTAAGAATTCTAGATAGTTTTATCTCATTGTATAAATAGAAACGTATGTGTTTCTATTAGCTTGTTCCAGATTTTAGCAAAACTTTTGTAATTCCTTTTTTATTAATATAAAAGCTGATATTTTCTAGTGTGAAATATAATTCCTTTTTCTATTTTAAAAAGTTGGTATAAGTTGCTTAATCTGAGTTCCATTTGAGAAAAGTTTCAAAAAAAAAGTTTTGAAAAGGTTTTGAAAAAAAGGTCTTTGATTTCAGAAAGTTTTTGAGTCTTGAGAAGTGAAAGTGGACCAAGACTTTTGAAGTTTCTGTTTGTTAAAGATTATTTTTAAAACATGTTTTAGGTTCCAAGTTTTTAAGAAAGATTTTAAGAAAGAAAAAAGAAAAGTAGTGTTGAATATTGTGCTTTTATTTCTCTTTTTTCTTCTTAGCAGGATTTGAGGAGATTTGTTTTGATCAAGGATCAGCACAAACCTCCTGTTTGTGGGAGGTGGTTTATCAACCACAAGGGACTTGGATGTAAGTCCCTGAGGTAAAAAGCTTCTACCTTTTTCAATTTCAGTTTTATTGGAGTTTTAAGTGAATTTGCATGATTTGCATGAAAAGTTGTTAATTGTTTGTTTGAATTGTTGATTTAGTGTTATTTTGTATGATTAGAGCTTGTTTGATCAGATTGAGTGTGTTTTAAATAGATTTGAAGTGTAAAAATCGTTTTCAAAAACTTAAAGGGTTGTTTGGATAGGGGATTAAGCAGGGTTCATAATCATTAAGATTGTTTAAAACTTGTTTAAATACACTCACTAGGGTAGGATTGGGTTGTGTGTAGTTCTGATTTTCATTTGGGAACAAGTTTGAACAAGTTGTATGTTAAAAAAAGTAAAAAAGAAGCTTAAATCTACTCATTCATTTTTCTGTCTATTTTTGAGTAAATTTTGTTCTTGGATCTTGATTGCTTGTTAGATTATAGGGTGATATAGGACTGTGATTGTTTGTACGCTGTTTGGAGTGAGTGTGTACAAGATTTGTGGTTTTGAAACTCATTATTGTGCAAGTAATCTAGCATCAAAGGCCACAAGACCCCTAAAACATTACAGCAACCTTATTTTGTTTTTTTTTGTGTGTGCAATCTGTGTTAAGTGTTGTTTTTTGTACTTGTTTTGACTCCCTACACTCAAACTGAGTGTAGGGGTGCCTATCGTCATCCAAAAACATCACCACAAGCAGATCCAAGCTCCTCTTGGATCTTTTATGCACTTGTGAAGAAAACCAAACCTGCTAGTGTTCATCAAAATTGTACCTGGCACGTTTTTGGTTTAAGTTTGGTTTGAATCTTGTTAAAAAAGTGAATTGGTTTGTGTTTCTAAGCTAAAAAGTGTTAACAGTTTGGTTTGGAAAGTTTAAAAAGGAAAAAAAAGTACAAAAAGGGTTCACTCAGCCTCGAACCCCCGCCACCACACTCACACACATCACACTTTACCGTCGCGCCCTTGGGTCTTTTACTGACCAAGGGTGCAAAGCAAAGAAACTTAACCTCTTTTTCATTTCACTTTTTAAATAAAAGCCGTAGCCCTTTTGGCTTAATTCCAGCTTATCCAATAAGCTTTTTGGCTTCTTTTGATTTTTCCTAGGATAGTACCAGCTATTAGGATTTTTCTTCACTGAGTTTGTATTTTTCCCATTATTTATTTATTTTTTATGCATTTTTATTTACCCGGTTTTTAGTAATTAATTAAAAAATAGAAAAAAGTAATTTTAATTTTAGGAAAAATAGTTTTTAGGTTTTAATTTATATTTTTGAGGTTTACATATCAAAAAGTTTTCAAAAAGTCTTATTTTTAATTTTATTTAATTTTAGGGTTTTTAGACAACTTTAAAAATTAATATAAAATTAATTAAAAGGTTTTAGGAGCTTTAATTTACATCTTTGTCTTAGTTAGAATATTTAGGATTTTTGATAATTTTTTAGAATTAATTTTTGAACTTTTAATTTTTTAGATTATTTTAATATTATTTTATTAGTAAAAATAGAAAGTTTTATTTTTAACTTTTTTTTCATTTTTCCTAGGTTAAGGACATTAAATTAGGAACTTTGTCATTTTCCAAATCTTTCTTTAGGCTTTTCATTTATTTTCTAGAATTAATTTAATATTTAATAGATTTTAATAGTTTTTAAGTGTTTAAAAATAGATTAATCTGGTTTTAAAATTTTTAAAAATAGCTTTTAGTTTAATTAGGTCATTTTTTAGGTTTACAAACTTGAAAACCTTGTTTGGGGCTTTTTAATAATTAATTGTGATTTTTAGGGCTTTAATTAGCATTAAAAAGTCATTATTCAATTAATTAAAAGGTCTTGGCAAGTTTTGATTTTTTGTAAACTCTTAGAATTTTATTGTGGATTATTAGTAATTTTTAGGAATTTTTAGGTTAAAATTTTAAATTTTGTAGTTTTTACGACTTTACGTTTACGTTTTTTTTGTCGTAGTTTTAATTCGTTTTCGTAACCGTCCTTTCTTTCCTTTCCCATTTCTTTTCTTTTCTTCTTGTTAATAATCAAAAACATTAATCAATCATTCATTACACAACGCACTAGCCTCCTCGAGAACGATACCCACTCATTAAGGGTCATAACTTGTGGTTTTCCTAAATCACTCGTTAACGCTTACCACTATTTTACCTCCTTTTCCTAAAGGTGTGTAAAAACTCAATATCATTTTTGGAGCCGCTGCCGGGGAGGCGTGTTGTGTTTTGGTTGAACCATTGTTGTTTTTTATATTAGCCATAAATAGTATTTGTATTAGTAGCACTCTACTAATACGTATTATCGTTTTTCGGTTTTTGTGTGAATATTATTACTATATTATATACGTAGAACAATAAATTCACAAGTACTCCAAATACGTGAGCAATCACAACCTTGATTCGGGATTTCATCACTCGATCATTGTATTCGAATCTCAAACCAAAGAAAAAAAGGCAAAAATAGATAAATACTTTCGTGAAGCTTAATCTTGATAATACAAACTATAAGGTGGGTATAAGGCGGTTGTATTTCACGACCTAAAGGAAAAAGGCTCTTAAGTGCTTCGCGCCACCTCGTTTCCTCCGCTTGCTTGTGCGTATTTGATTTTGAGAGTGAATCGAGGGTTTTGCCGCCCAAAGTATTATTACATATCATATATATTTTCTTGGTTTCTATTGATTAAACCCTCTTGAACGATTTGGTGTTCCACCATCATTCTAAAGTCATCGAAGGCGTTCACTCCACGTGATCGTTTTCATTCCTTGAGGCCTTTTTAATCAAGAGATTTGATTGAGGAGGAGATTTGTGGACTTTTTGTCTACTTAATACATTTCACCAATTTCCAAAAAGGTTAATACAATCAAAAACCACAAAAAAAATTGAAAAATTAAAAATACCAAAAAGAATCTTCTTTGCTCGTCTCCACGTTGTACGTGACGTTTATGCTCACTCGTAACAAAGCAAAACGTGCACGTAGACGAAAGAACAAAACTCCCACTCCAACTCATTCTAGTGAGGAGTCTCCTATTGACGAACCCATTGTACGAGAAGCACCTACCATGGCGAATCGAACTATGATGGAGTTACTTCAAGCACCCGCCGAGGGTTATGGAGAAGCTATTGTGATTCCCGCTATCCTTGCGGAGAATTTTGAGGTGAAAACGGGTTTGTTGTCGATGATCCAAAACAACAAATTCCGTGGTGATGAGAAGGACAATCCTCACAACCATATCCGCCAATTTAATCGTCTTACCGCCACTTGCAAATTTAAGGATGTCTCGAATGACTCGATTAAGATGATGCTTTTTCCGTATTCCTTAGCGGGGCCCGCTAAAATTTGGTTAGAGAAAGAGCCACCCAATTCTATATTGACGTGGAAGGATCTCGTTTCAAAGTTCGTGAACCAATTTTTTCCGCCCTCTAAGACTACGCATTTGAAAAATGAGATTTCTAAATTTTCACAAGAATCAAATGAAAGTTTTTCTACGGCTTGGAATAGGTTTAAGGAGATGTTACATGAATGTCCTCATCACGGTTTTTCCGACTTACACCAAATAGACACGTTTTACAATGGACTTAACGATCATGAAAGAGATTAGTTAAATGCCGCTGCGGGTGGTGATTTTTTGTGTAAAACGGTTGAAGAAGCTTTGGTCATAATCGAGAATAGGTCTATGGTTTATAGCCCTCGTCACACACCGAGTGTTTCCAAAATGGGCTCGTCATCGTCTCGTTCTATCAATGCTTTACATGATGAGGCAAATGAGGAAAATCGGTTTTTCGATAGGTTTTCGACCCTTATGTCCCATTGGAAGGCTCAAGAAGCTTCCAATTCCGCTTCGGTTAAAGTGGTTTCTAAGAGTTGTTTGTCATGTGGGGGAGCTCATGATCTTTCCGAGTGCATTACCGCGGATGGTAACACTTCGAATGCTTTTGTAGCCACGGGAACTTATAACCAAATCGGCCAAGGTTCCCGCCAAAATCAAGCTCCACCAAATCAAAATGCTAATAACTATCGCAACAACAACCAAGGTGGAAATTACCAAGGAAATAAAAGGAATTATAACAAGGGTAATTATCAAAGTGGAAATGGGCAAATTTCTAATCAAAACCAAAACCGTGATTTTCAAAACAATGCCCAAGGTTTTCAAAACAATCACACCAAAAATCTTCAAGGAGAATTTTTGAATTATGCTAAGGCTAATGATGCTAAGTTTGACAATATGCAACGTGAGATGGTTAGCTTAAGGTCCGAGTTGAAAAACGAGCTAAAAAACGAACTTGCTAATGAACTTAAAACTCATGCTAATAAAATGGAAGGAAATGTCACACGACTCCAACAAAATCAACAAAAAATGGAGCAAGGTCAACATGAGATTAAGCAAGAGTTGTTAAAAGCGGATGCTAGGCAATCTAAGTTTGAAGACCGTATGGCTAAAATGTTTGAAGCTATCATGTGTAAGCCCTCTTCTTCGGGTGGTCTTCCTAGTGATACCATCGTGAACCCGAAAGGAGAATTGAAGGTTATTACCACTCGTAGTGGTAAAACTTTCAAAGAACCCATTTCTCGTCCAAGTACTTCTATGAAGAGGGAAAAAGAGAAAGAACCCGAGGTTGTGGTTGAAAAGGAGCAAATTCAAAGCCCACGAAGTACCGCTCAAACCACACCTACGGTTGAACCAATACCAATCATGGAACCCGAGATTCCATGGCCGATGCCTACTTTACCCCAACCCACACCACCTTTACCCTACCCATCAAGACGAGACAAGGAAAAGGCACAAGAACGAAATAATTATCAATTTGAACTTTTTATGAAAATGTTTCGTGACTTTCATTTTAATATAAGTTTTGCCGACGCCTTAGTCATGATGCCTCGATTTCCCGCGAACTTCAAAAGTATGTTGAATAACAAAGAAAAATTGCAAAAATCGTCTAGTTGTTCATCGGTTTTTCTAAGCCGCATACCTCAAAAAGTCGGTGATCCTGGAAAGTTTTTAATCCCATGTGCTATCCAAGACATGGAAGAATGCTACGCCTTGGCCGATCTTGGTGCTAGTATTAATTTGATGCCTCTTGAGATTTTTAAATCGCTCAATCTTCCAAATCTCACTCCTTCAAGAATGTCAATCGAAATGGCCGATCATTCTACGATTCTAGCTTGTGGAGTTGTCGAGGACGTCTTTGTGAAAGTTGGAAAGTTCTACTATCCTGTAGACTTTATTGTTGTTGATATTCCCATCGATCCTAAAGTTCCGTTAATTTTAGGTCGATCTTTTTTGGATACCTCGAGAGCACTTATCGATGTGCATGCAAGAAAAATCACTCTTCGTTTCAATGAGGAAGAACTCGTCATTAATGCAACCCAAAACTCCACTCTTTCTCATGTGTATTCTATCACATCTTTGTACAATTTCAATCCCATCAAAAACATTTGCAAAAAGATTTCCAATAGAGTTTTAGGAGTTGTTGAGAAAAATGAAGTTCCGTCCCCTCCGCCGATGGAGGTTAAGAGTGTTAAGCCTATGATTCCAATCTCGAGTGATTCTTCGGATGATGAATACGTTGATCCCGATGGGGAGGTTTTCTTTATTGACAAAAGATTTGAAAACTTGCCACCACCTAAACCAAAAAGATTTCAAAATGTGAGAATTTTTAGTGTGACTAACATTGCTTTAGATACACCAAATATTTTTGACATAATTAAATCGGGTTTTCACAAGGAGAGTGTAAAAGATGAAAAAGGAAAAGATTTTGAATTTAATTTAAAAGATTTTTCTATAACTCTAACTCCGTCATCACCGCGTTTATTGAGTACTACAAGCTCGTCTACTCCTTTTGACGATGCTTTGTGTGGACTTAGTGTGGGGGAAGCCCCATTTGTTCCCTCCCCTTTCTCCACCGAGGACGAGATATTTGATCCTGGAATTGCTTATATAGGGAAATCTCGGTCTTCCACCGATGCAATAAATGGAAAATCTTTTCATTTGATTGGTGCGAGTCTACCTCGAGTAGCTCATGTTTTTAGAGACTTACCGATTTCCCCACCCTTCTATTTCTTCTCTCCTATTTTCTTCTACCCCATTGGGGTTTGTGTTGAAGTGGCGTTGTTTCGTCTTTCATCCGAAAACGAGGACGCTATCTTTGACCCCGGTATACGTTTATCGGATTTTTAAAGTACTCCACGTGCTTTTGGGCCTTGTTTATCATGTAAGCCCCACCAAAAATTAACCAAACCATGATTATCCCTAAATGATCACATTTATGGGGATTCGAGTCGAGCTTTTGACTCGGTTATCAAAAACAAGGTGCCTCGTGGGGGAGACCCATGCTTATCCATGTACATATTATTGCTTTCTAATGTAGTTTAATGTGAGGGGATTTGTGCCCTTCCAACCTTTGTTCCGTGGTTGTTTGTGAATTGTGGTTTTTAGATCATGATCTTCACGATTGGATCCTCTCGTGTTCGTTTATGGGAGCACTCGATCGTTTGCTTTTGAGGCCTTTCCCAATATCCATATGATATATCCTTTTATGTTCTAACCTTAGGTTTTTAGCACACTTCATAAACGGCTATTACTTATTGGTTACACCCTTTCCATGCTAGATTAGGCATTCGACTACGTCTCTAGTATGGGGGTGTTTGCACCCCTAGACTCGAAACATTGAGGACAATGTTTAACTTTAGTATGGGGGGTGAATAGATACTTGCCTTGCCAAACCTTCACGCCTTCCAAAGTTTATCTTTTTGTTTATCGTTTTGTTGCAAAATAAGGCTAAAAATGGCCAAATTTTAAAATTTTTCTCATGATTTATAAGTGTTTGAAGACACGAATGTAGATTTTCCGATGGCGAGAATAAGAGTAATTTTTGACTCGACCGTGCGTGTTGAGCACTTAGCTTTGATTCCTTAACTACACATTAGGCTAAGTCTCTTAAATGAGGACGAGAAATGATAGAGTTAATTATAAGTTACTATGCTAAACGTAGAGTACTCGTATTCTTTCAAAAACTCATGTGTTCTCGTTGTTTGCTTATTCTCCCTTCGCATGTAAATATTTTTTTTTTTGCTTAATAAATATTGACTTAGCGGTTTAGTTAGGATTGTTGGGTTTCTAGTCTTTTCTAGTAGCTTCCGTGTAATTAAATTGGGAAGACATTAAGGTATCGCCAGCGTCACGGTTTTGAAGTATTGGCAACCCGAATAATCGAAAGCTTCACCTAATAATAAGATTTCAAGTGCTCACCTAAATCAAGCAAAAATTTGAAGCTCACAAGGCCTAAAATCTATGCAAAATTGAAAGTGAATCAAGCCTTAATCTTCGAAGCTTTAAAGATCCAAAATTCGCTTTAGCGTGAGGATATACGTCTTTGGCTAATAAAACCACCGATGAGGCGGATAATAAAAGGCAAGGCAAGACCGAAGTCATAATAAAAGCTTCATGGCGAAGTTGAATAAAAGATGGAGGTAAACCAAAGATAATAAGGTCCTTCCGTTAGGGGGCGTATAAAAGTCTTGGTAATAAGTCTCATGTTCAAAAGCGTTATAAAACCGTGTTTATCGATTCTTCTTGTCAACTTAATTTTTTAACATCGTTGTCTATTAGGAGGGGTTATTGATTTGATGGTCTTAGTTACACCGTTAGGACTCTATTTTTAGACCTAAATCTCTATTATCGCATAAGTCAATGATGTATCCTCGTGATCATTAAGACATAATAAAATATAAGAGATACAGCTTAGGAATAATGGGAGGATAAGTACGTGATTAGGGCATATGAGTAGTGTTAGCATTACTAACTTATAATGACAATGATCTCGTTGCACGCTTGGCATGGAATTAAGGTGAAAATCGAGGACGATGAAATTATTTCTAACGAAGCATTCACATGTTCTTATTCTATGAACCTAAACGTCCCATTTTGCGATGAAAATCATACATTATGTCTAAAACACAAGTAGTAGTAATAGTGTAGTGTAGTTAGTTTATCTTTCAATAAAAGTGAATAAAATTGAATTTTGGAGATGCTATGATACTTTATTCTAGCATTACGTGAGGGCACGGCAATGGTTTAGTATGGGGGAGTGATGAGACTGCTTTTATACATGGTCTCATCGTCCAAAACGGGCTTAAAATCAATTAAATATCATCAAATATGCCAAATATATGCTCATGTTTGTTACTTGTGTATTTTTAGGTACGGATATTGAGGAATTGGCAAAAGATCACAAGAATCACTCAAAAACGAACACGGGAAACGAAGACGCACATTGAACCAAGCTCAAATATGGAATTTTGCAAAAAGACCCCTCAAGTTTGAAGAATTGGCAAAAATGGCCCCTCATCTTTGAAGAACTTGTCACATTTGACCCTCCACATATCAAATGTACAAGAATGGACCTCCAAGTTTGAAGATATGTCAAAAGAAGCCCTTGGGAATTGATCAAAGTTGCTAAAGTTAGCCTAATGTTATCAAAGGACTAAACTTGAAATTCATTTGGACTGCCAGTGAAAAGAACTTAACTGAATGGACTGGCTAAGCAAAGTAGTTAATGGCTGTTAGCAAATGAAGGACTGGTAATGTGATTGACACCCACAAGCCCATTAAACCCACAAGCCCAACATCCCTTATTACCCGATTAAAAAAATTAACCCCAGGGTCAAATGGTCAACCCACTTAACCCTTTCCCCATTTCCCTCCTAAACACAAGTTTAAAAAAGGTTATACCCAATTTGGATTAAAACGACCCTAATTAACCTATAAACCCTAATCCCCACCCAGATTAATTGAACCCTAAATCAAAGGGTTTTTGGCTTAAACCTTGCAGATCCCTAATTGAACCTCCCCTCACCTTTTCCCACCCAAAACAACACCATCACATGGGCTGTAGGACCTACCCCGACCCTCCCCTGCTACATCCCTTTCACCCAAAACCCTATAACCCGACAATTTAAACGGTTAGATGCAATTCCTTGGTCCCCAATCCCAATCCAACGTCCACAATCAAGTCTCCAAGCTGGCACATCACATGGAACGCTTTTGACCAAGATTCAAGTGAAGACTTCAAGGGCTCATTCGGCATTTCATAAAATTAGGGTTTCTCTTGTAATTTTTTAATTAAGAATTCTAGATAGTTCTATCTCATTGTATAAATAGAAACGTATGTGTTTCTATTAGCTTGTTCCAGATTTTAGCAAAACTTTTGTAATTCCTTTTTTATTAATATAAAAGCTGATATTTTCTAGTAAATATAATTCCTTTTTCTATTTTAAAAAGTTGGTATAAGTTGCTTAATCTGAGTTCCATTTGAGAAAAGTTTCAAAAAAAAAAGTTTTGAAAAGGTTTTGAAAAAAAGGTCTTTGATTTCAGAAAGTTTTTGAGTCTTGAGAAGTGAAAGTGGACCAAGACTTTTGAAGTTTCTGATTGTTAAAGATTATTTTTAAAACATGTTTTAGGTTCCAAGTTTTTAAGAAAGATTTTAAGAAACAAAAAAGAAAAGCAGTGTTGAATATTGTGCTTGTATTTCTCTTTTTTCTTCTTAGCAGGATTTGAGGAGATTTGTTTTGATCAAGGATCAGCACAAACCTCCTGTTTGTGGGAGGTGGTTTATCAACCACAAGGGACTTGGATGTAAGTCCCTGAGGTAAAAAGCTTCTACCTTTTTCAATTTCAGTTTTATTGGAGTTTTAAGTGAATTTGCATGATTTGCATGAAAAGTTGTTAATTGTTTGTTTGAATTGCTAATTTAGTGTTATTTTGTATGATTAGAGCTTGTTTGATCAGATTGAGTGTGTTTTAAATAGATTTGAAGTGTAAAAATCGTTTTCAAAAACTTAAAGGGTTGTTTGGATAGGGGATTAAGCAGGGTTCATAATCATTAAGATTGTTTAAAACTTGTTTAAATACACTCACTAGGGTAGGATTGGGTTGTGTGTAGTTCTGATTTTCATTTGGGAACAAGTTTGAACAAGTTGTATGTTAAAAAAAGTAAAAAAGAAGCTTAAATCTGCTCATTCATTTTTCTGTTTATTTTTGAGTAAATTTTGTTCTTGGATCTTGATTGCTTGTTAGATTATAGGGTGATATAGGACTGTGATTGTTTGTACGCTGTTTGGAGTGAGTGTGTACAAGATTTGTGGTTTTGAAACTCTTTATTGTGCTAGTAATCTAGCATCAAAGGCCACCAGACCCCTAAAACATTACAGCAACCTTATTTTGTTTTTTTTGTGTGTGTGCAATCTGTGCTAAGTGTTGTTTTTTGTACTTGTTTTGACTCCCTACACTCAAACTGAGTGTAGGGGTGCCTATCGTCATCCAAAAACATCACCACAAGCAGATCCAAGCTCCTCTTGGATCTTTTATGCACTTGTGAAGAAAACCAAACCTGCTAGTGTTCATCAAAATTGTACCTAGCACGTTTTTGGTTTAAGTTTGGTTTGAATCTTGTTAAAAAAGTGAATTGGTTTGTGTTTCTAAGCTAAAAAGTGTTAACAGTTTGGTTTGGAAAGTTTAAAAAGGAAAAAAAAAAGTACAAAAAGGGTTCACTCAGCCTCGAACCCCCGCCACCACACTCACACACATCACACTTTACCGTCGCGCCCTTGGGTCTTTTACTGACCAAGGGTGCAAAGCAAAGAAACTTAACCTCTTTTTCATTTCACTTTTTAAATAAAAGTCGTAGCCCTTTTGGCTTAATTCCAGCTTATCCAATAAGCTTTTTGGCTTCTTTTGATTTTTCCTAGGATAGTACCAGCTATTAGGATTTTTCTTCACTGAGTTTGTATTTTTCCCATTATTTATTTATTTTTTATGCATTTTTATTTACCCGGTTTTTAGTAATTAATTAAAAAATAGAAAAAAGTAATTTTAATTTTAGGAAAAATAGTTTTTAGGTTTTAATTTATATTTTTGAGGTTTACATATCAAAAAGTTTTCAAAAAGTCTTATTTTTAATTTTATTTAATTTTAGGGTTTTTAGACAACTTTAAAAATTAATATAAAATTAATTAAAAGGTTTTAGGAGCTTTAATTTACATCTTTGTCTTAGTTAGAATATTTAGGATTTTTGATAATTTTTTAGAATTAATTTTTGAACTTTTAATTTTTTAGATTATTTTAATATTATTTTATTAGTAAAAATAGAAAGTTTTATTTTTAACTTTTTTTTCATTTTTCCTAGGTTAAGGACATTAAATTAGGAACTTTGTCATTTTCCAAATCTTTCTTTAGGCTTTTCATTTATTTTCTAGAATTAATTTAATATTTAATAGATTTTAATAGTTTTTAAGTGTTTAAAAATAGATTAATCTGGTTTTAAAATTTTTAAAAATAGCTTTTAGTTTAATTAGGTCATTTTTGAGGTTTACAAACTTGAAAACCTTGTTTGGGGCTTTTTAATAATTAATTGTGATTTTTAGGGCTTTAATTAGCATTAAAAAGTCATTATTCAATTAATTAAAAGGTCTTGGCAAGTTTTGATTTTTTGTAAACTCTTAGAATTTTATTGTGGATTTTTAGTAATTTTTAGGAATTTTTAGGTTAAAATTTTAAATTTTGTAGTTTTTACGACTTTACGTTTACGTTTTTTTTGTCGTAGTTTTAATTCGTTTTCGTAACCGTCCTTTCTTTGCTTTCCCATTTCTTTTCTTTTCTTCTTGTTAATAATCAAAAACATTAATCAATCATTCATTACACAACGCACTAGCCTCCTCGAGAACGATACCCACTCATTAAGGGTCATAACTTGTGGTTTTCCTAAATCACTCGTTAACGCTTGCCACTATTTTACCTCCTTTTCCTAAAGGTGTGTAAAAACTCAATATCAATATCACAAATGACCTTCAACATTAGCCTCGTTGAAGCACTTGTCCAAATGCCGAAATTCGTCAAAGCATTCAAGGAATTACTTAACAAGAAGGAAAAGATGGCTGAGTTTGTCAACACACGCTTAAATGAAAACTATTCTGCAGTCATTCTTAAAGAACTTCCAGAAAAACTTGGAGATCCCGGTCGTTTTGTGTTGCCTTGCATTTTTTAACAAAAGCGAAGAAATTACTGCCTTAGCTGATCTCGGGGCAAGTATAAATCTGATGCCTTTAAGTGTTTGGAAAACACTGTCATTACCCGACCTTACTCCAACAAAGATGACTCTTGAGCTAGCAAATCGCACTTTCGCTTACCCCGTTGGTATTGCCAAAGATGTGTTTGTTAAAGTTGGTACCTTCACTTTTCTGGTCGACTTTGTTGTTGTTGATTATGAAATGGGCTCTCGTATTCCGTTAATACTTGGACGACCATTCTTAAGAACCGGAAAAGCTTTAGTCGATGTTGCCGAAGGTGAGCTAATCTTAAGAGTCGGGAATGATGCTCAAGTGTTTAAAATGGGGAAGATTACAACCAAACCCAATGGAAGAGAATCGGCGAATATGATAAATGTTCTTGATGATTTTGTCGTCTACAACAATCCTCTTTTCGATTCTTGCTATGATAATCCACTTATCGAAGATGATGTGGATGATTCTCTCTCCAACTTAGACCCCCACCAATTTATGAGTCTCCACCAATCTATGAGCACTATGATGATGATTCTAGTTCTGATATGGATGATTCTGATGGTTTTACTTCAGAGTATAAAGACATGCCAACATATGATGATTTTGATGATGTCGATACTCTTTCGAGTGATTCTTAAAATGATGAACTTGCTCCTACTTTTGATGAAGATCCTCCACCAACAATGCTTGATCCTACTTTGGATGACTACTCATTTGAGGAAAACTTTCCTACTTTTCTCAACACTTACTTCCCAAATGAGAATGACTCTCCTCCTTTAGACTTTGATGATGGTCTTTATCCTCCTTTGGATATGAAGAAACCCGTTTCAAAGGAGAAGAAGACGGAAGACACCGATATTCGCAGTACCTATGTCTTGACACCTCTCTATCCACCTTCTGAGGATGAGATTGTGCGATTTATGAGCGGATCCTCTTCAAATTCTACTGAGCCTGAGTGTTATTTTCCCCTAAAGGAAAAGGTATTCGATCCTGGTATTGCAATTTTTAAGCCATCTCAGTATCCATCTGATGAAATAAAAGGAAAGATTTTTGGAAAAAATGGAGATATGCTTGCACTTCATCACACTTGCTACCACCGTTCTCAACAACTGCTTAAGGGAACCTTTCCTACTCTTCTTTGGCTTGCCTTGTTCGCCTTAAGGTAGTGCTATTTGATGGACGAAAACCATGTATTTGATCCTGGTGGATGTTCTTCAAGGTTCTTACCATTGTAATCAAGGTCGAGTCAGGCTCACGACTCGGTTAACAAAAACAAACGCTTCTCAGGAGGCAACCCGTAGTATCTATCCTTTTTCTTTTGTTTTTATAATAAGTGTAGGGGAGACCCTAGTATATGTTTGTTGTCTTCTTTCGTATCATGTGCAGGGATTCGAGCTTTCAAAGATCCATTCTTGATGACTTTTGACGACCCGTGATTCCGTGTACCCGTCTTCTCGGTTTTATCCTAAACTCTTTTGATTCACTATTTTATATATTCTTCAATATTAAATAGGAATCACTTTAGTTGTCTCTTCCTTAGCAAAAATTAAACAAAGTGCACAATGTCCTAAGTGTAGGGGAGGTTACTGCCACATGATTAAACATTGAGGACAATGTTTATATTAAGTGTAGGGGGACCTTTATCGAAGTTAAGTGGGCTTTTCCTTGTATATGTCCTCATTTTAACCGGAAAATTGATTTTTCGACATTTTTCAAAATTTTTGATCTATTTTGGCCTAGTAGTATTTACCTTTGTTATAGTTATTTTCCTTCTTTGCTAGAATAAATTTTAATAAAGTGGTTTTAAATTTTAAACGTTGTGAATCTTTTGACTCAACCCGAGTTCACTTATCCAAGCTTACTCTAGTTAGTATCCTTAACGGGTTTAAGTCAAGTTTTGCTAGGCTTTTATATAGGAAACTTTAAAACGCGAAAGTCTTAACTCTTACGGGTTAAGAACAAGAACTTTTCGCAAGTTCCTATAATTGATCCTAGAAAGTCGTTTATCAAGGGAACTTTGAAATGCGAATTCTAAACTTGAAAGAGTCTAAGAAGTTGCAAGATCCTATAGATGACTTGAAAACCCAAAACTTTGATTTAATGGCTAAGCATCCACGAGTCTCATTCCTTGAGATTTTAAATTGTGGAGAACGAGAGATGATAGAGTCAATTATAAGTTTGGTTTTCTTTCATGAATTTATGTGAGTTGATTACAAGCTTTTTCTCCCATCGCTTGTTAATAAATATATTTGCAATAAATAAGGTTGTACGATTTAAAAAGTTACTTAGCTTCTAGCACAAGATCGTTTAAAAGTTGCTCGGTATTAATTAGAGTTCATAGCCAAGGCATAACTTATTGAAGCGGGATGAGAAGATTGGCGAGTCTGAAAAGGCCCTAACAAGGCATGAGGGCTACATTTTGTTGCTAAAGATCCCAAGTGATGTGAAGAATCATTTATCAAAAATCAATATAAAGGATCGAAACACACGAAGAAAAGCAAATACTCCCCAAAAGATCATAGAGAAGTCTATCCAAAAAGGCCCTAACAAGGTATGAGGATAAATATATCCAAGTCCTAAAAGGAGGCGGATCGTTGTATATTAAAATCCCAAATAAAGATTGGAGAAAAATGAAGAAGTTGTGGTCCAAGTATGAAGAATCTCTCAAAAAGTTAAAGTGAAGAAATTCCTATTATGAAGAGAAGACCATTATTTCATGAACGTGCCTCAAGATTTGAAGTATGAAGTCAATGCCAAATATCGGTCCAAGAAAGGTCTCAAATCATGAAGCAAGTTATGCCAAGATATAAACTTTATGAGGTCCCGAGAAGCAGTTTTAAAAGATTTTGTCCTTTAGCTAACTATTGATTAAATCGTCCTACTTTATTTTCAGCCCTAATAAACTATCGAAATAAGTCAACAATGCATCCTCATGATCATTCAAGACAACAATAAAATATAAGAGATACACCTAGGAATAAGGGAGTCTAAGTGAATAATTGGGCCACATGAGTTTGTGTTAGTTTGCTAACTTATAATAACAATGATCTCATTTTTAAGCTTGGTATGGGGAACGTGAAACTTGAGGGTGATAAACATTCATGACATTTCAAAACCCTAAGGTAAGTCTTTGATCTTTTTACTTGTCTTGTGTTTAATAAAGGCCAAGGTGGATTGATTATGATGGAAAATGTAAAACTTGCTTTGTAACTAATGCATTGCATGAGGGCATTGCAATGGTCAAGTGTAGGGGATTTAATAAATGTGAAAACACTTATCCTTTTACCACTTAATTATAATAATAACCAAGCCAAAACGTGTATTTTATGCCGTAACTGTCGGAATTATGCGTGGTTTGTGTTTTTGTTGTGATTTAGGATCAAAATGTGAAAAGGGAAGAAAACATGGGCTTTCACGGACTTTTATCGAAGAAAAAGACAAAAGACGAAGTCAAAAGATCAAGAGTGCAAAAAGAACGGAAGTCCAAGGCCTATTCTGAAGATTTAGCGAAGAAAAAGTCTAAAGACAGAAGTTTAATGAAGTCGAAGAACTCAAGTCTAATTAATGAAGAAATTATAAGACGAGTTCAATTTATCCCGAGACAAAGTCGAAAAAGTCAAAGAATTTAGAAGACGAAAAGACGTGAAGAAGAAGAAAGAATCAGCACATGCTAATCTCCCTAATGTCCCTATAAATACCCTCCTAATGACACATTAGGAGGTGTTGACTATCTTGACAAAATAGTTCTTCCACATTTTTAATTTCATGTCATTTACTTAATTGTCATTTAATTTCCTTGTCTTGCACCTTTAATTTGTAAGCTCTTTAATTCTTGCTTTTACTTTTAATTGTTGAATCTTATTTTTAATCAAGTTTTTAATTAATCTCTCATTCTACCTTTCTTGTTTTTGCTTAATCTTTATGTTTATGTGCTTATTGTTATGCTTATTTGATTAATAGTTGTGTTTTTATGTTTTTGATTGTATTAGCTTATTGATTTTATAGCTTATTGTGTGTTTGTTTTAATTTTAATTAAGTGTTTTTAAAAGTTATTTTATAAAAAATTGATTTTAAATATTTTTATTATTTAGTATTTTCAAAATATTTTAAATTTTGGCTTAATTAGTTTTTCTTAAAATCAATTTAGTTAAACTTTTGGTTATATTCTTATTAGATTCTAGCTTATTTTTGTCTTTGCTTATTTTAATTCTTATTCGAGTTATTATAAACCCCAGGATTCCGAATAGCCATCATTTGTGTATTCCGAATAGTAATCAGTTCCCATATTCTGGATAACAAACATTAACTTATTCCGGATAGTGAGGTTGTGTGTGGATTCCGGATAAGGTTGACACCCTTATTCCGGATTGCACCTTGAAGGTTTATTCCGGATAAGAGCAATCATCATATTCCGGATATAAGCACGAAGACGGATTCCAGATTGTTCTCTTAACCTGGATTCCGGATAGAGGCTGGATTCATATTCCGGATTGCTGAAGTTTTGTTAGGATTCCGGATAAGGCCATTTCCACGTATTCCGGATAAGCTCAACAACAATGGATTCTGGATAAGGAGTGAAACGTATTCCGAATAGTGATCATCACTGGATTCCAGATAACTCGAATTTAGTTATTCAGGATAAGAGACAGAACAAGGATTCCGGATAGTGCTCCGAATCTTTATTCCGGATAAGGCAAGGTTTGAAGATTCCGAATAAGGGTAAGATTGGATTCCAGATAGTGACAGTATTTTGGATTCCGACTCAGGTTTTGTTTATTCCCTGTTTTATTTTCAAGCATTTATTTTTCCCACCATTTTTCTTTAGTGTTATTTTAATTGTTTTTCTCTATTTTAAATTTCAAGTTTGCATTTTTATTACATTGCCAAATTTACTTTTCGTCGAGCTTTAATTTTTGTCATCTAATTAATTTACTTTTAAAGTTTTAATTTTGCACCATTTACTTTAAAGTTTTGCATTTTATTTTAAACAACGACAAAAAATATTATTTTCCACCAAAAGACAACTGAGTCGCACTTTTAACCAGTAATCAATTCTAATAGATCATATAATAAACCTTTTATATACAAAATCTTTAGTTATTACACATCCTCACTGTCATCTGTTGTAAGTCATCGCCATTTATGAAATGGTCAGCTTTAAGTACTTCAATAGCTTCTTTCTTCTTAGCAGGAGATGTGCTCAAAACAATCACTTTTATACCAAAAGCCTTTGTCATCTTAACAGCAACATGACCGACCCCACCAAGGCCAACGATGCCCACTTTCTTCCCAGCCTTGTCTAGTCCATAGTATTTGAGAGGACTATAACCTATGATTCCCGCACATAGAAAAGGTGCACCAGAATCAAGAGGCACGTTATCTGGCCAACGGAGCACGAAATGTTCATCTGAAACCATGTGATCAGAGTAGCCACCGTATGTATATGTGTCATCCAAATTCAGGGAGAAGATGGTTGTAACCTTCTTAGTGCAATATTGTTCAGAATCATTAACACAGCTGTTAATGCAAGTAATGCCTAAAAACATTATTAGTGTTAACTAATCTTTCTTATTTTTGATCACAACAAACTATACAAGTCATGTATAGTCAAACACAATAGTAAAACAAATTATCTAACAAACACTATCATAAAGGTAATAATCATTACAGTAATATATCTTAATCATGTTTAGTGATCATAAAAGTGATTAGCCTTAAAACTCACTTTTGTCATATGTGACAAAAGATTTTTAATAAACTTTCTTTTTAAGAAAATCTATGATTATAATGGAAAATAAAAATTTGAATATGACATATTCCAAATGCCATAAGAATATCCTTTGAAGGTTTCAAACGCCTCAAATATTCCTAACCCACTAAAAGACAAAAAGGAGCGGAGTCTACATCCGCGGTTCCTTAAGTACCTATGCGGTTCTTTATTGATAAGGAACCACCTAGTGCAATAAGAAACCGCGTGCAGCTAGCCGTTGGTTTTTGTCTTCTATAAATAGTGGATCAAATCTGCATTTTCCACAACCCTTTTTGGACATTTCTTTCAGCCTTCTTTATCCTTTCTTAATCTTAGTCATTTGTAAATGATCACTTAATGTGTTAAGTATGTTTAGTTATGATTATCCTCTTGATCTCCTTCTTTACCTTGTCCAAAGAGAAGATCACTCACACACTTATGATGTGAATAAAGATGAAGCCTTGATGAAGATCATCACACTTATGATGTTCATCATTTGTTTATTTGTGTCTTGTGTAGATCCAATGTATTTGTGAATACTTGGACTAGTTGTGTTCATCCAATCTATTTGTGAATACTTGGATTAGAGTTGTGTAAATCCATTGTCTATATGTGTGCTTGGATTTGTCTTGTGTACATCCAAGTTACATGTGTGTACTTGAATATGCTTAGTTGAGTTGTAATGAGTTGTGTGAGTTCTCACTAAATTATAAAGTAATGTAGTTGTGTCTTGTGAGTTCTCACTAAACTATAAAGTGATTTGTAGTGTCGTGTGAAGTTCTCACTTAGCTTCAAAGTGAAGAGTCGCGAAGATTGGTTCTAGCTTTGATTATAACTCGACATCTAGCCTTGTGTCAGAAAATGGTGAAGTAGGCAACGTTGTGAAGATTGGTTCTATCTTTTGATTAGAACTCGACATTTAGCCTTGTGTCGTAAAATGGTGCACTAGGCGACGTTGTGTAGATTGGTCCTATCTAAGATTAGGTCTCGACATTTAGCTTAGTGTCGGAAAATAATGTAAGCGATGTTGTAAGGTTTTCTCTGCCAAGAAGGGAGCTTGAGGATATAGTGGAAATCTCGAGTAGGTGTACTCGAGGAGTGGAGTAGGAACGAGGATAGAGCTTCGTTGCCGAACCACTATAAATCTTGGTGTCTTCCTATTAGGTTGTTTTCTTCCTTACTCTTTACTTACTTCCATTATCATTGCACTTACTACTTGTCATTGTTAATGCATCAGAATTGAACCTAATCATTATGAAACTAGCTTTCCAGTAAAAGATAGTTTTGGTACTCACCTAATTGAAAGGAATTTTAATTAGGAGATAAATCGAAGAGAAACTATTCAACCCCCCTTCTAGTTTCTACAATTGGTATCAGAGCAATAGTCACTCAAGATCTTTGAAGTATATTGTACTTTAAAACTTGGATCGATCCATTATATCCTTAAATTAGAAGGTTAAGTTGTACTATAGTTTCTCTTTGGTCAAAGCTATTTTTTCTTTGAAAATAGGCCTTTTAATTGGTAATATAGCATCTCATTTAGATTAGTAGTATTTATGCATATTAGATTTACTCTTGAAATGTATCTACTAGTTTGCATCTTGTTATGTGTAGGTACTCATGAAGATCAGTCATTCAATTGACTGTGGATTGAGTTACTTACCCTTGTAGAAGACTCATCTTCTTTGATTTCCAACATCATTAAATGATGATATCAAGATAGATGGGAGTGATACCAGTCCTTGAAGACTTAGTAGTCACTTTAGTCATGGTTAGGCTTTGCATTGATTCCTTGATTGCTTGGAATGCACTTTGTCGCCAAGGTACATTTTCGTTCTTCCACACGCCCTTTTGATCACTCTATTGATCATTACTTGACTATGTTCTTGGCATCCTTGCCTTGACATTTATTTGTGGTTTATGATTTTTTTCTTTTACCCTCTCAAACCTTCATTGCTTGGATACCTGACTCACTATGGGAATGTAGAATGAGCTAGTAGTAGCTTAAAGTATCAAGCATGATTTTTATGTTTTGCACCCTCACGGTTAGTAGGACCTATATCATGTGTAACTTGTGCAATTAAGCTCATCTCTAGGATGATTTGTTAATCCCTTGAGATATCATACTACTACATAAGTTGTAGTTGGATTTTACACATTTGGAATTGAAATATTCCAAGGATATCGTTATTTAAATCCTTGCAATAACTTTTTGTCCGATCATGTGGGAGAGAAAGTGAATTTATAATTTCCTCAAATTTAAAAGTAGAGTAAGACTACTCTTGAAAGTGATCTTACTCTATGTATCAAAATTGCTTGGTATAGTTCATTAACAAAGCCGTTCAGACTTACGCCGGAAAGGCACGTCTTAAACCACTATATATGACACAAGCTCTTCGTCTCCTCGACTTGAAGACTGTCATTTGTCTCTTGAGCATTGTACTTGGTCTTGATTCACTCCTCTTGACTTCTCTCCTATTTGCTTCTTTGCTACGAGTAGTCGTTTGTCCGTTTCGGTCTTTTCCCATCTCGATTCAACTCGTGATCCTTCATTATGGCACTATTACCTAGTGTTAAAGTGGTCCAATGATTTCCTAAAGGCTTAAGATATATTTTAAGGATTTTCGAAAAATTTGGTTTTGAAAAATTCTTTGATTTCTTTGATAAAAACTCGCCACTATAGGTGGTTCTTTATCTGTCGCGGCTCAAAGGCGCGGTTCTCTATCGATAAGGAACCGCGGCCAGAGCTTGAGACTAAAGCGCCAGGTTTTTATTAAAAATCATTTTTTCAAACAAACCCTCTCTCTCTTCTCTAATAGAACCGACGGCTTTTCCTTTTTCCTCCATTGTTGCACCCTTAAAACCTTCAATCACTCAAGTTTAATTTACTCCAATTTATGGGTTTCACTCATCCTTCATCCAAGATCAATTAACTGTAAGTTATCTCATTCAATTTCATCTAATTTGTTCTAGGTTTCATACTTTCATAATTGGGAATTTTTAAAATTGATTTGAATTAGAACCTTATTAGGAATGTCAGTTGACATAGTTATTTTACTATGATTCCTTAGGTTCATATTCATTAAGATTTCACTAAAACACACTTGTAGAACAATCTGAATTTTGACTAAATTATTTTGGTTAATTGATGGAATTGATATGAACCCATGAATAAGTTGGTAATGGCATTGTTAATGCTTACCTAAAAACCTTGTTTTAAAAAACCAATGTTCAAGTTCATTGTTGATTTTACATGGGTAATATGTTATTGTCAATGATGAACTATGTACATTGTAAACATGAGAATGATAAGGATTAATCCTTTGTTTTTTAATAATTTGATGAAACACATTCTCATCTTTTTTATTTTTGGCTTATATTTAACATATGAGTGATTGGGGAAATATTTTTTGTGTTTATTTAGGTACTAATCATGCCTTCGGAATATCAACAAGATCACAAATACACTAAACAATACATGCCAAACCTAGCCGATCTTTTTCCTTCCCCTCAACTTGCCAACACCTATCATTCACTTCAAAAACGTTGTTTTCACGAGGGTAGAGTTGTCCAAAATGATATTGAGGGGTATATATATACTCAGTCGATGTTCGAAAAAATCAAGTTTGATTGCTTGTTGTACATCAAGGAGGATATATATCCCGAATTTCTTTTGGAGTTCTTTAGCACATATTCTCTCGTGTCTGATAACGATAGAATATATGTTAAGTTCATCACTGATAGTCGACTCATTCAATGCTCCCTTGAAGATTTTGGTCTAGCTCTTCGTGTTCCATTTAGAGGCACTTGTCGAATTACGGAAAAATGGAAGCTTGATGCTCTCCTTGATCCCTTCGATTGTGCTCCAAATGATAACGAAGAGATTGACCTTGACATCATCCTTGATATCATTTCTAAAGCGCGTAGTGGAAACGTTGTAAGAAGCCTCCACTCAAACAGGGCGTTCGGTGAAACGTTTTGAGGTTCTCTTAAGCGACCTTAATGATTGTATGATCCGATGGGCCGAAATCCTTAGGGAAATGTGTTTTGTCTTGGTGGAAAATGGGATCATATTCCAGCGTGTATGTCGTATATGTTATTTTGCATCTCTACTAACACCAAGTACAATCTTGCATTTTATATCGCTCGACGGATCAACTATGCTCTTTCCAAACCCAAAAGAAATCTTCCCTATGACATGCTCCTTACTCTCCGTCTTTAGAAGGTTGGTGAAGACTTTCCCGACCTTAATCTTTCTCGCTTTAGTCCGGTTCATCGGGTCATTCTACCTATTCACGAGGTACAACCACGAAAGCCTAGAAGTGATCGAGTCTCGAGAAAGAACGAACCACAAGAGTCCGACGATGAGGAAATTAATACGTCATCAAGTGATGGTGGTGGCGTAGGTACTAGTTCTCATGTTGGCTCTTCGAGTGATTCCTACCCATCCATGAACTCTTTCATGGAAGGATTAGACGAAATTTTCCCTCCTCCTCACCATGCCACTAGTAGACTTCCGGATAACTTCGGACTTGAGGATGTCTATCGTGCCAATCTTAAAACCCAAGGTGAGTTGTATGATCATCGAGTGGAGTCAAGAGGTTCGTTCAAGAGCATAAGCAAATTGATCAAAGGACTTGGCAAAAAGAAGAAGTGAAGCTTTGGAAATTCATGGTTAACATGTTGGTGAACATGTTTTGGATCGTTGAACTATTTCATTTATCTTTCTTTATTTTTAGATGTTATGTGTATTAACTAATACTATGTGTTTGGATTATTTAGTATTTTAATCCTAAGTGTCTATGTGATCGATCTTTCGGTTTACATAGCTTTGTGCATCTTATGTGTTAATTAGCTTCCTAGATTTTGATTCATAGTTCACTTTGGCTTGATAAACCTTTGTGTGAAATCTGGGCTAGCAAAAATTTTTGGAAGTGTATTTTCTTGAACCCACTGGTGGCGGTTCTTTACCTTCCCCGCGGTTCCTTATCGATAACGAACCGCTCCCATTCATAAGGAACCGCCATCACCTGTTTTGAGAGAATCTTTGCTTTACACTGTTTTCCCTTAATCTGTGTAAACATTGGTAAATTTTTTGCAAAAACCTGCACTTTCCTAAACTAGGCTTCCTAATTTTATTATTCACCTAAAATGATTTTTACCCATTACTAGTTTGGATCATCCCTTCCTCTTCTTAGAACTTTCTTTGTTGACCTTGTTCTTCATCCCTTAAACTTCTTTCTAAACCTCTTCACAACCATGGTGTCCACTAGAACTTCTAATTCTCCAAAAATATCCTCTTCTAAAAGAAACCTTAAGATCAAGATTAAGTTACCCAAACTTGGTTCTTCATCTTTCCACACTCCCAAAAATGAGACTTCTCCTATTATCATTTCTTCATCACCTTCACCACCCCTTACTCCATGCAAGACCAACTCAACTCATGGTACCAACCATTCACATGGTTCTACCTCTTCTTCATTCTAATCAAGAATGCATGAGTTGTCCTCACCCTTCACTCCTAGTCCTCCCTTGGATTTGAATACTCAACCTCAACCTCTTCAAAGCATTCCCTTTGTTCTTGAGTCTATGATTACCCCTCCTTTCACTCCACTAAATTTGCTCATATCACCCATATCACCTTTGGACACTATGCCTCCACCACCTCCTCCCTCTAACACTCCACTTTTGGGCCTTCCCATTTCTCACTTCATGGGTGATCCTAACTTCTTTGGTTTTCTAGAAGCTCATGGCGCTAATTGTCCATGTTGTCTCTATAACAACTACATCATTCAAAACCTAAGGTTGGAGTTGTTTGGTCTCCAAGGATTTTGCAAGACTTCTTGCTTACCTTTGTTCTCCATGCCTCCTCCTCCTAGGAGATGAATGATGATTTTCAAAAATAAATGTTTTTAAAGAAAATCAAGCCAAAGAAGACGATGCTATCAAGAACTAGTTTAAGCTAACTTTGTATTAGTTAGTCGTTATTTCTTTTCTTGTATTTTTTTCCTTCATGAGTTTTTCATGAAGATGTTATATAGATTTAGCTCTTGTGTGTTTCAACCTATGTGGTCACATTAATCAACTTCAGTTTATTTAAAATTAAACCTAAATCTAGCACAACCTCTAAAACTTGACTTAAAATTGGTTCAAAATGTTATCTAAATATTTTGTCACCCTTTGTCAAGACATTCTTTGTGAGTGTGGCTTTTATGCAATCCTATCATATTCTAGTGCTAAAACAGGTAAAAATCCAAGATTTGCAAATTTTTGAAAAAGTCTCATTTTTCTTCAAAACATTGAAAAATCATGGTTTCAAGTCCACTGAGTGCGGCTCCATAGCAGTCGCGTGGTTCGCTATCAATACGGAACTGTCGGTCCCTTTAAGGAATCGCGGATAGCAAGCCCGTTTTTGGCTTATTTTTGGTCTTTCTTCTTTGACCACTGTCTTTGTCAAGATTCTTTGTTTACCCAATTTGGCTAAACATTCCCTAAAACCTTTTGTTTTCATTTCAAATCTTTGCATTGTCTATTTTCTTTAAATTCTTCTCTTTTGGGAGTTCTCTTCTTCATCCCTCAATGTCTAATTCTTCCTTTTCTATCCTTGACATATCTTTGTCATAATCTTCTCAACCTAAAGGTTCTTCTTCTAAGATTTCAAAGAAACCAAAAATCTCGGTTCGACCCGTTTGGATCAAGAAAAACAAGAATCCTCATGATTCTTCTTCTCCCAAACCTTCTAAGAATTCTTCTTTCTCTCCGATCAAATATTGGAATGAGATTTACTCTATAAATCCGATTACCGGAGAAAAAGAAATTATTCCACCACCACAAAAACCTTTCAACACTCCACAACTAAATGAACTTGCTCATGTTTATGACAAGCTAAATTCCTTGAATTCCTTCTCACTCGACCTCGTCTCAAAGTTTTCGTTCCCGTGAACAAAACTTTGAATGATGCCTCGTCGTCTTTCTTTTCCAACTAAGGCACATTTTGTACTTTAGTTGTTTGAGTCAATAAAACTTAAGCAATCTTGGAAGATTATCTCTACTATAGTAGTTTATGCTTTGTGGTTTATTTTCCATATTTTTTGCATTAAATATTCATATTGTGTGTATGAATATTTCTCTTGTATGTTCTTTCATATTTGTGTAATATAAATGTTACGTGTGTTATTTTTTTCTCGCTAATTCTTTTTCACACATTTGTTAAAGAGTTGATCATGGTTAAAATTTAAAATTGCTTATGGGTGATTCCATAAATTCTAAATTTTTAACCCCTTATATTTTAATCATTTCAATTGATTTGAATGTTTCTTTTCTTCCTCTATTTCACCAATTGAACTTTGATGTTGTCAACACACACTCTTTGGACATACTTAGCAAATACTTACTTCTAATTTGAGATTTCTTTTCTTCCTCCCTCTCAAGTTATTTAGTAGGTAGTGCACATATATACATTGGTGTTTCTTTTCTCTCTTCTAACCTTTGTGTAGCATGTCACCTTAGCTCTTTGACTTGGTGCCCCTAGAAAGGGGGAGTAAGCACCAAGGGGGAGCTACTAGCAAAGTCATTTCTTCTCTTCTTCAAAGACTTGTGGTAACCTTTTTGCTTCGACAAATGGGCGAGAAATGATAGTGAATAAACTCGTTAATAATTCGAATAATTTTTTATTTTACGTAAATGAGTTTATAGTTTGTCGTAATCAATAGGGGGAGATTGTTAATGAAAGTAATGCCTAAAAACATTATTAGTGTTAACTAATCTTTCTTAGTTTTGATCACAACAAACTATACAAGACATTTATAGTCAAAGACCATCGTAAAACGAATTATCTAACAAACACTATCATCAAGGTAATAATCATTACACTAACATATCTTAATCATGTTTAGTGATCATAAAAGTGATTAAACTTAAAACTCACTTTTGTTAAATGTGACAAAAGATTTTTAATAAACTTTCTTTTTAAGAACATGTTTTATTAAAATGGAAAATGAAAATTTGAATATGGCATATTCCAAATGCCATAAGAATATCCTTTGAAGGTTTCAAACTGCCTCAGATATTCCTAACCCACTAAAAGACAAAAAGGAACAGAGTCTACATCCGCGGTTCCTTAAGTACCTATGCGGTTCTTTATTGATAAGGAACTGCCTAATGCAATAAGGAACTGCGTGCAGCTAGCCGTTGGTTTTTGTCTTCTATAAATAGTGAATCAAATCTGCATTTTCCACGACCCTTTTTGGACATTTCTTTCAGCCTTCTTTCTCTTTTCTTAATCCTAATCATTTGTAAATGATCACTTAATGTGTTAAGTATGTTTACTTATGATTATCCTCTTGATCTCCTTCTTTACCTAGTCCAAAGAGAATATCACTCACACACTTGTGATGTGATTAAATGAAGCCTTGATGAAGATCATCCTCTCCTAAAGATCTAATCATGTTCATCATTTGTTTATTTGTATCTTGTGTAGATCCAATGTATTTGTGAATACTTAGACTAGTTGTGTTCATCCAAGCTATATGTGAATACTTGGATTAGAGTTGTGTAAATCCATTGCATATATGTGTGCTTGGATTTGTCTTGTGTACATCCAAGTTACATGTGTGTACTTGGATATGTTTAGTTGAGTTGTAATGAGTTGTGTGAGTTCTCACTAAACTATAAAGTGATGTAGTTATGTCTTGTGAGTTCCCACTAAACTATAAAGTGATGTGTATTTGTGTCGTGTGATGTTCTCACTTCGCTTCAAAGTGAAGAGTCGTGAAGATTGGTTCTAGCTTTGGATTAGAACTCGACATCTAGCCTTGTGTTGGAAAATGGTGAAGTAGGCAACGTTGTGAAGATTGGTTCTATCTTTCGATTAGAACTCAACATTTAGCCTTGTGTCGTAAAATGGTGAAGTAGACGACATTATGTATATTGGTCCTATCTAAGATTAGGTCTCGACATTTAGCTTAGTGTCGGAAAATAATGTAAGCGATGTTGTAAGGTTTTCTCCGCCAAGAAGGGAGCTTGTGGATATAGTGGAAATCTCGAGTAGGTGTACTCGAGGATTGGAGTAGGAACGATGATAGAGCTTCATTGCCGAACCACTATAAATCTTGGTGTCTTCCTAGGTTGTTTCCTTCCTTATTCTTTACTTACTTCCATTATCATTCACTTACTACTTGTCATTGTTAATGCATTAGAATTGAACCTAATCATTATGCAACTAGCTTTCAAGTAAAAGATAGTTTTGGTACTCACCTAATTGAAAGGAATTTTAATTAGGAGATAAATCGAAAAGAAACTTTCAACCCCCCCCCCCCTTCTAGTTTCTAAAACAGCTTTTACATGATCTGCAAGAATCATGATCCCATAAAGAACCATACCCTAAGTTTGTCACCAATTTTAAATTTCTCAACCATTCTGCCTACTTCTGTCACAACGCCCACAATCTCATGCTTGGGTTGTTCAAATAGTATACATATTTCATAAACTTATCATAAACAGAAAAATGGTAAAAATGAATGAGAATGGAAACATTAAGTGTAAGGATTGTACCTAGCAATAACGGGATAAGGGGTAATGCTCCAATCATTCTTAACAAAGTGAATATCTGTATGTTGGGTCAGTATTTACTGACCCTGAAGCAACTATAGGATTTGAATATAAAATCCCCCTAAGTATTTCATGCTCAGTAGTAAGGTCAGTCTGCTGAAGGATGACCAGAGGAACGAAGTTCCTACAGAAGACTTTATAGCAGAAGAAAGTTCAGCACTCCCCTTCCAGTGAACTTAGAAGACAAAGGAGTCTTCGCTTCAAATACTAGGCGGTCTAGTTGCTGAAGAACAAGGACTGAAGAAGGGCTTTCAGTTCAGTTTGGTTTGACAATACAAAACTGAATGATGCCGATCTCCTCTAGGATACTGAAGACTCTTCAGTATTCTGATGGTTTTCATTAGGCGGTAAAAGATAACTTTAAGTCAAATTAGGTTGCTTGTATACTTAGCTATAAGTACAACCTTTATCTTTTCTAGAATAGTTTAATATGTACTTTGTACTGTTTATCCAGCATGGGCATCAACCACCCACTGGATAAACCCATGCATTGAAACATGCAAAATGCAAACCTTAATTTACACTGCCTATAAAAGGAGTGTACATTGAGAGAGAAAAGGTTAACCAATACAAGAGCTTAAACTCTGGAAAACCTTTCTCTCTCGATACCAACTAAACCATATAGCCAAGATGCATATGAATGTTTAGATTGGAGCTTAGACTTTAACTTTGGTTAGACGTTTAAGTAGAAGAGATCAAACCCCATTGTCATTCAACCACTTTGTTATTCCACAAACAAAGTGGGTTATAGATTCTTTATTGGATTCTAATAGAAGTCTATACGTTGAAAAGTATATTGGTATTGTTGTTGTAAAACCCGCATGCTTTTACCATGAACAGTACATTAATAATCGTACGTACAAGATTTAAACATTCCTTAAATAACAAGAACACGTATCACGAATGTTAATTACAAGAATTACGTACGTATTATTACATGATAAGTATTAAATACGTGTTAGTACACGATAATTATTAACAATAATAACTATAATCACGAACATAAAATCATGAACATGAAATCACGAACAGATAACTATGTACTTACGTAATTATTAATACGATGAATGTCGTTACGTACAAGTAATTATAATAACAGGAATAATTAATAACCACGTAGCACGTAAACACGAACATTTAACACGATTATTATTATTACATATATTTATTTAAACACGAAAAGTATTACGTAAATTAATATTACGTATAACAGGTAAAGTTATTACAAGATAATTCACGACATAAGAGTACACGAACCCGAGTACGTATTTAAGCGCGTATTTTAAACAAACGTTTAAGTGTGGGCTTTGGGCTGGCTGTTAGACAAGGGAAAGAAGAGGAGAGTGGGCCAAGGCCCATGGGGTTGCGTGTAAAAACAAATAGACGAGGGGGGGTTCATATTTTGTTTAGACAACATACAAACCCTAAAAACACAAACAACGATCCAAAACCAAGAACCAATGATACCGAGGGCTTTGATTCAAGAAAAACATGGAGTTGAAATCGTTTGATTTCGTAAACTCTAACATGAATACAAGGTAACCCTAATCTCGTTTCTTCTAGATATTTTTTCGGTTAAATTGATCAAGAATCGTGGGATTAAGAATATAAGAATGTTAGGTCGAGGGATTAATAAGGGGGTGTCGTTTGGGGTGTTGTTGCGTTTGTTTGGCCACAAACCGAGACCTTCTATGGTCTCGGTGATGATTTTGCACCACCAGCCGCAACCCTAAAAAGGGGTGTTGGCTTGGTTTTGTTCTGGCAGTGGGAATGGTAGTCAAGCAGGGGGAAACCACTGGCTACGGCCAGTGGTGAGTTTGTACTAGCAGTGGGAACTGAGACCCTAGTGGTCTCGGTGGGAAATTATTACAAGCAGGGGTAACCGGCTACTGCCGGCGGCAGCAACAGAACTGCCAGGGGTAACTGACGGCTAAGGGGGTGTTTGGATTTTGATTTTGACAGAATTAAGGGTGCGTTTGGTTGGCAGTTTAAGAGAAAATAAGAGGCTGTTTGGTTCGGCTTAAAAATAAAACACGAGTTTAGCCACGAAAATCTTATATTTTAGTCACGTTTTATTCAAGCTAAAGTATTGTTCTTTTACAAGTGACATTTTACAAGTTATATTATTTTAGCATGGAATTTAAATTAATTAAACCATGGCTATTAATTAATTTAATTTAACATGACTTAGGTTATTATTATTTAGACAAGAATGCATGTTTAACCTAAGTATTTGATTTATTTAAATTAGACTATAGTATTAATTAATTATTCAAACATGACATATAATTAATTAATTAACATGGACTTAGGTTTATTGTTATTATTTAATAATACATGATTTTTACCTAAGTGTTTATTTATGTAATTTAGACTATAGTATTAACTAATTATTTTAACATGGATAATAATTAATTAATAATCATGACTTAAGTTATAATTGATAAATATTAATACATGTTTTAATCTAAGTATTTTATACAGTTTAATTTAATTAAATCATGTTTATATTTAATTAAATCTTATAATATATAGTTTATTTAATTGACAAGTATTAATTAATAAACTATACTATTTAATCACATGACTTAGAATATTAATCAGTAAAACTTAAGCTTATCCTTTTTAGCTTAATAATCCAGCTTATTTCTATTTATGGAAACTTTCTATTTTTTTTAGAAACTTAATTATTTTAAGCAGCTAATCTATTTATGGAAACTTTCTATTTTTAGGAACTTATCTATTTCAAGCAATAAATCTATTTTTGGAAACTTTCTATTTTTTGGAAACTTTCTATTTTAAGAAACCTGCTATTTTTAGAAAGTTACTTATTATTATACAACAAGAATAATAAGACAAGAAATACAAGTAATACTTAATCAGAATATCCAGAATAAATGATAAACACAGCATAACGTTAAAATCAGTAAAACATGACATGAACATATAAAACAAGCTAAGACATGATATAAACCAATTACGTACTCAGCAATCAGAATACTTATACACGTATATTATCTATGTAGCATTAGTGAGATCGAAGTAGGACTCTCTTCCATTCGTCTTCTTCGCTCACTGGACACAAGGTACGGATTCTCCGTCCTTTCAGTATGGACATTCTTCCTTATTAGGATTTCCCGTATGCAGCCAACTCTTTTCCCCAGTATTTGTTTTATATGTTTTTGAATTGCTATGTTTAATTAGAATACCTAAAGCCATATACATGCATGACCAGTTTCACCTAGTTATGGAGGTACCATAACCATAACACTGGAGGTACCAGTGTTATGACTTCACCACGACGGAGTGATAGCTAGTGGCCTCACTTTCAGCTTTTGGCCATATTATTATTATCAGGTGGGGCGTATGGGTGCATCCTAGTTTACATGTTTTCAGTTGATTATTCAGGTGAATGTGGTGTGTGCCTTGCATCCTTCACAAGGAGCTGATCCCTTCTACCCAAACCAGTATATTAAACTAGAGGCAGCCCCTCTAATTTGCATGACGAGGTCACCACTCCAAGTATTCATACACGTTTATAATTCATGACCTATATCGGCTAATGGTAAACATGTTAAACAGTTTTTACAAGATAAACGTAAGGCTTTTCAAACTATAAAACCAGTTTTATGAGCATGTTCCAGGTTTTCTAGGACTTATACATTTCCGCTGCTATTAAGTCTTTATTATGTTTCAGTCATTCATACTATGTCTATATCCGTGCACTGAGCGTTTTGCTCAGCCGTTACTTTCCTTTCCATGTCCCAAAACGGCAGGTACCCAAGGATAGACTCGAGCATTTGGAGGACGTGCATAGGATGGAAACTGCCATAGACTTCTTTTTCCTTTTGCCTTCATATATTTATGCTTGTGTAGTCTTTGTTCATTTCATTTACTTTATTTATGTTTTGGGCTTATGTTTGGGAACCGATGTTTGATTCTGGTTTTCCCTATGGTCATGTATGTTTTACTACATATTACCTTGCATGCTTTGATGACACGCCATAATTACACGTAACGGTCCACTTATCAAAGTGGGGTGTTACAATTATGGTATCAGAGCCAAGGCTTCGACCTGTAGGCTCTAAAACTTGACTTGTGACTAGTGGGTAGTCACCAGGAGCTTCCTAAGCCAATGTTTGTTATTCCACGTATTGATGTTTTCAGTGCGTT
Organism: Glebionis coronaria; assembly: GCA_025667525.1. Taxonomy (NCBI): domain Eukaryota; kingdom Viridiplantae; phylum Streptophyta; class Magnoliopsida; order Asterales; family Asteraceae; genus Glebionis; species Glebionis coronaria. The sequence continues at coordinate 232,230,857 of CM046881.1, forward strand.
GTTGTTTTAACAATGATGTTTTCAACACCTTGAGGTTTTAACCTTGATGTTTTTCGTCGATATTGTTTTACTAATATGGATGGACAACCGTCATTCATATTTAGTTATGTGTCATTGTTTCATGCACGATGTTCCTCGTGAATTGTGGCTATGTGGACTGAACCCCAGTAGTTCATAATTAGTCACATAAAAAAAATTCTGATAAGTTTTGACAGATGAGTTTCATTTATTTATGTTTCATGTATCATTATTACAGGAATTATGACTAAGTAATGATTGGTACAGGACTAGCCCTATTTAGTCGCATGTGCTTTTATCGAAATTTTTAACTTTGGGACCGACCCATAGGCGTCCCCTCGCCATGTCTTTTGTTTTGGGACCGACCCATAGGCGTCCCCTCGCACATATAAAAGTTTTTATAAACTACATCATGCATTCATGCACTGTTTTTCATGCATAAAATTTTTCTCATGATTTATTAGCATAAATTTTTTTTTCATGTCCCCTCATAAGTTACTATGTTTTATGTTAAGTATGTTTTCATACTGTCATAGTTAACTTCAATTTCATGCTGATTATGTTATACACTCCCTCATGTTGGGTTGTTCCATGTTTCTTCATGATGACTTCGTCTTCACGTGATTATGTCTTACGTCTCTTTTGTTGTTTTTGCTTTCATGCAAGACACTGTTGGAATTCATGTAAATTCTGCTTTCATGATAGTCATGGTATGTTTTCATTGATCATGCTTTCAGGAAAATCATCGTTGAAATTCGTTTAACCACACGTTAGCGTTTCTCTCTGCAACCAGAATGAGGTATATACTGGCATTGCCAGGTTATCAGGATGGTCTTTCTAACAGTTTAATCAGTTATTTACCTTTAAAATCATGTCAAATGATCGACCCCATACCGATCATTTCATGTACATTCCATGTGTACTCCATGTACCGTATCCCATGTGCATATTCCACTTGCTGATATTCTACAAGATTGCTGATGCCACTTATGACTTGGAGATGTTACTAAAGGTTGATGTTGCTGATTTTTGGAGACGCTATGAGATGATGATGTTGTTCACAACCGGGAGATCTTACAAGACGAAGACAAAGGCGTTAGATCAAAGCGATCGGACGAGAAGATGCTTCACCACCAGAAGATTTACATCAATCATTGTCCCTAATTCTTAGTTACATGTCACACGTCATTCAGTTGTCGTTTCAGTCATGGGAGTGAAGACCGGTACCAGCCGGCCACTCAACTGAATAGTTACATGAAACAGAGTCATGAGAAAGACCGTCATGGAACTGACAGACAAGACGATAGTAACCACTACTATGACAACAACTATACTAGCAATCGCAATCAAAGCTCCGTCCACGGACGTTGAAGTAGAAAGGATCTGTAGTCCACGCGATCCGCTAATTCTGGCATATTAACCTAATACTTGTGGCTCTATTCGTTTCACATCTAGAGACATGTCAAGACACCAGTCAAGACACGTGTCATGCTAATATTTCAAAGACACGAGTCAAGACACATGACTCAAGTCCAATTCTGGAACATCGCTAAGAATTTCAGGTTACCCTCCAAAAGGTATATCCATTTTGTTGTGCTATGTGTTAATCAGGCCCCAAGAAGTTTAGTACCATCACGGGCGTATCAGTGAGATCTGTCACGTTTGCTCGATCACACTTTCATTTCTTCACCATATTTCATATATTCATGACCATGAAGGACGCCATTCGTATTCCCCAAGTATATGAAGGTTTACCTTTAGCCTAATGATAAGATCCAAGCTGCTAACGCATTACCTCGGACAGATGCGAGTTGATTTTTATCCTAATTATGAACTACGAACAGCACACCAGGCTACGATTCATAATTACGTACAGTAATGTTCAGGCTCCTAAATACATTCAGCTTGATTTTCCATCAGGAAAAAAAATCTGAACAAATTATCTATGCTTACAAGCATGTGTGTTGTTAGCCATGGTCGCTAAAATTTTCTAGCTGTCAGTAAGACACGACTAATGAAGTCCTTTTACGCATAGCCTGTTGATTATTCCAAAATCTTCCCGTACATTCCAAAAGAACCATCAAGGAGAAGGACGGTAACATGAGATTATGTGTCGACTACCGTCGACTTAAACAAATCACCATCCATAACCGTTACTCTCCCCCATGTATTGACAACATGTCCAATCGACATTAGGGTGTCAAACACCTTTCCAAGATCGGATTCAGGATCATGCTGCCAAGAGTGACGAGTGAAAGAGCAGGACATGTCCATGACTGCTATTTGTACACGACCCGGTCATGTTAGATTCATGATTCGGTTTTAGTCTCATAAATGCTCCAACAACATTATGGACTTAATAAATCGAGTTTCCATGAACTCATAAACAAATTCATCAGTGTTTTCTCCATGGACAACCTGATTTTTCTCTAAGTCCAGAGAAGAGCAGGAAGACCATATTTGCACTATGTTTCAAATTCTACGACAAGAGAAATTTCACCCTGGAAATTTTCCAATATCAATTCTATTTGATTACAGTGACATGCTGAATCATATGGATTCCCAAGGTTAATCTTACCATGACTCAGCTTATGCGTAAAGGTGAGAACCCTACACTACATTAGGTGTTCCAAAAAATCCTACGCTAAGAGCAGTCTAATTTCGGAGACTTATGGTTCCACAAATTTCTATATATCAAGTTTCTACGAAGCAAGATACAGTAAATATCAACAGACTAGGATGTTTTCCATCATCTGAAATTGTGAATAGAAATGGGACAAGATCTCCATGGATTTTGGTTACCAGATTAACGCAAACTCAGAAGAAGCATGATGTTATCTATGTTATTGCCAACAGTTTGATCAAGTCTGCAGAATCCTTACAACCCCAAGGATTTCAGAACCAACAGATTACGCGGACATGTTCCAGCCAAGGCTCATCAGATCACTTGGTAACCCCTCAGCTATCGGGTCAGATAAAGGTCCATATTTGTGCTCCCTATTTATGTTCATCCTTGTTCTAATTTCACGACTTGCTTTCACGACTTTCTTTCACGCTCACGTTCATGACACTATTCACGTTCATGATAGTATCCTGGTTAACGATTTCATGTTTATTTTCGTTCTGGGAAGTTTTGTAGGAACTGGAGAGACTAGACTCAAGTTTAGTATAACTCCCTATCCTCAGATAGACGTTGCACATCACATTCCACGTCTCACCTTGTAACGTTTGATGTTACCGCAGTTGTATTACATGTTCACGATATGTATCACATGTCATGTTCATTCCACGTTCCTCATATCACGCTCACGATATGTTACACGTATCATGGATCACGATATGTTTGCTCATACTACACTCACCATATCTCCACGTATCACGTTCAAAATTTTTCACGTATCACGTTCAAAATTTTTCACGTACTACGTTTCAATATGTCTCGCGCATCGTTGCTAATTATCAGTCTGGTTAGATTATTTTGCATCGTAATGTTTCAGTTCCCCTTGCATGTTATTTCTGTTTATCTTACGTAGATGACAATTAACTTTTCGTGTTTTCACATAAAGGTCAGGAGGACCAAGATTTATCATTGTGTCAAGATCTTAAGAAGGAACCGTTCCAAGAGGGAAGCCACATGGAAACGGACAAGTTCATCCAGACTTCTTATCCGTTTTTCTCTTATCAATTAGATATGTCCTTTCAGTCACGTCACGTTCCATGTCCTTTCAAGACATGTCACGTTTCACATTCCTTCTACCATGTCACCTTCATGTCCCTTTTATCTTACATACCATCTCAGTTTGATTCGGGTATGTTACGCTTCCAGTTACGTCATCTATAATTCGAGGACGAATTATTCTTTTTAGGGGGGAAGAGTTGTAAAACTCGCATGCTTTTACCATGAACAGTACATTAATAATCGTAGGTACAAGATTTAAACTTTCCTTAAATAACATGAACACGTATCACGAATGTTAATTACAAGAATTACGTACGTGTTATTACACGATAAGTATTAAATACGTGTTAGTACACGATAATTATTAACAATAATAATTATAATCACGAACATAAAATCATGAACATGAAATCACGAACAGATAACTATGTACTTACGTAATTATTAATACGACGAATGTCGTTACGTACAAGTAATTATAATAACAGGAATAATTGATAACTACGTAGCACGTAAACACGAACATTTAACACGATTATTATTATTACATATATTTATTTAAACACGACAAGTATTACGTAAATTAATATTACGTATAACAGGTGAAGTTATTACAAGATAATTCACGACATAAGAATACACGAACCCGAGTAAGTATTTAAGCGCGTATTTTAAACAAACGTTTAAGTGTGGGCTTTGGGCTGGCTGTTAGACAACGGAAAGAAGAGGAGAGTGGGCCAAGGCCCATGGGGTTGCATGTAAAAACAAATACACAGGGGGGGCGGGGGGGGGTGGGGGGGGGGGGGGGGTTCATATTTTGTTTAGACAACATACAAACCCTAAAAACACAAACAACGACTATTTTGTTTTCTTCTGCCTCCAGCCGTCATTTTTTTTCTTTTGCCAACGATCCAAAACCAAGAACCAATGATACCGAGGGCTTTGATTCAAGAAAAACATGGAGTTGCAATCGTTTGATTTCGTAAACTCTAACATGAATACAAGGTAATCCTAATCTCGTTTCTTCTAGATATTTTTTCGGTTAAATTGATCAAGAATCGTGGGATTAAGAATATAAGAATGTTAGGTTGAGGGATTAATAAGGGGGGTGTCGTTTGGGGTGTTGTTGCGTTTGTTTGGCCACAAACCGAGACCTTCTATGGTCTCGGTGATGATTTTGCACCACCAGCCGCAACCCTAAAAAGGGTTGTTGGCTTGGTTTTGTTCTGGCAGTGGGAATGGTAGTCAAGCAAGGGGAACCACTGGCTACGGCCAGTGGTGAGTTTGTACTAGCAGTGGGAACCGAGACCCTAGTGGTCTCGGTGGGAAATTATTACAAGCAGGGGTAACCGGCTACTGCCGGCGACAGCAACAGAACTGCCAGGGGTAACTGGCGGCTAAGGGGGTGTTTGGATTTTGATTTTGACAAAATTAAGGGTGCGTTTGGTTGGCAGTTTAAGGGAAAATAAGGGGCTGTTTGGTTCGGCTTAAAAATAAAACACGGGTTTAGCCATGGAAATCTTTTATTTAAGTCACATTTTATTCAAGCTAAAGTATTGTTCTTTTACAAGTGACATTTTACAAGTTATATTATTTTATCATGGAATTTAAATTAATTATACTGTGGCTATTAATTAATTTAATTTAACATGACTTAGGTAATTATTATTTAGACAAGAATGCATGTTTAACCTAAGTATTTGATTTATTTAAATTAGACTATAGTATTAATTAATTATTCAAACATGACATATAATTAATTAATTAACATGGACTTAGGTTTATTGTTATTATTTAATAATACATGATTTTTACCTAAGTATTTCTTTATATAATTTAGACTATAGTATTAATTAATTATTTTAACATGGACTATATATAATTAATAATTATGACTTAGGTTATAATTGATAAATATTAATACATGTTTGAACCTAAGTATTTTATACACTTTAATTTAATTAAATCATTTTTATATTTAATTAAATCTTATAATATATAGTTTATTTAATTTACAAGTATTAATTAATAAACTCTACTATTTAATCACATGACTTAGAATATTAATTAGTAGAACTTAGGCTTATCCTTTTTAGCTTAATAATCCAGCTTATTTCTATTTATGGAAACTTTCTATTTTTTTAGAAACTTAATTATTTTAAGCAGCTAATCTATTTATCGAAACTTTCTATTTTTAGGAACTTATCTATTTTAAGCAGTAAATCTATTTTTAGAAACTTTCTATTTTTTGGAAACTTTCTATTTGAAGAAACCGACTATTTTTTGAAAGTTACTTATTATTATACAACAAGAATAATAAGACAAGAAATACAAGTAATACTTAATCAGAATATCCAGAATACATGATAAACACAGCATAACGTTAAAATAAGTAAAACATGACATGAACATATAAAACAAGCTAAGACATGATATAAAACCAGTTACGTACTCAGCAATCAGAATACTTATACACGAATATTATCTATGTAGCATTAGTGAGATTGAAGTAGGACTCTCTTCCGTTCGTCTTCTTCGTTCACTGGACACAAGGTACAGATTCTACGTCCTTTCAGTATGGACATTCTTCCTTATTAGGATTTCCCGTATGCAGCTAACTGTTTTCCCCAGTATTTGTTTTATATATTTTTGAATTGCTTATGTTTAATTAGAATACCTAAAGCCATATACATGCATGACCAGTCTCACCTAGTTATGGAGGTACCATAACCATAACACTAGAGGCACTAGTGTTATGACTTCACCACGACGGAGTGATAGCTCGTGGCGTCCCTTTCAGCTTTTGGCCATATTATTATTATCAGGTGGGGCGTATGGATGCATCCTAGTTTACATGTTTTCAGCAGATTATGCAGGTGAATGTGGTGTGTACCTTGCATCCTTCACAAGGAGCTGGTCCCTCCTACAAACCAGTATATTAAATTAGAGGCAGCCCCTCTAATTTGCATGACGAGGTCACCCCTCCAAGTATTCATGCACGTTGATAATTCATGACCTATATTGGCTAATGGTAAACATGTTAAATAGTTTTTACAAGATAAACGTAAGGCTTTTCAAACTATAAAACCAGTTTTATGAGCATGTTCTAGGTTTTCTAGGACTTACACATTTCCGCTACTATTAAGTCTTTATTATGTTTTAGTCATTCATACTATGTCCATATTCGTGCACTGAGCGTTTTGCTCAGCCGTTACTTTCCTTTCCATGTCCCAAAACGGCAGGTACCCAAGGACAGACTCGAGCATTTGGAGGACGTGCATAGGATATAAGCTGCCATAGACTTCTTTTTCCTCTTGCCTTCATATATTTATGCTTATGTAGTCTTTGTTCATTTCATTTACTTTATTTATGTTTTGGGCTTATGTTTCGGAACCGATGTTTGATTCCGGTTTTCCCTATGGTCATGTATGTTTTACTACATATTACCTTGCATGCTTTGATGACACGCCATAATTACGCGTAACGGTCCACTTATCAAAGTGGGGTGTTACAGTTGTTTTAATCTTTTATAGTTCTTATCTATTGTTAAAACAACACACTTGAGTAGAAGTAAGAGTTATTACTTAAGATAATAACTAATAACGAATTACTAGGGACCAACAAGTGGTATCAGAGCAGTTTGATTAGTTAAACTCTTATTTTATTAAACTTCTCATTTAAAAGTTTTCAAATCAAGATCCAAAATGGCTCAAGTTATACCACAAACCCTAGAATATAGGGGTGGCCAACTCAATGCTGCTCTTGTACTAGAGGTAGCCAACTTTACAAATTGGAAGAAGAGGTTTCTTGTCCACATGGTTGGAATTGAACCTCAATTCCTTGGAATCATTGAAAATGGTCCTTTTGTCCCCATGGTTGGGGACAATAAAAAACCTGAAGCACAATGGACTGCTGATGAGAGAAAAGCTGCTAACCTAGATCAGCGTCTCAAAAGTCTCATCATGTCTGTGCTCCCAAATGACCAAATGAATTCTGTTTTAAATTGTAAAACAGCCAAAGCAACATGGGAGGACCTTATTCTTTACCATGAGGGACCCTCTGATGTAAAAGAAACCAGAATCATGGATTTAAAGCTTCAATACAACACCTTCAAGCACAAAGAATGGAAACCCTCACACAGACATTCACCAGATACAAAGCACTGATGAATGAACTTGTGAATGATGGTGTTGAGCTTTCAAAACTTGAAATCAACATAGTTTTTGTTAATGCATTGCCAAAAAAGTGGCTCAGTTTCTGCCAAAGCTTGAGAAATGCTAATCACATTAAGGATTATGATCTAGCCTCTCTTTTTGGGAAACTTAAATATGAAGAAAACCTAGTTGATAGAATTTATGAAGGCTCAAGCAAGAGTAAAGCATTAACCATTGCTACACCCTTGTCCATAGCCTTCTTCAGTGAGGCTGTCATTCAAGACTACCAAGAAAGTCCTTATGATTAGGAAGATACTAGATCTAGTGAGGAATATCTGAATGACCTCAAAGAGGATTTTCATGAAAGAGCACTTCTGGCCATGTCTAGAAGATTCTTTAACAAATGTGGGAAGACTGGTCACTATGCTAGGGATTGTTATTCAAAAACATCTCTCTCTTCATATTCCTCACCAGCTCAATCAAGACCATCTGGTCAATCATCATTTCAACCAAAACAAATTGCTTCTACTCCATTTCAGCAAAGCAGGGTTGAACTCAGACCAACAAAATACTTTGAGGCCAAATACAGAGAAATTAAGGCAAGATTAGCCTTAATGAGTACTGAAAGCTCCTCATCCAAGACTCCCCAAGCAAGACAATAACAAAGGACTTGTTGCTGAAGCCTATGAATGGGATGAAGAAGATGTTTCTTTAGATGACGATGAAATGGTTAATGTGAAAGTGCTGATGGCACTTGCTGATGATGAAGGGGCTAATTCAAATGTGGTGACCAGAGAAAGTGCCAGAAATGGTGAATGGATCAATGTCACAATTAAAAAGGTACAAACTCTTCTTGAACTAGAAGATAAAGATGACATTAAATTTGTCTTTAATTACTTGTGAATTGATCTAAAATTTGTTGAAGAGCAAAGAAACAATTTGCTTGAAAAATTTCATAAACTTGTTCTACAACTTGAAGATTTTGAAAGTAAGCAAATAGAGCTAAAAGAAGCTAAACTTAATATTCTTACTTTTCAACAATTGAACAATGGATTTTGGAGGAAAATAACTCTCTTAGAGTGGAACTAAAAGAAGCAAAAGATATTGTTAAATCTTGGCTTAGAAACTCTGATAGTGTAAATCAATGCATAAGTGAACAAATACTTGCTCAAAAGAGGAAAATGCTTGGTGCTGAAGGATCCTCCAGCACCAAATCTATTGTCTTTGTCAAAGCCTCAAATGAGGATGGTAGCTCGATCCCTGACATTGAAAGGTCAGGTGAAGAGAATTTACCCAATCATGACACTGAACGAATCCTTCTTCCTGAGTTTCAAGCAAGTGTTGACATCAGCACCAGTTGAGTCCTCAGTTATTGAGGATGACTCAGATGATGATATATAGAATGAAGTAAGTATCCCACTTCCTCCGTTGGAGAAGCTGGCTGGTGTTGAACCCTCTACTGGACCCAAAACTATCTAGTCTATCATCAAGTCACACACCACACACAAAGGTAGTTCTTCCAAACATGTCAAAATTGACACTTCAAATAACTCTTCAGCTCCTGCTGAAGGTTCACATATGGGAACTACCTCTTTAGTTTCAACAAATAAACTGAAGAATGCTAGATCTGAGGAAGACAATAGAATGTCTCTTGTCATGCAAGAGATCAATGATCCTAAATTGCAACTCAGGTAACAGTAAACACCAACACGATTCAGAGATGAACCTCCAGACTCTCCTCATCTCAAGTACAAGACACAATTTAAAAGGGCTTGTGATTTATGTGGTCTAAATAACCATCTCACTGAAACTTGCCTAAGAGTGATTTATTGTACCAAATGTGAAAGGATTGACCATCACACTTGTGAACACACTCAGTATATTCTGGCCAAAACAAGTGTTGATGCTCACAAAAATAAAGCATCTCATTCCAGGCGAAATATGCCTTTCCCACCATGCATTCATTGTGGTATGGGTAATCATCACTCAGATGACTGCCACTATCACCCTGTTTGTAATATTTGTGGAAGTTATGACCATGACACTCATGGACATAATCGTATCATCTCACTCAGAAGAGGTATTAAACCAAGAAACCCAAACTCTATTACCAAATGTTGTGAGACTTGTGGAAGCGATGTCCACACTACATCTGATCACAACCATATAGAGTGGTCCAAAAGAGGCGAAGCCCTTCAGGCTAAGAAAGCAAAAGCTATTCAGACCTCTTCTTCTTCTGAGCAATCACACATACCCTCTACAAGAGGACCCTTCAGATCTAGAACACCTTCTAGATCTAAAACCCCCACCCAACAAAGGTGGGTTTCAAAACAAAACTGACCATTTCCTTAACTTGTGTAGTGTGATATCAGGAAGCCTATTTGGTACCTAGATAGTGGCTGCTCAAGGCATATGACTGGCACCAAAAGTTATCTGCATAAGTATAAGGAGGAACAAGGTCCTAAAGTTGGTTTTGGTGATAACTCATCAGCTACTACTGAAGGATTTGGTTCAGTAAAATACAATGGTATAGTTTTTTTAAGGGTAGCATATGTAAATGGATTGAAGCACAACCTCATCAGCATAAGTCAACTTTGTGATGCAAAGTCTTGTGTTGTTTGATGACAAAAAAGGTACAATCTTCAACTCCAATCATGAAATTGTGATGATTGCTCCAAGAGTCAAAGATGTTTATGTCATGAACATGAACTCTACTCAGGAGACATGCTTCTTTGCTAAATCCTCCAATATTACCAATTGGCTGTGGCATAAGAGGCTCTCACATATCAATTTCAAAACAATAACTCTGTTGGCAAAACAAAATCTTGTTATTGGTCTTCCTTCACTTGTCTACTCCAAGGACAAACATGCTCAGCATGTGAAAAAGGTAAGCACCATAGGGCCAGTTTCAAAACAAAGCAAACTTTCTCAATCAAAGAAAGTCTTCATTTGCTTCACATGGACTTATTTGGCCCAGTATCATCTAGGGCCATTTGTCATGAAAAATATACACTTGTCATTGTTGATGAGTACTCTAGGTACACCTGGGTATATTTTCTGACAAAGAAAAGCCATGCACCAGATGTCATTATGTCATTCATCAAAAGAGTTAAAAATCAAAATGACACTCATGTCAAACAACTCAAAACTGACAGTGGCACTGAATTCAGAAATCACTCACTGATCAAATTCTGTGATGACAAAGGAACTTCCCAAAATTTCTCATCTCCTTACACACCTGAACAAAATGGTGTGGCTGAAAGAAGGAACAAAACTTTGATTGAAGCGTCAAGAACAATGCTTGTTAGATCTGCTCTCTCTAATCATTTTTGGACTGATGCTGTAGCCACTGCTTGCTACACTCAAAATAGATCCATCATTGTGAAGAGACACATGAAGACTCCCTATGAAGTCTTCAGGGGGAGAATTCCAAACATTTCATTTTTACATGTGTTTGGGTGTCCAATATTCATTCACAATCACAAGGATCACCTTGGAAAGTTTGATGAAAAATCTGATGATGGGTACTTTCTTGGATACTCCCTAGTATCTAACGCATACAGAGTCTTCAACACAAGAAGAAAATGTATTGAAGAAACCTATCATATCTCTTTCAATGAAAGTTCTGAAGCTCTCACTTTTTCAAATCCATCAAATGATGAACTTCATATACATGAATCTCACAATTATCCATCTGATGAATTTCATCACTATGAGCCTTCTCAAAAATATCAAACAAGCAACTCAGTCCCTCATATTGATCCATTTGAAGATATGAAAAGTCCTACAAAAGGAAATCCTTTAGTATCACATACTGATGATTGTCAATCAAATAATGATCAATCTCAAAATAACCAAAATGATCAGCAAGGCAATACTAATAACCAAAATGGTCAGTCTCAAAACAATCAGCATGCTGACACACATGATCAAAATGATCAATCATATGCAGCTGATGAGGAACAATCTGAGCCACTTGCTCAAATCTTTCCTATCATCTCTAGGGAATTAGGTCTTGGATATGTTGCTTCTGACCAAGAAGGAAGCCCTCCAATGATTGAACCCTTGTCCACTGAATATCCTTCAATAGACACTAGATACATTCCAAGTCCAAGTCCATGTCATGGACTTCCAAGCTCTAGCTCTAATCATGATACTAGTACCTATTCTCCAGCTCCACAAAAAACTTGGACACAAAATAGTCACATACAACTGGTGAACATAATAGGTAATCCTGGTGAAGGTAGAGTCACTAGATCTATGGCAAAGAAACTGAGTGCTGCTTCATCTAGAGAATGCCTCTATGCAAATTTCCTCTCAAAAATTGAACCTACAAAGGTTTCTGAAAGCACTCACACACCCTGGATGGGTGGATGCCATGCAAGAGGAACTCAATCAATTTGAAAGAAACAAAGTCTGGAAATTGGTTCCTCTTCCATATGGTAAATCAACCACTGGCACCAAATGGGTTTACAAGCTCAAAAGAGATGAAACCAATGCAGTGACCAAAAATAAAGCTAGGCTGGTGGCTCAAGGATTCAATCAAGAGCCTGATGTTGATTTTGATCAAACCTTTGCTCTAGTTGCACGTATGGAAGCCATGCGAATCTTCCTTACATATGCCACTTACATGAACTTCATCATCTACCAAATGGATTTCAAAAGTGCATTCCTCAATGGTGACCTAAAAGAAGAAGTTTATATTTCTCAGCCTCCTGGCTTTAAGAGTAGTAAATAACCAAATCATGTCTACAAGCTTTACAAAGCTTTGTATGGACTGAAGCAAGCTCCAAGAGCATGTTATGAAACTCTCTCAACATTTCCCATTGAACATAAATTTGTCAGAGGAAAAATAGACAACACCTTGTTTATCTATAAATCTAAAACTAACACCATTCTGGTACAAATTTATGTGGATGACATAATCTTTGGTTCTACAAGCTTGAAACTTTGTAAACAATTTTCCAAGCCTATGACCAGCAAGTTTGAGATGAGTATGATGGGAGAACTCACATACTTCCTTGGTCTTCAGATTAAACAATTTGACCAAGGTATCTCCATCAATCAAGAAAAATATGTCAATGATCTGCTGAAGAAGTATGATATCAATTGTGCTTTAGTAAAGCCTCCAATGGTACCCCCTAATAACTTAGGACCTGATCTCAATGGACAAGTAGTCAATGAGACTCAGTATAGAGGTATGATTGAGTCACTCATGTACTTAACTGCAAGCAGGCCTGACATTTAATTCTCTACATGCCTTTGTGCAAGATACCAAGCAGATCCAAAGGAATCACACCTTACTGCTGTAAAGAGAATCTTCAGATACCTAAAAGGTACACCAAGTCTATGTCTTTGGTACCCCAAATCCTCAGGATTTGATCTAAATGGGTATTTGGATTCTGACTATGCTAGATGCAACTTGGACAGTAATACTTAAGATTTTTCCCTAGTATAAAAATTATGTGTTCGTTGATGTGTGTCTAATCGAATTGATCTAGGTTTTCTATGTGACTCAGTTTTATTTTGGTGGAAACAAATAATTTTGGTTGTTTCTAAATTTAAATGTGCAAAGACTTAAAAGTAAATGTCGTTGAAGGTAAAGTGGCGTTAAGGTAAAGTGCGAGAAAATAAATCTAAGTCTAATTAAAAGAAAGTGTGCAATATTTAAAAAACGTGACGGAAAGTAAATTAGTTTAACGACTAGAGAATTCAAGCGTGACGGAAATTAAAATTAGACAAAGTATAAAAACATAAACTAAAAATTAAACAAGACAAAATAAGAAAATCCCACTCCAATCGGAATACATTCCGATCTTACCAATCGGAATGTCCAGAAAACCCCCAATCGGAATGTAAACCAATCTCTGATCGGAATATGGTGTGACCTGGTCGGAATGCTAATCGGAACCCACGATCGGAATAGCTGTCACCTATTAATCGGAATGATCCAATGAACACCTCAATCGGAATGAAGTATAGAACACCGATCGGAATACTTGTCACTTGCAACACAATCGGAATATTCACTACTTAAACCCAATCGGAATACCAAGCTATACCAACGATCGGAATAAACAAACCCTTTTCAGATTGGTACCAATCGGAATACGCAGGAAATAACCAAAAATAAGCTAGAAAAATAAGCTATAATCCTAATAAGCACTAGACGAAAATCTAAGGTAAAAACATGCAAAAGTAAGCTATGAAACTGAAAGTTAAAAACTTTTAAGACACGAAATTAATGAACTTTAAGAAAACAACTTTTTATATAAAAATAACTTTTGTAAAAACTATATAAACTTGAAAATAAATCAAATAAGCTATGAAAATAAGAGATTTAAAGCAATCAAAAGCATAAAGATCAAACCTTTAAACAACTTAACAAGTTAAAAATTGTGCAAATCAAAGAAAGGTAGAAGAAGAAGATTAACAAGATAAAGTAAAGATGCAAAAAATTAAAGAAACACTTACTTGAAATTAAAGGTAATTAAAGGTGCAAAACATGTATTTAAATAACAAGTAAATAAAGGTGCATAAATGAAAGTGGAAGAATGGTTTGTCAAGCCACCAACAAGAGGAAAATGAAAATGATCTAATCTATATATAGGGGAGATTAAGGCTTGCTTAGGAAGCTTTCTTAATTGCATGCTTAGTCCCTCCTTCTTTAATCTTCTTTTAATTGCACCATTAGTCCTTTTCTTCTAATCTTTCTTTTAAATTTGGACTTTAAGGACTTGTGGCTCGGGATATCTTTTGAACTCGTCTTTAATTTCTTCAATAAAATAGACTTGAGTTTCTCGACTTATGACTTCTCGACTCCGTCTTTCATCTTTTTCTTCAATAAAAGTCGTGAATGCCCGTGAATTCCCGTGTTTTCTCCACTTTTCACAATTTCGTCCTAAATTACAACAAAAACACAAACCACGCATAATTCCGACATAAAAGACATAAAATACACGTTTTGGTCTGGTTATTATAGTAATTAAGTGGTAGAAAAGATGGGTGTTTACACACCTATCAAATCCCCTACACTTGACCATTGCAATGTCCTCATGCAATGCATTAGTTACAAAGCATGTTTACACTTTTCATCATAATCAATCCATATTGGCCTTTATTAAAAAGATAGAAAATTATAAAAATGCAAAGCAAAGAAATTAAAAGCATACCTTGGGTTTTGAAAATGTCATGAATAGTCATCATCCTCAACTTTTCACTTTCTCCAAACCAAGCTTAAAAACGAGATCATTGTTATTATAAGTTAGTAAACTAACACGAACTCATGTGGGCCAATTATTCACTTAGACTCCCTTATTCCTATGGGTATCTCTTATATTTTATTATTTGTCTTGAATGATCACGAAGATGCATTGTTTGACTTATTTCGATAATTATTTAGTCTGAAAATAAAGTGCACGATTTAATCAATAGTTAGCTAAAGGACCAAATCTTTTAAAACTGCTTCTCGGGATATCAAAAAGTTCATATCTTGGCATAACTTGGTTCGCGATTTGAGACCTTTCTCGGGCCGATATTTGGCAGCGACTTCATACTTCAAATCTTTGAGAGACGTTCATGAAATAATGGTCTTCTCTTCATAATTGGAATTTCTTCACTTGGAATTTTTGAGAGATTCTTCATACATGGACCACGACTTCTTCATTTATTCCAATCTTTATTTTGGATTTTGATATACAACGATCCGCCTCCTTTATTGACTTGGATCTATTTATCCTCATACCTTGTTAGGGTCTTTTCGGATACACTTCTCCATGACTTTTTGGGAGTTTTTGCTTTTCGTCGTGTGTCTCGATCCTTCATATTGATTTTTGATAAATGATTCTTCACATCACTTTTGGATCTTTAGCAACAAAACATAGCCCTCATGCCTTGTTAGGGCCTTTTCGGACTCGCCAATCTTCGCGCCCCGCTTCATAAGTTATGCCTTGGCTATGAACTCTCGTCATTATCGAGCAACTTTTAAACGATCTGGGGCTAGAAGCTAAGTAACTTTTCAAATCGTACAACCTTATTTATTAGCAGATAAATTTATTAGCAAGCGATGGGAGAATAGGCTTATAATTAACTCACATAAATTCACGAAAGAATACCGAACTTATAATTGGCTCTATCATCTCTCGTTCTCCACAGTTTAAAATCTCAAGCAATGAGACTCGTGGATACTTAGCCTATTAAATCAATGTTTTGGGTTTTCGAGTCGCCTATAGGATCTTGCAAATTCTTAGACTTTTTCAAGCATAGAAATCGCATTTTATAGTTCCCTTGATAAACGACTCTCTAGGATCACTTATAGGAACTTGCGAAAAGTTCTTGTTCTTAACCCCTGAGGGTTAAGACTTTCGCGTTTTATAGCTCCCTATATAAAAGCCTAGCAAAACTTGACTTAAACACGTTAAGGATACTAGCTAGAGTAAACTCGGATTGAGTCAAAAGATTCAAAACGTTTGAAAATTAAAACCACTTATTCAAAGATTTATTCTAGCAAAGGAAGAAAATAACTATACAAAGGAAAAACTAATAGGCCAAAATAGATCAAAAATTTTGAAAAATGTCGAAAAATTGATTTTCCGGTTAAAATGAGGACAAATACAAGGAAAAGACCACTTAACTTCGATAGAAGTCCCCCCTACACTTAAGATAAATATTGTCCTCAATGTTTAAGCATGTGGGAGTAAACTCCCCTACACTTAGGACATTGTGCACGTTGTTTAAATCTCGCTAAGGAAAAGACAACTAAAGAGATTCCTATTTTAATATTGAGAAAATATAAAATAGTGAATCGAAAAGAGTTTAGGATAGAACCGGGATAAAGTAGAACACGGAATCACGGGTCGTCAAGAATCATTAAGAGTGGATCATTGAAGCTCGAATCCCTGATTAAGAAGTGAGGAGAGGAAATAGCAATCCAAAGGGTCCCCCCTACACTTATGGTAAAGAAAGCGAAAAGATAGATGCATGGGTTGCCTCCCAAGAAGCGCTTGGTTTTTGTTGACCGAGTCGTGAGCCTGACTCGTCCTTGATCATCAACGGAAGTAGCATGAAACATATCCACCAGGATCAAAGACATAGTTTTCATCCATCAATAAGCAAGAGCTTAAGGCGAACAAGGCAAGCCAAGGAAGAAGTGGCAAGGTTCCCTTAAGCAGTGATGGAGCACGGTGGAAGCAAGTAGGAAGCGATGCAAGCATGTCTTCAAAGTTTCCAAAGATTTTTCCTTTTAGTTCATCAGGTGGATACTGAGATGGCTTAAAGACTTCAATACCGGGGTCGAACACCTTTTCCTTTAGGGGAAAATAGCACTCAGGCTCAGCCGAGTGTGAAGAAGATCCGCAAAGAAGCACAACCTCGTCCTCAGAAGTGGGACAAAGAGGTGTCAAATCATACGTGCAACGGATTTCGGTGTCGACCGGTTTCTTCTCCTTTGACAAAATGCTCTTCAAATCCAAAGTAGGATCAAGGCGATAATCTTCAAAGTCAAAAGGAGGAGCATCACTCTCATGAGGGAAGTAAGTGTTGAGAAGTTCAGAGAAATCTTCCTCAAATGAATAATCGTCCAAAGTAGGATCGAGTGATGGCGGAGGATCTTCATCATGTGAAGAATCGCTCGATAGAGTATCAGCCTCATCAAAATCATCGAAAGTAGGCAGCTCGGGATACTCAGAAGTACAATCAAAATCATCCGAATCTGAGCTAGAATCATCATCATCATAAGCATCAAAGACCGGTGGTGAATCATAAAGGGGAGAAACTTCCAAGTTGGGGGGAGAATCATCCACATCATCTTCAAAGAGTGGATTATCAGTGGAAGAATCGAATAGAGGATTGTCAGAGACGGTAAAGTCATCGAGCACATTTATCATATTTACTGATTCTCGGCCTCCAAAGGATTTGCCTGTAAGCTTCCCCATTTTGAAAATTTGTGCATCATCCCCGACTCTTAAGATTAACTCACCTTCGGCAACATCCACTAAAGCTCGTCCGGTTCTCAAGAATGGCCGACCAAGTATTAAAGGAATACGAGGGTCCATTTCATAATCAACTACGACAAAATCGACCGGGAAAGTAAATGCGCTAACTTTAATGAACACGTCTTCGGCTATACCAACGGGGTAAGCGAGAGTGCGATTAGCAAGTTCAAGAGTCATCTTTGTTGGAGTGAGGTCGGGCAATGATAGTGTTTTCCAAACACTCAAAGGCATCAAATTAATACTAGCCCCGAGATCAGCAAGGGCAGTAAATTCTTCCGTTTTTTTGAACACGCAAGGCAACACAAAACGACCGGGATCTCCAAGCTTTTCCGGAAGTTCTTTAAGAATAACTGCAGAGCAGTTTTCATTTAATCGTGTGTTGGCGAGTTCAATCAGCTTCTCCTTCTTATTAAGCAATTCCTTAAATGCTTTAACAAATTTGGGCATGTGGACAAGTGCCTCAAGAAAGCTAATGTTGAAGTTCATTTGAGAAATCATCTTGATATAGCTAGTCACTTGAGCGTCCTCCTTGTTTAGCATTTTGTTCTTGCCCAAGCGAGAAGGATAAGGGATATTAGGTTTGGGTGGTGAGGGTGCAGGTGTAGTAGGTAAAGGTTGAGATGTTGAAGGATCATTCGTGGGAACTTCATCACGTCGAGGTGGTGACGGTAATGGTGCACTAATACTAGGTGTAGGAGGAGTAGGGATACATGGTGGTGGAGGAGGTGTAGATGATGGGGGTGGGATTGGTGGTCCTATGATGGTGACTCCACTACGAGTAGTAATAGCACTCACATTGGCTCGCGGATTAGTGACGGTGTTTGAAGGTAGAGAACTTGAAGAAGAAGGTTGAGCGGCGGGCAAGAAACTAGCAAGCATATTCTTCAAATCATTGGTTTGACTGCTGAAGGAGGATTGAATATTATCTCGAAGCTCGGATCTTATCTCATTTCCTTGCTTTGTGATATCTCCTTTCAGATTGATAATTTGGCTCTGCAAGTTCTTGATTTGCTCACCTTGGGTTCTCATGATGGCCTCAATATCCGGAGTACTGGGTGGGTTTTGTTGGGCGGGTGGGTGATAAGGATTAGAAGCTCTTGGTGGGACTTGGTTGCTTCTAGTGTAGTTGTTGGCGGGGTTTTGGTTTTGAGGAGAAAAACCGGGTGAAAGGTAATTGTTTGAACGGTAGCTCAGCAGATTTCTATCCCCTTGTTGTCTAGCTTGGTAATTTTCCGGTGAATAATTACCATAAGCTGCATACACATTTTCCGGATTTCCTTGTGTCGAAGGACAATCGATGTATGAGTGAGGACCGCCACATGTTTCACAAGGATTAGCAACCGCTTTAACTTGTTGTTGTTGTTGGTTTGAAGCGAGAAGCGTAATACTTTTGCTCATTTCGGCCATCATGCGGGTGAGTTCGGTCATCTCAGGGTTTGCTGAGGTAGAAGAAACATTGACTCTCGTGTTGTTTCTAGAAGAAGTAGAGGAATCCCAGTTCTTATGATGAGTAGTCATGTTTTCAATTAACTCTCTACACTCCTCGGGTCTCCTTTTCATGAATGTACCACCGGCGGCTGCATTGATCGTATCACGATCTCGAAAATTCAATCCGTTGTAGAAAGTATCGATCAAGGTGACCGGAAGCATGTTGTGGTTTGGACAACGGTCGATCAAGACATTATATCTCTCCCATGCATCAAAAAGAGATTCATCGGGATCTTGCATGAAACCACTGATCTGATTGCGAAGGCTTGTGACCATGGATGGTGGAAAGTAGCGCGACAAAAAGCGTTGAGTCATATCATCCCAAGTGTGAATAGAATTTTTCGGGAGACGATCAAACCATTTCTCGGCATGATGTAATAAAGTGTGTGGAAAGAGTTGTAGGCGAAGTTCATCCATAGTGGCCCCAGCCAACTTCATGCTCTGGGTGATTGTAATGAACTTGTCGAGGTGTTTGTTGGCATCATCATCAGGCAATCCACGGAATGGGTTTGTTTGTACTTGTTGAATCATGTGGTGCTTCAACGAAAACTCAGGAGCGTTGATTTGCATCGGCGCAATCGGTCCTCCTCGTCCAAACATTGTTGGTTGACAAAGTTCCTCCATGGTCCGAAGATCGGGCTGTGGAAGAGCATTGTTGTTATTGTTGAGGTGCGGTAGTTGATTATTGTTGTTAACACCTGCCATATCTAAATCTTCTTGAGGCTCGGGCTCTTGATAATTAGAAGATCTAGTACGCATACACCTGAAAATGCAAAAGAAAACAAAACCAAACACAAAGATAATATATATACACAAGAAAGATAAAATCTTTTTGGATTTTTGAAATTTTTAATTTTTATGGTTTTTTATCAATTTTTTAATTTTTATGATTTTTGAATTTTTTATGCAAGAAAAATAACGTTCATAACTGAACGGATCCCAAAAAGCAACGCGTCTCTCACAAAAAACTGTTGATCTTTACGAAAAGAGCCGGCAGCGGCGCCATTTAATACTTAAGATTTTTCCCTAGTATAAAAATTATGTGTTCGTTGATGTGTGTCTAATCGAATTGATCTAGGTTTTCTATGTGACTCAGTTTTATTTTGGTGGAAACAAATAATTTTGGTTGTTTTTAAATTTAAATGTGCAAAGACTCAAAAGTAAATGTCGTTGAAGGTAAAGTGGCGTTAAGGTAAAGTGCGAGAAAATAAATCTAAGTCTAATTAAAAGAAAGTGTGCAATATTTAAAAAACGTGACGGAAAGTAAATTAGTTTAACGACTAGAGAATTCAAGCGTGACGGAAATTAAAATTAGACAAAGTATAAAAACATAAACTAAAAATTAAACAAGACAAAATAAGAAAATCCCACTCCAATCGGAATACATTCCGATCTTACCAATCGGAATGTCCAGAAAACCCCCAATCGGAATGTAAACCAATCTCTGATCGGAATATGGTGTGACCTGGTCGGAATGCTAATCGGAACCCACGATCAGAATAGCTGTCACCTATTAATCGGAATGATCCAATGAACACCTCAATCGGAATGAAGTATAGAACACCGATCGGAATACTTGTCACTTGCAACACAATCGGAATATTCACTACTTAAACCCAATCGGAATACCAAGCTATACCAACGATCGGAATAAACAAACCCTTTTCAGATTGGTACCAATCGGAATACGCAGGAAATAACCAAAAATAAGCTAGAAAAATAAGTTATAATCCTAATAAGCACTAGACGAAAATCTAAGGTAAAAACATGCAAAAATAAGCTATGAAACTGAAAGTTAAAAACTTTTAAGACACGAAATTAATAAACTTTAAGAAAAACAACTTTTTATATAAAAATAACTTTTGTAAAAACTATATAAACTTGAAAATAAATCAAATAAGCTATGAAAATAAGAGATTTAAAGCAATCAAAAGCATAAAGATCAAACCTTTAAACAACTTAACAAGTTAAAAATCGTGCAAATCAAAGAAAGGTAGAAGAAGAAGATTAACAAGATAAAGTAAAGATGCAAAAAATTAAAGAAACACTTACTTGAAATTAAAGGTAATTAAAGGTGCAAAACATGTATTTAAATAACAAGTAAATAAAGGTGCATAAATGAAAGTGGAAGAATGGTTTGTCAAGCCACCAACAAGAGGAAAATGAAAATGATCTAATCTATATATAGGGGAGATTAAGGCTTGCTTAGGAAGCTTCCTTAATTGCATGCTTAGTCCCTCCTTCTTTAATCTTCTTTTAATTACACCATTAGTCCTTTTCTTCTAATCTTTCTTTTAAATTTGGACTTTAAGGACTTGTGGCTCGGGATATCTTTTGAACTCGTCTTTAATTTCTTCAATAAAATAGACTTGAGTTTCTCGACTTATGACTTCTCGACTCCGTCTTTCATCTTTTTCTTCAATAAAAGTCGTGAATGCCCGTGAATTCCCGTGTTTTCTCCACTTTTCACAATTTCGTCCTAAATTACAACAAAAACACAAACCACGCATAATTCCGACATAAAAGACATAAAATACACGTTTTGGTCTGGTTATTATAGTAATTAAGTGGTAGAAAAGATGGGTGTTTACACACCTATCAGACAGAAAAAGCACTTCTGGTGCCTGCCAATTGCTAGGTGGCAAACTTGTGTGTTGGAGTGCTAAAAAGCAACAAACAGTTGCCATATCTTCAGCAAAAGCTGAATATGTGGTAGCTGCTGGATGTTGTGCCAATGTTCTTTGGATGAAAAGTCAACTGGCTGATTATGACATAGAATATGAAAAGGTACCAATCTTTTATGATAACACTAGTGCTATTGCAATATCCAATAATCCAGTCCTCCACTCAAGAAAAAAAACACATTGATATCAGATATCACTTTATCAGAGATCACATTATGAAAGGGGACATTGAATTACATTTCATCCCCACTCAATACCAATTGGCTGATATCTTCACCAAACCGTTAGTAGAACCAACTTTCAAAAGATTGATAATGGAGCTTGGTATGTTGAACATTGATGATACAAAACCTGAACCTTCAGTATTTACTAAAGAAACTTGAAGGTTCAATATTTCATAAAAGAATTTGATTATTGTTTAGTAGCATTGTCTGAGTAAAGGAGTGTGCAATGTTATGTGTCTATTTCACTTTGTGTGATTGTGTATATGATGTTTTTCGCCTTATCTGATTCACCGAAGCTGAACAAATAATCACCAGTCATCAAAAGGTTCCTTCAGCAATGCTGAACAAATCTTAAATACAACTGAGTAGCTAGGCCTGAGTAGAGGAGCGTGTAATGTCATATGTCTTGTTCACTTATGTGAACATGTATATGGGGTTTTGTCGCCTCATATGACGTACTGAAGCTCACAAGTATTGCCATCAGCTTCAGCATATCTGAGCAAATACATTTAAAACCTATCAATCATGTGATTCAAAAGAGTTAATGGCATTAAATTTCTTGTGAATAAAACAAACATTCTTTCAAAAAGGTGTCATTTGTTAATTAAGGAAATTTCAAACGTCTCCATCCACAGTCAAAAACTCCCTGACACATGGGACGTTTCACTGTTCAAAGCAACAGAAAATCATACCTTTTTGCAGAACATTAATGAGAGTTTGTGCCAAATGTTCAAAAGAAACCCTAAAAGATTTATAATTTTTTCAAATGGCTTTAAAAACTTTTTACAAAACAGTTAAAGTTTTTATATAATCCCTAACAATTGGATTTCATTCCACGCTTACAAATCTTTTCATTCAAAACACACACAAGCTCTCTCTCTTTCAAAACACATACAAAAACATCAATGGCTGAATCATCTTCCACCCCCAAGATTGCCAAAATCACCCTTAAACCATCCACTCATGTTAACTATCCCATTGATGATATCATCTTCAAACCCAACAACATCACCTTGCTCAAACCTGAATCCATTAAGTCTGTTCCTAGGGAACAAGTTTTGACTTATCTATCCAAAAGTGTTTAAGGTATGCTTTATTTGAGGATCCTGGTATGATGTTTCAAAATGTGCTAAAAGAATTTTGGTTTACAGCTGAGGCTTCTAACAACAGGAAGTCTATTGAGTTTGATTCTACCACGATTGGGATTCATGGTAGATTTGGTATAAAGTTATTTAGAAAAGTTTTAGGGTTAGATTATTTGGAAAACCCTAATGAGTATGAAGCAGAACCTGATGATTTTATGGTTGTAAAAAATTTCTTTAAAGAGATTGGGTATACTGAAGAAATTACTGAAAAAGGAGGGTTAAAAAGAAGTTCTTTACCACCAAGATGGAAATTATTGATGACCATTCTCCTTGAATGTTTGGGGGGGGGGGAACTGGAGCCTTGACCAGATCCATAAAAAAGATGCTATTATTTTATACTGTCTGGCCAAGGGTGTCAAAGTTGATTTTGGGAGGCTTATTTTTGAAGATCTCCATGGGAAGCTGGAGAAAAAGACTAGAGAGAAAAACGTTGTGTACACCAGATTTCTATCTCTCCTCTTTGCTGGCCATCATGGAAATAACTTTTCAAAAATCAATGAAGAGAACCTAATTTTTAAGACCTTTGATCTCACTCGCTGGAACATTCCAGTCAGCACATTGATCCTCCTCTTACACAACCCATGCTGGACATCTGCTTAGCAGATGGTCCAGTAGTGTACAAAGCTCCCAAAGACACTTCTCCAACTAGAGAAGGGGATCTACAAGGAAAAAAGCCTGGAGCTTCATTTGGAACTCTTCAGAAGCAAACGTCAATTAATACCAAGAAGGTTAGACGTGAGTCCAGAAAGAGGAAAACGCTCACACAATCTTCCTCAAAGAAGATTGATGATGATTCTTTAGGCCATGCTTTGAAGAAGACCAAGTCCCTGACCAAGGACAAGAACCCCAACCAGCCATCACCTTCAGTCTCTGCCAGAGGTGATATGCATAAAGAGGCCCAGCAAGCAACCCATCTCTCAACTTCTTTAGGAGAGAAGGGTGAAGATGGAGCTCACCCTCAACTCAGTAGTGTGGAGTCAGCATTGGTAAGTACTTTCATTCTGAATACAAGTCATACTTCATTACCAATTTCTATCACTTGTCACTCTGATTCTGCATTAGGGAATGATGTGTCAGCAAATCCAACAGTTGATGCTGACCCTAGCATATCCGTTTCTAATGATGTAGCTCCCTCACAACAGGGTTCTACTGAAGGAACCAAAAACATTATCATTGATATTAACTTATCAGGGACTCTTTCTCAGGATCCATCAGGTTAAAACAACCCTGGTGGTGAAGGGCTTGAAACTGATCCACACACTAATGATGATGCTCCAAAGATTCCCAAGGAAGTGCATCTCACCACTGGAGCCAAGGTGGGACACTTGCCTACGTTTGTTTTCAGCATGTCTGGAGATGATTTGGAGAAAGAACTTGGGTTCAATGAAAGAATTCCATTCAATCTAGATGACAGTGATGAAGAGCCTGATGATGCAACATAAAAGCCACCTTCCCCCAGAACTAAGCAGGTAAAAGAATTAACCAATTAAGTGTTGATTCTTCAATCACAGGTGGCCAGAGTGAAGGAAGAAAAGGTGCTTGCTGACAATGAAATCTCAACTCTCAAAGCAAGACCACCTCCTCCTTCTGCTGAACAAATTAAGGATGTCATCATTGCTGCTTTGAAGACCTTAGTCCAAGATGTGGCCACCACCACTTCCTTAAAGCACGAGATGTCCTCTTTTATGGACTCCATCAACGGTGCTTCCATGGAGTTTCCACCAGAATTCACACCAGTTCCTGGCCAAGTTAATACCTTGTGTGATTTTGTGTCAAAGATCAAAGATAGAGTGGCGTTACTAGAGAAACAAAAGCTGACCATTTCTGATGAGGTTCAGCAGAAGCTAAATGCCCTTGAAACCGTTCCAGCCATGATGGCCAAGGTAACTACCACTCTTGATCATCTTTGTGGCCTCTTCCCTGCTGGTGGGTCATCAAAAGCTGCTGGCCAGTCTTCTGCTAAGGGGGAGAAAAACACAATCCAGCAGCTCTTTCAGAAACATGCCCAAAAGAAGGCTCAGAAACAATCCATTGTCTATGAGTCACCAGTCACTGAAAAGAGCCCAACAAAGGATAAGGGGGAGTCATCGGCCAAAGATGATCATATGCAAGGGCTGACCACAAGTGGGGGAACAACTGATAGTGGTTCACCTCCCTTTATACCCAAAAACAAAGGAGACCTTACTATGAATGATCGTTTGATCAGCGCTAGAGTGGCCACTCAGGAAGAACTTAACAATCTATACAAGCTTCAGCAAGAGGAGAAACTAAGAGATTTGAAGCTAAGCTTGTATGAACAAATTGGAAAAGTTGAAGTAAAAAGTGTCTTCAAGAAGAAAGTGTTATATGAAAAGTTTTGTATAACAAGGCTTAACAGAAGAAATATCTCACCAATCACCAATGTTGACATGTTGACCAACAAAGGCGACATCAATCTCAAATTCTATAGGGGTGATGGAACTGATGATATACTTGAAAACTTTCAAGGAAAAGAAATTTCTTACACTGAATGGATGGAAATGAGTGTGATGATCGAGAAAAGAAAATCCAAGAGATGGGATGAAGTTCGCACCAGAATCGAGCACTATATGAGAAATCATGAAAGACTAAGTGACATTCTGAACATCAACACTCAAGTTTCTTTGGAAGATCAAGATCCAATACTGGAGCTGAACAAAAGAGCAAATCTGATACAACCTGAAGTTGGTGACATCTTTATCACTACAAAGAAATACAAAGGCCTTGTTCAGTTTCAAAATCATCTCCCTGGTCATGTACTGGACGAACCAGAACTAGGAATTATTATGTTCAATCATCAAGAACGTCAAGACTTTGTGGGCATAAGTGATCTTAATGAAATGAACAATGAACTTCTCTCGAATGTTCAAAGGATCTTTTACTCTCTTCATGGTGGTCCAGGACTTACTGATGCTGCTAAAACCTTTAGCATGTGCTTGCTTGCTATATTGGACCACAGAAACTCAGATCCATTAACTTAGACTTCCATCATTGAAGAACTTAGGCCTAAGAAGAATTGAATAATCATTTGTATTGATCTTGTTGTAATTTGTAATAATTATTGAATAAATGATTATCTGATGTTTATAAGTTATTAATTGTTCAGTGCAAGTAAGAAGAAGTTGTTATGCTCACTTACTACTGACATTAGACTTAGGCTATTTGTATATCCAAATAGGGAGAGATTGTTGGGTCAGTATTTACTGAACCTGAAGAAACTCTAGGATTTGAATATAAAATCCCCCTAAGTATTTCATGCTCAGCATTAAGGCCAGTCTACTGAAGGATGACCAGAGGAACAAAGTTCTTACTGAAGACTTTATAGCTGAAGAAAGTTTAGCACTCCCCTTCTAGTGAACTTAGAAGATAAAGGAGTCTTCGCTTCAAATACTAGGTGGTCTAGTTGCTGAAGAACAAGGACTGAAGAAGTTTGGTTTGACAATTCCAAACTGAATGATGTCGATCTCCTCTAGGATACTGAAGACTCTTCAGTATTCTGATGGTTTGCATTAGGCGGGAAAAGATAACTTTAAGTCAAAGTAGGTTGCGTGTATACTTAGATATAAGTACAACCTTTATCTTTTCTAGAATAGTTTAATAGGTACTTTGTACTGTTTATCCAGCATGGGCATCAACCACCCACTGGATAAACCCATGCATTGAAACATGCAAAATGCAAACCCTAATTTACACTGCCTATAAAAGGAGTGTACATTGAGAGAGAAAAGGTTAACCAATACAAGAGCTTAAACTCTGGAAAACCTTTCTCTCTCGATACCAACTAAACCATATAGCCAAGATGCATATGAACGTTTAGATTGGAGCTTAGACTTTAACTTTGGTTAGACGTTTAAGTAGAGGAGATCAAACCCCATTGTCATTCAACCACTTTGTTATTCCGCAAACAAAGTGGGTTATAGATTCTTTATTTGATTCTAAAGTCTATACGTTGAAAAGTATATTGGTATTGTTGTTTTAATCTTTCATAGTTCTTATCTATTGTTAAAACAACACACTTGAGTCAAAGTAAGAGTTATTGCTTAAGATAATAAGTAATAACGAATTACTAGGGACCAACGTTGTATGACATATTCCGCAATACAATACATTAAACCTTGCATCTTTCTCCCTAGTAACCCTGCATAAATCACAGTAGCACAACAATTAAGCGGTTCCAGGTTCAAGCCGCGACAAACAATTATGTAGCATCTTAGAAGTACCTTTGGGAGAAGGTGAAAGGGGAAAGTGTTCCAGAAGTGTCACGAGCAGCATAACCAATTGGATACTTGAATTCAAGTAATTTCGCCATTGTTGAAGGTTGTGTTGGTGTTTAGAAATAAAGGTCTAATTAATTTATTAAGATATGTAGTCAAGTTTATTAAAACCTCTGCACTGTATGGGCGCATTTATCCAAGAAACCCCTTTCATGCTTTTCGATTCAATTCTGATAGAGCCTTCAATCAATTAACATTCTTGTATTGTGATCCTTCAATGTTTCAATCCGATCTTGTTGCTATTAATTTTGAGGGGCTTAGGCTTGTGATTCGTCGCTCCCTACGCTTCCTATGATCAATTGATTTACCGGAGGTTGGTTTGGATCTTGATCGAGATCTATATACAGTTTTTTTATTGTGTCGAATTTTTTCTTCAATTTTTTTATTGTATTTTTGTTTTTCTTGGATCTCCTTTCAATCCAAATCGCTAGGGTTCCTTGCGCATATTTGGTTGTTCATCATGGATTCATTCCGTTATAATCAAGATGATTTACATAAGATCTCCACTTCGGTTTATGTTACAAATTTCCCAGACTCCTTTTCGGCAAAAGATTTGTTCCATACCTGCAAGGTATATGGTCATGTGGTCAATTCGTTCATTCCTTTGAAAAGAACTAAGAGTGGCAAACATTTCGAGTTCGTCCATTTTATCAATGTGTTCAATGTAGACCGACTGGTCCAAAACTTATGTACTATTTGGGTGGGTCGCCTCAAATTACACGCTAACGTGGCTAGGTTTCAACGTTCATCGATGCACGATGCTAAACCTCGAACGAAGTCTGAGGGGTGTAATAAAGAATTTCAGCCCAAGATCCCTCACATTCATAATGGTAATTCGTCGGGTGGTAGAACCTTCGTTAACGTCCTAAAAGGTAATTCAAAGTTGGAGTCCGATCAATGATCTACTATTTTACTTGATGACGAGTGTCTTAATACCCGAGACCTGTCGTTTTCATTGATTGGGAGGGTCAAGGATTTTACTGCTTTACCTAACATTAAGAATGTGTTTTCTTTGGAAGGGTTTAGTGATGTCTCGATTTGTTTTATGGGGTAGCTGTGGGTGATGTTGACGTTTCTTAATCTAAATTAGCGTATTATGAAAGTTCAGGTATGAGATCATGGTTCACTACAATTCGTGATGCTTCCATTGAGTTCTTCACCGATAGAATAGTTATTTGGGTGGACGTGGAAGGTATCCCTTTTAAACTTTGGTCGGATAACACTTTCAAAAGAATTGCCAATAAATGAGGCGACCTTTTGGACATGGATGATCAAGACAATTCCTGTTATCATACTAAAAGGGTTTGCATTCTATCAAAGTCGAAATTCATTGTGCACGAGAATTTCAAAATCGTTTTCCATGGTAAGGTTTACTGGATTAGAGCAAAGGAAGTTCCAGGGTGGATGCCTAATTTTATGATGGACTCGGATAAAGACAATCTGTCAACGATGAGGCGCTAGAGTCTTCTGATGATATTCCTATGGGTGAGGTAGAACAGGGTAATGTTGTGGCTACACCAGAGATCGTGGAAGAAAATTTATTTCACGAACAAGAAGAACATAAGGATATGCAATCGAAGGACCCGTTTAATATTTATGATATTCTTAATAAAGATACGAAGAAGAAGAATGGGGAGGTTACGGACGAGAGTAGTTTACAATTTCCTCCTGTATTCACACCAGATATAGATAGGAATGACACTAAAATTAGTAGTCCTAAAGGATTTGATTTGGAAGAAGATCAAGGATATAATAAAGAATACACAGCAGCCACTAACAGTTCCTATTTTGGTTGTTCGGGACAGTTTAAAGCAACTAGTGCACCTAAAACATGAGGTTCTATATTGGTATGTTAGGAGGAATTGATCAAAGTAGGGCAAACAATGGGTTATGCAATGGAGGGCTGCGAAAATGATGTTATGAAGATCATTGGGTCTCAAGGAGCTGAGTCTGTTCCCCAATAAATTTCTTGTCTCTGAACATACAAGGTCTTGCCCAGAAGGTCAAAAGAGACTAGGTACGGGAGTTCTGTGTTATACATAGTGACAATTTACTTGCTTTACAGGAAACTAAGATGGACACCATGGATGCTTTTACAGTTAAGTCTACTTGAGGCAACTTTGCTTTTGAATTTGTTCACGACAATTCTGTTGGGAACTCGGGTGGCATTCTTTGTGTGTGGGATTCTAATTATTTTCGTAAAGTTAATTCGACTACTTCGGGTTATTATGTCATGGTTAGTGGAGTGTAGCTTAAGTCTAATACAAAATTGCTTGTTGTCGTGCTTTATGCTCCCCATGACAAGCGGGAGAAGAGTATGCTATGGGACCATTTGTGTACTGTGGTCAACAAGTGGAAAGGGGAAGTAGTTATGATGGGGGATTTTAACGAGGTTCAGTTTTCATCTGAACGATTTGGCTCGGTTTTTCATGTTAGGGATGCGGATATATTCAACTCCTTCATTCATAACGCGGGTCTTGAAGAGATTCTGTTAGGCGGCAATAATTTCATGTGGTGCCATAGATCCACAAGTAAGATGAGTAAGTTAGATCGGTTTCTGATTTCAGAGAATTTATGACATTCATACCCTAATATTAGTGTTGTTACGTTAGACCGTTTTCTATCTAATCATTGCCCTATTTTGCTCCGTGGTTCTAAGACGGATTACGAGCCTTGTCCTTTTCGATTCTATCACCACCGGATTGACATTGAAGGTTTTAGACAATTTGTGGAAGGTGTTTGGCGGGAGGCTCCGGGTGATCAGTATAACGATATGCGTAATTTTATGTCTAAGCTAAAGTTTCTAAAACAGAGAATAAAGGATTGGAATTCTCAGCAGATTGGTAGATCAAGAGCTAATCTCTAACTTCTCCAGGATGATCTTCGGGCTATTGATTTGGAAATCGAAAAGGGTAATGGAACGGACGATTTGGTGAATAAACGTATGGAGATCATTAATTCTATGCTTAGTTTTAAAAAGATGAACGTCACTGAGGTCTTACAAAAAGCTAAGCTTAAATGGTCGGTGGAAGGTGATGAAAATTCTCGTTATTTTCATGGTATCCTTAACAAAAGGCGTAACCAAATGAACGTTAAGGGGATTATGAAAAATGGAG
This sequence comes from Glebionis coronaria, assembly GCA_025667525.1. Taxonomy (NCBI): domain Eukaryota; kingdom Viridiplantae; phylum Streptophyta; class Magnoliopsida; order Asterales; family Asteraceae; genus Glebionis; species Glebionis coronaria. The sequence continues at coordinate 232,261,649 of CM046881.1, forward strand.
TTTTGATTGATAAACCGGAGATGGTTAAAGAGGAGTTTCATTCTCATTTTTGTAATAGACTTTCTGGGCCTGAAGGGCATAGTCTTACTCTTGACATTGAATTCCCTAATCGGTTGTGTCTAGAACTGCAGATTGAGCTTGATAGTGAAGTTTCTCGAGAAGAAAATTAAAAGGGCGGTCTAGGATTGTGGAACGAATAAATCTCCCGGTCCTGACGGGTTCACATTCGGATTCTATCGTCAATTTTGGGATCTTATTGAGATGGAAGTATATCAAGCTGTTAGTTTCTTCTTTGTGCATTGGGAATTTCCTTCGGGTTGTAAGTCCTCTTTTATAGCATTAATTCCTAAGATTCCTAACGCGAACAAGGTCAAAGATTTTAGACCCATCAGTTTAACTGGTAGTTTGTATAAGATCATCACTAAATTTCTTGCCAATCGGTTAGCTCCTGTTGTTAGTAATCTTGTCCACGAAGTTCAATCAACTTTTGCTTCAGATAGACAGATCATGGACGACCCGTTTATTCTTGATGAGATTATGAAATGGTGCTCTTCTAAAAATAAAAATGCTCTTGTGTTTAAGGTGGATTTTGAAAAAGCATACGACTCGGTGAGGTGGGATTTTCTTGATCATGTCCTAGATAAGTTTGGTTTCGGATGCAAATGGCGGAAATGGATTCGAAGCTGCCTTAATTCATCGAAAGGATCCATCCTCGTTAACGGTAGTCCTACAATTGAGTTTCAATTTTGTAAAGGCCTTAAACAAGGAGATTCTCTCTCTCCGTTCTTATTCATACTTATCATGGAAACATTGCATATATCGTTTCAAAGAGTTGTGGAGGCGGGTTTGTATACCGGTATTAGACTTAACGATGCGATCACTATCTCTCACTTATTCTTTGCGGATGATGCTGTTTTCATCGGCAAATGGAACGAATGTAACATTGATACTCTTACGTATGTTTTGGATTGTTTTCATCGTGCATCGGGCCTTAAGATAAATATGAGTAAGAGTTAATTTTAGAGGTTAAAGTGGATGCTTACCACGCCTTTTAAATACTTGGGTACTCTAGTGGGAGTCATATGCACCGTATTGATGCTTGGCATGAAGTGATAGATAAGGTTAGAAGTCGTTTATCTAAATGGAAGATGAGAGCGCTTTCTATTGGAGGTAAGATTGATGATATTTGTACTATTTGCATCGCTTCTAAGACGAGATGGTTGAAGTGCGTCCCGATCAAGATTAATATCCTCGCTTGGAAAGTTAAAATGAATGTGCTCCCGTCTAGGCTTAATATATCTAAACGGGGTATGGAGATTGACTCTTTGAGCTGTCCTATATGTGATCACGGAGTGGAATCGACGACTCACTTGTTCTTCGGATGTAACTTGGTGAACGACGTGTATCGCAAAATTGCTAGATGGTGGGATATGTCTTATTCGGGCTGTTCTACGTTTGAAGAATGGTGGCAGTGGTTTCTCTCGATTCATTTATCGGCTAATCTAAAGCAAGTGTTCGAAGGCGTTATTTACACCATGTGGTGGGCTATTTGGGGATTTCGTAAAAAACTTTTATTTGACAAGACTCGCCCTTCCAAGGAGATGTTATTTGATAATATTAGGTCTTGGTCTTTTACGTGGTGTAAATTTAGATGTAAAGCATCGTTCAACTGGATCGATTGGCTTAAGAATCCTAATCTTATTATCTTGTAACTCTAGCATCTTGCTAGTTCTTTCCGTTCCAAAAAAAAAGTTATTAAGATGGATATAAATAGATCAAGAGTATATAGTAGATGCTCATTTTCCATGTATTCATGCTATATCAGAATCTGGCTGCCACAATTATTAACAAACTTGTGTTGCCTACTATTTTATTTTCTATAAACACGGCTTCTAGTACAATAGATTGTGCTTTACATTTTATTCCAAAATTTACGTTTGTGAATTGTAAAATGGAGTTGCGTTCGGTTACTGCTGATAGTGGCTCACTTACACGTAATATAGCTTTTAGTTCTTAAAGAGAAACTTTTATTGCCAGACAAGATAACAGATGCATACAATCTTTATCGTATAGGCTTCACTGCCTATTACAAATTGTTCACATATGATAAGCACATAGAATCACAAAGAAAACTAGAACATCCATTGAGAGCTCAAAGAATCGTCCTATTCAGGCTTGATAGAATTGGCTACGTCAATCACAAATCGGTACCTCACATCAGATTTCAGCAACCGTTCCATGGCTGTGTTCACATAATCTATCGGGATAGTTTCTATATCTGCGGTTATCCCATGCTCTGCTGCAAAATCAAGCATCTCTTGAGTCTCTTTAATCCCTCCAATGTTACTTCCAGCAACAAGCTTCCTTCCTGTTAAAACCCGAGTTATAGATTCATCGACAATCTCTAATAGCAAAACAAAATGTAACTATCGAAAGACTTACCCATAATCAAAGAAAATGATGCTACTTCAAGTGGCTTTTCTGGTGCACCAACAAGGACAAGCTTTCCATGAGGCGTAAGTGCTTGAAGCAATGGGGCAATCGAATGATCTCCAGATACCGTATCAATGATACCATCAAGTGTGCCCACAACAGCATTCATCTGTGCTTGGTCTTTGCTGTTGACGAAATGGTCAGCCTTAAGTCCTGCAAGCGCTTCTTCCTTCTTAGCTGGGCTGGTGCTGAAAACAGTAACTTCTGCACCAAAGGCCTTAGCCATCTTGACAGCAACATGACCAAGCCCACCAAGACCAACAACACCCACTTTCGTACCCGGCTTATCTAGTCCAAAGTATTTGAGTGGGCTGTAAGTTGTGATTCCAGCACATAGCAAAGGTGCACCAGAATCAAGTGGCAAATTCTCCGGCCAACTTAATACAAAATGCTCATTTGCAACCATATGATCAGAGTAGCCACCATATGTTTGTGTACCATCGACATCAGGGGCACCATAAGTAGCAATCTGCTTTGGACAATATTGTTCATAATCAGTAGTACAGGATTGACACGATCTGCATGATCCAACCAAACATCCAACCCCAACTTTGTCACCAATTTTGAATTTCTCAACTTTGCTACCTACTTCTGTCACCAGACCAACAACTTCATGCCTGCAATTTACAATTAGAATTGTAACCAATTAGAAATATGTTTATTGTCAAAACACAAAAGAAAATAAAGACGGTTTGGATCTGTAAATACCCAGGGGAAACGGGGTAATTGGTAATGCCCCATTCGTTCTTGACAAAGTGTAGATCCGAATGACAGATTCCGCAAAACAGAATTTTGAACCTCACATCATTGTCACCAGTAGCCCTGTACAAAATACCATCATTATCAGGATCCAATAATATTACATTCCTTGAAAGGAAAATACACGCACAGACGGCAGACGGCACACCTGCTATACACCTTAAAAATATAGTCTGATTTGTCAAAAAATCCTGCATTTTAATTGTTAGTGAAAACTTAAAAAGTGTTGTTAGAGTAAATGTTTGGAAGTTGATTTGCGCAAATCTACTCATTAGTCATACATATGTACAAACAGTAGAAACATGTAATGTAACTATGTATGTATGTAGCTCAAGGTACATTTGTAACCATAGAGGTACTTATCAAAAGTGGGTACTGCTTATTTTAATTTTTGTGTTGTGACCACCTAAAAATGAGTACCTAAGATGTTACCAAGCCGGAGGAATGATCACTTTTTTCATAAGATTGTTTTTGTGTTTTGCAAACACAATAATCTCCTACATAACGCAGTCAGAAAGAGCACATGGTACGCCGTACGCATAAGTTATATGGCAAGTGATAGATAGCCCTATAACTCAGCCTATAGCCAAAATTACATGCCAAGTTATACGGCATTGGTTCAACCGTTTTTTTTTTTTTAAATCATAAGTCGTGAATAAAAAGTAGTGAGTTGACATCATTTTATGCTATAAAACATGTGGCACCTAAGACATGTAGTATAATAATACAACAACACATAAGTAACTAATAGAGCGAATAAAAAACCTTCGAGAGAACGTAAGAGGTGAAAGTATTCCAGAAGTGTCATGAGCAGCATAACAATAAGCCTTGATTGGATGCTCAGTCGCTGGTGATTTCGCCATTGTTGTTTGTTTAATGTTTTTTTAGAATAACACAAGTGTTATTTGAGTGGAGAGTATATTTTTGATAAGATGGTTTTAGGTGTGGGTATAAATAGGCCAAGCATGACCCCTAGGCTAACACACACGTAAGCAATGATGCGGCTGCCTGCTTTTTCAGTGCATTCATATTTATTTACGAATCGTACCTTCTGATTTTTCTAAGGTTAAAGTGGCCGGTCAACCTACTGTAATTGGCTGTTTTCTAGTGCTCTACAATTTTTATGCTTCCTTATTTCTTGGAAACATCTACGAGATTTAATTATATAAAAAGATACTGTATATTTTAGTACAAAATTCTATTGCGCTCCACTTTTTATTCAAAAAAAATATTTTCCAAATATAGTTTCTTCTAACCCGTATATATCCAAAAGATGTAAAACGACGAAACACATAGGGTGCGTTTAATTAGAAAACATTTTCCATTATTATTTTCTATTTTCTATTTTGTAGAAAAAGAAAAGAGATTTCTTTTTTCACAAAACATTTAAAAATTTAGAAAACGCGTTTAGTTGAAGAAATTTGTGTTTTCCATTTTCCAAAAGTATAAAGGAAACAAAGGGGGGAAATGAATTTTCTATGTCTAAAGGAAAATTTAGAAAACAAAAAAAGGAGTTTTTTTGTTTTATGTGTAAAAGGGTAAAATATGGATTTTGCATTTTATAGAAAATATTTCTAAAAAACGATTATTTGAACGCGTTTTCTGTTTTCTTTGTTTTCTAGAAAACAGAGTGTTTTCCATCCAACTAAACGCAGCCATAATGATTATCTCACGTATTTCTTTATTTCTAACCTCTGTATAGATAAGCGCGAAGTAATAAATAAATGAAACGCTTTGATAATTTTTTAAATTACATTACAAAATATTTGCTAGAGGTTACAAATATAATAATTTATTTTTATTTTTGTTTTTTTACATTTGATGGCAACGTACCTCTAGTGCCTCCCTCCAATCTTCACCCATGTATATAAAGAAAAATTCGAGAAAAAACATGCATTTAAAAAGCGATCGAGAACAAATCTCAACCATTCATTTTTTACCTTGATTTAAGGGCTGAGATTTTTTGTCATCTCTTATTTACATCTCCTCCCCAGCTAACACGCACGCACGCACACATGCGCATACACACACAAACACCCACACCCACACAACAGCGTTGTCACACCCACAAACACACACACACACACACCACATCAAACCCTAATCAAACCCCGCCACCACAACAGCGCCGTCGCACCCTGATGAGACTGCAATTATACATATTCTCATCGTATAAATCGGGCTTAAAATGCATAAAAATGTCATAATTACCTTGAAATATGCTTGTGTTTGTTCATTGTGGTATTTTAGGTACGGAGAAAAAGACAAAAGATCACAAAGAAACAAGCAAAACAAACACGGAAAACGAAGCCACACAAAGTACCGGACCCGATTAAAGATTTTTCAAGAAAGTCCTTGAAGAATTAAAGATGTACAAGAATGGTCCTTCAACTTTAAAGAATTGACACTCTATACCCTTATAAAACTCAAAATTACAAGATTGGTCCCTAAAGTTTGTTCAATGTACAAGAATAACCCTTGATGTTTGAAAGAATTGCATTATAAGTCCTTGATCCCATTATTAAACAACACAATAGCATAACATCTGAAATAGGTAAATTTCCCATTTAAATTAACCCGCTTCTTTTGCCACCGATGTCATAATTTTAAAATCTGTAATTCTTGAGAGACACTTGATTGGGATTATTCAATTTACTATATTTTAGATATAAGCCAATTAGACCTACTTTGTAAGGTTTTTATAAAATTGATAAATGGGGCCCTCTCAATTATAACATAAAAGTAATGCAGCTGATAGTGTTTTAAGTTGTGTACTCTTTAGACCAACTTGCCCTTGTGTTGCATTGATGAGAAACAAACATGTATTGATTGCAGACTTTGCAGTACTTGAGAACAGTTTTCAAAAATCCACGCTGAAGTGTAATTTTTTTCTTTTGTTTGTTAGTATTCAATTTCCATTGGTTATATACGATCACAGTCATGGTCGGTTGCTATTCAAAGTTGTGATATTTTAGCTATTGCAAAAACAGGATCTGCGAAAATCTTGGGTTACATGATTCATGGGTTTATTCATCTCAAAAGGGTCCATGAGAATCGTCAAATAGGTCTAACTGTTTTAGTTTATCACCCACCAGAGAATTATCTAGACAGATACATGTTGCAGCAGTCAAGTTCGGAAAATCATCAAAAATACTATGTAGAGTATGTTCTCAAATTTTTGTCTAATGTTTCATTTGAAAACCTTATCATATTTTAAATACACATAAAAAAATTTATGCTTACACTCTTCTTTAATTTTGTATTAAAGTGTTTGTTTGGAGGAGCACCAAAAGGCCCCCACTATGAGAGTTGGAGCTTGGAACTGATATTTTGGTTGCAATTCCCGACCGTCTGAATGATATTCTTGAAATAAGGAAAATAAGTGAACCAGGTTTCTTACTTGGTGCTAGATGAGGCTGGGAACAAGCTAATTAACATTGCCAATGTTGACTTGAACTGGATTGTCAAATAAATATTTTAACAAAGGTTGAACCATATTTGTAAGACGTGGACACAAATTAATCTTATTAGTTAATCAGTGCAAATTTAAATGTGTTTGCTTATGAGTATTCATTTCTGGTTACTTTATTTCGTTTAGTATAAAAGTTATGAAAAGGTTTTACTAGATACAACGTCTTACCTGTAACACCGCATTTTGATAATGGAATGTCACGCATAATTATGGCGTGTCATCAAAGCATACAAGAAGAAATGTATAAAACATTACATGACCATAGGGATAACCGGAATCAAACATCGGTTCCCAAACATAAGCCCAAAACATAGTAAAGCAAAAGAATGAATGAAAGACTAAACAAGCATAAGTATATGAAGGCAAAAAGGAAAAGAAGTCTCTCGCAGCTTCCATCCTATGCACGTCCTCCAAATGCTCGAGTCTTTCCTAGGGTACCTGCCGTTTTGGGACATGGAAAGGAAAGTAATGGCTGAGCAAAACGCTTAGTGCACGGATATAGACATAACATACATGACTAAAACATAATAAAGACTTAATAGCAGCGGAAATGTATAAGTCCTGGAAAACTGGAACATGTTCATAAAACTGGTTTTTATAGTTTGAAAAGCATTATGTTTATCTTATGAAAACTGTTTACATATTTACCATTAGCCGATATAGGTCATGAAAATCCACCGTGCATGAATACTTGGAGGGGTGACCTCATCATGCAAATTAGAGGGGCTGCCTCTAATTTAATATACTGTTTTTTGGTAGGAGGGATCAGCTCCTTGTGAAGGATGCAAGGCACACACCACATTCACCATGAAATCCTGAATAAAAACATGTAACTAGGATGCACCCATACGCCCCACATGTTAAATATAAATAAATGGCCAAAAGCTGAAGGGACGCCACGAGCAATCACTCCGTCGTGGTGAAGTCATAACATCAGTGCCTCTAATGTTATGGTTATGGTACCTCCATAACTAGGTGAAACTGGTCATGCATGTATATGGCTATAGGTAATCTTAATTAAACATAAGCAATCAACACACGTAACTTATACTACGGGAAAACAGTTGGCTGCATACGGGGAATCCTAATAAGGAAAGAATGTCCATACAGAAAGGACGGGAATCCGTACCTTATGTTCAGTGAACGAAGAAGATGAACTGAGAGGAATCCTACTTCCGAATCACTAGTGCTACATAAATATATACACGAATAAGTATCTGCTTACTAAATACGTAGCTGGTTTTATGTTATGTCTTAGCTTATTTTATGTGTTCTTACCATGTTTTACTGTTTTAAAGCCTTAAACTGTGTTTTATCTTATATTCTGTTTAATCTGATTCAGTATTTCTGGTATTTCATGTGTTATTATACTTACTTGTGTAATAATAAGTAACTTTCCAAAAATAACAGGTTTCCTAAAATAGAAAGTTTCCAAAAATAGAAAGTTTCCAAAAATAGAAAGTTACCAAAAATAGAAAGTTTCCAAAAATAGAAAGTTTCCAAAAATAGAAAGTTTCCAAAAATAGAAAGTTTCCAAAAAAATAGAATTACTGCTTAAAATAGATAAGTTTCCAAAAATAGAAAGTTTCCATAAATAGATTAGCTGCCTTATTTAAGTAAGTTTCTAAAAATAGAAAGTTTCCATAATTAGAAATAAGCTGGTTAAATAAGCTAAGTATATAAGCCTAAGTGTTTTCATGATTATTTTCTAAGTCATATGATATAATGTATAGTTTAATAATATTTCATGTAATTAAATTAAACTATAGGTTAAAATATTTAATTAAAGTATAACATGTTTTTAATTAAATAAGTTAAATACTTGGGTTAAAAGATGTATCATTATATATTAATAATATAACCTAAGTCATGTTAATTAATTAATTATATCCATGGTTTTAAAATAATTAATTAATTATAAGTCTTAAATATAAATACTTAGGTTAAAATAATTTCATGATCATTAATAATTAGATAACCTAAGTCATGTTATTAAATTAATCACATCATTTTATTAATTTAATTTTAACATAATATCATAAACATAAAAAAACTAACATACACCATGAACCGGATCTAAGCTAAAAATAATGAACCGGACATGAAATCGACACCGTACCCCGAACCAACTCGGGGTACCCCGTGTTTTACTGCTGCCGTGGGACCCACACGCACCAACCAAGACCGTATGGTCTTGGTGGTGATCGGCTTGGCAAACCGAAACCCATTCGGGTTCGGTGCAGCCTGCGGCCAAAACAAACACCCCTTAAAACACCCTTTTGATTTTATTTAACACTAAATGATGTTAGATCCATGTTTAATTATTATGTTTTTGTAAAAACATTACATGTTCTTGATTTATAAAAAGATTAAATCAAAAGAAAAGGTTTAAAAAGGATTTACTGAATTCGTGGATCAAAAGGACGAAGAACCAACACGATCAATCACTAAAACTTCAAGATCCAAGATCACAAACCACTTCTTATGGTGGTTGTAGGGTGGCGGCACAAAGGAGAAAGGAGAGGAGGGTTTTAGGGTTTTTTCTAAAATCTTCTGTAAAACTAAAAATGAGTAGTGTAAGAAAATATTTAACCCCTTTTAGTAAAATTGATGAGCTAAGCCCATCCCCCCTCCTTAATTTCGTGGTAATGGGGCCCACAAGGGGTAACCCGAATGTTTTCCGTGTCTAAAATATTGGTGTGTTCTCGTGTGTTCTCGTGTTCGTGTTTTACGTGTTCTCGTTAAATATTAACCGTGACTTAATATATTTAATTACGCTCGTAATAAATATATATACGTAATTAATAATAGTTCGTGTTTTAGTTACGTTCATGATTTCATGATCGCATGTTCGTGATTAATTATTGTCAAGTAATTATTACGTGCTCGTGCGTAGTAAATACCTATCGTGTTCTAACACGTACGTAATACGTAAAATCCTAACACGTAATCGTAATCATGCTATATTAGAAAAGTTTAAATCTAGTACGTACAATCTTAAGGGTACTATTCATGGTAAAAGCATGCGGGTTTTACAACTCTTCCCCCCTAAAAAGAATAATTCTTCCCCGAATTATAGATAACGTAACTTAAAGAGAAATATACCCGAATCAAACTGAGAGGGTATGTAAGATAAATTAACGTGCAGGTGACCTGGCAGAAAGAACGCGGAACGTGCCATGTCTTAAAAGGACATGGAACGTGACGTGGCTGAAAGGACATATCTAATTGATAAGAGAAAACGGATAAGAAGTCCGGATGAACTTGTCCGTTTCCAAGTGGCTTCCCTCTTGGAACGGTTCCTTATAAGATCTTGACACGAATGATAAGTCTTGGTCCTCCTGACCTTGACTTGGAATACGAAGAAGTTCCTGGTTATCAACGTAAGGTAGATCCCCTAAATTTGATCGAGGGAATAAGAATTAACGTGTGAGAGTAACTGAAACATTATGGTGCAAAACAATCCAACTTAACTGATAACTAGCAACGATGCGCGAGACATATAGAAACGTAGTACGTGAAAATTTTTGAACGTGATACGTGAAAAATTTTGAACGTGCTACGTGGAGATATGGCGAGTGTAGTATGAGTAAACATATCGTGATCCCTGATACGTGTAACATATCTTGATCATGATATGAGGAACGTGGAATGAACATGACATGTGAAACATATCGTGATCATAGAATATAATGGCGGTAACGACAAACGCTAGAAGGTGAGACATAGATTATGACGAGAAACGTCTATCTGAAGATAGGGAGTTATACTAAACTTGGGTCTGGTCTCTCAAGTTCTTACAAACTACCCATAATGAGAAAAGAAATGAACGTAAAATCGTAAACCAAAATACGATCATGGACGTGAATAGTGTCATGAACGCGAGCGCGAAAGCAAGGCGTGGAATTAGAACAAGGACGTGAAGTAAATAAGGAGCATAATTATGAATATTTGTCTGACCTGATAACTGAGGAATTGCCAAGTGATCGGATGAGCCTTGGCTGGAACATGTCCGATCAATCTGTTGGTTCTGAAATCCTTGCGGATGTAAGGATTCTGCAGACTTGATCAAACTGTTTGCAATAACCCAGATAGCATCATGCTTCTTCTGAGTTTGCGTTAATTTGGTAACCAAAATCCGTGGAGATCTTGTCCCATTTCAATTCACAATTTCAGATGATGAAAACATCCCAGTTTGTTGGTGTCCTATCTTAACCTGTTGGTATGTCAGGTACTTAGATATGAACGTAACTGTATCTTGCTTCATCGAACTTGCTACATAGGAGTTTACGAAACTCTGAGTCTATGAATCCAAACTTCTCTTGGCGTAGGATTTTCTAGAACACCTAATGTAGTGTAGGGTTCTCTCCTTTACGCATAAGCTGAGTCATGGTAAGATTAACCGTAGATATCCATGTGATTCAGCGTGTCACTGTAATCAAACAGAATTGATATTGGAAAAAAAATTTCTAGGGTAAAATTTCTCTTGTCATAGAATTTGTAACATAGTGCAGATATGGTCTTCCTGTTCTTCTCTAGGCTTAAAGGAAATCAGGTTATCCTCAAGTAAACACTGATGAATTTGCTATGAGTTCATGGAAACTCATTCTTATAATGCCGTTGGAGCATTGATGAGACTAATTCAAAATTATAAATCTAGCATGACCGAGTCGTGAACGAATAGCAGTCATGGACATGTCTTGCTGTTTCATTCGTCACTGTTGGCAGCATGATCATGAGTTCGATCTTGGAAAAGTGATTAACACCATACGGTTGATTGGACATGTTGTCAATATGTGGAGGAGAATAACGGTCATGAATGGTGATTTGTTTAAGTCGACGGTAGTCGACACATAATCTCATGGTACCATCCTTCTCCTAGGTTCTTCTGGAATGTATAGGAAGACTTTGAAATAATCAACTGACTATGCGTAAAAGAATTAAGTTGTCGTGTCTTACTGACAGCTAGAAAATTTTAGCGACCATGGCTAACAACGCACATGCTTGTAAAACATAGATAATTTGTACAGATTTTCCTGATGGAAAATCAAGCTGAATGTATTCAGGAGCCTGAACATTACTGTACATAATTATGAGTCGTAGCATGGTGTGTTGTTCATAGTACATAATTAGGATAAAATTTCATCTCGTGTCTGTCCGAGGAAATGCGTTAGCAGCTTGGATCTCATCATTAAGCTGAAGGAAAACCTTCGTATACGTGGGAATACGAAAGGCGTCCTTCATGGTCATGAATATATGAACCATGGTGAAAGAAATGAAAGTGACATCGGCAACGTGACAGTTCTCACTGATGCGCCGATAATGGTATTGAAATTTTTGTGGCCTGATTAATACATGGCACAACTAAATAGATATACCCTTGGAGGGTACCCTGAATTTCTTAGAAATGTTCCATAGTTGGACGTGAGTCATGTGTCTTGACTCGTTTCTTGGAACTATAAGCATGACACATGTCTTGACTGGTGTCTTGACATGTGTCTTCAGGAGGTATACGTGAGACATGTGTCTTGACTGATGTCTTGACATGTGTCTTCAGAAAGTATACGTGAGACATGTGTCTTGACTGATGTCTTGACATGTGTCTCGAGATGTGAAACAAATATAACCACAATATAAGGTTATTATGCCAGAATTGGCGGATCGGTTGGACTACTGATCATTTGTATGTCTGATCACGTCCGCGACCGGAGCCTCGGTTGTGATTTCTAGGATAGTTTCTGTCATAGTAGTGGTTACTATCGTCCTATCTGTCAGATCCATGACGGTCATTCTCATGACCGTGATTCATGTAACTATTCAGCTGAGTGGCCGGCTGGTACCGGTTTGCACTCATATGGCTGAAATGACAGCTGAATGACGTGTGACATGTAACTAAGAATTAGGGACAATGATTGATGGAAATCGTCTGATGGTGAAGCATCTTCTCGTCCAATTGCTTTGCTCCGACGCCTTTGTCTTCGTCTTGTAGGATCTCCAGGTTGTGAACAGCATTCGCATCTCGTAGCGTCTCCGAACGTCAGCAGCATCAACCTTTAGTAACATCTCCCAGTTATGAGCGGCATCAACAATCTTGTAGAACATCAGCAATTGAAAATACGCCTGAGGTGATTCAGAATCGACTAGCGAATACTCGTGCAGTATTGCAAGTGAAATACACATGGATTTAGGTACGTCTAATACACATGGAATGCGATACATGGAGTACACGTTGAATGCACATGAAATGATCGGTATGGGGTCGATCATTTATCATGATCTAAAGAAAGTATATCAATTAAACGGTTAGGAAAACCATCATGATAACCTGGCAATGCCAGTATATACCTCATTCTGGTTGTATAGAGAAACGCTAAAGTGTGGTTACACAAAATTCAACGATGATTTGCCTGACAACATGATCAATGAAAACCAACCATGACTATCATGAAAGCAGAATTCAATGAAATCCAACAATGTCTTGCGGGACAACGTAAATAACAAAAGAGGCGTAAAACATAATCAACATAAAGACGGAATTATCATGAAGAAACATGAAACCGTCTATCACGAAGAAGTGTATAACATAATCAGCATGAAACTGAAGTTAACCATGACAGTATGAAAACATACTTGACATAAAAACATAATAACTTATGAGGGGACATGAAAAAAATTTATGCCAATTTAAATCATAAGAAAAATTTTATGCATGAAAAACAGTGCATGAATGCGTAATGTAGTTTATAAAAACCTTTATATGTGCGAGGGAACGCCTATGGGTCGGTCCCAAAACAAAAGACATAGCGAGGGGACGCCTATGGGTCGGTCCCAAAGTTAAAAGTTTCGATAAAAGCACATGCGACTAAATAGGGCCAGTCCTGTTCCAACCATTACTTAGTCATAATCCCTGCAACAATGATACATGAAACATAAATAAATGAAACTCATCTGTCAAAACTTATCAGAAAAAATTTTATGTGACTAATTATGAACTACTGGGGTTCAGTCCATATAGCCACAGTTCACGAGGAACATTATGCATGAACAATGACACATAACTAAATATGAATGACGGTTGTCCATCCATATTAGTAAAACAATATCGATGAAAACATCAAGGTTAAAACCTCACAGTTCTGAAAACATCATGGTTAAAACAACAATGCGCTGAAAACGTCAATACGTAGAATAACAAACGTTGGCTTAGGAAGCTCCTGGTGATTACCCACTAGTCACAGGTCGAGTTTTAGAGCCTACAGGTCGAAGCCTTGGCTCTGATACCATAATTTTAACACCCCATTATGATAATGGAATGTCACGCGTAATTATGGCGTGTCATCAAAGCATACAAGGAGAAATGTATAAAACATTACATGACCATAGGGATACCGGAATCAAACATCGGTTCCCAAACATAAGCCCAAAGAATGAATGAAAGACTAAACAAGCATAAGTATATGAAGGCAAAAAGGAAAAGAAGTCTCTATCAGCTTCCATCCTATGCACGTCCTCCAAATGCTCGAGTCTTTCCTAGGGTACATGCCGTTTTGGGACATGGAAAGGAAAGTAACGGCTGAGCAAAACGCTCAGTGCACGGATATAGACATAGTATACATGACTAAAACATAATAAAGACTTAATAGCAGCGGAAATGTATAAGTCCTGGAAAACTGGAACATGTTCATAAAACTGGTTTTTGTAGATTGAAAAGCATTATTTTTATCTTATGAAAACTGTTTACATATTTTACCATTAGCCGATATAGGTCATGAAAATCCACCGTGCATGAATACTTGGAGGGGTGACCTCATCATGCAAATTAGAGGGGTTGCCTCTAATTTAATATACTGGTTTTTGGGTAGGAGGGATCAGCTCCTTGTGAAGGATGCAAGGCACACACCACATTCACCATGAAATCCTGAATAAAAACATGTAACCAGGATGCACCCATAGGCCCCACATGTTAAATATAAATAAATGGCCAAAAGCTGAAGGGACGCCACGAGCAATCACTCCGCCGTGGTGAAGTCATAACATCAGTGCCTCTAATGTTATGGTTATGGTACCTCCATAACTAGGTGAAACTGGTCATGCATGTATATGGCTATAGGTAATCTTAATTAAACATAAGCAATCAAACACGTAACTTATACTACGGGAAAACAGTTGGCTGCATACGGGGAATCCTAATAAGGAAAGAATGTCCATACTGAAAGGACGGGAATCCGTACCTTATGTCCAGTGAACGAAGAAGATGAACTGAGAGGAATCCTACTTCCGAATCACTAGTGCTACATAAATATATACATGAATAAGTATCTGCTTACTAAATACGTAGCTGGTTTTATGTCATGTCTTAGCTTATTTTATGTGTTCTTACCATGTTTTACTGTTTTAAAGCCTAAAACTATGTTTTATCTTATATTCTGTTTAATCTGATTTAGTATTTATGGTATTTCATGTGTTATTATACTTACTTGTGTAATAATAAGTAACTTTCCAAAAATAGCAGGTTTCCTAAAATAGAAAGTTTCCAAAAATAGAAAGTTTCCAAAAATAGAAAGTTACCAAAAATAGAAAGTTTCCAAAATAGAAAGTTTCCAAAAATAGAAAGTTTCCAAAAACAAATAGAATTACTGCTTAAAATAGATAAGTTTCCAAAAATAGAAAGTTTCCATAAATAGATTAGCTGCCTTATTTAATTAAGTTTCTAAAAATAGAAAGTTTCCATAATTAGAAATAAGCTGGTTAAATAAGCTAAGTATATAAGCCTAAGTGTTTTCATGATTATTTTCTAAGTCATATGATATAATGTATAGTTTAATAATTATTTCATGTAATTAAATTAAACTATAGGTTAAAATATTTAATTAAAGTAGAACATGTTTTTAATTAAATAAGTTAAATACTTAGGTTAAAAGATGTATTATTATATATTAATAATATAACCTAAGACATGTTAATTAATTAATTATATCCATGGTTTTAAAATAATTAATTAATTATAAGTCTTAAATATAAATACTTAGGTTAAAATAATTTCATGATCATTAATAATTAGATAACCTAAGTCATGTTATTAAATTAATCACATCATTTTATTAATTTAATTTTAACATAAGATCATAAACATAAAAAAACTAACATACACCATGAACCAGATCTAAGATAAAAACAATGAACCGGACATGAAATCGACACCGTACCCCGAACCAACTCGGGGTACCCCATGTTTTACTGCTGCCGTGGGTCCCACACGCACCAACCAAGACCGTATGGTCTTGGTGGTGGTCGACTTGGCAAACCGAAACCCATTCGGGTTCGGTGCAGCCTGCGGCCAAAACAAACACCCCCTTAAAACACCCTTTTGATTTTATTTAACACTAAATCATGTTAGATCCATGTTTAATTATTATGTTTTTGTAAAAACATTACATGTTCTTGATTTATAAAAAGATTAAATCAAAAGAAAAGGTTTAAAAAGGATTTACCGAATTCGTAGATCAAAAGGACGAAGAACCAACACGATCAATCACTAAAACTTCAAGATCCAAGATCACAAACCACTCCTTATGGTGGTTGTAGGGTGGCGGCACAAAGGATAAAGGAGAGGAGGGTTTTAGGGTTTTTTCTAATATCTTCTGCAAAACTAAAAATGAGTAGTGTAAGAAAATATTTAACTCCTTTTAGTAAAATTGATGGGCTAAGTCCATCCCCCCTCCTTAATTTCGTGGTAATGGGGCCCACAAGGGGTAACCCGAATGTTTTCCGTGTCTAAAATATTGGTGTGTTCTCTTGTGTTCTCGTGTTCGTGTTTTACGTGTTCTCGTTAAATATTAACCGTGACTTAATATATTTAGTTACGCTCGTAATAAATATATATACGTAATTAATAATAGTTCGTGTTTTAGTTACGTTCATGATTTCATGATCGCATGTTCGTGATTAATTATTGTCAAGTAATTATTACGTGCTCGTGCGTAGTAAATACCTATCGTGTTCTAACACGTACGTAATACGTAAAATCCTAACACGTAATCGTAATCATGCTATATTAGGAATGTTTAAATCTAGTACGTACGATCTTAAGGGTACTATTCATGGTAAAAGCATGCGGGTTTTACATTACCTCTATATATGGAGATTGGGCTATTTCGTATGGGCCTATTAATTAGAGTGGACCTTGAAATTAGTTTTTCTAAGCAAAGAAAAAGCTCTTGGGAGTATTGAAAACTTAATTTTCTTGCATCAACACAAAGACCGGATACAATAGCGCGACGCATAACTAAAAAATGACTCGCGGAACAAGATTTTGAGACCACATATACATTTATCTAACCATAACAAAATGAACAATACATAAGGTCTAAAGGACTACATAGCAGTCTGACACAAATATACAATACTTCGGTTAATAAAGAGTTGCGAATCTACTTGTGCAAACGATATTGTTGTTAATGCATGTGATGCCTAAAAACATTATTAGTGTTAACTAATCTTTCTTAGTTTTGATCACAACAAACTATACAACACATTTAGTGTAAAACACAAAACGAATTATTTAACTAACACTATCATCAAGGTAATAATCATATCACTAACCTTTCTTAATCATACTTAGTGATCATCAAAATGATTATCCTTAAAACTCACTTTTGTTAATATGACAAAAGACTTTTTAATAAACTTTCTTTTTTAGAAAATGTTTTATTAAAATGGAAAATTTAAATTTGAAAATGGCATATTCCATATGCTATTAGAATATCCTTTGAAGGCTTTAAATACCTCAGATATTCCTACCCCACTAAAAGACAAAAAACGGAGCGTACTCTAGTGGCGGTACCTTAAGTAGCTAGGCGGTTCCTTAGCGATATGGAACCGCCGGGCTAGATAAGGTACCGCGCCCAGATAGCCGTTATATATCCGTTATACTTTGTCTCCTTTAAATAGTGGGTCAAATCTCATTTTCCAACAAGCCTCTTGGACGTTTTTCTCAGCCCCCTTTCTCTTTTCTATAGCATAATCATTAGTAAATGATCACTTAAAGTGTTAAGGATGTTTACATATGATTATCCTCTTGATCCCCTCGTTTACCTTGTCCAATGAGAAGATCACCCACTCACTAGTGTTGTGATAAAGATGAATCTATGAGCTAGTCATATTCATCATGATACCCTTTTTATTTTAGGTCAATCCATTGTATTTATGAATACTTGGACTAGTTGTGTTCATCCAAGTTATTTGTGAATACTTGGATTTGTTGTGTACATCCATTGCATATGTGTTTGCTTGGATTTGTGTTGTGTAAATCCAAGCTACATGTGTGTACTTGGATAAGTCTAGTTGAGTTGTAATAGATTTGATTAGTAGTTCTCACTAAACTATAAAGTGATGTGGTTGTGTCTTGTGAGTTCTCACTAAACTTGAAAGTGATTAGTAGTTGTGTTGTGTGAAGTTCTCACTTAGCTTCAAAGTGAAGAGTCGTGAAGATTGGTTCTAGCTTTGGATTAGAACTCGACATCTAGCCTTGTGTCGTAAAATGGTGAAGTAGGCAACGTCGTGAAGATTGGTTCTACCTTAAGATTAGAACTCGACATCTAGCCTTGTGTCGTGAAATTGTGAAGTAGGCAACATTGTGTAGATTGGTCCTAGCTAAAGATCAGGTCTCGACATTTAGCTTAGTGTCGGAAAATAATGTAAGCGACGATGTAAGGTTTTCTCCGCCAAGAAGGGAGCTTGTGGATATAGTGGAAATCTCGAGTAGGTGTACTCGAGGAGTGGAGTAGAAACGAGGATAGAGCCTCGTTGTCGAACCACTATAAATCTTGGTGTCTTCCCACTAGGTTGTCTCCTTCATTACTCTTTACTTATTTCATTATCATTACACTTACCTATTATCTTTGCTAGTGCATTTGAATTGAACCTAATCATTATGCAACTTAGCTTCAAGCAAAAGATAGTTTTGATATAAACCAAATTGAAAGTAATTTTAATTTGGTTTCCAATCGAAGAGAAACTATTCAACCCCCCCCCCCCCCCCCCCTTCTAGTTTCTACAATTGGTATCAGAGCGATGGTCACTCAAGATCTTTGAAGTATATTGTACTTTGAAACTTGGATCGATCCATTGTCTCCTCAAATTAGAAGGTCAAGTTGTACTAAAGTTTCTCTTTGGTCAAAAACTATTTTGTTTTTGAAAAATAGGTCTTTTAATTGATAATATTGCATCCCACTTAAGATTAGTAGTCTTTATGTATTTTAGATCTACTCTTGAAATGTATCTACTAGTTTTCATCTTGCTTTGTGTAGGTACTCATGAAGATCAATCACTTAATTGGTTGTGGATTGAGTTACTTGCACTTGTAGAAGACTCATCTTCATTGATCTTTAACATCTTTGAATGATGATACCAAGATGATTGGGAATGATACTAGTCCTTGAAGACTTAGTACTCATCATAGTCATTGTTGGGCATAGCATTGATTCCTTGATGGATTGCTCTTTGTGGCCAAGGTACGCTTTCGTTCTTCCACACGCCCTTTGATAATTCTTTTGATCATTACATGACTATGTGCTTTCTCTTGGCATCCTTGCCTTGACATTTGTTTGTGGTTTGTGATTCTTTCCTTTTATCCTCTCAAACCTTCATTTCTTGGATACTTGACTCACTATGGTGATGTAGAGTGAGTTAGTAGTAGCTTAAAGTATCAAGCATGATATCATGGTTTGCACCCATACGGTTAGTAGGCCCTTCGTGGGAGAGAAAGTGAATTAATACCTTGCTCATATTTTGGTTTAGACTAAGACCATTATTGAAAGTGATCTTGGTCTATCCTTGAATAATTGCTTTGTGTTTATTCATTACCAAAGCCGTTTAATGTTTCGCCGGAAAGGCACGTCTTAAACCACTATATATGACACAAGCTCTTCGTTACCACTATCTGAAGATTGTCATTAATCCCTTGAGCATTGGTCCTAGTCTTGATTCACTTCCCTTGACTTCTCTCTATTTGTCGTTTTGCTACGAGTAGTCGTTTATCCGTTTTGGTTCTTTTCGATCTTGATTCAACTCGTAATCCTTCATTAAAACATATTGCCTAGTGTTTTTGATGATCCAATGTTATTCTAAAAGGTTCATGATATATTTTTAAGTATCTTAGAAAAACTTGGTTTTTAAAATTTGGCGTTTTTCATTGATAAAAACCTGCCTCTGTAGGCGGTTCTTTATCTAGGCGGCTCAAACCCGCGGTTCCTTATCGATAAGGTATCGCGGGCAGTAAAGTTTTTCAGAGCGCCAGTTTGATTATTTTATTCTTTTTCAAACCACTATCTCTCTCCCAAAAACACACAGCCGACGGTTTACCCTTTTTCTGCCATTGTTGAAGCTTCCAAAATCTTCAATCACTCAAATTAACTGATTCCAAGTTGTGGGTTTCACTCTCTAACATCAATTAATTGTAAGTATTTTCTTTCAATTTTATCTATTTTGTTCTAGGGTTCATCCTTTCATAATTGGGGATTTTTAAAATTGAAATTGAATTAAAACCTTAATAGGAATGTGGGTTGACATGGTTATTTTACTATGATTCCCTAGGTTCATATTCATTAAGATTTCACTAAAACCCACTTATAGAACAAATCCGAATTTTGATTAATTATTTTGTTTAAAAGATGGATTTGAGATGAACCCATGAACAAGTAGGTAATGACATTGTTAATGCTTACCTAAAAACCTTGTTTTGAAAAACCAATGTTCTAATCCATTGTTGATCTAACATAGATCATGTGTTCTTGGTTAATGATGGAATAGACACATTGTGAACATGAGAATGATATGGATTCAATCCTATGTTTGTCAAGAAACTGATATAACACATTCTCATTTTTTTGTTTGTTGATTTTAATTTTTCATATGAGTGATTGGAAAGATATTTTCGTGTTTAGGTACTTGTCATGTCTTCAAGATATCAAAAAGATCATGAACGGACACGAGCATAGATGCCCTCTTCCCCTTACCCTCATTTGATTCACTCTTATAAAAACTCGTCTAAGTCTCTTGAGCATCGTTGTTTTCATGAAGGACGCATCATTCTTTCCAATTTTATAAATGAGTTTATTCGCTTCATGTTTGAGTCTATTGGGTTTGATTGTCTTCTTGATATTGATGAGCCAATATTTCCTTCGTTTCTTATGGAGTTCTTTAGCTCATTCACCTTGATAGGCATCAATAATGGTATATCTATACGATTTTCCATAATGGGGAAAATCATTATTTACACTCTTGAAGAATTCGGTAATACTCTTGGAGTGCCATCTAATGGTCAATGTCGATTCACCTATGCTTGGAGTATTGACTCTTTAGAATCGGCCCCTATTGATGCTCATTGTGTGACTGAGCTTCCATCGTCTTCGGACATCATTCATGTCATTTCTAATCCTCGTGAACATCCTATTCTTGGTAAATTTCAAGGAGTTGTTCGAACTCTCTCGCCTTGGGAATTACTTACTAGCGATCTTAATGATTTCATGATCCCTTGGGCCGAAATCATTAGCGAAAATGCAATGTGTCTAGATGAGAATCGGGACTTAGTACCCGCTTGCCTTGCACATATGTTGTATTGTGTTGCCACTACAACTCCTTACAATCTCGCATTTTTCATAGCTAGAAGAATTAGATTTGTTCTTCTTGAGTCTAAGTCAAGTCTTCCCTACGAATGCTTCTCTCTCGTCTTCTTAGATGAGTCCTTATTGACTTTCCATCTCTTCTCTCTTCACCTTATCACTCCGTTGATCGAGTCATGTTTCCAATTCAAGAGAACATTTCACCCGAGAGAAATGCTAACTCAAGTCAAGTCGAAAATACTTCTCAAGAAAAGTCTTTTAGCAATCCTCCTTCCCATTTCAATAACTTCATGTCCTCTTCAATCTCCATTTTGTCCTCCCATGAAGTTGATTCCGACTATCAGTTTTATCTCAATCATCTTCTTCGAGAACGTCTCAGAAGTGAATCAAGGAATTAGATGTTATGCTCATGGTTACTTGCAACACTCATCTAGGATGATTTCCTGACTTTCTTTCCTTCATTTGGTTGTGCATTAACTTATGTTTGGATTATTATTTATTTTGATCCTAAATGTTGCTTATGCAATGATGTTTGTGATTTACATAGCTTTGTGCATCTTTGTGATAGTTAGCTTATTAGATTATGATCTGTAGTTAACTTTGGCTTGTGAATCCTTTGGTAAAAATCTGGGTTAACCAAAATTTGGGATGTGAAACTTTTGAAAGACCTCTGGTCGCGGTTCCATATCGACCCGCGGATCCTTATCGATAAGGAACCGCCGGTCCTAGATAAGGAACCGTCGTCACTGTGTCCGACAGAATCTTTTGCTTTACACTAATTTCTTTAATCTGTGTAAACTTTGCATGATTCTTTACAAAAACCTGCATATTTCCTAAACTAGGTTACCTAAATTCATTATTCACCTAAAATGATTTTAACCCATTACTAGTTTGGATCATCCCCTCACCCATTTAAACCCACCTTGTTAGTCATGTTCTTCACACATCAAAACATCCTTCCCTAACCCTTAATTTTTAAAGCTTTTATTTTAATCAATGCATTTTTATTTTCCACCAAGAACGACCGAGTCGCACTCTTAACTAGTAATAAATTCGAAAAGATCGGATTCAACAAACTTTCATACGAGGCAATCCCTTGTATTAAATGGCGCCGCTGCCGGCTCTTTTCGTGAAGATTAACGGTTTATTGTGAGAGACGCGTTGGATTTTGGGATCCGTTCACCTTTGAACGTTATTTTTCTTGCCATGAATTTTCAAAAATCCTAAAAAATAACAAATTTCAAAAATCCCAAAAACATTTAAAAAGTCATAAAAAGCATCTCTTTTTCAAAGTTTTGCACCAAAAACATTCCTCTTCACCCTCTATTGTGTTTAATTCTTTTTCTCAACCCCTCTAATTTTTAATTCTTCATGGATTCTTATGTCCATTGCGTAGGGTGTGGGAGACAATTATATTGGTGCTAATCATGTCAATGGTGTTCTTGCGAGCAATGCGGAAAAGATCTTCCACCCATTTCAACCGATTCACTATTTGGATTTTGTCCATCGTGCAATTCAACTAATTCGTCATTTTCTTCTAATCCACCTACTTCCCCCTTGCATATACTGTGGAAGTGATTCTCATTGGCATGTTTCGTGTCCAATTCGATACCCGCCTCATGGCGAGCAAGAACTGGGTTATAATTATGACAATGGTAATAGCCATCTACAAGAAGCACCGGGTTTTCCTCAATACCCGTGTTGCAATTATTGTGGGGGCCCTCACGATACTTCTTATTGTCAACCAATGAATTATTATGAGCCAAATCTGTGTCCTCATTTTTCTTCACCGATGGATTATTATGAACCAAATCCGTGTTCTAATTCTTCTCAACCGATGAATTACTATGAGCCACATCCGTGCTATAATTCCGGTTTTCAAAATTTTGAGCCCCCACAATACACCCTCGATCCTCAACCTTCTGTTGGAATGTGTGAAGAAGAAAGAGACAATTTTTTGAATACACTTCAATACGTTCAACAAGAATTAGCTAGAATACGCGAAGCAAGGGTGGAAGAAAAGCGACAGCAATAAGAACAAGTATCTAATCTTAGTGATTATACTCCTCCTCTTGTGCGTGCATACTACTATTATGATGATGACGAGGATGATATCTATGATCTCAACCCATCTTCTGAGATTACTACTCCTACTCTTGATATCCCTAATGCGTCTAAGGATAGTGATACATCAGGTGAGACTAGTGATTTTAGTCTTGATAAATTCTTTGATGAGGTTTGTGATGTCCCTACTTTTGCTGAGCCTACGGACGAGGACGCTCTTAATGATGATGATTTTTCTCCATGCTATGAGAATTTCACTTTTGAAATTTCTCCTTCTCCTCCGGGCGATGACGGCGATGTTTATTTATTCTCTCCGACTTACGAGAAGTTCACCACTGAACTTGGTCTTGTAGATGAGGTGGAAGACGTTATTCTTCGCGACAAATTACTGAAAGTTCATCTTCTTATTGCTAAAATTGAAGCGTTGAATTCTGATCCTATTTCTGAGTCTTTACCTCCGTCTATTACTTCAGTTGAGAATAATGATACAGCTATGGAGGAAATCGACATTCTCTCAATACCTCCGGGTATTGATGATGATGATACGGAGGGGGATATTATTTTTGATAATTTGCGTCCCAAGTCCCCCTCCCGAGCACCTTTCATCCACTCCTTTAGACACCATTACGGAGGATGAGTGCTTTGACCCGGGGGTGACATTGACCATTCCTTGATTGACACCTTTACGGATTTGCCGTTTGGTCAACATCCATTGTCTTTGGGGGATGACAATGTGCTTCCTTTACCCACCCCACCTCCCGTGGATCATAACCTCACATACTTTTCGTATGTTGAGAGGACTTTTCAACCCTTCAAGACTTATCCTCCGGCCTCTCCTGTTGTATTTTCCTCCGGGAACGAGGACAAGGTCTTTGATCCCGGTATTACATTCGAGGCTTCCCCATGGACCATTTAATTCAAGGACGAGTCAGGCTCGTGACTCGGTTACCAAAAAAAAGCGCTTCTCGGGAGGCAACCCGATTATCTATCTATCTTTATCTGTTTTTATAATAAGTGTAGGGGGAGACCCTAGTATGTGTTTGTTGTTTTCTTTCTTATCATGTGCAGGGATTTGAGCTTTCAAAGATACATTCTTGATGACTTTTGACGACCGTGATCCCGTGTTCCCGTCTTCCCGGTTCTATCCTAAACTCTTTTGATTCTCCATTTTATATTCTTCAATATTAAAATAGGAATCACTTTAGTTGTCCTTCCCTTAGCAAGATTTAAACAACGTGCACAATGTCCTAAGTGTAGGGGAGTTTACTTCCCCATGCTTAAACATTAAGGACAATGTTTATATCAAGTTTAGGGGGGACTTCTAATTAAGTGGTCTTTTCCATGAATTTACCCTCATTTTAACCGGAAAATTTGATTTTTCGACAATTTTCAAAATTTTTAATCTATTTTGGACTAGTTGTATAGTAGTATTTTCCTTTGTTATCGTTATTTACTTTCTTTGATAGAATAAAGTTTCAATAAAGTGGTTTTAAATTTTTCAACGTTGTGAATCTTTTGACTCAACCCAAGTTTACTTATCTAAGTTTACTCTAGCTAGTATCCTTAACGTGTTTAAGTCAAGTTTTGCTAGGCTTTTATATAGGTAACTTTAAAACGCGAAAGTCTTAACTCTTACGGGTTAAGAACAAGAACTTTTCGCAAGTTCCTATAATTGATCCTAGAAAGTCGTTTATCAAGGGAACTTTAAAATGCGAATTCTAAACTTGAAAAAGTCTAAGAATTTTCAAGATCCTATGACTTGAAAACCCAAAACTTTGATTTAATAGACTAAGCATCCACGAGTCTCATTCCTTGAGATTTTAAATTGTGGAGAACGAGAGATGATAGAGTCAATTATAAGTTTGGCATTCTTTCATGAATTTATGAGAGTTGATTATAAGCTTTTTTCCCATCGCTTGTTAATAAATTTATTTGCAATAAATAAGGTTGTACGATTTGAAAAGTTACTTAGCTTCTAGCACAAGATCGTTTAAAAGTTTCTCGGTATTAATTAGAGTTCATAGCCAAGGCATAACTTACTGAAGCGGGATGCGAAGATTGGCGAGTCCGGAAAGGTCCTAACAAGACATGAGGGCTACATTTTGTTGCTAAAGATCCAAAAGTGATGTGAAGAATCATTTATCGAAAATCAATATGAAGGATCGAGACACACGACGAAAAGCAAATACTCCCCTAAAAATCATGGAAAAGTCTATCCAAAAAGACCCTAGCAAGGTATGAGGATAAATAGATCCAAGTCCTAAAAGGAGGCGGATCTTTGTATATCAAAGTCCAAAATAAAGAATTGGAGAAAAATGAAGAAGTCGTGGTCCAAATATGAAGAATCTCTAAAAAAGATCAAGTGAAGAAATTCCTAATATGAAGAGAAGACCATTATTTCATGAACGTCTCTCAAGATTCGAAGTATGAAGTCGCTGCCAAATATCTGTCCAAGAAAGGTCTCAAATCATGAAGCGAGTTATGCCAAGATAAGAACTTTATGAGGTCCCGAGAAGCAGTTTTAAAAGATTTTGTCCTTTAGCTAACTATTGATTAAATCGTCCCACTTTATTTTCAGCCTAAATAACTATCGAAATAAGTCAACAATGCATCATCGTGATCATTCAAGACAACAATAAAATATAAGAGATACACCTAGGAATAAGGGAGTCTAAGTGAATAATTGGGCCACATGAATTTGTGATAGTTTGCTAACTTATAATAACAATGATCTCGTTTTTAAGCTTGGTATGGGGAACGTGAAACTTGAGGATGATAAACATTCATGACATTTCCAAAACCCTAAGGTAAGTTTTTGATCTTTTTACTTGTTTTCTTCTTTGTTATAATTTTCTATCTCTTTTAATAAAGGCCAAGGTGGATTGATTATAATGAAAAATGTAAATCTTTCTTTGTAACTAATGCATTGCATGAGGACATTGCAATGGTCAAGTGTAGGGGATTTGATAGGTGTGAAAACACCCATCCTTTTACCACTTAATTATAATAATAACCAAGCCAAAACGTGTATTTTATGTCGTAAATGTCAGAATTATGTGTGGTTTGTGTTTTTATTGTGTTTTAGGACCAAAATATGTAAAAGGAAGAAAACACGTGCTTTCACGGGCTTTTATCGAAGAAAACGAGGAAAGACGAAGTCAAAAGATCAAGAGTGCAAAAAGAACGGAAGTCCAAGGCCTATTCTGAAGATTTATCGAAGAAAAAGTCTAAAGACGGAAGTTTTATGAAGTCGAAGAACTCAAGTCTAATTATTGAAGAAATTATAAGACAAGTTCAAATTATATCGACAAATCCCGAGACGACGTCAAGAAAGACAAAGAATTAAAAGACGAGAACGAGAAAGAGAGAGAAAGAAGGAAGCAACACATGCACTCCCCACTTCCTATATAGACCCTCCTAATGACACATTAGGAGGGTGTTAGTGGTTAGTTAGTTAGTTTAGTTTTGGGAGTAGTGTAGTTTTATTTTCTCTCTCTAGTTTTTCACTTTCTCTCTCTAGTTTATCTTTCAAGTTTTAATCTTTAATCTTTAAACTTGTATTTTTGAATCTTTAATCTTCATCTTATTTCAAGCTTTTTACAATCATCTTCTTCTACCTTTCTTGATCTTTTTAATTATGTTTGATTCAGTATAATCTTTGATCTTGTTTAATCTTGATGTTTGATTGATAAAAAGTTTAATTTTTTTTATCCATATTCAAGTTTATACGATTTGAGCTTTGAGCTTATCATGCTTATTGGCTTATTTCGTATTTAGCTTATTTACTTTTAAGTTTTCTTAAAAGTTTAGTCTTTTTAAGGTTTGATTTACAAAGTTTGCTTAATTCGTGTTTTGAAAGTTTTTAAATTTATGCTTATTTTCATTTGGTTAAGATTTAATTAAGTGCTTATTCATCTTGCTTATTTGTGCTAATTCAGTTTTGCTTATTCTGCTTTTGATTTCCATCGTATCATGTTTAAGGGTTTTATCAGTTCCGATCAAGTAAGTGTGATCGCATAAACCCCTAAGGTTTCTACTTGCGATCCTTTACTTTGATCACTAAGTACGATCGTCAACTGCGGTCACAATCTACGATCTATACTGCGATCCACTCGTTGCGATCCAGGGTACGACCGAAGACTGCGATCCAGGGTGCGATTGGTCGTTGCGATCCAAGCCACGATCTTTGGCTGCGATCGTGGGTACGATCTGGTAGTACGATCGAAGAGTACGATCGTGACTGCGATCCACTTGTTGCGATCGTGGTTACGATCCAATCTTAAGCTACTTGGTTGCGATCGCTCTTTGCGATATGGGCCACGATCAAGGGTACGATCCAAGTGTGATCTAATTTAGTTTTTGTTTTATTTATCTTAGTTTTCAAAATTTACTTTTCATTACGTTTTTCTAGTATTTTTTAGTTTAATTTTTAAAGCTTTTATTTTACTCAACGACATTTTCATATTTACTTTTAATCTAAAATAGATAATCAATGCATTTTTATTTTCCACCAAGAACGACTGAATCGCACTCTTAACTAGTAATCAATTCGAAAAGATCGGATTCAACGAACTTTTATATGAGGCAATCCCTTGTATTAGCCACCCGGTCCTTGATTTTGGAAACAGAATCATAAAGTTCATTCACTTGGCCATGTACCGGAACAAATTCTAAAGGGAACTCCATAGAGGCACCATTAATAGAGTCCATGAGTGAGGACATCTCTTGCTTCAGATTAGTGGTGGTTACCACATCCTTCACCAATGGTTGTAGAGCAGCAAGCAAAACATCCTTAATTTCTTGAGCAGTTGGAGGAGGTGGTCTAGCCTTCAGTGTAGCAATTTTAGCTTCAGCAGCAGCTTTATCTGCTTGTAATGTGGCTACCCGTGTCTGAAGAATTAACACTTGATTGGTTAAATCCTTTACCTGCTGAGATCTAGGAGATGGTGTCTTTGATGTTTGATCCTTAACATTGTCTTTAAGGTCACTTTCATCCAGATTAACTGGTGCCCTTTCATCTAACCCAAACTCCTTGGCCAGATCCATGGAAGACATATTAAATACAAATATAGCCAAGTGTCCCACATTGGCTCCAGTGGTATGAGGTACTTCCTCGGATGTCTTGGTGGCTCCAACATCAGCAACTTCTTTGTGAGGATCAGTTTCAACTTCTTCACCACCAGGCTTGGTTTGACCTGATGGATCCTAAGAAAAAGTCCCTGATGAGTTTAGATCAATGAGCATGTTTTTTGTTCCTTCAGTAGGACCCTATTGTTGGGGTACTACATCATTAGGAACAGAATGGTCAGGGTCAGCATCAACTGTTATATTTGCTGACGCTTCACGCCCTGATGTTGACTCAAAGTGACAAATGATATAATCTGGTAATGAATTTGGTAATGAATTTAAATTTAAAGTGCTTACCGATGGTGACTCCACTCTAGTGAGCTCTTTCTTCACCCTTATCCCCTAAAGAGGTTGGGATATGGGTTGCTTGTAGGGCCTCTTTATGCATGCCACCTCCAGCAGGTGCTGAAGCTGGCGGCTAGCTTAGGTTTTAGTCCTTGGCCGTGGAGGACTTGGCTTTCTTTGAAACTTGGCCATGGGAAGCATCAGATACCTCCTTTGATGGAGGATCTGTGAGGTGTCTCCTCTTCTTAGACTCACGTTTGGATCTAATCGTGTTGATTGCAACTTGCTTCTGACGTGGTCCAGATGAAGCTCCAGGAATTTTGCCTTTGAGATCCCCTTCTCTAGTTGGAGTAGTATCTTTGGGAGCTTTATACACTACTTGCCCTTTTGCTGAACAGATGGCCACCATGGGTGGTGTAAAAGGAGGATCAATTGTGCTAATTGGAAAGTTCTAGTGCTTAAACCCAAAAGGTGGAAATGAAAATTTTTCTCCCTAAAGTTAAGCATATGAATCTCCTAAGTAGTCAGCAAATAATAGAGATAAAAATCTGGTATACACCACATTTTTCTCTTTGGTCCTCTTTTCAAGCTTCCCATGAAGATCTTCAAAGATTAATTTTCTAAAATCAGCTTTTACCCCTTTGGCCAGACAATATAAAATAGTGGCATCTTTTTTATTTATCTGATCAAGACCACCAGTTTTACCCCTAAGCACTCAATCAAGATGGTCATTAACAATTTCCACTTAGGTGGCAAACATCTTCTTTTCAGCCCACCTTTTTCAGTAATCTCCTCAGTGTATCCAATCTCTTTGAAAAAGGTTTTGACCACAGTAAAATCATTAGGTATAGCCTCATAATCACTAGTATTTTCCAAATAATCCAAACCCAACACCCTTCTAAACAGTTTTAAACCAATTTTACCATGTAATTCTGCAGATGTAGAATCAAATTCAATAGACTTCTTGTTCTTTGAAGGTTGAGCAGTAAACCAGAAATCCATTAAAACATTTTGAAACATCACTCCTGGATCTTTAAAATAACGCCTCTCGAATCACACACTTTGACACAAAATTCATGACCTCTTTCCTAGGAATGGATGTTATTGTTTTTGGTTCGAACAAAACAAAGTTGTGTGGTTTAATGGTGATATCTTCTTTAGGAAAATTAACATGAGAAGATGCGTTTAGGGTGATTTTTCCATCAACATGTGTGGATGATGTTGCCATTGTTGTTGGATTGTGATGTTTTTGAAGAAAAGTGAGTGAGTTTGTGTAACATACCGCCTACTCAGACCATAATATTGTCCGATTTGCCCGCAAGCTCATGGCTTTGCTTTGTGGCCCTCTTGTGATGACTTCCGGGTACGTCACCCAAGCCAGTACTACTCTCCCATGAGCACGCTTAACTGCCAGTTGCTAAGAACCCCACTTGTAGTAGACCACAAAACGCGTTGTGTCATGAGAAGGCGACTGTTATCTTAGGAACCATAGATCTCTCCTGGCTACAGCCGATGTGAGATTTGCCTAGGGTGTCACAGTTTGTGTGTGAAATGAGAAAACTATTGAGAAAATGATATGAAATCCAAAGTTTGAAAGGATTTATATAAAACTTGAATGTTTTTTGAGAAGTTTTAGAACCGTTTTGAGTAAATCGTAAAAAGATTAAGGTTTATTTTAATCATTTGGCACAAACTCTCTCATTAATGATTTGCAAAAAGAGTGGTTTTTCTGACATCTTGAATAGTGAAACGCCTCTTGTGTCAAAGGGTTGTTAACTGTTAATTTTGACGTTTGATTTTCCTTAATAAATTAACTATACCATTTTGAGGAATGTTTGTCTTTTATTCAAAGATAAAATTCAATGCCATCTAATTTATTTTCAAATACATGATTGATTGTTTTAAATGCTTTGCCTAGTGATGTTGAACCTGAAGGTAATACTTATGAGCTTCAGTGCATCAGTGAGGCAACAAAAACCCATATACATGTTCACATAAGTGAACAAGACATATGACGTTGCACGCTCCTCTACTTAGGCCTAGCTACTCATCGGTATTATAAAATATTTTGATCAGAAAATTATGAACCTTCAGAAATTTTGAAGGAACAGTTTGATGATTTTTTGATTTGTTGGTCAGCTTCAGTGTGTCAGATAAGGCGAAAAAACATCATGTATACAATCACATATTATGAGATAGACACATGACATTGCACACTCCTTTACTCAGACACTGCTACTTACAGAAATCAAAACAGTTATGAAAGACTGAACCTCTAGGAATCTTCAGTGATTTCTGAAGGTTCAAGTTATGAATCATCAATGTTCAGCATACCAAGATCCATTATAAATCTTTTGAAAGTTAGTTCATCTAGTGGTTTGGTTAAGATATCAGCCAACTGGTATTGAGTGGGGATTAAATGTAATTCAATGTCCCCTTTCACAATTTGATCTCTGATAAAGTGATATCTGATATCAATGTGTTTTCTTCTTGAGTGAATGACTGGATTATTGGATATTACAATAGCACTAGTGTTATCACAAAATATTGGTACCTTTTCATATTCTATGTCATAGTCAGCCAGTTGGCTTTTCATCCATAAAACATTGGCACCACATCCAGCAACTGCCACATATTCAATTTCTGCTGAAGACATGGCAACTGATTGTTGCTCTTTAGCACTCTAACACACAAGTTTACCACCCAGCAATTGGCAAGCACTAGATGTACTTTTTCTATCCAAATTACATCCAGCATAGTCAGAGTCTGAATATTCTTTGAGATCAAATCCTGAGGACTTGGGGTACCAAAGACCTAGGCTTGGTGTAAGGTATATGAAGATTCTCTATACATCAATAAGGTGTGATTCTTTTGGATTTTCTTGGTACCTTGCACAAAGGCAGGTAGAGAATTGAATGTCAGGTCTGCTTGCAGTTAAGTACATTAGAGAACCAATCATACCTCTATATTGAGTCTCATTGATTGATTATCCATTGAGATCAGGTCCTAAGTTGTTAGGGGGTACCATTGGTGTTTTTACTGAAGCACAATTAATATCATACTTCTTTAGCAGATTGATAACACCCAAAATATACATATTTAATCCGTTGCTAATATATCATTTTGTATTATAAATAAGAACTTTCGATACTTAATACATTGCGTTTTATATGCAGGTACAAAGTTTGAAGGCTCAAAGTGAAGAAAAGGAAAATAAAGTCCTTAGATGCAATTAAACAAGAATAAAGGAGAAGAGCATTTTGGACCCACGAATGTGCGACGCACAAAGTTCTAAGTGCGGCGCACAATCACCACCTCCAATGTGCGGCACACATTTGGGGAAGTGCGGCGCACATTTGGGGAAGTGCGGCGCACTTTTACCCTCAGTCGGCACTATAAATAGAGACCAATTCTCCTAATTGCAACATACCAACTACTACTCGATATCTCTTATACTCAACATTCCGAGTATTCTTAGGCTTTCTAGTGATTTTTAGTATATTTCCACTTTTGGGAAATACTTGTAACGATAGTATTTTGCTCCTCGATTTGTGAAAAAGCGATAAAATCGTGATACTTGTGTACTCGTCGATTCATTCAATCTAAAGTATGATGTTCTCTTACTCTTTTCCATTTGTTACTTCGATTACTATGCTAGGCTAAGTTATTTGTGATGATATGGGTATGTGACTATAATTAGTGATGATGCTATGTTATGATCCTTTATAACTCGATTTCAAGCTAATGTTGTAGAACCATTTTGCCACTTAGTTCTATCATCATATTTTATCAAAATTGATTTGTTACGATAATTTGACTCGAGATGGTCAAGTTATTATAATAAGTTTTTAAGAACATGTCTATGGTTTTGAATCTTTGGTTGGATAGATCTGCTTAGATATTTTGATAAAGTACTGAAATTGTTGGAAATTTGTTTTAAGCTTAGTTGCTTAATTAAACATAAGTCTTGAATCAAATCAAGTGATTTGTGTAAACGCCATTTTGACGAAAAATGATTATCACACTTTACCTAATCATATCTCGATCATTATTATCATCATCACGACATTATAGAAACTATCCCATATTAGTAATATTTGTCGTTATATTATTTAATCAATCAATTCTACCTTCGATTATTATTTTGTTTACCAAAACGAAACTAAGTCCTTGCGAATGATCATGGCTTCCACTACAAAACTATATTACAAAGAAAGGGTATACTTGCCCATGTTTGTGTTTTTAGTCCCTTGTTTTGTCTAATCCTTGTAATATAAATTTAAGACTTGCAAAACAAACATCAAGTTTTTGGCGCCGTTTTCGGGGACTTACAATCCTGTTTTGTAACCAAACCTTTCATAATTATCGAAGATTGAACCATTTCTAATCAAATAAGCAAACAAATTTTTTCTGTCCGTATAGAATTAGAAAGTACGTCGCACAAACCAAAAAGTGCACCGCACATCCTGTAGCATTCCAAAGTACGTCGTACTTTTAGTTAAGTACGCCGCACATTCCATCTGTTAACAAAAAAATCCTTGTTGGATGCAAACTCGTTCATCCGAAACTCAACCCGTATCACCATTATCCGAACCTGAACGTACCCTTAACCGTAGGTTACGTCGACATCATCATCGTGTATATTTAGAAAGGAGAAACGAACAACCTCAACACCCTCGAATAGTCAACCAACCATTCAATAACCTTTCTCAATTCCTATTCTTTACTAAACTCATCAAACGTTACGATCCAATGTCAGACACCGATGATGAACCTATGTGGTCAGCCAAAAGAGTTGTAGCACCAACTCCTGGCTCCGCAATCGTTTTACCTGAAGTTGCAAACAAATTTGCTATTAAGGGAAACCATTTGACACTTGTCAAAAACAACCAATTCAATGGTCAAATCAAAACCGATCCTCACAAACACATCCATGAATTTAGCAGAATTAGTAAAATATTCAACTATGGAGAAGGACAAGCCGAAGTTGTACAACTCATGATGTTTCCATCATCCCTAACTGGAGAAGCAAAGTCATGGCTTAACGAACTTAATGAATGAACCATTCGAACATGGGAAGGTCTTAGAACTGCTTTCATTAGTCGATTCTTTCCTCCTGCCCTATTTGAAAAACTCCTCAGAGAAATCTGAAGCTTTTCTCAACAAGATCGAGAAACTCTCACTGACGCATGGTTAAGAATGAAAGAACTCCTCGGAAACTACCATGGTCATGGACTCAAGAAAGAAAGTATAATCAAGATTCTATCATGGTCTTGACGATACTACCCAAGATGCACTGAACGCCGCAGCGGGCGGTATTTTACTCTATAAAACCCCAAACCAATCTTACCAACTTTTGGACGACAAAGTCTTACTCAAGCTTGATTAGTCCAAAAACCACAAAACCAAAAACCCTCGAAAAACCGTAGATTTTGCCGAAGAAAGCGACAACCCAACCGACACCGAAGAAATAATGGCGCACATGGATGCCATGTTTCTTAAAACTGATACTCAATATAAAGAGATGAAAAACAAATCTCGTGAAACTTGCAAACACCTATGACAAAGGAAGAAGAAGCCAATTTCATGAACACCTTTCGTTGAACTCGTTTCTATAACGATTATCGCAATCATGATCGCAATAATTGGAGATCTAACGATAAACCAAGTTA
Source organism: Glebionis coronaria (assembly GCA_025667525.1). Classification (NCBI taxonomy): domain Eukaryota; kingdom Viridiplantae; phylum Streptophyta; class Magnoliopsida; order Asterales; family Asteraceae; genus Glebionis; species Glebionis coronaria. Next base: position 232,296,142 of record CM046881.1, read on the forward strand.
CAATCAAAACGAAAGGAAACCCACTCAAACCAAAGACAAACCAAATCTTGAAACCAAGCTCGATAGCTTCATTGAATCCCAAAGGAAAACCAACCTTTTCATGTGAGATACATTCACTGAACTCAAAACTAAATTCGAGACTTCAAACAAAAACCACCAAGCTTCCATTCAAAACCTTGAAGCTAAGTTTGATCGCTTTGCGGACAAACAATCAAATCGTGATTTTGGTTCTTTACCAAGCAACACAAACCCTAAACCAAATAACAACAACAAATACCAACCACCGTAAGCTCTTAACGAGCATGTGAATGTCGTATTCACGCGGAGTCATTTATCTTACGAATCACCTTCCAAACCAACCCAATATGTACCCATCGAAAACTCATTTAGTGACGATGAGGATGATGAACCACAACCAACAAAAACCAAAACCACTAAAGACATTATACCAAACCCCTCAACAAAACCATACAAACTTAAAATACCTTACCCTCAACGCTTACGCAAGAAAAAGATGCAAGCTAAGTATGGTAAATTCCTTGACTTAATCCAAGAAGTTCGAATCAATATACCTTTAGTCGATGTTCTGGCTGGAATGCCAAATTATGGAAAATTTCTTAAAGAGCTTATTAAAAACAAGCATAAGTTTGAAGAGATTTCTTCAGCTTTTATAAATGATGAATGCTCTGCCATTGTTCAAAACAAAGTACCACAAAAACTAAAAGATCCTGGAAGTTTTCTTATCCCATGTACTTTCCATCACTCATACTCATGTAACGCCTTGGCCGATCTTGGCTCTAGCATCAACCTCATGCCATACTCATTGTATGCAAAAATCTCAAAAGATATTCTCAAACCCACAAAAATGAGCGTTCGCCTTGCGGACCGATCTTTTCAATATCCTATGGGAATAGCCGAAAACATGCTCGTAGAAGTCGGTAAATTTATTTTAGAAATGGAAAATGATAGCAAAGTACCATTAATTCTTGGTAGACCCTTCTTGCATACAACCGATGATGTAATTCGAGTAAAGCAAAAACAACTCAACCTTGGAGTTGGAGAAGATAGAATTTCCTTTTCTATCGACGAAGCAATGAAACACTCGTATTCTAATGACGATACTTGCTTTAGTATTGATCTCATTGACGAAGTTGTTGAAACCGATTTTGACGCTCTTCTTGATGAAGGAAGCGAAATTTTGTATTCTATCGAAGGAACCATCCTCGAAGAAGAACCTTTTGCTGAATTTGATGACCTCATAGTCGTTCACACTGACGAACCAATCGAAACCCCTGAGGAAGAAAAAGAAACACCTTTCGAAACTATAACTTTTGAAACAGATTTCAAAGTTAAGAAATATGTGGAAGAACCTCCTACGGATATGGAGCTCAAACCTCTTCTTGAACACTTGGAATATGCATTTCTTCACGAAGAAATATTACTCCCTGTAATTATTTCATCCCTACTTTCGGAAGAAAATAAAATTGATCTAGTCGAAGTTCTAAAGAAACATAAACAAGCTTTTGCCTGGAAAACTTCAGACATACCTGGCATATGTCCATCATTCTGCAAATACAAAATCCAACTTTTGGATGAAAAAAACCAATCGTGCAAAAACAAAGAAGACTAAATCCTAACATGAAAGATGTTGTCAAAAAGGAAATAGTTAAACTCTTAGATTCTGGAATAATATACCCAATTGCCGATAGCCCATGGGTTAGTCCTATTCACTGTATACCTACAAAGGGAGGTATCACTGTAGTAACTAATGAAAACAACGAGTTAGTACCAACACGAACCATCACCGGAGGAGAGTTTGTATTGACCATCGAAAATTAAATGAAGCAACCGTGAAGGATCACTTTCCTCTGCCATTTATGGATCAAATGTTAGAAAGACTCGGGGTAACTGAATACTTTTGTTTCCTCGATGATTTTTCTGGATATTTTCAAATCTCAATCAACCCTATGGACCAAGAGAAAACCACATTTACTTGTCCATTTGGAACTTACGCGTATAGGTGCATGCCTTTTGGCCTATGCAATGCACCTGCTACTTTTCAGAGGTGTATGATTGCTATTTTTCACGATATGATCGAATAATCCGTCGAAGTTTTTATGGATGATTTTCCGTCTTTGGAAACTCTTTCGACACATGTCTCAATAATCTCGACAAAATGTTAGCACGTTGTGAAGAAGCAAATCTTGTGCTAAACTGGGAAAAATGTCACTTTATGGTCAAAGAAGGAATTGTGCTTGGACACAAAGTATCTGGCGCTGGCTTAAAATTTGACAAATAAAAAATAAACGTAATTTCAAAACTCCCACCACCTACTAATGTTAAAGGCATTAAAAGTTTTTTAGGTCATGCCGGATTTTACAGTCGATTTATTAAAGATTTCGTGAAAATCGCGAGACCATTGACCCAACTTCTAGAAAAAGAAAGAACTTCGATTTTAATGAAGAATGCCTTTTAGCATTTGAAACTCTCAAAGCAAAGCTTACATGCACACCGATTATCGCAAGCCCTAATTGGAATCTTCCATTTGTACTTATGTGTGATGCAAGTGAACATCCCCTTGGGGCCGTCCTTGGACAAAAGGATGGAAAACAATTTCACCCCATCTACTTTACTAGTAGAACTCTAAACGCAGCCCAACAAAATTACACCATCACCGAAAAAGAACTCATGGCTGTAGTTTATGCGTTTGACAAATTTTAAGCATACCTCGTTTTGTCCAAAACAATAGTTTACACCGATCACTCAGCTCTAAAATCCTTGTTTAAAAAGAAAGATTCCAAGCCTCGTCTTATACGATGGATATTACTTTTACAAGAATTCGATCGAGATATAAAAGATGAAAAAAGGAGCAGAGAATGTTGTCGCCGATCATTTATCTCGCATTGTTAGTGTTGATTTAAGCGATGATGAAATTGATTATTTTCCCGACGAACATATTATGCAAGTAAATATTAGTGACACACCATGGTTCGTAGACTTCGCAAACTATTTGGCTGTAGGTATTTTAGGAAAGAGAATGACGTACCAACAAAAGAACAAATTCTTTTCTAACTCAAGAAAATACTTTTGGGACGAACCTCTTCTATTCAAAGTATGTCCGGATGAAATGATCTGACGTTGTATTTTTGGATCTGACTCACGAAAATTTCTCGATGAATGTCACTACGGACCGAAAGAAGGACATTACGCCGCGAACACAACTGCTAAAAAAGTGTTCGACGCAAGTTTTTACTAGCCTACAATCGTTCATGAAGCTCATACCTTAGTTCGCCTTTACGAAGCATGTCAAAGGACTGGAAACATTTCCAAAAGATATGAAATGCCTCTTAATAATATCGAAGTCTGTAAAATATTTGACGCGTGGGGTATCAAATTCATGGGACCATTTCCTAAATCTTATAAATGTGAATACATTTTAGTCGTCGTCGACTATGTATCCAAATGGGCCGAAGCTCAAGCCTTGAAAACAAATGATGCAAGAGTTGTTATAACATTCTTAAAGAAATTATTTTGTCGCTTTAGAATTCCAAAAGCAATCATAAGCGACAGAGGAATTCATTTCTGTAACAAACTCATGGAAAAAGTTATGAAAAGATATGGAGTTAACCACCGATTTTCCACATCTTACCACCCTCAAACGAGTGGCCAAGTTGATAACACTAATAGAGCTCTTAAACGAATACTTGAAAAGACCGTAAAAAACAACCATGCTTGTTGGTCTAAAAAATTAGAAGATGCTCTATGGGCCTTTCGTACCGCATTCAAAACACCAACTGGAACCACCCCATACAAGCTTTTGTATGGAAAGACATGCCATTTACCGATTGAAATTGAACACCGTGCATTGGGCACTTAAGAACTGCAATCCCAATCTTATTGGAGCTGGAGAAAAACAAATATTACAACTTAATGAGTTAGATGAATTTTGACATCAAGCTTATGAAAATTCTCGTTTATACAAAGGACCAAGGTTGCAAAAATCGCTCGGCGCTAGCTTGGCGGTTGGGTAGCGCCAAGCGATTAATCGGTTTGGCGGGGATTAATCGAGGATTAATTGGATTGGACTTTTTATGTATAAAATTAATATTTTTTGAAAGTATACGCCCGATTTGGCTGATTTGTCTGACTTTTATCCGATTTATCCGATTTTTTCCGATTTATCCGATTTGACCGATTTATCCCCGATATATCCTCGATTTATCCAATTTTTGACTAATTTTGACCAAACCGATTAGTAAAAATCGTGGCGGTTAATCCCCGCCAAGCGATTTATCCCCGATTAATCGGCCGCCAAGGCCGATTTTTGCAACACTGCAAAACACAAACTAAAGTTTGGCATGATCGTAAGATAAGAATAAGAAAAGAATTCAAGCAAGGAAATAAAGTACTCATCTTTATCTCGAAACATAAATTCAAACAACCTAAACTCACTTCGAGATGGACTGGACCTTACATAGTGAAACACCAATATCCATCCAGATATGTGGAGCTGTATGGTAGAGATAACACAACTTTTATTGTCAATGGACATAGACTCAAGCTTTACCACGAGGAGGAGGACTGTAATGAATTCAATATAAAAAAGATTCCATTCTACATAAAATAAAACCAAGTAGCCGAGTCTGGCTGAAGACTATAAACTTAGCACTTCTCGGAAGGCAATCCGCCTATTTACCCCCACTTTTCAACTTAAATGTGGAGGAGGACCTGTAACATAAACAAAACCGTCCTTGTATATATTTTGCATGCATTTTTGTTTTATTATGTCATGCAGAAAAAACAGCAAACTGGAGCTTTAAACCGATTCATCTTTTTGAAGACCAACAAATTTCTACTAAGCCTTGGGAAGTTCTCGTTTCCCTTTGCATTTTCCTTATTTTTAATTTTATCTGTTGTTACATCGAGGACGATGTTCAACTTAAGTGTGAAGGAGGAGACAAATAGGAAAAATAGAAATAATAATAAATAAAATCAATTTTCTACACATTTCAAAATCTTTTCAAAAATAAAAAAGAAGATGTTTTGTAAATAAATAAAGTTTTTTAGCAAAGCAAAAATATCATTGATTGACATTATAACTAATCACAAAAAATCCACCAAATATGTGCCTTTATATTTCTCTCTTTTGTGTGAAAACCGATAATCTAGTATGCTTCAGAACTTGTGCTTGATCATCGTTTACGAAACCGTAGTGAGGTTAATTTATTGATATTTTTGAGAAGGGGTAAAATAAATCTCCAACGTATCATTTTAGTCAAGCTACACTGGCTCGCTAAAATTTGAGGTACTTGTACTTATGTGCTATATTATCCTTTGTGTCGATATCTTTTTTGTTATGCCTTACCATTGTCAAGTCGTAAGTATATATGATGTTCTCTTAAAAAAGATGAAAAAAAAGAAAAAATAATAATAAAGTATTATAGTTTGTTCTACGACTTTGAAAAGGCATATTATTACTAAACCTACATTATTGTCACATTTTGAATCTTTAAGAATCTATCCGGTGCTCACGCCGCAACGATTATGTTTACCTGTCTTGTACAAGCATATGGTTACTATCTATTCTATGTCCGAGCTATTTTGAGTGTTATCTTACATTTTACCTTGGGAGTAACATTTGTGTGAACTTAAAATCGAAACACTATTCCATGTGAGGTGCTGAAATTATTTTGTCATTTGCTTTTGCTACTTAGAAACCAAATCATTTTCCTATCATACTTCATATACTTAAGCTTTTAAATCCAACTTGTTTTCTCGCTTTGATTGCTTGAGGGCAAGCAATAGCTAAGCATGGAGGAATTTGATAACACCCAAAATATACATATTTAATATGTTGCTAATATATCACTTTGTATTATAAATAAGAGCTTTCGATACTTAATACATTGCATTTCATATGCAGGTACAAAGTTTGAAGGCCCATAGTGAAGAAAAGGAAAATAAAGTCCTTGGTTGCAATTAAACAAGAATAAAGGAGAAGAACATTCTGGACGCACGAATGTACGGCGCACAAAGTTCTAAGTGCGACGCACAATTACCACCTCCAATGTGCGACGCACATTTGGAGATGTAACACCCCACTTTGATGAGTGGACCGTTACATGATAGTTATGATGTGTCATCAAAGCATGCAAGGTAGTATGTCTTAAAAACATAATTGACCATAAGGGAAAACCGGAATCAAACATCGGCTCCCAAACATAAACTCAAAACATGCATAAAGTAAATGAAGTGCAAAAGGAAAAGAAGTATAAGGTAGCTCCCATCCTATGCACGTCCTCTCCATGCTCAAGTCTATCCTTGGGTACCTGCCGTTTGGGTCATGAAAAGAAAATATACGGCTGAGCAATACGTTCAGTGAATGGATATAATGACATGATAAGAATAACTGAAAACATAATTAAAGATTTGAAATGCAGTAGAATATGTGTAAGTCCTGGAAAACCTGGAAGTTGTTTAAAAATTGGTTTATACTAAAAAGTACGATGTTTATGTTTATACTAAAAAGTCTGATGTTTATGTTTATACAGAAAAGTCTTATGATGATGCATGCAACGTAATTTAAATGCCAAAGAGCTCATACAGGTCATGATATATATCAACGTGCATGAATATATAGAGGGGTGACCTCGTCATGCAATTAGAGGGGTGACCTCTAATTATATTAGCCTGGGTGGAGGGATCAACTCCAGTGTGACGGATGTAGAGCACACACCATAGTCACCGTGTAAACCTGCAAAACATGTACTATGATGCACCCATTCGCCCCACATGATAATAATGATAATGTCCAAATAACTGAAAGGGACGCCGCGAGAAATCACTCTCGTCGCGGAAGAGTCATATCACCGGTGCCTCAAGTGTTATAGTTATGGTACCTCCATAACTAGGTAGACATAGTCATGCATGTATATAGCTCAGGCATTTTAAAATGATAACATAGTAATTACTGAAAGTTTTTATGACATGTAAACTACTTGGAAAACAGATGGCAAGAAACGGGGAATCCTAATCATAGAAAGAGAATGTCCTTACTGAAGGACAAAATATCCGTACCTTATGTCCAGTAACGAGATTAAGATGAAAGAGGAAAGAAACTACTCCGACTTTACGAGTGCTACATAATAAAGGACGTGAATGAGTTGTGTGTTCAATGTATAATTTACTGATTCTTAGTTAGCTTACTTTATGTGTTCTTGACTTGTTTTACTTGTTCTTGACTTGTTTTACTTGTTCTTGACTTGTTTTACATGTTCGGGACTTGTTTTACTATTTCATGTTTTATCATGTATTTCTTAATGTTTCATGTGTTCTGTGATTAACATAATTCATGTTTCATGTGTTATTATACTTGGTGTTTCATATTAAGTAACTTTCTAAAAAAAGCAGGTTTCTATATATAGTAACTTTCCAAAAATAGCAGGTTTCCATATATAGCAACTTTACAAAATACTAAGTTTCCATATGTAGTAAGCTTCCAAAAATAGAAAGTTTCCACAATTATTAAGTTTCCAAAAACAGTATGTTTCCATAAATAGCATATTTCCAAAATTGGTATGTTCATAATTAGCATGTTTCCACAAATAGTAATAAGCTTGTGTTAATGCAATGATGCCTAAAAACGTTACTTGCATTTTTCGGTCTCGCTTTGTTTTGATTACTACAATATGTAAAAACAAGCATTTATGAAAACAACGAAAAACGAATTCTTGAGTTCAAGTATTTTTCATTTCAACCATTATCACTTAAGGTATGTACAAACAAGTACTCTTCCTAATTAAGTGATCAAGGATTTAATATTTTCTTAAAACTCACTTTTTATTAAGTGTGACAAGTTTTTATTAAACTTTATTTAAGAAAATATTTTATTAAATTAATTATTTGAAAATTTGAAAATGGCATATTCTATCTTGGTTTGGAATATCCTTTCAAGATATTTTAATCACCAGATTTGAACCATACCACTAAAAGACAAAAAGGAGCAGAGTCTACTACGGCGGCTCCTTAAGTGGCTATGCGATTCCTTATCGATAAGGAACCGCGGGTAGCTATAAGGAACCGCGGCCAGATATATCCGTTGGAACCTTGTCTTATAAATAATGAACCATCCTCAGATTTTCTCTCCACCTCTTTTGCACATATATTTCCAGATTCTTTCATACTTCTAAAATCACTCAAGTCCTTGGTCATTTGGTTGACTACTACTTGTTTAGAGATGAATCTTTCTTCTCCCATCTCTTCCTCTCCAAGTGCAAAGAGAAGAACACTTTCATCCTTGAAGTGTTGTGTCTACCTCAAAGATCCATTAAAGATCAAATCTTATTTATTCATTATTGTGTCATTGTTGTGAAGATCCAAGTAGTTGTGTCTATTTGGAAGTTGTGTATGTATTAAGGTTAATACTTGGTCCTTAAAGTATATTGGTGTAGATTGGTCCTAGCTAAGATTAGGGCTCGCCTTTTAGCTTAGAGTCAAAATTGGTTAAGCAACATTGTCGATGGTTTCTCCACCTTAAGGAGCTTGTTGATTAGTGAACTCTCGAGTAATCAGTACTCGAGGAGTGGAGTAGGGAAGAGGAGTGAGCTCCGTTGCCGAACCAATATAAATCTTTGGTGTTTGGTTTGATCCTTATCTCTTTACATTCATTATTCTTTATACTTGTAATTATTAGTTTAGTTGCATTATCCCTTGTTCATATTGTGCATAAGAAGATTTCACATAATCACTCAAGTCTAAGTTTTTGAAAAGGATTTTTGAAAACCGTCTTTTGACAAGTAAATTTTAAGAAACTATTCAACTCCCCCCTCTAGTTTCTACAATTGGTATCAGAGCGTGGTTGCTCAAGCCATTTTAAAATATATTGTATTTTTAAACTTGAATAGATCTATGGATTCCAACAAGTACCTAGAAGAGCAATCTATGCAACGACCACCTCTTTTTGAAACCGATAGTTTTATTTATTGGAAAAATAGATTTGAGACTTATGTGAAATCAAAAGATTTAGATCTTTGGCTAGTTATTACCCATGGTGAGTTTTTGCCTTATCAATATAATGAAATTTCTAAAAGCAAAGAGATAGTCACTTTTGACAAAGCTAATGATGACATTAAAAGGAAACATGCTAAAAATAATGAGGCCAAAATGGTGATTTATAATGCTTTACCAAAGAAAGAGTACGAAAGGATTTTTATGTGTGAAATCGCTAAAGATATTTGGAACACTCTTTTAGTAACCCACCAAGGTAATAGCCAAGTTAAAGAAAGTAAAATAGATCTTCTTCTTCAAAAATATGAACAATTTCTCATCTTAGAAGATGAAACTATTGATAGTGCATTTGCTAGATTTAACACTATTATTACTAGTCTAAAAGCACTTGATGAAGGTTTTTATAGCAAGAACAATGTTAGGAAGTTTCATAGGGAGTTGCATCCAAAGTAGAGAGCCAAAGTCACAGTGATTGAAGAATCAAAGGACCTCACCACATTATCACTCGATGAACTCATTGGCAACTTGAAAGTTCATGAGATGATAATTTTGAAGGACTCGGAAATGGTGAAACCCAAGAGTGAAAGAAAGTCTCTAGCACTCAAGGCCAAGAAGGCGCAAAGTGACCATGAAAGCTCCTCAGATAGTGATGATGAGGAATATGCCATGGCGGTTAGAGACTTCAAGAAGTTCTTCAAGAGACGAGGTGAACACATGAGGCAACCAAGCAACGACAAGAAACCCTTCTCCAAAAACCGATTTACCAAGGATGATAAAGGTGATAGGAAATGCTTTAGATGTGGTGATCTGAACCATTTCATCGGTGATTGTCCTAAGCCTTCACGTGACTAAAACCACATGGAATTCATTGGAGGTTCATGGAGCGATAGCGGTGAAGATGTTGATGACAAACCCAAAGATGAGAAATGTCTTATGGCTCACACTTCTAAAGAGGTACATTCCGAAACTGATTATTATAGCAATAATAGTTCTTCTCAAGATGATATCGAATTAGAAGGCCAATACAATAACATACACAAACTTAGCCTTAAACTCATTGAAAAGAACAAAGTGCTAAAATCAACTAGAACTAAGCTTGAAAATGAGATTACTGAGCTAAGAGAGAAATTAGCTAAGCTTGAGACAAACACAGAAGTTGATTTAGGCTGTCTAAAATGTGAAAACCTTAGACAAGAGAATGAAGATCTCAAGAGTACCTCCATTAAATTGGAAAAGTTCACGAAAGGTACTAGTGCTCTTGATGATATGTTAAACAAAAAAATTCATTCTAAGGAAAGACTTAGGTTGGGATATAACACTAATGAAGCATCTACTAGCGGACCTAAACAAGTTAGATTTTCGGAAAAACGAACCTTTGTACGCGGTACGCCAGTATATGGCGCGGTTCCCTATAGCTATGGAACCGCAGGTAGTGATAACGAACCGCGGACAGAAGTTGATTTTTGTGAGAATCCTGAACTTTCTGAAATATCTTAGGTGAAGGGCCAAAACATATTGTTGTTAACAAGGTCAAAGTACCTATTCTTGACAAAACTACTCTAGGTAAATTCTACAAGCCCTTGAGTAAACCTCTAATGGGAACTAGAAATTTATCTAGACAAACATCTACTCCTCCAAGAGTACGCAATGAGTCAAAACCTAGAAGTAGAACACCTACACCAAAAAGGGACGATCAAGCTAAGTCACGACCTAGAAGTAAAACTCCAACACCTAGAAGAAATAACAGTAATTCTAGATCAAGATCAAAGACACCTAGGAGAAATAATGGACAACAAAATGGCCATCTGAATTGAAACAATTATCAACAACAATATTTTTCCCCATGGGGAACGTCTCCTCCATTCATACATCCCAACCAAATGCAAGGGATGTTTGGAACTAACAACTTTGGACCCATGATATATTGGGGACCAAATGTTTGATATTGTGTGTTGTCACCTAGATATGCTTGGGAATCGATTTAGAGTCTGACGAGTGGATTAAGGATAGTGGATGTTCTAAACACATGACGGGTAATCGAAGTTTGTTCTCGCACTACAAAGCATATGATGGAGGTAACGTTACATTCACTAGTAATCGACGTGGTAATATCATTGGCAAAGGTACGGTTTCTCTTGACATTACCATTGAAAATGTAGAGCACGTAAATAACTTAGGTTTTAACCTTCTATATGTCAAATTTTTGACAATAAGTGTAATGTCATCTTTTCGGAATATGACAGTGAAACTGTAAAAGATGGAAAGGTCATTGGAAAAGGTGTTAGACAGCATGGGCTTTATGTCATGAAGGTCAATAGGAAGTCAAAGGACAACTTATGTCTAGCGACTTTATATGATAGTTCTACTCTTTGGCATAGGAGATTAGGTCACGCTAATATGCGTTTATTTGAATCTTTAGTCTCTAAGGATTTGGTAAGACATCTCCTCAAGATGAAGTTTGATAGTCACTTTTGTGATGCTTGCAAAGTTTGGAAGCAAGTTCACTCAAGTCACAAAGCCAAGAATTTGGTATCGACCTCTCGTTGCTTAGAGCTCCTACCTATAGATCTCTTTGGACCTTCCGCCATACGGAGTTATGGAGGTAACCTTTATACCCTAGTCATAGTTGACGACTATTCTAGATTCACTTGGACTAGATGTTTGGCGTCTAAGAATGAGGCTTTCGATCACTTCGAAATCTTTAGTCGAAGAATCCAAAATCAACTAGGATTTTTAATTGTCTTTATTAGGACGGATCATGGTAGGGAATTCGATAATGAAGTGCAATTCAGTGCCTTTTGTGAAGCTCATGGTATTACCCATAACTTCTCGGCACCTCGCACTCCACAATCAAATGGGGTAGTTGAAAGGTAGAATAGGACCATCCAAGATATGAGTAGGACGATGTTAAACGAGCAATCTTTGCCTCAAAAATTTTGGTGCAATGCCGTGGACACATCGACCTATATTCTCAACCGAATTCTTATTCGAGGAATGACCCCCTATGAGATTCTCAAAGGTAAGAAGCCCTCATTTGAATACTTTAGGGTGTTTGGAAGCAAGTGCTTCATTATCAACACCAAAGATTACCTTACTAAGTTCGACCCAAATTTGTACGAAGGTATCTTTTTAGGTTATTCCTAAACTAGCAAAGCCTACATAGTTCTCAATAGAACCTCGGGTGTAATTGAAGAATCACTTAACGTGACATTTGATGAAACCCCTCCTTCATCTAAGACATCACCTTTGGTAGATGATGACTTGGATGAAATAGACATAGTTAAAGCCAAAGATGTTAGAAACATATGAGTTGAAGACCTTAATGTTGAAAAGGGAGTAAACATTAAGGAGTCAAAGGATCATGCTCTCGACAACGTCATAGGCGAATTAAATCAAAGGACCCTAAGATCTCAAGTCAAAAATCAAAGTAACTTCTTTTGTTTCGTCTCCTTAATTGAACCAAAGAATGTTAAGAAGCTTTGATGGATGAGAGTTGGGTCATCGCTATGCAAGAAGAATTGAATCAATTCATTTCTAATGACGTTTGGGAACTTGTTCCTCCACCTAGAAGTTCTACCATTATAGGAACCAAATGGGTATATTGGAATAAGTTAGATGAGAATGGTGTTGTGTCTCGTAACAAGGCTAGACTTGTAGCTCAAGTCTATAATAACCAAGAAGGTATTGATTATGACGAGACATACGCACCCGTAGCAAGATTAGAATCCATTAGAATCCTTTTAGCCTACGCTTATGCCTTAGACTTTAAGCATCAACAAATGGATGTAAAGAGTGCGTTTCTTAACAGTTTGATCAATGAGGAGGTATATGTGGCTCAACCTCCTGGCTTCATTGATTTTGAGAAACCGGATCATGTTTACAAGCTTAAGAAAGCTTTTTATGGTCTCAAGCAAGCACCTAAAGCTTGGTATGATAGACTTAAAGCGTTTCTTGTAAAACATGAGTTTACCATGGGGATGGTAGACAATATGCTCTTTACAAAGAAGAAAGGTTCTCACCTCATTATCGTACAAATATATGTTGATGACATTATATTTGGTTCAACTTGTCAATCATTATGTGATGACTTTGCTAAAATCAAGCATGACGAGTTTGAAATAAGTATGATGGGAGAACTTAACTTCTTTTTAGGACTCCAAATTAAACAAATGGGCAATGGTATTTTCTTTAATCAATCCAAGTATGTTAAAGAAATGCTAAAGAAATTTGGATTAGAAGACTCTAGACCGATGAAGACCCCTATGGCCTCGGATACTAAACTCACTATAGATGATGATTGTGAGTCGGTAGACAACACCAAATATAGAGGTATATTGGTAGTTTGTTGTACCTAACGGCACGTCGACCGGATATCATGTTTAGTGTTTGCCTTTGTGCCCGCTTCCAAGAGGCTCCCAAAACCTCTCACCTTGAAGCGGTTAAGCGTATCTTCTGATACATTAAGAGCACTATACATTTAGGATTATGGTATCCTAAACGGACCGGCGTAGAAAACATTTTCTACGCGGACTCGGATCATGCGGGAGACTATGTGGACCGGAAAAGCACTAGTGGAGTTTGTACCTTCATGGGTTGTTGTTTAACTTATTGGTTCTCCAAGAAATAAACCGCTCTTGGAATATCCACCACGGAAGCTGAGTATGTGAGTGTCGGTAAAGCTTGTCAACAAGCTCTATGGATGAAGCAAGCGCTTGTTAATTACCTGATTTCTCTTGATGATGTTCCCATCATGTGCGACAATAAGGGTGCAATAGACCTTAGCAAGAATCCCGTGCAACATTCACGAACCAAGCACATAGAGATTCACCACCATTTCCTTAGGGATAATGTTCAAAAGGGGAACATAGATTGAGAAGGTACCCTCGGTAGAAAACTTAGCCGATATCTTCACTAAGCCACTTAAGAGGGAACCTTTTAATTACTTACGTCTAGGTCTAGGTTTAATGGAACATATTCCTTAATTGCGCATTTTATTAATCGAGTCTTTTTCTCTTTTGAGTCTTTTCTTTCTTTGAGTCATTGAGTCTTGCAAACTCTTTTTGGAAAAACTCTCTTCTCTTTTTCAAAATTCTCAAAGTTCTTTCGAAAATGGTCGAGAAATGTTTTTGCATTGTTAATTCAATCTAAAAACATTTTTCATAACTTCTTGCTATTAATATTGAGCTTACATAATTCGTATGTATGTGTCTCTCAAGTATAGCAAGAACAAAAGTGAACTATGGAGGATCATTGTGTCATGACTTATTGTCTAGTTCAACACACCTCCAACATCGATTTTCTTGAAAATCTATGTATTTTGGTCAAAACCTTGTTTGGTGAGTTCTTGTGTATTTTCTTTGTCTATCTTTGCTTTTTAGCATATCTCTATGATTAGTTAGACTAGAAAAATAGGATTTTCTAAATTAGAAAATCCTCCTTCATCACCAAAATCCACCCACTGTAGGCGGTTCTTTAAATAGACCGCGACTCCATATCAATATGGAATCGCCGGTGGAGAAAAGGAACAGCAGGCAGTGCTTCCTTTTTCAAGTATTTCTGAAACTCCAAATTTTCTCCAACACGTTTTGGAATCTTTGTTTCAACCCTTTGACCACCCTTAAAATATCTTGAGATTTCTCTATTTAACCCTAAGAATTTTGTATCCTTTCTCAAATCAAAATGTCTTATTCTCCAAATGAAAGCCTTGATTCTCCTCTATTTTCTCCAATTGCTTTCAATCCCAATTCACCCAAGAACACTCAAAATCATATTTCTTCTCCTTCTAAGAATGTTGATTGTGGAACTTCTTTTCTTCCACCACTAGCCTTTAGTGTTCTTCCTCCTTCACATGATAATGTCATGCATCATGGAACATATTGTCATTGTTGTCAATATCTACATCTTGCTATGGCTCATATCTATGAGGAGTTGACTAACATCAAAAGTCTCTTAGTCAAACCTCCTCTTCACTATGACTATGAGATTACTACCAAGCCACCACCACCTCCTTCTGCCACTACGTCTTTTATATAAGCATTGGTTGCTTACCTTCAAGACATCAAGTTCAAGCAAATCTTAGAGTTCTAGTTTAACTCAGATTAAATTTATTCTTTTCTTTAGGCTTGTTTTATTTTTACATAAATCTTTGTATGTTTTGTTTCCTTGTATATTTTATTCATTTTTTTTCTTTTAACATGACTTATCTTGGATCTTTGTCTCTTCTGTTTTTTTGTGACCTTTGTTATATCTTGTTGGGTGTCTCTTCTCTTCTACTAACCCTTCTATGTAGCTTGTCACCATATCTCGATTCCTTGGTGCCCCAAGCAAGGGGGAGTAAGCACCAAGGGGGAGTATTTGCAAAGTCCGGTTCTTCTCTTCTACAAAGACTTTTTCAACATTTTTGCTTCGACAAAGGGGGAGAAATGAAATAAACTCGTCTTCGAAAATCTTGTTTTCTATGTGATTGAGTTTATGTATTGTCGAAATAAAAAAGGGGGAGATTGTTAACGCAATGATGCCTAAAAACGTTACTTGCATTTTTTGGTCTCGCTTTGTTTTGAGTACGACAATATGTAAAAACAAGCATTTACAAAAACAACAAAAAACGAATTCTTGAGTTCAAGTATTTTTCATTTCAACCATTATCACTTAAGGTATGTACAAACAAGTACTCATCCTAATTAAGTGACCAAAGATTTAATCTTTTCTTAAAACTCACTTTTATTAAGTGTGACAAGTTTTTATTAAACTTTATTTTTAAGAAATGTTTCATTAAATTAATTATTTGAAACTTTGAAAATGGCATATTCTATCTTGGTTTGGAATATCCTTTCAAGATATTTTAATCACCAGATTTGAACCATACCACTAAAAGACAAAAAGGAGCGGAGTCTACTCCGGCGGCTCCTTAAGTGGCTATGCGGTTCCTTATCGATAAGGAACCGCGGGTAGCTATAAGGAACCGCGGCCAGATATACCCGTTGGAACCTTGTCTTATAGATAGTGGACCATTCTCAGATTTTCTCTCCACCTCTTTTGCCCATATATTTCCAGATTCTTTTATACTTCTAAAATCACTCAAATCCTTGGTCATTTGGTTGTTTACTACTTGTTTAGAAGTGAATCTTTCTTCTCCCATCTCTTCCTCTCCAAGTGCAAAGAGAAGAACACTTTCATCCTTGAAGTGTTGTGTCTACCTCAAAGATCCATTGAAGATCAAATCTTATTTATTCATTGTTGTGTCATTGTTGTGAACATCCAAGTAGTTGTATCTGTTTGGAAGTTGTGTATGTATTAAGTTTAATACTTGGTCCTTAAAGTATATTGGTGTAGATTGGTCCTAGCTAAGATTAGGGCTCGACTTTTAGCTTAGAGTCGGAAATTGGTTCAGCAACGTTGTGTACGGTTTCTACACCTTTAGGAGCTTGTTGATTAGTGAACTCTCGTGTAAGGAGTACTCGAGGAGTGGAGTAGGGACGAGGAGTGAGGTTCGTTGCCGAACCACTATAAATCCTTGGTATTTTGTTTGATCTTTCTTTTCCTTATCTCTTTACATTCATTATTCTTTATACTTGTGATTATTAGTTTAGTTGCACTATCCCTTGTTCATATTGTGCATAAGAAGATTTCACATAATCACTCAAGTCTAAGTTTTTGAAAAGGATTCTTGAAAACCGTCTTTTGACAATTAAATTTTAAGAAACTATTCAACCCCCCCACCCTTCTAGTTTCTACAGCTTGTTTAATAAGCATATGATATAAGCTAAGGTTTAATAAGCATATTTTATAAGTCCTGATTTATTAAATGTCGTAATGTAGTAAAGTTTATTAATAATTAAATACTGTATTCTTAACATAATAATTAATAATTAATAATATAATACATGGTTTAGAAGTGATTATGAATTAATAATATAACATGATTTATATTAATAAAACTTTACTATAACTGATAATTGTATAAATAAATTAAAGTATATTATTAATTTAATTAAACCATGGTTAGAATGTAATTAAATAATTAAGCTAAGTTCTTAATTAAATTAATAAAATGTGCCATGCAATTTATCATGAATTTATATTAAACAATTATTATAAGTCCAAGTTAAATTTAATGAAGGGACCATGTTAATTTCATGCCTAATTATATAACATAAGTATTTATATCCTAAGTCTTGATTTAATTTATTCAACGTGATTTATATTAATATAACTAATTAAATTAATATAAAGTAATTTAGTAAAACTAAAAGCCAAACACACCCTTGTGTGTTTTTCGTGTCCCGAGCCCCAAACCAACCTCACAGAGACACCATGTCTCGGCTCGATCGAACCACCAAACACCACAGCCTTGCGCTTGTGGTTTCTTCCCACTACCGGGCCAAAACAGCCACCGACTGTTGGCATGTTCCCACTGTTCAACCACAAATCCCACCAGTTGTGGCCGGTGCCCACTGTCGGCGCCAAAGACCCACCGAGAGCTAAAGCTCTCAATTGCCACTGTTTTAACCAAACACACCCTGCTGTGGGGTTTTGGTGTTGCAGCTGACTCAACAAATCAGCCACCAAGACCTCTTGTGGGCTCGACTGGCCGAATAAATCCCCACCGAGAGCCTTTGGCTCTCGGTTCCCGTGACAACCCGAACCAAAACTCGATTAATCTTGATCCACTACATGTTTTATTCATTCATTTATCATGGTTCCAATTTACTTATCTTAATTCATGATCAACTAAAATATTAAAAGAAAAGATTAAAGTATAAGGGATACCGAAAGCGTAGTGATTTGGGACTTATGAACACGAACAATAACCATTATCAATTTAAGGATCAACAAAGCTTGTTCCCTTCCCTTTTCTTTTGTTTAACCGGCGGCCAAAGGTGAACCAAGAGCTAGGGTTTGCTAATTTTTTAAAAACTTGTAAAGTGAGTTTCCAAGGAATTGTTTTGTCATTAGTAAATGTTTAAAGGGCCGGGCCATGGGCCCTTTTGTTCTTCTTATAAACCGGCCAAACACCACTTTATTTTATATATTTCGTTTTCCGTGTTTTAAATAATTCCCGTGTATTATTATTAGTAACATTTGTTCGTATTTTAACTCGTTTTAATTCTTGTCGTGTTTTAAGTATTATACGTAAATACTTATCGTGTAATAATTTACATACGTAATAATTGTCGTAAATAAATAAATAATATACGTAATACTTTTCTTGATATATTAAATATTCATGATACGTGTCGTGTATTTATTAATCATAAAATTTTAATTAATCCGTGTTTTCATGTAATTAATGTTCTTATGTATTTTGTGTGGGTTTTACAACTCTTCCCCTCTAAAAAGAATAATTTATCCTTGAATTAGAGATACGATATAGCTGAAAAGAACATGGACGTGACGTGACTGAAGAGAACATGGAACGTGACGTGGCTGAAAATAACATATCCGGATTATGGAAGGAAACGAGGTTAAGAAATCCAGATGGACTCCTGCGTTTCCAAGTGGCTTCCCGATCGGAGCGGTTCCTCCAAAATATCTTCACGAAAGTACTAATCTTGGTCATCATAAACCTGTTTTGACGATACTGAAGAGTTTTTGGCTCCCCAACTTAAGATGTATTAATAACCTATTTTTATCAAAGCAAGTTATTTAATGTATTTTTCGTTCCTCAAGTCGACTCGAATTGAAATCTAATTTTATCGTAAAGCTTAATTGTTTTTGGTTAATAGTACTTTTTGGAATCTATTTCTAATTAAAATTAAAAAATGGGAATATAACTTTAGGCTAAGGAATATATAAAAATAAGAGCGCAAATAATTCACATAAAATAACTCTAAAATGCAAAATAGAACTATACTACAATTTAAAATCTAGATTAAAATAATTAAATATAAAATGCAACAAAACTATATTAAAAAAAGCTAATTATTCTAGATGCAAAATTAAGCTAAATACAAGCACGTAACAACAAGCAAAAATGATAAAAATTTAATCAATAAGATAAACTTAAGATTAAAGCTTAAAGCTTTAACCTTTGTAGCTTATTAATCTTTTTAGATGATAAAGCTTGAAGCTATATGTACTAATAATCTTAATAATCACAAAAGTGTAAACTTTATACTCAAAATAAGCTTATCTAAATTAAAACTAGTTTCTAAATCTATTTTTAAAACAAAAGTAAATTTCAAAACTAATAAGAAACTATTTTAATAAAAGAGATAATTTTTGAAAACAATTTAAACTAAATTAATCTAATTATTTAAGATAAACTATTAAGCTAGATAATTAAAAAGGGAAGAACTTTAGTACCCATTGTCACACCCCACCAATGGCGGAATATGGGGCGCGACGTATGGATATCATCACAACAAATGGTGTCTCTATAGAGAAGACTAAAATGCAAATATAATGTCATAAATGGCGACACAAATGTCATGACAATATCTCAACAGTGCAGGAGTCTAGGTAAGTAGGTAACAATCCTACCACTTATCCAAGACAAACAATAAACATAAACCAAACAAACATATAGGTGCCAACATGTATCACTTATCAAAAAAACATAAAGGTAAACTAAGAAGGAACGGGGATCTCCTTCTATATGCAATCCTAAGGCATCCAAGTATAGCCACTTCTATCCTCAAGCTTAACCACATTCTCACCTGAAAGAGACACTAAAACACGTCAACATAAAGTTGGTGAGAGTCATAGGTTTAGACTCCAACGCTAAATCAGTTACAAGCTGTGAATAACAATCATCAACAAAAGAACATATGGACAATGTGTTACAATTATGTATTAACAACTATCAATCAAGACCAATCATACCAAACCAATCCAAGGCTCCTACCTTGCCAAACAACACCATGGTACCTTAGATGATCACCCTATGTACCTATCCCAAGGCCACTACCTTGGCAAACCACAAGGCCACTACCTTGTCAAACCACAAGGCCACTACCTTGTCAAACCACAAGGCCACTACCTTGTCAAACCACAAGAACAAAGACGGTACATGTCCCCCGATCCAAATCATAAACACATTCAAGAATCACATAGCAGTTAATCACATAAGTGCACACACAAGTCCATTACCAATCATAAAACATTCACAGCATAAGTTATAAAACCAAACAGTGTCTCTTCCATCCCATCTGGAAGTCAAAATCATTAAAAGACATGGGACTATGAAACTCACCTGATAGCTCCTTCACACGTCCTTGCACTAGCAACAAGCTAACAAACCAAAAACACGAAATCAATAAACGAACCAATCACTAAGATGGCTCATTAACCTATGATGGACATCTAACCCATTCTCACATATTTACCTCATTAATAAGCTCTAATTACCCCATTACCCTTCCTTAACAAGTCCTTAACTTGGTTAAGTTTAATAACTAACCCGTTCGTATTTTACCCAAAACAGTCCCAGTTTTTAGGTCTCAAAACTTTAGGTCAAACGCCCACTTAAACCTACCCATGGTTTCTGTAAAAGGAATATTCACACCCTTACATATGTTGGCTAACACTTCTCACTTGCCCTAACCTTAAAACTACTGTTAAGGCCCCGATATATATATATATATATATATCTACTTTCGTCATTCCAGATTTCCTGATTTTAAACGTACTAAAAGTTTGTTACCATTAAGGGGTCTTACCCTAAACCACCACCTTAGCCCAAGTGCATATATTAACTACAATATATAAACCATCTCTCACGTTCGTGAGAAGATCCCAATGCAACCCTAAGTGCCCCAAACAACCCAAAACTTAAAAAGAAAACAGGCTGAATTCAAAACTGTTTTGACCTCCGACTGTTGTAACCTGTTTTTGACCCACTTCCTGACCTCCAATTTAGTTATCGTTTCTTACATTGGAAAGCCACTTCAAATAGCTTTCCATGGGTACTTGGATCGTAAAATAAGAGTTTATAGAACTCCCGATATGATCAAAACAATTGACTTAAAAATCTGCCCAGTTTTTATAAACGGGTTTAACAAAATCAACCTCATTAATTAACCCTAATCCCTCTAATTATAAGCCCTAATTTATGTAATCATCATATTATGATTAATACAACATTAATTTACTGTTTTTATATTAAACCCTAACCTAAATCCATCATAAGATTATTAAAGAAAGCATAAAAACAATTTAATTAAAAAGGGATTTGAAGATTTACCTTGGATTTATGAAAACCCCCAAATTTTATGAAGAACCCTAATTTTTTTATAAGACTCACGAATTTCCTTCATCTCCAGGAGAAAAATAATGAATTTGGTTTAGTATATACATTATATAGGGTATGGGTGAATCCTAGTCCAACCCAAAGCCCACTTTCCTTTTTTTTTTCCTTTTCTTCCTTTTTTTTCTCTTCTAAACCGACCCAAACACCCCTAATTTCGTTTTTTTCTTTATTTTTTTTCTTTTTATTGTTAATTAATATCTTATTAATATTACCTTAATTTACCTTAATTTATTTCAGCTCCTAAAACTTCCAAAACCTCAAAACCGTAAAACTAGTCAAATTTACGCGTTTTACCGTAAAAGACGTAAAATATACACTTTTATAATAAATCTCAAATTTTGAAATAAACTTTATATTTAAGTCCTAAATGACTTAAAACCATCCCGAAAAATATTCATATGGATAATTACCTCACCCGAGACCTCTAAATGCTAAACCATAAATCCTAAAAAAAAAATACTATTACTATAATACTTATACGTATACGTAAACACCACAATATCACCATTTTCATTTCATAGTCACCACTTGTGATCTCATGAACATGAATTAACCGTTCCTCGATTTACTTATGAGTACTCTATACTCATAAACGATAATCACACCAACCTCGTTCACACAAAATAAACACGTAAGCACAAAAATCAAGTAGTCACACATAAAATAACCTAAAAGTAATACCAAGTGACGAACCTCAAAACCACGGTTGTCACATCACTCCCTCCTAATAGAAATCTCGTCCCGAGATTTACTCCTTAGGATCAACACACAGACAACAAATCACACGAGGATACTTGTTCTAAATGAACTCCTCTCATTTCCACGTGAACTTCAGTTCAAGTTTCAAGATACCACATGTACAAACCAAAAATAATTAAACCCATTGCCAAACTCTTAACCTCACAGTCAATAAATCTCGCAAATGACTCTTCGATAAAACAAAGACTCTTATTAGCAGAAAACCCGAATAACCGGACATGCAAATATGCATCCTCAAACAACATTTACCAACCCCAATACATGAAATGTATCATGTATACAACTCATTTCCCCCAGGTAATTCTATGCTCATAAGCTAATGGTCTGATCTTCCCAAAGATCATAAATGGACCTACAAAACTCTACATCAACACTTACATCTTTCCAAATCATACCACCCGTTACTATGGGTGAAACTCCATACATAACTTTGTCACTAAATCTAGTGGTTTCCTCCTTTTCTACATAGCATCCCTTGTTGCTCTCATTCTGTCCACAAACACCATTACCACATTAGTATCCTCTTTTACCAATTCTAGTCCACAATGAGGACAACTCACCCCATCCTTTCATATCGTGCCTCAAATGGCATTTATCGACTTCTAGTACGATAACTATCATTATATGAAAACTCAGCCATCGCTAACGAGTTTCCGAACTACCTCTAAATCAATCACCCATGTCCAATTACGTTCATCAACTCCCTTCAGTCCGTATCCCAAACTACTTTAAATTTCAATTTCCTTACAAAGTGGCCTATGACGGTCTTTCACATATCCATTAATTCTTCCAACTTCCCAACTACGTGACTTCTCATTCCTCTTAAAATAGGTGATGAATTAGTCAGTCTATCGACTATCACCCAACTCTCATCGTACTTAATCCCCCACCGCATTATGTATCCCTTCCACCAACTTCGTCCTTACATCGCCCTTTCTAAACTACTCCTATCCATGTAGGAAGTATAGTCTACGTCCCTTTCCTCCTTACGATTGTCCAAGCCACGCAACATAAATGTTGACGCGTTCATTGCTTTAGACAACTCAACTCGTGCAACCCACATCCTTCATCCAAACCACTCTAACATCATCCCTATAGTTCAAGTTTGTCTCAGCTTCACCTCATCCTTCTTATTCCATGTCTCATCGACCATGCTTGCCTTTCCCAGATGGTACTTGGCCTTGCAATTTTATTTCATCAATTAACTCCACCCATCACCTTTGCCAAATGATCAATCAAGATGATTGAATATGTGTTGGATACGTTCATGATCCGTATAGATCATTCTCCACGTCTCGTACACCAAATGCCTCTAGCATTCTAGGCAGATATAACAGTCCAGCTCTACTAACTAAGTCTATCCAGTTCTTCCAAATCTTCAGTTCCTGCAACGTATAAGCGATCGCCTTTCTTTGTCGTCCTCGTACGCGTCCAAATCCCTGCTCCACGTATCGTCATGCTTCGCGAATTCATCCAGTCCTTCCGATAATGCCAAGATCTGCTCATCATCCAATCCACCTCTTCAGCCTCCAAAATGCTTCCTCGTCCTTCTTCACTTCGCCCCTTGCTGGTTCCACGATATGCCATCATCTCTGACTACTAGTCCTGGCCAACTAAATCCTAAAACACACACTTGAAAATCTCACGTTTCATTCCCTTTACTAACAACTCCAAAACCAACACATAATTCGCCTCATCCTCCTTCTAAGATTTGAGTAGATCAAGATGTCGTCGATGCTCCCAATGACAACTCGTTTATAGACGTTCATGCACACTCGGTTCATTGACTCCATGAAAACCACTAGTGCTTTGGCGAAGCCAAATGCATAACCGTAAACCCAAAGCGTTCATACAACATCCTTAGCAATTTCAACTATGTCCTCCTCACACCCTCTCTTAGCGGCAATACGAATAAATTCCTTGCAATTTCTAACAGCTCTTGTTCTTAATTCACTCCATCAACGATTTGCCTTGGATGACACTAACTACAACTCCTCTCACTTCTCCTACTTTCTCTATTCATGGTTCTACCTCAACGCTCCTAAACCATACAAAACCAAAACTAGATCCTGAATACACCAGATACGATCGACGAATTAAACCCACGGATAACTAACGACATTTCACGTGCACCAATTAAAACAAATCAAAAACCACGAGACTCCAAAGAAAACTCAAACCCAAAACATGTATCAATTCCAAATGACCCATGACAACGAAAAATAATCCAAGAAACACCCAATGGCAACCAAAACATATTACGCCCCGCGACATATTATTTAAACCGTGCAAAAGATCGACTTTCCAAAAGAATATATATATATATATATTTTAAATTTTTTTTTTCCTTACCTCCCCACATCTATGTGACTCAAACCATCTACAAACAACCTTCTAGACGATCTCAAAACTCAACTCAAAGACTAGGTATCCCGTGCATCCCAAATCATAAAAATAAAACTACTATTCAGACTCAACCTTGAACCCGACACTTGTACAACAATTCCGACCAGTCCACTGACCTCCCATGACTATACATTCTGAATATTTGAAAAGTACGTTCCGAGTACATAATTTTAGGCTTTTGAATCACCCAAAAAGCTTTAAAAACGAATAAGTTATGACCAAAACAATTTTATGCTAGTTGTTTTAAAAAATAAAGAATAGACTTAGTGATCAATGCAATCCCTTTTCAATGAAAGATATAATTGTATGTGAAATATTCATAAACTCTTTTTAACCTTGTATCAATAACTATAAATGGCATGAATCAGTTAATTCCGATTATATAAACTATGTAAGTAGAAAGAAATTTTACTTCGCTTTATTTTAATGAAAGTCTTTTAGAATTTGAAATAAATAAGTGTTGATAAAAAAACTTATGTTACATCTTGTTTCAAACGTGACTCCAACACCTTACCCTTATTTTACCGAATACAACCAACTATCTAACTCTATAATAGATTTCCAAGTCCCCCCTTTTTCCATATACCAACCAAAAGAAATGTAAGACTCAACCCAAAAGATTTCATTATCCCAAAAGAAATCTCCATTTATTTCAACGGACTTAAAACCCAGAACAACATTTTAAAACGTACACGTGAAATATGAACTCAAAGAATACGCTACAAGACACAGTTCAAAAAATTCGAAACGTTGTTGAAACTCCATCAACTCCAGCACCATAAAACACGAACAAACACAAGGTACGTTCAAGTTATAATAACTAGTGAACGACCATATACCATAACTTAACACATAGTAGTATATATACATCCGCATATATATACCTATTAAATCACCCAAAACATACTCGTTACCATACATGTCGGATCAACCAATCACGTCATACACTCGTTTTTCCACACGACTAATCACCATCTCACCGTGCCACAACAAGGCATAATGCCCACCTCCAAAACCAAACCATATCGTGTGACCCCATAATCACACACCACAACTATAACCCAAAACATAAAACACAAACAGAACAATAGCCATATCATAGGCAGCCATTACATAAATCCATATATAATACGTATACCCAAATTCTACATCTCATCATATACAAGCATGTACTAACCCTCTTTCATGCAACCATACTTGAGAACCCATAGAATTTGTGGTACTTGTATAACTATGTTGGCCACCATACTTATACAATTACCCTTTCCCCAATGCACTCCCTCCTATGATGACACTTATAAGAATCAATACAACATATAACACATAAATCTATCTACTCACATAAGCTCATAACCACATAACCAATAAGGTCCAAAACTCCATCTATAAAATAACATAATAAAACTCTTGGAATACAGAAATCCATAGTCTAGCTAAAACAGCCTAGACTAAATCCAAAACGAAAACATAATCAGTTATAAGTCATGTCGCCCATAAGAGTGGAAATAGCATAAGGTCCTTCATATTCACCTACTCCTAATAACTCGAACCACCACATGATTCTTAGGGAACATGACTTAAACATCAAAAGAAAATAATACCCCTCAGGTACATAAAATAACCCAACAAAAGATAGAAACTACTATGTACCAAATTATGTACTATAATGTACATTATAAGTAAAATACGACAATGACTAGCATGGGCGATTATGGTTAAACCCGCACTACTCACAACTCGAAAAGAAAATAACATGTGGCTAAGTATGAACTTACTATGGTTCAATTCATACCAGTCAAAACATCACAATAAATAACATTCAAACACATCAATTATAATAAAATGCACACATACTCCTATGACGCCTATATGCAGGGACCCTTAAGCTATAGACTAGGCTACGCGACTAGGCAACCTAATTCTCTATAACCATTGTCTCTGATACCATTCTGTCACACCCCACCAATGGCGGAATATGGGGCGCGACGTATGGATATCATCACAACAAATGGTGTCTCTATAGAGAAGACTAAAATGCAAATATAATGTCATAAATGGCGACACAAATGCCATGACAATATCTCAACAGTGCAGGAGTCTAGGTAAGTAGGTAACAATCCTACCACTTACCCAAGACAAACAATAAACATAAACCAAACAAACATATAGGTGCCAACATGTATCACTTATCAAAAAAACATAAAGGTAAACTAAGAAGGAACGGGGATCTCCTTCTATATGCAATCCTAAGGCATCCAAGTATAGCCACTTCTATCCTCAAGCTTAACCACATTCTCACCTGAAAGAGACACTAAAACACGTCAACATAAAGTTGGTGAGAGTCATAGGTTTAGACTCCAACGCTAAATCAGTTACAAGCTGTGAATAACAATCATCAACAAAAGAACATATGGACAATGTGTTACAATTATGTATTAACAACTATCAATCAAGACCAATCATACCAAACCAATCCAAGGCTCCTACCTTGCCAAACAACACCATGGTACCTTAGATGATCACCCTATGTACCTATCCCAAGGCCACTACCTTGGCAAACCACAAGGCCACTACCTTGTCAAACCACAAGGCCACTACCTTGTCAAACCACAAGGCCACTACCTTGTCAAACCACAAGGCCACTACCTTTTCAAACCACAAGAACAGAGACGGTACATGTCCCCCGATCCAAATCATAAACACATTTAAGAATCACATAGCAGTTAATCACATAAGTGCACACACAAGTCCATTACCAATCATAAAACATTCACAGCATAAGTTATAAAACCAAACAGTGTCTCTTCCATCCCATCTGGAAGTCAAAATCATTAAAAGACATGGGACTATGAAACTCACCTGATAGCTCCTTCACACGTCCTTGCACTAGCAACAAGCTAACAAACCAAAAACACGAAATCAATAAACGAACCAATCACTAAGATGGCTCATTAACCTATGATGGACATCTAACCCATTCTCACATATTTACCTCATTAATAAGCTCTAATTACCCCATTACCCTTCCTTAACAAGTCCTTAACTTGGTTAAGTTTAATAACTAACCCGTTCGTATTTTACCCAAAACAGTCCCAGTTTTTAGGTCTCAAAACTTTAGGTCAAACGCCCACTTAAACCTACCCATGGTTTCTGTAAAAGGAATATTCACACCCTTACATATGTTGTCTAACACTTCTCACTTGACCTAACCTTAAAACTACTGTTAAGGCCCCGATATATATATATATCTACTTTCGTCATTCCAGATTTCCTGATTTTAAACGTACTAAAAGTTTGTTACCATTAAGGGGTCTTACCCTAAACCACCACCTTAGCCCAAGTGCATATATTAACTACAATATATAAACCATCTCTCACGTTCGTGAGAAGATCCCAATGCAACCCTAAGTGCCCCAAACAACCCAAAACTTAAAAAGAAAACAGGCTGAATTCAAAACTGTTTTGACCTCCGACTGTTGTAACCTGTTTTTGACCCACTTCCTGACCTCCAGTTTAGTCATCGTTTCTTACATTGGAAAGCCACTTCAAATAGCTTTCCATGGGTACTTGGATCGTAAAATAAGAGTTTATAGAACTCCCGATATGATCAAAACAATTGACTCAAAAATCTGCCCAGTTTTTATAAACGGGTTTAACAAAATCAACCTCATTAATTAACCCTAATCCCTCTAATTACAAGCCCTAATTTATGTAATCATCATATTATGATTAATACAACATTAATTTACTGTTTTTATATTAAACCCTAACCTAAATCCATCATAAGATTATTAAAGAAAACATAAAAACAATTTAATTAAAAAGGGATTTGAAGATTTACCTTGGATTTATGAAAACCCCCAAATTTTATGAAGAACCCTATTTTTTTATAAGACTCACGAATTTCCTTCATCTCCAGGAGAAAAATAATGAATTTGGTTTAGTATATACATTATATAGGGTATGGGTGAATCCTAGTCCAACCCAAAGCCCACTTTCCTTTTTTTTCCTTTTCTTCCTTTTTTTTTCTCTTCTAAACCGACCCAAACACCCCTAATTTCGTTTTTTTCTTTATTTTTTTTCTTTTTATTGTTAATTAATATCTTATTAATATTACCTTAATTTACCTTAATTTATTTCAGCTCCTAAAACTTCCAAAACCTCAAAACCGTAAAACTAGTCAAATTTACGCGTTTTACCGTAAAAGACGTAAAATATACACTTTTATAATAAATCTCAAATTTTGAAATAAACTTTATATTTAAGTCCTAAATGACTTAAAACCATCCCGAAAAATATTCATATGGATAATTACCTCACCCGAGACCTCTAAATGCTAAACCATAAATCCTAAAAAAAATACTATTACTATAATACTTATACGTATACGTAAACACCACAATATCACCATTTTCATTTCATAGTCACCACTTGTGATCTCATGAACATGAATTAACCGTTCCTCGATTTACTTATGAGTTCTCTATACTCATAAACGATAATCACACCAACCTCGTTCACACAAAATAAACACGTAAGCACAAAAATCAAGTAGTCACACATAAAATAACCTAAAAGTAAGACCAAGTGACGAACCTCAAAACCACGGTTGTCACACCCATGGTCCAAAGAAAAACACTCTAAAAAACATCAACATAATCAACAAAGTATGTCCTGTAAAATACACGGCCTCCCAAACCAAACTATTTAAAAGAGAAACCCGAATATGGCCCGTAAAGTACACGGCCTCTCAAATAAACCAAAACTTCTCAACTTTCGCCAACCAATCGCTCTAAGTACTTTCAACAATCAACTAAATCTATTCACCCCATAAGTTCGTCACAAAGAGATGAATCGATACGCCGAGATCAAAAGAACACAAGAGATCAGGATAATAAGCAATAATTAATATATGATTAAGAGATTCAAACAAAACTAATAGATCTAGATAATTTTTTTAAGTTTTATAAAAATATATTAATTTTTAAACTAAAATTTAATAGATATACACTATTTTTTTAAAATACCTAATAGATCTAAACTAATTTTTAAGGTTTTATGAAAATACTTTAATTTTTAAACTTAAAACTAATAGATCCACAATTATAAAAAGTGAATCAAAGATAAAAATAAATTTAACTAAATTAATTAACTACTTGCAATTAATTAAAGATGTAAACTAAATATTATAAAAGTAACTAATAAAAAAACTAGCTTATTGATTAGTTGTAAGTCTAAGCTTAGAACTTATGTGATTCAAAAAGCTTAAAAAGCTAATTGAATAAAATCACCCACAATAAGCTAGATTTAGGAAAATAAGCCCACAATAAGCTTGAAGTAAGATGACTTATTTCAAACTTTTATATAAATCTAACTTATTTGGAAAAAGTTATAAAAGCTAATCCCAAATAATAAGCTAGATTATTGAAATTAAAAACTAAGAAAGGTAGAATGAGATTAAGCTAAAAGAGATAAGCAATAAGCTAAAAGATGACTTTTATTAATAAAAAGAGTACAAAACTTGAAAAGAAAAATTACATCTCCTATGTGAAAGATACAAAGAAAAATAAACTAGCTAACACAAATACAATGAAATGGAAGTCTATTTATAAGCTGCCAACCAACAGGGGTAAAATTGTCATTTCCTCTTCTTTTTCTGTTGTTAATATCGAAAGTGGGATACATCTATCCCTTCTTGGATCCATCGCCCAATCATGAGCCTGCCACACTTTGCCACACGCTCTGGCTTTCTTGTTTTCATCGCCAGAGCCACGTGTCAGTATTTGATTGGCTAACCGCCACTGACATCTGCCACCTCTGCAACTTCGGACTGAGCCACTGCTACTGCCACGTGTCGTCTTCTCTGTGAAAACCTAAGTTTCTTCGATCTTTTAGCAACTAGGAACGATTCCAATTCACTTGATTGAATCAAGGCGGAATAGAATGAAAACCGTTAAACAAGGTGTTTAGGCACAAAGAACACAAAGATTACTTAACGATTGTTCATTATATTAATAATAAACAACCACTAGACGTGTATACATTTAATCCTACGTCTAGTGCAACACACGCTTTAGGTTTATATTGTATATGAAAGTTATGAATTAAACCTATGACCCTTGTTCCTTTTATAGAGTAAGGATTATGGTTTTACAAGAGATAATAATGAATAAACATGTATATCTTCTATCTAGATAACTATATAATAAATATATCATAAATAATATACTCAATATATTCCCTAATTAGAAGATTTTATCAGCCGGTAGACGTCCATCAGCGCTTGATCATTGTCAGCGTCTGGAATACATGTGTCAGCGTCTAGCTTTCACATGTCAGCGTGTCTTAAACAAACGTCTTGCTATTTCTTCATTTTGAGTTTCTGCCACATCAACTTTTTGACCCAACAATCTTCCCCTAGTTGATGTCGGCAAAACTCTTTGTGTATCTCTTGTAAGTGGTACATCATCTTCAAATTGCTTTCCCTCAAGTGTAGCATGTATATCTTCCCCTTTTTGTCACATCAAATAGGGAAGGAAACAATGTATGCAATCGAAGATTCTCCAAATGTAGGCTCTGTGTAATAAATTTGAAGAAAAATAACTATAATATTCTTGATGTAGAAGTAGAGTAACCCAAACCTATGTTCCATGTCTTGTGCTATTCACGTGACGTCGAACTTATATGAGCAAAGAGAATATAAGCAGACCTCGATCTCTTGTCAAAATCCTCATCCTTTGTGAGACACAGAGCACGATAATGTAACTCCTTCAAGTGATAGCAATGTTAGTTTGCTAGATATGACAAGTCTTAGTCACCAACCGTGTAAGCACGAACAAGTTATCTACAAATGTAAGTATCCATTTGCGATATAATAGAACACATACTCACGAAAATCTACTTCAAGCATCAAATTTACCATAAGAATTCTTCCCCTTAAGCCAGCACCTCTTCATGACGAGTCTTAATGAAACAATATCTTTATATGTAAAAGAACATATCGAATAACTCTTTCACAAGGCTACCCCGATTACATAATTAAAAAATTACTCCAATAAATTTCTTCACGAATTTTTGCTAACTCACGTAAAAATCATTAATCCCCTTTTAAAAATATCCGAGCCATTAATATCAAAACGATATTCTGAATAAAATAGAGATTCCATGTACCTTCGTGTGTAAATACCTCGTTTTGTGTGCCAAAGCTTAACCAATTTTCCAAACAGCAGCATTACCTTTGTCGTCTAATATCCTCCTTTGTCCAATATCTTTACCATATGTATTGTACAATATCGGGCAATACTTGTCAGTGCTTTAGACAAGATATCTCAGACAACACATGTCAGCGCTTTCTGTCAGCACCTAACTTATTATTGTCAGCGTCTAAATCTGTCAGTGGCTAACCTACACTTGTCAGCATCTCTTCACTGCTTCCATCACTTCGAGCCTTCACATCAGTTAATGAACGTGCGATATCATGGATCCCATTCAACCCAGGATTATAACCAATATCCAAACTGATGCAAACATTGGGCTGTGAATTCTGAACCTGCTGTTGTATAATAATAACGATATATCTAGGGTTTACAAAACCCTAAAACGAAGATCTTTGGGAAGAACATCACAACAGCTTTATCACATACACCAATCATCTTGAATTATACTAGGTTTCATCGTGAATTGATGAATCCACTCACCAAGACTAGTAAAATATGATCAAACACAACACTTCTGGAACAGGTTTTTGCTTTAGAGTCGAGCTAGAGTTTGGAAGAAACCCTAATTCGTGATTTTATGTGAAGAGCAAAAATTGAATACCTTTACTGCAGCGAGCTTCGACATTGAATAAATTCTTCATATGAGTTCATATCGAAGATCCTTTCCGTGAGATCCTAGACACAAGTTCCAAGAACCTACAGTAAAAATTTCACGATGATCCAACGACTAACGAAGGAGAAATCGTGTTTTTACTAAGGCTGTTCACAGAAAATCAGCATATGATCACTGCTGACTTCGACGCTTAATAACTTTTTCTTGGGGATAGATCTTGAAAATCCCTCCGGTGGATATCTAGGTATATGTGTGTAAAACAAACACAAAAATTTTCGTGGAGATCCAACGGTTCAAGGAAAAGTTATGTCCTTCGTACTATTGCTGCGCACACAAAATCGCCCAAAAAAACCCTAGACAGATTTTTCTTCCATCTCAAAACACGAACACCTTGTTGGTCCTAGCATCACGAGCCACGAGGCTCTGATACCAACTGTGGAAACCTAAGTTTCCTCTATCTTTTAGCAACTAGGAACGATTCCCATTCACTTGATTGAATCAAGTCGGAATAGAATGAAAACCGTTAAATAAGGTGTTTAGGCACAAAGAACACAAAGATTACTCAACGATTGTTCATTATATTAATAATAAACAACCACTAGACGTGTATACATTTAATCCCACGTCTAGTGCAACACACGCTTTAGGTTTATATTGTATATGAAAGTTATGAATTAAACCTATGACACTTGTTCCTTTTATAGAGTAAGGATTAGGGTTTTACAAGAGATAATAATGAATAAACATTTATATCTTCTATCTAGATAACTAAATACTGAATGTATCATAAATAATATACTAAATATATTCCCTAATTAGAAGATTCTATCAGCCCGTAGACGTCCATCAGCGCTTGATCATTGTCAGCGTCTAGAATACATGTGTCAGCGTCTAGCTTTCACATGTCAGCGTGTCTTAAACAAACGTCTTGCTATTTCTTCATTTTGAGTTTCTGCCACATCAACTTTTTGACCCAACATTCTCATTGGTCAGCCGCCTGTCAGCGCCGCCACTACAACCTAGGACCTGCAATATTAATGAAACACCAGTGACACGTGGCGCACTGGCATTGGCCAGCCGCCACCACGTGTAATGCTGACGTCAGCTTATTTGGACCGGGTCTGATTCGGGTCAGGATCGGGTTCGGGTTGCCACGTGGACCGCTAAGGTGGTGCCACGTGGCAGTGGCTTAATATATCCCACCAAATGCCACGCCTAGGATTCGAAACCGAGTCTCGGCTGCCAAACCTTTAGGGGCTAAGGGGTGCCAGCTGAGCTGAGCAGCCCCTTAGTTTTACTAGCACAAAATTATATATATGACCCATGTTTATTGATTGGTCTTGCAATTTAATACCCCTCCTTTATACTAGTGATAATAGTAATAATAATAATAATAATAATAATAATAATAGGTTTTCTAAGGCAAACTGTTAGCCTCAAAATATTGAGTCAAACAAGAATGTTCGGTCATAGGTTTATATTGTAATATTTATTAGAATGTTGTAATAGATAGTTAAATAGTCGTGGTTCACGGGCTTGGATTTAAACTAATTAATGTCCAAAAGACAAGCCCGGCCCAATATATAGCCCATTAAAGCCCGCATGTGGGTGGACTATATATACTACCCTCCTAGCATGTTAGGAGGGTGGAATGGTCATTTTTAACTTTAATCTTCTCTAATCTAATATTCACCAAGTTAATCATCTCCTTCTCTCTACTTTCTCTCACTACTTTCTCTCTCTAGGAATCCATCTCTTTTCATCTATTTTCTATCATTAATCATCATAATATTATGGGAGACCATTTGGTATCAATCGCCACGGGGTAGATTGTGTTTGGTTGTTTGGTTTGAGTTTGATTCAGTTGATTTTTCGATCTAAATCATCCCGAATTAAATTTCTTTTTAGTATTTCGGGCTATAAATCTTGATATAAATCATTTATATCGATTTGGTAGGGATTTGGTTTGGTTTTTGTGGTAAAAATCGCAAGATTTTGAGGTGTCTAGATTCATTTTTGAGTCACGGTTTGTCATTGATTCAAGATCATTCCAAAATAAGGTTTTCAGAAAAGGGTTAATTATTCCGAAAAAAAGTTTTTCGGATAAGGGTTTACTATTCCGAAGAAGTGATTTCTCTGAAAAAGTGGCTTATTCCGAAGATTTCAGTATTCCGAAAAAGTCTTATTCTCTGAAAAAGCCTCTATTCCGAAGAAAATTCCGAAGAAGTGAAAATTCCGAAGAAGGTAAGTTTTTCTAAAATCTTTCCTTTATCTGAAAAAGTGTTTATTCCGAAAAATGGTTTTTCCGAAATTTTCTCTGAAATAATCAACATTCTGAAAAATCCTCTATTCCGAAGAAGATTCCGAAGAAGTGATTATTCCAAAGAAGTATCAATTCCGAAGAAGATTCCGAAAAAGTGATTATTCCGAAGAAGCTTGTTTTTCTGAAAACCTCAATATTCCGAAGAAGTCATTTCTCTGAAAACATCATTATTCCGAAGAAAGACATTTCTATGAAAACATCATTATTCCGAAGAAAGACATTTCTCTGAAAACCTCATTATTCCGAAGAAAGACTTTTTCTCTGAAAATGTCAGTTATTCCGAAATACCCCAATATCTCTGAAAATGTTAGTTATTCCGAATAAACCCAAATTCTCTGAAAAAGTCAGTTATTCCGAAATAATTCATTATTCCGAAAATTGAAGATTTTTTCAAAAGTGAAAATTTTTAACGTGTGATTTTTTGCCTTCGATTTTTTGGTTTCTTGTGAAGACAATTTTTAGGGGATTTTAACATTTTTCATCGACAACAACAATCAAAACACATCTACTTAAGATCCGTTTTCACTTCATCGTTTTCAAGTCTCTAGATATGGATTCTACTCAAGAGTATCGTGTCACAAACAACAATATCATGGTGGCGGGTAATAAAGAGAGACCACCAATGCTTGTGTCTGGTCGGTATGCTCAATGGCAATCACGTTTCATACGATACCTTGATACAAGACCAAATGGTGATGCCTTGAGGAAATGTATTACTCATGGACCATATGTATTCAAGAAAATCTCAATTCCTCCAAGAGCAGCCACAGATACTACTGATCCAATACCTGCAAGTGAACGTGATGAAACAAGAGCCGATCTCACACCTGAAAATTGTGCCTGGCATGGTGCGGAGAAGGAAGCCATCTATATGGTTTTAAGTGGGATTGGAGATGATATTTACTCCACGGTTGATGCATGCCCTACAACACATGAAACGCTTGCAGCAAGGAGAATCACTCAACAAACAAGATGTCAAAACAAACTTGTTTTGGAATTTTGGCAAGTTTACTTCAAGGGATGGAGAATCAATTGACTCTTACTACTACAGGTTTTATAAGATGATGAATGACATGACAAGAAATAATCTGCAAGTCTCCCCCATGCAAGTCAATGTCCAATTTCTTCAACAACTTCAACCCGAGTGGACACGATTCGTCACTTTAGTGAAACAACAAGAAAAGTTAGACGAGGTCTCATATCATCGACTCTTTGATCTCTTGAAGCAATTTCAGAATGAAGCAAATGAGATTCGAGCTGAACGTGTTGCCAAGACGGCTAATCCACTTGGTTTAGTGACTACAACTCAACATGTTCAAGGTCATCACTCTCGTGCCTCTAAGTCATATTCCACTACATCATCTTCACCACGATCTTCCACATCATCTAAGTCTTCATCATCCACAAGATCTCGAGGTAAAGTGCCAAGAGCACCATCACCACCATCTGAGTCATCATCTGAAGAAGATAGTGATGAAGACCAAGCTCAAAAGAATCAAGAGATGAAACAACAAATTGCTTTCATAATGAAGACTTACAAGAAAATCTACAAACCCACCAACAACAATCTTCGCACATCATCTAACACAAAGAAACGATATGTTGAGAGTCCTCCAAGGTATGACACACGTCGACATGGTGAAAGTCCTTCTAGGTATGATCGACATAATCCAACGCATGTTGAGGGTTCTGCAAGATATGATCGACAAACTGCCAAGTATGATACTCAAAGGATTGCTGCTGCTACTGGGAATAGGAAAACTGTTGCAAGTCAAGTGGTTCAGCAGAGTGGGATTCAATGTTTTAATTGCCAAGGTTATGGGCATATGGCAAAGGAATGCAGGAAGCCGAAAAGGGTTAGAGACTCCAACTATCACAAGGAAAAGATGCTGCTATGCAAGAAGATGGAAGCAGGGGTTAAATTGTCAGCTGAGGAAGGAGCAATGCTTGATGACACTGATGATGAAGATTCTGATCAAGAGCTCGATGCACATTATTCGTACATGGCAAAGGTTGAAGAAGTTCTTAAAGTCACTGAAGATGACAATGGCCCTATCTTTGACACTGAGCCAATCGATAAAGTACACACTACTGATGAATATAATGTGTTTGGTGATATTCATGAGCATAGTGATCTACCCAATGCCATTAATGACACGTGTATGATGGAAACGGTTGATAGCAATAATACACCCGATTCATCAGACATGTGCAATAATGAGTCTGAGGATGATCAACATGCAAATGAGTATGATGAAGAGGAACGTATTGCGCTTGCCAATTTAATTGCCACTTTACAAAAAGATGTCACTGAAAATAAAAAGAGTCAAAAGCAATTAAAGAAGGAAACGCTACGCTCACTCAAAATTTTGAAGAGTGCAAAGCTGCTCTTATCAAATCTACTGAGATGACTGAAAGCTATAGAGATGAGCTCCTTCAGAAAACCAAAGAGCTTGAGGGGTACAAGGGTAGTGCATTAAAAAGTCAAAAGGACGATTTTGAAAACAAATATAATACAACTCTTAAGTTATTAGCCAAAGAGAAGCGTCAATATAATGTTTTCTTAATGGATGAACGTCATAAAACGTACCTTGCCAATACCAAAGTTAATGAACTTGAACAAAAGCTCTATATGACCACCACTGATTCTGCTAAAATTCTTGAGGTTAAGAAACAAGAGGTAGATGCGTTAAAACAAGACTTCAAAAGTAGATATGATAAAGAAACCGAAAAAGTAACGAAACTAGAAGAACAAGTCGAATTTTTGAAGAAAGTTGTTTATAAAACGCATGACTCTATTCAATCTGTAAGAATGTTAGCACCTCCGTCGATGTTTAAGGGTTAAGCTAGCTTTGCAAGTTCTGAGTACCTTGCCAAAGCTCAAGCTGCGAACCCGCATCTATATCTTGATGAAACTGAAAGGACCGATCTTGATTGCATGCCTGTAAGTGCCGATTGTGAAGAGACTGCCCTTTGGGATGATGATAGTCGACCTCTTGTCAATAAGAAGTTTGTGAAACCATATAATTATGCTTACATGAATAGTCTTTATGGTCTTTTCAACAAACAAACTCAGAAAACCCGTGAGGAAGTGTTCTTAGAATGCAAACAAAAGAGAATTCAATGGAAGAAAGCATTTGCCACTAAGAAATCTAATGTTTACAAATATATAAACTACCTTCCTCTAGATGAATCCAAAAGCAAGAGTAGGAAAACATTAGGTATTCTTAAACACCACATAGATAATGTTAAATCTATTGTTGAAAGAGACTGGGCAAAACGTAAAAATGCTGAGTGGCAACGCCCGATTCCTCAAGATATTACCTTGCTTGTGAAAGAACTCTTAATTCCAAACACGACGTTGGTTAAAGAAACTGTTCTTCAACTTGAGGAGTTCATTCGGACAGAAATGTATGATGATTTAAAATATGTTGAATCTCTTGAAAAACACATTGATGATCTTCAAATGGAGAAGTCTGATTTTTCAGATGAATATGATTTACTATTGCAAGAATACGTTTCTAAAGATATTATGTGTGCTTATTTTACATCTTGTGCTGATATTGATGAATATTCTGATGTTACATGCAAATATCTTGATAAGATCAAAGAATGTGAGCGTCTTGAAATTGAGCTTTCAAAACGTAAATAAAATGTTGATAAAAAGGCTTTTGAGTTACTTCAACACAAAACTGATTTCCTTCAAAAACATTGTCATTCTCTTGAACTTGCTTTGAAAAAAGACGTTGGTAGTTTCCCACGTGATAATAAATTGCAAGAAAAACTTTCCCAAACGTTTCGAGAAATGAATGAACATAATTTGGAAATTAAAGGGTTGAAAGCTCAGTTACAAGACAGGGAAAGAGCAATAGCAGAGTTGTAGAAACTGTTGGAAATACGTTTTACGTATTTATGAAGGATCGGTCACTCCAACGATAATTATGTAATGGGCTCGTGATCCACTTAGTAATTGTATAGTCCATATAGCCCACATGTAGGGTGGGCTATATATATCCCCTCCTAGCATGTTAGGAGGGGTTGTTCATTTACACATTTTTCATAATTAATCTTTACTTTCTCTCTCTACTTTTCTCCCTTTTCTCCTTTCTCTCTCTACTCCATCATCTCCCTTCTCATCTTTCTTATATTTATCCTTTAATCAACCCACTTAATCCATCAAATCCAATCATGTAGAATAGGCCAAAAATCGCGTAGACCTTCAATTGGTATCAAGAGCCAAGGTTTGATTGGTTTATTCTTGTTTTTTCTTTTGTTTGATTTTGATGGGTTTTGATTTAATCAAGATTTTATCTTAAAAAGTTTGTATTTTTATGCTTTAAATCATGTCAAATCTTTAGATTTACTTATTTTTTAGATAAAAATCACAAATTTTTATACAAAAATCAAAAATTTTATTATCAAATCTTAAAAAGTTTGTGTTTTTATAAAAAGTTTGTGTTTTTCTCTTTTTAATTTTGTATTTTTTATTGATAAAACCCTTTCTATTTTGATTGCATCTTTGTTTGAATTCTTTAAATTGAACTTTTAATTTTATCCTTTTTTTTATTTTTTTATAATTAGTTTCCATTTTAATTTTTTATTATCAATTTTTCTTTTATCAGTTTTTTATATAATCAGTTTTTATATAATTTTTTTTATATAATCTTTTTATATAATTCGTGGAATCTATTTGTCTTTTTTGGTCAGATCTGTCAATTATCTTGGTTATCATCTTCTCTGGTCCTTTGTTTCTGTCCCATCAATTTTTCAACATCATCAAAGTTCCGGACGAACAAAGTTCCGGACGAACAAAGTTCCGGACGAACAAACTTCCGGACGAACGAAACTTCCGGACGAACGAAACTTCCGGACGAACGAAACTTCCGGACGAACGAAACTTCCGGACGAACGAAACTTCCGGACGAACGAAAGTTCCGGACGAACGAAAGTTCCGAACGAACGAAAGTTCCGAACGAACGAAAGTTCCGAACGAACGAAGTTCCGAACGAAAGAAAGTTCTGAACGAACGGAAGTTCCGAACGAACGGAAGTTCCAAACGAAGCATTGTAAATTCAAACATAATGGAAAACAAACTCAACATCACACCCCGACTAAACCCTTGACTTAAACACACCCACGAAAAGACTCGAACATCCTCGACTTCATTTGGACTCCCTCACACAAA
Source organism: Glebionis coronaria (assembly GCA_025667525.1). Classification (NCBI taxonomy): domain Eukaryota; kingdom Viridiplantae; phylum Streptophyta; class Magnoliopsida; order Asterales; family Asteraceae; genus Glebionis; species Glebionis coronaria. The sequence continues at coordinate 232,335,901 of CM046881.1, forward strand.
ACCCCACGCCTCGACACAAAATCAACACTCAAGACTCAAGATACCCTCACAACAAACCCCCGACAACCAACAGACCCTCACAACAGACCCTTACATTATCCTCGTCTTATAGACTCTCGCACAGAGACACTCAGACCACCCAACCACAAGACTCGAACATCAAACATTGACAGAAGGACTCTACAGATGAGAGAGGGACTCAACAAATGAAAAAGTTAAAATAACCTACCCGAGACCCTTTAAGCTAGGATCTTGAAGCCGAAGTTAAAGGAGATAGCTGGCGTTTGGGATTTGAGCAGATCGGGATTCATAAAAGTGGGGTTTTTGAGCAGATTTAAGTTTGGGATTTGGTGAAAGGAGATAGATGAAGAGAGGGGGCGGAGGTAACAAGATGGAGGTTTGAGATTTGGATTTTCTGGAGAAGAGAGAGATACTTGGGCAAGTCAAAGTGACGGAGGAAACTAAGTTAAGTGTGAGGTGTGATTGTGTGAATTATTATATAGTACATGGTGGGTTCAAGTTTTTATATACAGTCCACGTGTTTCACTTTCTTGTGTCAAGTGTGCCACGTTTGGGAGTTCCCGTCCCAAGATATAAATTGAGCGAGTTTTTAGGGGCATTTTATATGTTGGCAGTGAATATCAGATGAAGCAAATAAGTCGAGAATTTTCATTTGTAGGTTTAAGGTAATATATTTTTGGTGACTTGACGGTTTTGCTATGGATGCATACTAAAATTTTGTTAAGTAGTATTCTATAAATCACAAGTGCTACGTTTTTGTTTCCCTTTGTCACGTAAAGTCGAGATAATATTTATTTTTGGGAGTAGTGACGGAGAGTATTGGAATCGTTTATTTTTCAAAAAGAAAAGTCAATGACGAACGTTCCTGTTTTACAAAACGTGATCACATTTTTAATTTAGTTTTTTTTTTAGTTTTTAAGAATTCCGAACCGAGAGTTTACATCAACAGGCTCTAGTGGTTATTTTCCTTAATTTTTGGATTGGTTAATTTATTTTTTGGTTCGGTTATTTCTTTGGATTGAGCGAGGTATTTTAGATGTGTTGGGTTCAAAAGAGACAAAGAGATCCGATTTGGTAACAGGTCCAAGTGTCGAGAAAAAGGCTTCAAAAGTATCGACGTTTGAGCAGACAAAAAACTCTTCAGCCGAGAAAAGATATATATTATCAAACGAGGATTTTTAAGAGTTTTTTTACGGACTTTTCGTTGGTTTTGTCATATTCCGTGAATTTCTGTCTCTAAACTTCTTCACGAACTACAAAATCACGAAAACAACCACAAAATTCAATGGATCTTTTGAATTCGACATCGAACGAGGGAGAATCGCATAATTTACAAGACAAAGTTAGAGAAAGTGGCATCACTTCATTTCGAATGCTTCAGTCTCATCTTGTCACTCTTTCATGGATTCAAGGAGGGAGCAAATTTGTGACAATCTTTGGTCAAGATCGTCATATATTCATCGACTCAATATTCACCACTTTGACCCAACTCGCCGAGCAACTCAACCATGACAACTTTAATCACTCTGCATCGGCACTTGCATATAAGGCTCTTGTGACACAACTCATGCATTTCCTACAATTCAATATCATCAAGCCTGAAAGTTCAGTGATTTGTCAATCATTTCTTCGAGATACACATACCGAGCTTCGAGTTTTCCGTGATACAATTTTGAAACTCATGACATCGGTCTCGTCTTCGATTTATCAAAGATCACAACTTCAGCAAGTGTATGATAATGGAGTGCAAGAATCAATGACGCAGATACAAGAGGAGATTGATCATACGGTTGACAACTTGGATCATAACGATGGTAAGAGCACGGAATCAGGAGGACAACATGATACCAGTGGCACGTCGGGGAATGTTCACGAGATTTCTCTTGATGACACCTTAACCATGTATGACGCAGAGCCTGCAAACATGGTACAATGTAATGTTGTTTATGATGTATATGCTGATGACATGCCGCATATTGAGCATTCTGAATCTAATTATGACAAACATGGGATGGAAAAGAGTGATAGAAATACCATTTTTGATTCATCCGATGTAAGTCATAATGGGGGAGAGATTGTTCAGAATGCTATAGTACATCATGATAATTGTATTATAATGGCTTCATTGACTGCTTTTGATTCCAAAATAGAGAGCTCGAAACGATTGTAGCTCAACAATCAAAAGATCTTGAGGATGCCAAACTTGAATTTTCTAAGAAAACGGACAAATTTGAAACATACTTTGAAAAACTTGAAAAGTCAAACGTTGTTCTTGAAAGAAAATTGAATCAAAAAGTTTTAGATTCGAAAGCCGAAAAGGATAATCTTTTGAAACAAATTCAGTTACTAGAGTCTAAATTGGCATCCCAAGATAGATTGCTCAAAGAGAATGAAACGTTAAAAGCCCAAGTTCAAGAAAAGGTCTTTGCTATAGCTGCGTTAAAAAACGAATTGAGGAAAACTAAAGGACCTAGTGTGGACACTAAGCTTGAAAAACCATCAATCTTGGGGAAACCGCCGACAAATCAGTTCGTCAGACAACCTACTGCATTTAGATCCGAGCGACCACAATCCTCGAGACCGCGGTTTGCCTCCCAAGTTGATTTGGTTCATCTTCCTAGACCAGTCACTCCACCAACTAGGCCTAATGTGACTAAATCAGTTTTAGCAAGACCTCATCACATGATTGCCCCTAGTTTCTCTAAGAATAGTTCAATGAATACGTCTAGAACTAGTTCAACTGATGTGCGTCATGATTTTGGTCAAAGGGAAGCTATTCAAAAGACACATGTAAGAGATAGCAATGTCCAACCTAGTCAGATGCCTTCTAGATTACCCAACACTGCTAACCGTAGCATGACGTCTCCTAGGAGCATCGATCAATCATCTAGGAATTACTCGGACATTAAATATGCTACTTGTAAAACATGTAGAAAATATGTCTTTACGGCAAATCATGACTCTTGTATCAAGAAACTACTTAATGAGGTGAACTCCCGTGCTAGACTTAAATCCCAGTGGGTCGCTAAAATCAAACCCATTGGTAAAATGTGGCGCCCCACTGGTAGAACTTTCACTCTTGTAGGAAACGAGTGCCCTTTAACTAGGATAGTCTCTGATTCTACGAAGACTACTAGGGAGGAAATTGCAAAGGATTATACATCACTTAAGCCTGAACTTAAGGTTTTCTATAAAAGGAAACGTTTGCCAACTAAGACAAGTGAATCATCCCCTCAGGCCACCTCTGACACAAGAAAAGAAAACCGTGAACCCCCACGTGCTTCTAAAATAGATATCTCTAACCCATGCAAAAGTATACAAACTCCTAATGAGAATGCAGGTACCAAAGTTGATGTTCCAAAAGAACGAAGCGGTCCAATCATTGTATACCATTCAACTAAGGACACTCTTAGAGTTTGGTTGCTGAAGAAGCAGATATCGGAGAAACAAATGTCTCAGGGGATTCATGGTTAAGCTGCACTAAGGACTTACAGTCATATAACAGACTGTAACTCGATCTCAAAAGACAGGAAAGTTCATCCCGATGATGACTTATCCTAAAAACGAGAAATTCATTTTTCTCGGGCATGAGCTTATGTTAAAAACATTCCACGTTTTTAAGCTCATGCACAAGGACTTACAGTCACATAACAGACTGTAACTCGATCTCAAAAGACAGGAAAGTTCATCCCGATGATGACTTATCCTAAAAACGAGAAATTCATTTTTCTCGGGCATGAGCTATGTTAAAAACATTCCACGTTTTTAAGCTCATGCCCAAGGACTTATAGTCACATCACAGACTATAACTCGCTCTTCAAAGAAAGGAAAGTTTATCGCCGATGGTAAACTTATCCTAACAACGAGAAATTAATTTTTCTCGGGCATGAGCTTATATCAAAAAACATTCCAAGTTTTTAAGCTCATGCACTATGGCTCCTCGTTAAATGACAGACGATGACCCGGACTTCAGAGACAGGGAAGTTTATCTACGCAACGATAACTTACCCTCTTAACAAGAAATTAAGTTTTCTTGGACACGAGTTTATCCTAAAACCATTCAAAGGTTTTAAGCTCGTGTATTTGGTTCATCATTAAATAACAGATGATGACCCGTTCTTCAAATAAAGGAAAGTTTATCGCCGATGGTAAACTTATCCTCATTAACGAGAAATTAAATTTTCTCGGACACGAGCTTACGTTAAAACCATTCAAAGGTTTTAAGCTCGTGTACATGACTTACAGTTAAATGTCAGACTGTAACTCGAACTTAAAATAAAGGAAAGATTATCTTTTATGATAACTGATCCTCTTAACGAGAAATTCACCTTTCTCGGTCATGAGCTTGTATTAAAACATTCGAAGTTTTAAGCTCAGAAAGGAAAGTGTATCTTTTAAATAAGAGAACTTTTCCTCATAACGAGAAATTAACCTTTCTCGGTCATGAGCTTTCCGTTAAAACAGTCAAAGTTTTCAAGCTCATGAAAACGACTTCTAAGTAAATGTCAGCTTAGGACTCGTCCTTCAGATAAAAGGAAAGTTTATCGCCGATGGTAACTTATCCTTAACAACGGGAAGTTTACAACTTCTCGGACTTGAGCTCGCCTTTAAGATATTCAACATCTTAAGCTCAAGTAATTGGTTTTCAAAACTTTGAACACAATTTTTCAAGAATTTTTCAAAAGGTTTTTCTAAATCTTTCAAAATTGTGTGTTCAAAAATGTTTTGATAAAAAGAGCATGTCTTCTGGAATCGATAATATTTACGAACCTAGAAATGTCATTCAATAATGACACGGGGTTGTAAATAAAGTTCGAGCAAAAGTTTAAAAGATTTAAAACATGCTCCATATGGTTTGCTATTATTTCAGATAGCAACCCGCTTTTCATAATCAAGTCAAGCATTTCACCGGAAAGCTTTGACTCAACAACGGGAATTAATTTTCTCGGGGACGTGACGAGGTGACCAACATTCGTGAACAAGAACCATGTGAATCTTTCATATGATGTTCTCCATCATTCAGGTCCTACCTCGTAAATTGTTAATCTTGTGAATTCATTATCATATATAATCTTTGCACGTGATAAATACCTTACACTTGTGTCTAAAAGGTATTTAATTTACGTTTCAGCACACCCTCATTAATTTGAGGGGAGCTTGTGTAATTCATGAAGATAATTGGACTTGCAATTTTCTTCCCAAATTTTCTTAAAATGCTATTAAATCAATTGATATTAAAAACATCGATTGGGTTAATATTTTTAATATGGGGGAGAAAATGTGATTTAATATGGGATATGATCAATCATAAATGGTTTGACTTAACGTGATAGCTCATCCCGACATGTGCAAAATGTTTTCGGATATCGTGGCATATGTTATGGGGGAGCAAAATGGATTTGGACTTCAAAATGGATTTCATGGTGACATACACTTACCCAAAAACATCTCTATTCACGACGGTGAAGATTGTGGTGACATAAGGATGGTAGGATAGGTTAAAGTCCAATGATTTCTCTAGAACCAGAGGAATCTTCCCAAGGACATTCCATAGCTAGAAATAGTAGTCCTTAGGAAAGATGGAGAAAGATTGTGAACGTAGCTGAATGCCGACCAAGTACTTAAGTTAGCACTGGAACAATCACAACAAGGTGCTAGTGATGACGTATTGGTAAGCATTGAAGGGGTTGAAGAATGAAAAAGAATTGTAAAGATAAAGGGTGTAAAGAAAGAAGCCCTCCTTACAACTTAGGCAGAAACCGGGTCAATACATATGCTATTAAGATCATTGTTTAATGATTCTTAATATTGAAGACAGACATCATGGACCCAGTGATGCAATGCACAACCCATCCCAGCTAACTCATATATCTCTCAAAAGATATTTGTTTTAATCACACGGAGACAACGCATTATCTATTGATTTATTCACTCCGAATAAATTGGTATTGAAAAGGTGGCACTCCTCTCCAGCCTCCGATCACTAAAAATCCAAAATGCACGATCGAGTCTAGAGCCATTTGAGATCATCAAATATCTCATTAGGACACACTTTCATATTTCCTTGCTTCTTCACACACTGTGAAAAGTAAGAAAGATCTTAAGAGTCCTACGCAAAATCTTCATGATCTTGCCTGAACATCCGAGTAATACGAAAGTATTTACAATGAAGATGGAAATCCTTCTTGAGCGAATATCAAAAAGCTCATGGTAGGTGACCTGGGCGATTCTTTATGAATCAAACTTGTGATAACTAGAAAGCAACAGTGGTTTAATTCTTAAATGAATTTAAACACGTTCCAGGCCTCTACGTAATATCTTAGTGATCTTGCCAGAACATTCAGAGTAATACTATTAAGTATTTACAGTGACGAATGGAAATCCTTCTAGTGTTAACATCAAATAGCACTTGGTAGGTAACTTGCAAGATTCTATATGAATCAAGCTAGTGACAACTGGAAAGCAACGACGGTGCGGTTCTTAATTGAACTTCACTTGTTCCAGGAACATGAATTGACGGCTTCAAATCATGCGGATAAGATTATACAAATGATTCACTCTTTACGTTCGCAGTCAGCTTTGGACGGTCGAGTAAAGAGAACGGGTTTACCCGCAAAATCTTGTCAAGGAGGTTCTTTATTGAAACTACCTGCCACAAGTACAATATTTAATATCGTCCAACGGTCTTCACCGACCGGAGGTAAAATGCTACCGAATTAGAATGAAATGTTCAAGGCCATTTCATCCGTGTATATTGTTTGTTGCTAACTGTCTTATGCAGCGTAACAAGAAGGTGGCATTGCGGTGTACAATCCAGAAGAAGTCGTCACCACATGCTTATACTACATACAATTAGTACTTCAACAAATTCAAGAAAGCCTGAAGGTCAAGTCTTCCGCTGTATCAAACTCTGAAGCTTTCAAGAATTTAAAAGTATAAGTATGTGGAACATGAAGTCACGAAGAGGCAAATATCACAAGTGAAGAATGCACAAGGTCAAGGCAAGGAAACATGCTCAAGACTAAAGTCAAAGATCACATCAAGCATATTCACAAGAACAAGATCGAAGACTCAAGCATAGATGCTAGGTTTAAGATTTTGTAAAAAGATGTGACCTCCCTTAGGGGGAGATTGTTGGAAATACGTTTTTCCCAATAAAGTCTCGGTCACATCTTAGTTAGCATAGATCACGAGATATAGACTATTTAGAACTTTGTCTCTTGGAGCGACCTCCCTTAGGGGGAGATTGTTGGAAATACGTTTTACGTATTTATGAAGGATCGGTCACTCCAATGATAATTATGTAATGGGCTCGTGATCCACTTAGTAATTGTATAGTCCATATAGCCCACATGTAGGGTGGGCTATATATATCCCCTCCTAGCATGTTAGGAAGGGTTGTTCATTTACACATTTTTCATAATTAATCTTTACTTTCTCTCTCTACTTTTCTCCCTTCTCTCCTTTCTCTCTCTACTCCATCATCTCCCTTCTCATCTTTCTTATATTTATCCTTTAATCAACCCACTTAATCCATCAAATCCAATCATGTAGAATAGGCCAAAGATCGCGTAGACCTTCAGAAACTCGTTGCTAAAATGGGTGGGAAAGTTATGGAACCTAGTATTAAGAAACATGTTGTTAGACAACCCAATGATTCTAAAGAGAATAGATCCTCTATCTTGGGAAAACCATCTGCTTTATCAAATTCCTCGTTTGCAAAACCTGTGTTTGCCCCCAAGATGGATGGAAAGGAAAGGTTACCACAGAATCAACCCACAAGGAATACTATAGCACCAAGCGTTAAGCACAATAATGTGATTAAACCAGGGATGTATAGAATGACCATTAATCCCACAAACAAAGTTACTCAATCGCCTCAGACTTCTAGAAACACTAATATTTGTGTGTCTTCTACTACAGGAATAGTCTCCACTACTAGTGTTAGCCGGCCTCAGCTTAAGCGCACTCAAGTGAATGATAAGGTCTGGAAACACAAGAATCAAGGGACGATGAAGGAAGTAGAAGAACACCCTAGGAATTTGAATGTTTTTAAGAATAAAAAGTCTATAATCGTATGTAATGACGATTTGCATGCTGTGAATGATTTGAATGTTATGAATGTGAAATTTGTTTGTGTCAAATATGGAAAGTGTGCTAATGCTAATCATTCTATGTGTGCTATGAATAAAGTCAAAGGCGTAGATACTAGAACTAAGAAGCAAGTTGCATTGCCTATTAGAGCTAGTAAACCCAAACGCAAAGTGAACCATTCTGGTGCAACCCCCACTAAGAAAAGTAATGCATCAGACTCCACCACTAAGAACCCTAGAAGCAAAATTAAGGAATTATATGAGTCTGCTAGCAAGTCTTGGAAATGGTGGTTTGTTAATCAATGTCCTCCAAGATATAAATGGATGCCGAAAGCTAGGACAGAAAATGTGAAAACGAGTGTTAGTTTGCCTTTAAATGTTGATAAGGACACTAATGATTCTACTATCACAACTACTGTGGTATCCAATTTAGCAAATGCTCCATCGTGTTCTAACTCTTCTGCAGGTGATACAAATAATTCTCTTCATACTGGACTCTGGATGCACGAAGCACATGACGGGGAATCTCAAGCTTTTAATTAACTTCGTGGAGAAGTTCCTGGGTATGGTCCGATTCGGAAATGATCAGTTTGCACCGATCATAGGATATGGAGATCTGGTTCAGGGGAATATTACAATCAAAAGGGTATACTACGTCGAAGGGCTCAATCACAATCTTTTCTCGGTTGGTCAATTCTGTTATGCAGATTTGGAGGTTGCTTTCAAAAAGAAGACATGTTTTGTTCGTGATTATGATGGGAATGACTTACTTACCGGTACACGGGGTACTGATCTTTACACAATTTCACTTCAAGACACAACTTCATCAACTCCAATTTGCTTCATGGCTAAGGCTGCAACGACTCAGGCATGGTTATGGCATCAACGTTTATCTCATCTTAGTTTTGATACCATCAATTTGCTTTCCAAGAAAGATATTGTGAGAGGCCTTCCAAGTTTGAAATTCATCAAAGATCATCTTTGTTCTTCTTGTGAGCTTTGTAAAGATAAACGAAGTAGCTTCAAAACAAAGACTATACCAAACTCTAAAGGACGGTTAGATCTTCTTCATATGGATCTGTGTGGTCCCATGCGTGTTCAGAGTATCAATGGAAAGAAATATATTCTGGTAATTTTCAATGATTATTCAAGGTACACATGGACTCACTTCTTGAGATCCAAGGATGAAACACCCGAAGTTCTCATCAGCTTCCTTAAACTGATACAACGTGGTCTTCAAGCTCAAGTTAAAGTGGTTCGTACTGACAGAGGTACAAAATTTTTGAATTCAAATCAGAGAAAGTATTTTGAAGCCGAAGGGATTGAACATGAAACATCTATTGCTCGAACACCCGAACAAAACGGTGTTGTTGGAAGACGAAACCGTACTTTAGTTGAGGCTGCTCGAACATTACTTTCCGCTTCAAAACTTCCACTATATTTTTGGGCCGAAGCCGTGTCAACCGCATGCTACACACAAAACCGATCCTTAATTATTCCTAGACATGAAAAGACACCATATCACATAATTCATGATCTAAAACCTTCACTCAAACACCTTCATGTTTTTGGATGTACTTGTTACATTATTCGAGATGGTGAAAATTTGGATAAGATGAAAGAGAAAGGCGATGCATGTATTCTTGTGGGATATGCAACTCAGTCTAAGTGATATAGAGTATACAACAAGAGAACAAAATTGATTGTCGAAACAATTCACATTCGATTTGATGAATTACAAGAAATGCCACTTGAACAAAACAGTTTAAGTCCCGATCCACAACGACAAACGACTTCCGTTCACAACCGCACGGAACTCGGAACTCAAGACCACAGCAATGAACCGTCAAGTTCAACGCTGGTTCCAGAAAATGTTCCTCGAGCTGATATGATAGTCGACACAACAATTGAAGAGTTGGAAATGCTATATGGACCAATGTATGATGAATATTTCACGGGAAAGAAACAAGTTATATCGAAGTCTTCCGCTGTCACTCATGATAAGAATGATGATACCGATCATCGTCAACAACCGGATAAAACTTCATCTACATCAACACAGGTTGCTGCAGATTTACCTCCTTAGAATATCACATCAATAATTGCTCCTACAACATCCACAACTAATGTCATTGCTCCAGAGAACACAAATAAAGCAGACGATGCATTATCTGACGAAGACGAATTTATCAACCCATTCGGTACACCGGTACACGAAACTGGAGAGTCTTCTACTCGCCATGTTGATCCGTCAAATATGCATACGTTCTATCAACGACATCCTTCAACACATCATTGGACCCGAGATCATCCTTTGGTTCATGTAATTGGAAACCCTTCACAGCCCGTTCGTACAAGAGGACAGCTTCACACCGATGGAGATGTTTGTATGTTCGCACTCGCCGTGAGTTCAGCTGAACCAAAAAACATCAAAGAAGCCATGGCTGATCACGCTTGGATTGAATCAATGTCGGATGAACTTCAACAATTTGAAAGACTTAAAGTCCAGGAACTTGTTGACAGACCATACGATGTAACACCATTAAATCTTCGATGGATCTGGAAAAACAAGATGGATGAAGAGAACATGATCATCAAGAATAAATCTAGGCTAGTGGCTAAAGGGTATGGACAGAAAGAGGGTATTGATTTTGAAGAATCATTTGCACCAATAGCTCGAATGGAAGCGGTCAGGATTTTTCTTGCTTATGCTGCACATAAGGGATTCATTGTCTATCAAATGGACGTAAAGACGGCGTTTCTTAACGGTCCTTTGAAGGAAGAACTCTATGTCACACAGCCAGAAGGATTCGTCAATCCTCATTATCCTAACAAGGTGTATCGTCTCAACAAAGCACTTTATGGACTCAAGCAAGCTCCAAGGACGTGGTACGACGAGCTCTCGAAATTTCTGGTCTCCAAAGGTTTCTCAAAAGGTTCCATTGATCTAACTTTGTTTACTTATAAATATGGGGATGACATTTTGCTTGTGCAGATTCATGTTGATGACATTATTTTCGGGTCTACAAACCCAAAACTTTCAAAATGGTTTGAAAAAGTAATGCACAACAGATTTGAAATGTCTATGATGGGCGAACTAAAATTCTTTCTAGGAATTCAAGTTCACCAATCCCCAAGTGGTATCTTCATTAACCAAGCTGTTGGGAATTATTTGTTAAGTGTCAAGTACCGTTAGTGTATTTAAAGTACTGTTAGTGTTATGTAAGTACCGTTAGTGTTAACGCGATACGTAGTAAGTACTGCTACTTATAAAGTAAGTACTGCTATGATGATTAGGACGAATATATCTTTGTATAAGATATGTCATAGTTATAGTTAGAGTATATCTTATGTGATATACCTAAATAGTTAGAATATTGATAATATATCGTATGTGATATAGTTATCTTTATAGAATATTCTAAGGTTTCTAGGGTTCCTTACTCTATAAAAGGAACATAGGTACAATGTCTTTCATGTACCTCATACAAGTCGATTAATAAGAGAATCGAATAGTTAAAAGTAATTATGTTCTTCTGTGCTTTATAAGTTAGATTCCGCATAACTTATTTAGTGTTTAGTAAGAGTGCTTAAAGTGTTTTAGTTTGATTACAAACTATTATACTAATTCTTAACAGAATATAGATCCAACCAAAGGGATCAACAAGTGGTATCAGAGCTTGTTGAGAAACTCTGAAAAAGAAGAACACGAACCTATACACTCCACACATACCAAATCTCAAATGTCTCAACCAGATGGTGTTAATGCTCACTTGGATGATGTTCAGAACACTGATCCTGTTCTACCACAAGGACAACCACAAGTTGTGCATCCTGCACCAACACAAGGTGCTCAAGTCGTGAATGATGTAGCTACATCTACACCAACACCTTCTCATACTCTGTCTGTTGTTAAACTCCCAGTTCTCAAAGGTGACAATTATGAGACTTGGGCTATGCAGATGGAACATTACTTGAATCACACAGATCATATTGTGTGGCCAGTTATCAAGAATGGGAATACACCAAAGAAGCTACACTGGTTGCCAGACAATACATGCTATGTTCTACCTGCTGTGACTGCTGATGAGGTACAAGCAGAGATCAGAGAAAGAAAAGCTAGAACTGCTTTGGCCATGGCTCTTTCTGAAGACATTCTACCAAGCTTTCATCATTATAAAGATGCCAAAGCTATGTGGGATGCTATAAAACTTAGATTTGGAGGCAATGACAAATCTAAGAAAATCAAGAAGATTGTTCTTAAGCAAGAATTTGATAACTTCTCAATTACCAGTATGGAGGGAATCCATGGTGGATATGGAAGGTTCAGCAAGTTGCTTATTCAGTTAGCAGTTTATGGACAAGTAATCCCTAATGAAGAAGCTAATCTAAAATTCTTAAGAAGTGTTCCACCAGAGTGGAAAGCAATGGCTCTGATACCAATTGTAGAAACTAGAAGGGGGGGTTGAATAGTTTCTTAAAATTTACTTGTTAAAATATGGTTTCCAAAAAAAATCCTTTTTCAAAAAACTTAGGCTTGAGGAAATATGTGAAAGCTTCTTATACACAAATATAAACAATGATAGTGTAGCTAAACTAATACTAACAAAAATATATCCACAAAGAATAAAGAATGATAGTGTAGCTAATCTAATATTAACACAACTATATCCACAAATAATAAAGAATAAAAGTGTAGCTAATCTAATATTAACACATGTGTATGCAAAAAGTAATAAGGAATGTAAAGAGTTAAGGGTAAAGAAAGATCAAACCGAACACCAAGGATTTATAGTGGTTCGGCAACGAAGCTCACTCCTCGTTCCTATTCCACTCATCGAGTACTCCTTACTCGAGAGTTCACTACACAACAAGCTCCTTATGGTGGAGAAAACCGTACACGTCGCTTAACCAATTTCCGACTCTAAGCTAAAAGTCGAGCCCTAATCGTAGCTAGGACCAATCTACACAACTATACTTAGTACATACACAACTTCCAAATAGACACAACTACTTGGATCTTCACAACTATGACACAACTACAAGAATATAAAAGTTGATCTTCAATGGATCTTTGGTGGTGGACTCAACACTTCACTAGGATAGTGTTCTTCTCTTTGCACTTGGAGAGGAAGAGATGGAAGAACAAGATTCACTTCTTAAACAAGTAATAATCAAACAAATGATCAAAGATTTGAGTGATTAAAGAAGGGGTTTGAATCTGGAAATGAATGTGTAAAAGAGGTGAGGTGAAAAGCTGAGAATGGCCAACTATTTAAAGGACAAAGGAGCCAACGGCTAGTTCTGCCCGCGGTACCTTATCACAGCCCGCGGTACCTTATCGATAAGGTACCGCCTAGGCGCTAAGGTACGCCAGACTAGACTCCGCTCCTTTTTGTCCTTTAGTGGTGGAGGTCTTATCTGGGTATAAAAATATCCCGAAAGGATATTCTTAACAGAATAAGAATATGCCATTTTCAAATTTCAAATAATTAATTTAATAAAACATTTTCTTAAAAATAAAGTTTAATAAAAACTTGTCACATTTAATAAAAAGTGAGTTTTAAGAAAAGATTAAATCACTTGATCACTTGATTAAGGTTAGTACTTGTTTATCCATACCTTAAGTGAAAATGGGTAAAATGAAAAATACTTGAACTCAAGAATTCGTTTTTCGTTGTTTTCGTAAATGCTTGTTTTTACATATTGTCGTAATCAAAACTAAGCGAGACCGAAAAATGTAAGTAACGTTTTTAGTCATTATTGCATTAACAATCTCCCCCTTTTTGATTCCGACAATACATAAACTCAATCACACAAAAACAAGATTTTCGAAGACGAGTTTATTCATTTCTCCCCCTTTGTCGAAGCAAAAAGGTTGCGTAATCCGGTGTTGAAGAAACGGACTTTGCAAAGACTCCCCCTTGGTGCTTACTCCCCCTAGCTTGGGGCACCGAGGAATCGATATATGGTGACAAGCTACATAGAAGGGTTAGTTGAACAAAAGAAACAACCAACAATATATAGCAATAGGTCACAAAAAAAATTAAAAGAGAAGAAAACACAATGACAAAGATCCAAGATAGGTTACTAAAGAAACATCATACAAAGAAGTATGGAAAAAGAAACAAGCCAAAAGCATAAATCTAATCCTAGTTATTCTATAATTCTAAGATTTGCTTGAATTTGGTGTCTTGAGGATAAGCATTCAATGCTTATATGAAAGACAAGGTAATAGCGGAGGGTGGTGGTGGTGGCTTGTTGGAGATCTCATAATCAAAGTGAAGAGGAGGCTTGATTAAGAGACTCTTGATGTAGCTCAACTCCTCATAGATGTGTGCCATAGAAAGATGTTGATATTGACAACAATGACAATATGTTCCATGGTGCATGACATTATCATGAGAAGGAGGAAGAACACTAAAGGGTGGTGGTGGAAGAAAGGAAGTTCCACAATCAACATTATTGGTAGGAGAAATGTGATTAAGAGTGTTCTTGGGTGGGTTTGGATTGAAAGAAATTGGAGAAAATGGAGGAGATTCAAGGCTTTCATTGGGAGAATAAGACATTTTGGATGTGAAGTAATGCAAAATGCTTATGGTTTAAATAGGGAAGGCTTAGGGTATTTTTGGGGTGGTCAAAGGGTTTGAAACAAAGATTCTCAAAAAGGTTTGAGCAAATCTGGAGTTTCAGACAAAAACCCGAAAAGGAAGGCCACTGTAGGCGGTTCCTTATCTATGCTGGCGGTACCTTATCAATAAGGTACCGCGGCTCACTTATGGAACCGCCTGCAGAAGCAGGGTTTGGTGTTTGGAGAAAGATTTTTCAGCAAATCTTATTTTTCTAGTCTAACTTATCATAGGGATGTGCTTAAAAGCAAAGATAGACAAAGAAAATATATGCAACCTTACCAAATAGAGATATGACCAAAATACATGAATAAAAAAAATCAACGTAGGAGGTGTGTAAGACAAAACCTTAAGTCATGATACAATGATCCTCCATGATTCAATTTTGTTCTTGCTATGTTTGAGAGAATCATACATATGAATTATGTAAGCTCTATATTAATAGCGAGAATCTATGAAAAATCGTTTTTAGATTGAATTAACAATGTCAAACGAATTTCTCAACCATTTTCGAAAGAGACTTTGAGAGTTTTGAAAAGGAGATGAGAAGATTTTTCAAAAGAATTTTAGAAGACTCAAGAACTCAAAGTGGTAATAGAAAACACACAATAGGAAAAAAATTTAAGGAAGATGTTCCATTAATCCTAGACCTAGACGCAAGTAATTGAAAGGTTCCCTCTTAAGTGGCTTAGTGAAGATATCGGCTAAGTTGTCCTCGGAGGGCACCTTTTCAATAGTAATGTTCCCCTTTTGAACATTATCCCTAAGGAAATGGTGTCTAATTTCTATGTGTTTGGTTCGTGAATGTTGCACGGGATTCTTGCTTAGGTCTATAGCGCCTTTATTATCGCACATGATGGGAACATCATCAAGAGAAATCCCGTAATCAACAAGCGCTTGCTTCATCCATAGAGCTTGTTGGCATGCTTTACCGGCACTCACATACTCGGCTTCCGTGGTGGATATCGCAAGAGCGGTTTGTTTCTTGGAGAACCAAGAAGTTAAACAACAACCCATGAAGGTACAAACTCCACTAGTGCTTTTCCGGTCCACATAGTCTCCCGCATGATCCGAGTCCGCGTAGACAATGGTTTCTACGCCGGTCCCTTTAGGATACCATAATCCTAAATGTATAGTGCCTTTAATGTATCGGAAGATACTCTTAACCGCTTCAAGGTGAGAGGTTTTGGGAGCCTCTTGGAAGCGAGCACAAAGGCAAACACTAAACATGATATCCGGTCGACTTGCCGTTAGGTACAACAAACTACCAATCATACCTCTATATTTGGTGTTGTCTACCGACTCACAATCATCATCTACGGTGAGTTTAGTATCCGAGGCCATATGGGTCTTCATTGGTCTAGATTCTTCTAATCCAAATTTCTTTAGCATTTCTTTAGCGTACTTAGACTGACTAAAGAAAATACCATCGTCCATTTGTTTAATTTGGAGTCCTAAAAAGAAGTTAAGTTCTCCCATCATACTCATTTCAAACTCATCATGCATGATTTTGGCAAAGTCATCACACAATTCTTGACAAGTTGAGCCAAATATAATGTCATCAACATATATTTGTACGATTATGAGGTGAGGACCTTTCTTCTTTGTAAAGAGTGTATTGTCTACCATACCCATGGTATACTCATGTTTAACAAGAAACGCTTTAAGTCTATCATACCAAGCTTTGGGTGCTTGTTTGAGTCCATAAAGTGCTTTCTTAAGCTTGTAAACATGGTCCGGTTTATCAAAATCAATGAAGCCGGGAGGTTGAGCCACATATACCTCCTCATTGATCAAACCATTAAGAAATGCACTCTTTACATCCATTTGTTGAAGCTTAATATTTAAGGCACAAGCGTAGGCTAAAAGGATTCTAATTGATTCTAATCTAGCTACCGGTGCATATGTCTCATCATAATCAATTCCTTCTTGTTGATTATAGCCTTGAGCTACAAGTCTAGCCTTCTTACGAGACACAACACCATTCTCATCTAGCTTATCCCTAAATACCCATTTGGTTCCTATAATGGTAGAACTTCTAGGTGGAGGAACAAGTTCCCAAACATCATTGGCAACGAATTGATTCAATTCTTCTTGCATCGCAATGACCCAACTCTCATCCGTCAAGGCTTCTTTAACATTCTTAGGTTCAATCAAGGAGACAAAACAAAAGAAGTTGCTTTGATTTTGGACTTGAGATCTTAGGGTCCTTTGATTTAAGTCACCAATGACATTATTGAGAATATGATCCCTAGACTCCTTAATGTTTACTTCCTTTTCAACACTAAGGTCTTCAACTCCTATTTTTCTAACCTCTTTGGCTTTAACTACTTCTAATTCATCCAAGTCATCATCAACCAATGGTGGTGTCTTGGGTGAAGGAGGGGTTTCATCAAAGGTTACGTTGAGTGATTCTTCAATAACCCCTAAGGTTCTATTTAGGACTATGTAGGCCTTACTAGTTTGGGAATAACCTAAAAGGATACCTTCGTAAGACTTTGGGTCAAACTTGGTAAGGTAGTCTTTGGTGTTGAGGATAAAGAACTTGCTTCCAAACACCCTAAAGTATTCTAATGAGGGTTTCTTACCTTTAAGAATCTCATAGGGGGTCTTTCCTAGGAAAGGTCGAATAAGAATTCGGTTGAGAATATAAGTCGATGTATCTACGGCATTGCACCAAAACTTTTGAGGCAAAGATTGCTCGTTTAACATCGTCCTACTCATCTCTTGGAGAGTCCTATTCTTCCTTTCAACCACCCCATTTGATTGTGGAGTGCGAGGAGCCGAGAAGTTATGGGTAATACCATGAGCTTCACAAAAGGCACCAAATTGCACTTCATTATCAAATTCCCTACCATGATCCGTCCTAATAGAAACAATTGAACATCCTAGTTGATTTTGAATTCTCCGACTAAAGATTTCGAAGTGATCGAAAGCTTCATTCTTAGATGCCAAAAATCTAGTCCAAGTGAATCTAGAATAGTCGTCAACTATAACTAGGGTATAAAGGTTACCTCCATAACTCCGTATGGCGGAAGGTCCAAAGAGATCCATATGCAGGAGCTCTAAGCACCGAGAGGTCGAAACCAAATTCTTGGCTTTGTGACTTGAGTGAACTTGCTTTCCAACTTTGCAAGCATCACAAAAGTGACTATCAAACTTAATCTTGGGGAGGTGTCTTACCAACTCCTTAGAGACTAAAGATTGAATTAAACGCATATTAGCGTGACCTAATCTCCTATGCCAAAGAGTAGAACTATCATCTATAGTCACAAGACATATGTTTTCTTTTGACTTCTTATTAACCTTCATGACATAAAGCCCATGCTTTCTAACACCTTTTCCAATGACCTTTCCATCTTTTACGATTTCACTGTCATGTTCCGAAAAGATGACCTTACACTTATTATCACAAATTTGACCTATACTTAAAAGGTTAAAACCTAAGTTATCTACGTGCTCAACATTTTCAATGGTCATGGAGTCAAGAGAAACCGTACCTTTGCCAATGATATTACCACGTAGACTACTAGTGAATGTGACGTTACCTCCATCATATGCTTTGTAATGCGAGAACAAACTTCGATTACCCGTCATGTGTTTAGAACATCCACTATCCTTAATCCACTCATCGGGCTCCAAATCAATTCCCAAGCATATCTAGGTAACAATACACAAGATCAAACATTTGGTCCCCAATATCTCATGGGTCCAAAATTGTTAGTTCCAAACATCCCTTGCATTTGGTTGGGATGAATGAATGAGGTGGGGATTCCCCATGGAGAACAAAATGGAGGAGGGTAGTAATTCATGTAACCATTTTGTTGTTTATTACTTCTCCTAGGTGTGTTTGATCTAGGTTTAGAGTTATTATTATTCTTTCTAGGTGTTGGAGTTTTACTTCTAGTTCGTGAGTTGTTTTGATTATCTCTTGTAGGCGTTGTCGTTCTACTTCTAGGCTTAGACTCATTCCGTACTCTAGGTGGAGTAGAAGATAATCTAGATAAACTTCTATTTCCCATGAGAGGTTTACTTAACGGCTTATAGAACTTACTAATATCATTGTCATCAAGTATGGGTAATTGAACCTTATTAACAGTAAGATGCTTTAGTTTTTCATTTAACTTAGATTTTTCAGAAAGTTCAGAATTTTCACAAAACTCAACTTCTGGCCGCGGTACCTTATCTATGGCCGCGGTTCCATAGTGATAAGGAACCGCGCCATACAATGTGGAACCGCGTCCAGAAGGTGTTTTTTGTGAAAACCTGACTTGTTTTGGTTCACTAGTTGAGGCTTCATTTGAGCTAAAACCTAGACCAAGTTTTTCCTTAGAATGAACTTGTTTGTGTAACATATTATCAAGAGCACTAGTACCTTTCATGAACTTTTCCAATTTAATGGAGGTGCTCTTGAGATCATCATTTTCTAATCTAAGTTTCTCACAACTTAAGCAACCTAAATCAACCTCTTTGTTTTTCTCAAGTTTAGCAAATTTCTCCCTAAGTTCACTGATCTCATTTTCAAGCTTAGTTTTGGTTGATTTTAAGGTTTTATTCTTTTCTATGAATTTAAGACTAAGTTTGTGTAAGCTATCATATTTGCCTTCAAATTCAATATCATCTAAAGTGGAACTATCATTGCTATAATATTTGGTTTCGGAATGTACCTCTTTAGAAGTGTGAGCCATAAGACATTTCTCCTCTTTTGGGTTGTCATCATCATCTTCACCGCTATCGCTCCAAGCGCCACTAACGAATGCCGTGTGGTTCTTATCACGAGCGGGCTTTGGACAATCACCAATGAAGTGATTTGGATCACCACATCTAAAGCAACTCCTATCACCTTTTTCGTTCTTGACAAACCGATTCTTTGACAATGTTTTCTTGTCATAGTTTGGTTGCCTAACGTGTTGACCTCGTCTCTTGAAGAACTTCTTGAAATCTCTCATCGCCAATGCATACTCCTCGTCATCACTTTCCGAGGAACTATCATGGTCACTTTGTGCCTTCTTGGCCTTAAGTGCAAGAGATTTCCTTTCACTATTGGTTTTTACTAATTCCGAGTCCTTCAAAATTATCATCTCATGAACCTTCAAGTTTCCTATGAGTTCATCGAGTGATAAAGTTGAGAGATCTTTCGACTCTTCAATAGCCGTGACTTTTGCTCTCCACTTTGGATGTAAGGCCCTTAGAAACTTCCTAACATTGTTCTTGCTAGAAAAACCTTCATCAAGTGCTTTTAGACTAGTAAAAATGGTGTTAAACCTAGCAAATGCACTATCAATAGTTTCATCTTCTAAGATGACAAATTGTTCATATTGTTGGACAAGAAGATCGATTTTACTTTCTTTGACTTGGCTATTACCTTGGTGGGTTACTAAAAGAGTGTTCCAAATATCTTTAGCGGTTTCACACATAAAATTTTTTTCATACTCTTTCCTAGGCAAAGCATTATAAATCACCATTTTAGCCTCATTATTTTTTGAAAGTTTCTTTTTAGTATCATCATTAGCTTTGTCAAAAGTGACTAATTCTTTTGTTTTAGAAACTTCATTAAATTGAAAGGGTAAAAGTCACCATTGGTAATAACATGCCAAAGATCTAAATCTTTTGATTTCACATAAGTTTCAAATCTAATTTTCTAATAAATAAAACTATCGGTTTCAAAAAGTGGTGGTCTTTGCATAGATTGCCCTTCTAGGTACTTGTTGGAATCCATAGATCGATTCAAGTTTTAAAATACAATATACTTTAAAAATTCTTGAGCAACCCTCTCTGATACCAATTGTAGAAACTAGAAGGGGGGGTTGAATAGTTTCTTAAAATTTACTTGTTAAAATATGGTTTCCAAAAAAAATTCTTTTTCAAAAAACTTAGGCTTGAGGAAATATGTGAAATCTTCTTATACACAAATATGAACAATGATAGTGTAGCTAAACTAATACTAACAAAAATATATCCACAAAGAATAAAGAATGATAGTGTAGCTAATCTAATATTAACACAACTATATCCACAAAGAATAAAGAATAATAGTGTAGCTAATCTAATATTAACACATGTATATGCAAAAAGTAATAAGGAATGTAAAGAGTTAAGGGTAAAGAAAGATCAAACCGAACACCAAGGATTTATAGTGGTTCGGTAACGAAGCTCACTCCTCGTTCCTACTCCACTCCTCGAGTACTCCTTACTCGAGAGTTCACTACACAACAAGCTCATTATGGTGGAGAAAACCGTACACGTCGCTTAACCAATTTCCGACTCTAAGCTAAAAGTCGAGCCCTAATCGTAGCTAGGACCAATCTACACAACTATACTTAGTACATACACAACTTCCAAATAGACACAACTACTTGGATCTTCACAACTATGACACAACTACAAGAATAAAAAAGTTGATCTTCAATGGATCTTTGGTGGTGGACTCAACACTTCACTAGGATAGTGTTCTTCTCTTTGCACTTGGAGAGGAAGAGATGGAAGAACAAGATTCACTTCTTAAACAAGTAACAATCAAACAAATGATCAAAGATTTGAGTGATTAAAGAAGGGGTTTGAATCTGGAAATGAATGTGCAAAAGAGGTGAGGTGAAAAGCTGAGAATGGCCAACTATTTAAAGGACAAAGGAGCCAACGGCTAGTTCTGCCCGCGGTACCTTATCACAGCCCGCGGTACCTTATCGATAAGGTACCGCCTAGGCGCTAAGGTACCGCCGGACTAGACTCCGCTCCTTTTTGTCCTTTAGTGGTGGAGGTCTTATCTGGGTATAAAAATATCCTGAAAGGATATTGTTAACAGAATAAGAATATGCCATTTTCAAATTTCAAATAATTAATTTAATAAAACATTTTCTTAAAAATAAAGTTTAATAAAAACTTGTCACATTTAATAAAAAGTGAGTTTTAAGAAAAGATTAAATCACTTGATCACTTGATTAAGGTTAGTACTTGTTTATCCATACCTTAAGTGAAAATGGGTAAAATTAAAAATACTTGAACTCAAGAATTCGTTTTTCGTTGTTTTCGTAAATGCTTGTTTTAACATATTGTCGTAATAAAAACTAAGCGAGACCGAAAAATGCAAGTAACGTTTTTAGTCATTATTGCAGTAACACACTTCATCACAAGAGATGATTTGGAAAAAATTCCGTTTGATCATCTCTACTACAATCTTAGAGCATATGAGATGGATGTGAAAGGCACTGAAGTAAAGACAACAACTGCTTCAAAGTCTAATTTGGCTTTTGTGTCAGATGGGAACAGCAGTACTTACTTTCAAAATACCGCTAGTGGATATAGCAGCGGTACTTACTTCACAAATACCGCTGGAGGACTTACAAGCAGTACTTACCCACAAAGTATTGAAAGCAGTCCTATGATCTCTCAAAATCCACATGGAAGGTCTTCACCATTGATTAGTGACAATGATGCCTTCTCATTCTTTGCTGGACAAGACAACAGGCCAAGATTAACTCTCAATGACTTGTTCTAAATGGATGATGCTGATGTTGAAGAGATGGATCTTAAATGGCAAGCTGCAATGGTGTCAGTAAGATCTAATAGGTTCTTCAAGAAGACTGGAAGAAAACTGAATGTTGATCCTAATGAGCCATTGGGATATGACAAGTCTAAAGTTGAATGCTATAACTGTGGAAGGAATGGACACTTTGCAAGAGAATGCAATAGAGATAAAGCTGAAACAAGCAATCTGAAGTCCAAGAACAGCTATAGAACCAGTCCAAGAATAACTAAAAGCTCTCTAAGAGGAAACAACAGAAGTCCTAAAGGAACCAAAGCATTGGTTACTGTAGATGGAGTGGTGAATTGGGCAGAAGAAGAAGAATAAGAAGAGCTTGGATTAATGGCTCTCTCTCATGAAGATACTGAGGTACACCCGTGTTCTAAAGATTGTATTCTTAAATTTAATAGTCTAAAAGTAGAACTAGAGGAACAGTATCAAAAGGTTAACACATGCACTGTAGAAGTAGAGGCTTTCAAAAGGGTGTTGTTAAACTTGAAGATAATATAGTTTTGTACAAAAAAAGCTCAACAAAACTATGAAGAGAAAATTAGGATTTTGACTCTTCAAATGAGGGAAAAAGATGTGGAATAAAAAAGCTTTTGAAAGAAAACTTTTAAAAATAAATACAGAAAATGAAGCTTTAAAAACCAGTCTTTGTAAAGAGAGGGAAGTGATTAGTCAATGGCAACAATCCTCTAAGGGATAGGGAAAGTTGATTAATTCACAAATGGGGTATTATGATAAAACAGGCCTAGGATATATTGAGGATCAACCTGGGATAACCTTAACTAACAAGGACTTATCAAAAGGGATTTTTGATAGTTCTGGTGAGGTAGATGATACACTTGAAAATGATAGATATGCTGAAGGAATGAAGGCAGTTCCTCCACCAGTATCTGGAATTTTCATGCCCCCTTGTAATGATACTAGTATAGAGTTAGATGATCCTAAGATTAATAATGTCTTTAACTCTAGTACTGTGTCTCAAGAAAATACTGATGTGACCAAGAATATTGTTTATCCACCTCTAATGAATAACTTTGTTTCTGAGGAATCTAAGACTAGTTCTGCTCCCAAGCAGGTAAAAACCCCTAGCAAGATATTGGAAAACAATAAACAACATACTAAAAACAAAAGGGCTGGGCTAGGTTTTGAAAAAGTAAAGTCAAAACAACCTTTTGGATCTTCTTTAAGAAGAAAAGGATGTTATGTTTGTGGTAGTCTAAGTCATTTTATCAAAGACTGTACATTACATGAAGATAAAACTGTGAAACAGAAGGCTACACAAAGGGTCATGAAAAACAGTAATGAGAAAAATGCACATGGTAATAGGAAACAGAAACTTAAAGATGACAAACCTAAGTTTGATCATGCAAGGGTAGATAAACAGGTTAAAAATAATCCTACCAAAAGTGTTGTTCCTAGGGCAGTACTTATGAAGCAAGGACTTGTATCCTTAAAGTCTGGCAAACCAAGTACCGGCAAGCCAAAATCTACAAGTACTACTAGACCAAACTCAAGTACTGTTGGGTTAAAGTCTGTAAAACCAATGTTCTCCAAGACTTCTAAGAAGGTTTTTGAAAAAGTTAAAGCACCTAGAAGTAAGGACAAGAACAAATCAGTACAAATGTGGACTCCTAAAAGAGATATACCACGTGTTAAAGCAAGTACCGCTAACGCAGTACTTAAGTCAAAGAAGTCAAAACACATAGAGTCACCCTATGAATTTGACTACATAAAAGAAACCATGAAGTATAAGAGTAAAAGTAGCATTACTGGGAATGCTTCAGTACAAACTCTAAAATGTGTAGGTCCCACAAGATCCGAGCCAAATGTGGCATGGGTCCCTGTTAAAAACTAATAAGTTTTATTTGTGTGTAGGGGCATCTAATTGATGAATTAAAAGATAAAGGAATTGTAGATAGTGGATGCTCAAGACACATGATAGGGAACAAAGATTTTCTTGCTGAATTTGAAGAATTCAGAGGAGGTCCAGTAGCCTTTGGGGGTAGCAAAGGTAGAATCACTAGCAAAGGGAAAATCAACACAGGAAACTTGGAATTTGAAGATGTCTTCTTTGTGAAAGAATTGAATGAGTTCAATCTCTTTTCAGTATCACAAATGTGTGATAAGAAGAACAAGGTGCTATTCACAGACAAAGACTACTTGGTGTTGTCTAAAGACTTTGAGATGCCCAAGGAATCTCAAATACTGCTTAAAGTACCCAGGCAAGAAAATATGTACACCTTTAATCTTCATACTATTACTCCAACAGGTGGTATTACATGTTTCCTAGCTAAGGCTTCTTTAGATGAGTCAAATCTATGGCATAGAAGATTAGGTCATGTGAATTTTAAGAATCTTAATAGATTGGTAAAAAGGAATTTGGTTAGAGGTTTACCTAACAAATCTTTTCAAAATGATTTCACATGTGCTGCTTGTCAAAAAGGAAAACAACATAGAGCCTCTTGTAAGACCAAGACTGTAAATACTGTGACAAAACCTTTGCATCTCTTGCATATGGATTTATTTGGTCCAGTTTCTATAAGAAGCATTAGCCATAAGACCTTTTGTCTAGTCATAACTGATGATTATAGTAGATTTAGTTGGGTTTTCTTTTTAGCCCTTAAAAGTGAAACAAGTGAATTACTAAAGAATTTTATCACTTTAGTTGAAAAGCAGTTCACTAAACAGGTTTTAATCATTAGGACTGATAATGGAACATAATTTAAGAATGCTGATTTTGATGAATTTTGTAGGTCTAAAGGAATTAAGAGGCAATTTAGTAATCCTAGAACTCCTCAACAGAATGGAGTAGCTGAAAGGAAGAATAGGACATTAATTGAGGCTGCTAGAACTATGCTGGCTGATTCACTTTTGCCAAATACCTTTTGGGCTGAAACAATCAATACTGTATGTTATGTGTTAAATAGAGTTCTAGTAACTAAACCTCAAAACAAAACACCTTATGAACTTTTGACTAATGTAAAGCCTAACATAAGTCATTTAAAACCTTTTGGGTGTCATGTGTCCATACTAAATACTCTTGATTACTTGGGAAAGTTTGATGGAAATTCTAATCCAGGATATCTTGTAGGATATTCATTGCAAAGTAAAGCATATAGGGTTTACAATTTGGCAACTAAGAAAGTTGAAGAGAATGCTCATGTCAATTTCTTAGAAAATAAACCCAATGTTCCAAGAATAGGTTATGCTTGGATGTTTGATTTAGATTATCTAACTAACTCCATGGATTACTACTCTTTGCAAAAAGATTGTCAAACTAACAATGTAGGTGAGGAGTCAAGTGCAACTAATGCAGGTACTCAAGAAGATGTTTCTTCATCAGATGAAGATGTTCACATCTATGTGCCAAATATGCCTACTGTACTCCCATGTTTGCAACTCCCAAGAAGAAAACCATGCCATTAAATGATGATCAAGCCTCCCATGAACTTCAAAGGCTTCAAGATCAAGAAAAGAATGCTACATCTGCTAATAAGCATTCAGGAGAAGAATCTTTTGAGTCACAACACTCAGCAGTACATACTATACCTAGTGTAAAACCCGCATGCTTTTACCATGAATAGTGCCCTTAAGATCGTACGTCCTAGATTAAAACTTACCTCATTTAGTATTGATCACATTCATGTGCTAATAATCAAGCAAGTGCATACGTGTATGACATGAAAAGTATCGATTACGTACGAACTCATGATAAACAGTTAATAAATATGTCACGTGAACATAATTAAATCATGATCACCATTTAAAATACGAACTAGAATAATTACGTAAATACATATAATATAATTACGAACGTTAAGATTACGATAAACGACATGATAAAATAAACAGAAACACTTTAAACACGAGCACGTTTAACCACGAACGAACACGAAACATCGGGACACGAGAAAGGTACGGGTACCCCATGTGGGGCCCCCATACCCACGGCACATATACCAAGGTGGGCTTAGCCCATGGACTTTTACAAGTAAAGGGGGGTAAAGAGTAAAACTAGTTTTCATTTTTCACTTTCAAGAAATAAACACAAAAACCCTAAAAGAGTTTTCTCTCCTCCTCCTTGTTCTCTCTTTGTGCCGCCACCTTAACATCACCATAGGAGGGTGATTGGTTGATTTTGATCTTAAAAACTATTGTTATAATCAGTGTTTGTTCATCCTTTTCCAAGCTACATAGTGGTATACCTTTTTAAACCCTTCTTTTTAATTCTTTTGAATCTTTGTTTATGTTCATGAATATGTTATTGTTTTCTTATTTAAACATGATAATTAAACATTGATCTAACATGTTTGGTATTAATTAAAATCAAAGAATGATTTATAAGGGTGTTTGTTTTTAGCCGCCTAGCAAAACAAACCCGAGGGGGGTTTGGTTTGCTTATTGCCGCCACCACCAAGACCATTTTAGGTCTTGGTTGGTGCTTGTGGGACCCACGGCAGCAGGGAGACACATGTGCCCCGGGTTTGGCTCGGGGTACGGTGTCGAATTCATGCCCGATTCATGGTTCGTTGGTTAAAATCATGATCTATGTTACATGTTAATTTTTATGAATCATGAACTTAGGATATAAATTAATTAATAACATGAGATATTAATTAAACCATGACTTAGGTTATTCTAATTATTAATTTAGCATGATATTAATTTAACCTAAGTATTTTATGTTATAAGTTATGATTAATTAATTATTTAAAACATGCCTATAATTAATTAATTTAGACATGGCTTAGGTTATATTATTAATAATAATAATACACATTTTAACCTAAGTATTTTCATTTCATTTTAATTAAAACATGTTATACTTTAATTAAAATGCTTAACCTATAGTTTAATTAAAATACATGAAATAATAATTAAACTATATACTATATCATATGGCTTAAGAAACAAGCTTATAAACACTTGACTTATATGTTAGCTTATGTAACCAGCTTAATTCTAAATATGGAAACTTCTATTTATAGAAACTTAATTAAATAAGGCAACTAATCTATTAATGGAAACCTTCTATATATGGAAATCTATCTATTTCAGGCAGCTAATCTAATCATGGAAACCTTCTATATATGGAAACTTATTTAATTAAGGCAGCTGATCTATTTTTGGAAACTTTCTATTTTTAGAAACTAATCTATTTTAAGCAGTAAATTTTATTTTAGGAAACTTTCTATTTTTGGAAACTTTCTATTTTTGGAAACTTTCTATTTTTGGAAACTTTCTATTTTTGGAAACTTTCTATTTTTGGTAACTTTCTATTTTTGGAAACTTTCTATTTTTGGAAACTTTCTATTTTTGGAAACTTTCTATTTTTGGAAACCTGCTATTTTTGGAAAGTTACTTATTATTACACAGTAAGTATAATAATACATGAAATACCAGTAATACTTAAACGGATTAATCAGAATACAAGATAAACACAGTTTAAGGCTTTAAACAGTGAACCATGACCTAAAACATACCAAGTCAGCTAAAATGAGACATAAAACCCAGTACGTAATCAGTGAATCGATACTTATACACGTGTGTATTCATGTAGCGTTAGTGATCCAGAAGTAGGAGTCTTTCTTTCGTTCATTCACTGGACTTGAGGTACGGATTCCCGTCCTTTCAGTATGGACATTCTTTCCTTATTAGGATTTCCCCGTATGCAGCCAACTGTTTTCCCCAGCATTTGTTTTATTGTTTTGATCTGCTTATGTTTAATTAGCATAATCTATAGCCATATACAAGCATGACCAGTTTCACCTAGTTATGGAGGTACCATAACCATAGCATTGGAGGCACCGATGTTATGACTTCCCCACGGCGGAGTGATTGCTCGTGGCGTCCCTTTTCAGTTTTGGCCATATTATTATATCAGGTGGGGCGTATGGGTGCATCCTAGTTACATGTTTTATTCAGTTTATCATGGTGAATGTGGTGTGTGCCTTGCATCCTTCACAAGGAGTTGATCCCTCCTACCCAAACCAGTATATTAATTAGAGGCATCCCCTCTAATAAGCATGATGAGGTCACCCCTCCAAGTATTCATGCACGTGACCTTTTCATGACCTATATGGGCTATGGTATATATATGTTAAAACAGTTTTCACAAGATAAACATAAGGCTTTTCAAACTATAAAACCAGTTTTCTTAATACTTAATCAGTTTACTCAGAACTTAGTCTTCCGCTGTTATATGTTACATGTTTATCCTATTTCATGCTATATTGTACATCCGTGCACTGAGCGTCTTGCTCAGCCGTTTTCCTTTTCATGTTCCCAAAACGGCAGGTACTCAGGGACGCTCGTAGATCTCAAACGTACGTGCATATGGATTGGAAGCTTTACTGTCTTTCTTTACTTTATGCATTTCCTTTACTTTGATACAGTTGCTATGGACATTGTTTCGTCCTTTCCTTTTACAGTATTTATGTTTGTGTGTGATGAGCTTTACTTGGGGTTACCGATGTTTGATTCCGGTATTTCCCTTTTATGGTCGAATAATGCTTAGACATTTATCCTTGTATGCTTTGATGACACGCCATGATTATGCGTAATATTCCATTTCCAAAATGGGGTGTTACAATTATGGTATCAGAGCCAAGGTTTCGACCTGTAGGCTCTCAAATATGACCTGTGATAAGTGGGTAGTCACTACGGTCTTCCTAGAACTGACAGTTGTTTTCATGCATTCATCATTTTTAAGCGTACATATACATGTCATTGTTACAGGGTTTTTGACTAAGTAATTGTTGGTACAGGACTGGCCCTATTTAGTCGCATGTGTTTTATCGAAACTTTTAGATTTGGGACCGACCCATAGGCGTCCCCTCGATATGTCTTTTATTTTGAGTGAACTGACCGGAGGCGTTCACTCTCGAGCATCAAAAGTTTTCATAAAACTGCATCATGCATTCATACAAAGATTTTTCTTGCATAAAATTTTTCTCATGAAATTTTTGGTATAAATTTTTTTTTTTTATATTTTATGTTGGAACTGTTAATCATATGTTTATGTTATACTGTCAGATGGTTCTCACACGCGAGCAAGAGCAGCTCAATGCTGCAATTCAGGCTGCCATGCAAGCCTTACTTCCTCAACTGAGGAATGACATTCGTGCTGAAGTCCAAGCTGCCAACAATCAGCAGCAGCAGAATCAGGCACCTCCTCCTCCTCCTCCCCCAGTGACACTAGCGGTATGGTTGGAAAGATTTAACAAGCTCCGTCCTAGAGCTTTTGAAAAGACTGATAGCCCCAGCGATGCTGAAAGCTGGCTGACTCACATTGAGAAAATCTTCAATGCTATGGGATGTGACCCTGCCTTCAAGGCAAGATTGGCATGCTACCGGTTTGAAGGCGATGTACTCAACTGGTGGCCAGCTTTGACGCAGTCAGAAGGAGGTGATGAATGGGTCGCTGGTTTGACATGGGCCCAATTCAAGGAGAGAGTGATGGAGCAGTTCTTTCCTAAGGAAGAGCAGGACAAACTCAAGCGAGAATACCATGGGATACGTCAGAGAGCGGGCGAGAATAGCAACGAATTCATGCAGCGCTTTCTTCGCTTGGCTGGTTTTCTGGGAGCAGCGGCTGGTACTCCTGAGGAGCAGGCACACCATTTTAGGTGGGCACTTCGCACCTCGGTCGCGAACAATCTGGTATGTGCTACGTTCAATACAGTAGCACAAGTGGCCGACGCAGCAAGGAAGCTTGAGATGTTGCAGGAACGTGATGAGTTCGGGGAAGCTGAAAGACCCGACAAGAGGTAAAACATTTCGTGTTCTATCGATAACCAGATCGCATCCTATCATTATATGTTCTATAATCATCTCTTAAACTGTATCTTCCAGGCAGAAAACTGGGGACCGGTCTCAGCTGGCTACTCAGCAGCAGCCTAATCAGCCCAAAGGAAACGGTCACACTAACGACCGTTCTGTTGTGGAAAGGCGCAACGGTAATGATAATTACCGTAACAATGCGGGACACTCCAACAACAGCAGGTCCTACTATTTACGCATCTTATTATGATTTCATGTTATATCTCTCATGCTGACACTATATTAACCTCTACCAGGAACCACGGTAACGGGAAGGACCAGAACCACAGGGGTTCTCAGCCTAACCGTTCAGCTAACACTGGTAAACATCTTATGACGCTTACGTCCTATACTCGTGCATATACTTTATTCTTAACACGTTTTGTCATCAGCAGGCCCTCAGCAAGCAAGGACTCCTGCTGGAGGATTCACTCATCCTCTTTGCAATACTTGCCATCGCAGACACCCTGGCCCATGTCGTCGTGATTCCGACGCGTGCTACAAGTGCGGCCTCCCTGGCCATCGTATGAGAGATTGCCGTAAGGGTGAAATGGAGGGTACTTCGGGTCATGCTGATACTAAACCGCCTCCTACCACTGGGCGTGTCTACACGACATCGCGCGATCAGGCAAACAAATCTACAAGTACCATTACTGGAATTTTGTATATGTACGGCCAGGCTGCATGTGTTCTTTTCGACACGGGTGCCACTCATTCAGTTATTTCCACTACTTATGCTAAGAACATCAGGACACTTCCCTTGCCAGTAGAAAATAAGCTTACCATTTCCACGCCTCTGAGGGACTCTGTATTAATAACTCATGTATACAAGAGTCTTCCTCTAGAGTTTGACGATAAAGTTCGTGCAGTAGATGTACTTCCCCTAGACATGATTGAGTTCGATATGATTCTTGGCATGGACTGGCTATCCAGGCACCATGCTACCATAGAATGCCACTCATATCGGGTGATCTTCGGCGACATTAATGCACCAGAGTACATCCATAACGGGTTCATACCCGGACGGTCTGTACAGTTCATATCTACCTTGCAAGCACGTGCATTACTGTCACATGGCTGCGAAGGTTATCTAGCTACGGTTCATGACATGGATGCTGAATCCCCATCGATTCAGGATCAACCAGTAGTTTCGGAATTTCAAGACGTCTTCCCAGATGAACTTCCAGGCATACCACCTGCAAGAGAAGTGGAGTTCAACATCGACCTTGTTCCAGGAGCTGAGCCAATCTCTAAGGCTCCGTATCGCATGGCTCCCATAGAGCTAAAAGAACTGAAGGACCAACTGCAGGAACTTCTTGAACGAGGGTTCATTAGACCAAGCGCATCTCCATGGGGCGCACCGTTCTTGTTCGTTAAGAAGAAGGACGGCAGCATGCGACTTTGCATTGACTACCATGAACTTAATAAGATTACCATCCGTAATAGATATCCACTGCCACGTATAGACGATCTGTTTGACCAACTTCAAGGAGCCAAACACTTCTCAAAGATCGATCTAAGGTCAGGCTACCATCAGTTGAGGGTTAAAGAGCAGGACATTGCTAAGACTGCTTTTCATACCCGGTATGGCCATTATGAGTTTATGGTCATGCCATTCGGCCTGACTGACGCTCCAGCAGTATTCATGGATCTGATGAACAGAATCTTCCATGAATTCCTTGATAAATTTGTCATTGTATTCATCGATGACATCCTGATTTTCTCAAAGTCCACGGAGGAACACGAAGACCATCTTCGTACGGTACTACAGATTCTTCGTCAGAAACAACTGTATGCGAAATTCTCCAAGTGTGAGTTCTGGTTAAACAAGGTGGCATTCTTAGGTCACATTGTATCAGCAGAAGGGATCACTATGGACCCAGGGAAGGTTGAGGCTATCACTAAATAGCCAAGACCAACGTCGGCGACAGAAGTCCGCAGTTTCTTAGGCTTAGCTGGATATTATCGCAGATTCGTGGAGAACTTTCCCGCTTGGCACTACCTCTCACCAAACTGATGCGAAAAGGAGAGAAATTCGTCTGGACGGAAGATCGAGAGAAGAGCTTCGAAGACCTAAAGCAGAAGTTAGTATCTGCACCTATTCTTACTCTCCCATCTGGTACAGGTGGATTTCAGATCTATAGCGATGCATCGGGGAAGGGACTGGGCTGTGTTCTCATGCAACATGGGAAAGTGATCGCGTATGCTTCACGGCAGCTTAAGCCCTATGAAGAAAACTACCCTACGCATGACCTGGAACTTGCTGCAGTGGTGTTCGCATTGAAGATATGGAGGCATTACTTATACGGAGAATCATGCGACATTTTCACGGATCACAAGAGCTTGAAGTATATCTTCACACAGCGAGAATTGAACATGAGACAAAGGAGATGGTTGGAACTGTTGAAGGATTATGATATTAACCTACAGTATCATCCCGGGAAAGCTAATGTAGTAGCAGATGCACTCAGCAGAAAGTCCGGAATGATCAACGGCATTGAGATCAAGGAACAAAACATAAGAGACTTGGAGCGGCTAGACATCGAAATCATGGTACGTGGGCAGCACAGATACTGGGCGAATCTTAGAGTAGAACCTGAGTTACTGACTAGGATCAAGGAAGCGCAGAAGGATGATGGAGAGATTTGGGCGATAATTCAGAATTTAGAGAAGCAGACGGAATTCAGAATGGACGCAGACGGTATCGTTTGGCAGGGCACGAGACTTTGTGTTCCTGACAATCAAGAACTCCGGGAAGCATTGTTAGCTGAAGCTCACAGCTCCCCATTTTCTATACATCCTGGGTCGACAAAAATGTACCATGACATCAGACAGCACTTTTGGTGGAGTGGTATGAAACAGGATGTAGCCACTTATGTCTCCAAATGTCTTACCTGCCAGCAGGTTAAGATTGAACATCAGCGATCGGGCGGTCTCCTTCAACCGTTAGATATTCCAGAGTGGAAGTGGGACAAAATCACCATGGATTTTGTTACCGGTCTTCCGCCTACCAAGAAGAAGCACGATGCTATTTGGGTCATTGTTGATCGACTCACCAAATCAGCTCATTTCTTACCGATACGCAAGGAAGATCCGGTAAGTAAACTCGCAGATACTTACAGAAGGGAGATCATGAGACTCCACGGCACTCCCTCCAGCATCGTCTCAGACAGAGATCCTCGTTTCACGTCGCGATTCTGGAAAGGTCTGCAAAAAGCTTGGGGTACACAACTTAAGCTGAGTACGGCCTTTCATCCTCAAACGGACGGACAATCGGAGCGAACAATTCAGACATTGGAAGATATGTTAAGGTCGTGTGCGTTGGAATGGACAGGTGATTGGGACGATTACATCTGTTTAGTCGAGTTTGCATACAACAACAGCTGGCACGCAAGTATCAAATGTGCTCCTTTCGAAATGTTGTATGGCAGAAAGTGTCGCGCTCCAACTTGCTGGGATCAAGTGGGAGAGCGAACACTCGAAGGACCAGAGATTATAGAAATGACCAATGAGAAGATTGAGGTAGCTAAACAGAAGTTGCAAGAAGCACGGTCACGTCAGAAGAGTTACGCCGATAAGCATCGTAGGGACATACATTTTAATGTGGGAGATCACGTCTTCCTCAAGGTTTCACCGGCACGTGGTGTTAAACGCTTCGGGATCAAAGGAAAACTCAGTCCTCGTTTCATCGGACCTTTTGATATCATTGAACGAATCGGTGAAGTATCTTACCGATTGGCGTTACCTCCTCAGCTTTCGCACGTCCATAACGTGTTCCATGTGTCCTTACTCAGAGGGTACAATTATCATCCCCTTCACATGGTTCAGTATCCACTGGAACAGATACGTGAAGATCTCACTTTTATAGAAGAACCCGAACGAGTACTCGACAGGCAAGAACGAGTCATGAGAAGGAAGACGATTCCTTTCGTCAAAATCCTTTGGAGGGACCATACCGAGCGGGAAGCCACTTGGGAAACAGAGGAGTCTATCCGGGCTTCTTACCCTCACTTCATATTTTGAGTTCGGGTATGTTACTTCTTTTCAGCTTACTTTATCTATAATTCGGGGACGAATTATTCTTTTTAGGGGGGAAGAATTGTAAAACCCGCATGCTTTTACCATGAATAGTACCCTTAAGATCGTACGTCCTAGATTAAAACTTACCTCATTTAGTATTGATCACATTCATGTGCTAATAATCAAGCAAGTGCATACATGTATGACATGACAAGTATCGATTACGTACGAACTCATGATAAACAGTTAATAAATATGTCACGTGAACATAATTAAATCATGATCACCATTTAAAATACGAACTAGAATAATTACGTAAATACATATAATATAATTACGAACGTTAAGATTACGATAAACGACATGATAAAATAAACAGAAACACTTTAAACACGAGCACGTTTAACCACGAACGAACACGAAACATCGGGACACGAGAAAGGTACGGGTACCCCATGTGGGGCCCCCATACCCACGGCACATATACCAAGGTGGGCTTAGCCCATGGACTTTTACAAGTAAAGGGGGGTAAAGAGTAAAACTAGTTTTCATTTTTCACTTTCAAGAAATAAACACAAAAACCCTAAAAGAGTTTTCTCTCCTCCTCCTTGTTCTCTCTTTGTGCCGCCACCTTAACATCACCATAGGAGGGTGATTGGTTGATTTTGATCTTAAAAACTATTGCTATAATCAGTGTTTGTTCATCCTTTTCCAAGCTACATAGTGGTATACCTTTTTAAACCCTTCTTTTTAATTCTTTTGAATCTTTGTTTATGTTCATGAATATGTTATTGTTTTCTTATTTAAACATGATAATTAAACATTGATCTAACATGTTTTGGTATTAATTAAAATCAAAGAATGATTTATAAGGGTGTTTGTTTTTAGCCGCCTAGCAAAACAAACCCGAGGGGGGTTTGGTTTGCTTATTGCCGCCACCACCAAGACCATTTTAGGTCTTGGTTGGTGCTTGTGGGACCCACGACAGCAGGGAGACACATGTGCCCCGGGTTTGGCTCGGGGTACGGTGTCGAATTCATGCCCGATTCATGGTTCGTTGGTTAAAATCATGATCTATGTTACATGTTAATTTTTATGAATCATGAACTTAGGATATAAATTAATTAATAACATGAGATATTAATTAAACCATGACTTAGGTTATTCTAATTATTAATTTAGCATGATATTAATTTAACCTAAGTATTTTATGTTATAAGTTATGATTAATTAATTATTTAAAACATGCCTATAATTAATTAATTTAGACATGACTTAGGTTATATTATTAATAATAATAATACACATTTTAACCTAAGTATTTTCATTTCATTTTAATTAAAACATGTTATACTTTAATTAAAATGCTTAACCTATAGTTTAATTAAAATACATGAAATAATAATTAAACTATATACTATATCATATGGCTTAAGAAACAAGCTTATAAACACTTAGACTTATATGTTAGCTTATGTAACCAGCTTAATTCTAAATATGGAAACTTCTATTTATAGAAACTTAATTAAATAAGGCAACTAATCTATTAATGGAAACCTTCAATATATGGAAATCTATCTATTTCAGGCAGCTAATCTAATCATGGAAACCTTATATATATGGAAACTTATTTAATTAAGGCAGCTGATCTATTTTTGGAAACTTTCTATTTTTAGAAACTAATCTATTTTAAGCAGTAAATTCTATTTTAGGAAACTTTCTATTTTTGGAAACTTTCTATTTTTGGAAACTTTCTATTTTTGGAAACTTTCTTTTTTTGGAAACTTTCTATTTTTGGTAACTTTCTATTTTTGGAAACTTTCTATTTTTGGAAACTTTCTATTTTTGGAAACTTTCTATTTTTGGAAACCTGCTATTTTTGGAAAGTTACTTATTATTGCACAGTAAGTATAATAATACATGAAATACCAGTAATACTTAAACGGATTAATCAGAATACAAGATAAACACAGTTTAAGGCTTTAAACAGTGAACCATGACCTAAAACATACCAAGTCAGCTAAAATGAGACATAAAACCCAGTACGTAATCAGTGAATCGATACTTATACACGTGTGTATTCATGTAGCGTTAGTGATCCAGAAGTAGGAGTCTTTCTTCCGTTCATTCACTGGACTTGAGGTACGGATTCCCGTCCTTTCAGTATGGACATTCTTTCCTTATTAGGATTTCCCCGTATGCAGCCAACTGTTTTCCCCAGCATTTATTTTATTGTTTTGATCTGCTTATGTTTAATTAGCATAATCTATAGCCATATACAAGCATGACCAGTTTCACCTAGTTATGGAGGTACCATAACCATAGCATTGGAGGCACCGATGTTATGACTTCCCCACGGCTGAGTGATTGCTCGTGGCGTCCCTTTTCAGTTTTGGCCATATTATTATATCAGGTGGGGCGTATGGGTGCATCCTAGTTACATGTTTTATTCAGTTTATCAGGGTGAATGTGGTGTGTGCCTTGCATCCTTCACAAGGAGTTGATCCCTCCTACCCAAACCAGTATATTAATTAGAGGCATCCCCTCTAATCAGCATGATGAGGTCACCCCTCTAAGTATTCATGCACGTGACCTTTTCATGACCTATATGGGCTATGGTATATATATGTTAAAACAGTTTTCACAAGATAAACATAAGGCTTTTCAAACTATAAAACCAGTTTTCTTAATACTTAATCAGTTTACTCAGAACTTAGTCTTCCGCTGTTATATGTTACATGTTTATCCTATTTCATGCTATATTGTACATCCGTGCACTGAGCGTCTTGCTCAGCCGTTTTCCTTTTCATGTTCCCAAAACGGCAGGTACTCAGGGACGCTCGTAGATCTCAAACGTACGTGCATATGGATTGGAAGCTTTACTGTCTTTCTTTACTTTATGCATTTCCTTTACATTGATACAGTTGCTATGGACATTGTTTCGTCCTTTCCTTTTACAGTATTTATGTTTGTGTGTGATGAGCTTTACTTGGGGTTACCGGTGTTTGATTCCGGTATTTCCCTTTTATGGTCGAATAATGCTTAGACATTTATCCTTGTATGCTTTGATGACACGCCATGATTATGCGTAATATTCCATTTCCAAAATGGGGTGTTACACCTAGCGGTACTTCATCTGCAAGTACTGCTAAGTCAAAATCTGCTAAATCTGCTGACTCACTAGAAGAGATTTTGCAAGCATTGGACGATGAAGACTTATATGCCAGTCCAGCTGAAGGAATCTTCTCCAAAGCTTCCTATGATGAGCAGGGTGTAGTAACTGATTTCAACAATTTGGAAACTGAAATTCCAGTCAGTTCTATTCCCACTCATAAAGTCAACAACAATCATCCTGCTACTCAGATTATTGGTGATCCAAAATCTGCTGTACAAACCAGAAGACAACTGCAAACCAATATTGAAACTCATGCACTAGTGAGTTATGTCAAACAACAGCAGAGAACAAATCATAAAGATACTCAGCATTGTTTGTTTGCCTGTTTCTTATCTCAAGTAGAGCCCAAAAATATTTCTCAGGCTCTTGATGAAGAAAGTTGGGTGGATGCCATGCAAGAAGAATTAACACAATTTGAGCTACAAAAGGTTTGGATTCTTGTGGATCTTCCCTCAGGAAAAAGAGTAATTGGTGATGGGTCTTCAGGAACAAAAAGGATGAAAGAGGGGTTGTTGTGAGGAACAAGGCAAGACTTGTTGCTCAAGGCTATAGACAGGAAGAAGGGATAGACTATGATGAGGTTTTTGCACCAGTGGCAAGGATAGAAGCCATTAGGTTATTTTTGGCCTTTGCATCATATATGGGATTTATAGTCTATCAAATGGATGTGAAAAATGCCTTTCTATATGGTACTATTTCAGAGGTGGTATATGTCTCACAACCTCCAGGTTTTGTAGATCCTAAATTCCCTAATAGAGTCTACAAAGATATCAAAGCATTTTATGGTCTGTATCAAGCTCCAAGAGCCTGGTATGCAACGTTATCCAACTTTCTGCTAGAACATGGATATAGGAGAGGAACCATTGACAAAACTCTGTTCATCAAGAAAAATGCCAAAGACATTATTCTAGTTCAAGTCTATGTTGATGACATCATTTTTGGTTCTACTAAGAAGACATGGTGTGAAGAGTTTGAAGCTTTGATGAAAGGAAGATTTCAAATGAGTTCTATAGGAGAACTAACTTTCTTTTTGGGACTACAAGTCAAACAAAGGAAAGATGGAATATTTATCAGCCAAGATAAATATGTTGCTGAAATCTTAAAGAAATTTTCATGTATGGATACAAGGAGTACAAGCACACCTTTTGAAGCCAAGAAATCTTTATCAAAAGATGAACATGGAGAGGATGTTGACATTCATCTCTATAGGTCAATGATTGGTTCATTGATGTATCTTACTACTTCAAGACTAGATATAATGTTTGTTGTGTGTGCATGTTCAAGATTCCAAGTTCATCCAAAGGTGTCTCATCTATATGCTGTGAAGAAGATTTTTATATATCTTAAAAGTCAACCTAATTTAGGATTATGGTATCCTAGAGACTCCACCTTTGAGTTGGAAGCTTACTCAGATAGTGACTATGCTGGAGCAAATCATGATAGGAAATCCACAACAGGAGGTTGTCAATTCCTAGGCAGAAGACTCATATCATGGCAGTGTAAGAAGCAAACCATTGTTGCTACTTCTACAACTAAAGCTAAATATGTAGCTGCTGCTCATTGCTGTGGACAAGTACTTTGGATTCAAAATCAATTGTTGGACTATGGGTTCAATTTCATGAACACCAAGAATTTCATTGATAATGAAAGTACTATATGCATTGTCAAGAATCCAGTATTTCACTCTAAGACTAAGCATATTGAAATAAGATATCACTTTATAAGAGATGCTTATGACAAAAAGCTTATTCAAGTCTTGAAGATTCATACAGACAACAATGTAGCTGATTTGTTGACCAAGGCATTTGATGCAAAGAGATTCGAATTCCTGGTGACACACATTGGTATGCTCAAACAATAACATGCTGCATATGTTGAGGGGAGGTAATAGTTGTACAAGTTTTATATAAATTTTATTGTATAGTCTATGCTTTGTGTTTTTGATGTTATTGCAGGTTTATAGAAAAAGGTAAAAGAGGTTACATGTCTAGTGGAAAGCATGAACTGGTCAAAATTGTGAGGTACCGTTGTCACTCCAAGTACCGCTAGCACAAAACCAAGTACCGCTTATGTTCCATGTACCGCTACATGTCCGTTGTACCGTTAAGGGTCTCTTTTGTAAATTTGGCAGTTTCTTCGCGCTTGAGTTTGTTATTTACTTAAATACTTACCCCAATTACATAATTGACTCACCTAATCTTTTATTTTTCTCTCTTGATTCTATAACCCTCTCTCTAATCTTTCGATCATCAAAAATACTAATGGCTGCCTTACAAGTAATCTCTAAGCATAATTTAGTTGCGAATCTTGCTACGAATGATGACTCACTTGGTTTCCATGAGATGCTTGGTTTCCTTTCTCGAAGTCATATTCGCTTCGCACTCACTGTAAGTCTAGTTGTCTCTATACCCATTGTTGAACAATTTTGGGATACTGTTGTTTTAGGTACTCGTTTTGATCAACCTTGCATTAAGGCTAAGGTAAATCATAGGAATATATATGTCAGTGAGGTACTGCTAAGAGCAAGTTTGAGACTTAATGATGAAAATGGACTTAGTATGCTTAATTAAAACAAAGATTCATGATGGCCTTGCAGCCATGGGCTATGGGGGTGGTAGGGAAAGTCTTACTTTCTTTAAAGCATTATTTCACCTCAATGGAAATTGCTTTTTCAAGTTATTATTCACTGTTTAAGTTTAAAGAGTACATCTTTTGATCAAATACCTGCTGCATTGGCATCTGCTGGTATTTGTCTAGCAAATAACAGGGTATTTTATTTTTCAAAATTAATTTTTGAAGGCATGACTAGGAATTTAGAAGGGACTAAGAAGTTTTTAATGTATCCTAGATTCATTCAGGCTTTAGTTAGTGACCAAATACCTAACCTACCAGCATTAACTGATACATGGGATGTTCCTTCATTCACAAAGAGAACTTTCTCTTTCTTGAACAAACAAGGCAATGCCTTTTCAGGAACTGTAACACCATTGTTTGCTCATATGTTAGCCCAACCTACCAATCGAGAAGGTGAGGAACCTAGCAATGCTAGTGCTTCTCAGCAAACTCCTTCTCACCAGAGCTCCCACTCTCTAGAAGATTCACAATCTTCTTCTCACAATGTTGGTATTCCACCGAACACTGATGAGATGATCCACACACTTGCTGCTTCTATTGCTGCTAGTGGTTCACCACAAGCACAAGCACCAGAGGTGGTGGATGTTGCAAATTTAACTTCTGTGTGTACAAGTTTGTCCCAACAGGTAGTAGTATTGCAGAAAGATAAGCTTGTTCAAGACAAGAAAATTGCTGAATTGGAAGCTAGCCTACTCAAGTTAAGGAACAAAGTGTCATCTTGGATGAGGCAATATAGATCTGTTCAGACATCTGCAATCAGGAAGCAAAGGTTCAGAAACCTCAAGAAAAGGCAACTGAATGCAACCAAACAGGGGAGGAATATTGAAGAACAGGGAAGGAATAATGAAGAACAACCACCTTCTTCTGATAATCAAACAAGGATCTCTGGAAATGACATAAATTTTGAATTGGATGAAGATGTCATGGGGACTTTTAAAGATGGAACTGGTTTAGAGACTGGTGTGGATGAACCTTCAGACATGGAGATTCAACAGCAAGACCCACAACCTACTCTAGAGGAACCACAAGTTTAAGAACAAGTTCAAGAACAAGTTCAAGAAAAATTGGTAATTTAACCAGAGGAGCCACAAGTTGCAGAAACATTGGCAACTCAGCCAGAACCATCAGTTCAATCACCACCTCAAGCTAATTGGAGTGCTTTCTATGAGAAGTTGGAGGAAATTTCTAATCAGTTTCCTGATCCATCACCACAAAGCAATAAGTCAGAAAAGACTAAAGAAGTGCAAGTTGATATGATGGCTTCTATGGAAGATAAAGCATCTGGGGATACACAAGTGATTGAAGAAACAAGTGTGTCAAATACTGGTGAAGTCAACTTTGTTGAAGATCCAAGTACTGCTAAGCCAACTGCAAGTACTGCTGACATTGTTGAAGATCCAAGTACTGCTAAGCCAATTGCAAGTACTGCTAAGCCAATTGCAAGTACCGCTGGTGATCATCCTTCATTGGAAAGTCAAAGTTCATTTGGAGAAAATGAGACTTTAGCCAAATTGCTGCTTGATCTTAAGAAAAATTTAGTTGAGAAGACTAAACAAGCAGAAGTGGAGAAAAAGACACAACAAGAAGTTCTTGCCTCAAAGGATCAAATTCAAGGTAAGAAAGTACAAGCTTCACACCCTACAAAAGGTATAGTCATTCAATAGTTAGCTAATAAAGAAGTAGCTGCCAAACTGAAGAAGAAGCTACCAAAGATAAATCCAAAAGATAAGGGGAAGAAGCAATTATTGTCAGAATCTGAAGATGAAAATGATTCAGATGATGATATAAACAAAGTCATGTACAGATTTAATCAAATTGACCATGATGAGGAATTTGCTTACAGAATGCAAGCACAAATTCGTGAAGATGAATTGCAGGAAGAGCTTGCAGCAAAGCAAAATTTGTTAGAAGCTAAAAGGATACAGCAAGAATGGAACATACAAGAGTATGACAGGATTCAAGCTGAGATACATGCAAGTGAGCTTCTTGCAGACTCATTGATAGCTGAAGAAAAAGATGCATATGATGAAGAAGAAAAATCAAGATTGATTGATGATCTGGTAAAGGAGCAACAAAGATTCTTTGCTGAAAAGAGAAGGAAAGAAAAGATTAAGCCTCCAACTACTATGCAGATTAGAAGTCAAATGATGAAATTTCTAAAGAAAGTAAAAAGATTTACTCATATTCAGCTGGTCAAGAAAACGTTTGAAGAAATCAAGACTTTGTATGAGCA
Source organism: Glebionis coronaria (assembly GCA_025667525.1). Lineage (NCBI taxonomy): Eukaryota > Viridiplantae > Streptophyta > Magnoliopsida > Asterales > Asteraceae > Glebionis > Glebionis coronaria. Next base: position 232,378,058 of record CM046881.1, read on the forward strand.
AAGTAAGAGGACTGAATTGAATTTTGTTGAGATTGGATCTGAAGCAGACAAGAAAGCTGTTGAAGAATTCAAGAAACGTCTACAACAACAAAGACAATTTGGTAGTACTCCTAGAATTGAGCCAAGTACTGCTGAACCTACAAGTACATCTCCACCTATCAAGACCACTTATGTGAGGAAGAATAGAAAGGAGAAAGTAAGTTCAAGGGAGGAAGAGACCGCTCAAAGGATGAATGCAGGAGTTGAAACTCAAGGAATTGCTCAGACTGAAAATGTACAAGCAGTACATACACAGTCAACAGTACATATAACAGTACATACTGATGAAACGGTACATACAAGCTTGGAAGAGGGTTCAACAGAACTTGAAGGAATTTCCAAGAGTGTTAAAAGGAAAAGATAAACAAAGCTAAAGAAGAAAGCTAAGAGAGCTAAAACTATAGCAGAAGATAGTGATGATGATGAGAGCTTAAGGAAGTACTTGAAGATTGTGAACTTTAAAGATCAATGTTTTGATACAGAGATTTTTGGAAAAAGAGCATCCATTGTTAAGTGGATTTACTCTACAGATCAAGGACTTGAAGCTCATGGGATTTAGAGATCTGATGGCACAAAAAGGATATTCAGACTTTTGGAAGATATCCTTCACATACTTGACAGACAAGATATCCAAGATCTTGTAAGGTTAGTTGAAGATGCCAGTGCAGGTAAAACTGAAGTATCACTATTATATAGGGAATTTATCTTTATGTATGAGCCACACAAATGTGATCAAGAAATGTTGAAGGAATTAGAGAATCAGGTTCCTAGTTACTGGAGATATTACAGGTCATGTGGATTGCATATTTTGGATGTAGATGATGTTACATATTATATGCTACAAGAGAAGACTTATCCCTTCAAAAGAAAATTGTTGGAAAGGATGTTAGAACAACAATTGGAGGTTACAAAAGAATCTGCTGATGCTTTGGAGTTGATCAGAATGGTTAAACAACAAATCAAGGATTTGAAAGATGAGGAAGAAGCTGAGAAAGAATCTTAAGTGTTTGACTTTCAGTCACACTTCATAAATGGTTCTCAGTTCACCATGTCTAACACACATAAGAACTGGCTAGTCCATAAGCAAACGGTTTATGGTAAAGACTTATCAAATCCGCTGAAAGCTGATAGTTTGCTAAAAACTATATGGTTCTAACTCACCTTGTTTCGAGACAAAGAGTTAGCTAGTCCTAGACAAACGGTACTAGGTAAAGATTTCATCAAATCCGTTGATGGTTGACAATTTATGAAAAATTGTAAGGTTTTCATTACACCTTATTCTTTGTGAATAAAGTATTGGCTATTCCATAGTGTACGGCTAACTGGTAAAGAATTTATCAAATCCGTTGATAGCTGGTGATTTGCTAAAAATCATGAAGCCAATACAGATTGGTGTTTTGTTGTTAACTGTTTTATTTCAGGTATGAAGATTACAGACAAAGAAGTATTAAAAGATATAATACTTAGAAGGTTTTGTTATCATCAAATCAAGTGGAAGATTTATGATCAAGAGTTCAAGGACTAAACTCAAGAAGACAAAAACTGATGCTGCAAAGATGAATGAATGTTTAGAAAACACAAGATGATCATAGTTTGAAGACAAAGATGATGCTCAGAAGAAGATATACATATGAAGTGTTTGGCTACATTCAGTTAGATGCAAATACATATTACCAAGTTCAATCCAAGGATGAAGGAAAGACTGAATACATGTATTTCTAATACATCTAGTACAAGAGAAACAAGAAGATAACAAGTTATCATTTCTTGTTTAGGGGAGGATTGTTAGGAATTATTTGTTATGTGTCAAGTACCGTTAGTGTATTTGAAGTACTGTTAGTGTTATGTAAGTACCGTTATTGTTAACGCGGTACATAGTAAGTATTGCTACTTATAAAGTAAGTACTGCTATGATGATTAGGACGAATATATCTTTGTATAAGATATGTCATAGTTATAGTTAGAGTATATCTTATGTGATATACCTAAATAGTTAGAATATTGATAATATATCGTCTGTGATATAATTATCTTTATAGAATATTCTAAGGTTTCTAGGGTTCCTTACTCTATAAAAGGAACATAGGTACAATGTCTTTCATGTACCTCATACAAGTCGATTAATAAGAGAATCGAATAGTTAAAATTATTATGTTCTTCTGTGCTTTATAAGTTAGATTCCGCATAACTTATTTAGTGTTTAGTAAGAGTGCTCAAAGTGTTTTAGTTTGATTACAAACTATTATACTAATTCTTAACAGAATATAGATCCAACCAAAGGGATCAACACAAGCTAAGTATTGTCAAGATATAATCACAAATCATGATATGACATCATGTGACCCTGTTGGGACACCATTATCAACCACATCCCTAGATGCTGATTTGGAGGGATTACCCATCGATCAAACGAGATATCGTTCCATGATCGGGTCCCTTATGTACTTGACAGCAAGCACGCCTGATATTCATCATGCTACATGCTATTGTGTACGATATAAAGCACGACCCACTGAAAAGCACCTCAAGGAGGTTAAACGGATCTTTCGGTACCTTAAGAATACCAGTCACATGGGACTCTGGTATCCGAGGGAAACCGGTTTCTTTCTAACGGCCTATTCAGATTCTGATCATGCAGGGTGTCTTTATACACGTAAAAGTACTTCTAGTGGTGCACAATTTCTAGGTCAAGATAAGCTTGTGGGATGGTCTTCCAAGAAGCAGGATTACACATCACTGTCATCAGCCGAAGTGGAGTATGTGTCTCTATCTGCGTGTTGTGCTCAAGTTCTTTGGATGAGAACACAACTCACGGATTATGGCTTCCACTTTGATAAAGTACCTATGTACTGTGACTCAAAGTCGGCCATAGCCATCTCCTGCAATCCGGTACAGCATTCCCGCACGAAGCACATTGATGCCAGATATCACTTCATTAAGGAACAAGTTGAAAAGGGTATTGTCGAATTATACTTTGTTGGAATTGATTACCAGTTAGCTGACTTGTTTAGAAAAGCTCTTTCGAAAGAGAGGTTTGCGTATCTAGTTAGGCAAATTGGTATGAGATGTTTGACTCCAGCAGAACTGGAGGTTCTGGCAAAGAAGCCTGCTTGATTCATCTATCAAACATCTACTTGTAAATATTTATGAAAAAGCAAAATACAAAATTAAAAAATATTTGATAATCCAAAAATATTCTTCTCGACATGTCTATTAGTATCGATAATATGGACGTGCCTAGAAATGTCGCTCAATAACGACACGGGTGTGTACATAAAGCTCGAATGAAAGTTGTAAATAATTTTCAAAACATGTCATTTCTTCTTTTAATAAAGGAAATTGTCTATTTTGGACAATGTTTCCAAACAATGGGTAGAGCAATCTATCACGGGTTGAGCTAGTCACAAAACATTCAACGTTTTGAGCTCAACACAATGGCTTGTAATCACTTTCAGATTGCAACCTGAATTCATATTCACGGGGGAGTGTACGATTTAGTGCCCTTACCCTCAGCAAAAGAAGAGAAATCTTCTTACACTTGAGTGGATTCGTCAAGACATTAAAAGTCTATGAACTCAAGTTTATGCTTTAGAAAAACTTTTTCGTCAAAAAGAATTGATTTTCAAAAAGAGTTGAAAACAATTTTTTCAAGAATTTCTCAATGATATTCAAAATCTTTCAAAAATTGTGTGTTCAACAACTCCTATCCTCAAAACATTAATGTGGATCATATCCTAGTAATGACAATTCCATTGGATCAATTTTTGAGGGGGAGCTTTCCAAAATTCATGCTAAGTTTGACAAATTTTTCTCCCGAAGATTTTCAGGACTATTTTTCAAAATATATTTTAATCAAATTCGGTATCTCTAATATCAAAAGATTTTATATATTAGAGATAGGGGAGAAAATGTGATTAAAATATGATCTAAAGACTCAAGCACTCATGGTTACGATCAAATACCCACAACATCTTTAATTCATGACGTTATTGGTGTCAAAAGGGTGGTTAGGTTTAAGTCCTATGATCCAACCAGAACCGGAGGGATCTTCCCAGGGACAATCCAATAGATTATTAAAACTCCTTAGGAAAGATGGAGTAGAATGTGAACGTAGCTGAATGCCGACTAAGTACTGATGATAGCACTGGAACAATCACAACAAGGTGCTATTAATGATGTCTTGGTAAGCATTGAAGGGGTTGAAGAATGAAAAAGAAATGTAAGGATAAAGGGTGTAAAGAAAGAAGCCTTCCATACAACTTAGGCAGAAACCGGGTCAACACATCATGAAGACAACTCATCATGGACCCAATGATGTGAAGCACAACCCTTTCCTAGCTACTCAGGCTTCTCTCAAAAGAAGTTTGTTTTATTGTCACGGAGATCAACATGACTTCTATTGACTTTCTCACTCCGAGATAGTTGATATTGAATAGGTGGCATCTGCTCCAGCCTCCGACCACTAAAAGTGCACAAATCGAGCCTAGAGCCAAGAGATCAATCAAATCTCGTTAGGACACACGGATGATGATCAAGAGAGTCCTACGCTATATCCTTGCGATATTTCTAGAAGCCTCAGAGTGATACTGCTTAGTATTCACAATGATGAGTGGAAATCCTTCCAGTGTTAACATCAAACAGCATTGCGGTAGGTCATATGTAAGATTCTTTATGAATTGAACATATGTAAAACTGAAAAGCAATAGTGGTTTGATTCTGAATTGATTCAAACTCGTTTCAGGTTTCTACGCAATATCTTTATGGTCTTGCCAGAACATTCAGAGTGATATTCATTAATATTCACAGTGACGAATGGAAATCCTTCTAGCGTTAACATCAAACAGCGCTACGGTAGGTGACTTGTGAGATTCTTATGAATCAAACTTGTGTTAACTGGAAAGAAACAATGGTAAGATTCTTAATGAATCAAACTTGTTCCAGGAATTTGAATTGACGACTTTAATCAAGCGGATTTTTATCCAATTGATTCACTCTTAATGTTCGCAGTCTTGCTTTGAGACGGTCGAGTAAAGAGAACGGCTAGTACAGCCGCGAAACCCTGTCAAGGAGATTCTTAATTGAATCTACCTAATCATAGGTAGGGTATTTAATATCGTATAACGGTCTTCACCGAGCGGAGGTAAAACGCTACCGATTTAGGACGAATGTCAAAGCCATTCAGTCAGTGTCTATGTTTTGTCTCGAGAAGGTGGCGTCACGGTGTACTCAGCAAAGTCAAAGCTTCAAAACCACATGTTCATGCCCAAAGACTTATTCAACAATTAATAGTTTGAGCATGTGGATAAAGACACAAGATCACAAGATGGCAAAGACAAGTCAAGAATGATTTGAAGATCTGAAGATAAAAGACAAAGTCGAAAGACAACGACAAAGGCTCAAAGATCACAACATGAAGGAACAACACTACTACTACACTTTCAAGATTCATTTATGACGAAATTCATAAATCTCCATTGGAATCCAAATGACGAAGAGGAATGACCTCACATTGGGGGAGATTGTTAGCCTCAAAATATTGAGTCAAACAAGAATGTTCGGTCATAGGTTTATATTATAATATTTATTAGAATGTTGTAATAGATAGTTAAATAGTCGTGGTTCACGGGCTTGGATTTAAACTAATTAAAGTCCAAAAGACAAGCCCGACCCAATATATAGCCCATTAAAGCCGCATGTGGGTGGACTATATATACTACCCTCCTAGCATGTTAGGAGGGTGGAATGGTCATTTGTAACTCTAATCTTCTCTAATCTAATATTCACCAAGTTATCATCTCCTTCTCTCTACTTTCTCTCACTACTTTCTCTCTCTAGGAATCCATCTCTTTTCATCTATTTTCTATCATTAATCATCATAATATTATGGGACAACACAAACCTATTATTATTGATTGACCCATGTTTCTCTCTTCTTTAGGTGAGTTACAGGAAGATGCAGTTGCATTGCTGAAGCGGATCCAGAGATTTCTAAGGCTCAAGACATTGGAGCGCGCGTTGCTGTACATATTTTCCATAGAATAGGTTTTGCTATTGCTAAAGGGGTGGAAGTGCAGATAGTATCTCGACTCCCATCTAATTTGTTGTAAATCCCTTTTTGTATCTAATAAAGTGATGGTTATAATAAAAAAATAATAAAATAATAATAATAATAATATAGGGAAATTATTTAATTTTTTTATAAAAATTTATTTTATTTTTATTTTTATTTAATTTCTGAAAAATATATTTTATTTATATTATTTATTTAGTTAAAAACTATTTATTTATTTAAAAACTAATTAAAGTTAAAAAATCATAGAGAACAAACTGTGAGAAGTTATGATGCGAGGTCGGGACCGTTGGCTTCGTAATTTTGTGCTCTTTCCATTTTCGTGCTCGTTTTGATGTTTCTTAACTTTGTCTTTTGTCCGTTTCTTTAATAAATGACCGTGAAATCCCTTGTTTTCTTTCCTTTTGGTATTTTATACCTATTTCACAACAAAAACACAAACCACGCATAATTTTGACATTTACGATATTAATTATACGTTTTGGTCTCGATTTTAATTGTTTTAATTGGTAAAAGGATAAGTGTTTACACACTAATTAAATCCCCTACACTTTACCATTGCAATGTCCCCATGCAATGCATTAAATTAAGGCTAAAGTTTACATTTTTCTCATAATTAATCGATCTTGTTCTTTATTACTACTACTAAAAAAAAGAAACTAAACTACGATAGAAGAAATAAAATCTTTATTGAAAGAATAAAGGATATAAAAATTTCCATTTATATTTATTTACTTGAAATTGTTTGATGGAAGAAACTCGTAGAGAAATCAAAGACTTAAATTAGGGGTTTTGGTGTCATGAATATTATCACCCTCAAGTTTCACGTTCCCCATACCAAGCGCAAAAACGAGATCATTGTTATAATAAGTTAGTAAAGCTAACACTTACTCATGTCGTTTAATTATGCACTTAGACCCCCTTATTCCTACGGTGTATCTCTTATATTTTATTTTTGTCTTGAATGATCACGAGGATGCATTTTTGACTTATTTGGATAATTTATTAAGGCCGAAAATAAAGTATGACGATTTAATCCATAGTTAGCTAAAGGACAAAAAAATCTAAAACGGCTTCTCGAAATCGCATAAAGTTCATATCTTGGCATAACTCGTTTCACGATTTGAGACCTTTCTCGGACCGATATTTGGCATGTACTTCAAACTTCAAATCTTGATAGACGATCTTGAAATTATGGTCTTCTCTTCATTTTGGTATACATCTTCATTTGGAGTAAGAGATGCTTCAAACGTTGACCACGACTTCTTCATTTATCCTTTTCTTTATTTAGGATTTTGATATACAACGATCCGCCTCCTTTTCGGACTTGGATCTATTTATCCTCATACCTTGATAGGGTCTTTTTGGATAGACTTATCCATGATCTTTATAGGAGTAATTGCTTCTCGTCGTGTGTCTTGATCCTTCATATTGATTTGGATTAATGATCTTCACATCATCTTAGGATCTTTAGCAAAAAAGTGAATCCTCATGCCTTGTGAGGGCCTTTTTGGACTCGGATATCCTCATGCCTTGTTAGGGCCTTTTTGGATACGCCAATCTCCGCGTCCCGCTTCAATAAGTTATGCCTTGGCTCTAAACTCTAATTAACCCCGAGCAACTTTTAAACGATTTTGGGCTAGAAGCTAAGTATTTTTTCAAATCGTACGACCTTACTTATTGCATTTATTTATTTACAAGTGTTGGGAGAAAAAGGTCATAAATAACTCACATAAGTTTATGAAAGAATACGTAACTTATAATTGACTCTATAATTTCTCGTTCTCCACAATTTAAAATCTCGAGTAATGAGACTCGTGGATGCTTGACCTAATAAAACAATTAAGGTCCGTATGGTTAAGGATACTAGCTAGAGTAAACTCAAATAAGTAAACTCGGGTTGAGTCAAAATATTCACAACGGGCGTAATATATCAAATACGTCTAAACTTGTTAAAACCACTATATTTATTTATCATTTTTCTTTTGACTTTATTCATGAAATGGAATATATACATATGATGGTGATGACAAAACGAAAAGAGATAAAAGAAAAAAAATACTACTAGGCCAAAATAGATCAAAATTTTTGAAAAACATCGAAAAATATTAATTTTCCGGTTATTATGAGGAAATTTTAATGGAAAAGCCCACTTATACTTCAATAGAAGTCTCCCCTACACTTAATATAAACATTTTCCTCAATGTTTAAGCATGTGGGAGAAAACTCCCCTACACTTAGGACATTGTGCACTTAGTTTAAATCGAGCTAAGGTAGAGACAACTAAAGTGAATTCAATTTTACAACTTTATTTATATACGAAATCGAATCACAATAGCAAAAACAAATCGAAGGTAACCGGGTACACGAGAGCACGGGTCGCGTCAAAAGCACCAAAAGTAGAATGATTATAGCACATATCCCTGCACAACATCACAAAACACAACCTACTTGGCTCCCCTACACTTATTGGTTGAAAAAGGTAAAGACAATCTAACCTAGTTATACGATACTTGATTTATTTATCACGAGGCTCTAGCTCGACCCGATTCCCCGAATATCATCGTTGAAATGGGAAAAATCATGGAAAAACCGAGATTTCTAAGGGAGGAAAATCTCTCCATGATAAAGGGTGAAACACACTCATATAAGGAAAAACCCCACGAAGGTCCACCGAGGCCAAACACATAATTTCCATCACGAAAAGAAATAAACCCCACGGTGGTAATATCACACAAGTATAAGTCGAGTGGGTATCCTTAGGCAACGATATCTTAAAGGAAAGGGTGGTATGGTGATATGGCAATGATAGCACTAAAGTCCTTATTCCCGGATCAAACACCTTTTCCTTATGGGGAAAATAGCAAGAGGTGTGGACATTAAAGCTTAAAATGTCATCATAAACTAAAGTGGGAGAGTCGTCCTCTTCCAAACTCGATGTGAAAACATAAGTATCATCGGAGTCATAGGAAAACTCATCCGCGTGAGGAAAACAGGTATTTAGAAAGATATCTAAATCCTCCGCAAATGAAATATCCTCTAAAGTAGGAATGATCTCTAAGAGCAGAGGATCCTCCTCAAAAGTCATGACTTCTAAAACTGGGGTATAGAAGTCAAAAGGAGTCTCCACAATGGAAGAATCACTCATAGAGATATGAGGTGCATTAAGGTCACGAGGTGGTTCATCAAAAATAATTAGATCACTTAAAGAAGTGTCATCATCGTAATCATCAAAGATTGGTGGATCAAAAGTGGGTGGGTCAAAAGGTGCGCCGTCTAAACCGAAGATAGTGTGATCACTTAAAGAAGTGTCGTCACTATAAGTATCGGAAATAGGAGTTTCAAAATTTGGAGGCTCTAAGGAAAGGGATGAAGTTATCACAAAATCATTTTGATTAGACTTTTTAATAAAAATCTCTTCATTATCATAATTAAGAACATCAATCATATTGACCGACTCTTTTCCATTTGTTTTAGTTGTGATTTTTCCAATTTTAAAAACTTGTTGTTCATCCCTAACCCTAAGAATTAACTCCCCTTCGCCACATCTACTAATGCTTTTTTTGGATCTTATGAATGGTCTACCAAGTATTAACGGAATACGATGATCCATCTCATAGTCGACGACGACAAAGTCCACGGGAAAGTGAATGTACCAACTCGAACAAAAACGTCCTCGGCAATACCAATGGGGTATGCGGGAGTTCTATTAGCTAACTCGAGAGTCATACGAGTCGGTACAAGGTCGGGTAATGATAATTGTTTCCATACCGGGAGTGGCATAAGATTGATGCTAGCACCAAGATCCGCTAAAGCCATATAATCATCAATTTGAGGAAACAAGCAAGGTAACACGAATCGTCCGGGATCTCCTAGCTTTTCGGGATGCTCTTTGAGAAGAATTGCAGAACAATTCACATTTAAACGAGTGTTAAAGAGCTCTACCATTTTTTCTTTCTTATTGAGCAAATCTTTAAACATTTTTACAAATTTAGGCATTTGAGCAAGTGCTTCAATAAGGCTAATGTTAACATTCACTTGGGAAATCATTTTTAAAAAGTTGGAAACATGAACGTCATCCTTGGTTTGCAATTTAGCTTTGTCTAACCTAGAAGGATAAGGGATATTGGGCTTAGGAGTTTAAGGTTGAGAAGGAGAAGGACTCTCTTCTTGAACAACCTTATGGTTAGGCTCATTAGGCAATGGAGAACTAGTACTAGGATTGGTAGTGGGAGGAATCACCGAAGGGGGAGTAGGATTACTCATTGTTACCTCCGGGCCTTGTCTCTCCTTTATGGGCAAAGAGATGGAAGGTCCCACTAAAGTGGCTCCACTTCGAGTATTAATAGCACTCACATTAGCTCTAGGGTTGGTTTCGGTGTTAGAAAGGAGAGCGCCTTGGGGTCGAAGGGTTTGCAACATTTGTATGAATTTCCTATCCGCGGACTCTTGCATTTCTTTAAGCTTACGGTCTTGCTCATTAAGTTTTTGAAGAACCAAGTCCATTTGAGGATTAGGCATATTTAACCCTTGATTGTTAAACCCTTGATTTTGAAAACCTTGGTTTTGAAATTGATTAGCATTTTGAAAGCCTTGATTATTAAAACCTTGGTTTTGCCCTTGAAAATTCCCTTGATTAAAACCCCTCATATTTGAATTCTCTTGAAAGTTACCCCTTTGTGGACCTTGGTTCATTGGTGGGTATTGGGGACTGGTTAACAATTGTGGAGGTGGTCTAACATGAGGTTGAAAACCAGGGGGAGCCAAATAGTTAGTAGATTTATAAGACAAATTATTAGCATCCACATTAGGTTTAAAATGAACCATCTCATTAGTGTTGTAAGCATACACTTGTTATTGAGATTGATCATAAGAATTATCACAATTTAAGTACGGATGTGGTCCACCACAAGTCTCACAAGACTCACTCATGGCATGAACGTGCCTAGTGGGAGGGGTATCGACTTTTAAAGCAAATTTTTTCGCAATTGTAGTAAGCGCTTTAATTTGATTATTAACCTCACTATCACTAGCACTAGCCATAGTAGCCCTTACACTATTAGTTTGAACTTTGGCCTTGTTTTCAATTATATTCCAAGCATCATTCATAGATTTAACCAAAACATTTGCCCCCGGAGCACTATTTAGTGAGTCTTTGTCATTCAAATTTAATCCATTGTAAAAAGTATTAATTTGATGAACTTTAGTAAAACCATGTTGAGGAGACCTTCTTAAAAGTTCCTTAAATCGATCCCAAGACTCACTAAAAGTTTCCTCATATTTTTGCTTAAAAGTGATTATGTCATTCCTTAAAGCCGTGGTACGAGATGGTGGGAAAAAGTAGTTAATGAACTTTGTTTCTAAATCCGCCAATGTATGAATACTTTGGGGTGGTTCTTTATCAAGCCAAATCCGGGGTTGTCCCTCGAGGGGAAAAGGAGAGAGCAACAAACGTATTGCCTCTTGAGTCACCCCATTGTATTTCACCGTATTGGTCAAATGTATGAATCTCTTAATATGATTGTGAGGGTCATCTTGGGAACGACCCAAAAATGGTGTAGCGGAAACCATTTGAATAAAACCCGATTTAATTTCAAAATTATTTGCTCCAATCTCGGGCACAACAATAGCGTCATCATTGCCCTCCACGTGGGATTGCAAGAGCTCAATCATCGGTCGATTATCCGTTGCCGTCGTATTGTTGAAAGCTCGATTTTCAGGATCGGCTTGATTGGCGGTCTTTTTGTTCTTCTTTTTCTTTTTTGAAGAATTAGAAGTATTTGGTACACCACTCGGTAGGTGTGCACGCGCGCGAGTGCGCATATAACTAAACACGAGGAATGAGGTAGGAGACATCGGTCGACTTGGAAAGGGAAGAGATTATCCCCCTCGTGGTTCAATATGAAAAGGCTACAAGAAAATATATACGTAATACTACTTGGGTGGCAAAACCCTCAATTAGCCTTCCTTCTAAGAATACTCACAAGTGAACGGGGGGAATAAGGTGGTGCGAAGCACTTAAGTACCTAACTTCCCTTAGACGGCCTTTTATAGCACGTCGCCTATCTATTCACCGTATAGTTCATATTTTTTCGAATTCTTGCTTATCGAAAGTATTTATCTATTTTTGCCTTTTATTTTGTTAGATCGATACACGTATATGGAACAGGAACGCCTCCAAATACGGGGTATCGCAAGCAATACTTATGGAAATATTTTATATTGGGGTTCGTATATGTAATATCTATAGTAAAAAAAAATCTTTTTGTATTTTTATTTCTTAAAATAAAATGTATTCACAATAAAAACAAGAGAAATTTGAATAAGAAAAATAACAATAGTACTTAATATTATTGGTGTAATACTTTAGGAAAAGTATTACTTTTGGATTTTTTAATTTTTTTTGGTGCAAATCTTAGGAAAGAATTTGCTTTTGATGATTTTTTTATTTTTTTGTATTTTTAAGTTTTTGATTTTTTTTTTGTTTTTGATTTTTTAAACAAGAAAAATAACGTTCAAAAGTGAACGGATCCCAAAATCCAAAGCTTCTCACGAAAAATCGTCAATCGTAACGAGATCGATGTGGCAGCGGCGCCAATTTAATAATCTATTTTATCAAAGCAAGTTATTTCATGTATTTTTCGTTCCTTAAATTGACTCGAACTGAAATCCAATTTTGTCGTAGAGCCTAATTGTTTTTGGTTAATAGTACTTGTTTGGAATCTATTTCTAATTAAACTTAAAAAATAGGAATATAATTTTAGGCTAAGGAATATATAAAAATAAAAGCGCAAATAATTCACATAAAATAACTCTAAAATGAAAAATAAAATTATACTACAATTTGAAATCTAGATTAAACTAATTAAATCAAAAATGCAACAAAACTATATTAAAAAAAAGCTAATTATTCTAGATGCAAAATTAAGCTAAATGCAAGCACGTAACAACAAGCAAAATTGATAAAAATTTAATCAAAAAGATAAACTTAAGATTAAAGATTAAAGCTTTAACCTTTTTGGCTTATTAATCTTTTTAGATGATAAAGCTTGAAGCTATATGTACTAATAATCTTAATAATCACAAAAGGTGTAAACTTTATACTCAAAATAAGCTTATCTAAATTAAAACTAATTTTTAAATCTACTTTCAAAACAAAAGTAACTTTCAATACTAATAAAAACGATTTTAATAAAAGAGATAATTTTTGAAAACAATTTAAACTAAATTAATCTAATTATTTAAGCTAAAACAATTAAGCTAGATAATTAAAAAGGGAAGAACTTTAGTACCCGTGGTCCGAAGAAAAACGCTATAATAAACATCAACATAATCAACAAAGTATGGCCCATAAAGTACACGGCCTCCCAAACCAAACTAATCAAAAGAGCAACCCGAATATAGCCCGTAAAGTACACGGCCTCTCAAATAAACCAAAACTTCTCAACTTTCACCAACCAATCGCTCTAAGTACTTTCAGCAATCAACTAAATCTATTCACCCCATAAGTTCGTCACAAAAAGATGAATAGATACGCCGAGATCGAAAGAACACAAGAGGTTAGGATAATAAGCAATAATTAATATATGATTAAGAGATTCAAACAAAACTAATAGATCTAGATGATTTTTTAAGTTTTATAAAAATATATTAATTTTTAAACTAAAATTTAATAGATCTACACTATTTTTTAAAAATACATAATAGATCTAAACTAACTTTTTTTGTTTTATGAAAATACTTTGATTTTTAAACTTAAAACTAATAGATCTACAATTATAAAAAGTGAATCAAAGACAAAAATAAATTTAACTAAATTAATTAACTACTTGCAATTAATTAAAGATGTAAACTAAATATTATAAAAGTAACTAATTAAAAAAGCTAGCTTATTAATAAGTTGTAAGCCTAAGCTTAGAACTTATGTGATAAAAAGCTTAAAAAGCTAATTGAATAAATTCACCCACAATAAGCTAGATCTAGGAAAATAAGCACACAATAAGATTGCAATAAGTTGACTTATTTCAAACTTTTATATAAATCTAACTTATTTGGAAAAAGTTATAAAAACTAATCTCAAATAATAAGCTAGATTATTGAAATTAAAAACTAAGAAAGGTAGAATAAGATTAAGCTAAAAGAGATAAGCAATAAGCTAAAAGATGACTTTTATTAATAAAAAGAGTACAAAACTTGAAAGGAAAAATTACATCTACTATGTGAAAGATACAAAGAAAAATAAACTAGTTAACACAAATACAATGAAATGGAAGTCTATTTATAAGCCGCCAACCAACAGGGGTAAAATCATCATTTCCTCTTATTTTTCTCTTGTTAATATCGAAACTGGGATATAGTTGTCCCTTCTTGGATCCATCGCCCAATCATGAGCCTGCCACACGCCACACGCTCTGCCTTTCTGGTTTTCATCGCCAGAGCCACGTGTCAGTATTTGATTGGCTAGCCGCCACTACCATCTGCCACCTCTGCAACCTCAGACTGAGCCACTACTACTGCCATGTGTCGTCTTCTCATTGGTCAGCCGCATGTCAGCGCTGCCACTGCAACCTAGGACCTTCAATATTAATGAAACGTTAATGACACGTGGCGCGCTGGCATTGGCCAGTCGCCGCCACGTGTAATGCTGGCGTCAGCTAATCTGGACCGGGTGTGATACGGGTCGGGTCGGGTCATGATCGGGTCTGTATCGGGTCGTGTCGGGTCAGGATCGGATCCGGGTCGGGTCTGGATCGGGTCGGGTCGCCACGTGGACCACTAAGGTGGTGCCACGTGTATATCCCACCAAATGCCACGCCCAGGATTCGAAACCGAGTCTCGGCTGCCAAACCTTAAGGGGCTAAGGGGTGCCAGCTGAGCTGAGCAGCCCCTTAAATTTACTAGCACAAAATTATAGTATATATGACCCCTGTTTATTGATTGGCCTGGCAATTTAATATCCCTCCTTTATACTAGTGATAATAGTAATAATAATAATAATAATAATTATTATTATATTCGGAAATTATTAAAAAACTTATAAAACTTTATTTTATTTTCATTTTTATTTAATTTCCAAAAAATATATTTTATTTATATTATTTATTTATTTAAAACTATTTATTTATTTAAAAACTAATTAAACTTAAAAAATCATAGAGAACAGACCGTGAGGAGTTATGATGCGAGGTCGGGACCGTTGGCTTCGTAATTTTGTGCTCTTTCCATTTTCGTGCTCGTTTTGATGTTTCTTGTCCTTTTCTTTTGTCCTTTTGTTCAATAAATGACCGTGAAATCCCGTGTTTTCTTTCCTTTTGGTATTTTGTACCTATTTCACAACAAAAACACAAACCACGCATAATTCCAACATTTACGATATTAATTACACGTTTTGGTCTCGCTTTTCATTGTTTTAAGTGGTAAAAGGATAAGTGTTTACACACTTATTATGTATCCCCGTGAATCTGATCGAGTGGATAAGAAATAACATGCAAAGATACATGAAACGATACGATACGAGATAACCTAAAAATAGTGGTATTAGCAACCTATGAGCAATGATACGCGAGACGTATTGGAAACGTAGTACGTGAACAATTGTGCACGTGATACGTGAACAATTGTGAACCTGATACGTGGACATATGGTAAATGTGATATGAGAAACATATGGTGAACGTGATAAGTGAAACGTATCGTGAACGTGATATGAGAAACGTAGGGTGAACATGATATGTGATACATATCGTGAACATGTGATAACTGAGGAGGTGTGATAATTGTAAATTCACACTTGTTTAGGAAAACAAGGTAACTAGGCCAAGTATTAAGTGTCGGTTTAGGAAAACCAAACACTAATGACCCAAAGTGGGGATCGTTCTCAAGGAGGCTAGTGTGTTGTGTAAGAATTGATTAATGATGTGACTATAAATTATGAAGAAAAGAAAAGTAGAAACTAGATGAGAAAAGAATGACGGTTACGATTATGAATTAAATTAAGACGAAGTCGTGCACGTAAAACCGTAAAAAGTCACTAAATTTAAAAATTACCCTAAAAATTCCTAGAAATTTGCAATAAATCCTAAAAAATGTAATTAGAGTTTATAAAAAATCAAAAATCACTAAAACCTTTTATTTAATTAAATATTAATTTTTTAATGCTAATTAAAGCCCTAAAAATCAATTTAATAATAAAAAGCCCAAAATGAGTTTTTTTAACTTGTAAACCTCTAAAATGACTTCACTAAATTTAAAACTATTTTTGAAAATTTTAAAATCAATTAAAACTATTTAAAAACAATTAAAAACAATTAAAAACTATTAAAACTTGAAATAATTCTAGAAATCAATCTAATGACAATAAAATTAATCTAAAAATTTTGAAATTCCTAACTTAATGTATTTGAACTAGGAAAAATGAAAAACTTGCAAACATTTAAATTTTATTTTTAATAATAAAATAATAATAAAATAATATTAAAAATCCAAAATTTATAAAAAATTCTAAAAAGTTGCAAACTAGTTTATTTTAACCTAAATAAAACAGAAATGGACTTGAAATTACAAAATTATCCCTATTGGGCCTTAAAATGGGCTAAATGATAAAACAGTCCTTTAATGGGCTTGATTTTGGCCCAATAAGAAAAATTCAACCAAATAAGCCCAAAACTTCCTATCTGACTTAAAATTTGATTTTAAGAACAAAACTCTGAAGGCCCAAAAGCTGAAAATGTGCTTATCACAGCTTATCAAGTCAACAACTTATTCTTAATGGGCTTTTGAGCCCATTAAGCCATAAGCTAATGCCATAAGCTCTAATTTGACACACAAGCTTCTTTTGAGTTACCAAAGAGATCTGTGAAAAGAAATTTTGAAAAAGCACAAGAGATAAGCCTGAAATAAGCCAAGGCTCTCTTCACAAAACGACAAAATAGTCGTTTTTGAGTTCTAGACCACCTCAAGTGTTGATTCAAGTTGCAAAAGGTTTTAAATGACTTAATTAAGCAAAAGAATCAAAAAGTTTTCCAATAAGCACACTAAATAAGCCAGAATAAGCAATTAAGCACTTATGTAAAAGTCAACTTGATTAGTTTTATAGTCAAACTTAAAAGTCAAACCCTAATAAGCTCCAGAACAAATCAATGGGTCAAATAAGGAAGATCTATCACAAAAAATAAGTTGTTGCAAGTCTGGATAAGCCAAAATGGCTTATGAATAAGTTGTTTGATAAATAACACTAGCAGTGGCTAGTAGCAGGGGAAAGGAGTTCCCACTGCTTGACGAATTTGACTTTTTGTCTTTAGTGACTTTTTGTTGGATTCAAGTTACAAACAAGGCACCCAAGTGATCAGTGGATCACAAGGAGTCAATAACAACAATAATATCACAAATTCACCAAGCCAATTAGTGTAGTTAATTCAAAACATCACCAAATAAGCACCAGATATGAACAATAAGCAGTTTCAACTCAATAAGCACTTTTAGTAAGAATAAGCCAGCCAAACTTCACCAAATGCATACACAAGCTATAAATAATTCAATTAAACATAAATAAACAGGTTTCATGCAATGGTTTAAGGTCTATATCAAGATTCAAGCTCAAAAATGTTACTGATGAACAAAGAACATGTAGTTTTGATGCTTTGCTGATATACTTGACCACAAATCCAATTTCAAACACGCAAATCTTCTTAACAGGTTATATTAACTATGTTTAATCACTTGTTATCCCTAAGCATGCATACAAACTAAGTTTTTATAGCACAATCAAGATTTTGATGTTTAAAAGCCAAGAACTTGCAGCAAATAGCACTCAACCAAGTATATTTCAGATACCAACAATAAACAACTCCTTCCAATAACGCAAACACACTTTGTGATCTTAAATAGGTTAACCCAAACACCCCTTAACTTTTTCAATCCAAGATTTAACAAAGTATAAGTGTGATTCAATGTTACCTAAGCCCAATCTAACACAATAACAACTATATTATGCAGTATTAAGCAATATTAAGCCACAAAATCAACAAGAACAACAACAGAACACAAAATCACAAAAATCAAGTATTTTGACAGATTTTAGGTTCAAGGACTCAAACCTCATGAATGTACATCCACACTCACGAATTTTTGAGCTGACGTGCCTAGAAAAACAAGGCACAAGCTTCCACAACAAGGCTGCTAAGATTCAACAAGGTTAGAGCAAAAAAATATGAAAAATATAAAAGTGAAAAAGCTTGATTAATGCAAACTTGTTCCCACTCCTTGATTAGCCCTAAACCACAAGCTTACAACACCTTGATAAGCTCCTTATCAGGGTGCTATAATCACTTGCAATCCAACAATTCCAAGGGTTTGAACCAAGAATTTAGCAAAATATCAAGATTTTGAACTTTGAGCAATTTTTTGCACAAGGTTTGAAAACAGGTTTTAAGACTTAACAAGCACAATCATATATTATTAACAAAAAACTAAAGAGATTGGCACTTGGAATTCGTCACACAATTCAAACACACTTCATTAATTTTGAAAGAGGGTTTACAGAATGTTGACCAAAAAGAAAACCAAGAGCAGCTACAATGTGAGACCCTATACCCTTTATATAGAGGGTGTACATGGTCTTTGTAAACTAAAAAAAACTAAAAACCCTAAGCTATGATATTCCAGAAATGCCCTTGTGGAAATTTGAAACCTTGAACTCATCTGACTTCTTCTTGGATGTTTGTGGAGTTGCAAGCTGGTAGAATTGATCAAAGGGCTCATAAGGTGCTTATGTTGTAAGCTACCATGTAGGACGTTGGATATTCTGGCATGTTTTGGCATCTTGTCCAACTTTGTAGCAGGGGACTCAACATGTAACTTATGGGGTGACGTGGCACATGTTTTAGAGGTTGGGTTATGTTATTAGGACCCTTAATCATAAATCTGGATGATATGGGAGTTTAATTTCAAGCAGTTTGGGAAAACCAATTTGGATTATGAATGCCAAGAACATGGGTTTGATCTATTTTATGTTTTAAACTTGGTGTTTAGCGCCTAATTAATAAATTAATTAGGGTTAGTTAAAACCGGTGGTGAGTGGGGTGTGATGTGGCAAAATGGTGAAACGTGATTGGATGAATGGAGTGAGTGGGGCACGTGTCACCCCACCACTGGTCTAGGTAATTATCATGTTTTGGCAAAATTTCCCCACAGTCTTTCTTCTCTCTTTCATTTGTAGTTTAATTAGCCAAAACCCGAATTCCTTCTTTGTTGAAGTTTTCTTTTTCACACTTTTGCACCAAATACTTTTCCAAAGTATTTTCAGGGGTATTTCTTGCCAATTCTTGATTCTTGAAGGGCTGTTTTGGCATTTTCTTCAAACATTATGGTCTTGACTTGAATTGTTGACTTTGTGGAGGACTAAAATTAACAAGTCTTCATTTTATGAGGGACCATTCTTGCAAATTCTTCAAAGTGGAGGGTCCTTTTTGCAATTTGACAAACTTTAAGGACCAAACTTGTAATTATGAATATACAAGGGTTTAAAGTTTCAATTATTCAATATTGGAGGACCCTTCTTGTACAATCTTCAACTCATCAAGGTTTTTTCTTGGAAAATCTTCATTAGGGCTTGGTTCATTGTACGGCTTCGTTTCCCGTGTTCGTTTTTGCTTGTTTCTTGTGATCTTTTGTCATTTTCTCAATATCCGTACCTAAAATACACATGTAACAAACACAAGCATATATTTGGCCTTTTTGATGATATTTAATGCATTTTAAGGCCATTTTGGACGATGACTGATAACTAGGCTTTTGGCCAGGTAAAAAGATTCTTTGTCGTATGTCTAATCGAATTGAAAACTGGTTTAACTATGCGACTCAGTCGTTCTTTGTTGAAACAAATAGTTGTGTCGTTGTAGTATATTAAAAAGTGCAAAACTGTAAAGTAAAATGACTTTAAAGTAAAGTAAATCTAAGTCTAATTTAAAGTAAATGTGCAAATATTTAAAAGCGTGACGGAAAATTAAAAGGCATTAAACGTAAATAACGCAAACTTAAATCTATCTAAGGCAAACTTAAAACGCAACTAAAACTTAAAACTAAGGCAAGGCTGAAATAAATCTAAGGCAAAATAACCTTAAAGTGCAACTAAATAAAAAGGCGGGAAAAATAAAGCTTGAAAATTAAAAACAAAAACTTAAAAACTGAAATTAAAATAACCTGAAAAATGGCTCATCCGGAATAATACCCTCATGCGGAATAAAAATTCATCCGGAATGTCACCTTCGTTCGGAATGTTTTTCTTTACTCGGAATATCAACCAAATCCCTTGATCCGGAATAAATTGCTTACTCTGAATATGTCACCTATCTGGAATAACTTCTCTATTCGGAATAAAGCCTTGATGCGGAATATTGCCCTTGATCCGGAATACCTCTTGATCCGGAATATTATTCCGAATAGAACTCTTGATCCGGAATGTCTTAATATTCCGAATAAACTCCTTGATCCAGAATAATAAATTATTCCGGATGAACTTGCCTATCCGGAATATTATTTGATTCGGAATGTGAGCTTGATCCGGAATAAATGGTTGATCCGGAATATCCTGTTGATCTGGAATAAAAGGCTTATCCGGTATGTTTTAATATTCCGAATGAGATGCTTGATCCGGAATAATAAATTATTCCGAATGGGCACAACTGATCCGGAATATCTAATATTCCGGATGAACGACTTTTGAAATCATTCACACGGAATAACCTGCTTGATTCGGAACTTTCCTGGGAAAGATACAGTAACAAACAACCCGAAGAACAAGGGATACAAGGATAATACGGATCTAGATAAAACTTGATCAAATCAACCAAAAGATTAAATCAAACTAAACAAATAACATCTATTAATCATAAACAATCAATCCAAATCAATCAAACTAACAAAACTAACCACAATAATCAAAACCCACTTAAATAAATCAATAAAAATCAAGAACATGAACATAAACAATAAAGCATGAAGATTAAGATCAAATAAAGAAAGGTAGATAAGAGATTAACAAGAAAAAGTAAAGATTGACAAGAAAAGTAAATGGAAACTTACTTGAAATTAAATGTAATTAAGGTGTAAGACAAGGTAATTAAATTTGACAAGTAATTAAATGGACATGAATTTAAAGGTGCAAGGTAAATAAAATGGAAGAAATAGTGTGTCAAACTATCCAACAAAATGAAATGATTAACATCCTAAACTATATATAGGGGAGGATTAGGGAGTGCTTAGGAAGCTTCCTCCCCTCCTTCATTTTCTCTTAATTGCATCATTAGGTCCTTCTCTTCTTAATCTTTTGTTAATTGCACCATTAGTCCTTAAGCCTTTTAATCTTCTTAAATCTTGGACTTTAATGACTTTTGGCTCGGGATTTCTTTGGACTCGTCTTTTAATTCTTCAATAAATAAGACTTGAGTTCTTCGGCTTTTAGTAAACTTCCGTCTTTTGACTTTTTCTTCGATAAATCTTCAGAATTGGTCTTGGACTTCCGTTCTTTTTGCACTCTTGACTTCTTGACTTCGTCTTTCATCTTTTTCTTCAATAAAAGCCCGTGAATGCCCGTGTTTTCTCCACTTTTCACCTTTTCGTCCTAAATCACAAAAAAAACACAAACCACGCATAATTCCGACATAAATGACATAAAATACACGTTTTGGCTCGGTTATTATTGTAATTAAGTGGTAAAAAGGATGGGTGTTTACACACCTATCAAATCCCCTACACTTGACCATTGCAATGTCCTCATGCAATGCATTAGTTACAAAGCACGTTTACATTTTTAATCACAATCAATCCACCTTGGCCTTTACTAAAGAGATAGAAAACTATAAACATTCAAAAGTAAAGAAATCAAAAACATACCTTGGGTTTTAGAAATGTCATGAATAATCATCATCCTCAAGTTTTCACTTTCTCCAAACCAAGCTTAAAAACGAGATCATTGTTATTATAAGTTAGCAAACTAACACGAACTCATGTGGGCCAATTATTCACTTAGACTCCCTTATTCCTAGGTGTATCTCTTATATTTTATTGTTGTTTTGAATGATCACGAGGATGCATTGTTGACTTATTTCGATAGTTATTTAGGCTGAAAATATAGTGGGGCGATTTAATCAATAGTTAGCTAAAGGACAAAATCTTTTAAAACTGCTTCTCGGGACCTCATAAAGTTCATATCTTGGCATAACTCGCTTCGTGATTTGAGACCTTTCTCTGACCGATATTTGGCAGCGACTTCATACTTCAAATCTTGAGAGACGTTCATGAAATAATGGCCTTCTCTTCATAATAGGAATTTCTTCACTTGAAGTTTTGAGAGATTCTTCATATTTGGACCACGACTTCTTCATTTTTCTCCAATCTTTATTTGGGATTTTGATATACAACGATCCGCCTCCTTTTTGGACTTGGATCTATTTATCCGCATACCTTGCTAGGGTCTTTTTGGATAGACTTCTCCATGACTTTTGGGGAGTTTTTGCTTTTCGTCGTGTGTCTCGATCCTTCATATTGATCTTTGATAAATGATTCTTCACATCACTTTGGATCTTTAGCAACAAAATGTAGTCCTCATGTCTTGTTAGGACCTTTTTGGACTCGCCAATCTTCGCATCCCGCTTCAATAAGTTATGCCTTGGCCATGAACTCTAATCCATACCGAGCAACTTTTAAACGATCTTGGGCTAGAAGCTAAGTAACTTTTCAAATCGTACAACCTTATTTATTGCAGATAAATTTATTAGCAAGCGATGGGAGAATAGGCTTATAATTAACTCACATAAATTCACGAAAGAATACCAAACTTATAATTGACTCTATCATCTCTCGTTCTCCACAGTTTAAAATCTCAAGGAATGAGACTCGTGGATGCTTAGCCTATTAAATCAAAGTTTTGGGTTTTCGAGTCATCTATAGGATCTTGCAAATTCTTAGACTTTTTAAAGTTTAGAAATCGCATTTTAAAGTTCCCTTGATAAACGACTCTCTAGGATCAATTATAGGAACTTGCGAAAAGTTCTTGTTCTTAACCCATTAGAGTTAAGACTTTCGCGTTTTATAGCTCCCTATATAAAAGCCTAGCAAAACTTGACTTAAACACGTTAAGGATACTAGCTAGAGTAAACTTAGATAAGTAAACTCGGGTTGAGTCAAAAGATTCACAACGTTTGAAAATTAAAACCACTTTATTAAAAATTTATTCTAAATAAAGAAAGAAAATAACTATACAAAGGGAAAAACTAATAGGCCAAAATAGATCAAAAATTTTGAAAAATGTCGAAAAATTGATTTTCCGGTTAAAATGAGGACAAATACAAGGAAAAGACCACTTAACTTCGATAGAAGTCCCCCTACACTTAATATAAACATTGTCCTCAATGTTTAAGCATGTGGGAGTAAACTCTCCTACACTTAGGAAATTGTGCACGTTGTTTAAATCTCGCTAAGGAAAAGACAACTAAAGAGATTCCTATTTTAATATTGAGAAATATAAAATAGTGAATCGAAAAGAGTTTAGGATAGAACCGGGAAAATAGGAACACGGAATCACGGGTCGTCAAGAATCATCAAGAGTGGATCATTGAGCGCTCGAATCCCTGATTAGAAGAAGAGAGGAAATAGCAAACACCAATGGGTCTCCCCTACACTTAGGATAAAGAAAGCTAAAAGATAGATACACGGGTTGCCTCCCAAGAAGCGCTTGATTTTTGATTACCGAGTCGTGAGCCTGACTCGACCTTAATTATCATAGGAAGAAGCATGAAACATATCCACTGGGATCAAAGACATAGTTTTCGTCCATCAAATAGTAGAAGCTTAAGGCGAACAAGGCAAGCCAAAGAAGAGTAGGCAAGGTTCCCTTAAGCAACGATGGAGCACGGTGGAAGCAAGGGTGAAGTGGTGCAAGCAGATTTCCATAAGTTCCAAAAAGCTTTCCTTTTATTTCATCAGGTGGATACTGAGATGGCTGAATAATATCGATATCGGGGTCGAACACCTTTTCCTTTAGGGGAAAATACCACTCAAGCTCAGCAGAATGTGAAGATGATCCGCGAAGAAGATGCACAACCTCGTCCTCAAAAGGTGGACAAAGAGGTG
This sequence comes from Glebionis coronaria, assembly GCA_025667525.1. Classification (NCBI taxonomy): domain Eukaryota; kingdom Viridiplantae; phylum Streptophyta; class Magnoliopsida; order Asterales; family Asteraceae; genus Glebionis; species Glebionis coronaria. The sequence continues at coordinate 232,402,295 of CM046881.1, forward strand.
CTAAATCATACGTGTTACGGATGTCGGTGTCGACCGTTTTCTTCTCCTTTGAAAGTATTTTCTTCAAATCCAAAGTAGGATCAAGACGATAATCTTCAAAATCCAAAGGAGGTGCATCACTCTCATGAGGGAAGTACGTATTAAGAAACGTAGAGAAGTCTTCCTCAAATGAGTAATCATCCAAAGTAGGATCAAGTGATGGCGGAGGATCTTCATCATGTGAAGAATCGCTCGAAAGAGTATCGGCCTCATCAAAATCATCATATGTAGGCAGGTCGGGATACTCGGAAGTACAATCATCAAAATCATCTGAATCTGAGCTAGAATCATCATCATAAGCATCAAAGATCGGTGGAGAATCATAAATGGGAGAAGGTTCCAAATTGGAGAGAGAATCATGCACATCATCTTGAAAAAGTGGATTATCAATGCACGAATTGAATAGAGGATTGTTGTAGACGACAAAATCATCAAGCACATTAATCATATTCACTGATTCTCGTCCATAGGATTTGCTTGTAAGCTTCCCCATTTTAAAAACTTGTGCATCATCCCCGACTCTTAAGATTAACTCACCTTCGGCAACATCAACTAGAGCTCGTCCGGTTCTTAAGAATGGCCGACCAAGTATTAAAGGAATACGAGGGTCCATTTCATAATCTACAATGACAAAGTCGACCGGGAAAGTAAATGTGCCAACTTTAATGAACACGTCTTCGGCAATACCAACGGGGTAAGCGAGAGTGTGATTTGCAAGCTCTAGATTCATCCTTGTTGGAGTAAGGTCGGGTAATGATAGTGTTTTCCAAACACTCAAATGCATAAGATTAACACTGGCCCCGATATCAGCAAGGGCAGTAAATTCTTCAGTTTTGTTGAAGATGCAAGGCAACACAAAACGACTGGGATCTCCAAGCTTTTCCGGAAGTTCTTTAAGAATAACTGCAGAACAGTTTTCATTTAAGCGTGTGTTGGCGAGCTCAATCAACTTCTCCTTCTTGTTAAGCAATTCCTTGAATGCTTTAACAAATTTCGGCATGTGGATAAGTGCTTCAACAAGGGTAATGTTGAAGTTCAGTTGAGAGATCATCTTCATAAAATTTGACATTTGAGAGTCATCCTTGGTGAGCATTGTGGTCTTGCCTAGCCGTGAAGTATAAGGGATATTGGGTTTGGGTGGTGAAGGTGCAGTAGTTAAAGGTTGAGATGTTGAAGGGTCCTTCCTGGGGACATCGTCATGACGAGGCTGAGACGGTAATGGTGCACTAGGTGTAGGAGGAGTAGGGATAAATGGTGGTGGAGGAGGTGTAGATGATGGGGGCGGGATCGGTGGTCCTACGATGGTAACTCCACTACGGGTAGTAATAGCACCCACATTCGCTCGCGGATTGGTGACGGTGTTTGAAGGTAGAGAACTCGAAGTAGAAGGTTGAGTTGTGGGCAAGAAACTAGCCAGCATATTCTTAATATCATTTGTTTGAGTGCTGAAGGAGGATTGAATATTATCTAGAAGCTCGGATCTAATGTCATTTCCTTGCTTGGTGATATCTCCTTTCAAATTGATAATTTGGCTCTGCAGATTCTTGATTTGCTCACCTTGGGTTCTCATGATGGCTTCAACATCGGGGTTAATGGGTGGGGCTTGTTGAGCGGGTGGGTGATAAGGATTAGAAGCTTTTGGTGGGATTTGGTTGCTTCTATTGTAGTTGTTGGCGGGGTTTTGGTGTTGAGGAGAAAAAACGGGTGAAAGGTAGTTGTTTGATCGGTAACTCAGCAAATTTCGATCCCCTTGTGGTCGAGCTTGGTAATTTTACGGTGAATAATTACCATAAGCTGCATACACATTTTCCGGATTTCCTTGTGTAGAAGGAAAATCGGTGTATGAGTGAGGACCGCCGCATGTTTCACAAGAAGGTGCAACCGCTTTAACTTGTTGTTGTTGGTTTGAAGCGAGAAGCAAGATACTTTTGTTCATTTCAGTCATCATGCGGGTGAATTCGGTCATGTCGGGGTTTGCTGAAGTGGAAGAAACATTGACTCTCGGGTTGGTCCTTGAAGTAGCGGAGGAATCCCAGTTTTTATGATGAGTAGTCATGTTTTCAATAAGCTCTCTACACTCCTCGGGTATCCTTTTCATAAATGTGCCACCGGCGGCTGCATTAATCGTATCACGATCTCGAAAAGTCAAACCGTTGTAGAAAGTATCAATTAAGGTTACGGGAAGCATGTTGTGGTTTGGACAACGATCAATCAAGACATTATATCTTTCCCAAGCATCAAAAAGAGATTCATCGGGTTCTTGCATGAAACCGCTGATTTGATTGCGAAGGCTCGTGACCATGGATGGTGGAAAGTAGCGCGACAAAAAGCGTTGAGTCATGTCATCCCAAGTATGAATGGAATTCTTTGGAAGACGATCAAACCATTTCTCGGCGTGGTGTGATAAAGTATGTGGAAAGAGTTGAAGGCGTAGAACATCCATTGTGGCACCGGGCAACTTCATGCTTTGGGTGATTGTAATGAACTTGTCGAGGTGTTTGTTGGCATCATCATCAGGCATTCCGGCGAATGGATTAGTTTGCACTTGCTGAATCATGTGGTGCTTCAACGAAAACTCCGGAGCCGTGATTTGCATCGGTGCAATCGGTCCTCCTCGTCCAAACATGGTAGGTTGACAAAGCTCATCCATTGTCCGAAGATCGGGCTGTGGATGAACATTGTTGTTATTGTTGAGGTGCGGTGGATTATTGTTGTTGTTAACACCTGCCATACTTAAATCTTCTTGAGTCTCGGGCTCTTGATAATTAGATTATCTAGTACGCATACACCTACAAAGGCAAAAGAAAACAATACCAAACACAAAGACAATATATATACACAATAAAAATAAAATCTTTTTGGATTTTTTGAAATTTTTAATTTTTATGGATTTTTAACAATTTTTAATTTTTATGGTTTTTTGAATTTTTTAAGCAAGAAAATAACGCTCACAAGTGAACGGATCGCAAAAAGCAACGCGTCTCTCACAGAAAACCGTTAATCTTTACGAAAAGATCCGGCATCGGCGCCATTTGATAACTAGGCTTTTGGCCAGGTAAAAAGATTCTTTGTCGTGTGTCTAATCGAATTGAAAACTGGTTTAACTATGCGACTCAGTCGTTCTTTGTTGAAACAAATAGTTGTGTCGTTGTAGTATATTAAAAAGTGCAAAACTGTAAAGTAAAATGACTTTAAAGTAAAGTAAATCTTAGTCTAATTTAAAGTAAATGTGCAAATATTTAAAAGCGTGACGGAAAATTAAAAGGCACTAAACATAAATAACGCAAACTTAAATCTATCTAAGGCAAACTTAAAACGCAATTAAAACTTAAAACTAAGGCAAGGCTAAAATAAATCTAAGGCAAAATAACCTTAAAGTGCAACTAAATAAAAAGGCGGGAAAAATAAAGCTTGAAAATTAAAAACAGAAACTTAAAAACTGAAATTAAAATAACCTAAAAAATAGCTCATCCGGAATAATACCCTCATGCGGAATAAACATTCATCCGGAATGTCACCTTCGTTCGGAATGTTTTTCTTTACTCGGAATATCAACCAAAGCCCTTGATCCGGAATAAATTGCTTACTCTGAATATGTCACCTATCCGGAATAACTTCTCTATTCGGAATAAAGCCTTGATGCGGAATATTGCCGTTGATCCGGAATATCTCTCGATCCGGAATATTATTCCGAATAGAACTCTTGATCCGGAATGTCTTAATATTCCGAATAAACTCCTTGATCCGGAATATTTGATACACTATCTTTCATTGGGATCAGTATTAATTCTCGGAATCTTCTCGAATTGATCACAGCTCAAAGTGGAATAGTTGTTCTTGGTGACAAATAGGGGGTTTGGTTTTCTATTCTACTAAAAAGGTAAATGCTTGAAGCAAATAAAAGATTTAAACCAAAAACAGTTACTGAAATTAAAATTAAACAATTAAACGATTAAACAGTAGAATAACCTTACTGAAAAAGTGCTTGATTCGGAATGTATGCTTGATCCAGAATAAATCAGACTAAAAATCCTTCATGCGGAATAAACTACTCATGCGGAATAATAGGCTTATGCGGAATAAATGGTCATGCGGAATAAAAGGTCATGCGAAATAAAAGGCTTATGCGGAATAAAAGGTCATGCGGAATAAAAGGCTATTCGGAATAAAATGCTTGATGCGGAATAAATGGTGATTCAGAATAAAGGTTGATCCGGAATAAATGAGTTATTCTGGATGGAAGGAGTTGATCCGGAATATAAAATATTCCGGATGAAAGAGGTTGATTCGGAATAATAAATATTCCGAATGGAGGACACTGATCTGGAATATAAAATATTCCGGATGAAAAATCTTGATACGGAATAAAAGATGAACAAAACTTGATTCGGAATCTGGGGAACGAAGAACAGTTAAGCAGAAAGAAACAGGGTAAAACGATTTTAATCCAAACAAGCCAAATTTAACCAAAAGATTTTAACCAAACTAAACACTTATCATTTACTAACCATAAACATCAAATCCCAACAATAAAAACACAAAACCCAATAACTTTTGAAGATCAAATCAACCAAATAAGAACTTTAAGCTTTAAATCAAAAAGATGAAGATGAACAAGATTAATGGGAAGATTATATTGATGATTAAGGTTTAAACAATCAAAGGAAAAGATTAAAACTACAAGATTTGTGAAAAACAAGAATAAAAATCACCAACACCTTAGTGGTGTTGGCTTCTTTCCTACGAAACAAAGAAAAAGAAACTGGAAAATGAAAACTAAAAACTGGCCAAAATGTGTGAAGGGAGCTCTATACATATGCCTTGTCCTTGGTTGGTGAGTGGTCTTTCTCCTTTTCTTCTTGTCTTCTCGTCTTTTCAGAAAAGTGGACGTTTTCGATTCTGATTCGGGATTTGTCGTCGAATAAATTCAACTCGTCTTTTAATTTCTTCGTTTAATAGACTTGAGTTCTTTCGACATATGTAAATCTTCCATCTTTGGTCCTTTTCTTCGATAAATCTTCAAATAGGCCCATTGACTTCAAATCTTTTGCATCTCTTGGACTATAGATTTTGTCTTGAGTCTTTTTCTTCGATAAATCCCGTGCAATCCTATGTTTTCTCCAATATCCATCCGGTTGACTCTGAATACACAATAAACACAAAAACCACGCATAATTCCAAACAAATGATATTAAACACGCGTTTTGGTCTCGTTTTAGCAAGAAATAAGTGGTAAAAGGATGGGTGTTTTCACACCTATCAAATCCCCTACATTTAACCATTGCCATGCCCTCATGCAATGCTTAGTGATAAAGCAATTTACACTTTTCTCATAATCAATTAACGTTGGCCTTATTAACATACTACTAAAACAAAAATTAAAGTACTAAGAGAAATTAAAACTTTAAAGGAAACAAAAGGATAGAAAACCATTTTCACTTGAAAATAGCTACATGGAAATAACTTGCAAAGAGATCAAGGACTTACATTAGGGCTTTGGTGCTGCGAAGATTTATCACCCTCAAGTTTCACGTTCCCCAAACTAAGCTTAAAAACGAGATCATTGTTATTATAAGTTAGCAAATCAAACACTTACACACATGGCTTAATTATATGCTTAAACTCCCTTTTTTCCTAGTTGTATCTCTTATATTTTATTTTTGTCTTAGAATGATCATGAAGATGCATTTTTGGACTTATTTCGATAGTTTACTTAGGCTGAAAGCAAAGTGGGACGATTTGATCAATAGTTAGCTAAAGGACAAAATCTCTTAAAACTGCTTCTCGGGATATCAAAAAGTTCATATCTTGGCATAACTCGCTTCGCGATTTGAGACCTTTCTCGGGCCGATATTTGGCATGTACTTCATACTTCATATCTTCTAGAGACGTTCTTGAGATAATGGTATTCTCTTTGTTAATAGAGTTTCTTCACTTGGAGACTTTTGAGGGGTACTCCAACTTTGTTGACCACGACTTCATGATTATTTCTTCAATCTCTAATTGGGATTTTGAGATACAACGATCCGCCTCCTTTTCGGACTTGGATCTATTTATCCTCATACCTTGTTAGGGTCTTTTCGGATAGACTTCTCCATGCTCTTTATGGGAGTTGATTGCTTTTCGTCGTGAGTCTTGATCCTTCATATTGATTTTGGGAATAATGCTTTTCACATCACCTTGGATCTTTAACAATAAGATTGAATCCTCATGCCTTGTTAGGGCCTTTTCGGACTCGCCAATCTTCGCGCCCCGCTTCATAAGTTATGCCTTGGCTATGAACTCTTATCAATACCGAGCAACTTTTAAACGATCTTGGGCTAGAAGCTAAGTAACTTTTCAAATCGTACGACCTTACTTATTGCAGATAAATTATTGGCAAGTGATGGGAAAATAGGCAGATAATCACACCAAGTGTGCTTGTGAAGAACACTTCCAAGATGCTTGTAAAAATATTCCTACCTCTCCTCCCAATGTTGAGATCGTTTCCTCTATTGATTCATCACTATCTCTATTTGGAGAAAGTTATTTCCTTTGGAAAGATTTTGAAGCAACCATGGGAGATGTGAACTTAGAAAATGACGATTCTCCCACCGATTGGGATGAAGACATTTGTCTCATTGAGAAACTTCTCAAAGAGGACCATATTTCTCCACCATCTCCCAAGGTTATTGCTATCGATGAACCAACTTTGAATACGCCTTCCATCGAAAATCCCCCAGATTTAGAGCTTAAGGAGTTGCCGCCCCATCTCGAGTACGTGTTCCTTGAAGAAAAGAAGCAGTCGCCCGTCATCATTGCTAAGGACTTGAAAGAAGAAGAGAAATCTCGCCTCATCGCCGTGCTTAAAGATCATAAGAAGGCAATTGCTTGGAAAATTTCCGATATCCGCGGAATTGATCCAAACTTTTGTACTCACAAGATTCTCATGGAAGATGACTTTAAACCCGCAATCCAGAGCCAAAGAAGGGTTAATCCTCGCATTCATGACGTCATCAAACAAGAGGTTATCAAACTTCTTGACGCCGGCTTGATTTACCCCATTTCGGATTCGCCATGGGTAAGTCCCGTCCATTGTGTGCCCAAGAAGGGCGGAATAACCGTTGTTCCCAATGAACACAACGAGTTGATTCCCACTCGTCTCGTTACTGGGTGGAGAGTTTGTATCGACTATCGCAAACTCAATGATGCCACGAGAAAAGATCACTTTCCTCTTCCTTTCATGGATCAAATGCTCGAGCGTCTAGTAGGTAATGAATATTACTGCTTCTTAGACGGTTTCTCCGGGTATTTTCAAATTCCCATCGATCCCAAAGACCAAGAAAGGACCACATTCACTTGTCCCTATGGAACATTTGCTTACAAACGCATGCCTTTTGGTTTATGCAATGCTCCTGGGACGTTCCAAAGGTGTATGATGGCGATATTCCATGACATGGTTGAAAAAACTATGGAAGTATTCATGGATGATTTCTCGGTTTATGGAAATTCTTTCTCTGCTTGCCTTGCCAATTTAGAACGTATACTTCAGCGGTGTGAAGACACTCGCCTTGTTCTTAATTGGGAAAAATGCCATTTTATGGTAAAAGAGGGCATCGTGCTAGGACACAAAATCTCCAAAGCCGGTCTTGAAGTGGACCGTGCTAAAGTCGATGTTATTGCTAAATTGCCTCCACCTTCAACCGTGAAGGGTGTGATAAGTTTCCTCGGTCATGCGGGCTTCTACCTTTGCTTTATCAAAGATTTTTCTAAAATCGCTCGCCCGATGACCCACCTCTTGGAAAAAGATACTCCTTTTATCTTTTCCAACGAGTGTATTGAAGCCTTCAACCTTCTTAAGGATAAGCTAACTAAGGCACCGGTCTTGGTTACCCCTAATTGGGAGCTTCCCTTTGAGTTGATGTGCGATGCTAGCGACTTTGCTATTGGAGCGGTTTTGGGCCAAAGAGTGAACAAACACTTCCAACCGATCCATTACGCTAGCAAGACAATGACGGGGGCTCAATTGCATTACACGACAACCGAAAAAGAGCTTTTAGCTGTTGTCTATGCTTTTGAAAAGTTTCGCCCCTATCTTGTCCTTTCTACCACCATCGTGTATACCGATCATCCCGCGTTGAAGTACTTGTTAACTAAACAAGATTCCAAACCAAGACTTCTTCGTTGGGTTTTGCTACTTCAAGAATTTAAAATCGAAATTCATGATAAGAAGGGAGCTGAAAACCTAGCCGCGGATCATCTCAGCAGACTTGAGGATCCTTACCAAGGGGATCATCCGAACAAAGAGATCAATGACTCTTTTCCTCTGGAGACCTTAATGTCTATCAACTCGAGTAATGATGAAGCCCCGTGGTTTGCGGACATTGCAAACTACTTGGCTGGCGGAATTCTCATTGACGGGTTAACATCCCAGCAAAAGAAAAAGTTCTTCAAAGGCATTAAGACTTACTTTTGGGATGACCCGTATCTATTCAAACAATGTGCTGATTTGATTATTCGCGGATGTGTTGATGGACCAGCAGCTTTAGACATTCTCGAAGCTTGCCACAAAGGACCCACCGGTGGTCACTTTGGTCCCAACTACACCGCCAAAAAAGTGTTTGACTCGGGATTTTATTGGCCCACCATTTATCGTGATGCTCACGACATGGTTAAACATTGTGATGCTTGCCAAAAACAAGGTAAGATCACTCATAAAGATGAGATGCCTCAAAATTTCATACAAGAATGTGAAATCTTTGATGTTTAGGGTGTCGACTTTATGGGGCCATTCCCTTCATCTAAAGGAAAAAAATACATCCTTGTAGCCGCTGACTACATTTCTAAATAGGTTGAAGCCAAAGTTTTACCCACTAATGACGCAAGGTTGGTTTGTAACTTTTTGAAGTCGTTGTTCGCTTGATTCGGTGTGCCTCGTGCCATTATTAGTGATCACGGGACTCATTTTTGCAATGACCAATTCGCAAGAGTCATGGCTAAGTATGGTGTCAATCATCGTCTTTCCACCGCCTACCACCCACAAACTAATGGCCAGGCTGAAATCTCTAACCGAGGATTAAAGCGAATTCTTTAACGAACTGTGGGAGAGCATCGTGCCTCATGGGCCGATAAACTTGATGATGCTTTGTGGGCTTTTCGTACCGCATACAAGACTCCGATTGGTTGTACACCATATTGTCTCGTGTATGGGAAAGCGTGCCACCTCCCCATTGAGTTGGAGCACAAGGCTTACTGGGCCTTGAAGTGGGCTAACTTTTGTGTATTGAAGCCTTCAACCTTCTTAAGGATAAGCTAACTAAGGCACCGGTCTTGGTTACCCCTAATTGGGAGCTTCCCTTTGAGTTGATGTGCGATGCTAGCGACTTTGCTATTGGAGCGGTTTTGGGCCAAAGAGTGAACAAACACTTCCAACCGATCCATTACGCTAGCAAGACAATGACGGGGGATCAATTGCATTACACGACATCCGAAAAAGAGCTTTTAGCTGTTGTCTATGCTTTTGAAAAGTTCCGCCCCTATCTTGTCCTTTCTACCACCATCGTGTATACCGATCATTCCACGTTGAAGTACTTGTTAACTAAACAAGATTCCAAACTAAGACTTCTTCGTTGGGTTTTGCTACTTCAAGAATTTAAAATCGAAATTCGTGATAAGAAGGGAGCTGAAAACCTAGCCGCGGATCATCTCAGCAGACTTGAGGATCCTTACCAAGGGGATCATCCGAACAAAGAGATCAATGACTCTTTTCCCCTGGAGACCTTAATGTCTATCAACTCGAGTAATGATGAAGCCCCGTGGTTTGCGGACATTGCAAACTACTTGGCTGGCGGAATTCTCTTTTGCTGGGATGTTAACCCGTCAATGAGAATTCCACCAGCCAAGTAGTTTGCAATGTCCGCAAACCACGGGGCTTCATCATTACTCGAGTTGATAGACATTAAGGTCTCCAGGGGAAAAAAGTCATTGATCTCTTTGTTCGGATGATCCCCTTGGTAAGGATCCTCAAGTCTGCTGAGATGATCCGCGGCTAGGTTTTCAGCTCCCTTCTTATCACAAATTTCGATTTTAAATTCTTGAAGTAGCAAAACCCAACGAAGAAGTATTGGTTTGGAATCTTGTTTAGTTAACAAGTACTTCAACGCAGAATGATCGGTATACACGATGGTGGTAGAAAGGACAAGATAGGGGCGGAACTTTTCAAAAGCATAGACAACAGCTAAAAGCTCTTTTTCGGTTGTCGTGTAATGCAATTGAGCCCCCGTCATTGTCTTGCTAGCGTAATGGATCGGTTGGAAGTGTTTGTTCACTCTTTGGCCCAAAACCGCTCCAATAGCAAAGTCGCTAGCATCGCACATCCACTCAAAGGGAAGCTCCCAATTAGGGGTAACCAAGACCGGTGCCTTAGTTAGCTTATCCTTAAGAAGGTTGAAGGCTTCAATACACTCGTTAGAAAAGATAAAAGGAGTATATTTTTCCAAGAGGTGGGTCATCGGGCGAGCGATTTTAGAAAAATCTTTGATAAAGCGACGGTAGAAGCCCGCATGACCGAGGAAACTTCTCACACCCTTCACGGTTGAAGGTGGAGGAAATTTAGCAATAACATCGACTTTAGCACGGTCCACTTCAAGACCGGCTTTGGAGATTTTGTGTCCTAGCACGATGCCCTCTATTACCATGAAATGGCATTTTTCCCAATTAAGAACAAGGCGAGTGTCTTCACACCGCTGAAGCATACGTTCTAAATTGGCAAGGCAAGCAGAGAAAGAATCGTCATAAACCGAGAAATCATTCATGAATACTTCCATAGTTTCTTCAACCATGTCATGGAATATCACCATCATACACCTTTGGAACGTCCCAGGAGCATTGCATAAACCAAAAGGCATGCGTTTGTAAGCAAATGTTCCATAGGGACAAGTGAATGTGGTCTTTTCTTGGTCTTTGGGATCGATGGGAATTTGAAAATACCCGGAGAAACCGTCTAAGAAGTAGTAATAGTCATTACCTGCTAGACGCTCGAGCATTTGATCCATGAAAGGAAGAGGAAAGTGATCTTTTCTCGTGGCATCATTGAGTTTGCGATAGTCGATACAAACTCTCCACCCAGTAACGAGACGAGTGGGAATCAACTCGTTGTGTTCATTGGGAACAACGGTTATTCCGCCCTTCTTGGGCACACAATGGACGGGACTTACCCATGGCGAATCTGAAATGGGGTAAATCAAGCCGACGTCAAGAAGTTTGATAACCTCTTGTTTGATGACGTCATGAATGCGAGGATTAACCCTTCTTTGGCTCTGGATTGCGGGTTTAAAGTCATCTTCCATGAGAATCTTGTGAGTACAAAAGTTTGGATCAATTCCGCGGATATCGGAAATTTTCCAAGCAATTGCCTTCTTATGATCTTTAAGCACGGCGATGAGGCGAGATTTCTCTTCTTCTTTCAAGTCCTTAGCTATGATGACGGGCGACTGCTTCTTTTCTTCAAGGAACACGTACTCGAGATGGGGCGGCAACTCCTTAAGCTCTAAATCCGGAGGATTTTCGATGGTAGGCATATTCAAAGTCGGTTCATCGATAGCATCAACCTTGGGAGATGGTGGAGAAATATGGTCCTCTTTGAGAAGGTTCTCAATGAGACGAATGTGTTCATCCCAATCGGTGGGAGAATCGTCATTTTCTAAGTTCGCATCTCCCATGGTTGCTTCAAAATCTTTCCAAAGGAAATCACTTTCTCCAAATAGAGATAGTGATGAATCAATAGAGGAAATGGTCTCAACATTGGGAGGAGAGGTAGGAATACTTTTACAAGCTTCTTTGAAGTGTTCTTCACAAGCCGCATCAAGAACGTCAATACAATTAACACTCTCGTATGAATAAGGCTGTTTAGAAAGCTTTCCCATGTTGAAGACGATTTTATAGTCACCCACTCTCATGATAAGCTCATCCGCTTCAACATCGATGAGAGTGCGACCGGTCCTCAAGAATGGACGTCCAACGATTAATGGCACACGAGGGTCCATATCGTAGTCGACGACGACGAAATCGGCGGGAAAAGTGAATTTGTCGACTCCTACAAAAACGTCTTCGGCTATCCCCACTGGATAAGCTACCGTACGGTTAGCTAATTCCAAAGTCATTTTGGTGGGGACTAGCTCAGGGAGAGATAATTGCTTCCAAACACTTAAAGGCATTAAGTTAATACTGGCACCTAGATCGGCTAGGGCCATGCAATTCTCTACTCTCGGGAAGTTACAAGGGATTAAGAAGCGACTCGGATCACCAAGTTTAGTTGGCAATTTCCTTAAGAGCACTGCAGAGCAATTCTCATTAAGTTGGGTGTTAGAAATATCAAGAAGCTTCTCCTTGTCGCTAAGAAGATCTTTAAACATTTTCGCATATTTAGGCATATGAGCGAGAGCCTCAACGAAGGAGATGTTGAAATTCAATTGTTTAAACATTTTGAGAAAGTTCGAAACTTGAATATCATCCTTGCTTTTGAGCTTCTCTTTCCTCAACCTTGATGGATAAGGTATATCGGAAGAAGAGGAAGTCTTTGAGAGAATAGGATCACTCACATCCTTGGGTGGAGGAGGGGTAGAAGTAAGAGGTGGAGAAATTGGGGAAGTAGAAGGTTGAGGAATAGGAGCAGGTGACTCGTTTTCCTTAGTCACAATCACCAGTGGAGGTATAGGAAGCTCGGGTTCCTTGGTACCTTTGCCACTGCGAGTGGTGATTGCTTTCATCTCCCCTCGTGGATTCGCAACGGTGTTACTCGGAAGAGTACCCGAAGAAGAGGATTGATTACCTTGGAAGAAACCAGCCATCATGTTCCTTAAGTCATTCGTTTGACTTGCCAAAGTGTTTCGCATATCATCTCGAAGATCGTTCCCTTGTTTCACCATGTCTGCTTTCAAGTTGAGCACTTCCCGCTGGAGATTGTCCACGATCACATCATTAATCCTCATGTAGGTTCCAATATCTTGGTGCAATGCGGTGGGTTGGTTGGGAGGAGCATTGTAGGCGGGTGGTTGATAAGCAGGTTGTTGGTAAACTTGGTTGTTTCTTTGAGGTGGATATGGTTGTTTGTGAGGTGGTTGGTATGGTGCACGAGGTTGTTGTTGAGGAGGTCGATTGAGGTTTTGTTGTTGGTTTGTGTCACACCCCACCATGGCGGAATATGGGGCGCGACGTATAGATATCATCACAACAACATCGTGTCTATAGAGAGAACTAAATGAAATTGAAATATCATAAATGGCGACACAAATGTCGTAACAATATCTCAACAATGCAGGCGTCTAGGTAAGTAGGTAACATGCCTATCTTACCAAAGACATACAAATGAACAAACATCAAACATATAGGTACCATAAAGTTCACTTAATCAAGACACAAAATAAAATCTAAGAGGAAAGGGAATCCTCCTAATACAATCCTAGTAGCCTCTACACTCTAGCCACTTCTAAGATCATCCTCCTCAACTACTGATGAGACTGCTTTTATACATGGTCTTATCGTCCAAAACGGGCTTAAAATGCATAAAATATCATTAAATATACCAAATATATGCTCGTGTTTGTTACTTGTGTATTTTTAGGTACGGATATTGAGGAAATGGCAAAAGATCACAAGAATCATTCAAAAACGAACACGGGAAACGAAGCCGCACAATGAACCGGGCCCAAGTTTGGATTTTACAAAAATGCCCTTGAAGTTTTGAAGATTGGCAACTTTAGTCCCTCAACTGTTGAAGATTAACACTTTATACCCCTCAAATATTCAAAATTATGAATAGGGTCCATAAAGTTTGAAGACATTACAAGTTCAGTCCTTGAAGAATCCAAGAATTGCATTTGAAGCCCTTGGAAAAGTTTTGAAACATTTTGTGCCATTTTTGACAAGCTGTCCAAAGTTGTCAAAGGGAAAATGGGCGTTGATAGCTATTATTTACAACATGAACAAATGAGGAAAACTTGGGGGGTCAAACTGCCAAACAACCAATCCCACACACCCACTCACAATCTGACACGTCACACAACCCACCCATCCACCCATTTACCCGACCCTACCCACTAACCAACCCAATATCCACCCAAAACAAATCAGTTTATTAATTAAACTAGGTCAAAGCCCCAGTCAAACCCCCACTTATTCCCTCCAAACACCCTTTTTAAATATCTTTTTACCCAATTCGGATTAAATCCCCCTTTAATCACAAGATAAACCCTAATCAATTCCAGACCCAATCATCTTCATATCAAAGGGTTTTTCCCTTAATTGCTCCAGATCCTTAATTACCCACCATGTCACCAAAACCCACATTCCACATCACCACAAGACACACCCATGTGTCTTGTGGGACCCTCCCCTGCCCATCACTTTCGTCCCCAAACCCAACACCCGACCAAATCAACAGCTCACATGATCTACTTGGCCTCCAAGGAGTTTTTAACGTCTCAGATGCATTCAAACATCACAATGAGAGCTGGCATATCACATGGAGCTTTTTGACCCAATTTTCAGTCAATCAACCAAGGGCAAAATCGGATTTTCCAAGCATTAGGGTTTTAGCTGTCTAATATTTTATTCCAGTATCTAGAAAGATGTGTAGGCTGTTATATAAAGCCATAGGACTTAGCATTTTTTTTTTGTTCCAGTTTTTTAGCTCTCTCATTGTAATCCCTTTTTACAAAATTTATAAAGTTGGTGATTTTTGAGAAAATATAATTCCTTTTATTTGTTTTTAAAAGTTGGTAAGTGATTGAGAAGCTAGACTGAGTTCCATCATCATTTGTTAAACACATTGTGTTTTTGAGTTTTCAAAGGTTTTGAGAAAGGTTTTTAATTTCAGAAAATTTTAATCCAAGAAAGTGAAAGTGGACTTTGATTTTGATTTTCTGAAATTGAAATTGATTTTAAAACGTGTTAAAGGTTCCAAGGTTGATTGATTTTAAGGTTTCAAAAAGTTTGGTAAAAATCAGAAAGTGTTTGTTTGTTTGTTCATTGCTATTTTCAGGAAATCCATTGAAGATTTGTTGCTCAAGGTCCAGCATAGGCCCCAGCCTATAGGAGGTGGCAAAGCAGCCACTAAGGGACCTGGATGTAGGTCCCTTAAGGTAATTTCTTGTTTCCCATTTCAATTTTTAGTTTTCTGAAAATTTTATGCATTTTGTGTGATTTACATGCTAAGTTTTTAAGTGATTGTTATTGTGCTCGTTATTGCTCTCTTGTTGGATTATATGCATGTTAGTAGCTTTTGTATCAGTTTGGATTTGATTTGATGTAATTTGGTGTGTTAAAGTTCATATTCAGAAGTTTAAGGGGTGTTTGGATTTGAGTTTTAAGCTAGGGATATTGAGTGCTTTTGGTTTAAAAATCATCTAGACACACTTATTAGGTTGCTAACATATGATATGTGTATTTGAGTTTCTGTTTGTTGAAGTTTTAACCAAAATTGCATGCTAAAAGTTGAAAAAAAGCATAAAAATCAGTTTAGTTCTTTTTTCTGCTCATTCTGAGTGAATTTTGAACCACCAAGTTGATGAATCTACTCGAAATAGGGTTGTTTAAGGTTTGTGAACTGATTATATGCTGATTGGTTGAGTTGTGTGCAAGTAATTTGACCTTGAAATTCAATTTTGTGCAACAAATTGGTCAAAAATTCTCACAGACCCCCTTTGCTTGATCAGAAACCTTAATCTGCTTATTTTGTGTGATTTTGATTGTTGTACTTGCTTGTTTTTGCATTTGATTTGACTCCTTATACTCCAAAGAGTATAAGGGTGCCTTTGTCCATCACAAACATCCACAAAAAGCAAGTATCAAGCTCCTCTTGATCTGTTTTGCACAAGTGAAGAAAACAAGTTTTCCTTGTGTTCATCAGTCATAAAGCATAACCGAACCCGTTTTTCATTTCTTTTTGATTAATCTTGTTAAAATTTGATTTGTGTTTGTATTTTGGAGACTAAAAGTGTCACAAGTTTGGGTTTTTAAAGCTTAAAAAGAAAAAAAAATAAAGAGCAAAAAGGACGTGGCCAGGACTCGAACCTGCGCCACTCCTCCCACAACCAAACGTGTTAACCATCTCTGCCCTAGGGTCTTTGACTGATAGCTTTGATTTCAAATTGTATTTAAGGGGGTTTGGTTTTGGCTTTTCATAAATAAGCCGTGACCTTTTTAGCTTATTTTAGCTTATTGGTTAAGCTTATTAGCTCATTTTCATTTTTCTTAAGAAAGTTATATAGTCTAGGATTTTTCTACACCAAGTTTTGAATTTTCTCATTATTTATTTATTTTCTATTAATTTTTATTTAGCCGTATTTTATTAATTTGTTTAAAAATAGTTAAAATATGTTTTAATTTTTAGAAAAATAGTTTTTAGGTTTTGATTTATATTTCTGAGGTTTACATCACAAAAAGTTTTCAAAAAGTATAATTTTTAATTTTATTTGATTTTAGGGTTTTCTAGCCACTTTAAAATTTAATATAAAATTAATAAAAAGGTTTTAGGAGCTTTTAATTTCATTTTTGTCTTAGTTACATTATTTAGGATTTTTGGTAATTTTTTAGAATTATTTTATAAACTTTTTATTTTTTTGATTATTTTATTATTATTTTATTATTAAAAATTCAAAGTTTGTTTTTTCTACTTTTTTCATTTTTCCTAGATTGTAAACACATAATTAGGAGTTTTGTCACTTTCCAAATCTTTTTAGAACTTTTCGTTTATTTTCTAGAATTAATTTAAGTTTTAATAGATTTTAATAGATTTTAATAGATTTTAATAGATTTTAAGTGTTTAAAAATAGTTTAATTTGGTTTTAAAATAGCTAAAAATACTTTTTAGCTTAATTAGGTTATTTTTGAGGTTTACAAACTATAAGATCTTGTTTAGGGCTTTTTAATAATTAATTGTGATTTTTAGGGCTTTAATTAGCATTAAAAAGTCATTATTTAATTAATTAAAAGGTTTTAGCAAGTTTGGATTTTTTGTAAACTCTTAGAATATTATTGTGGATTTTTAGTAATTTTTAGGAATTTTTAGGTTAAAATTTTAATTTTTGTAGTTTTACGGTTTTACGTTTACGCCTTTTTCGTCGTAGTTTAATCCGTCTTCGTAACCGTCTTTTCTTTCTCATTTCTATTCTCTTTTCTTCTTGTTAATAATCACAAACATTAATCATCATTCATTACACAACACACGTGCCTCCTCGAGAGAACGAACTCACTTCATTGGGTCATAACTTGTGGTTTTCCTAAACTACTCGTTAATACTTACCCTAATTACCTTGTTTTCCTAAACAAGTGTAATTTTACAACCATGATTTTGGTGCCGCTGCCGGGGAGGCGTGTTGTGTTTTGATTGACCATTGTTGTTTTTTATACTAACCATAAATAGTATTTGTATTAGTAGCACTCTACTAATACGTATTATCGTTTTTCGGTTTTTGTGTGAATACTATTACTATATTGTATACGTAGAACAATAAATTCACAAGTACTCCAAATACGTGAGCAATCACAACCTTGACTTGGGAGGTCATTACCCAATCATTGTATTCGAATCTCAAACCAAAGAAAAAAGGCAAAAATAGATAAATACTTTCGTGAAGCTTAATCTTGAAAATACAAACTATAAGGTGGGTATAAGGCGGTTGTATTTCACAACCTAAAGGAAAAAGGCTCTTAAGTGCTTCGCGCCGCCTCGTTTCCTCCGCTTGCTTGCGCGTATTTGATTTTGAGAGTGAATCGAGGGTTTTGCCGCCCAAAGTATTATTACATATCATATATATTTTCTTGGTTTCTATTGATTAAACCCTCTTGAACGATTTGGTGCTCCACCATCGTTCTAAAGTCATCGAAGGCGTTCACTTCACGTGATCGTTTTCATTCCTTGAGGCTTCTTTAATCAAGAGATTTGATTAAGGAGGAGATTTCTAGATTTTTGTCTACTTAATACATTTCACCAATTTCCAAAAAAAGTTAATACCATCAAAAACCACAAAAAAATTGAAAAACACAAAATACCAAAAAGAATCTTCTTTGCTCGTCTCCACGTTGTACGTGACGTTTATGCTAACTCGTAATCAAGCAAAACGTGCACGTAGACGAAAGAACAAAACTCCCACTCCAACTCATTCTAGTGAGGAGTCTCCTATTGACGAACCCATTGTACGAGAAGCACCTACCATGGCGAATCGAACTATGATAGAGTTACTTCAAGCACCCACCGAGGGTTATGGAGAAGCTATTGTGATTCCCTCTATCCTTGCGGAGAATTTTGAGTTGAAAACGGGTTTGTTGTCGATGATCCAAAACAACAAATTCCGTGGTGATGAGAAGGACAATCCCCACAACCATATCCGCCAATTTAATCGTCTTACCGCCACTTGCAAATTCAAGGATGTCTCGAATGACTCGATTAAGATGATGCTTTTTCCGTATTCCTTAGCGGGGCCCGCTAAAATTTGGTTAGAGAAATAGCCACCCAATTCTATATTGACGTGGAAGGATCTCGTTTCGAAATTTGTGAACCAATTTTTTCCGCCCTCTAAGACTACGCATTTGAAAAATGAGATTTCTAAATTTTCACAAGAATCAAATGAAAGTTTTTCAACGGCTTGGAATAGGTTTAAGGAGATGTTACATGAATGTCCTCATCACGGTTTGTCCGACTTGCACCAAATAGACACGTTTTACAATGGAATTAATGATCATGAAAGAGATTATTTGAATGCCGCCGCGGGTGGTAATTTTTTGTGTAAAACGGTTGAAGAAGCTTTGGTCATAATTGAGAATAGGTCTAAGGTTTATAGCCCTCGTAACACACCGAGTGTTGCCAAAATGGGCACATCATCGTCTCATAGTATCAATGCCTTGCAAGATGAAGCAAATGAGGAGAATCGGTTTTTCGATAGGTTTTCGACTCTCATGTCCCATTGGAAAGCTCAAGAAGCTTCGAATTCCGCTTTGGTTAAAGCGGTTGCTAAGAGTTGTTTGTCGTGTGGTGGAGCTCATGATCTTTCCGAGTGCATTACCGCGGATGGTAACACTTCGAGTGCTTATGTAGCCACGGGGACTTATAACCAAATCGGTCAAGGTTCCCGCCAAAATCAAGCTCCACCAAATCAAAATGCTAATAACTATCGAAACAACAACCAAGGTGGTAATTATCAAGGAAATCAAAGAAATTACAACAAGGGTAATTATCAAAGTGGAAATGGGCAAATTTTAAACCAAAACCAAAACCGTGATTTTCAAACTTCTACTCAAGGCTTTCAAAATGATCACACCAAAAATCTTCAAGGAGAATTTTTGAATTATGCTAAGGCTAATGATGCTAAGTTTGATAATATGCAACATGAATTGGTTAGCTTAAGATCCGAGTTGAAAAACGAGCTTAAAAACGAACTTGCTAATGAACTTAAAACTCATGCTAATAAAATGGAAGGAAATGTCACACGTCTCCAACAAAATCAACAAAAAATGGAGCAAGGTCAACATGAGATTAAGCAAGAGTTGTTAAAAGCGGATGCTAGGCAATCTAAGTTTGAAGACCGTATGGCTTAAATGTTTGAAGCTATCATGTGTAAGCCCTCTTCTTCGGTTGGTCTTCCTAGTGATACCATCGTGAACCCGAAAGGAGAGTTGAAGGTTATTACTACTCGTAGTGGTAAAACTTTCAAAGAACCCATTTCTCGTCCAAGTACTTCTATGGAGAAGGAAAAAGAGAAAGAACCCGAGGTGTTGGTTGAAAAGGAGCAAATTACAAGCCCACGAAGTACCGCTCAAACCACACCTACGGTTGAACCAATACCAATCATGGAACCCGAGATTCCAAGGCCTTTGCCTACTATGCCCCAACCCACACCACCTTTACCCTACCCTTCAAGACGAGACAAGGAAAAGGCACAAGAACGAAATAATTATCAATTTGAACTCTTTATGAAAATGTTTCGTGACTTGCATTTCAATATAAGTTTTGCCGACGCCTTAGTCATGATGCCTCGATTTGCCGCGAACTTCAAAAGTATGTTGAATAACAAAGAGAAATTGCAAAAATCGTCTAGTTGTTCATCGGTTTTTCTAAGCCGCATACCTCAAAAAGTCGGTGATCCTGGAAAGTTTTTAATCCCATGTGCTATACAAGACATGGAAGAATGCTACGCCTTGGCCGATCTTGGTGCTAGTATTAATTTGATGCCTCTTGAGATTTTTAAATCGCTCAATCTTCCCAATCTCACTCCTTCAAGAATGTCAATCGAGATGGCCGATCATTCTAAGATTCTAGCTTGTGGAGTTGCCGAGGACGTCTTTGTGAAAGTTGGAAAGTTCTACTATCCTGTAGACTTTATTGTTGTTGACATTCCCATCGATCCTAAAGTTCCGTTAATTTTAGGTCGATCTTTTTTGGATACCTCGAGAGCACTTATCGATGTGCATGCAAGAAAAATCACTCTTCGTTTCAATGAGGAAGAACTCGTCATTAATGCAACCCAAAACTCCACTCTTTCTCATGTGTATTCGATAACATATTTGTACAATGTCAATCCCATCAAAAACATTTGCAAAAAGATTTCCAATAGAGTTTTAGAAGTTGTTGAGAAAAATGAAGTTCCGTCCCCTCCGCCGGTGGAGGTTAAGAGTGTTAAGCCTACGATTCCAATCTCGAGTGATTCTTCGGATGATGAATACGTTGATCCCGATGGGGAAGTTTTCTTTATTGACAAAAGATTTGAAAACTTACCACCACCTAAACCAAAAAGATTTCAAAATGTGAGAACTTTCAGTGTGACTAATATTGCTCTAGATACACCTAATATTTTCGACATAATTAAATCGGGTTTTCACAAGGAGAGTGTAAAAGATGAAAAAGGAAAAGATTTTGAATTGAATTTAAAAGATTTTTCTACAATTCTAACTCCGTCATCACCACGTGTATTGAGTACTACAAGCTCGTCTTCTCCTTTTGACGATGCTTTGTGTGGACCTAGTGTGGGGGAATCCCCTTATGTTCCCTCCCCTTTCTCCACCGAGGACGAGATATTTGATCCTAGAATTGCTTATATAGGGAAATCTCGGTCTTCCACCGATGCAATAAATGGAAAATCTTTCTATTTGATTGGTGCGAGTCTACCTCGAGTAGCTCATGTTTTTAGAGACTTACCCATTGTCCCACCCTTCTATTTCTTCTCTCCTATTTTCTTGAAACTCTTTGAGTTTTTGTTGACCAATGATGAAGTGGCGTTGATTAGTTTTTCCAATGAAAACGAGAACGCCATCTTCGATCCCGGTATTTTGCACCATTAAAGGACTTAGTCCTTTATACCGGTTGTTTTTGGGCCTTGTTTATCATGTAAGCCCCATCAAAAATTGACCACACCATGATATCCCTAAATGATCACATTTATGGGGATTCGAGTCGAGCTTTTGACTCGGTTATCAAAAACAAGGTGCCTCGTGGGGGAGACCCATGCTTATCCATGTACATATTATTGCTTTCTAATTAGTTAATGTGAGGGGATTTGTGCCCTTCCAACCTTTGTTCCGTGGTTGTTTGTGCATTGTGGTTTTTAGATCATGATCTTCACGATTGGAGCCTCTCGTGTTCGTTTTATGGGAGCACTCGATCGTTTGCTTTGGAGACCTTTCCCAATATCCATGATATATCCTTATATGTTCTAACCTTAGGTTTATAGCACACTTCATAAACGGCTTTAAATTTAATGGTTACACCCTTTCCATGCTAGATTAGGCATTCGACTACGTCTCTAGTATGGGGGTGTTTGCACCCCTAGACTCGAAACATTGAGGATAATGTTTAACTTTAGTATGGGGGGTGAATAGATACTTGCCTTGCCAAACCTTCACGCTTACCAAAGTTTATCTTTTTGTTTATCGTTTTGTTGCAAAATAAGGCTAAAAATGGCCAAATTTTAAAATTTTTCTCATGTTTTATAAGTGTTTAAGACACGAATGTAGGTTTTCCGATGGCGAGAATAAGAGTAATTTTTGACTCGACCGTGCGTGTTGAGCACTTAGCTTTGATTCCTTAACTACACATTAGGCTAAGTCTCTTAAACGAGGACGAGAAATGATAGAGTTAATTATAAGTTACTATGCTAAACGTAGAGTACTCGTATTCTTTCAAAAACTCATGTGTTCTCGTTGTTTGCTTATTCCCCCTTCGCTTGTAAATATTTTTTGCTTAATAAATATTGACTTAGCGGTTTAGTTAGGATTGTTGGGTTTCTAGTCTTTTCTAGTAGCTTCCGTGTATTTAAATTGGGAAGACATTAAGGTACCGCCAGCGTCACGGTTTTGAAGTATTGGCACCCCAATAATCGAAAGCTTCACCCAATAATAAGATTTCAAGTGCTCACCTAAATCTAGCAAACAATTTGAAGCCCCACAAGGCCTAAAATCTATGCAAAATTGAAAGTGAATAAAGCCTTAATCTTCGAAGCTTTAAAGATCCAAATTTCGCTTTAGCGTGAGGATATACGTCTTTGGCTAATAAAACCACCGATGATGGCGGATAATAAAAGGCAAGGCAAGACCGAAGTCATAATAAAAGCTTCATGGCGAAGTTGAATAAAAGATGAAGGTAAACCAAAGATAATAAGGCCCTTCCGTTAGGGGGCGTATAAAAGTCTTGGTAATAAGTCTCATGTTCAAAACCGCTATAAAACCGTGTTTATCGATTCTTCTTGTCAACTTAATTTTTTAACATCGTTGTCTATTAGGAGGGGTTATTGATTTGATGGTCTTAGTTACACCGTTAGGACTCTATTTTTATACCTAAATCTCTATTATCGCATAAGTCAACAATGTATCCTCGTGAAACATTCAAGACAAAATAAAATATAAGAGATACAACTTAGGAATAATGGGAGGATAAGTACATGATTAGGGCATATGAGTAGTGTTAGCATTACTAACTTATAATGACAATGATCTCGTTGCACGCTTGGCATGGAATTGGAGTGAAAATCGAGGACGACGAAATTATTTCTAACGAAGCATTCACGTGAACCTAAACGTCCCATTTTGCGAGGAAAATCATACATTATGTCTAAAACACAAGTATTAGTAATAGTAGTAGTGTAGCTAGTTTATCATTCCAATAAAGTGAATAAAAAACGAATTTTGGAGGTACTATGATACTTTATTCTAGCATTGCGTGAGGGCACGACAATGGTTTAGTATGGGGGAGTGATGAGACTGCTTTTATACATGGTCTCATCGTCCAAAACGGGCTTAAAATGCATAAAATATCATTAAATATACCAAATATATGCTCGTGTTTGTTACTTGTGTATTTTTAGGTACGGATATTGAGGAAATGGAAAAAGATCACAAGAATCATTCAAAAACGAACACGGGAAACGAAGCCGCACAATGAACCGGGCCCAAGTTTGGATTTTACAAAAATGCCCTTGAAGTTTTGAAGATTGGCAACTTTAGTCCCTCAACTGTTGAAGATTAACACTTTATACCCCTCAAATATTCAAAATTATGAATAGGGTCCCAAAAGTTTGAAGACATTACAAGTTCAGTGCTTGAAGAATCCAAGAATTGCATTTGAAGCCCTTGGAAAAGTTTTGAAACATTTTGTGCCATTTTTGACAAGCTGTCCAAAGTTGTCAAAGGGAAAATGGGCGTTGATAGCTATTATTTACAACATGAACAAATGAGGAAAACTTGGGGGGTCAAACTGCCAAACAACCAATCCCACACACCCACTCACAATCTGACACGTCACACAACCCACCCATCCACCCATTTACCCGACCCTACCCACTAACCAACCCAATACCCACCCAAAACAAATCAGTTTATTAATTAAACTGGGTCAAAGCCCCAGTCAAACCCCCACTTATTCCCTCCAAACACCCTTTTTAAATATCTTTTTACCCAATTCGGATTAAATCCCCCTTTAATCACAAGATAAACCCTAATCAATTCCAGACCCAATCAGCTTCATATCAAAGGGTTTTTCCCTTAATTGCTCCAGATCCTTAATTACCCACCATGTCACCAAAACCCACATTCCACATCACCACAAGACACACCCATGTGTCTTGTGGGACCCTCCCCTGCCCATCACTTTCGTCCCCAAACCCAACACCCGACCAAATCAACAGCTCACATGATCTACTTGGCCTCCAAGGAGTTTTTAACGTCTCAGATGCATTCAAACATCACAATGAGAGCTGGCATATCACATGGAGCTTTTTGACCCAATTTTCAATCAATCAACCAAGGGCAAAATCGGATTTCCAAGCATTAGGGTTTTAGCTGTTTAATATTTTATTCCAGTATCTAGAAAGATGTGTAGGCTGTTATATAAAGCCATAGGACTTAGCATTTTATTTTTTGTTCCAGTTTTTTAGCTCTCTCATTGTAATCCCTTTTTACAAAATTTATAAAGTTGGTGATTTTTGAGAAAATATAATTCCTTTTATTTGTTTTTAAAAGTTGGTAAGTGATTGAGAAGCTAGACTGAGTTCCATCATCATTTGTTAAACACATTGTGTTTTTGAGTTTTCAAAGGTTTTGAGAAAGGTTTTTAATTTCAGAAAATTTTAATCCAAGAAAGTGAAAGTGGACTTTGATTTTGATTTTCTGAAATTGAAATTGATTTTAAAACGTGTTAAAGGTTCCAAGGTTGATTGATTTTAAGGTTTCAAAAAGTTTGGTAAAAATCAGAAAGTGTTTGTTTGTTTGTTCATTGCTATTTTCAGGAAATCCATTGAAGATTTGTTGCTCAAGGTCCAGCATAGGCCCCAGCCTATAGGAGGTGGCAAAGCAGCCACTAAGGGACCTGGATGTAGGTCCCTTAAGGTAATTTCTTGTTTCCCATTTCAATTTTTAGTTTTTTGAAAATTTTATGCATTTTGTGTGATTTACATGCTAAGTTTTTAAGTGATTGTTATTGTGCTCGTTATTGCTCTCTTGTTGGATTATATGCATGTTAGTAGCTTTTGTATCAGTTTGGATTTGATTTGATGTAATTTGGTGTGTTAAAGTTCATATTCAGAAGTTTAAGGGGTGTTTGGATTTGAGTTTTAAGCTAGGGATATTGAGTGCTTTTGGTTTAAAAATCATCTAGACACACTTATTAGGTTGCTAACATATGATATGTGTATTTGAGTTTCTGTTTGTTGAAGTTTTAACCAAAATTGCATGCTAAAAGTTGAAAAGAAGCATAAAAATCAGTTTAGTTTTTTTTCTGCTCATTCTGAGTGAATTTTGAACCACCAAGTTGATGAATCTGCTAGAAATAGGGTTGTTTAAGGTTTGTGAACTAATTATATGCTGATTGGTTGAGTTGTGTGCAAGTAATTTGACCTTGAAATTCGATTTTGTGCAACAAATTGGTCAAAAATTCTCACAGACCCCCTTTGCTTGATCAGAAACCTTAATCTGCTTATTTTGTGTGATTTTGATTGTTGTACTTGCTTGTTTTTGCATTTGATTTGACTCCTTATACTCCAAAGAGTATAAGGGTGCCTTTGTCCATCACAAACATCCACAAAAAGCAAGGATCAAGCTCCTCTTGATCTGTTTTGCACAAGTGAAGAAAACAAGTTTTCCTTGTGTTCATCAGTCATAAAGCATAACTGAACCCGTTTTTCATTTCTTTTTGATTAATCTTGTTAAAATTAGATTTGTGTTTGTATTTTGGAGACTAAAAGTGTCACAAGTTTGGGTTTTTAAAGCTTAAAAAGAAAAAAAAACAAAGAGCAAAAAGGACGTGGCCAGGACTCGAACCTGCGCCACTCCTCCCACAACCAAACGCGTTAACCATCTCTGCCCTAGGGTCTTTGACTGATAGCTTTGATTTCAAATTGTATTTAAGGGGGTTTGGTTTTGGCTTTTCATAAATAAGCCGTGACCTTTTTAGCTTATTTTAGCTTATTGGTTAAGCTTATTAGCTCATTTTCATTTTTCCTAAGAAAGTTATATAGTCTAGGATTTTTCTACACCAAGTTTTGAATTTTCTCATTATTTATTTATTTTCTATTAATTTTTCTTTAGCCGTATTTTATTAATTAGTTTAAAAATAGTTAAAATAGGTTTTAATTTTTAGAAAAATAGTTTTTAGGTTTTGATTTATATTTCTGAGGTTTACATCACAAAAAGTTTTCAAAAAGTATAATTTTTAATTTTATTTGATTTTAGGGTTTTCTAGCAACTTTAAAATTTAATATAAAACTAATAAACAGGTTTTAGGAGCTTTTAATTTCATTTTTGTCTTAGTTACATTATTTAGGATTTTTGGTAATTTTTTAGAGTTATTTTATAAACTTTTTATTTTTTTGATTATTTTATTATTATTTTATTATTAAAAATTCAAATTTTGTTTTTTCTACTTTATTCATTTTTCTAGATTGTAAACACATAATTAGGAGTTTTGTCACTTTCCAAATCTTTTTAGGACTTTTCATTTATTTTCTAGAATTACTTTAAGTTTTAATAGATTTTAATAGATTTTAAGTGTTTAAAAATAGTTTAATTTGGTTTTAAAATAGCTAAAAATACTTTTTAGCTTAATTAGGTTATTTTTGAGGTTTACAAACTATAAGATCTTGTTTAGGGCTTTTTAATAATTAATTGTGATTTTTAGGGCTTTAATTAGCATTAAAAAGTCATTATTTAATTAATTAAAAGGTTTTAGCAAGTGTGGATTTTTTGTAAACTCTTAGAATATTATTGTGGGTTTTTAGTAATTTTTAGGAATTTTTAGGTTAAAATTTTAATTTTTGGAGTTTTACGGTTTTACGTCTACGCCTTTTTCGTCGTAGTTTAATCCGTCTTCGTAACCGTCTTTTCTTTCTCATTTCTATTCTCTTTTCTTCTTGTTAATAATCACAAACATTAATCATCATTCATTACACAACACACGTGCCTCCTCGAGAGAACGAACTCACTTCATTGGGTCATAACTTGTGGTTTTCCTAAACTACTCGTTAATACTTACCCTAATTACCTTGTTTTCCTAAATAAGTGTAATTTTACAACCATCAACTACCTCACCTGAAAATGACACTAAAATCTGTCAACATAAAGTTGGTTAGAACATAGGTTTAAGTTATCTAGAACATCATAAGAAACCT
Organism: Glebionis coronaria; assembly: GCA_025667525.1. Taxonomy (NCBI): domain Eukaryota; kingdom Viridiplantae; phylum Streptophyta; class Magnoliopsida; order Asterales; family Asteraceae; genus Glebionis; species Glebionis coronaria. Next base: position 232,429,459 of record CM046881.1, read on the forward strand.
TTACATCCGCTGCAAATAAGTTGAAGGAAAACAATTTATAGTAATGGACCATAATGTGATAATCATGTTACATGCATCCACAACAAAACATAAACCAAGTACCGATCACATCTACAATTCACAAAGCACACTATAACAATCAAGAAGTATCCCGTCACACACACAAGAACACACACCACACTATCCGGATCTTTCCCACACCACCTGTGGAAGATGAACTATATCCCCGTCGAGATATCTTGCCTCCGAAGAGACGATGCACAAGTACTCAGGACAGATCGTGCCCCACGAACCAAGAACTCAGAACCAAGAACTCAGGACGGATCGTGCCTCACGCTCCACACACATCACAACTGGTCCCATAGACGCCCATACATCTACGTACCAAAGCCAATCACAACCCAAACAAGATTCACATATCAAAGCACATATGAGAACACATAAGCACGCAAAATATCACATGTATGTCCACACATTTTAAAACATAGTACTAAATCATGTTAAAGAACATTGCAAGTGTCATCTCCATCCCATACTGGAAAAACATTTAAAAACGTAGCAAAACGGGACTATGAACTCACCTGATAGCACAGCAAGCTAGCACTCCTACAAACCTATAAAATCATACACGACACCCTTAGCTCAGGTCTTAACACTCAAATTAAGTAACAATCAAGGAGATGAATCTAATCCCCCAATCCCCACTATCTAGTTCTCCCACTACAAGCTATTCTATACGTAAAATTCCAGTTTTTCCCCGGTACGGTTTACTAGTCACTAAACGATCACATGAAGTGAACTTAACACCACACTTGACTCCTACCCTACTGGAGTTATGTTGTTATATGATCTAAGAACTTCAAAAACCAATTTTACTTTCTAATTACACGTTTAACCCTTTCGTTTAGTCTCTACGCCAAAAGTCGTTTTCACCAAAACTGATTTTCCGTACATGCTAAATGTTTGACACCAAAACCCCGACCTAAACACCATAAATTTTATTGAAAACCTCCAGTCCTTTTATATACATTATAAAGAGTTCCCAAATCAAAAATATTTGGCTATCTCGTCCGTTTGGTTAGGTTTTCACTCAAATCCCCGAAATTAAAATTTATTCCTGAACAGCGCACTATTTTTGTAAAACTTATTTGACGACCTTCCCGAACTCCATTTTCGACCAACCTTACATTTTTGAAAAGTAGACTCCCTGAACTTAATTTTAAAAAAAAGAAACTCGACCAAAGGTGCTACCTACTGCCCGGAACAGTCGACACAAGACAGCCTTAAAAATCAGACTGTTTTACGCCTTTATGCACTAACCCTCTAAACATCATTAATTATCCCTAAATTTATAACACAAACCCTAAAATCATTAATGGATCTTAATTAATATATTTTTTCATAAAATTAATCAAACCCTAATCATATGAATGATGGTTAATTAACAATACAATTATGATTAATTAATAAAAACATAAATTAAATTTAGGTTTAATTGATCACTTACCTTGAAACAAGAAAAATTAATGAACCCTAATCATAATTTCGATTCTCTTGTTATACATGGAAGATTTAGACTGATTTTAGGTTTATTTAGGGTTATTAGTCGTTTTTAGGGGTCTAGGCGTGTTTATATAGGCCTTGGTAACCTTCTGGACAAGTTTAGGCCCAATTAGGACTTTTAAATGGTAATTATCCTATTTTTATTAATTTAATTATTAAAATTAAGGCTATGGGACCCACAAATTCGACTCCTCTCTGTGTTTTATCATATTTACACTCTCCCCCTTCTATTTTATGTTTACTTATACTCCTATACACTTTCGGGACCAAACCGGGTACCCTTTTGCTAATTTTTCGACTTTTACGCGAATTTTGAACTAGCCTTCATTTTTAAAAGTTTCTAAATATAGAAAGTAACTATAAAACTTATCCTAACCATATTATATATACTTAATACATACATATAACATACGATACGTACACGAAACCTTATCAAAACGATACCCGAACTTTTCTGCAGTTCATTTCTGAACTCATTTCATTTCATTTCCTTTCGTTTCATTTCCAACTTATACCATGATTTATACATTCATATGAACTCATGAGCACGAACCAACCCCATCACATCATCATATAACGTACCATGTACTACATAAACAATGTCTAACATCATGATAAAGTCTCAAATATGAGCACATAACACATAAACAATGTCTAACATCATGATAAAGTCTCAAATACCAAGCACATGATCAACATCAAACAGTCAAAAGTGAAAAATCCAAAATCTAGGGTTGTCACATCACTCCCTCCTAATAGAAATCTCGTCCCGAGATTTACTCCATAATCTCAAAAAACTTCATTTCACAACCAACTCGCTATCTCTCTCATAAGAACGTAACCGGATCATCTGTATGACTACAACAACGCCCTCAATGAATATAAGCTCAAGACAAATTTTAGGACCCCCAACTTCGATAAACGATCAAGCCCATGGACAACTAACGGACGTTTACGTGAAAGAATTTAAAAATATGAACCAAAACCTGAGACTCCAAAAGATACTCAACATAAAACATGTATCGACTCCCAACGAACCATGAAAACGGACCAATGACACAAGAAGCACCCAGCGACAACCGAAACGTATTACGACCGGTGACATACTATTAAAACCTTGTGCAAAACCAAATTTTACCCCAGAATGGTTTTTGTACCTTAATGTATATTAGTTGTTCTAAAACCATGGTATCACATTAGTAATTTATGTAATCATTTGACGGAAAAAAATCTATAGTCTCTTCACGAACGATCAATTGTCTAAAGCACACAACACAATATCACGCGTCAACATTGACTCCGGAACCCACATTCTTCATTAATGTAACAATCTCTATGATGGATAAATCTAAAATCCTATCCCAAAGCAGCCCTATGTTAGCCTTCTAAGTGTCTACTATCCCAAAATACCCAAAACACGAGTTTAAACCATGTTGTCCGAAAATTAATCTTGAACTCGACAGTTGTACAATTAATTCGACCAAGCTACTGACTTCCATTGACAATACGTTCTAAATATTTGAAAAGTACGCTCCGAGTACATAACTTTAGGCTTTTGAATCACCCAAAAATCTTTAAAAACGAATAAGTTATAACCAAAACGATTTTTACCTAGAATCTGCCCAGACATTAGCGACAATTTCTGACAGTTTAGCGATGAATTCTGACAATTTAGCGACAATTTCTGCTTACTCCGATTTATAACAAAAAAAAACGATTTGAAACCCTAAAACCCCTCATTAATTACCAAATTCAAGACCTAATTTATTTTAATTCCAGAAAATTAGAAACCCTTACCCATCATATGAGTAATTACATGATTTTAACATATTTAATTAAATAAGAACAAGAATTTAACTAAAGATCATTAGCTTTAGGTGATCAAAACCAATTTTAGGTTTTTTTAAAAAAAATAATAATAATAAACAAGCACTATGTTAAAAAAAAATATATATCCCATCTTATTTCAAACATGCTTACGACACTTAACCCTTATTTCACCGACTACCAACAACTATTTTAACTATTTACAAGTTCCATTTCTTTTACCACATAAGATACAAACTAAAAGATACTGTGATCCCAAAAAGAATTCTCCACCCTCTCAATAGCCTCTACACCAAAAGTACCGTACAAACAAATACGTGAAATGAGGACTCGATAAATGCGCTACTACAGAAGTTGAACATCCCAAAGAATGAAGAGCTATAAAACCATCCTAAGAATACAACCGATAAGTAGAAGGGATATATACATATATATAGGCATACACGTACATACACTCAAGTCCATACAACATATACAATACAAGCATGTATTAACCCTCTTTCATGCAACCATACTTAGGAATCCATTGATGTCGTCGTACTTGTATAACTATGTTGGCCACCATACTTATACCAGTCCCCTTTCACTAATGCACTCCCTCCTATGATGACACTAATAAGAATTAATACTACACATAACACATCAGTCTACCAACTCAAATAATCACATAGATCCTACAACTCATATAAGCACATAATCCACAACATAACATAAGGTCCAAAATCACATGTATTAAAATAACATAGCCAATGCATGAAACAAATAAACTCGTAGTCCAGCTGAACCAGCGTAGACTAAATTCAAAATGTATAAAGAACATGAAAACGTAATTAAACGAAATCTAACAATGACTAGCGTATACGACTATAGTTCTACCCGCACTAGTCAAAACTTGTAAAGAAAATAAAATGTAGCTAAGTATGAACTTACTATGGTTCAATTCATACTAGTCAAAACATCGCAATAAATAACATCCAAACACATCAATTAATATAAAATGCACACATACTCCTATGACGCCTATATGTAGGGACCCTTAAGCTATAGATTAGGCTACACGACTAAGCAACCTAATTCTCTATAACCATTGTCTCTGATACCATTCTGTCACACCCCACCATGGCGAAATATGGGCCGCGACGTATAGATATCATCACAACAACAGCGTGTCTATAGAGAGAACTAAATGAAATTGAAATATCATAAATGGCGACACAAATGTCGTAACAATATCTCAACAATGCAGGCGTCTAGGTAAGTAGGTAACAGGCCTATCTTACCAAAGACATACAAATGAACAAACATGAAACATATAGGTACCATAAAGTTCACTTAATCAAGACACAAAATAAAATCTAAGAGGAAAGGGAATCCTCCTAATGCAATCCTAGCAGCCTCTACACTCTAGCCACTTCTAACATCATCCTCCTCAACTACCTCACCTGAAATTGACACTAAAATATGTCAACATAAAGTTGGTGAGAACATAGGTTTAAGTTATCTAGAACATCATAAGAAACCTTTACATCCGCTGCAAATAAGTTGAAGGAAAACAATTTATAGTAATGGACCATAATGTGATAATCATGTTACATGCATCCACAACAAAACATAAACCAAGTACCGATCACATCTACAATTCACAAAGCACACTATAACAATCAAGAAGTATCCCGTCATACACACAAGAACACACACCACACTATCCGGATCTTTCCCACACCACCTGTGGAAGATGAACTATATCCCCGTCGAGATATCTTGCCTCCGAAGAGACGATGCACAAGTACTCAGGACGGATCGTGCCCCACGAACCAAGAACTCAGAATCAAGAACTCAGTATGGATTGTGCCCCACGCTCCACACACATCTCAACTGGTCCCATAGACGCCCATACATCTACGTACCAAAGCCAATCACAACCCAAACAAGATTCACATATCAAAGCACATATGAGAACACATAAGCACGCAAGTCACACAATATCACATGTATGTCCACACATTTTAAAACATAGTACTAAATCATGTTAAAGAACATTGCAAGTGTCATCTCTATCCCATACTTGAAAAACATTTAAAAATGTAGCAAAACAGGACTATGAACTCACCTGATAGCACAGCAAGCTAGCACTCCTGCAAACCTATAAAATCATACACGACACCCTTAGCTCAGGTCTTAATCTCAAGTTAAGTAACAATCAAGGAGATGAATCTAATCCCCCAATCCCCACTATCTAGTTCTCCCACTACAAGCTATTCTATACGTAAAATTCTAGTTTTTCCCCGGTACGGTTTACTAGTCACTAAACGATCACATGAAGTGAACTTAACACCACACTTGACTCCTACCCTACTGGAGTTATGTTGTTATATGATCTAATAACTTCAAAAACCAATTTTACTTTCTAATTACACGTTTAACCCTTTCGTTTAGTCTCTACGCCAAAAGTCGTTTTCACCAAAATTGATTTTCCGTACATGCTAAATGTTTGACACCAAAACCCCGACCTAAACACCATAAATTTTATTGAAAACCTCCAGTCCTTTTATATACATTATAAAGAGTTCCCAAATAAAAAATATTTGGCTATCTCATCCGTTTATTTAGGTTCTGACTCAAATCCCCGAAATCAAAATTTATTCCTGAACAGCGCACTGTTTTTGTAAAAATTATTTGACGACCTTCCCGAACTCCATTTTCGACCAACCTTACATTTTTGAAAAGTAGACTCCCTGAAATTAATTTTAAAAAGAATAAACTCGACCAAAGGTGCTACCTACTGCTCGGAACAGTCGACACAAGACAGCCTTAAAAATCAGACTGTTTTACGCCTTTATGCACTAACCCTCTAAACATCATTAATTATCCCTAAATTTATAACACAAACCCTAAAATCATTAATGGATCTTAATTAATATATTTTTCCATAAAATTAATAAAACCCTAATCATCTCAATGATGGTTAATTAACAATACAATTATGATTAATTAATAAAAACATAAATTATATTAAGGTTTAATTGATCACTTACCTTGAAACAAGAAAAATTAATGAACCCTAATCATAATTTCGACTTCTCTTGTTATCCATGGAAGATTTAGACTGATTTTAGGTTTATTTAGGGTTATTAGTCGTTTTTAGGGGTCTAGGGGTGTTTATATAGGCCTTGGTAACCTTCTGGACAAGTTTAGGCCCAATTAGGACTTTTAAATGGTAATTATCCTATTTTTATTAATTTAATTATTAAAATAAAGGCTATGGGACCCACAAATTCGACTCCTCTCTGTGTTTTATCATATTTACACTCTCCCCCTTATATTTTATGTTTACTTATACTCCTATACACTTTCGGGACCAAACCGGGTACCCTTTTGCTAATTTTTCGACTTTTTACGCGATTTTTGAACTAGCCTTCATTTCTAAAAGTTTCTAAATATAGAAAGTATCTATAAAACTTATCCTAACCATATTATATATACTTAATACATACATACAACATACGATACATACACGAAACCTTATCAAAACGATACCCGAACTTTTCTGCAGTTCATTTCTGAACTCATTTCATTTCATTTCATTTCGTTTCATTTCCAACTTATACCATGATTTATACATTCATATGAACTCATGAGCACGAACCAACCCCATCACATCATCATATAACGTACCATGTACTACATAAACAATGTCTAACATCATGATAAAGTCTCAAATATGAGCACATAACACATAAACGCACACCAAGCACATGATCAACATCAAACAGTCAAAAGTGAAAAATCCAAAATCTAGGGTTGTCACAGTTTGGGTTGTTAGGAGGAAAACCGGGCGGGTAAAGAAAGTTGTTTGAGCGATAGCTAAGCAAGTTGCGGTCTCCTTGAGGACGAGCTTGATAAGCGGCCGGAGGATAGGTACCGTATGCTGCATTAACATTCTCAGAAGGGTAGTCTTGGGTGGTGGTACAAGTGGTGTAAGAGTGAGGACCCCCGCATATTTCACATGGTTGGCTTACAGCATTGACTTGAGCGTCTTGAGCGTTTTTAGCGTTGATGTTGTTGGTATTGTTAGCGGTGTGGGTAACAAGCGATTCAAGAAGCGTAGTAATTTTGTCAAGTCGCTTGTCGTTGTCACTAGTACTAGCACTAGCGGCATTGGTCCGAACACTCTTGGTTTGCACACGAGACTTATTTTCAATAATATCCCAAGCGGCATTAGAGGTCTTAACCAAAATATTACCACCCGAGGCACTGTTTAGTGAATCTTGGTCATTCATGCTTAAACCATTATAGAAAGTATTGATTTGGTGCACTTTGGTAAAACCATGTTGTGGGCACTTTCTTAAAAGATCTATAAAACGGTTCCAAGATTCACTAAAAGTCTCATCGTACTTTTGTTCAAAATTAATGATTTCATTCCGCAAAGCGGTAGTACTTTTGTTCAAAATTATTGGAAAATTTCCGATATCCGCGGAATTGATCCAAACTTTTGTACTCACAAGATTCTCATGGAAGATGACTTTAAACCCGCAATCCAGAGCCAAAGAAGGGTTAATCCTCGCATTCACGACGTCATCAAATAAGAGGTTATCAAACTTCTTGATGCCGGCTTGATTTACCCTATTTCGGATTCGCCATGGGTAAGTCCCGTCCATTGTGTGCCCAAGAAGGGCGGAATAACCGTTGTTCCCAATGAACACAACGAGTTGATTCCCACTCATCTCGTTACTGGGTGGAGAGTTTGTATCGACTACCGCAAACTCAATGATGCCACGAGAAAAGATCACTTTCCTCTTCCTTTCATGGATCAAATGCTCGAGTGTCTTGCGGGTAATGACTATTACTGCTTCTTAGACGGTTTCTCCGGGTATTTTCAAATTCCCATCGATCCCAAAGACCAAGAAAAGACCACATTCACTTATCCCTATGAAATTTGCTTACAAACGCATGCCTTTTGGTTTATGCAATGCTCCTGGGACGTTCCAAAGGTGTATGATGGCTATCTTCCATGACATGGTTGAAGAAACTATGGAAGTATTCATGGATGATTTCTCGGTTTATGGCGATTTTTTCTCTGCTTGCCTTGCCAATTTAGAACGTATGCTTAAGCGGTGTGAAGACACTCACCTTGTTCTTAATAGGGAAAAATACCATCTCATGGTAAAAGAGGGCATCGTGCTAGGACACAAGATCTCCAAAGCCGGTCTTGAAGTGGACCGTGCTAAAGTCGATGTTATTGCTAAACTGCCTCCACCTTCAACAGTGAAGGGTGTGAGAAGTTTCCTCGATCATGCGGGCTTCTACCGTCGCTTTATCAAAGATTTTTCTAAAATCGCTCGCCCGATGACCCACCTCTTGGAAAAAGATACTCCTTTTATCTTTTCCAAAGAGTGTATTGAAGCCTTCAACCTTCTTAAGGATAAGCTAACTAAGGCACCAGTCTTGGTTACCCCTAATTGGGAGCTAACTAAGACATTTGCTTACAAACGCATGCCTTTCGGTTTATGCAATGCTCCTGGGACGTTCCAAAGGTGTATGATGGCTATCTTCCATGACATGGTTGAAGAAACTATGGAAGTATTCATGGATGATTTCTCGGTTTATGGCGAACTTTTCTCTGCTTGCTTTGCCAATTTAGAACGTATGCTTAAGCGGTGTGAAGACACTCGCCTTGTTCTTAATTGGGAAAATTTCCATTTCATGGTAAAAGAGGGCATCGTGCTAGGACACAAGATCTCCAAAGCCGGTCTTGAAGTGGACCGTGCTAAAGTCGATGTTATTGCTAAACTGCCTCCACCTTCAACAGTGAAGGGTGTGAGAAGTTTCCTCGGTCATGCGGGCTTCTACCGTCGCTTTATCAAAGATTTTTTAAAATCACTCGCCCGATGACCCACCTCTTGGAAAAAGATAATCCTTTTATCTTTTCCAAAGAGTGTATTGAAGCCTTCAACCTTCTTAAGGATAAGCTAACTAAGGCACCAGTCTTGATTACCCCTAATTGGGAGCTGCCTTTTGAGTTGATGTGCGATGCTAGCGACTTTGCTATTGGAGCGGGTTTGGGCCAAAGAGTGAACAAACACTTCCAACCGATCCATTACGCTAGCAAGACAATGACGGGGGCTCAATTGCATTACACGACAACCGAAAAAGAGCTTTTAGCTGTTGTCTATGCTTTTGAAAAGTTCCGCCCCTACCTTGTCCTTTCCACCACAATCGTTTACACCGATCATTCCGCGTTGAAGTACTTGTTAACTAAACAAGATTCCAAACCAAGACTTCTTCGCTGGGTTTTGCTACTTCAAGAATTTAAAATCGAAATTCGCGATAAGAAAGGAGCTGAAAACCTAGCCGCGGATCATCTCAGCAGACTTGAGGATCCTTTCCAAGGGGATCATCCGAACAAAGAGATCAATGACTCTTTTCCCCTGGAGACCTTAATGTCTATCAACTCGACTAATGATGAAGCCCCGTGGTTTGCGGACTTTGCAAACTACTTGGCGGGTGGAATTCTCATCGACGGGTTAACATCCCAGCAAAAGAAGAAGTTCTTCAAAGACATTAAGACTTACTTTTGGGATGACCCGTATCTATTCAAACAATGTGCTGATTTGATTATTCGCCGATGTGTTGATGGACCGGCAGCTTTAGACATTCTCGAAGCTTGCCATAAAGGACCCACCGGTGGTCACTTTGGTCCCAATTACACCGCCAAAAAAGTGTTTGACTCGGGATTTTATTGGCCCACCATTTATCGTGATGCTCACGAAATGGTTAAACATTGTGATGCTTGCCAAAAACAAGGCAAGATCACACATAAAGATGAGATGCCTCAAAATTTCATACAAGAATGTGAAATCTTTGATGTTTGGGGTATCAACATTATGGGGCCATTCCCTTCATCTAAAGGAAACAAATACATCCTTGTAGCCGTTGACTACGTTTCTATATGGGTTGAAGCCAAAGCTTTACCCACTAATGACGCAAGGGTGGTTTGTAACTTTTTGAAGTCGCTATTCGCTAGATTCGGTGTGCCTCGTGCCATTATTAGTGATCGCGGGACTCATTTTTGCAATGATCAATTTGCAAGAGTCATGGCTAAGTATGGTGTAAATCATTGTCTTTCCACCGCATACCACCCACAAACTAATGGCCAGGCTGAAATATCCAACCGAGGATTAAAGCGAATTCTTGAACGAACCGTGGGAGAGCATCGTGCCTCATGGGCCGATAAACTTGATGATGCTCTTTGGGCTTTTCGTACAGCTTACAAGACTCCGATTGGTTGTACACCATATCGTCTCGTGTACGGGAAAGCATACCACCTCCCCATTGAGTTGGAGCACAAGGCTTACTGGGCCTTGAAGTGGGCTAATTTCGATATCAACAAAGCCGGTGACCTACGCAAGATCCAACTCAATGAGCTCAATGAAGTCCGTAATGATGCTTATGAAAATTCCTTGATCTATAAGGAAAGGACTAAGCTCATTCACGACTCCAAGATTAAAAACCGAGAGTTCCAAGTTGGAGACAAAGTTTTACTCTTTAACTCTCAGTTGAAAATCTTTTCGGGCAAGCTGAAATCTCGTTGGTCCGGCCCATTCACCATTGCCCAAATTTTTCCATATGGTACTCTCGAGCTCGCTCAACCTAATGGACCTAATTTTAAGGTGAATGGCCAACGAGTGAAGTTGTACTTTGGTGAGGACATCTCTCATGAGATGATTCCATCCCTCACCATGTTCCCCATGAACTAACTTTGGGTCGAGTCAGGCTCGTGACTCGGTTATAAAAAATAAGCGCTCCTCGGGAGGCAACCCGAGTATCTATCCTTTTTCCGTTTTAACCTCCTACGTGTAGGGGGACCTCTATAGGTTGTTTGTGTTTGTGTGGTGATGTGATTACAGGGATAAGTGCACTCTTGGAATCTTTGAAGAATCGTGCTCCCGTGTTATCCGAAATCCGGTTCTATCTCTCAACTATCGTGATTCAATTTTCTTCATACTCACATTTGAAATTGATCACTTTAGTCGTCTCTTCCTTAGCTTGATTTAACCAACGTGCACAATGTCATAAGTGTAGGGGAGACTTTTCCCACATGCTTAAACATTGAGGACAATGTTTATCTTAAGTGTAGGGGGACATCTATCGAAGTTTTAAGTGGACTTTTCCATGAAAATGCCTTCATTCAACCGGAAAATCATATTTTTTAAGCATTTTTCAAATTTTTTATTAACTTTGGCCATATAATCGTAATTTTTAAATTTTTATCGTTGCTTTCATATGTATATATCCCGCAATAAAGTCAAAAATATTAATAAAGTGGTCTAGCTAGATTTGAAATCTTTGACATATTAGGTCCGTTGCGATTATTTTGACTCAACCCGAATAGACTTATCCAAGTTTATTCTAGCTAGTATCCTTAACCAGGTAGACCTTAATTGGTTTATTAGGCTAAGCATCCACGAGTCTCATTACTTGAGTTTTTAAATTGTGGAGAACGAGGAATGATAGAGTCAATTATAAGTCAGTATTCTTGCACAAGCACACTTGGTGTGATTATCTGCCTATTCTCCCATCACTTGCTAATAATTTATCTGCAATAAGTAAGGTCGTACGATTTGAAAAGTTACTTAGCTTCTTGCCCAAGATCGTTTAAAAGTTGCTCGGTAATGATAAGAGTTCATAGCCAAGGCATAACTTATGAAGCGGGGCGCGAAGATTGGCGAGTCCGAAAAGGCCCTAACAAGGCATGAGGATTCAATTTTATTGCTAAAGATCCAAGGTGATGTGAAAAGCATTATTCCCAAAATCAATATGAAGGATCAAGACTCACGACGAAAAGCAATCAACTCCTATAAAGATCATGGAGAAGTCTATCCGAAAAGACCCTAACAAGGTATGAGGATAAATAGATCCGACTAAGTAAAAAGGCGGGAAAAATAAAGCTTGAAAATTAAAAACAGAAAATTAAAAACAGAAATTAAAAGAACCTGAAAACTAGCTCATCCGGAATAACACCCTCATTTGGAAATAAACATTCATCCGGAATGTCACCTTCGTTCAGAATGTTCTTCTTCACTCGGAATATTCACCAAAACCCTTGATCCGGAATAAATTGCTTACTCGGAATATGTCACCTATCCGGAATAAACTTCTCTATTCGGAATGTGGTCTTGATTCGGAATGTTGCTGTTGATCCGGAATAATATTCCGAATAGAACTCTTGATCCGGAATATGTCACTTATTCTGGATGGAAGCCCTTGATTCGGAATAATGCCTTGATCCGGAATATCTTGATTCGGAATGTTCTGTCTATCCGGAATGTTCTGTCTATCCGGAATAATTTCCTTATCCGGAATATTGGATATTCCGGATGAACCACCTTGGCTAAAACCTTGATCCGGAATATTGAAGATTCTGAATAGAGCACTTTGATCCGGAATAATTAATTATTCCGGATGGACGACTTTGATACGGAATATTTTCCACAACAACCTTCACTCGGAATAACTTTTGCTGGGCTTGATCCGGAACTTTTTCCTGGCAAAGATACAGTAACAGAAACAACGAAGAACACGGAGGAACAAGATATACACGAATCTAAACAAAACTTAATCAAATCACCACAAGATTAAATCAAACTAATCACAAAACATCTATTAATCATAAACAAACAATCCTAAACAATCAAACTAACAAATCTAACCAAAATAAACAAAACCCACTTAAATAAATCAATAAAAATCAAGAACATGAACATGAACAAATCAACATAAAGATTAAAGAAAGGAAGATAGGAGATTAACAAGATAAAGTAAAGATTGACAAGAATTAAATGAAAACTTACTTGAAATTAAAGGTAATTAAGGTGCAAAACAAGGTATTTAAATTTGACAAGTAATTAAATGGATATGAATTTAAAGGTGCAAGGTAAATAAAATGGAAGAAATAGTGTGTCAAACTATCCAACAAAATGAAATGATTAACTTCCTAATCTATTTATAGGGGAGGATTAAGGAGTGCTTAGGAAGCTTCCTCCCCTCTTTCATTTCTTCTTAATTACATCATTAGGTCCTTCTCTTCTTAATCTTTTGTTAATTGCACCATTAGTCCTTAAGCCTTTTAATCTTCTTAAATCTTGGACTTTAATGACTTTTGGCTCGGGATTTCTTTGAACTCGTCTTTTAATTCTTCAATAAATAAGACTTGAGTCCTTCGGCTTTTAGTAAACTTCCGTCTTTTGACTTTTTCTTCGATAAATCTTCATAATTGGTCTTGGACTTCCGTTCTTTTTGCACTCTTGACTTCTTGACTTCGTCTTTCATCTTTTTCTTCAATAAAAGCCCGTGAATGCCTGTGTTTTCTCCACTTTTCACCTTTTCGTCCTAAATCACAACAAAAACACAAACCACGCATAATTCCGACATAAATGACATAAGATACACGTTTTGGCTCGGTTATTATTGTAATTAAGTGGTAAAAAGGATGGGTGTTTACACACCTATCAATGACACTATGTATAAAAGCAATCTCATCACTCCCCCATACAAAACCATTGACGTGCCCTCACGCAATGCTAGAATAAAGTATCGTAGCACCTCCAAAATTCATTTTTATTCACTTTTATTGAATGATAAACTAGCTATACTACTACTATTACTACTACTTGCGTTTTAGACATAATGTATGATTTTCATCGCAGAATGGGACGTTTAGGTTCATAGAACAAGAACACGTGAATGCTTCGTTAGAAATAATTTCGCCGTCCTCGATTTTCACCCCAATTCCATGCTAAGCGTGCAACGAGATCATTGTCATTATAAGTTAGTAATGCAAACACTACTCATATGCCCTAATCACGTACTTATCCTCCCATTTTCCTAAGTTGTATCTCTTATATTTTATTTTGTCTTAAATGTTTCACGAGGATACATTGTTTGACTTATGCGATTATAGAGATTTAGGTCTAAAAATAGAGTCATAACGGTGTAACCAAGACCATCGGATTAATAACCCCTCCTAATAGACAACGATGTCAAAAAATTAAGTCAACAAGAAGGATCGATAAACACGATTTTATAACGGTTTTGAACATGAGACTTATTACCAATACTTTTATACGCCCCCTAACGGAAGGGCCTTATTATCATAGGTTTACCTCCATCTTTTATTCAACTTCGCCATGAAACTTTTATTATGACTTCGGTCTTGCCTTGCCTTTTATTTAACCTCGCCATGAGGTGTTTATTATGGCCAAAGACGTATATCCTCACGCTAAAAGCGAATTTTGGATCTTTAAAGCTTCAAAGATTAAGGCATAATTCACTTTCAATTTTGCATAGATTTTTCGGCCTTGTGAACTTCAAATTCTTTGCTTGATTTTGGTGAGCACTTGATATCTTATTATTGGGTGAAGCTTTCGATTATTCGGGTTGCCAATACATCAAAACCGTGACACTAGCGATACCTTAATGTTTTCCCAATTTAATTACATGGAAGCTACTAGAAAAGACTAGAAACCAATGATCAAGACTAAACCGCTAAGTCAATACTTATTAAGCAAAATATATTTACAAGTGAAGGGAGAATAAGCAAACAACGAGAACACATGTGTTTTTGAAAGAATACGAATACTCTACGTTTAGCATAGTAACTTATAATTAACTCTATCATTTCTCGTCCTCATTTAAGAGACTTAGCCTAATATAAAGTTAAGGAATCGAAGCTAAGTGCTCAACACGCACGGTCGAGTCAAAATTACTCTTGTTCTCGCTATCGGAAAATCTACATTCGTGTCTTCAAACACTTATAAAACATGAGAAAAAATTTAAAATTTGGCCATTTTTAGCCTTATTTTGCAACAAAAACGATAAATAAAAAGATAAACTTTGGAAAGCGTGAAAGTTTGGCAAGGAAAGTATCTATTCACCCCCCAATCTAAAGTTAAACATTTTCCTCAATGTTTCGAGTCTAAGAGTTGGAAACCCCCATACTAGAGACGTAGTCGAATGCATAATATAGCATGGAAAGGGTGTAACCGTTAAATTTAAATTCGTTTATGAAGTGTGATATAAACCTAAGGTTAGAGCATAAAAGGATATATCATGGATATTGAGAAATTGTTCCAAGCAAATGATCGAGTGCTCCCATAAAATGAACACGAGAGGCTCCAATTGTGAAGATCATGATCATCTAAAAACCACATAGCACAAACAACCACGGAACAAAGGTTGGAAGGGCACAAATCTCCTCAAGTTACTACATTAGAAAGCGATAATATGTACATAGGATAAGCATGGGACTCCCCCACGAGGCACCTCGTTTTTGATTACCGAGTCATGAGCTCGACTTGATCCCCTCAATACTAATTATCATTGGGGAAAGTGATTTGGTCGAGGTATTTCATGGGATGAAACTTCCCCGCCAAAGTAATGCTTCAACCTATGTCCATTCACCTTGAAATCGGGGCCATCATTTTGAGCTAGCTCGATGGTCCCATAAGGAAAAACTTGGGTCACGGTTAATGGACCGGACCAACGGGATTTCAACTTGCCAGAAAAGATTTTTAAAGAGAGTTAAAAAGCAACACTTGATCTCCAATGTTAAAATCCCGGTTTTTAATTTTTGAGTCATGAAACTTTTTAATTTTATCTTTATAAATCAATGAATTTTCATAAGCAATGTCTCTTAATTCATCCAATTCATTCAATTCCATTTTCTGGTGTTTTCCCACGGTCTCAATATCATCATTACAATGCTTAAGGGACCAATAAGCTTTGTGTTCAAGTTCAATTTGCAAGTGACAATTCTTCCCATACAAAAGATTATAAAGAGTGCACCCGATGGGCATCTTATGAGCGGTCCGAAAGGCCCATAAAGCATCGTCTAACTTATCCGACCACGATTGTCGGTTCTCTCCAATATCTCTCCGAGATCCTCTTCAACGCTCGGTTTGAAACCTCGAATTGCCCACTCGTTTGTGGGTGATAAGTCGTAGAAAGCCGATGTGTAACCCCATATTTCCTTAGGATCCTTTCGAATTGGGTACAAAAATGGGTTCCACGATCGCTTATGATCGCACGAGGGGTTCCAAACCGAGAAGACAAGCTTTTCAAAAACTTGACTACCACACGAGCATCGTTCGTGGGCAAAGCTTTAGCTTCCACCCACTTAGATAGGTAGTCAACAGAGACAAGGATGTACTTATTACCACGAGATGATGGGAACGGCCCCATAAAGTCAATGCCCCAAACGTCAAAGATCTCACACACTTGGATGATATTTTGTGGCATTTCATCGTTTTGTGAGGCTTTTCCTTGTCGTTGGCATGAGTCACATGACTTCACAAGTGCATGTGCATCTCGGTAATAGTAGGCCAAAAGAAACCGGCATCAAAGACCTTCTTAGCCGTGAGATTAGCACCATGGTGACCACCCGTGGGTCCCTCGTGACAAGCTCTAAGGATGTTAGAAGCTTCGGTGCTAAAGACACTACGTCGAATGATTTGATCCGCACAAGTCCGAAATAGATAAGGGTCGTTCCAAAAGTAGAACTTGACGTCACGAAAGAATTTCCGTTTTTGATGTGTCGTCATTCCCTTAATGATGAGGTTCCCCACATGGTAATTTGCGATGTCCGCAAACCATGGGGTGGATGAATCAAGCTTAGAATTCACTACACCAAGTGTCTCGAGAGGAAATGTTTCGGTAATTTCCTTTGGCTCGTAAACACTTTGGTGAGGATCTTCCAAACGAGACAGATGATCGGCCGCTAGATTCTCGGCTCCTTTTTTGTCAAGGATTTCGACATCAAATTCTTGTAGGAGGAGAATCCAACGAAGTAATCTCGGATTTGCATCTTGTTTAGCCATGAGATACTTGATAGCCGAATGATCCGTATACACAATGCATCGAGTCAAGACAAGGTAAGGTCGGACTTTCTAAATGCATACACCACGGCAAGGAAATCCTTCTCCTTTGTAGTGTATTTCAATTGAGCCTCGGTTATCGTCTTGCTAGCATAGTGGATAGGCAAGAAGTGTTTTTCATGACGTTGCCCCAAAACGGCCCCAATAGCGTAGTCACTAGCATCACACATGAGCTCAAAGGGGAGGTTCCAATTGGGAGCAACAAGAATGGGAGCTTCGGTAAGTTTCCTCTTAAGGATTTGAAAGGCTCGTACACAATCTTCGTTAAAGACGAAAGGTGCATCTTTTTCGAGGAGATGTGTAATAGGTCGAGAAATCTTTGAAAAATCCTTGATGAATCGATGATAAAAGCCCGCGTGGCCTAGGAAACTCCTAACTCCCTTAACGGTTTTGGGATGAGGTAATTTGGCGATGACGTCTACCTTAGCTTTATCTACCTTAATCCCCGCTTTCGAAACCTTGTGCCCTAAGACGATTCCACTCTTAACCATAAAATGACATTTTTCCCAATTAAGCACAAGGTTGGTTTCTTCACAACGTGTAAAACCCGTATGCTTTTACAATGAATAGTACCCTTACGATCGTACGTACATGATTAGAACTTTCCTTTTATAGCATGTTTACGTTTCACGAACTAGAATTACAAGTATTACGTACGTGTTATAACACGATAAGAATTTATTACGTATTAAGACACGATAATTATTTCAATAATAATTATAATCACGAACACACGAACCTGAAATCATGAACGTAAATAATCACGAGCTTAGTATTAAGTATGTATGTATATTTATAACGATCATGAATAAATATAATAAGACAAGAACGATAACTATTAAATCACGTAAAACACGAACACGAGAACACACTTATTGTTTAGACACGGAAAACATTCGGGTTACCCCATGTGGGCCCCCTTACCCGCGGCTAGAAGCAAGACCAAGGGCCAAGCCCATTGATTTTTACTAAACATGAAATTAAGGGAAAGATTATTCTTCATAATAACAAAATATTGAAACAAGAAAACCCTAAAAATCTTTTCTCCTTCTTTCTCTTTGTTCTTGGCCGCCGGGTATAAACACACACACAAGGTGTGTTTGGTTGATTTTGGTGTTGATTTATTGCAAGGGTGTTAGTGTGTTCATCCTCCTTTGATTCACGTGATCGGTATAACCCTAAACCTCTTTTCTTTTTATGATCTTGATTTATTAATCACATGAAATCATGAATGTTTTAATAACAAATTAAAAAAACAAGTTATAAATCATGTAAGTAAACATGGGAATAACATATTTAAGGGTTTAAGGGGTGTTTGTTTGTGGCCAACGCAAGAACCGAGCCCCAAGGGGGTCTCGGTTTGTTTTTAATTCGCACCAACCGAGACCTCAAGGTCTCGGTATGGTGGTTTTGTGTCTCGGCAGCAGGAGGAAAAGGAACCCCGACCTCGGTCGGGGTATGGTTGTGCTTTGGTTGGTCTCGGCTAGAACAAAAACCACCACCGGCTTAAGCCGGTGTCTAAATATGGAAAGCAGGGGGAACCCAAGCCCTGACAGCAGGGGTAACCACCAGCTAGCCGGTGGGAACTTTTGCTAGTCGGTGGCTAGTTTAGGCCAAGGGTGCGTTTGGTTGCCGGTTCACGGGTTGAAACCGGTCCGGTTCACACATGTTTAGATTAAAACACGGTTCTGTTCATGGTTGTTTTTACAAGGTTAATTATTTTTTACGAATTTATTTTTACAAGAATTAAATTAAATTAATTAAAACATCTACATGATTAATTTAATTTATACATGACTTCGGTTATTAATATTATTATTAATACATTAAGTAATATATCATCTTATTTAGACTATATAATTAATTAATCATTAAAAATCCTGACTTACAATTAATTAATTTACATGACTTAGGTTATATTATTAATAGATAATAATACATGTTTTAACCTAAGTATTTTTTTTACCTTTATTTAATTAAATCAGGTTATATTTAATTAAATACTTTAACCTATAGTTTACTTAATTCACATGAAATAATTAATAAACTATACTATTTAATTACATGACTTAGAATATTAATCAGTAAACACTTAAGCTTATATAATTAGCTTAATAATCCAGCTTATTTCTATTTATGGAAACTTTCTATTTTTAGAAACTTATTTAATTAAGGCAGCTAATCTAGTTACGGAAACTTTTTATTTTTAGAAACTTATCTATTTTAAGCAGTAAATCATATTTTGGAAACTTTCTATTTTTTGGAAACTTTCTATTTTTGGAAACTTTCTATTTTAGGAAACCTACTATTTTTAGAAAGTTACTTATTATTACACAACAAGTATAATAATACATGAAATACAAGAAATACTTAAACAGAATAGACAAAATCATGTTTTGGCAAAATTTCCCCGCAGTCTTTCTTCTCTCTTTCATTTGTAGTTTAATTAGCCAAAACCCGAATTCCTTCTTTGTTGAAGTTTTCTTTTTCACACTTTTGCCCCAAATACTTTTCCAAAGTATTTTTAGGGGTATTTCTTGTCAATTCTTGATTCTTGAAGGGCTGTTTTGGCATTTTCTTCAAACATTATGGTCTTGACTTGAATTGTTGACTTTGTGGAGGACTAAAATTAACAAGTCTTCATTTTATGAGGGACCAATCTTGCCAATTCTTCAAAGTGGAGGGTCCTTTTTGCAATTTGACAAACTTTAAGGACCAAACTTGTAATTATGAATATACAAGGGTTTAAAGTGTCAATTCTTCAATATTGGAGGACCCTTTTTGTACAATCTTCAATTCTTCAAGGGTTTTTCTTGGAAAATCTTCATTAGGGCTTGGTTCATTGTACGGCTTCGTTTCCCGTGTTCGTTTTTGCTTGTTTCTTGTGATCTTTTGTCATTTTCTCAATATCCGTACCTAAAATACACATGTAACAAACACAAGCATATATTTGGCCTTTTTGATGATATTTAATGCATTTTAAGGCCATTTTGGACGATGACACTATGTATAAAAGCAGTCTCATCACTCCCCCATAGAAAACCATTGACGTGCCCTCACGCAATGCTAGAATAAAGTATCATAGCACCTCCAAAATTCATTTTTATTCACTTTTATTGAATGATAAACTAGCTATACTACTACTATTACTACTACTTGCGTTTTAGACATAATGTATGATTTTCATCGCAGAATGGGACGTTTAGGTTCATAGAACAAGAACACGTGAATGCTTCGTTAGAAATAATTTCGCCGTCCTCGATTTTCACCCCAATTCCATGCTAAGCGTGCAACGAGATCATTGTCATTATAAGTTAGTAATGCAAACACTACTCATATGCCCTAATCACGTACTTATCCTCCCATTTTCCTAAGTTGTATCTCTTATATTTTATTTTGTCTTGAATGTTTCACGAGGATACATTGTTTGACTTATGCGATGATAGAGATTTAGGTCTAAAAATAGAGTCATAACGGTGTAACCAAGACCATCGAATTAATAACCCCTCCTAATAGACAACGATGTCAAAAAATTAAGTCAACAAGAAGGATCGATAAACACGGTTTTATAACGGTTTTGAACATGAGACTTATTACCAAGACTTTTATACGCCCCCTAACGGAAGGGCCTTATTATCATAGGTTTACCTCCATCTTTTATTCAACTTCGCCATGAAGCTTTTATTATGACTTCGGTCTTGCCTTGCCTTTTATTTAACCTCGCCATGAGGTGTTTATTATGGCCAAAGACGTATATCCTCACGCTAAAAGCGAATTTTGGATCTTTAAAGCTTCAAAGATTAAGGCATAATTCACTTTCAATTTTGCATAGATTTTTCGGCCTTGTGAGCTTCAAATTGTTTGCTTGATTTAGGTGAGCACTTGATATCTTATTATTGGGTGAAGCTTTCGATTATTCGGGTTGCCAATACTTCAAAACCGTAACACCAGCGATACCTTAATGTTTTCCCAATTTAATTACATGGAAGCTACTAGAAAAGACTAGAAACCAACGATCAAGACTAAACCGCTAAGTCAATACTTATTAAGCAAAATATATTTACAAGTGAAGGGAGAATAAGCAAACAACGAGAACACATGTGTTTTTGAAAGAATACGAATACTCTACGTTTAGCATAGTAACTTATAATTAACTCTATCATTTCTCGTCCTCATTTAAGAGACTTAGCCTAATATAAAGTTAAGGAATCGAAGCTAAGTGCTCAACACGCACGGTCGAGTAAAAAATTACTCTTATTCTCGCTATCGGAAAATCTACATTCGTGTCTTCAAACACTTATAAAACATGAGAAGAAATTTAAAATTTGGCCATTTTTAGCCTTATTTTGCAACAAAAACGATAAATAAAAAGATAAACTTTGGAAAGCGTGAAGGTTTGGCTAGGCAAGTATCTATTCACCCCCCCCATACTAAAGTTAAACATTGTCCTCAATGTTTCGAGTCTAAGAGTTGGAAATCCCCATACTAGAGACGTAGTCGAATGCATAATCTAGCATGGAAAGGGTGTAACCGTTAAATTTAAAGACGTTTATGAAGTGTGCTATAAACCTAAGGTTAGAACATAAAAGGATATATCATGGATATTGAGAAATTCTTCCAAGCAAATGATCGAGTGCTCCTATAAAATGAACACGAGAGGCTCCAATCGTGAAGATCATGATCATCTAAAAACCACATAGCACAAACAACCACGGAACAAAGGTTGGAAGGGCACAAATCTCCTCAAGTTACTACATTAGAAAGCGATAATATGTACATAGGATAAGCATGGGACTCCCCCACGAGGCACCTCGTTTTTGATTACCGAGTCATGAGCTCTACTTGATCCCCTCAATACTAATTATCATTGGGGAAGGTGATTTGGTCGAGGTATTTCATGGGATGAAACTTCCCCGCCAAAGTAGTGCTTCAACCTATGTCCATTCACCTTAAAATTGGGGCCATCATTTTGAGCTAGCTCGATGGTCCCATAAGGAAAAACTTGGGTCACGGTGAATGGACCGGACCAACGGGATTTCAACTTGCCGGAAAAGATTTTTAAACGAGAGTTAAAAAGCAACACTTGATCTCCAATGTTAAAATCCTGGTTTTTAATTTTTGAGTCATGAAACTTTTTAGTTTTTTCTTTATAAATCAATGAATTTTCATAAGCAATGTCTCTTAATTCATCCAATTCATTCAATTCCTTTTTCTGGTGTTTTCCCACGGTCTCAATATCATCATTACAATGCTTAAGGGACCAATAAGCTTTGTGTTCAAGTTCAATTTGCAAGTGACAATTCTTCCCATACACAAGATTATAAGGAGTGCACCCGATGGGCAACTTATGAGCGGTCCGAAAGGCCCATAAAGCATCGTCTAACTTATCCGACCACGATTGTCGGTTCTCTCCAATCGATCTCTCCAAGATCCTCTTCAACGCTTGGTTTGAAACCTCGAATTGCCCACTCGTTTGTGGGTGATAAGCCGTAGAAAGTCGATGTGTAACCCCATATTTCCTTAGGACCCTTTCGAATTGGTCGTTACAAAAATGGGTTCCACGATCGCTTATGATCGCACGAGGGGTTCCAAACCGAGAAAACAAGCTTTTCAAAACTTGACTACCACACGAGCATCGTTCGTGGGCAAAGCTTTAGCTTCCACCCACTTAGATAGGTAGTTAACGGCGACAAGGATGTACTTATTACCACGAGATGATGGGAACGGCCCCATAAAGTCAATGCCCCAAACGTCAAAGATCTCACATACTTGGATGATATTTTGTGGCATTTCATTGTTTTGTGAGGCTTTTCCTTGTCGTTGGCATGAGTCACATGACTTCACAAGTGCATGTGCATCTCGGTAAATAGTAGGCCAAAAAAACCGGCATCAAAGACCTTCCAAAAGTAGAACTTGACGTCACGAAAGAATTTCCGTTTTTGTTGAGTCGTCATTCACTTAATGATGAAGTTCCCCGCATGGTAATTTGCGATGTCCGCAAACCATGGGGTGGATGAATCAAGCTTAGAATTCACTACACCAAGTGTCTCGAGAGGAACTGTTTCGGTAATTTCCTTTGGCTCGTAAACACTTTGGTGAGGATCTTCCAAACAAGACAGATGATCGGCCGCTAGATTCTCGGCTCCTTTTTTGTCAAGGATTTCGACATCAAATTCTTGTAGGAGGAGAATCCAACGAAGTAATCTCGGATTTGCATCTTGTTTAGCCATGAGATACTTGATAGCCGAATGATCCGTATACACAATGCATCGAGTCAGGACGAGGTAAGGTCGGAGTTTCTAAATGCATACACCACGGCAAGGAAATCCTTCTCTGTTGTAGTGTATTTCAATTGA
Source organism: Glebionis coronaria (assembly GCA_025667525.1). Lineage (NCBI taxonomy): Eukaryota > Viridiplantae > Streptophyta > Magnoliopsida > Asterales > Asteraceae > Glebionis > Glebionis coronaria. The sequence continues at coordinate 232,453,136 of CM046881.1, forward strand.
GCCTCGGTCCTCGTCTTGCTAGCATAGTGGATAGGGAAGAAGTGTTTTTCATGACGTTGCCCCAAAACGGCCCCAATAGCGTAGTCACTAGCATCACACATGAGCTCAAAGGGGAGGTTCTAATTGGGAGCAACAAGAATGGGAGCTTCGGTAAGTTTCCTCTTAAGGATTTCAAAGGCTCGTACACAATCTTCGTTAAAGACGAAAGGTGCATCTTTTTCGAGGAGATGTGTAATAGGTCGAGAAATCTTTGAAAAATCCTTGATGAATCGATGATAAAAGCCCGTGTGGCCTAGGAAACTCCTAACTCCCTTAACGGTTTTGGGATGAGGTAATTTGGCGATGACGTCTACCTTAGCTTTATCTACCTTAATCCCCGCTTTCGAAACCTTGTGCCCTAAGACGATTCCACTCTTAACCATAAAATGACATTTTTTCCAATTAAGCACAAGGTTGGTTTCTTCACAACGTGTAAAACCCGCATGCTTTTACCATCAATAGTACCCTTACGATCGTACGTACATGATTAGAACTTTCCTTATATAGCATGTTTACGTTTCACGAACTAGAATTACAAGTATTACGTACGTGTTATAACACGATAAGAATTTATTACGTATTAAGACACGATAATTATTTCAATAATAATTATAATCACGAACACACGAACATGAAATCATGAACGTAAATAATCACGAGCTTAGTATTAAGTATGTATGTATATTTATAACGATCATGAATAAATATAATAAGACACGAACGATAACTATTAAATCACGTAAAACACGAACACGAGAACACACTTATTATTTAGACACGGAAAACATTCGGGTTACCCCATGTGGGCCCCCTTACCCGCGGCTAGAAGCAAGACCAAGGGCCAAGCCCATTGAATTTTACTAACATGAAATTAAGGGAAAGATTATTCTTCATAATAACAAAATATTGAAACAAGAAAACCCTAAAAATCTTTTCTCCTTCTTTCTCTTTGTTCTTGGCCGCTGGGTATAAACACACACACAAGGTGTGTTTGGTTGATTTTGGTGTTGATTTATTGTAAGGGTGTTAGTGTGTTCATCCTCCTTTGATTCACGTGATCGGTATAACCCTAAACCTCTTTTCTTTTTATGATCTTGATTTATTAATCACATGAAATGATGAATGTTTTAATAACAAATTAAAAAAACAAGTTATAAATCATGTAAGTAAACATGGGAATAACATAATTAAGGGTTTAAGGGGTGTTTGTTTGTGGCCAACGCAAGAACCGAGCCCCAAGGGGGTCTCGGTTTGTTTTTGATTCGCACCAACCGAGACCTCAAGGTCTCGGTGTGGTGGTTTTGTGTCTCGGCAGCAGGAGGAAAAGGAACCCCGACCTCGGTCGGGGTATGGTTGTGCTCGGGTGGGTCTCGGCTAGAACAAAAACCACCACCGGCTTAAGCCGGTGGCTAAATATGGAAAGCAGGGGGAACCCAAGCCGCGACAGCAGGGGTAACCACCGGCTAGCCGGTGGGAACTTTTGCTAGCCGGCGGCTAGTCTAGGCCAAGGGTGCGTTTGGTTGCCGGTTCACGGGTTGAAACCGGTCCGGTTCACACATGTTTAGATTAAAACACGGTTCTGTTCATGGTTGTTTTTACAAGGTTAATTATTTTTTACGAATTTATTTTTATAAGAATTAAATTAAATTAATTAAAACATGTACATGATTAATTTAATTTATACATGACTTAGGTTATTAATATTACTATTAATACATTAAGTAATTTATCATCTTATTTAGGCTATATAATTAATTAATTATTAAAAATCATGACTTACAATTAATTAATTTACATGACTTAGGTTATATTATTAATAGATAATAACACATGTTTTAACCTAAGTATTTTTTTACCTTTATTTAATTAAATCAGGTTATATTTAATTAAATACTTTAACCTATAGTTTACTTAATTCACATGAAATAATTAATAAACTATACTATTTAATTACATGACTTAGAATATTAATCAGTAAACACTTAAGCTTATATAATTAGCTTAATAATCCAGCTTATTTCTATTTATGGAAACTTTCTATTTTTAGAAACTTATTTAATTAAGGCAGCTAATCTAGTTACGGAAGGTTTCTATTTTTAGAAACTTATATATTTTAAGCAGTAAATCTTTTTTTGGAAACTTTCTATTTTTGGAAACTTTCTATTTTAGGAAACCTACTATTTTTAGAAAGTTACTTATTATTACACAACAAGTATAATAATACATGAAATACAAGAAATACTTAAACAGAATAGACAGAATACATGATAAATACAGTATTAAGCTTTAATCAGTAAAACATGACATGAACATATAAAACAAGCTAAGACATGATATAAAACCAGTTACGTACTCAGTCATCAGATACTTATACACGTATGTATTTATGTAGCATTAGTGATACCAAAGTAGGACTCTCTTCCGTTCGTCTTCTTCGTTCACTGGACACAAGGTACGGATTCTCCGTCCTTTTAGTATGGACATTCTTCCTTATTAGGATTCCCCGTATGCAGCCAACTGTTTTCGCAATATATGTTTTATATGTTTTTGAATTGCTATGTTTAATTAGAATACCTAAAGCCATATACATGCATGACTAGTTTCACCTAGTTATGGAGGTACCATAACCATAACACTGGAGGCACCAGTGTTATGACTTCACCACGACGGAGTGATAGCTCATGGCGTCCCTTCAGCTTTTGGCCATATTATGATTATCAGGTGGGGCGTATGGGTGCATCCTAGTTACATGTTTTCAGCAGATTATTCAGTGTGAATGTGGTGTGTGCCTTGCATCCTTCACAAGGAGCTGATCCCTCCTACCCAAACCAGTATATTAAACTAGAGGCAGCCCCTCTAATTTGCATGACGAGGTCACCCCTCTAATTATTCATGCACGTGGATAATTCATGACCTATATTGGCTAATGGTAAACATGTTAAACAGTTTTTACAAGATAAACATAAGGCTTTTCAAACTATAAAACCAGTTTTACTAAGATATAACCAGGTTATCCAGGACTTAGTCTTTTCCGCTGCTTCATGCTTATATGCTTATATGCTTATATTATTCATGCTTTACTTGTATATCCGTGCATTGAGCGTTATGCTCAGCCGTTTTCCTTTCCATGTTCATAAAACGGCGGGTACTCAGGGACGTTAGTAGACTTTAAGCGTACGTGCATATGGATTGGAAGCTTCCTAGCCTTCTTTACTTTATGCATTTCTTTATACTTTGATACTCATTTCCATGGATATTGTTTAGTCCTTTCATTTATAGTACTTATGTTTGTGTGTGATGAGTTCTACTTTTGGGGTACCGATGTTTGATTCTGGTATTTCCTTTATGGTCATGTGATGTTTTATACATTTATCCTTGTATGCTTTGATGACACGCCATAATCACGCGTGACATTCCATTTATCAAAATGCGGTGTTACAATTATGGTATCAGAGCCAAGGCTTCGACCTGTAGGCTCTCAAAACATGACATGTGATTAGTGGGTAGTCACTATGGTCTTCCTAGAACTGACAGTCGGTTTTCATGCATTCATCATTTTCAGGCATTCATCATTTTCATGCATTCATAGTTTCATGCATACATATATATGTCATTGTCGCAGATTTATGACTAAGTAATGGTTGGTACAGGACTGGCCCTATTTAGTCGCATGTGTTTTATCGAAACTTTTAAATTTGGGACCGGCCCATTGGCGTCCCCTCGCCATGTCTTTTGTTTTAAGTGAACTGACCATAGGCGTTCACTCTCGCGCATGCAAAAGTTTTCATAAAACTACATCATGCATTCATGTACTAGTTTTTCCTGCATAAACTTTTTCTCATGATTTATTGGTATAATTTTTTTTCATGTATATAGTTTATGTTTTAATCAGTTTAATCATGTATTTTATGTTATACTGTCAGATGGTTCTCAAACGCGAGCAGGAACAACTCAATGCAGCAATCCAAGCTGCAATGCAAGCTATGCTTCCTCAGCTGAGGAACGAAATCAGGGCTGAGGTTCAGGCTGCCAACAACCAGCAGCAACACCCAGTACCTCCTCCTCCTCCAGCAACATTGGCCACATGGCTTGAGATATTCAATAAGCTCCGCCCTCGAGCTTTCGAAAGAACAGATAACCCCAATGAAGCTGAAAGCTGGTTGGCTCACATTGAGAAGATCTTCGATGCTATGGGCTGTGACCCCGTCTTCAAGTCGAGGTTGGCATGCTACCAGTTCGAAGGTGATGTGTTAGCATGGTGGATAGCACTGAAGCAGTCTGAGGGAGGTGATGATTGGGTGGCTGCTTTGACTTGGGCTCAGTTCAAGGATAGGGTAATTGTTGGAAATACGTTTTAACGTATATTAGAAGTATCGGTCACTCCAACGATAATCATGTAATGGGCTCGTGATCCATTTAGTTAATGTATAGTCCATATAGCCCACATGTAGGGTGGGCTATATATATATCCCCTCCTAGCATGTTAGGGGGGGTTGGTTGTTCATTTTACACACTTTCACTAATTAATCTTTACTTTCTCTCTCTACTTTTCTCCCTTCTCTCCTTTCTCTCTCTACTCCATCATCTCCCTCCTTCTCATCTTTCTTATATTTATCCTTTAATCAACCAACTTAATCCATCAAATCCATCATGTAGAATAGGCCAAAGATCTCGTAGACCTTCAATTGGTATCAAGAGCCAAGGTTTGATTGGTTTATTCTTGCTTTTATTTCTTTTTGATTTTGGTGGGTTTTGATTTAATCAAGCTTTTATATTAAAAAGTTTGTATTTTTTTATATATAAAGTTTGTGTTTTTATGTTTTAAATCATAAAAAGTTTGTATTTTTCATATAAAGTTTGTGTTTTTTATGTTTTAAATCATAATTAAATCGTTGATTTACTTATTTTATATAAAAATCACAAATCTTTTATTCAAAAATCAATTTTTTTTATATAATCAGTCTCCATTTTAATTTTTTTATTATTCGTTTTCTCTTTTATCAGTTTGTTATAATCAGTTTTTTATAATCATTTTTTATAATTTTTTTTATATACAGTTTGTTCATTAGTTTTTTTATATCAGTTTGTTCCTATCTGGGTTTTCCATTTTTTTATATCAGTTTGTTCCTATCTGGGTTTTCCATAATCAGTTTGTTTTTTTATAACCATTTTAATTTTTTTATTTAATCAGTTTTTTTATATAACAATTTTTTTTATCCTTTCTGGGTTTCGAGTTCTGTCCAAAAAACCTGTCCAAAATCTGTCCCATCAATTTTTCAACATCATTAAAGTTCCGGACGAACAAACTTCCGGACGAACAAACTTCCGGACGAACAAACTTCCGGACGAACGAAACTTCCGGACGAAGAAAGTTCCGGGTGAAGAAAAGTTCCGGGTGAACGAAAAGTTCCGGATGAAAGAATAGTTCCGGATGAACGAAACTTCCGAATGAATGACACTTCCGAATGAATGAAAAGTTCCGAATGAACCATTTCAAACATAACGGAACACCAGGACTCTTTTCAAACATAACGGAACACCAGGACTCTCGGACTCCGATCAAACCAAAGTCACACATTTTTAAAACCCTTTCGACTCAAGACTCCCTCATACCTCTTGTCCTCTCACACCTCTCGAACCAAACTGACAACCTCGAACCTCACACCTCATCAGACTCAAATTTTTTACCCACGTCAAAGCATAACTGGAAACTAAACATCTCTCGACAACAAAGACTCAAAGAGCCGAGACACACACAAGACTAAACACACTCACCAGCACCCTCATACCCTCGACCCTCGACTCGCTCACCCATCCTCTCGTTCCCCTCTTGTCTCTCGACTCCCTAACACTCACAACCCAAACAAACACCCTCGTTTTCAAAATATTTTATACGTCTTTCGACCCAACACCCTCCCACCGACACCTACACTCATCTCTCGTCTCTCACAACACTCTCCCCTCACGACACAACACCCTCAACCAATCTACACTCTCGACTAACCCAATCTCTCAAACAAAACACTCGACAAACGACTAAGTTTCACCCTCGAAACCAAAACCCCACAATCCACAATCAACCAAACTCGACTCATCTCACAACAGACTCCCAAACCAAGACATTACACCCTAACACAGACTCACAAGAAGGACTCGACAGATGATAGAAAGACCCAATTTTTAAAGATCTCAGTTTATTTTCAAAACCCTCATCGATCTACAACACACACATAAACAGAAACACCAACCTGAGATTCTTTCATGAATCTTGAAGTCATATAATATTCGGTTATTGTATTCTTCTTTGGTGGATTTGTGGCTTTATTAGTTGGCACTCGGGTATAGATTTAGACGACATTTGGATGAGACTGGGATAAGATTATCAAATAAAAAGTGAGACTTTATCGATTGGAAGTGATAGAATATTTTGTGGGCGGTGGATTAACTGGTGAGATTGGTACTGAGAGGATAATGAAGAATTGGGGGGCGGATATTTCTAGATTGAGTGGTAACTGGTGAGAGTGATTAGGGTTGCGTATTTTTATTTAGTTTAAGCGGAGAAAACAAGAATGTGAGTATATAGGTGGGTTGATAACACGTGTTTGGTGATTTTTCATTACACGCTTTGGATTTTAAAGCCTAGTCACGTCTTTCTTTTTCTTTTCTAAAAATTTTCCAAAAACGTTTTTATATTTCTCTCTTTTCAAGTTATTTTTAGTTGTCTAATTTTATTAGATTTTATTTTATTTTCTATTTTTTAGTTAAATTTATTTTTGTATTTTGTCACTTTTATATTTCTAGTTTAAGTATATTTTTGTTTATGAATTTTTGGCAAAACGTGTTGAGGCGGGTATTTTAAGAGTTAACGTGGAAAAATATTTGTTGGGTTAAACGTTATTGTGGCCGGATTTAAAGACACACGTGACGAGTCAAAGTAACGGGCTTCATTTATATCATCAATCGAGGAATTTTAAGTGTTATTTACGGGTCTTTCATTTTTTCACGAATTCTAAAATCCCGAAAACAACAACATCCACGTCATTCTTAATCGATATTTAATCGATTCGTTCGATTCGACATGTCAAAAGAGAGAATCGTATTTAATGCAAAACAACGTTAGGAAAAGCGGCATCACCTCCTTTCGAATGCTCCAGTCTCATCTTGTCACTCTTTCGGGGATTCAAGGAGGGAGCGAATTTGTGACAATCTTTGGACAAGATCGTCATATATTCATCGACTCAATTTTCACCACTTTGACTCAACTCGCCGAGCAACTCAACCATGGAAACTTTAATCACTCTGCATCGGCACTTGCATATAAGGCTCTTGTGACACAACTCATGCCTTTCCTCCAATTCAATATCATCAAGCCTGAAAGTTCAGTGATTTGCCAATCATTTCTTCGAGATACACATACCGAGCTTCGAGTCTTCCGTGATACAATTTTGAAACTCATGACATCAGTCTCGTCTTCGATTTATGAAAGATCTCGACTTCAGCAAGGGTATGATAATGGAGTGCAAGACTCTTCGATGCAAGAGGAAACTGGTCATACGGTTGAAAACTTGGAGCCTATCAATGCCAAGAGCACGGAATCAGGAGGACAACATGATACCAGTGGCACGTCAGGGACTGTTCATGAGATCTCTTTTGCTGACACCGTACCCGTTTATGACGAAGCGCCTGCAAACATGGTACAATGTAATGTTGTTTATGATGTATATGCTGATGACATACCGCATATTGAGCATTCTGAACCTAATTATGACAAACATGGGATGGAAAAGAGTAACAGAAATACCACTTCTGATTCATCCGATGTGAGTCATAATGGGGGAGAAAGTGTTCAAAATGCTATAGTACATCATGATAAATGCTTTATAACTGCCTCGTTAACTGATTCTGATTCCAAGATTAAAGAGCTCGAAACGATCGTAGCTCGGCAATCAAAAGATCTTGAGGATGCCAAACTTGAATTTTCTAAGAAAACGGACAAATTTGAAACATACTTTGAAAAACTTGAAAAGTCAAACGTTGTTCTTGAAAGAAAATTGGATCAAAAAGTTTTGGATTCGAAAGCTGAAAAGGATAATCTTTTGAAACAAATTCAGTTACTAGAGTCTAAATTGGCATCCCAAGATAGAGTGCTTAAAGAGAATGAGACATTAAAGGCTCAAGTACAGGAAAAGGTCTTTGCTATAGCCGCGTTGAAAAACGAGTTAAGGAAAAATAGAGGGCCTAGTGTGGACACTAAGCTTGAAAAACCATCAATCTTGGGGAAACCGCCTACAAATCAGTTCGTCAGACAACCGATTGTCAGACAACCTACTGCATTTAGATCCGAGCGACCATAATCCTCGAGACCGTGGTTTGCCTCCCAAGTTGATTTGGTCATATTTCTAGAACAGTCAATCCACCAACTAGGCCTAATGTGACTAAATCAGTTTTGGCAAGACCTAATCACATGATTGCCTCTAGTTTCTCTAAGAATAGCTCAATGAACACGTCTAGAACTAGTTCAACTGATGTGCGCCAGGATTTTGGTCAAAGGGAAGCTAAGCAAAAGACACAAGTAAGAGATATGAATTTCAAACCTAGTCAGATGCCTTCTAGTTTACCCAACACTGCTAACCGTAGCATGTCACATCCTAGGAGCATCAATCAATCATCTAGGAATTCTAGATCTTACTCGGACATTAAATATGCTACATGTAAAACATGTAGAAAATGTGTCTTTACAGCAAATCATGATTCCTTTATCAAGAAACTACTTAATGAGGTGAACTCCCGTGCTAGACTTAAATCCCAGTGGGTCGCTAAAATCAAACCCTTTGGTAAAATGTGGCGCCCCACTGGTAGAACTTTCACTCTTGTAGGAAACGAGTGCCCTTTAACTAGGATTGTCTCTGATTCTACGAAGACTACTAGGGAGGAAATTGCAAAGGATGATACATCACTTAAGCCTGAACTTAAGGTTTTCTATAAAAGGAAACGTTTGCCAACTAAGACAAGTGAATCATCCCCTCAGGCCACCTCTGACACAAGAAAAGAAAACCGTGAACCCCCACGTGCTTCTAAAATAGATATCTCTAACCCATGCAACAGTATACAAACTCCTAATGAGAATGCAGGTACCAAAGTTGATGTTCCAAAAGAACGAAGCGGTCCAATCGTTATATACCGTTCAACTAAGGACACTCTTAGAGTTTGGTTGCTGAAGAAGCAGATATCGGAGAAACTAGTATCTCAGGGGATTCATAGTTAAAGCTTACACAAGAAATTACAGTCACATAACAGACTGTAATTCGATCTTAAAAGACAGGAAAGTTCATCCCGATGATGACTTATCCTAAAAACGAGAAATTCATTTTTCTCGGGCATGAGCTTATATCAAAAACATTCCAAGTTTTTTAAGCTCATGCATTAATGGCTCCTCGTTAAATGACAGACGACGACCCGGACTTCAGAGACAGGGAAGTTTATCTACGCAACGATAACTTACCCTCTTAACAAGAAATTAAGTTTTCTTGGACACGAGCTTATCCTAAAACCATTCAAAGGTTTTAAGCTCGTGTATAAGGCTCATCATTAAATAACAGATGATGACCCGTTCTTCAAATAAAGGAAAGTTTATCGCCGATGATAAACTTATCCTTACAACGAGAAATTAATTTTTCTCGGGCATGAGCTAATAATAAAAACATTCGAAGTTTTTAAGCTCATGCACAATGACTTACCGTTAAATGTCAGACTGTAACTCGAACTTAAAATAAAGGAAAGATTATCTTTTATGATAACTTATCCTCTTAACGAGAAATTCACCTTTCTCGGTCATGAGCTTGTATTAAAACATTCGAAGTTTTAAGCTCAGAAAGGAAAGTGCATCTTTTAAATAAGAGAACTTTTCCTCATAACGAGAAATTAACCTTTCTCGGTCATGAGCTTTCCGTTAAAACAGTCAAAGTTTTCAAGCTCATGAAAACGACTTCTAAGTAAATGTCAGCTTAGGACTCGTTCTTCAGATAAAAGGAAAGTTTATCGCCGATGATAAACTTATCCTTAACAACGTGAAGTTTACAACTTCTCGGACTTGAGCTCGTTTTGTAAGATATTCAACATCTTAAGCTCAAGTAATTGGTTTTCAAAACATTGAACACAATTTTTCGAGAATTTCTCAAAAGGTTTTTCTAAATCTTTCAAAATTGTGTGTTCAAAAATGTTTTGATAAAAAGAGCATGTCTTCTGGAATCGATAATATTTACGATACTAGAAATGTCATTCAGTAATGACACGGGGTTGTAAATAAAGTTCGAGCAGAAGTTCAAAGTTTTAAAACATGCTCCATTATGGTTTGCTATTATTTCCGATAGTAACCCGCTTTTTACTTTGAAGTCAAGCATTTCACCGGAAAGCTTTGACTTCAGAATCCGAAGTTATCATCTCCACCAACCGTAGCAACTTACAATTGATATCTACATACTCGACGATGCGACTACTCAAACGGTGACTACAACTCTTTCAATAGAACACGGGTCAACAATTGAGGGGGAGCAATTGTCCAGCATTCAAATCCTTGATGCCGAGAGTGCCAAGTTCACATATTGGTGTTAAGACAACGATATCAATCATACACATGGAGTCAAGAGATAACTTCAGAAGTTACGAGGAAGACCAACATTCGTGAACAAGAACCATGTGCTTCTTTCATATGATGTTCTCCATCATTCAGGTCCAACCTCGTAAATTGCTAATATTGTGAATTCATTATCATATATGATCTTTGCACGTGATAAATACCTTACACTTGTGTTTAAAAGGTATTTAATTTACGTTTCAGCACACCCTCATTAATTTGAGAGGGAGCTTGTGTAACTCATGAAGATAATTGGATTTGCATTTTTCTTCCCAAATTTTCTTAAAACGCTATTAAATCAATTGATATTAAAAACATTGATTGAGTTAATATTTTTAATATGGGGGAGAAAATGTGATTTAATATGGGAAATGATTAATCACAAATGGTTTGACTTAACGTGCTAGCTCATCCTGACATGTGCGAAATGTTTTCGGATATCGTGGCATATGTTAAGGGGGAGCAAAATGGATTTGCACTTCAAAATGGATTTCATGGTGATTTATACTTACCCGCAACCCATTTATTTCACGACGATGAAGATTGTGGTGACATAAGGATGGTATGATAGGTTAAAGTCCAATGATTTCTCTAGAACCGGAGGAATCTTCCCAAGGACATTCCATAGCTAGAAATAGTAGTCCTTAGGAAAGATGGAAAAAGACTGTGAACGTAGCTGAATGCCGACCAAGTACTTAAGTTAGCACTGGAACAATCACAACAAGGTGCTAGTTATGACGTATTGGTAAGCATCGAAGGGGTTGAAGAATGAAAAAGAATTGTAAAGATAAAGGGTGTAAAGAAAGAAGCCCTCCTTATAACTTAGGCAGAAACCGGGTCAATACATATGCTATTAAGATCATTGTTTTATGATTCTTGATATTGAAGACAGACATCATGGACCCAGTGATGCAATGCACAACCCATCCCAGCTAACTCAGATATCTCTCAAAAGATATTTGTTTTAATCACACGGAGACAACGCATTATCTATTGATTTATTCACTCCGAATAAATTGGTATTGAAAAGGTGGCACTCCTCTCCAGCCTCCGATCACTAAAATCCAAAATGCACGATCGAGTCTAGAGCCATTTGAGATCATCATATATCTCATTAGGACACACTTTCATAATTCCTTGCTTCTTCACACACTGTGAAAAGTAAGAAAGATCTTAAGAGTCCTACGCAAAATCTTCATGATCTTGCCTGAACATCCGAGTAATACGAAAGTATTTACAATGAAGATGGAAATCCTTTTTGAGCGAATATCAAAAAGCTCATGGTAGGTGACTTGTGCGATTCTTTATGAATCAAACTTGTGATAACTGGAAAGCAACAGTGGTTTAATTCTTAAATGAATTTAAACACGTTCCAGGCCTCTACGCAATATCTTAGTGATCTTGCCAGAACATTCAGAGTAATACTATTAAGTATTTACAGTGACGAATGGAAATCCTTCTAGTGTTAACATCAAACAGCACTTGGTAGGTAACTTGCAAGATTCTATATGAATCAAGCTAGTGACAAATGGAAAGCAACGATGGTGCGGTTCTTAATTGAACTTCACTTGTTCCAGGAACATGAATTGACGGCTTCAAATCATGCGGATAATATTATCCAAATGATCCACTCTTTACGTTCGCAGTCAGCTTTGGACGGTCGAGTAAAGAGAACGGGTTTACCCGAGAAATCTTGTCAAGGAGTTTCTTTATTGAAACTACCTGCCACAAGTACGATATTTAATATCGTCCAACGGTCTTCACCGACCGGAGGTAAAATGCTACCGAATTAGAATGAAATGTTCAAGGCCATTTCATCCGTGTATATTGTTTGTTGCTAACTGTCTTATGCAGCGTAACAAGAAGGTGGCATTGCGGTGTACAATCCAGAAGAAGTCGTCACCACATGCTTATACTACATACAATTAGTACTTCAACAAATTCAAGAAAGCCTGATGGTCAAGTCTTCCGCTGTATCAAACTCTGAAGCTTTCAAGAATTTAAAAGTATAAGTATGTGGAACATGAAGTCACGAAGAGGCAAATATCACAAGTGAAGAATGCACAAGGTCAAGGCAAGGAAACATGCTCAAGACTAAAGTCAAAGATCACATCAAGCATATTCACAAGAACAAGATCGAAGACTCAAGCATAGATGCTAGGTTTAAGATTTTGTAAAAAGATGTGACCTCCCTTAGGGGGAGATTGTTGGAAATACGTTTTTCCCAATAAAGTCTCGGTCACATCTTAGTTAGCATAGATCACGAGATATAGACTATTTAGAACTTTGTCTCTTGGAGCGACCTCCCTTAGGGGGAGATTGTTGGAAATACGTTTTAACGTATATTAGAAGTATCGGTCAGTCCAAAGATAATCATGTAATGGGCTCGTGATCCATTTAGTTAATGTATAGTCCATATAGCCCACATGTAGGGTGGGCTATATATATCCCCTCCTAGCATGTTAGGGGGGTTGGTTGTTCATTTTACATACTTTCACTAACTAATCTTTACTTTCTCTCTCTACTTTTCTCCCTTCTCTCCTTTCTCTCTCTACTCCATCATCTCCCTCCTTCTCATCTTTCTTATATTTATCCTTTAATCAACGAACTTAATCCATCAAATCCATCATGTAGAATAGGACAAAGATCTCGTAGACCTTCAGTAATGGAAAACTTCTTTCCCAAGGCTGAGTAGGACAAGCTAAAGAGATAGTACCATGGAATCTGACAGAGGTCTGGGGAGAATAGCAACGAGTTCATGCAGCGCTTTCTTCGCTTGGCTGGTTTTCTTGGTGCAGCAGCAGGTACTCCTAAAGATCAAGCACACCACTTCAGGTGGGCTCTTTTTACATCGGTCGCAAACAACTTGGTGTGTGCTACGTTCAACACGGTAGCACAAGTGACCGATGCGGCCCGTAAGCTGGAGATGCTGCAGGAAAGAGATGAGTTCAGGGAAGCAGAGAGACCCGATAAGAGGTAAAAATTCATATTCAAACGGTGGCCAATCCGTATTCTTTCAGTATATGTCAATATTTCATCTCTTTAAAAATGTATCTTCCAGGCAGAAGACTGGGGACCGGTCTCAGCCGGCTACTCGCAACAGCCTAATCAGCCCAAGGAAAATGGTCAGACTAATGACCGTTCTGCTACGGATAGGCGTGGCGGTAATGATAATTACGGTAACAACGCTGGACACTCCAACAGCAACATGTCCTTATACTTACTCATTTTCTTATGATTACATGTTATAATTCTTAATTTTGACACATTAGCAAATCTTCTACCAGGAATCATGGTAACGGGAGGGACCAAAACCAGAGAGGTTCACAGCCTAACCTTCCAGCTATCACTGGAATTCAATCTTACGATCAGCCGCATTGTCCTTTGTACCTATTATCATGTCTCATGTATATTGTTTTATCAGGCTCTCAGCCAGTCAGGACACCTGCGAGAGGATATACTCATCCTCTTTGCTCTACTTGCCATCGTAGGCACCCAGGGCCATGTCGCCGCGACAGCGACGCATGCTACAAGTATGGTCTTCCTGGCCATCACATGAAGGATTGCCGCAAGGGCGAGATGTAGGGTACATCAGGACATGCTGATACCAAGCCCCTCCTACTAGTGGACGCGTTTACATGACATCTCACGATCAGGCCAACAAGTCTACAGGTACCATCACTAGAATCTTGTATATGTATGGTCAAGCTGCATGTGTTCTGTTTGATACGGGTGCTACTCACTCGGTCATTTCTACTGCTTATGCCAAGAATGTTAGGATACTCCCTATGCCACTAGAGAATATACTGAGTATTTCCACACCTATGAGAGGCTCTGTACGCATAACCCATGTGTACAAGAGTCTTCCCCTAGAGTTTGACGACAAGGTTCGTCCTGTTGACGCACTTCCGCTGGACATGAATGATTTTGACATGATTTTGGGCATGGATTGGCTATCCAAGCATCATGCTACCATAGACTGCCATTCATATCGAGTCATCTTCGGTGATGTTAATGTAGGATATGTAAATCTTGCTTATGTTTTAGAGAGAGAAAGAGATAGAAAGATAGATGATTTCATATACACACTTGAGAGAGAAAAATAAGAAAACACACTTTACTATGTGTATTATATGAGAAAACCACACCCTCTCCAACTAAGGAGAGGGTTTATATACCAAGCCCATAAGATGGGCTTGGGCTTACAATTGGGCCGGCCATACAAGCATGGACCGGGCTTTTCCTTGTTTGATATATTAAAAGATATCTAGACTACGAGCAACTACTTAATATATTGTCGGAGTGACCGAATCTTCCTAAATACGTAAAAACGTATTTCTAACAATCTCCCCCTAAGGGAGGTAACTCCAAACAAGGGTGTTACCCGAGTTACAATAATAAAATAAACCTAGCATGCTATGCTTGTCTTGAGCTTGTAGTCTTCGTCTTTCTTTTCTTTTTCTTTTCTGGTGAACATGCTGATGTGATCTTTGATATCAATCTTGAGCATTAATCTCTTGCCTTGATCTTGTGCATCCATCACTTGTGATCTTCGCCTCTTCGTGACTTCATGTCCCACATACTTATACCTTTGTAATTCTTGAAACCTTCAGAGTTAGATACAGCGGAAGACTTGACTTTTAGACTTTCTAAAATTAGATGAAGTATTAAGTGCATAAAGTATAAGCATGCGGGGACGACTTCTTCTCGGATTCCGCAATGACACAGTCTTCAAATACCGCAACATAAGTAGACACGAACGAAATGGATTTGAACATTTCATTCTAATTCGGTAGCATTTTACCTCTGGTCGGTGGAGACCGTTGGACGATATAAAATATCGTACTTGTGGCAGGTAGATTTATTTAAAAATCTCCTTGACAAGATTTCACGGGTAAACCCGTTCTCTTTACTCGACCGTCCAAAGTTGACTGCGAACGTAAAGAGTGAATCATTTGGATAAAATTATTCGCATGATTGAAGCCGTCATTTCTGATTCCTGGAACAAGTTTGATTCATTAAAGAATCGCACCATCGTTGCTTTCCAGTTGTCACGAGCTTGATTCATATTGAATCTTGCAAGTTACCTACCAAGTGTTGTTTAAGGTAAACACTAGAAGGATTTCCACTCATCACTGTGAACACTAAGGTATCACTCTGAGTGTTCTGGCAAGATCACTTAGATATTGCGTAGACGCTTGGAACGTGTTTAAATTCAGTTAAGAATTAAAAAATTGTTGCTTTCCAGTTATCATAAGTTTGATTCATAAAGAATCTCACAAGTCACCTACCATGAGCTTTTTGATTTTCACTCAAGAAGGATTTCCATCTTCATTGTAAATACTTGCGTATTACTCGGATGTTCAGGCAAGATCATGAAGATTTTGCGTAGGACTCTTAATATCTTTCTTACTTTTCACATATGTGAAGAAGCAAGGAATTATGAAAGTGTGTCCTAATGAGATATTTGATGATCTCAAATGGCTCTAGACTCGATCGTGCATTTTGGGTTTTAGTGATCGGAGGCTGGAGAGGAGTGTCACCATTTCAATACCAACTTATTCGGAGTGAATAAATCGATAGAAGACATGTTGATCTCCGTGTGATTAAAACAAATACCTTTTGAGAGATATCTGAGTTAGCTGGGTTGGGTTGTGCATTGCATCACTGGGTCCATGATGTCTATCTTCAATATCGAGCATCATTAAAAATGATCTCAATAGCATATGTGTTGACCCGGTTTCTGCCTAAGGTTGTAAGGAGCGCTTCTTTCTTTACACCCTTTATCTTTACAATTCTTTTTCATTCTTCAACCCCTTCAATGCTAACCAATACCTCATAACTAGCACCTTGTGTTATTGTTCCCAGTGCTAACTTAAGTACTTGGTCGGCATTTAGCTACATTCACAATCTTTTCTCCAACTTTCCTAAGGACTACTATTTCTAGCTATGAAATGTCCTTGGGAAGATTCCTCCGGTTCTGGAAGAATCATAGGACTTAAGCTATCCTACCATCCTTATGTCACCACAATCTTCATCGTCGTGAAATAAATGGGTTGAGGGTAAGTATAAATTACCATGAAATCTATTTTTATCCCCCTTAACATATGCCACGATATTCGAAAACATTTCGCACATGTCGGGATAAGCTAGCACATTAAGTCAAACCATTTGTGATAATTTCCCATATTAAATCACATTTTCTACCCCATATTAAAAATATTAACCCAATTGATGTTTTTAATATCAATTGATTTAATGAAGTTTTAACAAAGGTTTTTGGAAGAAAAATGCAAGTCCTTTTTATCTACATGATACCAAATGTATGAGATATGATACCGATTTGTAACATGATCACATATTCACCATATTAGAAAAAAATTGACAAGGTTGGACCTGATTGATGAGAACATCATATGATAAGATCAAATGGTTCTTGTTCACGAATGTGGGTCGCTTCGTCACGTCAGAAGTCATCTCTTGACACCACGTGTACGATTGGTATTGTTGTCTTGACACCAGTTAGTGAGCTTGGCACGTTCGGCATTGAAGATTCTGAATGCTTGACAATTGCTTCCCCTCAATTGTTGACCCGAGTTCTATTGAAAGAACTATAGTCGTCGGTTGAGTAGTCTCATCGTCGAGTATGTAGATACCAATTGTAGATTGCTATGGTTGTAGAGATGATAGCCTCATAAAAACAAGACTTCTCTTGTTTTAACAAATAAATGCACTGACGCATACATAGATTTGTGTTAGACCAAGTTATAAAGTAAACTTGATCCCTTAAAAGGTTTAAAAGTAAACCTTGCCCGAGAAAATTAATTCACGTTGAGAGCCAAAGCTTTCATAAGAAATACTTGACTTTAATATGAAATACTGGTTGTAGTCTGAAATAACTACAAGCCATAAGAGCATGTTTTATGAAATATTTACAACTTTTGTAAGAACTCTATTTATGGCGCCGTATCAATATTAATCGACATTTCCTAAGGCCGTAAATATTATCGTACCAAAAGACATGCCTTTGAAAAATAAAGTAAAAATATTTTTGGATTTTTCTAGATTTTTCAATTTTTATGGTTTTTATAAGGTTTTATATTTTTGTATTTTGCTTTTGTGGATAACAATATAAACAATATATACAGATGATCACCAAGGATACGGAGAATAGTTTACCACCACTATTCTTTCGCTTCATCTGCCAGTTCCTTTAGAGTCTCAAGCGAGAAAGTTCTCATTCCTAGCTTGTCGGCCAAAAATTCCATTCGAGCGCGATCTAAAGCCTTCGTGAAAATATCCGCCAATTGATACTCAGATCGGACAAAGTAAAGCTCGATCACTCCATTTTCCACTTGCTCCTTGATGAAATGGTAGCGAATGTCAATATGCTTCGACCGGGAGAATTAAACATTGTTGCAGCATAAGGCAATTGCACTCTTGTTGTTGCAGTACATCGGAATTTTGTTGAAACCTAGACCATAGTCGGTTAATTGCGATCTCATCCAAAGAATTTGAGCACAGCAACCAGACATAGCTATGTATTCTGCTTCCATACTTGAAATTGCAGCACTTTTCTGCCTTTTCGATGCCCAACTGATTAGTCGATCTCCTAGTAGTTGCAAAGTTCCACTCGTGCTACGCCTTGTATCTTGACAACCTGCGTGATCCGCATCTGCATATGCCATTAGTGCAATCGGAGAGTCCTTCGAATACCAAAGTCCCCGATTAATGGTTCCTTTAAGATATCGAAAGATCCGTTTCACAGTAGCCAAGTGTAACTTAGTAGGCCGAGTTTGATACCGAGCACACATACAGATAGCAAACTGAAGATCAGGTCGACTAGCTATGATATACAGAAGGGTACTGATCATTCCACGATAAAGTGTCGGATCAACGACAACTCCATGTGGATCTGCATCAAGCTTAGTTCGTTCCACCATTGGAGTATCCACGGGGTCGCAAGATTCCATCTTATATTTCTTAAGAGATTCAAGGGCATACTTGGATTGATTGATAAAGATGCCTCTAGGACTCTGAGATATCTGAAGTCATAAGAAGAATGATACCTTGCCCATCATTGACATCTTGAACTTAGAAGACATGAGTGTCCCAAACTCATCGGATAAGGTTTGGGTCGAGGCTGAAAATATAATATCATCAACATATATTTGTACAATAATCATATCTTTACCTCGTTTCTAAATGAACATCGTGGGGTCCACCTTGCCTTTAGTGAAGCCTTGCGTAATGAGAAATTGTGACAATAGATCATACCATGCGCGTGGAGCTTGCTTCAACCCATAGAGAGCCTTCTTAAGCTTGTACACATGATTAGGATATTTAGGATTCACAAAACCATCCGGCTGTTGAACATAGACCTCTTCCTTGATTTCACCATTCAGAAATGTCGTCTTCACATCCATCTGATAGAAGATCATATTCATGTGGGCTGCATAAGCTAGGAATAGTCTAATAGCTTCCAAACGAGCAACAGGTGCAAAGGATTCCATAAAGTCGATGCCTAATAATTGCTTGTATCCACGAGCTACTAGTCGAGCTTTGTTCTCCAAAATTCTGCCTAACTCGTCGAGTTTCACCTTGTAAACCCATTTTAGAGTGAGTAACAACACTTGATCCGGGCATGGGACAAGTTCCCATACTTCAAGACGTATAAATTCATTAAGTTCTTCTTGCATAGCTTCTATCCAACAGGATTGAGTAAAAGCTTCTTGCCATGTCTTAGGTTCAACTTCAGTGAGAAAAGCATCAAAATGACAAAACATTACATTTTCTTGTAACTGACTTCGTGTGGATACCGGACGATTAGGGTCACCAATGATAGAATCTATAGGATGATCCTTTGTCCACTTGCTGTCATGTTCACGAATCCATGGATTAGAGTAGACCGTAGTAGGAGCTTCCTCTGAGGTGGACGACCCGGCTTGATTAGGGTCGGGAATTGGTACACCAAAGAATGGAAGTTTACGCATCTGAGCGAATTCCAAATCGTGATCATCATCATCCTCTTCATCATCAATAGGCATGACATGGGTAGTTGATTCGCGTGTTGGTTGAGAATTACTCGTTGAAGGTATATCTTGACCAATTGTAGGTGCAGATGTATCTGATTATGCTTCGGTTGCTGGAGGGACAACTTTGGTGATCGGAGCTATTACCTCAGGTTCTGGAGCAACAATACTTGGAGGAGTAAAGAATTCATCAAAGAACGGTTGAAACAACGTATCCCATTCATTCCTAGAAGGTGGTGTAAATGATGATGAAGTAGGGTTGTTTGGGACAAGACCAGAACTAATGTTACTGGGTCCCATTTCATGAAGTGCGAGTTCAGAGCTGCTTTGCTCAAAAGCCATTGCTTTCAGATCATCAAAATCAACATTCATAGTTTCAAGGATCTTGCGAGAGTTACGGTTGTAGATTCGGTATGCCTTCTTTGCGGGTGCGTAACAAATGAAAATACCAATATCAGCCTTTGGTTGAAGTTTTCCCAAATTGTCACCATCATTATTTGGATAGCAAAGAGAACCAAATACATGAAGATATGATAAATCTGGTACTTTTCCATGGAGAAACTCATAAGGTGTGTTACCATGGCGTTTACGAATTAGTGACCGGTTTTGGATGTACACTGCTGTAGATACTGCTCCTGTTCATAAAAACAGTGGAGCCTTTGCGTAAATTAACATCGTTCGAGCAGCTTCCATAAGTGTGCGATTTCTCCTTTCAACGACACCGTTTTGTTGTGGAGTGCGAGCAACGGATGTTTCATGAGAAATGAAAACTTCTTCATAATAATCACGCAAAATTTGATTCACAAATTCGGTTCCATTATCTGTACGAATGTGACGGACAGTAGTGTTGAGACGCACTTGAATCATCTTGAGAAATCCGATGATGAATTTAGGTGCCTCATTTTTTGTTGTTAGAAATTTCACCCATGTAAACCGAGAGTAATCATCGACAATGACGAGGATGTACCTTTTACCACTAAGACTTTCAACACGCATTGGCCCACAAAGATCCATATGCAACAAATAAAGTTTCTCTTGGTTGGTGTCTTCAGTCTTGGGTTTGTATGATTTCTTAGTGCTTTTCCCCATTGTACACGCAGAACACAAATGATCCTTGTGAAATGTAAGTTTAGGAAGACCACAAACAAGTTCGTTTTTCGCCAAATGATTAATAGCGTCAAAGTTAAGATGAGATAACCGTCGATGCCATAACCATGACTTAGTCTTCGATGCTTTGGAGAGAAGACATACGGGAGAAGCGGCCATCATGTCTTGTAGAGACAAAGTGTACAAATTATTCCCTCGAGTACCTTTTAATAAATCAACCCCTTCCAAATTACGAATGAAGCAGGTATGCTCTTGAAAAGAAACTTCTAGGATTGCATCACAAAATTGTCCCACATAAAATAAGTTGTGACCGAGACCTTCCACATAATACACTCTTGAAATTATAACATTCCCAATATGATATTCATCGTAACCCATTATCTTTGCAATATGATCATTTCCAAATCGAACCGTACCAAGAAACTTACTGACGAAATTTCTGAGCTGAGAGCGATCTCCGGTCATATGTTTAGAGCAACCAGAGTCCAAATACCAGAGAACAATTTGTACCACCTGTTTTCAACAACAACAGTAGACAATGCATTGGAAACAATTGGTTCCGGAGTGTTAGCAGATACAAATAAAATATTATCAGAATTGCTAACATTTTTGTGACCCTTAGATTTCATGCGTTTTCTAATGTGAGTTTTATAATTAACAGGTTTAATTGTTCCAATTTTTTGTGGTTTTGGAGTAATAGCGGGCACTACAGTGGGAGTAGACCTATTTAAAGGGCACTTGGTTCCTACGGTAGTGTTGGTGTTCTTAGTTAAAGGACACGCTTGTGTTTTGGTAGCCTTGGTACTCCTAGTTAAAGGGCACGCTTTCTTCGCTTTAGTGGGAGTGATCCTAGTTAAAGGGCACGTATTTCCTACTATATTGAAAGTTCTACCAGTGGGATGCCACATCCAACCAACTTGGGTTAACACTTTCCCAGTCGGTTTCCATTCTAATCCATTTTTCCGGGCATTCATCTCATTCACATGGTCAATAAAGCAAGAATCATGACGACTAGAAAACATACATTCATTGTAATTCCAACATTTCAAATTAGAATTCACAGTAGGCTTATAACGCTGCACAACCACAGAGCCTTTAGGTTTAGCTACATGATTCTTTTTATTCAAAACAGAAATAACATTCCTAGGATGGGCTTCTACTTTCTTCTTCACTTGACTACTAGATGGGGGCAAGATCCTATCATTCTTCTTGTTTATTTTAAGCTTAGATCTTTGAGCCTTAGTAGTGGTGCTTACTCCTGTAGAAGGCAACACGGGAATATTAGAAGCTGGTTTTGATTCCGCCTTATCTTTAGTGACCAAAGTTTGAGATGGTTTAGTCCTAGGGCCCTTGTTAAATGGTGTGACGGCGATAAGGTTCCTTTTGATTGCACTAGAGGACGATGTTGAGACAGTGGCTGCCTTATCCACAACATTCTTACCTTTTAGGGTACGATGTGTTTCCTTTAACTCAGTCAAAGCCAGATTTTTATCACAAATTTGTTCCCTCAAATCAGATATTTCCACCGACTTTTGATTCAATTGTTCAATCAAAGATTGATTCTGTGTAGTGGTATTAGCACATGCGGGCTTTACTGAATCGAAGAGTTGCGTATTTCTATGTTTTAAGTTATCAACTTTGGACAAAATCTTGGAAACTCGATTATCTAGATCAAGTTTTAAATTCTCAGCGGCCTCAAGTACGTTCACACAGTTAAGCTCCTTAGATTTCTCTATGTCTATCGGGAAAGATTTAGCAACCTTGTCACTCGGCTGACGCTTTTTTGATTCTAAATTCAATAGAAAATTCTTTTGAAAATTTGCCTCATATATATTAACACCTTCGAATGAAGTTTCAAAGATCTCTTGAATAAATTGTTGCTTGCATTCAAGCGAAATACAATGTTTTTGGATCTCATCAAAATTTTTGAAAGCAAAGTATAAGAATCTTGAAGCTTTAAAAATTCAGCGTCAGATTTGTGACAAGTACTATCAACTACATTATCCACAGATTCAACATTATGCACAATAGATTAATTATCAACACTTTTATTCACACAGACGGAAACTATATCATGAGATATCACTTGCTTCAGAAGCTGATCATTTTGGCGTGAAACTCGTTCTATTTCAAGCAAACTGTTTTCATAAGCATCATCCATTTCATTGAAAACACGTCTAACTTCTTCTATTTCCAGAAGCAAATTTTGATCAAGATTACTAAGACAAGCTTTAACATTCTTTACAAACGGAACAATTTCGTCTCGAAACGCAGCTCTAGTGTGCTCAAAATTCCATTCACCTTCCGTTATGGCCAAAGTCGTCGTACGTTCCAAAATGACCTCGTCAAAATCGGCTAAGTGTTGGTGTATCGCATTTAAGTTAACGGACGCCTTACTTACCGGTAGAATTAACTTCGTTAAATCCGTTTTGACAAGTGTAGGAGACGTACTAGGAGGGTTTTCGTTTGACAAACATTGGGGCACAAGAACTGTCAATTCAGCTAATTCCTTTTGTAAGCGAATACGTGTCTTTTTAGAAAATTGATCTTTATTATGCTTATCATAATCAATCTTATGGAATTTTGAAAGCATTTTAGAATGAGTTTCTTCCTCAAGTGACTGTGTCTCCTCAGTACTATGAACAAAAGGTGCTTCTTTCGATTTGCCAATTAGGGTCATATCATAAAGACACGGAATATATTCCTGACCTTCTTTTGCATAATCGGGATTAGGTGGTAAATCTTGAAGACGCTTAAGTTCGAGTTCTTTAAACGATTTAGTTAAAAGATGAACCTTTTATGTGGAAGCGTATTGTTTTAAAAGATGTTGCTCTTTGAATTTAAGAAGTTTGGTAGCATTAATTTCCGATTCAAACTTTTTAGACTCGAGAGTTTTGAAATCCATTTTAAGTTTCTGAAAATCATTGACAATCGACTCTTTTGCTTTTGATTCATTGGAAAGATTAGCTTTTAATGATTCTATTTCTTTCAAGTGTTCAATCTTTTCAAAACAAAATTGGTCAAATTCAGAACGTGTTATTTTCTCTGCTTGAGGGACCATTTCAAAAGCTTAGACCTTTTCTTTATGCAACGCAAGCTCAGCTGTTAGGGTGGAATGCGTATCTACGGATTGTTTGAGAGCCATATGCATTTGATCAATAATATGTTTAGGCACCATGAACAAATCATGTTGAGCATAAGACTCCATACTCGTCGTAGCATTTGGTTGAGGTTAACTCAAATGTGTAGGATTGGGTACGACATCATTTGAGTTACTAGTTCCCGAATGCTGTTCGAGGTTGTCATTTTCATGCCCAAATTGATGTTGGTTATCATCATTACCAAGATTGGTTGTGGTGGGCACCTCACTGATGACATCAGAACCGTAGTGAGAGAGATTAGCAACGAGAGCAGCTTGGGCAGAGTGAATGTCATCACAATCCTAATCATATGCGTCAAGATCATCTGCTTGATAAGCTGCATTAGAAGTGGAAACGACTGCAATGTCTTCATTGTCTGCTGCCCCTGGGTCTGCAAGAAATGCTAACTCTTTTGAATCGAAGATCTTTCCCTTAGACTGATCATCAACCAAATACATATTCTCATGAAACCATGTTGCATCCCTTCTTCGTTTTGGCTGAGTGCATTCCCTAGCCATATGACCTTGTCCTCGGCAATTGTAGCAAGTCACAGCCTTTTGAGGACCAATAAGGCTTCCATTTCCATTAGCTTGAGAATTCACAGCTTGAGCATTCACAGTCCTTGTAGGAGGTCCATATGAAGTTTGCCTTCCCTCAATAGGTTGCACCGTCACTTGACCATCTTGAACAGTGACTTGTTGTCGAGGATTTGAAGAGGTGCGGAACTGATTGTTTGTCGGTGGAAATCCTCTAGTTGCAACAAGTTTTGACAAGTAGGCAGTGAGATGGTTTAGAACATCCGCTGGCATATCATTTGGAGTAAAGACCGGTGCTTGGGTTGGTGGAAGTTCATTGGAGTAGAAGGCTTGTGCTGGTTGTGCTTCAATTGGAAAATATCCTTGCTGAGGAGTATAGCCCATTAGAGAAGTGTTGGCTTGTGATGGTGATGTCTGGTGTGGTGGTGGTTGTGGAAAAGATTGTTGGTGGACACTTTGTTGAAATGCTTGCTGTGGCATCATTAGTGGTTGATAAGATGGTTGATGTGGTTGCTGATAGATGTCTGGTGGTGGCTGCTGCAAGTATGATGGTTGTTGATAAGTATAAGACATGTTTTGTTGAGAAGCATACATGGCAAGTGGATCATGAACTTGAGGTGTAGACAATGGAGCCTCGATCACATGGCATTCGTGTTGTTGAAGAAAAGCTTGAAGTTGATCCACATTGGTGTTATGCAAGTCCTTAGCCAATTTAACATCTGTCACGTACTTTTTCCATTCTGAAGGAAGAGTGTTCAAATACTTGGTGTTCAATTGAAACGTAGGAATTGCCATGCCATAGATATTGAGCTCATTCAATAATAGAGTAAATCTCAGATAGTAATCATTGAGGGTCTCCCCTGGGACATAGGAAAACTTATCAAAAGTATCATAAAGCTTACACTCTCGTTCTTGTTTAGTTAACGAAGTGCCTTGCATTAGAACACGAAGTCTATCCCATAACTCTTTGGCAACTTTATGTTTACTGACGAGTTTGTAGACATCTGGAGGAAGGGCTTGGAGAATGATATTTGTAGCTTGTTTATCACACTTGTCTTGTATCTTAGCATCTCCAGTTAGTTCACCCGTTGTGCGAGGACGAGCAACAACACCTTCCGTCACAGTACCATATACCAATGGTCCATTGAGCACCGATGCCCAAATTAGATGTCCATTTTCTTTGTTCAACATATAAAGTTCCATTCGGGAAGCCCATTCCTCATACATAGTCTTCACCAACATTGGTGGACGATTATCTGTACCCGAGAGGATGGACTTATCCGTAAGAGATGTGTACTCTATTTCTATAAGTTAAGATTTACAAACGTTGATCGAACAATGAGAGAAAGTAAATGTGTTTGTTGTTGTGTGTTAAAGCCTAGAAATAATGTTGAAATCCCCTAAATTATGTTCTCGATAAACCAAAAAATTCCAGGACAAAACAAGTTCTGTCGCTCTATCGGAATGCACAAAACAAGTTTTGTCGCAATACCTGTCGGAATAAGTGATGGAAACACTGTCAAAATATCTATCTGAATACTTATCGCAATGTTACCTATCGCAATGCTTGATCACAATACCTATCGCAATGATACTTATCGCAATGTAACCTATCCCAATGCTTGATCGCAATACCTATCGCAATGCTTGATCACAATACCTATCGCAATGTTGACGAAATTTGGACAGAGTAACGTCGCAATATTGCCTTAATTCCGTCGCAATCCATGATCACAATGAACGATCGCAATGTACGTCAGAATAAGGGGTATCGTAATACTCTTCAATCGCAATGTAGAATCCCTAGAGTTTTTGCGATCGCAATGTAGAACCCTGCTTACTTTGCGATGGATACCAACTTTGCGATGGAGACAAAAGTACCACTTTTCTCGGATAGAACACAACAAATTCGAAATTCTAAGCCTAAAAATGAATCAAACACCCAAAATTTTTGTGTTTTTAACCAAAATACCAATACCAAATCACTACAACAAGTAACTAGATGAAGTATATCAAGATTAAATCATAAAAACACAAAAAAAAAATTGGTTCGTGTGATTTTGGATCAAAATGGGCGAGAGAATCAAGAACACAAACACAAAAACCAAACAATCATCCCATGGCTCTTGATACCATTTGTAGGATATGTAAATCTTGCTTATGTTTTAGAGAGAGAAAGAGAGAGAAAGATAGATAATTTCACATACACACTTGAGAGAAAAAAATAAGAAAACACACTTTACTATGTGTATTGTATGAGAAAACCACACCCTCTCCAACTAAGGAGATGGTTTATATACCAAGCCCATAAGATGGTTTTGGGCTTACAATTGGGCCGGCCATACAAGCATGGACCGGGCTTTTCCTTGTTTGATATATTAAAAGATATCTAGACTACGAGCTACTACTTAATATATTGTCGGAGTGACCGAATCTTCCTAAATACGTAAAAACGTATTTCCAACAGTTAATGCGCCAGAGTACATTCACAACGGGTTCGTACCCGGCAGGTCTGTACAAATCATATCAACCCTGCAAGCACGTGCATTACTTTCACATGGTTGTGAGGGTTATCTAGCTACTGTTCATGACATGGATGCTGAATCTCCATCAATTCAGGATCAGCCGATAGTGTTAGAATTTCCAGATGTATTTCCAGAAGAACTTTCGGGCATACCACCTACACGTGAAGTAGAATCTAATATCGAGCTCATCCCAAGAGCTGAGCCGATTTCCAAGGCTCCTTATCGCATGGCTCCCATAGAGTTAAAGGAGATAAAGGATCAATTGCAAGAACTTCTGGAACGAGGCTTTATTCGACCGAGCGCATCTCCATGGGGCGCACTGATCTTATTCGTTAAGAAGAAGGACGGCAGTATGCGTCTTTGCATAGATTATCGCGAGCTCAACAAGATTACCATCAGGAATAGGTATCCGCTACCACGTATAGATGATATGTTTGACCAACTCCAAGGGGCCAAACATTTCTCGAAGATTGATCTAAGGTCGGGCTATCATCAGCTATGGGTTAAGGAGCAGGACATCGCCAAGACTGCTTTCCGTACACGCTATGGCCACTACGAATTTGTAGTCATGCCATTTATCCTTACCAATGCTCCAGCAGTGTTCATGGATTTGATGAACAGAATCTTCCATGATTTTCTGGACAAGTTCGTCA
Organism: Glebionis coronaria; assembly: GCA_025667525.1. Lineage (NCBI taxonomy): Eukaryota > Viridiplantae > Streptophyta > Magnoliopsida > Asterales > Asteraceae > Glebionis > Glebionis coronaria. The sequence continues at coordinate 232,480,801 of CM046881.1, forward strand.
TTGTCTTTATTGACGACATCCTGATTCCCTCTAAGTCCAAGGAGGAACACGAAGACCATCTTCGTACAGTACTACAGATTCTTCGCCAAAAGCAGATGTATGCTAAGTTCTCCAAGTGTGAGTTCTGGTTAGACAAGGTGGCATTATTGGGTCACATTGTATCAGCAGAAGGAATCATGATGGATCCAGCTAAGGTTGAGGCTATTACCAAGTGGCCAAGGCCGACATCAGCAACTGAAGTCCGCAGTTTCCTAGGCTTAGTTGGTTATTACCGTAGGTTCGTGAAGAACTTTTCCCGCTTAGCACTACCATTGACCAAACTGATGCGGAAAGGGGATAAATTCATCTGGACTGAAGAACGATAGAAGAGCTTTGAAGACCTAAAGCAGAAGTTAGTATCTACACCGATTCTTACTCTCCCATCTAGTACAGGTGGATATCAGATCTATAGTGATGCATCGGGGAAGGGACTTGGCTGTGTTCTCATGCAACATGGGAAAGTGATCGCGTACGCTTCACGACAGCTTAAGCCTTATGAGGAACATTACCTTAGGCATGACTTGGAACTTGCAGCAGCCGTGTTTGCCTTGAAGATATGGAGGCACTACTTATATGGAGAATCATGTGACATTTTCACGGACCACAAGAGCTTAAAGTATATCTTCACTCAACGTGAATTGAACATGAGACAGAGGAGATGGTTAGAGCTGTTGAAGGATTATGACATTAATCTGTAGTATCATCCCGGCAAGGCGAATGTAGTGGCAGATGCACTTAGCAGAAAGTCCGGAATGATAAACGACATTAAAATTGAGGAGGAAATCATAAGAGACTTGGAGCAACTAGACATACAGATCATGGTACGTGGACAACACGGTTAATGGGCTAATCTTAGAGTAGAACCCGAGTTACTCTCTAAGATCAAGGAAGCACAGAAATATGATGGATAAATCTGGGCGATAATTCAGAATTTGGAGAAGCAGACAGAATTTCGAGTAGACGCAAATGGTATTTTATGGCAGGGCACGAGACTTTGTGTTCCTGATAATCAAGAACTCCGGCAAGCATTGTTAGCTGAGGCTCATAGCTCCCTATTTTCTATCCATCGTGGTTCGACCAAGATGTACCATGACATCAAGCAGTACTTTTGGTGGAGTGGTATGAAACAGGATGTTGCTACTTATGTCTCTAAATGTCTTACTTGCCAGCAGGTTAAGATCGAGCATCAGCGGTCTGGCGGTCTTCTTCAACCGTTAGATATTCCAGAGTGGAAGTGGGACAAAATCACCATGGATTTTGTTATTGGTCTTCCATCGACAAAGAAGAAGCACGATGCAATTTGGGTTATCGTTGATCAAATTACCAAATCAGCTCATTTCTTACCGATCCGCAAGGAAGATTCGGTCAGTAAAGTCGCCGATACTTATAGAAGGGAGATCATGAGACTTCATGGTGCTCCATCCAGCATCGTCTCAGACAGAGCTCCTCTTTTCACTTCGCGATTCTAGAGAAGTCTGCAGAAAGCTTGGAGTACACAACTTAAGCTTAGCACAGATGTTCATCCTCAAACAGACGGGCTGTCAAGCGTACAATTCAGACATTGAAAGACATGTTGAGGTCATGTGCGGATGAATGGACGGGTGATTGGGATGATTATATCTGTTTGGTGGAGTTTGCATACAACAACAGTTGGCACGCAAGTATCAAGTGTGCTCCTTTCGAGATGTTGTATGGCAGGAAGTGTCGCGCCCCAATCTGTTGGGATCAGGTTGGTGAGCGAACACTTGAAGGACCAGAGATGATAGAACTGACTAATGAGAAGGTTGCAGTAGCTAAGCAGAAACTGCAAGAAGCACAGTCACGTCAGAAGAGCTATGCAGACAAGCATCGTAGGGACTTACATTTTAACGTAGGAGATCACATTTTCCTTAAGTTTTCGCCGGCACGTGGTGTTAGACGTTTTGGAATAAAAGGGAAGCTCAGTCCTCGATTTATCGAACCGTTTGATGTCGTTGAACGAGTCGGTGAAGTATCTTACCGTTTAGCGTTAACTCCGCAGCTTTCTCATGTTCACGATGTTTTTCATGTGTCCTTACTCAGAGGGTACAAGTATCATCCCTTCGCATGGTTCAGTATCCACTGGAACAGATTCGTGAAGATCTCACTTACATAGAAGAACCCGAACGAGTTCTTGACAGACAAAAATGAGTCATGATAAGGAAGACGATTCCATTCATCAAAATCCTTTGGAGGGATCATACCGAGCGGGAAGCCACTTGGGAAATAGATGAGTCTATCTGGGCTTCTTACCCTCATTTCATATTTTGAATTCGGGATGTTCTTCTTTTCTAGTTTACTTTACCTATAATTCGGGGACGAATTATTCTTTTTAGGGGGGAAGAGTTGTAAAACCCGCATGCTTTTACCATGAATAGTACCCGTACGATCGTGCGTACATGATTAGAACTTTCCTTTTATAGCATGTTTACGTTTCACGAACTAGAATTACAAGTATTACGTACGTGTTATAACACGATAAGTATTTATTACGTATTAAGACACGATAATTATTTCAATAATAATTATAATCACGAACACACGAACATGAAATCATGAACGTAAATAATCACGAGCTTAGTATTAAGTATGTATGTATATTTATTACGATCGTGAATAAATATAATAAGACACGAACGATAACTATTAAATCACGTAAAACACGAACACGAGAACACATTATTATTTAGACACGAAAAACATTCGGGTTACCCCATGTGGGCCCCTTTACCTGCGGCTAGAAGCAAGACCAAGGGCCAAGCCCATTGATTTTTACTAAACATGAAATTAAGGGAAAGATTATTCTTCATAATAACAAAATATTGAAAACAAGAAAACCCTAAAAATCTTTTCTCCTTATTTCTCTTTGTTCTTGGCCGTCGGGTATAAACGCACACACAAGGTGTGTTTGGTTGATTTTGGTGTTGATTTATTGCAAGGGTGTTAGTGTGTTCATCCTCCTTTGATTCACGTGATCGGTATAACCCTAAATCTCTTTTCTTTTATGATCTTGATTTATTAATCACATGAAATCATGAATGTTTTAATAACAAATTAAAAAACAAGTTATAAATCATGTAATTAAACATGGGGGTAAAATAATTAAGGGTTTAAGGGGTGTTTGTTTGTGGTCGACGCAAGAACCGAGCCCCAATGGGGTCTCGGGTTGTTTTTGATTCGCACCAACCGAGACCTCAAGGTCTCGGTGTGGTGGTTTTGTGTCTCGGCAGCAAGAGGAAAAGGAACCCCGACCTCGGTCGGGGTATGGTTGTGCTCGGGTGGGTCTCGGCTAGAACAAAAACCACCACCGGCTTAAGCCGGTGGCTAAATATGGAAAGCAGGAGGAACCCAATCCGTGGCAGCAGGGGTAACCACCGGCTAGTCGATGGGAACTTTTGCTAGCCGGCGGCTAGTTTAGGCCAAAGGTGCGTTTGGTTGCCGGTTCACGGGTTGTAACCGGTCCGGTTCACACATGTTTAGATTAAAACACGATTCGGTTCCTGGTTGTTTTTACAAGGTTAATTATTTTTTACGAGTTTATTTTTACAAGAATTAAATTAAATTAATTAAAACATGTACATGATTAATTTAATTTATACATGACTTAGGTTATTAATATTATTATTAATACATGAATTTTAACCTAAGTAATTTATCATCTTATTTAGACTATATAATTAATTAATTATTAAAAATCATGACTTATAATTAATTAATTTACATGACTTAGGTTATATTATTAATAGATAATAATACATGTTTTAACCTAAGTATTTTTTTTACCTTTATTTAATTAAATCAGATTATATTTAGTTAAATACTTTAACCTATAGTTTACTTAATTCACATGAAATAATTAATAAACTATACTATTTAATTACATGACTTAGAATATTAATCAGTAAACACTTAAACTTATATAATGGAAACTTTCTATTTTTAAGAACTTATTTAATTAAGGCAGCTAATCTATTTATGAAACTTTCTATTTTTAGAAACTTATCTATTTTAAGCAGTAAATCTATTTTTGGAAACTTTCTATTTTTGGAAACTTTCTATTTTTTGGAAACTTTCTATTTCTGGAAACTTTCTATTTTAGGAAACCTACTATTTTTAGAAAGTTACTTATTATTACACAACAACTATAATAATACATGAAATACAAGAAATACTTAAACAGAATAGACAGAATACATGATAAACACTGATAGGTGTGAAAACACCCATCCTTTTACCACTTATTTCTTACTAAAACAAGACCAAAACGTGTGTTTAATATCATTTGTTTGGAATTATGCGTGGTTTTTGTGTTTATTATTTTTTCAGAGTCAACCGGATGAATATTGAAGAAAACATGGGATTACACGGGTTTTATCGAAGAAAAAGACTAAAGACAAAGTCTATTGCCCAAGAGATGCAAAAGATTTGAAGTCAATGGGCCTATTTGAAGATTTATCGAAGAAAAGGACCAAAGATGGAAGATTTACATATGTCGAAGAAACTCAAGTCTATTAAACGAAGAAATTAAAAGACGAGTTGAATTTAATCGTCGACAAATCCCGAATCAGAATCGAAAACGTCAACTTTTCTGAAAAGACGAGAAGACACGAAGAAAGGGAGAAAGCCCACTCACCAACTAACCACTTAGCCTATATAAGGGATCACCCTCACAAAATTTGGCACCTAGTATCTAGTTTTTCTATCAGTTACACTCTTCCTAGTTCGTAGGAAACCATCTCCCTTAAGGAGTGGTTTTTCATCTTCTTTGATTTGTTCTTTAATCTTGTAAGTTTGATCCTTTCCTTTTGTTTACTGAATCTTGATCATCAATACAAGTTCTCCTTTAAACTTTTCATTCCTCTTGTTCATCATCTTCTTTTATTCAAAGTATTTAAGTTCTTATTTAGTTGGTTTGATCTTCAAAAGTTGTTGATTTTGTGTTTTTATGATTGGGATTTGTTGCTTATGGTTATTGAATGATTATTGGTTAATTTGGTAAAACCTTTTTGCTTATTTGATTTGATTTGATTTAAATTCGTTTCCCTGCGTTCTTGCTGTTTTTTGTTCTTGGTACCCAGACATTCCGAATAGCCTTTTTGATGTGTCCCTTATTCGGAATATCCAGTTATTCCGAATAGCATTCCTTCTTTTCTCTTATTCGGAACATTTCAATTATTCCGGATAGCTGTGTGTTTCCCCTTATTCAAAATATCCAGTTATTCCGAATAGCACTGTTTAACTTTCTTTATTCGGAATATTTTATATATTCCGAACAAGCTTTTATTCCGCTTAAGGCCTTTTATTCCGAGTAACATTTTTATTCAGTTTAAGCTTACATTCCGCATAAGGGTTCTTTCGATTATTCCGCATAGAGTATATTATTCCGCATGGACTCATTATTCCGAGTAGGCATCTATTCCGCGTAAGGCTTGTTATTCCGCATAGTCAAAATATTCCGAGTAAGCACAATATTCCGCATGGTCATTATTCCGGATAGCACTAGTTTTCAGTAAGGGTCTTTTACTGTTTAATCATTTAACTGTTAAATTTCAATTCAAGGTTTATTTCATTCACTGTTTTTGGTTTGAATATTAATTTACTTTACTCATTTACCTTTTTAAGTAGAATAGATAAACAACCCCCACTTTTTGTCACCAAGAACAAATCATTCCACTTTTAGCTGTGATCAATTCGAGAAGATTCTTTAATCTGAACCATACCAAATTTCTTGTATTAAATGGCGCCGCTGCCGGCTCTTCTCGTTAAGATCAACAGTTTTTTGTGAGAACTTGGATTTTGGGATCCGTTCCCCGTGAACGTTACTTTTTCATAAAAAATTTCAAAAACCCTAAAATATATTTAAAATTTTCAAAAATCCTAAAAATTAAAAAAGATAAAAACCAAAAATATTTTTGCTTTGTTTTTGCCTTGTTAGTTCTTTTGCAGTTGCATGCGTACACGATCAACGTCTTATCAAGAGCCCGAGCCTCTCGAAGACTTAGACATGGCCGGTGTACAAAACAACAACAATAACCCACCTCAAAACAATAATAACAATAACAACCCACCTTTCAACAACAATAATAACGACAATGAGCCTCTACCGGATAATCGCCCGATGATTGAACTTCTGCAAGCACATGTAGATGGTAACAATGATCCAATTGTCATACCCGCGATTGCAGCCAACAATTTTGAGCTCAAATCCGGCTTTATCCAGATGGTCTCTGCTCAACCATTCTTGGGGCGTACCATTGATGATCCACATGACCACATCAAGAGATTCTTGCAACTCACCAATACGGTCAAATTCAATGGTGTTCCACAAGAGGTAATCCGTTTACAACTTTTTCCCTTTTCTTTAGAGGGACAAGCCCGGCATTAGCTTGCTAAGGAACCGCCACAAAGTATTCTTTCGTGGACGGATTTGGAGACCAAGTTTATCAACTACTTTTTCCCACCCTCTCGTACTACCGCTTTGCGGAATGAAATTATCAATTTTGAACAAAAGTATGATGAGTCGTTTAGTGAATCTTGGGACCGTTTCAAAGATCTTTTAAGAAAATGCCCACAACATGGTTTTACCAAAGTGCATCAAATTAACACTTTTTATAATGGTTTACACATGAATGACCAAGATTCACTAAACAGTGCCTCGGGGGGTAATCTTTTGGCTAAGACTTCCAATGCTGCTTGGGATATCATTGAGAATAAGTCTCGTGTGCAAACCAAGAGTGTTCGGACCAATGTCGCTAGTGCTAGTACTAGGGACAGCGACAAGCGACTTGACAAAATCACTGCGCTTCTTGAATCGCTTGCTACCCAAACCGCCAGCAACACCAACAGCATCAACGCTAGAAACGCTAAAGACGCTCAAGTCAATGCTGTTAGCCAACCATGTGAGATATGCGGGGGTCCTCACTCTTACACCACTTGTACCACCACCCAAGACTACCCTTCTGAGAATGTGAATGCAGCATACGGTACCTATCCTCCGGCCGCCTATCAAGCTCGTCCTCAAGGTGACCGCAACTTGCTTAGCTACCGCTCTAACAACTATCTTTCCCCACCCGGTTTTCCTCCTAGCAACCCAAACCAACAACAAAACCTCAATCGCCCTCCTCAACAACAACAACAACCTCGTACACCATACATACCACCTCACAAACAACCACAACCACCTCAAAGAAACAACCAAGTTTACCAGCAACCTGCTTATCAACCACCTGCATACAATGCTCCTCCCAACCAACCCACCGCTTTACACCAAGAAGTGGAAACCTACATGAGGACTAACGATGTGATCGTGGGAAATCTTCAACGGGAAGTGCTCAACTTGAAAGCAGACCTGGTGAAACAAGGGAACGATCTGAGAGTTGACATGAGAAACACTTTGGATAGTCAAACGAATGACTTAAAGAATATGATGGCTAGTTTTTTCCAAGGTAATCAACCCTCTTCTTCGGGTACTCTTCCGAGTAACACCGTTGCGAATCCAAGAGGGGAGATGAAAGCAATCACCACTCGTCGTGGCAAAGGTACCAAGGAACCCGAGCTTCCTATACCTCCACCGGTGATTGTGACTATGGAGAACGAGTCACCTGCTCCTATTCTTCAACCTTCTACTTCCTCAATTTCTCCACCTCTTACTTCTACCCCTCATCCACCCAAGGATGTGAGTGATCCTATTCCCCTAAAGCCTTCTTCTTCATCCAATATACCTTATCCTTCAAGGTTGAGGAAAGAGAAGCAAAAGAGCAAGGATGATATTCAAGTTTCAAACTTTCTCAAAATGTTTAAACAATTGAATTTTAACATCTCCTTTGACGAGGCTCTCGCTCACATGCCCAAATACGCGAAAATGTTTAAAGATCTTCTAAGTGACAAGGAGAAGCTTCTTGACATTGCTCAGACCCAACTTAATGAGAATTGCTCCGCTGTTCTCTTAAGGAAATTACCAACCAAGCTTGGTGATCCGGGTCGTTTCTTAATCCCTTGTAACTTCCCGGGAGTAGAGAATTGCATGGCCCTAGCCGATCTAGGTGCCAGTATTAATTTAATGCCTCTTAGCGTTTGGAAGCAATTATCTCTCCCTGAGCTAGTCCCCACCAAAATGACTTTGGAATTAGCTAACCGTACGGTTGCTTATCCAGTGGGGATAGCCGAAGATGTCTTTGTAGGAGTCGAAAAATTCACTTTTCCTGCCGATTTCGTCGTTGTGGACTATGACATGGACCCTCGTGTACCATTTATTGTTGGTCGTCCATTCCTGAGGACCGGTCGTACTCTCATCGATGTTAAAGCCGGTGAGCTGATCATGAGAGTGGGTGATGATAAAATCGTTTTCAACATGGGAAAGTTGTCTAAACAGCCTTATTCTAACGAGAGTGTTAATTGTATTGACGTTCTTGATGAGGCTTGTGAAGAACACTTCAAAGATGCTTGCAAAAGTATTCCTACCTCTCTTCCTAATGTTGAGACCGTTTCCTCTATCGATTCATCACTATCTCTATTTGGAGAAAGTGATTTCATTTGGAAAGATTTGGAAGCCACCATGGGAGATGTGAACTTAGCTAATGATGATTCTACCACCGATTGGGATGAAGATCTTCGCCTCATTGAGAACCTGCTTAAAGAAGACAATCCTTCTCCACCATCTCCCACAGTTATTGCTATCGATGCTCCGACTTTGAAAACGCCTCCCATCGAAAATCCTTCGGATTTAGAACTTAAGGAGTTGCCGCCCCATCTCGAGTACGTGTTCCTTGAAGAAGAGAAGAAGTCGCCCGTCATCATCATGAAGGACTTGAAAGAAGAAGAGAAATCTCGCCTTATTGCCGTGCTTAAAGATCATAAGAAGGCAATTGCTTGGAAAATTTCCGATATCCGCGGAATTGATCCGAACTTTTGTACTCACAAGATTCTCATGGAAGATGACTTTAAACCCGCAATCCAGAGCCAAAGAAGGGTTAATCCTCGTATTCATGACGTCATCAAACAAGAGGTTATCAAACTTTTAGATGCCGGCTTGATTTACCCTATTTCGGATTCGCCGTGGGTAAGTCCCGTCCATTGTGTGCCCAAGAAGGGCGGAATAACCGTTGTTTCCAATGAACACAATGAGTTGATTCCCACTCGTCTCGTTACTAGGTGGAGAGTTTGTATTGATTATCGCAAGCTCAATGATGCCACAAGAAAAGATCACTTTCCTCTTCCCTTCATGGATCAAATGCTCGAGCGTCTAGCGGGTAATGATTATTACTGCTTTTTAGACGGCTTCTCCGGGTATTTTCAAATTCCCATCGATCCCAAGGACCAAGAAAAGACCACATTCACTTGTCCCTATGGAACATTTGCTTACAAACGTATGCCTTTTGGTTTATGCAATGCTCCTGGACATTCCAAAGGTGTATGATGGCTATCTTCCATGACATGGTGGAAGACACTATGGAAGTATTCATGGATGATTTCTCGGTTTATGGCGATTCTTTCTCTGCTTGCCTTGCCAATTTAGAACGTATGCTGAAGCGGTGTGAAGACACTCGCCTTGTTCTTAATTGGGAAAAATGCCATTTCCTGGTAAAAGAGGGCATCGTGCTAGGACACAAGATCTCCAAAGCCGGTCTTGAAGTAGACCGTGCTAAAGTCGATGTTATCGCTAAGTTGCCTCCGCCTTCAACCGTGAAGGATGTGAGAAGTTTCCTTGGTCATGCGGGCTTTTACCGTCGATTCATCAAAGATTTTTCTCAAATCGCTCGCCCGATGACCCACCTCTTGGAAAAAGACACTCCTTTTATCTTTTCCAATGAGTGTCTTGAAGCCTTCAACTTGCTTAAGGATAAGCTTACTAAGGCACCCGTCTTGGTTACCCCTAATTGGGAGCTTCCCTTCGAGTTGATGTGCGATGCTAGCGACTTTGCAATTGGTGCGGTTTTGGGCCAAAGAGTGACTAAACACTTCCAACCAATCCACTACGCTAGCAAGACAATGACAGGGGCTCAATTGCATTATACGACAACCGAAAAAGAGCTTTTAGCTGTTGTCTATGCCTTTGAAAAGTTCCGCCCCTATCTTGTCCTTTCTACCACAATCGTTTATACCGATCATTCCGCGTTGAAGTACTTGTTGACTAAACAAGATTCTAAACCAAGACTTCTTCGCTGGGTTTTGCTACTCCAAGAATTTAAAATCGAAATTCGCGATAAAAAAGGAGCTGAAAACCTAGCCGCGGATCATCTCAGTAGACTTGAGGATCCTTACCAAGGGGATCATCCGAACAAAGAAATCAATTATTCTTTTCCCTTGGAGACCTTAATGTCTATCAACTCGACTTCTGATGAAACCCCGTGGTTTGCGGATATTGCAAACTACTTGGCGGGTGGAATTATTAAGGAAGGGTTAACATCCCAACAAAAGAAGAAGTTCTTTAAAGATGTTGAACATTACTTCTGGGATGACCCGTATCTTTTCAAACAATGTGCTGATTTGATCATTCGCCGATGTGTTGATGGACCGACAGCTTTAGAAATCTTTGACGCTTGCCACAAAGGACCCACCGGTGGTCACTTTGGTCCCAACTACACCGCCAAAAAAGTGTTTGACTCGGGATTTTATTGGCCCACCATTTACCGTGATGCTCACGAGATGGTTAAACATTGTGATGCTTGCCAAAAACAAGGCAAGATCACACATAAAGAAGAGATGCCTCAGAATTTCATTCAGGAATGTGAAATCTTTGATGTTTGGGGTATCGACTTTATGGGGCCATTCCCTTCTTCTAAAGGAAACAAATACATCCTTGTAGCCGTTGACTACGTCTCCAAATGGGTTGAAGCCAAAGCCTTACCCACTAATGACGCAAGGGTGGTTTGTAACTTTTTGAAATTGCTATTCGCTAGATTCGGTGTGCCTCGTGCCATTATTAGTGATCGCGGGACTCATTTTTGCAACGACCAATTTTCTCGAGTCATGGCTAAGTACGGTGTAAATCATCGTCTTTCCACCGCTTACCACCCACAAACTAATGGCCAGGCTGAGATATCCAACCGAGGATTAAAGCGAATTCTTGAAAGAACCGTAGGAGAGCATCGTGCCTCATGGGCTGATAAACTTGATGATGCTTTGTGGGCTTTTCGTACCGCATACAAGACTCCGATTGGTTGTACACCATATCGTCTCGTGTACGGGAAAGCGTGCCACCTCCCCATTGAGTTGGATCACAAAGCTTACTGGGCCTTGAAATGGGCTAATTTCGACATCAACAAAGCCGGTGACCTACGCAAGATCCAACTCAATGAGCTGAATGAACTCCGTAATGAGGCTTATGAAAATTCTTTGATCTATAAGGAGAAGACTAAGCTCATTCACGACTCCAAGATTAAAAACCGAGAGTTCTATGTTGGAGACAAAGTTTTACTCTTTAACTCTCGGTTGAAAATCTTTTCGGCCAAGCTTAAATCTCGTTGGTCCAGCCCATTCACCATTGCCCAAATTTTTCCATATGGTACTCTCGAGCTCGCTCAACCTAATGGACCTAATTTTAAGGTGAATGGCCAACGAGTGAAGTTGTACCTTGGTGAGGACATCTCTCAGGAGATGACTCCATCCCTCACCACGTTCCCCATGAAATAATTTTGGGTCGAGTCAGGCTCGTGACTCGATTATCCAAAACAAGCGCTCCTCGGGAGGCAGCCCGAGTATCTATCCCTTTTCGTTTTAACCTCCTAAGTGTAGGGGGACCTATATAGGTGTTTGTCTTTGTGTGGTGATGTGATTACAGGGATGCATGCACTCTTGGAACCTTCGAAGAACCGTGCTCCCGTGTTATCCGAAATCCGGTTCTATCTCTCAACTATCGTGATTCAATTTTCTTCATACTCACATTTGAAATTGATCACTTTAGTCGTCTCTTCCCTAACTTGAGTTAACCAACATGCACAATGTCATAAGTGTAGGGGAGACTTTTCCCACATGCTTAAACATTGAGGACAATGTTTATCTTAAGTGTAGGGGGGACTTCTATCGAAGTTTTAAGTGGACTTTTCCATGAAAATGCCTTCATTTAACCGGAAAATCATCTTTTTCAACATTTTTCAAATTTTTAATTAACTTTGGCCATTTTGTCATAATTTTTAAATTGTTATCGTTGCTTTCATATGTATATATTCCGCAATAAAGTCAAAATTATTAATTAAGTGGTGTAGCTAGTTTTGAAATCTTTGACATATTAGGCCCGTTGCGTTTATTTTGACTCAACCCGATAGACTTATCCAAGTTTATTCTAGCTAGTATCCTTAACCATAATAGACTTATCCAAGTTTATTCTAGCTAGTATCCTTAACCATGTAGACCTTAATTGGTTTATTAGGCTAAGTATCCACGAGTCTCATTACTTGAGATTTTAAATTGTGGAGAACGAGAAATGATAGAGTCAATTATAAGTCGATAATCTTGCACAAGCTCACTTGGTGTAATTATTTGCCTATTCTCCCATCACTTGCTAATAACTTATCTACAATAAGTAAGGTCGTACGATTTGAAAAGTTACTTAGCTTCTAGCCCAAGATCGTTTAAAAGTTGCTCGGTAATGATAAGAGTTCATAGCCAAGGCATAACTTATGAAGCGGGGAGCCAAGATTGGCGAGTCCGAAAAGGCCCTAACAATGCATGAGGATTCCATTTTATTGCTGAAGATCCAAAGTGATGTGAAAAGCATTATTCCCAAAATGAATATGAAGGATCAAGACTCACGACGAAAAGCAATCAACTCCCATAAAGATCATGGAGAAGTCTATCCAAAAAGACCCTAACAAGGTATGAGGATAAATAGATCCAAGTCCGAAAAGGAGGCGGATCGTTGTATCTCAAAATCCCAATTAGAGATTGAAGAAATAATCATGCAGTCGTGGTCAACAAAGTTGGAGTACCCCTCAAAAGTCTCCAAGCGAAGAAACTCTATTAACGATGAGAAGACCATTATCTCAAGAACGTCTCTCAAGATATGATGTATGAAGTACATGCCAAATATCGGCCCGAGAAAGGTCTCAAATCGTGAACCAAGTTATGCCAAGATATGAACTTTTTGATATCCCGAGAAGCAGTTTTAAGAGATTTTGTCCTTTAGCTAACTATTGATCAAATCGTCCTACTTTGCTTTCAGCCTAAATAAACTATCGAAATAAGTCCAAAAATGCATCTTCATGATCATTCTAAGACAAAAATGAAATATAAGAGATACACCTAGGAATAAGGGAGTTTAAGCATTTAATCAAGCCATGTGTGTAAGTGTTTGAATTGCTAACTTATAATAACAATGATCTCGTTTTTAAGCTTAGTTTGGGGAACGTGAAACTTGAGGGTGATAAATCTTCGCAGCACCGAAGCCCTAATGTAAGTCCTTGATCTCTTTGCAAGTTATTTCCATATAGCTATTTTCAAGTGAAAATGGTTTTCTATCCTTTTGTTTACTTTAAAGATTTAATTTGACTTAGTACTTTAATTTTTGTTTAGTGGTATAAGGCCAAGGTTGATTGATTATAAGGAGAGTGTAAAATTGCTTTATCACTAAGCATTGATTATAAGGAGAGTGTAAAATTGCTTTACCACTTATTTCTTACTAAAACAAGACCAAAACGTGTGTTTAATATCATTTGTTTGGAATTATGCGTGGTTTTTGTGTTTATTGTGTTTTCAGAGTCAACCGGATGAATATTGAAGAAAACATGGGATTGCACGGGTTTTATCGAAGAAAAAGACTAAAGACAAAGTCTATTGCCCAAGAGATGCAAAAGATTTGAAGACAATGGGCCTATTTGAAGATTTATCGAAGAAAAGGACCAAAGATGGAAGATTTACATATGTCGAAGAAACTCAAGTCTATTAAACGAAGAAATTAAAAGACGAGTTGAATTTAATCGTCGACAAATCCCGAATCAAAATCGAAAACGTCAACTTTTCTGAAAAGACGAGAAGACACGAAGAAAGGGAGAAAGCCCACTCACCAACTAACCACTTAGCCTATATAAGGGATCACCCTCACAAAATTTGGCACCTAGTATCTAGTTTTTCTTTCAGTTACACTCTTCCTAGTTCGTAGGAAACCATCTCCCTTAAGGAGTGGTTTTTCATCTTCTTTGATTTGTTCTTTAATCTTGTAAGTTTGATCCTTTCCTTTTGTTTACTGAATCTTGATCATCAATACAAGTTCTCCTTTTCACTTTTCATTCCTCTTGTTCATCATCTTCTTTTATTCAAAGTATTTAAGTTCTTATTTAGTTGGTTTGATCTTCAAAAGTTGTTGATTTTGTGTTTTTATGATTGGGATTTGTTGCTTATGGTTATTGAATGATTATTGGTTAATTTGGTAAAACCTTTTTGCTTATTTGATTTGATTTGATTTAAATTCGTTTCCCTGCGTTCTTGCTGTTTTCTGTTCTTGGTACCCAGACATTCCGAATAGCCTTTTTGCTTTGTCCCTTATTCGGAATATCCAGTTATTCCGAATAGCATTCCTTCTTTTCTCTTATTCGGAACATTTCAATTATTCCGGATAGCTGTGTGTTTCCCCTTATTCGGAATATCCAGTTATTCCGAATAGCACTGTTTAACTTTCTTTATTCGGAATATTTTATATATTCCGAACAAGCTTTTATTCCGCTTAAGGCCTTTTATTCCGAGTAACATTTTTATTCAGTTTAAGCTTACATTCCGCATAAGGGTTCTTTCGATTATTCCGCATAGAGTATATTATTCCGCATGGACTCATTATTCCGAGTAGGCATCTATTCCGCGTAAGGCTTGTTATTCCGCATAGTCAAAATATTCTGAGTAAGCACAATATTCTGCATGGTCATTATTCCGGATATCACTAGTTTTCAGTAAGGGTCTTTTACTGTTTAATCATTTAATTGTTAAATTTCAATTCAAGGTTTATTTCATTCACTGTTTTTGGTTTGAATATTAATTTACTTTACTCATTTACCTTTTTAAGTAGAATAGATAAACAACCCCCACTTTTTGTCACCAAGAACAAATCATTCCACCTTTAGCTGTGATCAATTCGAGAAGATTCTGAGAACTTAATCTAAACCATGCCAAATTTCTTGTATTAAACACAGTATTAAGCTTTAATCAGTAAAACATGACATGAACATATAAAACAGGCTAAGACATGATATAGAACCAGTTACGTACTCAGCAATCAGATACTTATACACGTATGTATTTATGTCGCATTAGTGATACCGAAGTAGGACTCTCTTCCGTTCGTCTTCTTCGTTCACTGGACACAAGGTATGGATTCTCCGTCCATTCAGTATGGACATTCTTCCTTATTAGGATTCCCCGTATGCAGCCAATTGTTTTCCCAGTATATGTTTTATATGTTTTTGAATTGCTATGTTTAATTAGAATACCTAAAGCCATATACATGCATGAACAGTTTCACCTAGTTATGGAGGTACCATAACCATAACACTAGAGCCACCAGTGTTATGACTTCACCACGACAGAGTGATAGGTCGTGGCGTCCCTTCAGCTTTTGGCCATATTATGATTATCAGGTGGGGCGTATGGGTGCATCCTAGTTACATGTTTTCAGCAGATTATTCAGTGTGAATGTGGTGTGTGCCTTGCATCCTTCACCAGGAGCTGATCCCTCCTACCTAAACCAGTATATTAATTTAGAGGCAGCCCCTCTAATTTGCATGACGAGGTCACCCCTCCAAGTATTCATGCACATGGATAAATCATGACCTATATTGGCTAATGGTAAACATGTTAAACAGTTTTTACAAGATAAACATAAGGCTTTTCAAACTATAAAACCAGTTTTACTAAAATATAACCAGGTTATCCAGGACTTAGTCTTTTCCGCTGCTTCATGCTTATATGCTTATGTGCTTATACTATTCATACTTTACTTGTATATCCGTGCACTGAGCGTTATGCTCAGCCGTTTTCCTTTCCATGTTCCCAAAACGGCAGGTACTCAGGGACGCTAGTAGACTTTAAGCGTACGTACATATGGATTGTAAGCTTCCTAGCCTTCTTTACTTTATGCATTTCTTTATACTTTGATACTCATTTCCATGGACATTGTTTAGTCCTTTCATTTACAGTACTTATGTTTGTGTGTGATGAGTTCTACTTTTGGGGTACCGATGTTTGATTCCGGTATTTCTTTTATGGTCATGTGATGTTTTATACATTTATCCTTGTATGCTTTGATGACAAGCCATAATCACGCGTGACCTTCCATTTATCAAAATAGGGTGTTACACAACGTTTCAACATTCTCTCAAGATTCGACAAACACGAAGTGAACGAACAACCAAACACGGAAAAATCATCCATAAAGACTTCCATCGTCTTCTCGATCATGCCATGAAAAATGCCATCATGCACCTTTGAAAGGTTCCCGGTGCATTGCAAAGTCCGAATGGCATTCTACGATAAGCAAACGTTCCATATGGACACGTAAACGTAGAGTTTTCTTGATCACGAGGATCGATGGGGATTTGGAAGTAACCGGAAAAACTATCTAAAAAGCAATAGAAATCGTTTCCCGCAAGACGCTCCAACATTTGGTCCATGAAGGGCAAGGGAAAATGGTCTTTACGAGTGGCGTCATTCAACTTACGATAGTCAATGCACACTCTCCATCCGGTCACGAGTCTAGTTGGAATTAACTCGTTGGCATCGTTTAGCACAACGGTCATTCCTCCCTTCTTAGGGAAACAATGAATAGGACTCACCCAAGGGCTATCGGATATAGGGTAAATCATTCCCGCGTCAAGGAGTTTAAGGACTTCCTTTTTGATGACATCGTGAATTTTGGGGTTTACCCTCCTTTGGCATTGAATTACGGGTTTGTAGTCTTCCTCCATTAAGATTTTCTGGGTACAAAATTTGGGATCAATCCCCTTAATGTCGGATAATTTCCATGCAATTGCCCCTTTGTGATCCTTTAGAACATCGACAAGTGCGGTTTTTTCATCATTCGAAAGATCTTTCGCAATAATAACCGGAAACTTGTCGTCCTCCTCCAAAAATACATATTCAAGGTGAGGAGGTAAATCTTTCAACTCGAGGATTGGTGGTTCCTCAATTGAAGATTTGGGCTCGATACTCATAACCTCCTCGGGTGGAGGAAATAGGAAATCGTTAAGAAAATCCTTGATAATCGAGAAGTCCTCATCGTTGTCGAGGTCTTCGTTACAAGTACGTGGAACATCAAATTCTTCCAACGTAAAACCACCACCTTCAAATGGAGTGAAGGTTGGTGTTGAATTATCAAGAATGGGATCAAGCATAGTGGGATTGCCACTATTTTCATCATCACCAAAACCTAGAACTTCTTGTGAAAATTCCTCGCAAACAACGTCGATCATATCAACGAGGTTTATGGTTGCAACGGAATAAACATGAGAAATTTGAGAATTTTGAGTTGCGTTTATAACAAGTTCCTCGTCGTTGAAACGTAAGGTGATCTTTCTAGCATGCACATAAATTAAATCCATTGACGTATCTAAAAACGAACGACCTAAAATAAGAGGAAATTGAGGATCCGTGGGAATATCGACAACGATAAAGTCTACCGGATAATAGAACTTTCCCACTTTCACAAAAACGTCTTCGGCCAATCCATATGCGGGAATCGTGGAATGATCGGCCAACTCGATAGACATTATTGAAGGAGTAAGATTAGGAAGATTGAGCGACTTGAAGATTGCAAGTGACATCAAGTTAATACTAACACCAAGATCAGCCAAGGCATAGCATTCTTCCATATCTTGGATTGCACATGGAATCAAGAATTTATCGGGATCACCGACTTTTTGAGGTAAGCGGTTAAGATAAACCGATGATCAACTAGACAATTGTTGCAATTTCTCTTTGTTGTTTAACATACTCTTAAAGTTAGCGGAAACGAGGCATCATGACTAAAGCATCGGCATAACTCACATTAAAATGAACGTCACGAAACATTTTCATAAAAAGCTCAAATTGGTAATTGTCACGCTCTTGGCGTTTCTCCTTCTAAGTCTCGATGGATAGGGCAAAGGTGGTGTGGGTTGAGGTATAGGCATAGCCTTTGGAATCGCGGGTTTCAAATGTGGTAATGGGTCAACCGTAGGTGTGGCATTAGCGGTACTTCGTGGGATTGGGACATGCTCCTTTTCGACCACCGCCTCGGGTTCTTCCTCAATTGCTTCCTCCGTAGGAGCAATTGGTTGAGAAGTCGGTTCCTTAAGTGTCTTACCACTTCGTGTGGTAATCACTTTCATCTCTCCCTTAGGGTTCGATATGGTATTGCTAGGAAGACTACTTGAAGACGGTTTACACATTATAGCCTCAAACATGGATAAAATTTTATCCTCAAACATAGATTGCCACTTCTCGGCCTTAATCATCTCTTGTTTAATTTCATGTTTCCCTTGTTCCATTTTTTGTTGGTTTTGTTGTAACCTAGTTACATTTCCCTCCATTTTGTTTGTATGGATCTTAAGCTCATTTGCTAACTCGTTTTTCAACTCCTTTTTCAAGTCATTCTTAAACTCGGATCTTAGGCTAATGATCTCTCTTTGAATATTATCAAACCTATCATCGTTTCCATTTGCGTATTCAACAAATTCATTTGGAAGATCTTTCAAAGTTTGCAAACCCTTGTTGTTGTTTTGAAAATCATTGTTTTGATTTTTGTTTGAAACTTGATTGTTATTATCCCCTTGATTCCCATAGTTGTTTCCTTTGTAATTGTTTTTGAAACCAACTTGATTGTTTCGATAGTTGTTGTTAGCATTTTGATTGGGAGCAAAACCCGGTGGAGTCATTTGATTAGAGCGGGTAACTTGACCGTTTTGGTTGTATGTTCCCGTGGCCGCGTAGGCACTCTAAGTGTTACCACCGTTGGTAATGCACTCGGAGAAATCATGACCTCCACCACAATACATACATGAAACCTCAACCTCTTTAGCCGTAGCGGGAGCACTTTGTTCACCAACTTTGAATTCAATTAAAAGTCCTTTAAGCTTATCAAAGATTTTGTTTTCCAAGTTCACCTCAATTTGGCAAGCATCGATGGTATTGGACAATGAAGGTGAAGCCGAAGACGAAGCCTTACGAACACTCGATGTTTTACGAGGACTATACACCTTAGATCTATTCTCAATAATCAACAACGCTTCCTCAACCGTTTTACACAAAAAATTACCACCCGCGGTGGCATTAAGATAATCCCTCTCATGATCATTTAATCCATTGTAAAATGTGTCAATTTGATGCAAGTCGGAAAAACCATGATGAGGACACTCATGTAACATTTCCTTTTTACTCCAAGTCGTTAAAAATTCTCACTAAATTCTTGTGAAATTTTTGAAATCTCGTTTTTCAAATGCGTAGTCTTAGAGGGCGGGAAAAATTGGTTCACAAACTTTGAAACGAGATCCTTCCACGTCAATATAGAATTGCGTGGCTCTTTCTCTAACCAAATTTTAGCGGTCCCCGCTAAGGAATACGGAAAAATCATCATCTTAGTCGAATCATTAGCAACATCCTTAAATTTGCAAGTGGCGGTAAGACGACTAAATTGGCGGATATGGTTGTGCGGGTTGTGCTTTTCATCACCACGGAATTTGTTGTTTTGGATCATCGATAACAAACCCGTTTTTACTTCAAAATTCTTCGCAAGGATGGCGGGAATCACAATAGCCTCTCCATAACCCTCGGTGGGTGCTTGAAGTAACTCCATCATAGTACGATTCGCCATGGTTGGTTCTTCTTCTACGATAGGTTCCTCAATAGGAGACTCCTCACTAGAAAGATTAGGAGTAGGTGTGGACTCCTTTCGGTTTTTTCGTTTACGTGCACGTCTTGCTTGATTACTAGTAAGCATAAACGTCACGTACAACATGGGGATGAGCAAAGAAGATTCTTTTTGGTGTTTTTAATTTTTCCAATTTTTTTGTGATTTTTGATTGTTTTTACCATTTTTGGATTTTGGTGAATGTATTAAGTAGACAAAAATCTACAAATCTCTCCCTTAATCAAATCTCTTGATTAAAGAAGCCTCAAGGAATGAAAACAATCACGTGAAGTGAACGCCTTCGATGACTTTAGAACGTTGGTGGAACACCAAAACGTTCAATAGGGTTTAATCAAATGAAACCAAGAAAATATATATGATACTTAGATAATACTTTGGTTGGCAAACCCTCGATTAGCCCTTTTTATCTAAACACGCACAAGCAAGTGGGGAAACGAGGCAGCACGAGTACTTAAGAGCCTTTTTCCTTAGGGTATATTTTATAATACCCGCCTTATAGTTTGTGTTTGTCAAAATTAAGCTTCACGAAAGTAATTATCTACTTTGCCTTTTCTTTCTTGTTTGAGATTCGAATACAATGACTGAGTAATGACCTCCCAATCAAGGTTGTGTTTTCACACTTTTGGAGTACTTGTGAATTTATTGTTCTACGTATACAATATAGTAATAGTATTCACACAAAAAACGAAAACCGATAATACGTATTAGTAGAGTGCTAGTAATACAAATAGATATTATGGCTAGTATAAAAACAACAATGGTTCAAATCAAAACACAACACGCCTCCCCGGTAGCGGCGCCAAAATGATAATTGTAAATTCACACTTGTTTAGGAAAACAGGGTAATTAGGGCAAGTATTAAGTGTCGGTTTAGGAAAACCAAGCACTAATGACCCAAAGTGGGGATCATTCTCAAGCAGGCTAGTTTGTTGTGTAAGAATTGATTAATGATGTGATTATAATTTATGAAGAAAAGAAAAGTAGAAAATAGATGAGAAAAGAATGACGGTTATAATTATGAATTAAACTAAGACGAAGTCGTGCACGTAAAACCGTAAAAAGTCACTAAATTTAAAAATTTACCCTAATAATTCCTAGAAAATTGCAATAAATCCTAAAAATGTAATTATAGTTTAAAAAAATCAAAAATCACTCAAACCTTTTATTTAATAAAATACTAATTTTTAATGCTAATTAAAGCCCTTAAAATCAATTTAATTAATAAAAAGGCCAAAATGAGGTTTGTTAACTTGTAAACCTCTAAAATGACTTAACTAAATTTAAAACTATTTTTGAAAATTTTAAAATTAATTAAAACTATTTAAAAACAATTAAAAACTATTAAAACTTGAAATAATTCCAAAAATTAATCTAATGACAATAAAAATAATCTAAAAATTTTAAAATTCCTAACTTAATGTATTTGAACTAGGAAAAATGAAAAACTTGCAAAAATATAAATTTTAATTTTTAATAATAAAATAATAATAAAATAATATTAAAAATCCAAAATTTATAAAAGTTCTAAAAAGTTGCAAACTAGTTTATTTTAACCTAAATAAAACACAAATGGACTTGAAATTACAAAATTACCCCTATTGGGCCTTAAAATGGGCTAAAAGACAAAACAGTCCCTTAATGGGCTTGATTTTGGCCCAATAAGAAAAAGTCACCCAAATAAGCACAAAACTTCCTATCTGACTTAAAATTTGATTTTAAGAAAAAAACTCTGAAGGCCCAAAAGCTAAAAATATGCTTATCACAGCTTATCAAGTCAACAGCTTATTCTTA
The DNA here is from genome assembly GCA_025667525.1 of Glebionis coronaria. Taxonomy (NCBI): domain Eukaryota; kingdom Viridiplantae; phylum Streptophyta; class Magnoliopsida; order Asterales; family Asteraceae; genus Glebionis; species Glebionis coronaria. Next base: position 232,502,474 of record CM046881.1, read on the forward strand.
ATGGGCTTTTGAGTCCATTAAGCCATAAGCTAATGCCATAAGCTCTAAATTGACACACAAACTTCTTTTGAGTTACCAAAGAGATCTGTGAAAAGAATTTAGAAAAATCACAAGAAATAAGCCTGAAATAAGCCAAGGCTCTCTTCACAAAACGACAAAATACTCGTTTTTGAGTTCTAGACCACCTCAAGTGCTGATTCAAGTGGCAAAAGGTTTTAAATGACTTAATTAAGCAAAATAATCATAAAGTTTTCCAATAAGCACACTAAATAAGCCAGAATAAGCAATTAAGCACTTATATAAAAGTCAACTTTATTAGTTTTCTAGTCAAACTTAGAAGTCAAACCCTAATAAGCTCCAGATCAAATCAATGGGTCAAATAAGGAAGATCTATCACAAAAAATAAGTTGTTGCAAGTCTGGATAAGCCAAAATGGCTTATGAATAAGCTGTTTGATAAATAACACAAGTAGTGGCTAGTAGCAGGGGAAAGGAGTTCCCACTGCTTGACCAATTTGACTTTTTGTCTTTAGTGACTTTTTGTTGGATTCAAGTTACAAACAAGGCACCCAAGTGATCAGTGGATCACAAGGAGTCAATAACAACAATAATATCACAAATTCACCAAGCCAATTAGTGAAGTTAATTCAAAACATCACCAGATAAGCACCAGATATGAACAAAAGCTGAAAGTCCCTAATCAATGCTAGAAACCCTAAACTTAACTAATCAACACAAGGTATTACTTTTAAAACGTAATCTTATTATTGTATAATAAAGAATTCAAGTGTTATGGATAACATCGTTTGATGACAATGTGTTGTGCACACTTTGAACAACTATAAACCCTAACTTATGAATACAGTCGCAGCTGTTTGATTCTATAAGTTCTAAGCAATAATGTTATGAATATACTCAAAGTGTTGAACATTAATGCATGGATACACATCCTATTTATAGTGATACGAGGTTGACCTAAATAGTACTTGATGGTGACTACACAAGCTTTCACTTTTCAGACATCAGTCACATGATGCTCTTCTATTATTGGTAGTCTGCCAGTATGCTTTAAGGAAACAGTTGTCAAAACAGTTTCCTTTTTCTTCATAGTCTCGAACACACAAATGGCATGTACAAAGTGTGCTGAGTGTTAACAGGGTATTGCCACCCCTGTTAACCCTCAACCCCTCAGAGTCCCTGATACATCTTGGCTGTTATCCATCACAGCCAATGAGTATGTCTTCAAGTAATCTTTGACTTCCTTGACAATGTCTCTGACATGGACTCCTCTGAGGTTACTCACAGAGACTTGGATCTCTATAAGTCTTGCGATACTTGCCTGTCTCCTAGGCACAGGCAAGGGACTATCTAACAGCTTAATTATGTATAAATCTACGATCAGGGAATCTAACAAGTTTAGATTCCCAACAATCTCCCCCTATTTAAACATAAATATTGCTATATCTATCTAAGTTAAGGTAAGTGAGTTAACAGCTTCTTCTTACTCATAACAGATCTAAACAAACATACCTCATGATTTTTTTAATACTTAAAGGAAATTACAAGTACATTACAAAAGTGAAATAAAATGTAAAGGTAAAATTGGGCTGTGAATTTCTTCAATAGTCATCATTTTTAATCTTTTCTTCAGCTTCAGCTAAGTCTAATCTGTTATCCAACTCTTCCTACAAAGTTTTTGCAAACCTCTTGGAATACTCTGTGTTGATCTTGAGTGACTTCTCGTGGCAAAGCAGCTGAATTGTTGATGCTAAGCACAGCTCATCTTCTCTTTGAAATGCATACTGGCAAGCTCTGTTCATGAATGCCATTCCTCTTTCAAGCTCTGTGTATGTCTGACCATCAACAGGGCCAACTATACCATTTGGTAGGATCAAATCCCTGTGCATACCATCCACATGAACATCATCTGTGACAAAAGTTTCTTTAACAAGTAGAGAAACTCTTCTTCTTTTGTTACCAGTCTTTGGGGGTTCTTGTTCAAAAAGCTGTGGTGGGGGATCTATCTTGAGTTTGGCAGCCGTTTCTTTGATCCAGGTAAACTTAGCCTTAATAGTCTTAAGCAGAAGAAAATTAGCCTGTCCAGTTCTTTTGGCAGCTAAGGCTTCAAGTTCGAACCATTCAGATAACCCAAGTGTCTTTAGCCTGAAGTTGTCAAACACATTTATGTTTCCCTGTTGGTTACCTCTCCACAAGATCATCTGTGGGGTGTTGGTGGATTTGTGAATGGTTTATTTGAACTTGGTTATCTTGCCAGGTGCATATATGTTGTTAACGCAGGCATCATAATTAGCTTTGACTTTTCTTAGTGCCTCAGCGCGTTTAACTTCCATTTCCATCAACCTTTGTTTTTGCTTTTCTCTTTCAGGTGGAGTCATCTTCCTTAGAGTAGCTTCATTCAATTCTTTGGCTGTCTTGAGTTCATTTAATCTCTTGAATTCCTCAGCCTGTTTCTCTATTTCTTCAGGAGTTAAAGGAATCTTATCGGAAGATGTAAAGGTTGAAAATTGGGAAAGGTCTGTGGTGGATCCTCCTGTCTCTAGCATCGCAGCTATCTTCTTTAGTTTGGTGTCTGTGTCAACCAAAACTATCTCCTTTCCTTTCTTCGAGACAGAGGATTCCACACTCATGTTTTTCAAAACTTCAGCTCTTCTGATAAATGCTGTATGAGCCTGAGTTTGTATTGCTTTGGGAAGGGAGCTAACGGTGAACTTTAGCTTCTTGGCAGCTGGTTCACCATCATCCCCAGACTCGCTGGTGTTAACCAAAGCCATGGACTTTGATGAATCAGATCCATCTTGATTATGTTGCTCCCCCTGAGTGTTATTCTCATCATCAGATATGTTAATAGGTGTGATGACTTGGAGGGGGACAGGTGTAATGGTGTTGTCAGCTGATGATGAGCCTTGTTTAGCAGATTCAAGGTTAAGTGTTGTTTCCTTCTCCCCCTCACGTTCATCCTGGCTACGCAAAAGTTTTGATGAACGTGTTTGAAAATGCCTTGCAATCTGTTCAACAGAGGCAGCCATATCATGTTGCCTTTTCCATGAAGCCCTGGAAATCTTCAGCAAAAGGTTGTTGTTTCCATTAGTATTGGCCTGAACTCGATTAACAATGAAGTTTGCATGACGGTATTGTTTGTTGTGAATAGCTTCAAATTGTCTGTGCATAGTTAGCTCATGTTCATGGAATAAGGCAGGGACCTCTGAGTCAATTACATCCTTCATTCTTGTGGATAGGTGACTAAGTCCTTGTGTTACACCTTTGCGTGCACCATCCTTGATGGGTTCAGTAACCGCCTCAGCAACAGCCTTTTGTATGATCCCTGGAAATGTGACAGTGAAGTTATGCATTTCAGATTTGATCACATCCAGCTTCCTTGATAAGCGTTCAATGTCAGATTGATGATGAATAGGTAGAAGATTATGTATGTTGAGGCTTTGTTGAGCATAATCATCCCCCCTTGGTAAAAGATCAAAGTTGGTTTGGGCAGGATGATCAAACATTAGAAACTCAGCTGTTGGATCATAAGCTGGGCGTTGGAAGACTGTTGTTGTGGAGGTAGCAGAGTTTGGAGTAACAACAGCGTCCTTGGGAGGAGGAGTATTATTTCCAGCTGGGGTGGACACAGCTATTTCCTTGGGAGGAGAGAAAGATTGTTGATCTTCCTCATCTTCTTCATCCTCCTCTTCAAACATTCCCTCAGGGATTTCATCTTCAGGCATTGACTCAAGATCAGAGACATCATCCACTAATGACAGCATTTCTTCTTTAATATTCAGCAGAGGCTCATTGTCATTAGGTTGGTCTTGAGTAATTGTATCAGCCTCTTTCTCTTGTTGTACCTGGGATTCAGTGACTGGCTGTACAATTTCAGCCTGCAAATTGTTATAATTAGTAACAGGGAAAAAAAGTAAGGGGAATGGTCGCCATTTCGCTGTCCCAGAGAGGCTGAGGGTGATTACTCAGCCACTCCAAAGGATAAATCCTTGGGATTCTTTTAAGTGTGAAAAATATATGGTTAATGATCGCCATTCGCTGCCCCTAGGAAAGCAGAGTGTGATTATTCAGCCCCCCCAAAAGGTTAAAACCTTTGGGACTCTTTTGATTGTGAAACATATGTTGTTTATGGATCGGTATTCGCAGCCCCTAGGAAGGCTGAGGGTGATCATTCAGCCCCCCCAAAAGGTTAAGAAACATTTGGGACTCTTTTAAGAGTGAAACATATGTGGGTTAAGGTCGCCTGTTATGCTGCCCCTAGGAAAGTTGAGGGTGATGATACAGCTCCCCCTGAAAAGGATAAATCCTTTGGGATTCTTTTAAGGTGAAAAAGTTAAGGGATTAAGATCGTCTTATTACGCTATCCCTAGAAGAGCTGAGGATGATGATTCAACTCCTCTAAAAGTAAAACTTTTGGGATTCTTTTTCTGAGGGAACCAAGAGGCTGTGTGAAGTACAGCTGATCAAGGTTGAGACATATGTGTATCCAGGTTGTTGTTAGCCTGAATACTGTCTAGAGGGTACAGGGTCATCGGGGTGCTTTATAAACACAAATGAATCATTCCCTGGTGCAAAGACAGGGTGTACAAAAGTCTTAAAGAGTTCTAAGTGCATAGACATACTTCTATGGGTCGAGGATTACCCTAACTTCACCACTCTCCCCAACAGACAATTGAGAGTGGCTGCTTGTGAACCTCTAAAAATGTACACTGATTACCTGTGAGATATCAGCTAGATTAGGCTGGTTTCTTGTTGTCTTAGCTGACTTTGAGACACTAGACCCCTGTTGTTGGTCAGCAGAAGTATCTGATTACACATGAGTATCTAGAACAGAGGAGGTGTCAGTCTTCTTTCCCTTGGCCTGAGTAACAGATTTGGTGTGGGAAGAAGATGGGATTTTCTTCTTCTTAGGCTGTTGGCCAGAAGAAGCCTTGGACGTCGTAGTGTGCTGCCCAGAGGTCAAAGACTTAGACTTGCCAGACACACTAGAGGTATTCACCTTCTCAGAAGAAGGGAGCAAGGACTTCTCAGCTGTTGGTTGTTTGTTGGCAACGTTCATCATATGAGAGGTGACAGGGACATCTTCAGCTCCTATTTCTTTGTAGATGTCACCTGTGATGCGGTAGGGCTTCAGATCAGTCAACGCAGAGTTATGGTAGTTGTCTCCCAACAGGCTTTCAAAGATCAGCGACAAGAAGCGAACATAGCAGATATTCTTTTCCCTGACTTGATTTCTTCCCTTCAACTGTTCTACAAGGTTGGAGAAGAGAATGCTTCCACATCAACATCAGCTCCCTAGATCAGCCCATAAGCTATAGATTGATGGTTAAAGGACATCTGATCTTGGGATCCCTGCATTCCTCCCAGGGATTTAACAATGTGGGTGAAGAGGACACGCCACATGGGTGTAAAGTACTTAATCTTCAGAGGAGATTTTGAGAGGACCTCAGCGGGTGTAAGGGCAGGGTTTACATCATGGAAGGTTTTGAGTGTGGCCAGGGCATCTTTAACAACCTTTTTATCAACAACCTTAAGGCATTCATCACCATGTTTCAATCCAGCCACACTCGAGAAATCTTTAAGGGAGAAAGCAAATGGGTGTTCACTGCATGAAAGGCTAAAGGTTATTGTGTCATCTACCACTTCAGCAGAGTACCAGAATTCCCTAAGGTATTCTTGGTAGAAGATGGTTGGGGATTTGGTGAAGGCTTCACTTAAGTTATAGTTTTGCATGAAGTTTACCAGATCTGAGTAGGTGTCATTAGGAGCCTTGATCCATCCAATGGAGTTGTTTGATGCGAGGATGCTTTCGTTGATCTCGAAGTTAACGTTTGCTGCCTTGGGAACGGAAAAAGCCATGGATTCAAGGTCGAAGGTGAAAGAAAATGGAGGATGGTTTAAGAGAGAGAAGAACTTAGAGAGAGAAATAGATTTGTGAAATGAGAATGGTGGTTGGTGAGAAGAGACAAGAGACAATATATATATTCAAATAAGTAAACAGTTATTCAACCGCATTTAATGAAAAGTGGGAAAATGACTGCTCATGTGGGTCCCTTGACCTTTCAAAACTGATTTGTCTCCTCGTTATTCGAAAAATAAATGATTAAATATTTGAGAATGTTTTTTGCATTTACTTGGAAAGTAACTACCTAGTTTCATGTGAAAAACTTTTAATATAGAATCAATCATTTAATGAACACATTTAATATCAAGCCACATGCTTTGAGATATTGAGCATCCCTAGCTTGGTAACTAGCCTGTTGAACGAAGGTTCAGCCAAAGGCTTTGTGAAAATATCAGCTAGTTGCAGCTCTGTGGGAACAAAGTGCAGCTCAATATCTCCTTCATTATGTGATCCCTGATAAAATGATACATGATATCAATGTGTTTGGTACGAGAGTGAAGAACAGGGTTGTTGGATATGGCAATGGCGCTGGTGTTGTCACAAAAGATTGGCACTTTGTCATATAAAATTTCATAGTCAGCCAATTGACTTTTCATCCAGAGCACCTGAGCACAGCAGCTGGCTGCAGCGACATATTCTGCTTCAGCTGAAGACATAGCCACAGAGTTTTGCTTCTTAGCACTCCATCCAACCAGTTTTCCTCCTAGGATTTGACAGCTGCCTTAAGTGCTTTTCCTGTCAATACAGCATCTAGCATAATCTGAATCTGAATAGGCCTTGAGATCAAAGCCTGATTCCTTGGGATACCATAAACCTAGAGATGGTGTTCCTTTGAGATACCTGAAAATTTTCTTAACAGCCACTAGATGGGATTCTTTTGGGTTAGCTTGGTACCTTGCACAGAGACATGTGGAGAATTGGATATCAGGACGACTAGCTGTCAGATACATGAGTGACCCAATCATGCCTCTATATAAAGTCTCATTAACAGAGACCCTTGACTCATCAGGGCCCAAATTGTTGGGTGGAAGCATGGGGCATTTCACTGATGCACAATCAGCTAAGTCATATTTTTTAAGTAAATCCTTAACATACTTTTCTTGACAAATTGAAATTCCCTTAGGACATTGTTTAATTTGAAAACCCAAAAAGTAAGTTAATTCACCCATCATACTTATCTCATATTTCTTGGTCATTAATTTAGCAAAAGGTTTACTAAGATTGACATTTGTTGACCCAAAGATGATATCATCCACATAAATCTGCACAATGATGAAATCACTCTTATCGTTGAAGGTAAAGAGTGTTTTATCAATAGAACCCCTGACAAATTTATTTTCAGTTAAGAAATTAGAAATAGTTTCATACCATGCTCTTGGAGCTTGTTTCAGCCCATACATGGCTTTGTGTAGTCTGTACACATGGTTGGGAAACTTGCTGTTCTCAAATCCTTCAGGTTGTGCAACATACACTTCTTCAGCCAAATCACCATTGAGGAATGCACTCTTTACATCCATCTGATACACAGTGAAGTTCATATAGGCAGCATAAGCCAGGAAGATTCTGATGGCTTCAAGTCTTGCAACTGGAGCAAATGTTTCATCCTAATCAATTCCTTCAGTCTGAGTATACCCCTGTGCCACCAGCCTGGCCTTGTTTCTGATGATGTTCCCAATTTCATCCATCTTATTTCTATAGATCCATCTAGTGCCTGTGATATTCTTTCCAGGTGGAGCTAGCACTAATGTCCATACTTTGTTCCTTTTGAACTGATTGATTTCTTCTTGCATAGCAGCTACCCATCCTTCTTCTACCAGAGCCTCAGCTACTCTTTTAGGTTCAATTTGTGAGAGAAATTCAGCAAAGAGACATTCATTGGCTGAGGCAGACTCTGAGTCATGAATTCGTTGTCTAGTTGTAACCCCTGCATTAGGTTCCCCAATAATGTTGACAAGAAGAATGTGTTGATCTCTTGACCACTTATTTTGAGGAGCTGGGGACTCAAGGACAGGAACAATTGTGGGCACAGCTGGTACAATTTGAGTTTCATCTTGCTGACTAGGAGGGCTTTCTTCAAAGACTACTTCAGTGTCAAAGTCTTCTTCAGCCATATCAAGAGGTACAACTTCATTATCAGCAGGAGATTCTTCAGGGATTTGAAGAATTGGTGAGTCATCAATAGCAGTAGAAGAAGAAGGACTACCAGAGGTTTGTGGTTCTTCTTCATCAAGTTCCTGAGAGGTAGGAAGTTCTATGTTGTGAGTAGACAGAGGGTCAAAGGCAGGAACATAAGGAGTGAGAGTGTTGGAGTGATGACTGGTAGGTCTTGGTTCTGAGAACTCATCACTTGGGAAATACACATTTTCATAAAATCAATTTCATCACCCTCTGTTCCTGTTCTCTGTATGACTTCATCATCTTCATTGAATCTGACATGAAAGGTTTCTTCTACTTCTTGTCTTATGATGTTAAATACTCTGAAGGCTTTGGCTGTTGGAGAGTATCCCAAGAAGAAACCATCATAAGCTTTTTCATCAAAATTTCCAAGTTTATCCCTGTAGTTGTAAATGAACACAGGGCATCCAAACCATGAAAATAGCTGACATCTGAAGATATTTTTCTGAAAACTCCATAGGAAGTTTTACCATGTCTTTTGACAGTGATTGATCTGTTTTGTGTGTAGCAGGCAGTGTGAACAGCTTCTCCCCAAAATTGCTTTGGTAAGGCTGCACCATTCAACATAGTTCTGTCTGCTTCAATCAAAGTCCTGTTTCTTCTTTCAGCCACACCATTTTGTTCATGGGTGCCAGCTGAAGAGAAGTTCTGTGAAATCCCTTTTTCATCACAAAAAGATTCAAGTTGATGATTCTTGAATTCAGTACCATTATCACTTCTTAGAGCTTTGACTCTAACATCATTCATATTTTCAACCTGTCTGATGAAGGACATGATGGTATCAGCTGCATCACTTTTCCTTCTACGGAAGAACACCCATGTGTATCTTGAAAATTCATCAACTATGACCAAGGTGTATTTGTTGTGATTAATGGTCTGAGGTTTGACAGGCCCAAACAAATCCATGTGAAGGAGATGTAAGCACTTGTCAATAGAGAATGATTGCCTAGTCTTGAATGAAGACCTGTGATGCTTTCCTTTGACATAGGCAAAACAAGTCTTATCTTTAGAAAACATCACTGAAGGTAGACCAGCAACCAGGTTTTGTGTGGCTATCTTGTTGATGTTCTTGAAGTTGAGATGAGACGGTCTTTTGTGCCACAGCCAATTGACACTTTCAGAGGCTTTAGCAAGAAAACAATTTGAGCTGTCTTCAGAGCAAACAGCCATGTTGCTGACCTAAACATCTCTCCTTCTAGGTGCAATAAGAACAACATCATTGTTTTTGTTGAATATGGTTCCCTGAGTCTTAGTAAACAAAACCTTATAGTCAGCATCACACAATTGGCTGATGCTAATAAGATTGTGTTTAAAACCATTCACATATGCAACCCTGGTAAACGTAATCCCATTGCAGTTCACTGAGCCATATCCTTCTGTGTCACCTGAAGAGTTATCTCCAAACACCACTTTAGGACCTGGCTCCTTTGAGTATCTGTGCAGGTATTGTTGAATCCATGTCATGTGTCTAGAACAGCCATTGTCTAGATACCATACCGATTCCTTGAGATATTTCTGCACAGATACATAGAAACAGGTTAGTTCCTATGGTGAACCCACTTTCTAATGGGTTCCCTGAATTGCTGATTAGCAACTCTTGAGTTCCTGAAGAACTTTTGGCATTGGGAGGGACAATTCATTGTTTCATGGGTATAACTTCCACAGATATCACACCCAGGGAAGTCACCACACTCGTCTGAGTGATGGTCTGTGAATCCACAGAATTTACAGGGAGGATAAGGTCTGTAGTTTCCCTGTTGTCTTTTGGAACCCTGTGGTCTATCCCTAGAGGGTGTCTGAGCTCTCTTAGCTGCCATATGTCTGTCATGATCTAAGGTCATGTGGTGAGAGTTTTTACATACATTGCAATAAGGTTTGATTAACCTTTCCCATTTGGGTTCACCTAGGACTGACTTAGGTTCATGAGAAGTAGAGCATTCAGCGGAAGGCTTAATGTGTTGTTTCAAGAGTTCTACTTCTTTCATTAGAGACAACATGCGTTCTTCAGTGGTAGGATCAACCTTATTCACAGCTTTAGTAGAGACAGGCTTAAATGCAACTTGTTTACCAGTTTGTTTAGCAGGCACATAAAAAACTTTAGCTGGAGGTTTCTCAATATCTGTTCTAAGTTCACCCTTAGCAGCTCGTAAGGAACTGCTAGGTTCAACTCCAGAGAGTTTGGGCAAAGGTGGTAACTCAACCACATCTTCAGAGACAGGGTCATTAGTCAAAGTGGTATCTGACATATGAATAGTCTCTGTAGATTTGAAGACAATGTCTTTGGGTTTGGTGAGAATTCTCAGCTTATTTTTCTTAGCAAATATATCCCTTTTAATGTCAGCAGGAAATTCATCATTAAGCAATTGATCTATTGTGAACCTAGCACACAACCATTTTTCAATAACCTTGTTTAATTCAGAAACTTGATCATTTAAAGCAATGTTTTTCAAGGTTAACCTAGTGACTTCATTTTGCAGGGATATTTTCTCTAAATTAACCCGTCTGAGAGTTTCACATTCAGATTTAGCATTTAGCAGTTCAGTTTTAACAGAGTGAAACTTATCAAGTAGGTTATTTCTTTGTTCCTCAACAAAATGTAAATCAACAATGGTGTAATCAAGGACATGCTTGCGTTCATCACTATCAGACATAGATAAAAGCTTGTGTACCTTTTTCATTGTGATGTCAACCCATTGTCTTGATCTTGCATCACCTTTTCCAATAGCTGGTTCATCCTCAGCTATAGCCATGAAAGCCCTGACTCTAGTAGTATCTTCCTCATCTGAAGTCAGTGGCGCATCATTCTAATCATAAGCTTCAGCTACCAACTCTTTCTCTGTCTTTTTATCACCTCCCTTCTTCTTAGACAGAGCTTCAAGCTTCAAATTCATCTGTTCTAACTCAGCTTTAAGTGCCTTGTACTTGTTTTTGTAATCCTTCTTCTCAGTGTCTGATGAATTGGATTGGTGAGATGAGTTGTTGTGTTGTTTGAATTTGTAAGGTTTGGATGAAGATGATGGATAGGAGGGTGAGGATGTCTTGGTGGAGGGACAGTCTTTTTGGAAGTGTCCAAGCTTTCCACAGGCAAAGCAAGTTTCTTTTGACTTGTCAGTTGGTTTACTAGCTGATCCTATTCTCTCTGATTTTTTGAAGAATCTTCTTTGGTTGGCTAGCAAGGCTCTTTCATGAAACTCTGCATTAAGGTCTGTCAAGAACTCTTGGCTGTTGCGGGTGTCTTCTTCAACATCAGAGTCGTTGTCATAAGGATGAGGTGCAGAGATCAAGGCTTTGGAAGATGCTCCTTGAACTACAAATCTTTCAGTCTATGACTTGTAAATAGTATCAATCAGCCCTTCTTCATAATTATACTTTCCATAAAGCTTAGCTAAGGTGTCATTCTTGATTGAGTTATTAGCTCTCTGAGTCTGATTCATACTCAGCCACATTCTTGGAAGGCTGTTGACAAATGTGGCATTAATCTCAGCTTGACCAATGGTGACATCATTCATTGCTAGGTCATTGAGAAGAATCTTCAGCCTTGTATAGGTTTGCTGAACCTTTTCACCTTCAAGTGACTTGAAGGCATTGAACTGAAGTCTGAGTGCCTGAATCTTTGTCTCTCTTGTTTCAGAGGGTCCTTCATGGCCAAGGATGAGGTCTTTCCACATTTGCTTGGCTGTGGGACACTGAATGACAGACTTCATGATATGTTTGGGAAGACAGGATATGATGATGCTTTTGAGACATTTATCTTGGTTTGCCAATTTTCTATCAGCTGGAGTCCATTGTTTGAGAGGTTTGGGAAGAGGGTTTTCTTTAGTGGAGGTAAGCGCCATGGGAATATAAGGACCATTTTCTAAAATATCTAGAAGAAAAGGTTCAAGTCCATCGAGATACACAAGAAATTGACTCTTCCAACTGGCAAAATCTTCTTCATCAAAGACTGGTACACTTGTGACATGTGATCCACCTCTTGAGTCAAGAAGTTGGGGTAGATCATCGTCATTGGCAGGAGGGTTGAGTCTTGGTGAAGATGGTGTTGTAGAAGGTGAATGTGGTGGGTTAGAAGTTTCTGGCATGGTGGATCTTGATTAAAAAACTGAGAACGATGTTTCTTGAAGGTTTTAATAACAAACACCGCTCTGATACCAATTGAAAGTCCCTAATCAATGCTAGAAACCCTAAACTTAACTAATCAACACAAGGTATTACTTTTCAAACGTAATCTTATTATTGTATAATAAAGAATTACAAGTGTTATGGATAACACTGTTTGATGACAATGTGTTGTGCACACTTTGAACAACTATAAACCCTAACTTATGAATACAGTCACAGTTGTTTGATTCTATAAGTTCTAAGCAATAATGTTATGAATATACTCAAAGTGTTGAACATTAATGCATGGATACACATCCTATTTATAGTGATACGAGGTTGACCTAAATAGTACTTGATGGTGACTACACAAGCTTTCACTTTTCAGACATCAGTCACATGATGCTCTTCTATTCTTGGTATTCTGCCATTATGCTTCAAGGAAACAGTTGTCAAAACAGTTTCCTTTTTCTTCATAGTCTCGAACACACAAATGGCATGTCCAAAGTGTGTTGAGTTTTAATAGGGTATTGCCACCCCTGTTAACCCTCAACCCCTCAGAATCCCTGATACATCTTGGCTGTTATCCATCACAGCCAATGAGTATGTCTTCAAGTAATCTTTGACTTCCTTGACAATGTCTCTGACATGGACTCCTCTGAGGTTGCTCACAGAGACTTGGATCTCTGTAAGTCTTGCGATACTTGCCTGTCTCCTAGGCACAGGCAAGGGACTATCTAACAGCTTAATTATGTTTAAATCTATGATCAGGGAATCTAACAAGTTTAGATTCCCAACAAAAGCAGTTTCAACTCAATAAGTACTTTTAGCAAGAATAAGCCAGCCAAACTTCACCAAATGCATACACAAGCTATAAATAATTCAAATGAACATAAATAAACAGGTTTCATGCAATGGTTCAAGGTCTAGATCAAGATTCAAGCTCAAAAATGTTACTGATGAACAAAGAACATGCAGTTTTGATACTTTGCTGATATACTTGACCACAAATCCAATTTCAAACACTCAAATATTCTTAACAGGTTATATTAACTATGTTTAATCAATTGTTATCCCTAAGCATGCATACAAACTAAGTGTTACCAAAGTCTTAGGTCAAAACAAGCAGTTTTCAAGTTTTTATAGCACAATCAAGATTTTGATGTTTAAAAGCCAAGAACTTGTAGCAAATAGCACTCAACCAAGTATATATCAGATACCAACAATAAACAACTCCTTCCAATAACTCAAACACACTTTGTGATCTTAAACAGGTTAACCCAAACACCCCTTAACTTTTTCAATCCAAGATTTAACAAAGTATAAGTATGATTCAATGTTACCCAAGTCCAATCTAACACAATAACAACTATATTATGCAGTTCAAGCAATACTAAGCCACAAAATCAACAAGAACAACAGCTGAACACAAAATCACAAAAATCAAGTATTTTGACTGATTTTGGGTTCAAGGACTCAAACCTCATGAATGTACATCCACACTCACGAATTTTTGAGCTGATGTGCCTAGCAAAACAAGGCACAAGCTTCAACAACAAGGCTACTAAGATTCAACAAGGTTAGAGCATAAAATATGAAAAGCAGAAAAGTGAAAAAGCTTGATTAATGCAAACTTGTTCCCACTCCTTGATTATCCCCAAACCACAAGCTTACAACACCTTGATAAGCTCCTTATGAGGGTGCTATAATCACTTGCAATCCAACAATTCCTAGGGTTTGAACCAAGAATTTAGCAAAATATCAAGATTTTGAACTTTGAGCAATTTCTTGCACAAGGTTTGAAAACAGGTTTTAAGACTTAACAAGCACAATCATATATCATTAACAAAAATCTGAAAAGGTTGGGACTTGGAATTCTTCACACAATTCAAACACACTTCTTTAATTTTGAAAGAGGGTTTACAGAATGTTGACCAAATAGAAAACCAAGAGCCGCTACAATGTGAGACCTTATACCCTTTATATAGAGGGTGTACATGGTCTTTGTAAACTAAAAAAACTGAAAACCCTAAGCTATGATATTCCAGAAATGCCCTTATGGAAATTTGAAAGCTTGAACTCATGTGACTTCTTCTTGGACGTTTGTGGAGTTGCAAGCTGGTGGAATTGATCAAAGGGCTCCTAAGGTGCTTATGTTGTAAGCTACCATGTGGGACGTTATATATTCTGGTATGTTTTGGCATCTTATCTAACTTTGTAGCAGGGGACTCAACATGTGACTTGTGGGGTGACGTGGCACATGTTTTAGAGGTTGGGTTATGTTATTAGGACCCTTAATCATAAATTTGGATAATATGGGAGTTTAATTTCAAGCAGTTTGGGAAAACCCAATTTGGATTATGAATGCCAAGAACATGGGTTTGATCTGTTTTATGTTTTAAACTTGGTGTTTAGCGCCTAATTAATAAATTAATTAGGGTTAGTTAAAACCGGTGGTGAGTGGGGTGTGATGTGGCACAATGGTGAAACGTGATTGGATGAATGGAGTGAGTGGGGCACATGTCACCCCACCACTGGTCTAGGTAATTATCATGTTTTGGCAAAATTTCCCCGCAGTCTTTCTTCTCTCTTTCATTTGTAGTTTAATTAGCCAAAACCCGAATTACTTCATTGTTGAAGTTTTCTTTTTCACACTTTTGCCTAAATACTTTTCCAAAGTATTTTCAGGGGTATTTCTTGCCAATTCTTGATTCTTGAAGGGCTGTTTTGGCATTTTATTCAAACATTATGGTCTTGACTTGAATTGTTGACTTTGTGGAGGACAAAAATTGACAAGTCTTCATTTTATGAGGGACCATTCTTTCCAATTCTTCAAAGTGGAGGGTCCTTTTTGCAATTTGACAAACTTTAAGGACCAAACTTGTAATTATGAATATACAAGGGTTTAAAGTGTCAATTCTTCAATATTGGAGGACCCTTCTTGTACAATCTTCAATTCTTCAAGGGTTTTTCTTGGAAAATCTTCATTAGGGCTTGGTTCATTGTGCGGCTTCGTTTCCCGTGTTGGTTTTTGCTTGTTTCTTGTGATCTTTTGTCATTTTCTCAATATCCGTACCTAAAATACACATGTAACAAACACAAGCATATATTTGGCCTTTTTGATGATATTTAATGCATTTTAAGCCCATTTTGGACGATGAGACTATGTATAAAAGCAGTCTCATCAAGGTGACGCCAGTACGAGATGAGACGTGAAATGTGATGTGAAACGTCTATCTAAGGATGGAAAGTTGTACTAAACTTGAGTCTGGTCTCCCTAGCTTTCTACAACCCTTTCCAGAACAAAATGTGAAACATAAATCGTGAGATAGAATACGATCATGAACGTGAACAATGTCATGAACGTGAATGTGAAAAGCAAATCGTGAAATGAACAAGGACGTAAACGCGTACAAGGTCGTGATCGCGAACGTGAGACGTAATTGTGAGCGTCAACGTAAATGTGAACGTGAACGTGAGCATAAATTTTCATCTGATATAATTGTTGATGGAATACCATGAAATCGTATGATCTCTTACTAAACTTCCTACAGATCTGCTAACCGCGTAATCCTTTCGGATGAAAAAAATGTGTAGGCTAGGTTAAATGGTCGAACGACGACCCAGATAGCATTATGCTTCTTCTGAGCCTGCGATAGTCCGGTAACAAAATCCATGGAGATCTTGTCCACTTCCATTCGGAAATTTCTAAAGGTTTAAATAACTACTAGCGTGTTGACGTTCTATCTTTACCTGCTAGTATGTTAGGCATTTAGATATGAACGTAACTACATCTTGTTTCACACCGTTCCACCAAAATGTGGTTTGAGATCATGTTACATTTTTTTAGAAACTGGATACATAGAAGTTTCTAAAGAATACGAGTCTCGGTAAATTAGACCGCTCTTAGCGTAGGATCCTCTGGACCACATAATTTAGTGTAGGATTCTCTCTTTTACGCGTAAGCTTAGTCATGATAAAACTAACCGTGAGAAATTATGCAATTCAGAGTGTCACTATAATCAACCAAGAGTCTTACTGGAAAAAATTTAGTGTGAAATTTCTTCTCGGTCGTAGAATTTGTAACATAATGCGAAGATGATCTTCGTGCTCTTCTCTTGACTTAGAGAAGGTCAGAATGTTAGCAATGAACAAAATGACGAACTTGTCCAAAATTCATGAAAACTCGATTTCTCAAGTCCATAATTACTGTTGGGCATTCGTGAGACCAAAAGGTACAAACATGAATTCATAATGACCATAACATGTGCGAAGAGCAGTCACGGAAATGTCCTGCTCTTTCGTTCACAACTGATGGTAGCCTGATCATAAATTGATCTTGGAAAGTGTATAGAGTCTGGTAGTTGGTCGGATAGATAATTAATAATTGGAAGAGGGTAAGAATTATGAATGGTGATCCTGTTCAATTTACGGTAATCGATCCATAACCTCATGCTCTCGTCCTTCTTCTTTGATGAACAGAACTGGCGCACCCCAAGGTGATACACTCGGCGAATAAAACCTCGTTCCAGCAACTCTTGCGGTTGTTCCTCCAACTCCTTGAGCTCAATATCAAACTTTACTTCACGAATGGGTGGTATACCTGGTAGTTCTTCTGGAAATGCATTTGGGAATTCTGACACAATCGACTGATATTGGGTTTAATGACTTCATAAAATCACGTCATGAATGGTGGCTAGAAAGTCTTCGTAGCCATGGTATAATAAGGCACGTGCTTTTAATGCAGAAACAATTTGTATAGATTTTTCTGGTAGTAAAACCATTATGAATGTATTAAAGGGCTTGTGTAGTGCCGAATATGACCCAATCTGAGTGGTAATCAATCGTAGCGTGGTGTGCTGCTAACCATTTCATGTATGGATTCATATCGAACTCGCACATACCCAATGGAAAGTGCGTTAGCAGAAATGGATCTTGTCGTCGAACTGGAAGGAAAATCCTTTGTACACATGGGTAATACAACGGCGTCTTTGATGGACATGAATATATGAAATATGAGATCGAGAAATGAAAGGGTCATGTCAATACATGAAGTAAACGTTGCAGATCACATTGAATGTGTTTCGCCCGTCTCACACAGAACGAACACTGCATGTCCAAACATGAACAATATGTAAAACCCACATGCTTTTACCATTAACAGTACATTTATAATCGTACGTACATGATTAAAACTTCCTTTTAAACATGAATACGTTTCACGAATATAAATTACAAGAACTACGTATGTGTTATTACACGATAAGTACTAAGTATGTATAAATGCACGATAATTATTATCAATAATAATTAAATCACGAACATGAAATCATGAACGTAAGAATCACGAACGTATATTTATGTATTTACGTAATTATTATTAAGACTACGTACAAGTATTTAAAATAACACGAATATAAGATAATAACGTAACGCAAATACGAGCATATGAACACGTGAATAATTAGAACAAGGAAAAACTACGGGTTTCCTTTGGTGGGCCCTACTAGCCGCGGCAACAAGAGAAGGAGGGGCCCAACCCATTTGTTTTTACTAAATAACAAAATAAGGAAAACATGTTTTCATTCACAGAAGATTTTTAGTAAAACAAAAACCCTAATCCTCCTCCTTGCTCCTTTAGGCCGGCGGCTACATCACCAAACAAGGGTGATTGGTTGATTTTGATTTAACAAAGCACAAGAACGTGTTCGTGTATTCATCCTCTATTTGTTCCACGTGTTTTGGTAATCCGAAAACCTTTCTTTTTAATTCTTTTTTTTATGTTTTTATGAACATGTGATCATGGGGGTTTTAAAACAAGATTTAAAACATGCTAAAAATCATGGTGGGGAAAATCAATTGGGATGTTTTCGGGTTTGGTGTTTGGCCGCCACACGAATCGAGTGTTGGGAATAAATCTATGCATACTTGTTACCCTTGCTAGTTGATTATCCGTACCCCTGCTAGAGTAAGTTTCCCCTGCCAAATAACAAAGGCAGGGGGATTGGTTCCCCTGCTGAAGTCAAAGGCCCTGCCGTCAGAGATAAACTTGGAATAGATTTTTACGCGTTTCTATTACTACTCCTTAATACTTTCCAAGTTTGTTAGTAGTGATCTTGTACGTGAGTCCTTATGTCTATAAAAGGACTCACTAGGTTAGCATGCAAAGTGTGTCTTTCTCTATTGTCCTTCATTATCATACTTTAAGGTTTTGTAAACCCTAATACCATTTTAGGGTATTCGTATATCATTGATATATTAAAGTTCAACGTTTGCTTCAATCATATTGTTCTTGTGCTAAACATTATATTCCGCATCTTGTTTAGTTACTTTGCTTTGCAAAGTTTCTCTAGTGTTAGATTTAATACTTTCTCTCTATCACAACCCTTAAACAAGCTATTAAGGTTTAAGATCTGAGTTTGGGATCAAAAAGTGGTATCAGAGCTTGTTGAGAAACTTTGTCTAAACCAAGAACAACACCCTCATAACAACCATGTCTTCAGACTCTTCCTCAAACAGCAACAACCACAATAACCTCAAGTTACCCATGTTGGATCCTGAAAACTTTGAATTATGGGAATTCAGAATCCAACAATACCTGAAAATGGAACACTATGTTCTCTGGGAGATCATAGAGTTTGGTGATCAATTCAACAAAATGGTGGCAGTTGAAAAGGGCAAGGAAGAAGAGAAAGGTGAAAGTTCCAAAGGTAAGGACAAGAAGAAATCTGCTGCTCTTTGTGATAAGGAAATACTGGCCAGAAGGCATGATGTCAGGGCTCACAACTCATTGCTGTTCGCTCTACCTGATAGACATCAACTAAGATTCAGAAAATACAAAACAGCTAAGGAACTATGGGAAGCCATAGGCACAACCTTTGGAGGAAATGAAGCCACAAAGAAGAAGAAGAAGAAGAATCAAATGCTTGATGATTTTGCTTCTTTCAAAGCAATTAGGGATGAATCAATTGGAGCTATTTACAATAGGTTTCAAGATATGGTGGCCCAATTGGAGTTCTTTGATATTGAGGTGACAAGAGAGCAGGTGAATACCAGGTTCCTTAACAGCCTCCAGAAAGAATGGTTTGTCTACAAGGCAATTTGGCAGAATAAGGACGACTTGGATAACAAGAACATTGATGAAATATACAATAACTTGAATGTTTTTGAACCTGTTGTCAATGAGATGAAGTCAAAAGGAACGATTCCCACCAACTCAAGTGGATCTACTGATTCCCCTGCCAACATGGCATTCATATCTCAAAGCAGTGGAATCTCCAAAAGCAGTGGAATCGAAGTAGGCCCTGCTACTTATTCCCCTGCTACCAGGTCTGGATCATCTTATGATGAAGAAAGTCCTGCAAAATTCAGTCTTGACACTGCTTGTGCCTTCATAGCATCCCAAGGTCCACAAGGATCTACTGTGTCGCATGAGGATCTAAGTCAAATCAGTAAGCAAGGACTGGAGGAGATGGATATCAAGTGGTACATGGCTCTGCTTAGCATGAGAGCCAACAGGTTTTACAAAAAGTATGGAAAGAAGATCTCAATCAATCCCTCTGATGTGGCTGGGTTTGAAAATACAAAGGTTGAATGCTACAACTGTGGCAAGAAGGGTCATTTTGCTAGGGAATGCAGAGGACCTAAGACTGGGAACAGCTATAGGAAGGAAACCAGAGATGATGATTCTGGTGCTAAAGCCATGGTAGCCATGCAGGGGATAGATGGAGCAGGAGGATGGGATTGGAGTGCCATGACAGAGAATGTGGAAAGAAATCAAGCATTGTTTGCTGAGGAAAAGGAAGAAGATTTTGCACTTATGGCCATGTCAAGTTCCAGCGCTGACAAATGAGGTATATGATGATTCATATTGTACTAAAGCTTGTAGGAAAAATACTGAGTCATTGAATGATCAAATCAGAAAGGTAAAAGCTGACTATATCAATTGTGACAATGACCTTGATAATTATAGACATGCTTTAGAACAGTTAGAGTCCACCATAAGAGAGTTTAAACTAAGAGAAAGTGATTATAGGGATCACATTGTGATTCTAGAAAGAGATGCTAAGGAGAATAATAACTCCATTAAGGAGTTGACTGCTGAACTTGAAAATTTTAAATCTAACAAAAAGATTGATGATGAAACTGTTGAAAAATTTGGAAAAGCTTCAAAAGATTTAACTAAAGCAGTTGAAATTGGTCAATCTCCTAGGGACAAAACAGGGTTTGGGATTAAAAATAAGCATGCTACCATACCACCACCCCCTGCCAACATTCATGCACCTTTTCCTAGAAAAGACCTGTCTTGGACTGGTCTCCCTTGTTTTCAAAAACAGGATGATATTGAGTTTGACTTGAGTGCTTACATACCTAATAGTCTTGATACTGAAGAGCCACTAGTGAAAACTAGTGTTATTAGGGACTTTAAAAAGGAACATATTGCTTTAAAACAATGGAAAATTGATAACCCTGTTCTATTTTCAAGAGGAGGACTTTTTGGTAGTGATTCTAGTTCTAAGAATAGTTCACCCAAATCTAAAACCAGATCACAGTCCCCTAAGTCCAACATTAAATATGCTGGTATGTACAGGCCTGTCAGAGGTAATCAAAGAAATTGTAATGACCAAAAGTCTCATCAATTAGGAGAAGACTTTGTGATAAATACAAAGCCCTGCTTCACATGTGGCAGTTTTGATCACACTTATCAAGAGTGTAAGGCACCAATGGAAGTGGTGGCTGTAAATCCTTTAAAGGATATGCAACCTAAATCCATTCTTCCAAATGCAGGGGAAAAATCCTTTTCCCCTGCCATGTATGTTACCCCTACCTTGAGAAACAGGGTGACTGACAAATATGTTGTTCCTGCACTTAGAAAGGTGAATGATGTTCACACCAAGCCCAGCACTTCTGTGACCAACCCAACACCTTATAATGCATATAGATCTGGCCCTAGACCTTACCAACACATGAATAGAGGCCAAAACAAAAGATGGGTTCCCTCTGCTAAGCATAGGGATTCCCCTGCTAAACCTGGGGTATCCCCTGCTAACAAAGTTTTGCCTTCTAGGAACATGGGTAGATGGGGAAAAGCTGTGAAAGCCTCAGCTCGTTGGGTTTGGGTACCCAAAAGTGGTACTCAGTCTAATGGTGTATCTCTTGTTTTTGATAAGCTATCCTACATTGATACACGAGGTAGATCCAAGTCTACAATGGCTTGGGTCCCCAAGAAAAACTAATTTGTTTTTCTTTTTGCAGGTGACAAAGAAGACAAGGGATGATAGAGCATATTGGGATAGTGGATGCTCAAGAAGCATGACTGGACAAAAATCTTATCTGTCTAACCTTGTGCCCCTGCATGACAATGATGGTGTTTCTTTTGGAGATGGGCATGGAACAATAACATGAAAAGGAACTATTGTCACCAATGCGATGACCTTTGATAATGTCTACTTGGTGAAAGAACTCAAGTACAACCTCTTCAGTGTGTCACAGATGACTGATAACAAGAATTTTGTCTTGTTTACTGACATTGAATGTCTGGTGTTAGGAAAGGAGTTTGTCTTACCACCAGACACTCCTATTGTACTCAGAACACCAAGACAAAAGAACATGTACACAATTGATCTCAAAGACATCTCTCTTCAAGATAATGAAACCTGTTTCATTGCCAAAGCCTCAGTTGATGAGTGTAAGAAATGGCATAGAAGACTTGGTCATCTTAATTTCAAGAACATGAACAAACTGGTGAAATATAATCTGGTTCATGGTCTTCCTTCCAAGTCTTTTGTCAATGATCATACTTGTGCTACCTGTCTGAAAGGGAAGCAACACAGAGCATCTTGCAAATCAAAAACAAGTATGTCCACCACCAAGCCATTGGAACTACTACATATGGATCTTTTTTGTCCTACTTCTGTGGCAAGCATAAAGAAGAAATGGTACTGCCTAGTGATTACTGATGATTTTTCAAGGTTCACATGGACATTCTTTCTATTTGAGAAGAGTGACACAACTGATGTACTCATTGGGTTCATCAATCAGATTGAACTATCAAAAAGCATGAAGGTAGTGACCATGAGATCGGATAATGGTGGTGAGTTCAGAAATCAGAAACTGGATTCTTTCTACATTAACAAAGGAATCAAGAGGGAATTCAGCATTGCAAGAACACCTCAACAGAATGGAGTTGCAGAAAGAAGGAATAGGACACTCATTGAAGCTGCAAGAACCATGCTGTCTGATTCCAAACTTCTAGTTATCTTTTGGGCTGAGGCTGTATCCACTGCTTGTTATGTACAAAACAGGGCCTTGGTGGTTAAGGCACACAACAAGACTCCTTATCAGCTGTTTAATGGAAGACCTCCTTTAATTGACTTCTTTAGACCCTTTGGATGTCATGTGATCATTTTGAACACTATTGACAATCTGGGCAAGTTCAGTGAAAAGGGAGATGATGGATATTTTGTGGGTTATTCATTGAACAGCAAGGGATATAGGGTCTTCAACAAGAAGACAAGCAAAATCACAGAAAATCTTCATGTAGATTTTCTTGAAGACAAGCCTGAAGATGTTCAAACAGATCCTGATTGGTTCTTTGATATAGAAGTTCTTTCAAAATCTATGAATTATGTACCTGTTGCATTATAGAATACTAACATTTCAGGTACACAAGAACCAACTGGTGTAGAGAAGTCACCACTGAGGTACATGAATGTACCCTCACTATTTCCTATTGAAGCTGCTGGTGAAGAAAATGATCCTTCTCTAGGAAAAGAACAGCCAACCTCATCCCCTGCTATGTCACTTTCTGAAAGCAGCGGAATGGATGAAGGCAGTGGAATCCAGGATTCCCCTGCTAGATCAATTGCTTCCCCTGCCACAAAGGATCCTATTGCTAATGATACTAATGATGAAGAAAGAGAATCCCCGCTCATTTCATCATCTACACCCATATCTGATGGTCCTATTATATCCAGCAGTGGAAGCAGAATAATTAAGAGTGGAGGTCCAAGTTACTCAGAGCTACATTCAGCTCATCAGCACCCATCTCTAGGTCATGCTGTATCTTTTGGAAGTTCCTTTGAGGACTTCTTTCCTAATCAAAATAGCCCCATCAATTCTGATTTGTAAGAAGATGAAACATAAGTAATCATGCAGCCTACCTACAGAATAAATAAGGATCACCCTATCTCTCAGATCATTGGTGATCCTGAAGCCCCTATACATACAAGGTATACAACAAAGGAGCACAGCTTCATTGCTAACATCACCATGAAGTTTAATCATGACAACATGCAGTGTTGTCTGTTTACTGCATTTTTTTCACAAGAAGAGCCAAAGAAGATTTTTCAGGCTTTAAATGACCCAAGCTGGGTTGAAGCCATGCAAGAGGAGATCTTATAGTTTGACATACAAGAGTTTTGGATTCTAGTAGATTGTCCCAAATGGGCAAGGCCCATTGGGACAAAGTGGGTACTCAGGAACAAAAAGGATGAAAGGGGGATAGTTGTCAAGAACAAAGCAAGACTGGTGGCACAAGGGTATACACAGGAAGAAGGAATTGACTATGAGGAGGTATTTGCTCCAGTTGCCAGGATTGAAGCCATTAGATTATTCCTTGCTTATGCTTCATTTATGGATTTCAATGTTTTCCAAATGGATGTAAAAAGTGCCTTTCTTTATGGCACCATTGATGAAGAAGTCTATGTTATGTAACCTCCAGGGTTTGAAGACCCAGAACATCCAGACAAAGTTTACAAGGTGAAAAAGGCTATGTATGGACTTCACCAAGCTCCCAGGGCCTGGTATGGTACTCTCTCTAAATATCTATTGGATAATGGCTTTAGCAGGGGGAAGATTGATCAGACCCTGTTCATCAAGAAACAAAAGGGTGACCTTCTGCTAGTACAAGTCTACGTTGATGACATCATCTTTGGCTCCACTAACTCTATGCTTAGCAAAGAGTTTGCAAAGTTGATGCAAGACAAATTTGAAATGAGTGCCATGGGAGAGCTAAACTTCTTTTTGGGGTTACAAGTTCAGCAGCGGAAAGATGGGATATTTATCTCACAAGACAAATATGTGGCTGAGATTGTGAAGAAGTTTGGCATGTCTGAGGGAAAGAAGGTGTCCACACCTATGGACAAGGATCATACATGGGGAAGAGATGGTCCTGGAAAGTTTATAGATGTCAGGAACTACATGTCTATGATTGGGTCTCTCATGTATCTCACAGCTTCAAGACCTGACATCATGTTTGCAGTTTGCTTATGTGCAAGATACCAGGTGGCACCAACAGAGTGTCATTTGTTTGCTGTAAAAAGAATTTTTAGGTATCTAAAGTGCCATCCAACCTTAGGACTTTGGTATCTGATTGTGGTAAATTACACCTCTTAGGAAAAAGGCGTAAAAGTGGTAAGTATCAAACAAATGACTTTAGGAAAAATCAAGTGTTAATGACCCTTAATGGTTTGAAAGTTCGTTTCCTAAGGAGGTATATGTGTGTGAAAAACTTGTTAAATGTTTGTGATTAATGATTGGTTTAGAAGGGGATGAGAAAAGAAAATGACGAAGACGTAAAAAAAAATAAAAATTAACAAAAAAAAATCACTACTAGAAAGTTAAAACGTAGAACCTTAAAAACCACAAAAATAAAAATAAATTCTAAAAATTACCAAAAATTCACCAAAAATCAAAAATAATAAACTAAGAGTTTACCAATGATCAAAATTTTTTCAAACCTTTTAAATAATTAAATATTCAATTTTTAAATGCTAATTAAAGCCCTAAAAATCAAATAAATTATCAAAAAGCCCAAATAAAGATTTTTCAATTGGTAAACCTCTAAATGACCTAAAAAGATTAAAAACTATTTTTAGAAATTTTAAAACTAATAAAAACTATTTAAAATGATTTAAAAACTATTAAAACTTAAAATAATTATAAAAATTAATCTAAATGAGATAAAATTATTCTAAAAGTTGCTAAATTCCTATTTTAATGTAATTAACCTAAGAAAAATGTAAAAAGTTGGAAAATGTGAAAATTTAAAAATAATAATAAAATAATATTAAAATCCAAAAATTATAAAAAATTCTAAAAACTTGCAAACTAGTTTATTTTAACCTAAATAATCAGAAAATCCAAGTGAAATTACCAAAATACCCCTAATGGGCCCTCAAATGAGCCAAATCCAAAATCAGTCAACACAAATGGGCTTTTGGGCCCAAAAAGTCAAACTTGGCCCAATTGACTTGAAAAAGCCCTATCTGACTTAAAATTAAATTCTAAGAACAAAACTCTAAAGGCCCAAAAGCTGAATGTGAGCTTATCACAGCTTATTGAACACAAAGCTTATTCTTATTGGGCTTTTCAGCCCATTAAGCCATAAGCTAATGCCATAAGCTCTAATTTGACACACAACCCTCTTTTAGGATGCTTAAGAGATATGTCAAAAGAAATTTCCAAAAAGCACACTCAATAAGCCAGAAAATAGAAAAGCAAAAATCCACAAAACGACAAAATAGTCGTTTTTGAGAAATAATGCACCTCGGGACTTGATTCAACTTGCAAAAGCTTTCAAATGGACTCAATAAGCAATATCAATCAACAAAAATCCAATAAGCACAACCAATAAGCCAGAATAAGCACAAATGAACTTATGTAAAAGTCAAAGGAGTTGGTTTTCTAGTCAAACCTAAAAGTCAACCACCCAAATGCTCCAGTATGAACAAATGGGTCAAAATATGAGCACCTATTACAAAAAAAAAGTTGTTGCTGGTTGGAATAAGCTATTATAGCTTATTGATAAGCTGACACCAAATTTGCACTATCAGTGGCAACTAGCAGGGGAAAGGAGTTCCCATTGCTTTGACTATTTGACCAAGCTTATATGAGAGTTCTGGTTTGATTCAATTGGAAACAAAGACACCCTTGTGATCAATGAATCACAAGGAGTCAATAGCAACAATAAAATCACAAAATGGTTCACACAATAAGCCACAATAAGCCAAACAGTTACCAGATATGCTCCAGATATGCAAATAAGCAGTTAAGCACTTAATAAGCAGATTTAGCCACAATAAGCCAACCAAACTTAACAGGATGCATACACAAGCTATGTAAACTAAGAACAAACACAAAGCAACAAGAATCAAACACTGAATCAAAGTAAATAGCAAGATCAAAGTACAAAATGTTTCTGATGAACAAGGAACAATAAGTTTTGCTGATATACTTGACACTTAATCCAATTTCAAACCTCAAATCCTTCTTCTCTGGTGTGATTAACTATGATTTAGCACTTGTTAGCCCTAGCCTAAGCCTAGATCTAGGTGTCCTCAAAATCCTAGCCAATTTTACCAAGTTTTTAAGATTCTATAGCCAAATAATGAATCTATGTGATCAAACCCACAAAACCTGCAAACAGATGAACACAAGCACCTAAATAACAGATACCAATACTTGCTTACACAAAACAACCACTTAGCAAACCACAAAACCAATCCAAGCAGTAGACCCAAACACTCCTTAATCTAACACTTAACAAAGGAACTTGTGATTTTAACAAATAACCTACTGATTTTAATGATCAAAAACACTTAAACAATAGCAACTAACACAATCAAACTCAAAAATCACCAGCACAAACACCAATACTCAAAATCAAAGCACCAAATTCAAAACAGCCATAAACAAGAAATCTTTAGGGGAATATTAACCAAGAGATTATACCTGCCTTCCACAACATCCTAGGAAGGCCAGCTATGCTCCTTGGACCTTGTTCAACAACTTGAACAAGACCAAGGTACTTCAACAAAGATGATCAAAGCCTGCTGATGTTCAAAGCAGAACAAGGCTTTGATTATGATATTTCTTCAACACAAGCAACAAACAAACTCAACCAAAGGCTTAGAATCCTTCTTAGGCTTGGTGTCAACAAGCTTGAAAGAACTCAAGGCTTTA
Organism: Glebionis coronaria; assembly: GCA_025667525.1. NCBI lineage: Eukaryota > Viridiplantae > Streptophyta > Magnoliopsida > Asterales > Asteraceae > Glebionis > Glebionis coronaria. The sequence continues at coordinate 232,529,633 of CM046881.1, forward strand.
GGCTAAGGGTTAGTACACAAATAATAGCCAAATTCAGAAACAAGGACTTCAAGGCTTTTGAACCTTGAAAACCTCTCAAACCTAGACGTGCCTTAACCACAAGGTTAAGGAAGGTCTAAACAATCAAATGGAACTCAGAATTAGGCTACTCAAACACCAAACTTTTAACTAAATCAAAAGGAGATTTCAAAATTCAGAAATTCAAATTTTATTTAACTTAAAAAGGAATTACAAAGATTGATAGCCTAAAACTGGAAAAAAGGGACTCTCACATGTTGAGGTCTCCTTTTATAGGCAAATGCCTGGCTAAACACTATTCACAAACCCTAGAACTGAATTCCCTATTATTCCCTTGAGTCTTCTAGACGTTTTCTGAATTTGAGTTGTCCAAGTTGATCAAGGTTGTTCATTTTAGCTTTGGAATGAAGCAATGAATCATAGCTGTTGATTTTGACATGTCACATAACTTGGAGGCTAAGTTGCATTCTGATTGGTGGAAAGGGAATTGGGGGTGGGGTCCATAGTGAGTGGGATTAAGGGTTTTTGGTGTGGGATAGGTTTCTGCATGTGTGAATCACACATGTGCAAAGGGAATTGATTTTTACCCTAAGTTTAAGTGGAGTAAAAACTGGGGGTGAAGAAGGGTAAACAGTAGTTCTTTTGATCCGATTTTGGGGGAAAGTTGTGTGTTTGGCGCATTTTTGATTTAAATGTTTCAAGTGCACAGCTTTAGCCCTTGTGTTTTGGTAAAAAGTTTAAAACAAGTATTTCAGCCACAAAACTCATATCCCTTTGTTAATAAGTTTCATGACTTGGCAGTTTTGGCACAAGACTTTGGAAAAAGGTTTCAAAGGGTTGTTTTTGCCATTTTGAGATATTCAAGGGCTGATCTTGGACAATGTTGATCTTCAAAGGTCTTCAATGTATCTTAATCTTCATGAGGGACCATTGTTGGCAATTTGGATTTGTTGAGGGACTAATCTTGCCATTTCTTTAAAGTTGAGGGACCTTTTGTGTAATTTTGACAAACTTAAGGGACCAAACTTGTAATTATGAATATACAAGGGTTTTAAGTGTCATTTCTTCAATAAATGAGGATCAATCTTGTTTGTCTTCAAGTCTTCAAGGGTATTTGTTGAGAATTCCATGATTAGGGCCCGGTTCTTTGTTCGGCTTCGTTTCTCGTGTCCGTTTTTCCTTGTAACTTGTGATCTTTTGTCTTTTTCACGATATCCATACCTAAAATACACAAGTAAACAAACACAAGCATATATATGGTATTTTATGACATTTTATATGCATTTAAAGCCCGAAAAGAACGATGAGATCATGTATAAATGCCATCTCATCACTCCCCCATACTAAGCCATTGTCGTGCCCTCACGCAATGCTAGAATAAAGTATCTAAGCATCACCAAAGTTTAATTTTATTAACCCTTATTGAAGAGTAAAAGACTTGCAACATACTACGATGATGTGTAAAGACATAATGTATGATTTTCATCACCAAAAAGTGACTTTTAGGGTCAAAGAATAGAAACAAGTGAATGTCCCTTAGAGTAAACTTCGTCATCCTCGATTGTCATACATTCCATGCTAAGTGCAAAAACGAGATCATTGTTGGTACAAGTCACAATGCTAACACTACTCATACATCCAAATTGTGTAATACTTTTTCTCCCCGCAATCCTAGTTATTATAAAAGGAAATGGGTTACTAGCATTTTTTATCTATTTGTCATGGATCACAAGTGATTCATATTGACTTATTTAAGTAGATATTAGTCCGAAAGCAAAGTAGCACGATTTGATCAATAGTTAGCCGAAGGACAAAATCTTTTAAAACGGCTTCTCGTGTATCTCCTTAAGTTCATATCTTGGCATAACTCGTTTCACGATTTGAGACCTTTCTCGGACCGATATTTGGCATGTACTTCATACTTCAAATCTTTGGAAGACGTTCTTGAAATTATGGTCTTCTCTTCATATATTTGGAATTTCTTCACTTGACGTTTTTGAGAGATTCTTCATATTGGAACACGACTTCATCATTTTTCTTCAATCTTTACTTTGGATTTTGATATACAACGATCCGCCTCCTTTTCGGACTTGGATATATTTATCCTCATACCTTGTTAGGGTCTTTTTGGATAGACTTTCTCCATGATCTTTAGGGGAGTAATTGCTTCTCGTCGTGTGTCTCGATCCTTCATATTGATTTAGGAATAATGATACTTCACATCATCTTTGGATCTTTAGTAAAAATAGAGCTCCTCATGCCTTGTTAGGGCCTTTTTGGATGATCGCCAATCTTCGCGTCCCGCTTCAATAAGTTATGCCTTGGCTATGAACTCTATTCAACCCCGAGCAACTTTTAAACGATCTTGCGCTAGAGGCTAAGTAACCTTTCAAATCGTACGACCTTACTTACTGCAATTATGATTTATTCCTAATGCATTGATCTTATGGGAAGAAAAAGCCACAATTAAAAAACATATGAGTTTTTGAAAGAACACTTTCATGTTCTACGTTTAGCATGATCACTTGTCTAACTCTATCATTTCTCGTTCTTCACTATATAAAGACCTCTAATTAAAGAGACTCGTGAATACTTAGCCATGCAAGTCAAAATTAAGCCAAATTTGGATTAGCTTTCATTAAGACTATATCAAATCAAAGTTTTGGGTTTTCAAGCCACCTATAGGATCTTGCACTTTCTTGGACTTTTTCAAGTTTAGAGAATGCGTTTTAAAGTTCCCTTGATAAGTGACTTTCTAGGATCAATTATAGGAACTTGCGAAAAGTTCTTGTTCTTAACCCGTATGAATTAAGACTTTCGCGTTTTAAAGCTCCCTATATAAAAGTCTAGCAAAACTTGAATTGAGCGGGTTAAGGAATGTAAATGGCTCCAAATGCCCATCAAATCAAAAATTAACTCTTATTCTACCCATCGGAAAATATACATTCGTGTCTTAAAAACACTTATGAAAACTAAGAAAAAAAATTTAAAATTTTGCCATTTTTAGCCTTATTAGCAAAACAAAACATTGAAAGTTGGAAAGCGTGAGGGCGTAGCAAAGCAAGTACCTATTCACCCCCCCATACTAAAAGTAAACATTGTCCTCAATGTTTCGAGTCTAAAGGTGGAGCACCCCCATACTAGAGACGAAGAGTCGAATGCTTAGGATCTAGCATGGAAAGGGTGTTCAACAATATATCTAAAGCCATTTATTAAGTATGCTAAAAGATAATTGTTAGAATAATAAAGGATATGTCATGGAATCGTGAAAAACTTCTTCAAACGAACGATGGAGGCTCATGTAAACGAACACGAGAGTCTTCAATCGTAGATAATGATGATGATCTAGATAACACAATCACAAACAACCACGAGACAACGAGTTAAAAGGGTACAAGTCCCCTTATTAGTGAATAGTGAGCATAAAAGATAAGCATGGGATCTCCCCCACGAGGCACCTCGTTTTTGATTACCGAGTCATGAGCTCGACTCGATCCCCTCAATTCTAATTCTCATTGGGGAAGGTGACTTGGTCGAGGGCAACCATTGAAGGAATTTCCCCAACAAAGTAGTGCTTTAGCCTATGTCCATTCACCTTGAAATTAGGGCCATCATCTTGAGCTAGCTCAATGGTCCCATATGGAAACACTTGTGTAATGGTGAACGGACCCGACCAACGAGATTTCAATTTCCCGGAAAATATCTTAAGACGAGAGTTAAAAAGCAACACTTGATCACCAACGTTAAAAACCCGGTTTTTAATCTTTGAATCATGAAACTTTTTAGTCTTTTCTTTAAAAATTAATGAATTTTCATAAGCATTATCTCTTAATTCATCCAATTCATTCAATTGTATTTTTCGGTGATCTCCCGCGGTCTTTAAGTCAAAATTTGCATGCTTAAGGGCCCAATATGCCTTATGCTCCAACTCAATGGGCAAATGACAATTCTTCCCATAGACTAACTTATAAGGAGTGCAACCGATAGGTGTCTTATAAGCGGTCCTAAAGGCCCATAAAGCGTCATCAAGTTTGTCGGACCATGAAGCACGGTTTTCTCCAATTGACCTCTCTAAAATCCTCTTCAAAGCTCGATTCGAAACCTCGAATTGCCCACTCGTTTGCTGGTGATAAGCCGTAGAAAGACGATGAGTAACTCCATATTTCTTTAGAACCTTTTCGAATTGGTCATTACAAAAATGGGTTCCACGATCGCTTATAATAGCACGAGGGGTTCCGAACCGAGAGAATAGTTTCTTCAAAAACTTCACTACCACACGAGCATCATTAGTAGGCAAAGCCTTAGCTTCCACCCACTTAGAAAGGTAGTCCACACCGACGAGGATATATTTGTTGCCATGAGACGATGGGAACGGCCCCATAAAGTCTATCCCCCATATGTCGAAAATCTCACACAGTTGAATTATGTTTTGCGGCATTTCATCACGTTGAGACGATGTTCCTTGACGTTGGCACGAATCACACGACTTCACAAGTGCGTGTGCATCACGATAGATAGAAGGCCAAAAGAAACCGGCATCGAACACTTTCTTAGCCGTGAGATTAGCACCGTGGTGACCACCCGTGGGTCCCTCGTGACAAGCTCTAAGGATATTAGAGCTTCAGCACCAAACACACAACGTCGAACGAGTTGATCCGCACAAATCCGAAAGAGATAAGGGTCGTCCAAAAAATAGAACTTGACGTCACGAAAGAATTTTCGTTTTTGTTGTGTCGTCATACCCTTGATTATGAAATTGCCCGCATGGTAATTTGCAATGTCGGCAAACCATGGGGTGGTGTCTTTAGAATTCACTACACCGAGAGTCTCAAGAGGAAATGTTTCGGTAATTTCCTTGTTCTCGAAAACATCTTTGTGAGGATCTTCTAGACGAGAGAGATGATCGGCCGCTAGATTCTCGGCTCCTTTTTTGTCAAGCACGGTGACATCAAATTCTTGGAGGAGGAGCATCCAACGAAGCAATCTCGGCTTAGCATCTTGCTTAGCTAAGAGATACTTGATAGCCGAATGGTCGGTATACACGATGCTTTTAGTCAAGACGAGATAAGGTCGGAATTTCTCAAAAGCATAGACCACGGCAAGGAATTCCTTTTCCGTTGTGGTGTACTTTAATTGAGCCTCGGTCATCGTCTTACTAGCATAGTGGATAGGACGGAAATGCTTGTCATAACGTTGCCCTAAGACGGCCCCTATAGCATAATCACTTGCATCGCACATGATTTCAAAGGGTAATTCCCAATTAGGAGCAACAAGAATGGGAGCTTCGGTAAGTTTCCTTTTGAGAGTTTCGAAAGCCTTAACACAATCCTCATTGAAGTTAAAAGGAGCATCCTTCTCGAGAAGGTGTGTCATAGGACGAGAAATTTTCGAAAAGTCCTTGATGAAACGACGATAAAAGCCCGCGTGGCCTAGGAAACTCCTAACTCCCTTAACGGTTTTGGGATGAGGTAATTTGGCGATGACGTCTACCTTAGCTTTATCGACCTCAATCCCCGCCTTCGACACTTTATGTCCTAAGACGATTCCTTGTTTACACATAAAATGACATTTTTCCCAATTAAGCACAAGATTGGTTTCTTCACAACGTTTTAACATTTGTTCGAGATTAGATAAACATGACGTAAACGAATTACCAAACACCGAGAAGTCATCCATAAACACTTCCGTCGACTTCTCGATCATATCGTGAAAAATCGCCATCATACACCGTTGAAACGTACCGGGTGCATTACAAAGTCCGAAAGGCATCCTACGATAAGCGAACGTTCCATAAGGACACGTGAACGTAGTCTTCTCTTGATCACGAGGGTCGATAGGGATTTGAAAGTAACCGGAAAAACCATCTAAAAAGCAATAGAATTCATTTCCCGCAAGTCGCTCCAACATTTGATCCATGAAGGGCAAAGGAAAGTGGTCTTTACGAGTGGCGTCATTTAACTTTCGGTAGTCAATACACACCCTCCAACCGGTCACAACACGAGTGGGAATTAACTCGTTGTTTTCATTAGGCACAACGGTCATTCCTCCCTTCTTAGGGACACAATGGATAGGGCTCACCCATGGGCTATCGGATATAGGATAAATCATTCCCGCGTCAAGGAGTTTAAGGACCTCCTTTTTAATGACATCGTGAATTTTGGGATTCACCCTTCTTTGACTTTGAATTGCGGGTTTGTAGTCCTCCTCCATTAAAATCTTGTGAGTACAAAATTTTGGGTCAATACCCTTAATGTCGGATATTTTCCACGCAATTGCCCCTTTATGAGCCTTAAGAACTTTCAAGAGCTCGGTTTTTTCATTATTAGCAAGACCTTTTGCAATAATAACCGGCAACTTGTCATCACCTTCCAAGAATGCATATTCAAGGTGAGAAGGAAGATCTTTCAATTCAAGGATAGGTGGTTCCTCGATTGAAGATTTTGGTTCAACACTCATAACTTCCATCGGTGAAAGAAATGGTGGAATAGAAATTTCATCACTAATCAACACCTCATCTTCATTGTCGATTTCATTTGAAGTGAAATCGCCTCCTTGGAATGGAGTGAGATTTGGTGTGGAATTAGCAAGAATCGGATCCAAAATAGTGGGATTGCCACTTGACGAGTTATCAGAAAAACCTAACACTTCTTGTGAAAACTCATCGCAAACCACATCAACGATGTCAATGTGATTGATGGTAGCGATTGCATAAACATGAGAAGGTTTCGAGTTTTGAGTAGCGTTTATAACAAGTTCCTCTTCATTGAATCTCAAAGTGATAGTTCTCGCATGAACATCGATAAGCGATCTCGAAGTGTCTAAAAATGAACGACCTAAAATTAGAGGAACTTGAGGATCCGCGGGGATGTCAACTACTATAAAATCAACGGGATAGTAGAACTTCCCCACTTTCACGAAAACATCTTCGGCTACTCCACATGCCATAATCGTAGAATGATCGGCCATCTCGATGGACATGTTCGAAGGAATGAGAGCCGGAAGCGAAAGCGATTTCCAAATGGAAAATGGCATCAAATTAATGCTCGCACCAAGATCGGCCAAGGCGAGACATTCTTTCATATCTTGTATGTCACAAGGAATGAGAAATTTTCCGGGATCACCAACTTTTTCCGGTATGCGGTTAAGATAAACCGAAGAACAATTAGCAAGCTTTGAAAGCTTTTCCTTATCGCTCATCATACTTTTAAAAGTGGAAGCGAAACGAGGCATATATAACAACGCGTCGGCTAAACTCACATCAAAATGCACTTGTTGAAACATTTTTATAAAAAGCTCGATTTGTTGTTTGTTACGTTCTTGCAACTTCTCTTTGTTTCGTCTCGAAGGGTAGGGTAAAGGTGGTGTGGGTTGGACATTAGGCAACGGCCTTGGAAACTCGGGTTCCACAATTGGTATTGGTTCAACCGTAGGTGTGGTTTGAGCGGTACTTCGTGGGATTGTAATGTGCTCCTTTTCGACCATTACCTCGGGTTCTTTCTCGATTTCCTTCTCCGTAGAAGTACTTGGACGAGAGATTGGTTCCTTGAAAGTTTTACCACTTCGTCTAGTAATAACCTTCATTTCTCCCTTCAGGTTTGCAATGGTATCACTAGGAAGACCACCCGAGGAAGAGGGTTTACACATGATTGCTTCAAACATCTTAGCCATTCGGTCCTCAAATTTTGATTGCCTAGCATCCGCTTTTAATAACTCTTGCTTAATCTCATGTTTTCCTAATTCCATCTTTTGTTGATTTTGTTGAAGACGTTGGACATTTCCTTCCATTTTGTTTGCATGAGTTTTAAGTTCATTAGCAAGTTCATTTTTTAGCTCGTTTTTCAACTCGGATCTTAAGCTAATCATCTCACGTTGCATGTTATCAAATTTAGCATCATTTGCTTTTGCATAATCCAAAAATTCTCCTTGCAAATTTTTAGTGTGAGCATTTTGAAAACCTTGTGTAGTGTTTTGAAAATCACGGTTTTGGTTTTGATTAGAAATTTGTCCATTCCCATTTTGATAATTCCCCTTGTTGTAGTTACGTGTGTTGCCTTGGTAATTACCTTGGTTGTTGTTTCGATAATTGTTAACATTTTGATTGGGTGGAGCTTGATTTTGGCGGGAACCTTGACCATTTTGGTTGTAAGTTCTCGTTGCTACATAAGCACTCGAAGTGTTACCATCCGCGGTAATGCACTCGGAAAGATCATGAGCTCCCCCACAAGATAAACAACTCTTAGCAACCGCTTTAACCGAAGCGGAATTGGAAGCTTCTTGAGCCTTCCAATGGGACATAAGATTAGCAAATCTATCAAAAAACCGATTTTCCTCATTAGCTTCATCATGTAAGGCGTTAATGCTACGAGACGATTGTGACGAAGAAGACGAACCCATATTGGCAACACTCGGTGTGTTACGAGGGTTATAAACCTTAGATCTATTTTCAATGATTTGTAAAGCCTCATTTGTCGTCTTGCACAAAAAATTACCACCCGCGGCGGCATTCAAATAATCTCGTTCATGATCATTAAGCCCATTATAAAAAGTATCCACTTGATGCAATTCCGTAAAATCATGGTGTGGACATTCATGTAACATCTCTTTAAATCGTTCCCATGCCATTGAAAAACTTTCATTATTTCTTTGCACAAATCGTGAAATCTCATTTTTCAAATGTGTTGTTTTAGATGGTGGAAAAAACTTGTTCACAAACTTAGAAACGAGATCGGCCCATGTCAAAATCGAATTTGGCGGTTCTTTCTCAAGCCAAATTTTTGCGGGTCCATCCAACGAGTATGGAAACAACATCATCTTAATGGCGTCATGTGGAACATCCTTAAACTTGCTAGTGGCGGTGAGACGGTTGAAATTCCTAATATGGTAATGCGGGTTGTCTTTCTCGTGACCTCTAAACTTATTTGCTTGCAACATCGACATTAAACCCGTCTTAATCTCGAAATTCTCCGCAAGAATGGCGGGGAATCACAATAGCCTCTCCAAAACCCTCGGTGGGTGCTTGTAGCAACTCCATCATAGTATGATTAGCCATGACGACTTCTTGTTCTACCATAGGTTCAACAATTGGAGGTTCTTCAACAATCAACGTCTCTTGATTGACTTGCTTTTGAAGTTGTTTACGAGCTCGTTTTGCTTGATTACGAGTGATCATAAACTTCACGAAGAATGGGAGGTGAGCAAAGAAGATTCTTTTGGGGTGTTTTGTGAATTTTCAATTTTTTTGTATTTTTGATGATATTTAATGTTTTTGGATTTTGGTGTATCTTCGTAGACAACAATCTACAAAATCTCTCCTCGAATCAAACTCTTGATTAAAGAAGCCTCAAAGGAATGAAAACGATCACGTGGAGTGAACGCCTTCGAATGACTTTAGAACTTTGGTGAAAACCAAATTGTTCAAGAGGTTTTAATCACAAAGAAACCAAGCAAATATATTATACGTAATAATACTTTGGGCGGCAAAACCCTCGATTATCCTTCAATCTCAAAATACTCACAAGCAAGCGGGGAAACGAGGCGGCGCGAAGCACTTAAGAGCCTTTTTCCTTAGGGTATATTTTATAATACCCGCCTTATACCTACCTTATAGTTTGTATCTTTCAAAATCGAGCTTCACGAAAGTATTTATCTATTTTTGCCTTTTTCTTTTTGTTTGAGATTCGAATACAATAATTGAGTGATGAAATCCCAATTAAGGTTGTGTTTTCACACTTTTGGAGATATTGTGAATTTATTGTGATACTTAATACAATATAGTAATAATATTTGTACAAGAAAAACCAAGAAAACCGATAATACGTATTAGTAGAGTTCTACTAATACAAATACTATTTGGTTAATATTAAAAAAACAATGCAAATTAATTACGACACACCTCCCCGGCAGCGGCGCCAAAGTGATTGTGGTAAATTACACCTCTTAGAAAAAAGGCGTAAAAGTGGTAAGTATCAAACAAATGACTTTAGAAAAAATCAAGTGTTAATGACCCTTAATGGTTTGAAAGTTCGTTTCCCAAGGAGGTATATGTGTGTGAAAAACTTGTTAAATGTTTGTGATTAATGATTGGTTTAGAAGGGGATGAGAAAAGAAAATGACGAAGACGTAAAAAAAATAAAAATTAACAAAAAAAAATCACTACTAGAAAGTTAAAACGTAGAACCTTAAAAACCACAAAAATAAAAATAAATTCTAAAAATTACCAAAAATTCACCAAAAATCAAAAATAATAAACTAAGAGTTTACCAATGATCAAAATTTTTTCAAACCTTTTAAATAATTAAATATTCAATTTTTAAATGCTAATTAAAGCCCTAAAAATCAAATAAATTATCAAAAAGCCCAAATAACGATTTTTCAATTGGTAAACCTCTAAAATGACCTAAAAAGATTAAAAACTATTTTCAGAAATTTTAAAACTAATAAAAACTATTTAAAATGATTTAAAAACTATTAAAACTTAAAATAATTATAAAAATTAATCTAAATGAGATAAAATTATTCTAAAAGTTGCTAAATTCCAATTTTAATGTAATTAACCTAAGAAAAATGTAAAAAGTTGGAAAATGTAAAAAGTTGGAAAATGTGAAAATTTAAAAATAATAATAAAATAATAATAAAATAATATTAAAAATCCAAAAATTATAAAAAATTCTAAAAACTTGCAAACTAGTTTATTTTAACCTAAATAATCAGAAAATCTAAGTGAAATTACCAAAATACCCCTAATGGGCCCTCAAATGGGCCAAATCCAAAATCAGTTAACACAAATGGGCTTTTGGGCCCAAAAAGTCAAACTTGGCCCAATTGACTTGGAAAAGCCCTATCTGACTTAAAATTCAATTCTAAGAACAAAACTCTAAAGGCCCAAAAGCTGAATGTGAGCTTATCACAGCTTATTGAACACAAAGCTTATTCTTATTGGGCTTTTCAGCCCATTAAGCCATAAGCTAATGCCATAAGCTCTAATTTGACACACAACCCTCTTTTAGGATGCTTAAGAGATCTGTCAAAAGAAATTTCCAAAAAGCACACTCAATAAGCCAGAAAATAGAAAAGCAAAAATCCACAAAACGACAAAATAGTCGTTTTTGAGAAATAATGCACCTCAGGACTTGATTCAACTTGCAAAAGCTTTCAAATGGACTCAATAAGCAATATCAATCAACAAAAATCCAATAAGCACAACCAATAAGCCATAATAAGCACAAATGAACTTATGTAAAAGTCAAAGGAGTTGGTTTTCTAGTCAAACCTAAAAGTCAACCACCCAAATGCTCTAGTATGAAAAAATGGGTCAAAATATGAGCACCTATTACAAAAACAAAGTTTTTGCTGGTTGGAATAAGCTATTATAGCTTATTGATAAGCTGACACCAAATTTGCACTATCAGTGGCAACTAGCAGGGGAAAGGAGTTCCCACTGCTTTGACTATTTGACCAAGCTTATATGAGAGTTCTGGTTTGATTCAATTGGAAACAAAGGCACCCTTGTGATCAGTGAATCACAAGGAGTCAATAGCAACAATAAAATCACAAAATGGTTCACACAATAAGCCACAATAAGCCAAACAGTTACCAGATATGCTCCAGATATGCAAATAAGCAGTTAAGCACTTAATAAGCAAATTTAGCCACAATAAGCCAACCAAACTTAACAGGATGCATACACAAGCTATGTAAACTAAGAACAAACACAAAGCAACAAGAATCAAACACTGAATCAAAGTAAATAGCAAGATCAAAGCACAAAATGTTTCTGATGAACAAGGAACAATATGCAGACAAGTTTTGCTGATATACTTGACACTTAATCCAATTTCAAACCTCAAATCCTTCTTCCCTGGTGTGATTAACTATGATTTAGCACTTGTTAGCCCTAGCCTAAGCCTAGATCTAGGTATCCTCAAAATCCTAGCCAATTTTACCAAGTTTTTAAGATTCTATAGCCAAATAATGAATCTATGTGATCAAACCCACAAAACCTGCAAACAGATGAACACAAGCACCTAAATAACAGATACCAATACTTGCTTACACAAAACAACCACTTAGCAAACCACAAAACCAATCCAAGCAGTAGACCCAAACACTCCTTAATCTAACACTTAACAAAGGAACTTGTGATTTTAACAAATAACCTACTGATTTTAATGATCAAAAACACTTAAACAATAGCAACTAACACAATCAAACTCAAAAATCACCAGCACAAACACCAATACTCAAAATCAAAGCACCAAATTCAAAACAGCCATAAACAAGAAATCTTTAGGGGAATATTAACCAAGAGATTATACCTGCCTTCCACAACATCCTAGGAAGGCCAGCTATGCTCCTTGGACCTTGTTCAACAACTTGAACAAGACCAAGGTACTTCAACAAAGATGATCAAAGCCTGCTGATGTTCAAAGCAGAACAAGGCTTTGATTATGATATTTCTTCAACACAAGCAACAAACAAACTCAACCAAAGGCTTAGAATCCTTCTTAGGCTTGGTGTCAACAAGCTTGAAAGAACTCAAGGCTTTAGGCTAAGGGTTAGTACACAAATAATAGCCAAATTCAGAAACAAGGACTTCAAGGCTTTTGAACCTTGAAAACCTCTCAAACCTAGACGTGCCTTAACCACAAGGTTAAGGAAGGTCTAAACAATCAAATGGAACTCAGAGTTAGGCTACTCAAACACCAAACTTTTAACTAAATCAATAAGAGATTTCAAAATTCAAAAATTCAAATTTTATTTAACTTAAAAAGGAATTACAAAGATTGATAGCCTAAAACTGGAACAAAGGGACTCTCACATGTTGAGGTCTCCTTTTATAGGCAAATTCCTGGCTAAACACTATTCACAAACCCTAGAACTGAATTCCCTATTATGCCCTTGAGTCTTCTAGACGTTTTCTGAATTTGAGCTGTCCAAGTTGATCAAGGCTGTTCATTTTAGCTTTGGAATGAAGCAATGAATCATAGCTGTTGATTTTGACACGTCACATAACTTGGAGGCTAAGTTGCATTCTGATTGGTGGAAAGGGAATTCGGGGTGGGGTCCATAGTGAGTGGGATTAAGGGTTTTTGGTGTGGGATAGGTTTCTGCATGTGTGAATCACACATGTGCAAAGGGAATTGATTTTTACCCTAAGTTTAAGTCGAGTAAAAACTGGGGGTGAAGAAGGGTAAACAGTAGTTCTTTTGATCCGATTTTGGGGGAAAGTTGTGTGTTAGGCGCATTTTTGATTTAAATGTTTCAAGTGCACAGCTTTAGCCCTTGTGTTTTGGTAAAAAGTTTAAAACACGTATTTCAGCCACAAAACTCATATCCCTTTGTTAATAAGTTTCATGACTTGGCAGTTTTGGCACAAGACTTTGGAAAAAGGTTTCAAAGGGTTGTTTTTGCCATTTTGAGATATTTCAAGGGCTGATCTTGGACAATGTTGATCTTCAAAGGTCTTCAATGTATCTTAATCTTCATGAGGGACCATTGTTAGCAATTTGGATTTGTTGAGGGACTAATCTTGCCATTTCTTCAAAGTTGAGGGACCTTTTGTGTAATTTTGACAAACTTAAGGGACCAAACTTGTAATTATGAATATACAAGGGTTTTAAGTGTCATTTCTTCAATAAATGAGGATCAATCTTGTTTGTCTTCAAGTCTTCAAGGGTATTTGTTGAGAATTCCATGATTAGGGCCTGGTTCTTTGTTCGGCTTCGTTTCTCGTGTCCGTTTTTCCTTGTAACTTGTGATCTTTTGTCTTTTTCACGATATCCATACCTAAAATACACAAGTAAACAAACACAAGCATATATATGGTATTTTATGATATTTTATATGCATTTAAAGCCCGAAAAGAACGATGAGATCATGTATAAATGCCATCTCATCAGTATCCCAAAGAGTCACCATTTGAGTTGATATCTTACTCAGATAGTGACTATGCTGATAACAAAAATGATAGGAAGTCTACAACAGGGGGATGCCAATTTTTGGGAAGCAGACTTATATCTTGGCAATGTAAGAAGCAGACTATTATGGCCACATCAACAACTGAAGCTGAGTATGTAGCAGCTGCTGCATGCTGTGGTCAAGTACTTTGGGTTCAAAATCAACTGCTTGATTATGGGTATAACTTTCTTAAAACCAAGATATTTATTGACAACAACAGCACCATTTGCATTATTAAGAACCCTGTTTTTCATAGCAAAACTAAACATATTGAAATAAGACATCACTTTATCAGAGATTGTTTTGAGGAAAGGACTAATTGTCCCTGAGAAAATTGATACAGAACTTAATGTTTCTGATCTTTTAACAAAAGCTTTTGAAGTGGGGAGGTTTCAGTACCTGGTTGCAGGTATTGGAATGGTTACTCCCTAAAAAATTGATGTCTATTATGTCATGTATATTCAGGGTTGCTTTATTGCTGTTGTTGTATAGCTGTTAGTCAATCTTTCCATCACTTTTCATTCCACTGCTTTTGAACACAGATTCCCCTGCTGGGGGTTCATTCCCCTGCTAAGAGAGTTTTTCTCTTTAAACTGGGTTTGTTCTTTTTAAAAAGTGGTTATATGTGGTTTTAGACTAACAATGCAGAGTTTCATATGGTGCATAATATTCTCATTGGAGAATCAGGTATATGCTCTATGTTTAAGGGGAGGTTAGGTCACACCTTTAGGACTCAGGGTATCCTTAGGATGCTCATATATGATCTTAGATCATATCCATTGGTGAGTAAGGGTTCAGGGTGATGAGGACTTGCTGCAAAGCTTGTCAGAACTCTGAAACCTTGAGGCACTGTAATGGGTACTTACACTTCTCTATCAAAACAGCTTGCTGTTCAGGTACAGATGTGTGGTACACATTGCCAAGACTAACTGACCATAGGTAAGGGAAAAGGTAGGGATGGTGACTAGGGTATGCATATTTTCTTGGGTTGACCAGGTGCAGGGTGACTTATGTGTTGACTTTTTGTGCTTAGACCTTTGCTGAATAGAGGACTCTTGAGTTTCTATGTATCTATCTTGTGTATACAAGTGTGTGCATTAGAGCAGAGCTAGTTAGCATTGGTCTCTCCATGGCTAGTCCAATACCCCTAGGAAAGTTTCCCCTGCTTTCACCTTTTGTTTCCCCTGCTTTCATATCATTCCCCTGTTTGACCATTGACCGACAATACCGTTACTCTGTTCATAGCCATTGGGCCTGCTTGCACAAATTTTGGTTAGGGAATATTTTATTGTTTTTAAAAGATATTTAAAGCGCTTTCTTCGTTGATTGGTAATCTTTACTTTATTATTTCAAATAAATTACTTTTTTATCAAGATTTATCTTTGATATTTTTGCAATTTGAAAATTTGGTCCAATCACAGCTCTTCAATTCGCCTATAAAAACTTAATTCCCTTCACAAGCAGGTCCATCTCTCTCTCTCGACTAAATCCTGCCTACCTGTCACCTTTATAAACCTTCAAAACATTTTCAAACTTTATCATGTCTCTCAAAATTGCTGCTAATCATAATCAAATCGCCTTATTACATGATGAACCAGTAGAATTTGTTGATGCTGTGGCCTTTCTAAAGTCCTCGTATTTTAGAGTGGCCCTTCTCATCAACCCTAGAATTTATACCTCACACATTCAGCAGTTCTGGTCTAAATCCATGACCAAAACAGTGAATGGAGAGGTTACAATTCAAAGCACTGTAGATGGTCATCCCAAGGTGATTACACTTGCCTCCATCAGGGACAATCTTCTTCTTGATGATGAGGATGGGATAACCAACCTATCTGAGGCTGAAATCTTTAAGGGTGTTGTTAAATTGGGGTACACTCTTTCTAAAGACCAAAAATGTAAGTTTGCTAAAGGTCAGTTTGCCCCACATTAGAAGTATTTGATTCATACAATTTTGCAATGTTTGTCACCAAAAACCACTGCTTTCAATGAATTTGGTAGTGAGATGGCTTCTGCCCTGATCAGCTTAGCAACAAGGAGGAAGTATTGTTTTTCTCAAATGATTTTCAAAGGAATGGTTAAAAATGTTTCAAGCAATTCAAAGTTTTGTATGTACCCAAGGTTTATAGAACTTCTACTGAATATGAGTGATCATGGTCCAATCAAACACAAAAACTACTTTTCAGCAACCAAGCATACCACCAAACTATTCACCACACTTCTTGCACCATCACCATAGTTTTCTGGCAGGTCCATTCCACTCACTTCAATTATGATGAAACAAATCAGACAGGAAGAAGCCAAGACTCAAACAGCTAAACACAAACCTTCTGATTCTCCTGCCAAGAAACTACACCCTGCCAGTCCTCTACCCCCTGCTGATCCACAACATGAAAGGCGATCTAAATCCAGGTTTGCCAGGTCTCCCTTGCCTGGTGAATCTTCACAAGCAGCAGAGAGGAGAGTCTCCAAGGGTTTGGAGCAAACTGAGGGTTTGGCTGCCACTACTGTCTCATCCTCAAGGTGTGAGCAGGATAGTGACACCATCAGTAAGTCCTCTCCCTCACTCCATGATATCCAAAAAGGGGAGAAATCCCCTTCTAGGGTTGAGAGCAGCATGAAACCTGTGACTAATTTAGAATTGACGAAAATGTGCATGAGTCTGAAAAGGCAGAATGCACAACTTGTACAAAATGTCAAAAAGCAAGGTCTGGTTATCAATAACTTGGAAACCAGACTTGCTACTCTTGAGGGGAGGAGAAAGCCCAGACTTATCATATCCACAGATGAGGATGCTTCCAAAGGGGAGGAAGTTCCAAATACAGAAGAGTCTACTCAGTACTATTCATATCCTGGTGGTGTACATGGAAAGATAGCAAGTGCTGAGAAAGGGATTGAGAAAGGAAGTGCTGATAAGGGAAGTGATAAGGGGAGTGCAACCAAAGAGATTGCTCAAACATTGCTAACTATGGGCAATCAAGAAGAAGCCCCTGCTTCAAAAGTTTCCCCTGTTGTTGCTGATCCCACTGCTGTAAGTCGTTCCCCTGCTAAGCCTATTACTCAAACTTTTGTTAGAAATAACAGAAAGCAACCAGCTCAGAAGGGAATTACTATTAAAGAACCTGTATCTAGAGTTAAATCAGCACCAGCAGTGGATCCAAAATACAAAGGAAAAGGAATCATGATTGAACAGTCCAAGAGAAAATACAAGCATAGAACTCTTGAACAGCAAAGGGCTCAAGAAGCACATGATGTACAAGTAGCTCTCGGGCTACAACAAGAGGAGATGGATATGCAAAATCAGAGAATGCAGAAGATGAGGCCTAAAGATATGCTCAAGCAGGTTGAGATTATGCATAGAGAGCTGGATGACAAGGTGCCTCATGTTGGAGAATTTCTGGATCAATGGGAGAAGGAGTTAATAAATGCTCCTTTGGAAGACATGTATGAGTTGACTTGCCTTGTTTATAAATATCAAACTGAATATCTGGAAAGGAGAGCAAATCAAATTCAGAGAGAGAAGTATTTAACTTCTGAGAAAGGGCAACTTGAACACTACAAAGTTTTGCTCAAGAGACATAAGAAGTGGAAGGATGGGGACTTCACAGATATGAGTTTTGAAGCTATAAAAAGAGCAGTCAGACCAGTCTTAAGAGAATATGATGTGGAAGATTGGATGACAATGAACTCTCCTGAGGAAGCTGAGTATCTTAGGAGACAAAGTGAAATGTTACAGAAAGCTAGGGAATCCAAGAAAAGAAAGGTTGAAGGAACAACTTTGGAAACTACACAAGCAGGTGCATCATCCCAAGCAGGTGCGTCATCCCAAGCAGGTGCATCATCACAAGCAGGGGCATTACATCAAGCAGGTGAAAGTTTTCCAGAGATTGAGAAGTCTGTACTTAATATACAAAGAGCAGCCAAAAGACTCAAGAGAATGGAGAAGGTTGGCACAGTTACCAAGGAGTCTCAACGGCCTTCAAATGATGAAATTGATAAACAGATAATTCTGCAGGAAAATGATGATATCTCACCTAGTGAACTTGGAAAGAAGTTTGCTATCATAGAGTATGCTGTTTATGAACACAAAGGGAGGACTTGGTGGAAGCATACAAGAGCTGACAATACAGCACAGACGTTTCTAAGTCTAGATGTCATGTTTCAAACCTTGGATAGTGAGGACTTAAAAGATCTGTGGAAAATTTTGAAAAAGACTTTTGCTGTAAAACCTCCCACCATGGATGGTGTGGAGAAGGATTGGGTAATCTGGGAGTGCATGCATAGGATGTATGAGCATGAGTTATTTGATCATATATTTGATGCAGTGAATAAAGGAGATTTGTTATATTGGAAGCTGTTTACCAATTCTGAGGTCTATGAGGTAGTAATGGAAGGAGTAAGTGTGTACTTGATCAATCATTGTTATTATCCCTTCACTCAGGAGACCTTGAAGAAACTAGCATAGGCTAATTTGATTGTAGATGCTAAAACGCCTGTTGCTTATGATCTGGTAAGGATGATGCATAGTCAGATTTGGCCAGAAAGTTTGTAAGCATCCTCATCAACTAGGATTTATTCTGAAACTTGTCTTTAAGGGAAAGCACAAGTTTAGGGGAGGATTGTTGGGAATAAATCTATGCATACTTGTTACCCCTGCTAGTTGATTATCCGTACCCCTGCTAGAGTAAGTTTCCCCTGCCAAATAACAAAGGCAGGGGGATTGGTTCCCCTACTGAAGTCAAAGGCCCTGCCGTCAGAGATAAACTTGGAATAGATTTTTACGCGTTTCTGTTACTACTCCTTAATACTTTCCAAGTTTGTTAGTAGTGATCTTGTACGTGAGTCCTTATTCCTATAAAAGGACTCACTAGGGTAGCATGCAAAGTGTGTCTTTCTCTATTGTCCTTCATTATCATACTTTAAGGTTTTGTAAACCCTAATACCATTTTAGGGTATTCATATATCATTGATATATTAAAGTTCAACGTTTGCTTCAATCATATTGTTCTTGTGCTAAACATTATATTCCGCATCTTGTTTAGTTACTTTGATGTGCAAAGTTTCTCGAGTGTTAGATTGAATACTTTCTCTCTATCACAACCCTTAAACAAGCTATTAAGGTTTAAGATCTGAGTTTGGGATCAACACCGAGAGCCACGAGGCTCTCGGCGTCGTTGGTTCGCACCCCAACCGAGACCCATGTCTCGGTGGTGGTGGGTTTTGGTCAACAGCAGGGAACAAGACACCCTGACGTACGTCGGGGGTGTCTTGTGGTTCGGTTTGTCTCGGCAGCCACACAGCCCCACCACCGGCTAAAGCTGGTGGCTATTTTTAGTAAGCAGGGGGAAACGCAGCAAGCAGGGGGGCCACCGACAACTTCCGGTGGGAACCCTTTGTGTGTCAGCGGCTGGCCGAGAGGACAAGACCACCGGTTGCAGCCGGTGGCAGATTGCCGAGGGCAGGGGCAACCGGCTTAGACCGGTTTGCCACTATTTTTGGTTAGGTTTGGTTCGATCGGTTCACGGGTTCACGGACCGGTTCACAACATGTTTTAATAAAAATAATACATGGGTTCGGTTTATTATTTTTACAAGTTTAATAGTTGTTACAAGTATATTTATTTACAAGTTAATTAAATTAATTTAACATGGCATATAATTAATTTAATTAAAACATGGATTTAGGTTTATTATTATTATTTAATAATACATGATTTTAACCTAAGTATTTATTTATGTAATTTAGACTATAGTAATTAATTAATTATTAAAACATGACATATAATTAATTAATTTTCATGACTTAGGTTATATTAATATAAATATTAATACATGTTTTAACCTAAGTATTATATACACTTTAATTTAATTAAATCATGATTATATTTAATTAAATCGTATAACATATAGTTTATTTAATTAACATGTTATAATTAATAAACTAGACCATTAATCACATGACTTGGTATATTTAATCAGTAAAACTTAAGCTTATCGTGATAGCTTAATAATCCAGCTTATCTCTACTTATGGAAACTTCCTATTTCAGGAAACTTACTATTTTTAGTTACTTTCTATTTTTAGAAACTTATCTATTTTAAGCAGTTAATCTATTTTTGAAAACTTTCTATTTTTGGAAACTTTCTATTTTTGGAAACTTTCTATTTTAGGAAACCTGATATTTTTAGAAAGTTACTTATTATTACACAACTAGTATAATAATACAAAAAATACAAGTAATACTTAATCAGAATATCTAGAATACATGATAAACACAGTATAACGTTAAAATCAGTAAAACAAGACATGAACATATAAAACAAGCAAAGACATAATATAAAACCAGTTACGTACTCAGTTGTAACACCCCACTTAGATAAGTGGACCGTTACGTGTATTTATGGCGTGTCATCAAAGCATAAGGTAAATGTCCTAGAACATTAACTGACCATAAAGGAAATATCGGAATCAAACATCGGCAGTCCAAACATAAGCCCAAAACATGAAAGTAAAATACTGAAGGAAAGGACTAAACAATGTCCAAATAAGTAGAATAATGTAAGTACATAAGGTAAGAAGTCTGGATAGCTTCCATCCAAATGAACATGCTCTCAGAATCCTAAGAGCGTCCTAGTGTACCTGCCGTTAGAACATGAAAGGGAACTACGGCTGAGCATAACGCTCAGTGAACGGATATAAAACATGATAAAAATAACTGAAATGAAACAGATGATGAAATAATGGAGCTGTAAGACTGATAAGTAAAGTTGCAGCGGAAATCTGTGTATAATCTATAAAGTCTGAATTATAAATAATAAAGTTGAACTGTTATCTGTTAAATCTGAAAACATGCATTTACTGTATTTTAATCGCCAGAGCTTATATAGGTCATGTGCTGTAACAGCGGTGCATGAATAATTGGAGGGGTGACCTCGTCATGCTGTAGAGGGGTGACCTCTAAATAACTGTAGAGGGGTGACCTCTAAATACTGTGCTGGGTGGAGGGATCAGCTCCAATGTGAAGGATGTAGAGCACACACCACATTCACCCTGATAACTTGTAAACTGATAAGCCTAGGATGCATCCATACGCGCCATTAAACATACATATAAAAATGGCCAAACTGAACATGAGTGGGATGATGCAGGATATCACTCTCCTGCATGTGAGTCACGACACCGGTGCCTCTAGTGTCATGGTTACGGTACCTCCGTAACTACTACATAAACTGGTCATGCTTGTATATAATGCTCAGGCAATTTATTTAGTTATTAACATGATTACTGATAAGCTTAAACATATACTGGGGAAAACATTTGGCTGTAGACGGGGAATCCTAATCATGCATAGAAAGGAAGTCCTTACTGAAAGGACGGAAAATCCGTACCTCGTGTCCAGTAATGAAATAAGAATGAAAGCTGAAGGACCGACTCCGACTTCACGGATACTACATAGATAAAGGACGTGAAATGAGTTGTCTGATTACTGTTTACTGTTTACTGTTTATTATTGTTCTTAATTCATTTTTTGTGTTCTCGTATTATTTTACTGGTTGCGTATAAACTGATTAATCTGATTGTCTAGTGAATTACTGATAATTCCGACTGTTCTTTAAATATTTATTGAATAGCGTATATCCTGCATTTCTGATTTACTGTATATTATACTGTATTCTGATATGGTATTATATTGTATTCAGGTATTATAATATTACTATAATTATAACCTTCCCTTCCATAAATAAAAAGTTTCCAAAAATGAGAAGCTTGGTTGATACATTTCAAAGTATAAATAAATCCCATGAGGCTTAAATCATTTAAACAAGATTATACATTTAATTTTTAAACTAGTTAAAACTTCATTAATTTAAAGTCTAATTAAATTAAAGTAACGTTTATAAAATGATAAACAAAATAAGCCTTAATTTATAGAATGATTTAATGTTAGTAAACGTTTCTTTTTAAAATTCCCTTAACGTGCGCGTTCCCGACAAACTGAGTCAACCCCTCCACGAGACACCTTGTCTCGGGTCAGACGTGAATCAACAACCATCACAGCCGGCTGGCTGTGGTCCCACTGCTCAACACCAACAGTGGCAACCGGTCCCTAGCCGGTTGCCACTGTTTTTCAAAAGTTCCCACTGCCTGTTATAAGTTCCCACTGTTCGTTATTTAGTTCCCCCTGCTTGTCTAAGTTCCCACTGTTTGCAATCCCAAACACCCCCTTGTTTCCAGTTAAACCCAAACACCCCTGACTGGTAAAAAACAAACCCCCATGATGCTGATGGGTTGCTGTCGACTCAAGAAGACAGCCAGCGCCTAAAACAAACACCCCCTAGTTATGTTTTGGCTGCGACTGATAAAAAACACGACACCACCGCCCCTGGTTGTAGGTCACGGTTGGTCAAAGCAGACAACACCGAGACTCGATGTCTCGGTATTCGTGTATCAAGCAAAAACCCGACACCCCCTTTCTTTCTAAAACTTGTTATTTAATTAAACCCATGTGTTCTTGTTATATCAATGGGTTTTCGTGAATAAAAAAAATGAAAGATTAAGAGAGGGTTTACCTTAATTCGTGATTAAGAGACAATACAAACATATGACTGAATTCATTGCAATAAGATCGAATCATTTCCCTTTTGTTTTGATCTCCAGCCGTCGGCCACCCATAGTACAACAACCCTAATATTATTTTTTTTGTATAAAGTTTCTGACCAGGAGAAATAGGGTGCCCTGTTTTTTTTTGTTTACTAGTATAGTGGGCTCAAAGCCCATTTATCCTTCATTTTTTTTTTAAACTACGGCCCAAATAGTCATAAGCATATTTATGTTTCGTTCGCGTTTTAATCAATTTAAAACGAATAGCTGGTGTTCTTGTTTTTTTAAATATGCGTACGTTCTCGATAATGCGTATTTAATATTCTAAAATTAAATACGGGTTTTACAATTCTTCCCCTCTAAAAAGAATAATTCGTCCTCGAATTAAGAATGCGATTATGTCATGGTTTTACAATTCTTACCCTCTAAAAAGGATAATTCGTCCTCGAATTAAATGTAATAAGCTGGTGAAGTTATAAAAGCTGAAAGGACACATAAACTAAAAAGACAGATAAGCTGAAGGATAATTCGTCTTCTAATTAAGACATAATGCTGCTGGTAGGTATAAACCTGACATGACTGAAGAGGACATGGAACGTGACATGACTGAAAGGACTTAACTGGATCTATTAAAGGAAAAGGAATGAGAGGTCCGGATGGACTCCTCCGTTTCGAGGGGTTCCCGCTCGAGACGATTCCTTCAAGGGTTTAAACATAATAAAAATCTTGGTCCTGATGACCCTGTCCTGATGATGCTGAATAGTTTCTGATTACATACTTAAGATGGACTTTCTGAATCTGATAGAACAATAAGCTATAGCATGTAGTATACATGAAACGATATGTACAAGTATCCTGAAAAGATAACATTAATATCTCTGAGCAAGTTGCTGAAAACGTATAGGGACGAACCACGTGAACAATTGTGAACGTTCTACGTGAGCAATTGTGAACGTGGTTCACATTTATATATGTAATGTTGGGCATGGAATGTATCGTGAATATGATAATACATGAAACATTCTATGAACGTGATGCTAGCACATATCATGAACATATGCTGACTGAGGAAAGAATGCCAAACGATACGGCCTGAGACGTGAAACTTCTGCCTGTGTATGGAGAAGTTCTGTTAACTTAAGTTTGGTTTCTTAAGCTTTCTGTAACCGAATTCGTTAATAAACTGTGAAACATGTATTGCGGAATGGAACACGAAGTTGAACGTGAACAATATTATGAACGCATCCGTGAGCTTAAATCCAGAGATAGCATAAAACATGAACTTAAACAGCATCATACTGCGAATGAGACGTAAACGTGAAAGTGAAAATAAACATGAACGTAAAGTGAACGTAAACATACACGTGATCGTGAACATGAATTCCGTCTGATATGACGGTCGATGGAATGCCTTGAAATCGTACGATTTACTGCTGAATTTTCTGCAGGTCTGCTACTGCGTAATCCTTTCGGATGAAAGGAACACGTAGGTTGGTTACATGGTCGACAATGATTAGATAGTATTATACTTTTCTGAGTCTGTGGTAAAATGATAACAATATCCATGGAGTCTTGTCTCCTTTCGGTCCAGAATTTCTATTGGTAGTAATAACTCGATAATATGATGGCGTTCTATCTTAAACCTGCTGGAATGGCAGGCATTAAATATGAACATAGCTGTCTCAACGTGTTATACTGTTTCCATCAAAATTCTGCCTGGAATTTTGGTACATTATGGTGGAGCCTAAGTGAATATTCACGGAAAAGTAGACATAATTTGATGTAGGTTTCCTTCTTTATGCGTAAGCTTAATCATGGAAAGCTGATCGTGAGGACTGTCAAGAATTTCTGCGGTAGTAGTTTTCTGAGTTCTAGAAATTTTGTATGTTTGTCACCGACGTCGGTCTTGACCATTTGGTGATGGCCTTTACCTTCGCAGGACTGTCTGAAATTTTTCCTGCTGAAATAGGGTGGCTCAGAAATGCCACTTTGTTCATCTGGGATTCACATCTGGAAAGCTGCGTATATAATTTTCCTATCGGAGACTCAGTACAACTGTGAGAAGATGATTCTCTTATACTTCTTTGGAATTTAGCAGATCTGAATGTGATCAATGAATATACTGACGATTTTATCTGAAAATCATGTAAAAAAAATTATTCATAAATTTCGTAGTATAGCTGGAGCATTAGGGAGCTCAAAAGTATAAAATCAAAATTTTTAGAGAGACTGTAATATGTGCAACAGCAGTCTAGAAAACATCATGTTCTTTCTCTCACCACTAATGATAGCATGATCGAAAATTTTCTGGAACATGTTTAAGACATCGTAGCAGATCAGATCAACCTGCTATTTATGGATTGATGCTTAAGAATGGTGATCTTGTAAAACAATTTCAGTGGTCTATACATAATCTCATGATACCGGCCTTCTTCCTGATAGACATAAACGATGCACTTCCTGGTGGTGCGCTATGGCGAATAAGGCCTCGTTCCGGTAACTTTTGCAGCAAATGCTGCAACTCTTTAACTTAACTGAAGCCTTGCAATAAAGAGTTTTGAAAACAGGTTCCGTTCTTGAGACTAACTCGATGTTAAATTCTGTCTTGTGGTCAGGAATGAATTTCTGAAAAACCTTCCGGAATTACATCTGGAAACATTTGGATAATCTGTTGATCATGAATTTAAGGAATTTCAGAATTCGTGTCATGAATGGTGACCAGAAGTCTTCGTAGCTAAAAGATAATAATTCACGTGCTCGTAAAGCTGGAACAATTTGTACTGATTTTTCTGGAAGGAGTAAAATGAATATGTTCAGGGTTGGTAAGACGGATCTCCTCGTTAACTGAAAGTAACACTTTAATAAATATGGTGATACTGTTGAGTCCTTTCTGGTTGAGAGACAGGTGACTACCTGATTTAAGATAAAGCTGACATAGGAATACGTGAAGTAAACATGGGGACATTTCACTAAATGTGTTCGTCCGTAACCTCACAGAGTGAATATTGCGTGTTTAACCTGAATAATACTCCAGTGGTGGTGACTGAATTTTTCAAATGATCTTATTTATGTGTGGCATAATAGAACGAGTGTATCCCCCTTGGAGGGTGCCCTGAATCATTGAGGGCCTGGTTTAGAAACATACGGAGTTATGAGTTCTGACTCGTACTTTGAGAAGATATTCGTATGACGTGTACCATGACTGGTGTCATGATGTGTGTCTTCCGAAATGATACCTGAGACCTGTGTCTTGACTGTCGTCTTGACATGTGTTTTAGTGGATGAACCTGGACAAGGCTGAGAATTTTTTGTAACTGCTAGGATTGGCGGACCGATTAGACTACGGACCTCTATATTTCTGGTCACGTCCGTTCCGGAGTTCCGATGGTTACTGACTGATTAATTATAAGCACGGTGGTTGTCACTACTGCTTTGTCTGTTAATTTATGACGGTCATTATCATGACCGCGATTCATGTAACTATTCTGCTGAGTGGCCGGCTGAGTTTCGGTTCCCACTCTTCTGAATGAACGGTTAGCTGAGTGAAGTGTGACATCTAACTGAGAAGGTAAAAGTATGGAGTGGAATGGTAGTGTCTGATGGTTGAAATTTATTCTTGTCAGAAATTTCAAATTTATAGTTTTCGTCCTTGTTCTGTAGAGTATTCATAGTATGAACGACATCAGCATCTTGAGAGATCTCCAAAGTATCAGCAGCATCAGCATTTGTGAGGTCTTCAAGGTGTTAGCAGCATCAGCATCTGGTAAAATCTTCAACTCACGAGCAGCATCAGCACCTAGTAGGATATCGACAAGTGGAAACGCCTGAGATGATTGAGGATCGATTAGCAATATCCATGGAGTAGGGTACCTGGTGTACATCTGGGCTACTGTTCATGAAGTACAAAATGAATATTGCACATGAAGCATATCTGAGACACTGTACGTGGAATACACGTGAATCACTGTACATGGAGTATAACTGAGACACTGTACATGGGGTACATATGGAATACTATACGTGGCACTGGTGGAAATTTTATGGGATGATCGATACTAGTGTCGCTTGTCTGACATGATCAAGGAATTAAATTGATTTAAACGGTAGTAAACTGAACTGAAATGAGTAACAAGATAGCCTGGTAATTTCTGCGTGGACTTAAAGCTGGTTGTATAGAATTTCAAGAATATGATTAAACATAATTTCAGCAATGGTCAGCATGAAGACATGACGGATGAAGATCAAACCTGATTATTATGAAAACAGGATTTAACTGTAACCCCTTTTGTATCTTAGCATGAAAACATCATCACCTTGCTGAAAACATAATCCTCATAAGGAGACATGAACTTAGTCAGCATGAAAACGACATTCACGTGAAAGTATGAACTTGACTGATACAAATAACACAGAAGAACAATCAACTGAGGTTAAACATCAACTGATGTGGATAGTTATGGTTTAATCCACGGTATTCAAAGTAGGAAGCATGTGACTAAGTATGGGTGATTCTATTTCGATCCATACCTGTCAAAATTTTCTGAGAACTGTCATGTATAGAAATGTACAATCTGGGACTAAATGTGGTTGGTTGTAGTCCAATTCATATTTGTCAAGATTTTATGAAACGTCATTATATGACAAAGGTGAACAACTATGGATCGGTTCACAAAACAACATTCAACTGAAAAACATGAAATTTGATCTGAACATTGGTGAACGTATATGGGTTGGTTCACCAAGTAATATTCGACTGAAAGCATGAATCTGTTAAGAGTAAGGATGAACGTCATTGGGTCGGTTCACCAATACAAAATTCTGAACGGGCAAGGGTGAACGCCTATGGGTCGGTTCACCAAAACAAAATTCTCAAAAAAGCACATGCGACTAAATATGGCCAGTCTTGTACCAACCTTTTACTTAGTCAAAAACTTTAAGAAAACCGACTGATAACTGAAGAAAACTGACTGATAAATGCATGAGAAACATGAAAGATAACAACGCCAAAATCTGGAAAGTTCCTGGTGACTACCCACTAGTCACAGGTCAAGTTTTAGAGCCTACAGGTCGAACCTTGCGCTCTGATACCATAATTTTAACACCCCACTTGGATAAGTGGACCGTTACGTGTATTTATGGCGTGTCATCAAAGCATAAGGTAAATGTCCTAGAACATTAACTGACCATAAAGGAAATATCAGAATCAAACATCAGCAGTCCAAACATAAGCCCAAAACATGAAAGTAAAATACTGAAGGAAAAGACTAAACAATGTCCAAATAAGCAGAATAATGTAAGTACATAAAGTAAGAAGTCTGGATAGCTTCCATCCAAATGAACATGCTCTCAGAATCCTAAGAGCGTCCTAGTGTACCTGCCGTTAGAACATGAAAGGGAACTACGGCTGAGCATAACGCTCAGTGCACGGATATAAAGCATGATAAAAATAACTGAAATGAAACAGATGATGAAATACTGGAGCTGTAAGACTGATAAGTAAAGTTGCAGCGGAAATCTGTGTATAATCTGTAAAGTCTGAATTATAAATAATAAATTTGAACTGTTATCTGTTAAATCTGAAAACATGCATTTACCGTATTTTAATCGCTAGAGCATATATAGGTCATGTACTGTAACAACGGTGCATGAATAATTGGAGGGGTGACCTCGTCATGCTGTAGAGGGGTGACCTCTAAATAACTGTAGAGGGGTGACCTCTAAATAGTGTGTTGGATGAAGGGATCAGCTCCAATGTGAAGGATGTAGAGCACACACCACATTCACCCTGATAACTTGTAAACTGATAAGCCTAGGATGCATCCATACGCCCCAATAAACATACATATAAAAATGGCCAAACTGAACATGAGTGGGACGATGCAGGATATCACTCTCCTGCATGTGAGTCACGACACCGGTGCCTCTAGTGTCATGGTTACGGTACCTCCGTAACTAGTACATAAACTGGTCATGCTTGTATATAATGCTCAGGCAATTTATTTAGTTATTAACATGATTACTGATAAGCTTAAACATATACTGGGGAAAACATTTGGCTGTAGACGGGGAATCCTAATCATGCATAGAAAGGAAGTCCTTACTGAAAGGACGGAAAATCCGTACCTCGTGTCCAGTAATGAAATAAGAATGAAAGCTGAAGGACCGACTCCGACTTCACGGATACTACATAGATAAAGGACGTGAAATGAGTTGTCTGATTACTGTTTACTGTTTACTGTTTATTATTGTTCTTAATTCATTTTTCGTGTTCTCGTTTTATTTTACTGGTTGCGTATAAACTGATTAATCTGATTGTCTAGTGAATTTCTGATAATTCCGACTGTTCTTTAAATATTTATTGAATAGCGTATATCCTGCATTTCTGATTTACTGTATATTATATTGTATTCTGATATGGTATTATATTGTATTCTGGTATTATAATATTACTATAATTATAACCTTCCCTTCCATAAATAAAAAGTTTCCAAAAATGAGAAGCTTGGTTGATACATTTCAAAGTATAAATAAATCCCATGAGGCTTAAATCATTTAAACAAGATTATACATTTAATTTTTAAACTAGTTAAAACTTCATTAATTTAAAGTCTAATTAAATTAAATTTACGTTTATAAAATGATAAACAAAATAAGCCTTAATTTATAGAATGATTTAATGTTAGTAAACGTTTCTTTTTAAAATTCCCTTAACGTGCCCGTTCCCGACAAACCGAGTCAACCCCTCCACGAGACACCTTGTCTCGGGTCAGACGTGAATCAACAACCATCACAGCCGGCTGGCTGTGGTCCCACTGCTCAACACCAACATTGGCCACCGGTCCCTAGCCGGTTGCCACTGTTTTCTAAAAGTTCCCACTGCCTGTTATAAGTTCCCACTGTTCGTTATTTAGTTCCCCCTGCTTGTCTAAGTTCCCACTGTTTGCAATCCCAAACACCCCCTTGTTTCCAGTTAAACCCAAACACCCCTGACTGGTAAAAAACAAACCCCCATGATGCTGCTGGGTTGCTGCCGACTCAAGAAGACAGCCAGCGCCTAAAACAAACACCCCCTGGTTGTGTTTTGGCTGCGACTGATAAAAAACACGACACCACCACCCCTGGTTGTGGGTCACGCACTACTACAAATTGAAGTTAAAGCAGCACCAATAAAGTGTTGTATTATGTCTAAAAAATGTTGCATTATACTTAATGTGACACTTTATCGAGTGCTACTTTATGCAACGTCGCCTTAGGTATATGCAACACTTATTATTGGAATAAGCAACACTTCCTCAAAGTGTTGCTCACTTTTAGCAAATGAATTACTTTGTAATGCAACAATTTTTAAACTTAAATGCAACACATCTTATGCCCAAACATAACACTTTTTACATAAATGCAACACTCTTTACAATCAAATGAAACATTGCTACACATAAATGCAACACTCTTTGGTGAAACTGCAACACTTCTTTATTTAATATCACTAAACAAGCAACACTTTAATCAATCGAATGCAACACTTTTTGTTGTTTTCCGCTACTAGTTGCAACACTTTTTAAATAATTTGTAACACTTTTTTACCCGATACAAATACTACATATTTCATATTATGTTCTATTTCGTCATAGTGGTAACAAAATTTCCATAATAACTAACACGGTATATATTGTACTTGAAAGTACATGTAAAATAACTAATATAGTATAAAATGTCTTGTCTACAACAATAACTAATAAAATGTTCAAAAAAAAAAATTCTAATACAATATGTCTTGTCTACAATAAAGAGAGTAATCAAATTAAAATCCTAAAATTATCTTGCCATCATCCTTTGCAAATCTGCACTAGCAACTTGAGTTAGGAAAAAAAATCTTGTAGCCTGATACATATGAAAACAATAAATAATAAGGTTAGTTTTTTCCACATTATGTAAAAAAAACATAAGATACCATAACACAGCCATCACCTACGTACCTTAAGTTTCTTTATTCCGGCGTCTTTTCCAACACTGTCTTACAAGAATGCAATCTAATGAAATCTACAAAGTGATCAACATAACCATTACAGTTGCGATTAGGTATCCTAAAACAAACACTTTATGTCATTCAGAATCAGCCCATGATCATGACCTCCTTCAATGATTTCGAATGTGTTAGCGATAATTATTAGAAACCATTGTTGATAACATAAAATTATTGTCTTAATCCAGTTCTCACACCTTGTAGCCTTGTAGCTGTGTTAGTGACTAACATAAAACATATACAGTAGTTTTAATGTCCAATTATATTTAACATTAAGGGTAAATCACCTAAAGAAAAATAATCACTGGTTCGACACCTATGCACCAAACTTGTTGAAAGTCAATCACTAAACAAATTAGCAGCCAAGATTAAAACTAAGTTCTTGCACTCGTTCTAGACCCAAAATAAGGAAATAAGTTTTACCTCATGGCTAACGCACTAGTTGCTCCGGTGATGAACATTAGGCATTTTTTAATACATTTTGGTTGCGATATCTCCAAGTAATGCATGCTTATGAATGAATGCCATTTTTGAATACCTGGTGTTTTCTAATGTTAGTTTTATGTTTGTAGTTATTAGGTTTCTTTAACAATTATACTAGTAAAAACTAAAAGTTATCCTCGATCAGTAGTGAAAGAGCTTTGTGGTATTGGATTGGAATGTATCATGCGATGCGGTTAATGGCGGAAAAGACCAACGTTGTTTCAGGAGAAGCAACTTTACTTGTGAAAGAAACGACTACATTAACAATTGGTGTATATAGGCAGTGTTTGATGGCATTTAGGATATAATGGGTAAAACGAGAACATGATTTTCAATTGGATTGCTATATTTATAAACAAATTTTAATTTAGAAGAATAAATTAGATGGGAAGTAAACTAAGAATGGTTATTTGAATACTCATATCAAAATCTATGTATGTGAAATGAGCATATGATTTTTTTAAACTACGTATATAGGAGACAACTGAGGTTATAAATACCAACAGATTGTAAGTACACTACATATTTTATACTTGTAAGTAAGGGAGTCAAAAAAGTTGACCCGACCCGAACCCATCGGGTCGGGTCACTCGGGTTAAAAAACGTATTCAGGTCAATTCGGGTTGACCCGAGTTCTAATTAGGCTCGGGTTCGGGTTTATATTTTTTAGCCTTGACCCGAATTGACCCGCACCCGACCAACCCGACTTACCCGAGTTTTTTAACACATTTTACATTGAAATATAATTAAATATGCCAAAAAAAATTTACTTATACTCGGGTTGACCTACACCCGAGTTAACCTGACCCGAATTGACCCGACCCGAACTAACTCGAGATTTAATTAGGCTCAGGTTCGGGTATAATTTTTTTTATTCTTTACTCGACCCGAATTGACCCGAAACCGGTTAACCCGACCCGATTCCTACCCCTACTTGTAAGTTGTAACATATGGGTTAACATTAAGGAGCAAAATATTTGTTACTAAATCTTACAAAGCATTGAAACATCTCATAGTGAACTAATCTTATAAATGAAAATTTTGATTACAGTAGCATT
Source organism: Glebionis coronaria (assembly GCA_025667525.1). Lineage (NCBI taxonomy): Eukaryota > Viridiplantae > Streptophyta > Magnoliopsida > Asterales > Asteraceae > Glebionis > Glebionis coronaria. The sequence continues at coordinate 232,561,771 of CM046881.1, forward strand.
GATTAGAGGTTGTATATATTGTACAAGACATGATGCCAAGATGGTGAGAAACATATTAGTTCGAATAGACTTCCTCTTTTTGTCACGGAACACCAAAGGTAAGGCTGTGATGTCCCTGTAGCAATGTTTTTAGGACCTGCCTAACTTTGCTAACTTTAAATTGGAATCTCACTTCTGTGTATTATTTAGAACTAGCAGGAGTCGCTTACAAGAAGAATATGAAGTTTGTTACTATTCAAGTTAGAATCTCAGTGTTTGTCGTATGATCGAGTCTTGAGATTTATTACACAATCAAGTTATTGGATGTTTAAAGCTGTGTATATGGGATATTTTGCTTATTGGATATTTGAGATTGCTTACTGAGATTACTTCTAAAGATTGTTTTGGGATTACTTATTGAATCTACAGCTTATACCAGCTGTTTGGGATGGCTTATATTAACTGCTTATAATAGAAAGTGCACTGTTTGGGATTGCCTATTTAAGTTGTTTTAATTAGCGGGCTGTCTGGGATTGCATATTGGACCGCTTATAAGCAGTTTTAATTAGCAATCTTAAATATCCCTTGTATAAAAAACATTAGCTCAAATGGGGAATACGAAGCAGTCTCGTTTTACCTTTAAGTAGTTTAATAAGCTATCCTATACAGTTAATTTTTTTCGTCAGAAATGACATATAGACCAGTTAGAACGATACGCACTAGTCCAAATAACATATTTATAGACGGTGGTTCAACCGGTCTAAACGAGGAGAAACGTTTTGGACCTCCCCTAATATAGACTTGTCGAGAAACCGGCTAAAAGACATGTACAACCTGTCTAAAAGGTGTTCTTCTAGTAATGAAATGATATTCCTTAATCTTTCATATATTTTGAAATCCAAGTCTTACATCTTGCTCCTTTGAGTGTTTTAGTTTGATTTCTAAACGATATTCGAATAGCAATCATAACATAAGGATTAACACCCATAACTTTCTGCTCACTTCAAACTATTACGTAAGTCTTTACCGAGATTGATTAACAGAACTGATACTTACCGAACATTAGTGACAACTCATTTTCATAGCCATCACAGGTCGTTAATTGCTTTGTGTACTGCTTCTATTCAGCCTCACAAGTTTCCTATTCTTGTGCTCCCTCTAGCTTGTTAGGCGCTTGATCCTCTCCAATATACGTGATATGCTGCAACAATTCATTAAAGTTATCAGGCATGCTTGCCTCATAATTGTCTATATAAATTTAGAAACGTATTTATATCAAAACTTACAAATGAAAACCCCGTAAATAGTAGTAGTTTGTAAATCCTTGTCCTGAGTTAACTAACATTGAAGGATAGGTACTTGGCGGTATGAATTAGAAATGACAAGAAAAGGCAAATTTTAATAGCTTATAGCAAAATAAATATTAAACTCCTCTCACTAGATTAGAGCTTGTCAAAATATTAGCTTCCAATTCAAGTATATTCATATCTTGTTAGCTACCGAAACAAGAACTATTTTCATCATATATAATAAAAGAAACATAGAAGCCATATTATTTCCTAAGAATGGTCATGCACATCAACCACCCAAAGATCTTTAACTACTCTCACAATAAAGCTACATTTTAATCAAAACAAATAAAGTCAACATCAAACACGTATAGAACTAAACTTGTTTTCTAAAACAAACAAAAAATCAAACAATGTACATCATGTGATACATAATAATAGTCCAATAATCAAGTTTTCATCATGTAACATAAGTGTGCAATCAAACATAGAACACAAGTTTATACCACACCAACTGATAAATTTACATAGCGTCTCATACCATTGAGGGTTGGAATATGCACATACTACATATGAAGATAATAAACCGTTTCAACCTGATTGTTACTTGCATCCAACATCCACTTTTTCGCTCGCCACAACACAAATCCCAAAATATATTCGACTCGCTCGACGTAAAAATATTTTTGTGCAAAACCAAAATTGAACGAAATAGTCATGCGAGATCAAGACAAAATAGAGTCGAAGATGAGATTGGAGTATGGATGCCCGCTAAAGAGGGTTACAAAGGATGTCCTGCTTCAGATCTGGGTTTAGGTGTAAATTATGAAATGAGAAAAGAAACCGAATATGGAGAGTTAATTTTTGAGGAAAAATATTTGAGGGTTATTTTGATTTTTTGGGGAAAAAAGTTGGAGGGTTATTTGATTTTTTGGGAAAAAAATTGGAGGGCTGATTTAGTTTTTGACTTTTTGGAAAAAAAATAGGCAAACGCAAAATATATTCATCTTTTAATTAAAAATATAACATTTATCCTTATGACATGTGCAACACTTTTCATGAAGTGTTCTATTTTAACTATTAAAATTGCGGCACTCTTTTAAAAGTGTTGCTTTATATCCAAATATGCAACACTTATTCTTAAAATGTTGCTTTATCATTAAGGTTATCAAATAGGCAACATATTTTACAAGTGTTGCTTGCCAAGTGCTACATTAGGCTCATTTTGTTGTAGTGACGGTTGGTCACAACAGACAACACCGAGACTTGATGTCTCGGTATTCGTGTATCAAGCAAAAACCCGACACCCCCTTTCTTTCTAAAACCTGTTATTTAATTAAACCCATGTGTTCTTGTTATATCAATGGGTTTTCGTGAATAAAAAAAATGAAAGATTAAGAGAGGGTTTACCTTAATTCGTGATTAAGAGACAATACAAACATATGACTGAATTCATTACAATAAGATCGAATCATTTCCCTTTTGTTTTGATCTCCAGCCGTCGGCCACCCATAGTACAACAACCCTAATATTATTTTTTTTTGTATAAAGTTTCTGACGAGGAGAAATGGGGTGCCCTGTTTTTTTTTGTTTACTAGTATAGTGGGCTCAAAGCCCATTTATCTTTCATTTTGTTTTTTTAAAACTACGGCCCAAATAGTCATAAGCATATTTATGTTTCGTTCGCGTTTTAATCAATTTAAAACGAATAGCTGGTGTTCTTATTTTTTTAAATATGCGTACGTTCTCGAAAACGCGTATTTAATATTTTAAAATTAAATACGGGTTTTACAATCAGAATACTTATACACGTATACTATTTATGTAGCATTAGTGAGATCGAAGTAGGACTCTCTTTCGTTCGCCTTCTTCGTTCACTGGACATAAAGGTACGGATTCTCCGTCCTTTCAGTATGGACTTTTTTTCCTTATTAGGATTCCCCGTATGCAGCCAATTGTTTTCCTAGTATAAGTTTTATATGTTTTGAATTTCTTATGTTTAATTTAAATTCCTAAGCCATATATATGCATGACCAGTTTCACCTAGTTATGGAGGTACCATAACCATAACACTGGAGGCACCAGTGTTATGACTTCACCACAGCGGAGTGATAGCTCGTGGCGTCCCTTTCAGCTTTTAGCCATATTATTATGTTATCCTGTGGGGCGTGTGGGTGCATCCTAGGTTACATGTTTTTAACAGATTATTCAGGTGAATGTGGTGTGTGCCTTGCATCCTTCACAAGGAGCTGATCCCTCCTACCCAAACTTATATTAATTAGAGGCAACCCCTCTAATTGCATGATGAGGTCACCCCTCCAATTCTTCATGCACGTTGATATTTCATGACCTATATTGGCTTAATGGTTAACATGTTAAACAGTTTTTATAAGATAAACATAAGGATTTTCAAACCATAAAACCAGTTTTACTAAGTTATACCAGGTTTTCCAGGACGTAATCAATTCCACTGCTATATGTGTTGTATATGCTTATGTTATTCATTCTATGCTTGTATATCCGTGTACTGAGCGTTATGCTCAGCCGTTTTCCTTTCATGTTCCCAAAACGGCAGGTACTCAGGGACGCTCGTAGACTCTAAGCGTACGTGCATATGGATTGGAAGCTTTCTAGCCTTCATTACTTTATGCTTATCATCATACATTTTGCTACTTGTTTCTATGGACATTGTTTAGTCCTTTTCCTTCACAGTACTTATGTTTGTGTGTGATGAGCTTATACTTTGGGGTATCGATGTTTGTTTCTGGTATTTCCTTTATGGCCATGTAATGTTTAAGACATTTATCCTTGTATGCTTTGATGACACGCCATAATCAAGTGTGACATACCATTTACCAACATGGGGTGTTACACAATATGCCAGAGATGGTACTGAAATTTTAGTGGCCTGGTTCGTACATGGTAAAATTGGATGGGCATACCCCTTGGAGGGTACCCTGAATTACTGAGGCCTAGTTCAGAACTTATGTGTGAGTCATGTGTCTTGACTCATGTTTTGAGAAATATACGCGTGACATGTGTCTTGACTAGTGTCTTGACATGTGTGTTGAGAAAATATATGTGAGACATGTGTCTTGACGGATATCTTGACATGTGTCTTCATATGTGAAAATGAATAAAGTTGAAAGTTTTGGACATAATACCAGAATTGGCGGATTGGTTGGACTGCTGGCCTTTGTATTTCTGGTCACGTCTGTTACCGGAGTTTCTGTTGTTAGTGTCGGAATAGGTGTTGACACGGTAGTGGTCACTATCGTCTTGTCTGTCAGTTTCATGACGGTCATTATCACGACTGTGATTCATGTAACTATTTTGTTGAGTGGCCGGATGGGTGCCGGTTCTCACTCTTATGCCTAAAAGGACAGCTGAGTGACGTGTGACATTTAACTGAGAAGGTAAAGGCATGGAATGGGATGGTGGCGTCTGGTGGTGAAGTATATTTTTCGTCTAGTCGTTTCGATCTAACGCCTTCGTCTTCATCTTGTAGAATCTCCAATTTACGAGTAGAATCATCATCTTGTAGAATATCGGCAAGCGGAATACGCCTGAGATGATTGAAAATCGACAATCGAATACCCATGGAGTATTGTAAGTGAAATACACATGGATTACGGTACGTGTAGTACACATGGGATACGGTACATGAAGTACACGTGGAATATGGTACATGGAGTATGGTACGTGGAGTACACGTGGAATACAGTACGTGGAGTACACGTGGAATACACATGAGATGATCGGTATGTGTGTCAACCATCTGACATGATTTTTAAAGGAAATAATTGATTAAATGGTTAGAAAACCGAAATGAAGCGAGCAACATGATAGCCTTGTAATTCCAACTTAGACATAAATCTGATCGCATAAAGAAACACAAAAGTATGATTAAACGAAATTCAACGATGATCAGCATGAAAGCATGATTAACGAAAACCAACCATGATTATCATGAAAACGGGATTAAATGAAATCCATCAGTGTCTAGCATGACTGCATAATCAACATGACGAAAACAAAATCAACATAAGGAGGCATGAAACATAACTAGCATGAAAATGAAATCAACATGAGAGTATGAAAACATAATTTTCATAAAGAACATAAAAGCATAATCAAAAAAGATTTAACATTGACCGGAGTGGACGACTGTGGTTCAATCCACAAAATTCGAAGAAAAGACATGTGACTAAGTATGGATGATTATGGTTCAATCCATACTTGTCAAATTTCAAGGAAAAACATCATGGATAGAAATTAACAACATAGGAGTAAATATGGATGGTTGTGGTCCAATCCATACTAGTCAAAACTTCAACGAAAACATCACGAGTAAGGATCAACAATACTCAAAAATATAAATATCATTACGTGAAATGAAACAAACGTCGTTTTAGGAAGATCTTGATGACTACCCACTAGTCACAGGTCAAGTTTTAGAGCCTACAGGTCGAAACAAGGGTCTGATACCATAATTGTAACACCGCAGTTTGGTGAGTGGACAGTTACATGATAATTATGGCGTGTCATCAAAGCATGCAAGGTAATATGTCTTAAAAACATAAATGACCATAAGGGAAAACCGGAATCAAACATCGGCTCCCAAACATAAACTCAAAACATTCATAAAGTAAATAAAGTGCAAAAGGAAAATAAATATAAGGTAGCTCCCATCCTATGCATGTCCTCTCCATACTCAAGTCTGTCCTTGGGTACCTGCCGTTTGGGTCATGGAAAGAAAATATACGACTGAGCAATACGCTTAGTGAGCGGATATAATGAAATGACAAGAATGACTGAAAACTAAATTAAAGATTTGAAATGCAGTGGAATGTGTGTAAGTCCTAGAAAACCTAGAAGTTGCTTAAAAACTGGTTTATACTGAAAAGTCTGATGTTTGTGTTTATACTGAAAAGTCTGATATTTATGTTTATACTAAAAAGTCTTATGATCATGCATGCAAAGTAATTTAAATGCCAAAGAGCTCATATAGGTCATGATATATATCAACGTGCATGAATATATAGAGGGGTGACCTCGTCACGCAATTAGAGGGGTGACCTCTAATTATATTAGTCTGGGTGGAGGGATCAGCTCCAATGTGACGGATGTAGAGCACACACCACAGTCACCGTATAAACCTACAAAACATGTAATAGGATGCACCCATTCGCCCCACATGATAATAATAATAATGGCCAAATAACTGAAAGGGACGCTGAGAGAAATCATTCTCGTCGCGGGAGAGTCATAACACCGGTGCCTCAAGTGTTATGATTATGGTACCTCCATAACTAGGTGGACATGGTCATGCATATATACAGCTTAGGCAGTTTAAAATGATAACATAGTAATTACTGAAAAGTTTTATGACATGTAAACTACTGGGAAAACATATGGTAGCAAACGGGGAATCCTAATCATAGAAAGAGAATGCCCTTACTGAAGGACGAAATATCCGTACCTTATGTCCAGTAACGAGATGAAGATGAAAGCGGAAAGAAACTACTCCGAATTCACGAGTGCTACATAATAAAGGGCGTGAATGAGTTGTGTGTTCAATGTATAATATATTGATTCTTAGTTTAGTTTACTTTATGTGTTCTTAACTTGTTTTACTTGTTTTACTTGTTCTTGACTTGTTTTACATGTTCGGGACTTGTTTTACTGTTTCATATTTTATCATGTATTTTTTAATTTTCATGTGTTCTATGATTAACATAATTCATGTTTCATGTGTTATTATACTTGGTGTTTCATAATAAGTAACTTTCTAAAAATAGCAGGTTTCTATATATAGTAACTTTCCAAAAATAGCAGGTTTCTATATAAAGCAACTTTCCAAAAATAGTAAGTATCCATAATTAGTAAGTTTCCAAAAACAGAAAGTTTCCATAATTAGTAAGTTTCCAAAAATAGTATGTTTCCATAAATAGCATGTTTCCATAATTGGTATGTTTTCATAATTAGCATGTTTCCAAAAATAGTAATAAGCTTGTTTAATAAGCATATGATATAAGCTAAGGTTTAATAAGCATATATTATAAGTCATGATTTATTAAATGTCGTAGTGTAGTAAAGTTAATTAATAATTAAATACTTTCGTCTTAACATAATAATTATTAATTAATAATATAATACATGGTTTAGAAGTGATTATTAATTAATAATATAACATGATTTATATTAATAAAACTTTACCATAACTAATAACTGTATAGTTAAACTAAACTAAAGTATTAATTTAATTAAACTATGATTAGAATGTAATTAAATAATTAAGCTAAGTTCTTAATTATATTAATTAAATGTGCCATGTAATTAATCAATAATAAATCTATTAAATAATTATTATAAGTCTAAGTTAAATTTAATAAAGGGACCATGTTAATTTCATGCCTAATTATATAAAATAAGTATTTATATAGTAAGTCTTAATTTAATTTATTAAACATGATTTATATTAGTATAACTAATTAAATTAATATAAAGTAATTTAGTAAAACTGAAAGCCAAACACACCCTTGTGCGTTTTTCGTGTACCCGAGCCCCGAACCAACCTTACCGAGACACCCATGTCTCGGCTCGATCGAACCACCAAACTCCACAGCCTTGCGGCTATGGTTTCTTCCCACTGCCCGGCTAAAACAGCCACCGGCTGTTGGCCGGTTCCAACTGTTCGACCACAAATCCCACAGGCTATGGTCGGTGCCCACTTTCGGCGCCAAAGACCCACCGAGAGCTAACGCTCTCGGTTTCCACTGTTTTAACCAAACGCACCCCTGTTGTGGGGATTTTGGTGTTGCGGCCAACTCAGCAAATCAGCCACCGAGACCCTTTGTGGGCTTGGCTGGCCGAATAAACCCCCATCGAGAGCCTTTGGCTCTCGGTTCTCGTGACAACCTGAACCAAAACTCTATTAATCTTTATCCATGACATGTTTTATTCATTCATTTATCATGGTTCCAATTTAATTATCTTAATTCATGATCAATTAAAATAATAAAAGAAAAGATTAAAGTTTAAGGGATACCGAAAGCGTATTGATTTCGGACTTATGAACACGAACAATACCTGTAACAATTCAAGGATCAACAAAGCTTTTTCTCTTCCTTTTTCTTTTGTTTAACCGGCTACAAGAGGTGAACCAAGAGCTAGGGTTTGCTAATTTTTGGAAAAACTTGTAAAATGACTTTCCAGGGAATTGTTTTGTCATTAGTAAATGTTTAACGGGCCGGGCCATGGGCCCTTTTGTTCTTCTTAATAAACCGGCCAAACACCCCTTTATTTTATATATTTTGTTTTTCGTGTTTTAAATAATTCTCGTGTATAATTATTAGTAACGTGTGTTCGTGTTTTAACTCTTTTTAATTCTTGTCGTGTTTTAAATATTATACTTAAATACTTATCGTGTAATAATTTACATACGTAATACTTGTCGTAAATAAATAATTAATATACGTAATACTTGTCTTGATATATTAAATATTCATGATACGTGTCGTGTATTTATTAATCATAAATTTTTAATTAATCCGTGTTTTCATGTAATTAATGTTCTTATGTATTTCATGCGGGTTTTACATGGAGAAGTGTGGCGTACTCTTACCCTCAGTCAGCATTATAAATAGAGACCAATTCTCCTCATTTCAACATACCAACTACTACTCAATATCTCTTATACTCAGCATTCCGAGTATTCTTAGGCTTTCTAGTGATTTTTAGTATATTTCCACTTTTGGGAAATACTTGTTACGAGAGTATTTTGCTTCTCTATTTGTGGAAAGGCGATACAATCGTGACACTTATGTACTTGTCGATTCATTCAATCTAAAGTATGATGTTCTCTTACTCTTTTCCATTTGTTACTTTGATTACTATGCTAGGCTAAGTTATTTGTGACAATATGGGTATGTGACTATAATTAGTGATGATGCTATGATATGATCCTTTATAAGTCGATTTCAAGCTAACGTTGTAGAACCATTTTGCCACTTAGTTCTTTCACCATATTTTATCAAAATTGATTTGTTACGATAATTTGACATCGAGAGGGTCAAGTTATTATAATTAGTTTTTAATAACTTGTCTATGGTTTTGAATCTTTGGTTGGAGAGATCCACTTAGATATTTTGATAAAGCATTGAACTTGTTGGAAATTTGTTTTAAGCTTAGTCGCTTAATTAAACGTAAGTCTTGCGTAACAAACATCACAGATCCTTGACATATTTTTCTTTATTGATGGAGATGCCTTGTCAGATTGTTTTATCTGAAGACCAAGAAATTATGTGAGTTTACCCATCATACTCATCTCATACTTGATGGTCATAAGCTTGGCAAATTGTTTGCAAATTTTCAAGCTTGTTGGACCAAAGATTATATCATCCACATAAATTTGAACCAAGATGGTGTCAGTTATGGATTTATAGATAAAAAAGGTGTTGTCTATTTTTCTTCTAACAAATTTATGTTCGATGAGAAAAGTTGAGAGAGTTTCATACCATGCCCTTTGGGGCTCGCTTCAGTCCATACAAAGTTTTGTATAGCTTGTAGACATGATTTGGGTATTCACTACTCTCAAAGCCAGGAGGCTGTTTAACATAAACTTCTTCTTTTAGGTCACTATTGAGGAATTCACTTTTGACATCCATTTGGTAGATGGTGAAGTTCATGTAAGTAGCATAAGCAAGGAAAATTTGTATGGCTTCCATACGTGCAATTGGAGCAAAGGTCTGATCAAGGTCAACACTAGGCTCTTGATTGAATCCTTGAGCCACCAGCCTGGCCTTATTGTTGGTAACCACATTAGTTTCATTTCTTTTGAGTTTGTAAACCCATTTGGTTCCAGTGGTTGATTTGCCATATGGAAGAGAAACCAATTTCCAAAATTTATTTCTTTCAAATTGATTAAGTGCCTCTTGCATGGCATCTACCCATCCAGGGTGAGAGAGCTTCGGAAATCTTTGTGGGTTTCAATTTATGAGAGAAAATCTGCATAGAGACATTCTCCAAGTAAAGCAGCACTTAGCTTTTTAGCCATAGCTCTTGTGAGTCTTCCTTCTCCAGGATTGCGTACTATGTTCACTAGCTGAATGTGACTATTTTTAGTCCAATACTTTTGTGGAGCTGGTGAGTAAGCACTAAGAGCATGGTAAGTGTTAGAACTAGGAAGTCCATGACATGGAAATGGAATTGGACTTTATCTAGTGTTTACTGAAGGATATTCATAAGACAAGGGTTCAATGATTTGTGGACTCTCTTCTTGTTCAGAATGAGAGTTCACTTGAAAAATTTCTCTTGAAACAACTGGAGAGTTTTCGACACAAAAGCTCATATTTTTCATTATTGGGAAATTCATTTGACTGGTCATTTTGATCATTTTTGTGAGCTTGTTGATCATTTTGGTTATTTGTTTGAGATTGATCATTTTAGTCATTTTAATCCATTGATTGACAGCCATCAGTATTTGATACTAAAGGATTTCCTTTTGTAGGACTTTTCATATCTTCAAATGGATTAATATGAGGAACTGGATTGTTTGTTTGATATCTCTGAGAGGGCTCATAGTTTTGAAATTCATCAGATGGATAGTTGTGAGATTCATGAATATGAAGTTCATCCACTGATGAATTTGCAAACTTGAGGGCTTCAGATCTTTCATTGAAGGTGATGTGAAAGGTTTCTTCAATACGTTGTCATTTATGTTAAATACTCTATTTGCTTTGGATACTAGTGAGTACCCAAGTAAGTAACTATCATCAGATTTTTCATCAAACTTGCCAACGTGATCCTTATGATTGTGAATGAATCCTGGACACCCAAACACATGTAAGAATGTGATGTTTGGAATTCTCTCCCTGAAGACTTCATAGGGAGTCTTCATGTGTCTCTTCATAATTATGGATCTATTTTGAGTGTAGCAAGCAATGGCTACAACATGAGCCCAAAAATGTTTAGAGAGAGCAGATCCAACAAGCATTGTTCTTGCTGCTTCAATCAATGTTTTGTTCCTTCTTTCAGCCATACCATTTTGTTCAGGTGTGTAAGGAGATGAGAAATTTTGTAAAATTCCTTTGTCATCACATAATTTGATTAACGTGTGAATTCTGAATTTAGTTCCATTGTCAGTTCTGAATTGTTTGACATGAGTGTAATTTTGATTTTCAACTCTTTTGATGAAAGACATGATGGCATCTGGTGCATGATTTTTTTTTGTCATAAAATATACCCAGGTGTACCTAGAGTACTCATCAACAATGACAAGTGTATATTTTTCATGACAAATGGCCCTAGGTGAGACTGGGACAAATAAGTCCATGTGAATTAGATGAAGACTTTCTTTGATTGAGAAAGTTCGTTTTGTTTTGAAACTGGCCCTATGGTGCTTCCCTTTTTCACATGCTGAGCATGGTTTATCCTTGGAATAGACAAGTTAAGGGAGACCAATATCAAGATTTTGTTTTTCCAGCTAAGTGATTGTTTTAAAGTTAAGGTGTGAAAGCCTCTTATGCCAAAGCCAGTTGGTGATATCTGAAGCTCTAGCAAAGAAGCATGTCTCTTGAGTAGAGCTCATGTTCATGAATAAACATCTTTAACTCTGGGATCAATCATGACAATTTCATGATTGGAATTGAAGATTGTACCTTTTTTGTCATCAAACAGAACTAAGTATTTTGCATCACAAATTTGACTGATGCGGATGAGGTTATGCTTCAATCCATTTACATAAGCTACCCTTGTAAAGACTATACCATTGCAATTCACTGAACCAAATCCTTCTGTATGAGTTGATGAGTTATCAACAAACACTACCTTAGGACCTGATCCCTCCTTATACTTGTGTAGATGACTTTTGATTCCATTCATATGCCTTGATCAACCACTATCTAGGTACCAAATAGGCTTCCTGAGATCACACTACACAAGTTAAGGAAATGATCAGTTTTGTTTAGAAACCCACCTTTGATGGGTGGGTGTCTTAGATCTAGAAGGTGTTCAAGATCAGAAGGGTCCTTTTGATGAGGATGGTGAATAATATTGTTGTTGATCCTAAACTTAGATTGGATTAGCTTTGTATTATCGAGATTAGATCAATAGTAATACGTAGAGAAACTTTGTATTTGCAATAATCTAAGTACTATGTGGAATTAATACTTAGAACACAGAACTCAAACGATTACCAAACTTTCAACTTTGATTGATAATAATAACAGTGAACAAAGAGATTGAAAGCGCACATACAATGAACCCTAAAGCCTCCTTTTATAGATTAAGGAGCCTTGAACAAAAAGCTAAGAATCAACTATTCTAGGAAGAGATAAATATAAAAAATACAATATTCGACCATATCTTCCTAATTAACAAAACGTGTTGACTTCTATAGCAGATGCAATATTTCGGTGGCTAAGATTCTTCTTGTCAGGCCTTGTTGTCAGCGGCTTCTTTCCATGTGTCAGCGTCTAGAATTCTCTTTGTCAACGGCTTGTAGACTTAGTTATTTTATTCCCAACAATCCTCCCCTAAACTTGATATTTATACTAACTATCAAGTTTCTGAATAAAGCAAAACTATATACAGAGAGGATTCTTACAAACATACTTAATCCAGAATTAGAGAATGAATAAACCTTAGAAAATCAACACTCAAATCACTGGTGAAGTCCACTATGAGCTTGGTGTAGACCATCTTCTTTAATACTTCTCATGAAGTCAAACATGCAATGAGGACCTTCAAAGTTGAGAATTGTCCAAAATCAGCCCTTGAAGTATTCAAAAGTGGCAAAAATAACCCTTGAAACCTTTTTGCCAAAGTTTAGTGGCCAAAATGTGAAAATGTAAAGTTTAAATGTGAAGGGAATACGTTTTTAAGGCTGAAAAACTTGTTTTACCACTTTTCCCAAAACGCAAGGACCAAAAGTGTGTAACTGAAACATTCAAATCAAAATTGCGCCAAACAACTAAACAATCCACCAACTTCGGATCAAAGGGGACCACTGTTCACCTTTCACCCCCAGATTTTACTTTTACCAGTCAAAGGTTTAATCCCAATTGACTTAACCAAAACACAATTAAGTCTCACATGAATCATTCCCACGCCTAAAACTTCTCACCCACTGATGAGATGGCATTTATACATGATCTCATCGTTCTTTTCGGGCTTTAAATGCATAAAATGTCATAAAATACCATATATATGCTTGTGTTTGTTTACTTGTGTATTTTAGGTATGAATATCGTGAAAAAGGCAAAAGATCACAAGTTACAAGGAAAAACGGACATGAGAAACGAAGTCGTACAAAGAACCGGGACTAAATCATGGAATATTCAACATTTATCCTTGAAGACTTAAAGATGTGCAAGTTTGATCCTCAATGAATGAAGAAATGAAACTTAAAAGCCTTGTATATTGATAATTACAAGTTTGGTCGCTTAAGTTTGTCAAAATTACACAAAAGGTCCTTCAACTTTGAAGAAAGATTAGTCCCTCAACAATTTCAAATTGTCAATTATGGTCCCTCATCAAACCAAAGATACATTGAAGACCTTTGAAGATCAACATTGTCCAAAATCAGCCCTTGAAATATGCAAAAGTGTCAAAAATAACCCTTGATAACCTTTTTCCAAAGTTTGTGCCAAAACTGTCAAGTGGTGAAAGTTGAATACAAGGGAAACACGTTTTGTTTGCAAAATAACTTGTTATACAACTTTTCCCAAAACACAAGGACCAAAGCTGTCATATCCTAAACTTCAAATTCCTAAAAATGCACCAAACACTTATTGTTTGGATTTTTACCAGGCTTAAACAAGCTTTTTACCCAGGATCAAAAAGGAGCAAAACAAAGGGGAAATCAAAATTGACTCAACCCACGTGTGATTCACATCACCTCAATCACATCCCACACCTTAAACCCCAAATCCCACTACCAGAATGATACCCCCACCCCCACTCACAATACGACACTTGGCACTTGATCCTTACTTGGCAAAATCAAGGGCTGCAAATCATTACTTGGTCCCTAAGCACTCAACAAACGTCCAGGATTCTCCCAAAACAGCTGGCAACACACCTAGAAGGTTCTGCAAGGATAGAATAGGAATTTCAGTTGCTAGGGTTTGTGAATAGTGTTTAGCCAGGCATTTGCCTATAAAAGGAGACCTCAACATGTGAGAGTCCGTTTGTTCCTGATGAGATGGCATTTATACATGATCTCATCGTTCTTTTCGGGCTTTAAATGCATAAAAATGTCATAAAAATACCATACATATGCTTGTGTTTGTTTACTTGTGTATTTTAGGTATGGATATCGTGAAAAAGACAAAAGATCACAAGATACAAGGAAAAACGGACACGAGAAACGAAGCCGTACAAAGAACCGGGCCCTAATCATGGAAAACTCAACAAATACCCTTGAAGACTTGAAGACAAACAAGATTGATCCTCATTTATTGAAGAAATGACACTTAAAACCCTTTTATGTTAATAATTACAAGTTTGGTCCCTTAAGTTTGTCAAAATTACACAAAAGGTCCCTCAACTTTGAAGAAATGGCAAGATTAGTCCCTCACCAATTCCAAATTGTCAATTATGGTCCCTCATCAAGCCAAAGATACATTGAAGACCTTTGAAGATCAAGAATGTCCAAGATCAGCCCTTGAATTATTCAAAAATGTCAAAAATAACCCTTGAAACACTTTTTAGAAAGTTTTGTGCCAAAATTGCCAAGTCTTGGAAGTTGTTACAAGTATATTTGGGCGCTGATGAAGTTTTAAACACAAATGAAAAAAGAAAGGAAAAAGAAGGGTTAAACATGGGAATTTGAAACATTTAAACAAGAAATGCGCCAAACACTTCCCCAATCCTACAAAAACGGATCAAAATTTGTTACTGTAGCAGTCAAGAACCCAGATTTTACTCCACTTAAAACAAAGGGTAAAATGAAATTACCCTTACCCACACTTGATTCACACACCTATAATCTCATCCCAACCTTAAAACACTCACTCCCACTCACCAAGAGGCCCCACCACCAAAACCGTTTCACCATCATGTGACAACTTCCTCACCAAGGCTTGCCACGTGTCAAGATCAACAGCCCACATCATTTGCTTCATCACAAAGCTATAACTCACACCAAGAAAACGTCTAGAAGGACTTAGGGCATTTAGGGAAATTCACATCTAGGGTTTGTGAATAGTGCTAGCCTTGGCATTTGCCTATATAAAGACTCCTCAACCTGTGAGAGAGCTTTGTTCCAGATTTTAGCTTTTAATCTTTGTAATTCCTTTTCATGAAATAAAGTTTGAATTTCTTAAAATTTTGAGTTCTAATCTGTTATTTATAAAAGTTTGGTGTTTGAGAAGCTAAAATCTGAGTTCCATTATCTTGTTTGAAGGTTTTTGAGGCAAGGTTTTAAGTGATAAAGCTTGTGCATCAAAAATCAGAAAGTTGGCATTATTTTGATCTCACTTTGTGGTTTGTTCATCTTAGCAGCTTGGAAGCTGGTACTTGTTCTGCTAGTACCTAAGCTCAAACAATCCAGGGCCTGGATGTAGGTCTTGGAGGTTTGCATCCTTCCCCCTTTTCATTTTCTCTTTTATTTTTCTGAATTTGGTGATTATTGCATGTTTATGCTTGAATCTGTGTTATTGTTGTTGATTATTGTTGATTTGGTTTGGTTTGATGTTATTGAGGTGTTGGTGATCTGATTTGTGGGTTGAATCTTCATAAGCCTTTGAAAATTTGTGGAATCAAGTTTTAAAAGGGTGTTTGGGATTACTGCATAAGTTAGGATTGTGGTTTGCTAAGTGGTTGTTTGTTGTATGCAAGAGTTGGTATCTGTTGTTTGGGTGTATTTGCTCATCTGTTTGCAGGTTTGAGGGTTTTGAACACATAGATTCTTGATTTGGCTATAAAATCTTAAATACTTGGTAAAATTGGCTAGGATTTTGAGGACACCTAGATCTAGGCTTATGCTAGGGCTAACAAGTGCTAAATCATAGTTAATCACACCAGGGAAGAAGGATTTAAGGCTTGAAATTGGATCAAGTGTCAAGTATATCAGCAAACTTGTTTTCTGCATATGTTCATTGTTCATCAGTAACTTCTAGTGCTTTGATCTTGTTATTTACTTTGATTCAGTGTTTGATTCTTGTTTATTTGTGTTTGTTCTTAGTTTATATAGCTTGTGTATGCACCCTGTTAAGTTTGGTAGGCTTATTGTGACTAAATCTGCTTATTAAGTGCTTAACTGCTTATTTCAATATCTGGTGCATATCTGGTAACTGTTTGGCTTATGGTGGCTTATTGTGTGAACCATTTTGTGATTTTATTGTTGCTATTGACTCCTTGTGATTCACTGATCACAAGGGTGCCCTTGTTTCCAATTGAATCAAACCAGAACTCTCATATAAGCTTGGTCAAATAGTCAAAGCAGTGGGAACTCCTTTCCCCTGCTGGTTGCCACTGATAGTGTAAAACTGGTGTCAGCTTATCAATAAGCTATAATAGCTTATTCCAACCTGCAACAACTTTGTTTTTGTAATAGGTGCTCATATTTTGACCCATTTGTTCATACTGGAGCATTTGGGTGGTTGACTTTAGGGTTTGACTAGAAAACCAACTCCTTTGACTTTTACATAAGTTCATTTGTGCTTATTCTGGCTTATTGGTTGTGCTTATTGGATTTTTGTTGATTGATTTTGCTTATTGAGTCTATTTGAAAGCTTTTGCAAGTTGAATCAAGTTCTGAGGTGCATTATTTCTCAAACCCGACTATTTTGTCGTTTTGTGAAATAATACATTGCTTATTTCTGGCTTATTTAGTAAGCTTTTTCAAAAATTCTTTTTACAGATCTCATAAGCATCCCAAAAGAAGGTTGTGTGTCAAATTAGAGCTTATGGCATTAGCTTATGGCTTAATGGGCTGAAAAGCCCAATAAGAATAAGCTTTGTGTTCAATAAGTTGTGATAAGCTCATTTTCAACTTTTGGGCCTTTAGAGTTTCGTTCTGAGAATTGAATTGTAAGTCAGATAGGGCTTTTCCAAGTCAATTGGGCCAAGTTTGACTTTTTGGGCCCAAAAGCCCATTTGTGTTGACTGATTTTGGATTTGGCGCATTTGAGGGCCCATTAGGGGTATTTTGGTAATTTCACTTTGATTTTCTGATTATTTAGGTTAAAATAAACTAGTTTGCAAGTTTTTAGAATTTTTTTATAATTTTTGGATTTTTAATATTATTTTATTATTATTTTATTATTATTTTCAAATTTCACATTTTCCAACTTTTTACATTTTTCTTAGGTTAATTACAATAAAATAGGAATTTAGCAAATTTTAGAATAATTTTATCTCTTCTAGATTAATTTTTATAATTATTTTAAGTTTTAATAGTTTTTAAATCATTTTAAATAGTTTTTATTAGTTTTAAAATTTCTAAAAATAGTTTTTAATCTTTTTAGGTCATTTTAGAGGTTTACCAATTGAAAAATCTTTATTTGGGCTTTTTGATAATTTATTTGATTTTTAGGGCTTTAATTAGCATTTAAAAATTGAATATTTAATTATTTAAAAGGTTTGAAAAAGTTTTGATCATTGGTAAACTCTTAGTTTATTATTTTTGATTTTTGGTGAATTTTTGGTAATTTTTAGAATTTATTTTTATTTTTTTGGTTTTTAAGGTTCTACGTCTTAACTTTCTAGTAGTGTTTATTTTTATTTTTTTTCGTCTTCGTCATCTTCTTTTCTCATCCCCTTCTAAACCAATCATTAATCACAAACATTTAACAAATTTCTCACACACATATACCTCCTTGGGAAACGAACTTTCATTTCATTAAGGGTCATTAGTGTTGATTTTCCTAAATCATCACTCGATACTTTCCCTATTTACCCTCTTTTCCTAAAGTGTGGTAAAACTCTACAATCAATTTGGCGCCGCTGCCAGGGAGGTGTGTCGTGATTAATTTGCATTGTTGTTTTTAATATTAACCAAAATAGTATTTGTATTAGTAGAACTCTACTAATACGTATTATCGGTTTTCTTGGTTTTTCTTGTACAAATATTATTACTATATTGTATTAAGTATCACAATCAATATACAATATCTCCAAAAGTGTGAAAACACAACCTTAATTGGGATTTATCACTCAATTATTGTATTCGAATCTCAAACAAAAAGAAAAAGGCAAAAATAGATAAATACTTTCGTGAAGCTCGATTTTGAAAGATACGAACTATAAGGTGGGTATAAGGCGGGTATTATAAAATATACCCTAAGGAAAAAGGCTCTTAAGTGCTTCGCGCCGCCTCGTTTCCCCGCTTGCTTGTGAGTATTTTGAGATTGAAGGCCAATCGAGGGTTTTGCCGCCCAAAAGTATTATTACGTATAATATATTTGCTTGGTTTCTTTGTGATTAAACCCTCTTGAACAATTTGGTTTTCACCAAAGTTCTAAAGTCATTCGAAGGCGTTCACTCCACGTGATCGTTTTCATTCCTTTGAGGCTTCTTTAATCAAGAGTTTGATTCGAGGAGAGATTTTGTAGATTGTTGTCTACGAAGATACACCAAAATCCAAAAAAATTAAATATCATCAAAAACACAAAAAAAATTGAAAATCCACAAAACACCCAAAAAGAATCTTCTTTGCTCACCTCCCATTCTTCGTGAAGTTTATGATCACTCGTAATCAAGCAAAACGAGCTCGTAAACGACTTCAAAAACAAGCCAATCAAGAGACGTTGATTGTAGAAGAACCTCCAATTGTTGAACCTATTGTAGAACAAGAAGTCGTCATGGCTAATCGTACTATGATGGAGTTGCTACAAGCACCCACCGAGGGTTTTGGAGAGGCTATTGTGATTCCCGCCATCCTTGCGGAGAATTTCGAGATTAAGACGGGTTTAATGTCGATGTTGCAAGCAAATAAATTTAGAGGTCATGAGAAAGACAACCCGCACTACCATATTAGGAATTTTAACCGTCTCACCGCCACTAGCAAGTTTAAGGATGTTCCACATGAAGCCATTAAGATGATGTTGTTTCCATACTCGTTAGATGGACCCGCAAAAATTTGGCTTGAGAAAGAACCGCCAAATTCGATTTTGACATGGGCCGATCTCATTTCTAAGTTTGTGAACAAGCGTTTTCCACCATCTAAAACAACACATTTGAAAAATGAAATTTCACGATTTGTGCAAAGAAATAATGAAAGTTTTTCAATGGCATGGGAACGATTTAAAGAGATGTTACATGAATGTCCACACCATGATTTTACGGAATTGCATCAAGTGGATACTTTTTATAATGGGCTTAATGATCATGAACGAGATTATTTGAATGCCGCCCTGGGTGGTAATTTTTTGGGCAAGACGACAAATGAGGCTTTACAAATCATCGAAAATAGATCTAAGGTTTATATCCCTCGTAACACACCGAGTGTTGCCAATATGGGTTCGTCATCTTCGTCACAATCGTCTCGTAGCATTAACGCCTTACATGATGAAGCTAATGAGGAAAATCGGTTTTTTGATAGATTTGCTAATCTAATGTCCCATTGGAAGGCTCAAGAAGCTTCCAATTCCGCTTCGGTTAAAACGGTTGCTAAGAGTTGTTTATCTTGTGGAGGAGCTCATGATCTTTCCGAGTGCATTACCGCGGATGGTAACACTTCGAGTGCTTATGTAGCAACGGGAACTTACAACCAAAACGGTCAAGGTTCCCGCCAAAATCAAGCTCCACCAAACCAAAATGTTAACAATTTTCGAAACAACAACCAAGGTAATTACCAAGGCAACACACGCAACTACAACAAGGGGAATTATCAAAATGGGAATGGACAAATTTCTAATCAAAATCAAAACCGTGATTTTCAAAACACTACACAAGGTTTTCAAAATGCTCACACTAAAAATTTGCAAGGAGAATTTTTGGATTATGCAAAAGCAAATGATTCTAAATTTGATAACATGCAACGTGAGATGATTAGCTTAAGATCCGAGTTGAAAAACGAGCTAAAAATGAACTTGCTAATGAACTTAAAACTCATGCAAACAAAATGGAAGGAAATGTCCAACGTCTTCAACAAAATCAACAAAAGATGGAATTAGGACAACATGAGATTAAGCAAGAGTTATTAAAAGCGGATGCTAGGCAATCAAAATTTGAGGACCGAATGGCTAAGATGTTTGAAGCAATCATGTGTAAACCCTCTTCCTCGGGTGGTCTTCCTAGTGATACCATTAACAACCCGAGGGGAGAAATGAAGGTTATTACTACACGAAGTGGTAAAACTTTCAAGGAACCCATCTCTCGTCCAAGTACTTCTACGGAGAAGGAAATCGAGAAAGAACCCGAGGTGATGGTCGAAAAGGAGCACATTACAATCCCACGAAGTATCGCTCATGCCACACCTACGGTTGAACCAATACCAAATGTGGAACCCGAGTTTCCAAGGCCGTTGCCTAATGAC
Organism: Glebionis coronaria; assembly: GCA_025667525.1. Classification (NCBI taxonomy): domain Eukaryota; kingdom Viridiplantae; phylum Streptophyta; class Magnoliopsida; order Asterales; family Asteraceae; genus Glebionis; species Glebionis coronaria. The sequence continues at coordinate 232,582,525 of CM046881.1, forward strand.
CAACCCACACCACCTTTACCCTACCCTTCGAGACGAAACAAAGAAAAGGCATAAGAACGGAACAATTATCAATTTGAGCTATTTATGAAAATGTTTCGTGATATGCATTTTAACATAAGTTTTGCCGACGCTCTTATCATGATGCCTCGATTCGCCGCAAACTTCAAAAGTATGCTAAACAACAAAGAGAAGTTACAACAATCGTCTAGTTGTTCATCTGTTTTTCTTAGCCGCATACCACAAAAAGTCGGTGATCCCGGTAAATTTTTGATTCCGTGTGCCATTCAAGATATGGAGGAAGGCTACGCCTTGGCCGATCTTGGTGCTAGTATTAATTTAATGCCTCTTGAGATTTTCAAATCGCTTTCACTTCCGGCTCTTACTCCTTCGAACATGTCTATCGAGATGGCCGATCATTCTACGATTTTAGCATGTGGAGTAGCCGAGGACGTTTTCGTTAAAGTCGGAAAGTTTTACTATCCCGTTGACTTTATCGTTGTATACATTCCTATCGATCGAAATGTTCCTCTCATTTTGGTTCGTTCATTTTTGGATACATCAAGAGCACTTATCGATGTTCATGCTCGAAAAATCACCCTTCGTTTCAATGAAGAAGAACTTGTCATCAATGCAACACAAAACTCCAATCTTTCTCATGTCTATTCTATTGCAACTTTAAACCATGGTGACTCAACCAATGTCGTTTGCAAAGAATTTTCACCAAGAGTTTTAGGAAATGTCGCCAAAAACAATTTACCATTTCCTCCACCGGTGGAGGTTATGAGTGTAAAGCCTACAAAGAAGAAACCGTCAATACTTGAATCGAAAAATCTTTCGCCTCACCTAGAACATTCATTCTTGAAAAGTGTTGATAAGTTTCCGGTTTCTACGGAAGATCCTTCGGATGATGAATATGTAGACCCCGATGGGGAGGTTTTCTTCGTCGATAAACGTTTTGAGAACTTGCCACCACCAAAACCAAAACGATTTACAAATGTGAGAATTTTTAGTGTAACTAACATCGTCTTAGAAACACCAAATATTTTCGACATAATCAAAAAGGGTTTTCATAAAGAGAGTTCAAAAGATAAAAAAAGAAAAGATCTTAAATGTGATTTAATTGATTTTTCTACAAATCTAACTCCGTCATCACCACGTGTTTTGAGTGCTACAAGCTCGTCTACTCCTTTTGACGATGCTTTGTGTGGTTTTAGTATGGGGGAATCCCCTTATGTTCCCTCATCCTTGTCCACTGAGGACGAGATATTCGATCCCGGAATTTCATGTAAAGGGAAATCTCGGTCTTCCACCGATGCAATAAATGGAAAATCTTTCTATTTGCTTGGTGCGAGTCTACCTCGAGTAGCTCAAAAGTTTGTCTTACCAATTGTCCCACCCTTCTACTTCTCATCTATTTTCTTCAAACTCTTTGAGTTTATGGCACATGTTGAAGTGGCGTTAATTTGTTTTTCCAATGAAAACGAGAACGCCATCTTCGAGCCCGGTATTTTGCACCATCAAAGGACTTAGTCCTTAATACCGGTTGCTTTTTGGGCCTTGTTTATCATGTAAGCCCCACCAAAAATTGACCATACCATGTTTTTCCCTAAATGTTCACATATTGAGGGGATCGAGTCGAGCTCATGACTCGGTAATCAAAAACGAGGTGCCTCGTGGGGGAGATCACATGCTTATCTTTTATGCTCACTATTCACTAATAAGGGGACTTGTACCCTTTCAACTCGTTGTCTCGTGGTTGTTTGTGATTGTGTTATCTAGATCATCATCATCATCTACGATTGAAGACTCTCGTGTTTGTTTACGTGAGCCTCCATCGTTCGTTTGAAGAAGTTTTCCACGATTCCATGACATATCCTTTATTGTTCTAACAATTATCTTTTAGCATACTTAATAAACGACTTTAGATATATTGTTGATCACCCTTTCCATGCTAGATCCTAAGCATCCGACTCTTCGTCTCTAGTATGGGGGTGCTCCACCTTTAGACTCGAAACATTGAGGACAATGTTTACTTTTAGTATGGGGGGTGAATAGGTACGTGCTTTGCTACGCCCTCACGCTTTCCAACTTTCAATGTTTTGTTTTGCTAATAAGGCTAAAAATGGCCAAATTTTAAAATTTTTCTTAGTTTTCATAAGTGTTTTTAAGACACGAATGTATATTTTCCGATGTGTAGAATAAGAGTTAATTTTTGACTTGATGGGCATTTGGAGCCATTTACATTCCTTAACCCGCTCAATTCAAGTTTTGCTAGACTTTTATATAGGGAGCTTTAAAACGCGAAAGTCTTAATTCATACGGGTTAAGAACAAGAACTTTTCGCAAGTTCCTATAATTGATTCTAGAAAGTCACTTATCAAGGGAACTTTAAAACGCATTCTCTAAACTTGAAAAAGTCCAAGAAAGTGCAAGATCCTATAGGTGGCTTGAAAACCCAAAACTCTGATTTGATATAGTCTTAATGAAAGCTAATCCAAATTTGGATTAATTCTGACTTGCATGGCTAAGTATTCACGAGTCTCTTTAATTAAAGGTCTTTATATAGTGAAGAACGAGAAATGATAGAGTTAGACAAGTGATCATGCTAAACGTAGAACATGAAAGTGTTCTTTCAAAAACTCATATGTTTTTAATTGTGGCTTTTTCTTCCCATAAGATCAATGCATTAGGAATAAATCATAATTGCAATAAGTAAGGTCGTACGATTTGAAAGGTTACTTAGCCTCTAGCGCAAGATCGTTTAAAAGTTGCTCGGGGTTGAATAGAGTTCATAGCCAAAGCATAACTTATTGAAGCGGGACGCGAAGATTGGCGATTATCCAAAAAGGCCCTAACAAGGCATGAGGAGCTCTATTTTTGCTTAAGATCCAAAAATGATGTGAAATATCATTATTCCTAAATCAATATGAAGGATCGAGACACACGACGAAAAGCAATTATTCCCCTAAAGATCATGGAGAAAGTCTATCCAAAAAGACCCTAACAAGGTATGAGGATAAATATATCCAAGTCCGAAAAGGAGGCGGATCGTTGTATATCAAAATCCAAAGTAAAGATTGAAGAAAAATGATGAAGTCGTGGTCCAATATGAAGAATCTCTCAAAAACGTCAAGTGAAGAAATTCCAAATATATGAAGAGAAGACCAGAATTTCAAGAACGTCTTCCCAAGATTTGAAGTATGAAGTACATGCCAAATATCGGTCCGAGAAAGGTCTCAAATCGTGAAACGAGTTATGCCAAGATATGAACTTAAGGAGATACACGAGAAGCCGTTTTAAAAGATTTTGTCCTTCGGCTAACTATTGATCAAATCGTGCTACTTTGCTTTCGGACTAATAACTACTCAAATAAGTCAATATGAATCACTTGTGATCCATGACAAATAGATAAAAATGCTAGTAACCCATTTCCTTTTATAATAACTAGGATTGCGGGGAGAAAAAGTATTACACAATTTGGACGTATGAGTAGTGTTAGCATTGTGACTTGTACCAACAATGATCTTGTTTTTGCACTTAGCATGGAATGTATGACAATCAAGGATGACGAAGTTTACTCTAAGGGACATTTACTTGTTTCTATTCTTTGACCCTAAAAGTCACTTGTTGTGATAAAAATCATACATTATGTCTTTACACATCTTCGTAGTATGTTGCAAGTCTTTTACTTTTCAATAAAGGTTAATAATTTTGAACTTTGGTGATGCTTAGATACTTTATTCTAGCATTGCGTGAGGGTACGGCAATGGCTTAGTATGAGGGAGTGATGAGATGGCATTTATACATGATCTCATCGTTCTTTTCGGGCTTTAAATGCATAAAAATGTCATAAAAATACCATATATATGCTTGTGTTTGTTTACTAGTGTATTTTAGGTATGGATATCGTGAAAAAGACAAAATATCACAAGATACAAGGAAAAACGGACACGAGAAACGAAGCCGTACAAAGAACCGGGCCCTAATCATGGAAAACTCAACAAATACCCTTGAAGACTTGAAGACAAACAAGATTGATCCTCATTTATTGAAGAAATGACACTTAAAACCCATGTATGTTAATAATTACAATTTTGGTCCCTTAAGTTTGTCAAAATTACACAAAAGGTCCCTCAACTTTGAAGAAATGGCAAGATTAGTCCCTCACCAATTCCAAATTGTCAATTATGGTCCCTCATCAAGCCAAAGATACATTGAAGACCTTTGAAGATCAAGAATTTCCAAGATCAGCCCTTGAATTATTCAAAAATGTCAAAAATAACCCTTGAAACACTTTTTAGAAAGTTTTGTGCCAAAATTGCCAAGTCTTGGAAGTTGTTACAAGTATATTTGGGCGCTGATGAAGTTTTAAACACAAATGACAAAAGAAAGGAAAAAGAAGGGTTAAACATGGGCATTTGAAACATTTAAACAAGAAATGCGCCAAACACTTCCCCAATCCTACAAAAACGGATCAAAACTTATTACTGTAGCAGTCAAGAACCCAGATTATACTCCACTTAAAACAAAGGGTAAAATGAAATTACCCTTACCCACACTTGATTCACACGCCTATAATCTCATCCCAACCTTAAAACACTCACTCCCACTCACGAAGAGGCCCCACCACCAAAACCGTTTCACCATCATGTGACAACTTCCTCACCAAGGCTTGCCACGTGTCAAGATCAACAGCCCACATCATTTGCTTCATCACAAAGCTATTTTAAACGGTTTGGATGCATTTTGGACAACTCACACCAAGAAAACGTCTAGAAGGACTTAGGGCATTTAGGGAAATTCACATCTAGGGTTTGTGAATAGTGCTAGCCTTGGCATTTGCCTATATAAAGACTCCTCAACCTGTGAGAGAGCTTTGTTCCAGATTTTAGCTTTTAATCTTTGTAATTCCTTTTCATGAAATAAAGTTTGAATTTCTTAAAATTTTGAGTTCTAATCTGTTATTTATAAAAGTTTGGTGTTTGAGAAGCTAAAATCTGAGTTCCATTATCTTGTTTGAAGGTTTTTGAGGCAAGGTTTTAAGTGATAAAGCTTGTGCATCAAAAATCAGAAAGTTGGCATTATTTTGATCTCACTTTGTGGTTTGTTCATCTTAGCAGCTTGGAAGCTGGTACTTGTTCTGCTAGTACCTAAGCTCAAACAATCCAGGGCCTGGATGTAGGTCTTGGAGGTTTGCATCCTTCCCCCTTTTCATTTTCTCTTTTATTTTTCTGAATTTGGTGATTATTGCATGTTTATGCTTGAATCTGTGTTATTGTTGTTGATTATTGTTGATTTGGTTTGGTTTGATGTTATTGAGGTGTTGGTGATCTGATTTGTGGGTTGAATCTTCATAAGCCTTTGAAAATTTGTGGAATCAAGTTTTAAAAGGGTGTTTGGGATTACTGCATAAGTTAGGATTGTGGTTTGCTAAGTGGTTGTTTGTTGTATGCAAGAGTTGGTATCTGTTGTTTGGGTGTATTTGCTCATCTGTTTGCAGGTTTGAGGGTTTTGAACACATAGATTCTTGATTTGGCTATAAAATCTTAAATACTTGGTAAAATTGGCTAGGATTTTGAGGACACCTAGATCTAGGCTTATGCTAGGGCTAACAAGTGCTAAATCATAGTTAATCACACCAGGGAAGAAGGATTTAAGGCTTGAAATTGGATCAAGTTTCAAGTATATCAGCAAACTTGTTTTCTGCATATGTTCATTGTTCATCAGTAACTTCTAGTGCTTTGATCTTGTTATTTACTTTGATTCAGTGTTTGATTCTTGTTTATTTGTGTTTGTTCTTAGTTTATATAGCTTGTGTATGCACCCTGTTAAGTTTGGTAGGCTTATTGTGACTAAATCTGCTTATTAAGTGCTTAACTACTTATTTCAATATCTGGTGCATATCTGGTAACTGTTTGGCTTATTGTGGCTTATTGTGTGAACCATTTTGTGATTTTATTGTTGCTATTGACTCCTTATGATTCACTGATCACAAGGGTGCCCTTGTTTCCAATTGAATCAAACCAGAACTCTCATATAAGCTTGGTCAAATAGTCAAAGCAGTGGGAACTCCTTTCCCCTGCTGGTTGCCACTGATAGTGTAAAACTGGTGTCAGCTTATCAATAAGCTATAATAGCTTATTCCAACCTGCAACAACTTTGTTTTTGTAATAGGTGCTCATATTTTGACCCATTTGTTCATACTGGAGCATTTGGGTGGTTGACTTTATGGTTTGACTAGAAAACCAACTCCTTTGACTTTTACATAAGTTCATTTGTGCTTATTCTGGCTTATTGGTTGTGCTTATTGGATTTTTGTTGATTGATTTTGCTTATTGAGTCCATTTGAAAGCTTTTGCAAGTTGAATCAAGTTCTGAGGTGCATTATTTCTCAAACCCGACTATTTTCTCGTTTTGTGAAATAATACATTGCTTATATCTGGCTTATTTAGTAAGCTTTTTCAAAAATTCTTTTTACAGATCTCATAAGCATCCCAAAAGAAGGTTGTGTGTCAAATTAGAGCTTATGGCATTAGCTTATGGCTTAATGGGCTGAAAAGCCCAATAAGAATAAGCTTTGTGTTCAATAAGCTGTGATAAGCTCATTTTCAGCTTTTGGGCCCTTAGAGTTTTGTTCTTAGAATTGAATTTTAAGTCAGATAGGGCTTTTCCAAGTCAATTGGGCCAAGTTTGACTTTTTGGGCCCAAAAGCCCATTTGTGTTGACTGATTTTGGATTTTGCCCATTTGAGGGCCCATTAGGGGTATTTTGGTAATTTCACTTTGATTTTCTGATTATTTAGGTTAAAATAAACTAGTTTGCAAGTTTTTAGAATTTTTTATAATTTTTGGATTTTTAATATTATTTTATTATTATTTTATTATTATTTTTAAAATTTCACATTTTCCAACTTTTTACATTTTTCTTAGGTTAATTACATTATAATAGGAATTTAGCAACTTTTAGAATAATTTTATCTCTTCTAGATTAATTTTTATAATTATTTTAAGTTTTAATAGTTTTAAATCATTTTAAATAGTTTTTATTAGTTTTAAAATTTCTAAAAATAGTTTTTAATCTTTTTAGGTCATTTTAGAGGTTTACCAATTGAAAAATCTTTATTTGGGCTTTTTGATAATTTATTTGATTTTTAGGGCTTTAATTAGCATTTAAAAATTGAATATTTAATTATTTAAAAGGTTTGCAAAAGTTTTGATCATTGGTAAACTCTTAGTTTATTATTTTTGATTTTTGGTGAATTTTTGGTAGTTTTTAGAATTTATTTTTATTTTTGTGGTTTTTAAGGTTCTACGTCTTAACTTTCTAGTAGTGTTTATTTTTATTTTTTTTCGTCTTCGTCATCTTCTTTTCTCATCCCCTTCTAAACCAATCATTAATCACAAACATTTAACAAATTTCTCACACACATATACCTCCTTGGGAAACGAACTTTCATTTTATTAAGGGTCATTAGTGTTGATTTTCCTAAATCATCACTCGATACTTTCCCTATTTACCCTCTTTTCCTAAAGTGTGGTAAAACTCTATAATCAGTTCCAGTTTTAGGCTATCAATCTTTGTAATTCCTTTTTAAGTTTAAATAAAATTTGAATTTCTGAAATTTTGAAATCTCTTTTTGATTTGATTAAAAGTTGGTGTTTGAGTAGCCTAATTCTGAGTTCCATTTGATTGTTAAGACCTACCTTAATCTTGTGGTTAAGGCGCGTCTTGGTTCATAAGGTTTTTAAGGTTCAAATACCTTGAAATCCTAGGTTCTGTTTTGGCTTATTTTGTGTAATAACCCTTGGCCATTAGCTATAAGCTCTTACAAGCTTGTTGACACCAAGCTTGTGAAGGGATTAGAGTCCTTGGTTGAGTTGTTTGCTGCTTGTGTTGAAGACATAAAGTCCTTGAGGTTCTACTTTGAACCATCAACCAAGGCAGTTTGCATCATCTTCATTGAAGTACCTTGGTCTTGTTCTAGTTGTTGAACAAGGTCCAAGGAGCATTGCTGGCCTTCCTAGGATGTTGTGGAAGGCAGGTATAATCTCTTGATTAAGATTCCCCTAAAAATTTCATGTTTATGACTGTTTTGGATTTTGTGCTTTGATTTTGAGTATTTGTGTTTGTGCTGGTGATTTTTGAGTTTGATTGTGTTAGTTGCTATCTAGTAAGTGTTTTTGATCATTAAAATCAATAGGTTATTAGTTGAAATCACAAGTTTCTTTGTTAAGTGGTGGATTAAGGAGTGTTTGGGTCTACTGCATTAGTTTGGATTGTGGTTTGCTAAGTGCTTGTTTTGTGTAAGCAAGAGTTAGTATCTGTTATTTAGGTGTATTTGTTCATCTGTTTGCAGGTTTTGTGGGTTTGATCACATAGATTCATTATTTGGCTATAAAATCTTAAAAACTTGGTAAAATTGGCTAGGATTTTGAGGACACCTATATCTAAGCTTAGGCTAGGGCTAACAAGTGCTAAATCATAGTTAATCACATCAGGGAAGAAGGATTTGAGGTTTGAAATTGGATCAAGTGCCCAATATATCAGCAAACTTGTTTCTGCATATGTTCATTGTTCATCAGTAACTTTTTGTGCTTTGATCTTGTTGTTTACTTTGATTTAGTGTTTGATTCTTGTTGCTTTGTGTTTATTCTTAGTTTATATAGCTTGTGTATGCATCTTGTTAAGTTTGGTTGGCTTATTCAGTCTAAATCTGCTTATTAAGTGCTTAACTGCTTATTTCCATATCTGGTGCATATCTGGTGACTGTTTGGCTTATTGTGGCTTATTGTGTGAACCAATTTGTGATTTTCTTGTTGCTATTGACTCCTTGTGATTCACTGATCACAATGGTGCCTTTGTTTCCAATTGAATCAAACCAGAACTCTCATATAAGCTTGGTCAAATAGTCAAAGCAGTGGGAACTCCTTTCCCCTGCTGGTTGCCACTGATAGTGTAAAATTAGGTTCAGCTTATCAATAAGCTATAATAGCTTATTCCAACCAGCAACAACTTTTTTTTGTAATAGGTGCTCATATTTTGACCCATTTGTTCATACTGGAGCATTTGGTGGGTTGACTTTAGGGTTTGACTAGAAAACCAACTCATTTGACTTTTTCATAAGTTCATTTGTGCTTATTCTGGCTTATTGGTTGTGCTTATTGGATTTTTTCGATTGATTTTGCTTATTGAGTCCATTTGAAAGCTTTTGCAAGTTGAATCAAGTCCTGAGGTGCCCTAAATCTCTAAAACGACTATTTTGTCTTTTAGTGAATTTTTACTTTGATTATTTCTGGCTTATTGAGTGAGCTTTTTCAAAAATTCTTTTTACAGATCTCATAAGCATCCCAAAAGAAGGTTGTGTATCAAATTAGAGCTTATGGCATTAGCTTATGGCTTAATGGGCTGCAAAGCCCAATAAGAATAAGCTGAGTGTTCAATAAGCTGTGATAAGCTCATTTTCAGCTTTTGGGCCTTTAGAGTTTTGTTCTTAGAATTGAATTTTAAGTCAGATAGGGCTTTTCCAAGTCAATTGGGCCAAGTTTGACTTTTTGGGCCCAAAAGCCCAATTTGATTGACTGTTTTTGGTTTTGGCCCATTTGAGGGCCCAATAGGGGTATTCTGGTAATTTCACTTTGATTTTCTGATTATTTAGGTTAAAATAAACTAGTTTGCAAGTTTTTAGAATTTTTTTATAATTTTTGGATTTTTAATATTATTTTATTATTATTTTTAAAATTTCACATTTTCCAACTTTTTACATTTTTCTTAGGTTTAATACATTAAAATAGGAATATAGCAACTTTTAGAATAATTTTATCTCTTTTAGATTAATTTTTATAATTATTTTAAGTTTTAATAGTTTTTAAATCATTTTAAATAGTTTTTATTAGTATAAAAATTTCTAAAAATAGTTTTTAATCTTTTTAGTTCATTTTAGAGGTATACCAATTGAAAAATCTTTATTTGGGCTTTTTGATAATTTATTTGATTTTTAGGGCTTTAATTAGCATTTAAAAATTGAATATTTAATTATTTAAAAAGAATCTTCTTTGCTCACCTCCCATTCTTCGTGAAGTTTATGATCACTCGTAATCAAGCAAAACGAGCTCGTAAACGACTTCAAAAGCAAGCCAATCAAGAGACGTTGATTGTAGAAGAACCTCCAATTGTTGAACCTATTGTAGAACAAGAAGTCGTCATGGCTAATCGTACTATGATGGAGTTGCTACAAGCACCCACCGAGGGTTTTGGAGAGGCTATTGTGATTCCCGCCATCCTTGCGGAGAATTTCGAGATTAAGACGGGTTTAATGTCGATGTTGCAAGCAAATAAGTTTAGAGGTCACGAGAAAGACAACCCGCATTATCATATTAGGAATTTTAACCGTCTCACCGCCACTAGCAAGTTTAAGGATGTTCCACATGACGCCATTAAGATGATGTTGTTTCCATACTCGTTAGATGGACCCGCTAAAATTTGGCTCGAGAAAGAACCGCCAAATTCGATTTTGACATGGGCCGATCTCGTTTCTAAGTTTGTGAACAAGTTTTTTCCACCATCTAAAACAACACATTTGAAAAATGAGATTTCACGATTTGTGCAAAGAAATAATGAGAGTTTTTCAATGGCATGGGAACGCTTTAAAGAAATGTTACATGAATGTCCACACCATGATTTTACGGAATTACATCAAGTTGATACTTTTTATAATGGGCTTAATGATCATGAACGAGATTATTTGAATGCCGCCGCGGGTGGTAATTTTTTGTGCAAGACGACAAATGAGGCTTTACAAATCATCGAGAATAGATCTAAGGTTTATAGCCCTCGTAACACACCGAGTGTTGCCAATTTGGGTTCGTCATCATTGTCACAATCGTCTCGTAGCATTAATGCCTTACATGATGAAGCTAATGAGGAAAATCGGTTTTTTGATAGATTTGCTAATCTTATGTCCCATTGGAAGGCTCAAGAAGCTTCCATTTCCGCTTCGGTTAAAGCGGTTGCTAAGAGTTGTTTGTCGTGTGGAGGAGCTCATGATCTTTCCGAGTGCATTACCGCGGATGGTAACACTTCGAGTGCTTATGTAGCAACGGGAACTTACAACCAAAACGGTCAAGGTTCCTGCCAAAATCAAGCTCCACCAAACCAAAATGTTAACAATTATCGAAACAACAACCAAGGTAATTACCAAGGCAATTCACGCAATTACAACAAATGGAATTATCAAAATGGGAATGGACAAATTTCTAATCAAAACCAAAACCGTGATTTTCAAAACACTACACAAGGTTTTCAAAATGCTCACACTAAAAATTTGCAAGGAGAATTTTTGGATTATGCTAAAGCAAATGATGCTAAATTTGATAACATGTAACGTGAGATGATTAGCTTAAGATCCGAGTTGAAAAACAAGCTTAAAAATGAACTTGCTAATGAACTTAAAACTCATGCAAACAAAATGGAAGGAAATGTCCAACGTCTTCAACAAAATCAACAAAAGATGGAATTAGGACAATATGAGATTAAGCAAGAGTTATTAAAAGCGGATGCTAGGCAATCAAAATTTGAGGACCGAATGGCTAAGATGTTTGAAGCAATCATGTGTAAACCTCTTCTTCGGGTGGTCTTCCTAGTGATACCATTGCAAACCCGAAGGGAGAAATGAAGGTTATTACTACACGAAGTGGTAAAACTTTCAAGGAACCAATCTCTCGTCCAAGTACTTCTACGGAGAAGGAAATCGAGAAAGAACCCGAGGTGATGGTCGAAAAGGAGCACATTACAATCCCACGAAGTACCGCTCATACCACACCTACGGTTGAACCTATACCAATTGTGGAACCCGAGTTTCCAAGGCCGTTGCCTAATGACCAACCCACACCACCTTTACCCTACCCTTCGAGACGAAACAAAGAGAAATTGCAAGAACGTAACAAACAAAAAATCGAGCTTTTTATAAAAATGTTTCAACAAGTGCATTTTGATATGAGTTTAGCCGACGCGTTGTTATATATGCCTCGTTTCGCTTCCACTTTTAAAAGTATGATGAGCGATAAGGAAAAGCTTTCAAAGCTTGCTAATTGTTCTTCGGTTTATCTTAACCGCATACCGGAAAAAGTTGGTGATCCCGGAAAGTTTCTCATTCCTTGTGACATACAAGATATGAAAGAATGCCTCGCCTTGGCCGATCTTGGTGCGAGCATTAATTTGATGCCATTTTCCATTTGGAAATCGCTTTCGCTTCCGGCTCTCATTCCTTCGAACATGTCTATCAAGATGGCCGATCATTCTACGATTATGGCATGTGGAGTTTCCGAATATGTTTTCGTGAAAGTGGGGAAGTTCTACTATCCCGTTGATTTTATAGTAGTTGACATCCCCGCGGATCCTCAAGTTCCTCTAATTTTAGGTCGTTCATTTTTAGACACTTCGAGATCGCTTATCGATGTTCATGCGAGAACTATCACTTTGAGATTTAACGAAGAGGAACTTGTTATAAACGCTACTCAAAACTCGAAACCTTCTCATTTATGAAATCGCTACCATCAATCACATTGACATCGTTGATGTGGTTTGCGATGAGTTTTCACAAGAAGTGTTAGGTTTTTCTGATAGCTCGTCAAGTGGCAATCCCACTATTTTGGATCCGATTTTGCTAATTCCACACCAAATCTCACTCCATTCCAAGGAGGCGATCTCACTTCAAATGAAATCGACAATGAAGATGAGGTGTTGATTAGTGATGATACTTCTATTCCACCATTTCTTTCGCCGATGGAAGTTATGAGTGTTGAACCAAAATCTTCAATCGAGGAACCACCTATCCTTGAATTGAAAGATCTTCCTTCTCACCTTGAATACGCATTCTTGGAAGGTGATGACAAGTTGCCGGTTATTATTGCAAGAGGTCTTGCTAATAATGAAAAAACCGAGCTCTTGAAAGTTCTTAAGGCTCATAAAGGGGCAATTGCGTGGAAAATATCCAACATTAAGGGTATTGACCCAAAATTTTGTACTCACAAGATTTTAATGGAAGAGGACTACAAACCCGCAATTCAAAGTCAAAGAAGGGTGAATCCCAAAATTCACGATGTCATTAAAAATGAGGTCCTTCAACTCCTTGACGCGGGAATGATTTATCCTATATCCGATAGCCCATAGGTGAGCCCAATCCATTGTGTCCCTAAAAAGGGAGGAATGACCGTTGTGCCTAATGAAAACAACGAGTTAATCCCCACTCGTGTTGTGACCGGTTGGAGGGTGTGTATTAACTACCGAAAGTTAAATGACGCCACTCGTAAAGACCACTTTCCTTTGCCCTTCATGGATCAAATGTTGGAGCGACTTGCGGGAAATGAATTCTATTGCTTTTTAGATGGTTTTTCCGGTTACTTTCAAATCCCTATCGACCCTCGTGATCAAGAGAAGACTACTTTTACGTGTCCTTATGGAACGTTCGCTTATCGTAGGATGCCTTTCGGACTTTGTAATGCACCCGGTACGTTTCAACGGTGTATGATGGCGATTTTTCACGATATGATCGAGAAGTCGATGGAAGTGTTTATGGATGACTTCTCGGTGTTTGGTAATTCGTTCACGTCATGTTTATCTAATCTCGAGAAAATGTTAAAACGTTGTGAAGAAACCAATCTTGTGCTTAATTGGGAAAAATGTCATTTTATGTGTAAACAAGGAATCGTCTTAGGACATAAGGTGTCGAAGGCGGGGATTGAGGTCGATAAAGCTAAGGTAGACGTCATCTCCAAGTTACCTCATCCCAAAACCGTTAAGGGAGTTAGGAGTTTCCTAGGCCACACGGGCTTTTATCGTCGTTTCATCAAGGACTTTTCGAAAATCTCTCGACCTATGACACACCTTCTCGAGAAGGATGCTCCTTTTAACTTCAATGAGGATTGTGTTAAGGCTTTCGAAACTCTCAAAAGGAAACTTACCGAAGCTCCTATTCTTGTTGCTCCTAATTGGGAATTACCCTTTGAAATCATGTGCGATGCAAGTGATTATGCTATAGGGGTCGTCTTAGGGCAACGTTATGACAAGCATTTCCGTCCTATCCATTATGCTAGTAAGACGATGACCGAGGCTCAATTAAAGTACACCACAACAGAAAAGGAATTCCTTGCCGTGGTCTATGCTTTTGATAAATTCTGACCTTATCTCGTCTTGACTAAAAGCATCGTGTATACCGACCATTCGGCTATCAAGTATCTCTTAGCTAAGCAAGATGCTAAGCCGAGATTGCTTCGTTGGATGCTCCTCCTCCAAGAATTTGATGTCACCGTGCTTGACAAAAAAGGAGCCGAGAATCTAGCGGCCGATCATCTCTCTCGTCTAGAAGATCCTCACAAAGATGTTTTCGAGAACAAAGAAATTACCGAAACATTTCCTCTTGAGACTCTCGGTGTAGTGAATTCTAAAGACACCACCCCATGGTTTGCCGACATTGCAAATTACCATGCGGGCAATTTCATAATCAAGGGTATGACGACACAACAAAAACGAAAATTCTTTCGTGACGTCAAGTTCTATTTTTGGGACGACCCTTATCTCTTTCGGGTTTGTGCGGATCAACTCGTTTGACGTTGTGTTTTTGGTGTCGAAGCTTCTAATATCCTTAGAGCTTGTCACGAGGGACCCACGGGTGGTCACCACGGTGCTAATCTCACGGCTAAGAAAGTGTTCGATGCCGGTTTCTTTTGGCCTTCTATCTATCGTGATGCACGTACACTTGTGAAGTCGTGTGATTCGTGCCAACGTCAAGGAAAATCGTCTCAACGTGATGAAATGCCGCAAAACATAATTCAAGTGTGTGAGATTTTCGACATATGGGGAATAGACTTTATGAGGCTGTTCCCATCGTCTCATGGTAACAAATATATCCTCGTCATGGTGGACTACCTTTCTAAGTGGGTGGAAGCTAAGGCTTTGCCTACTAATGATGCTCGTGTGGTAGTGAAGTTTTTGAAGCAACTATTCTATCGGTTCGGAACCCCTCGTGCTATTATAAGCGATCGTGGAACCCATTTTTGTAATGACCAATTCGAAAAGGTTCTAAAGAAATATGGAGTTACTCATCGTCTTTCTACGGCTTATCACCCGCAAACGAGTGGGCAAGTCGAGGTTTCGAGCCGAGCTTTGAAGAGGATTTTAGAGAGGTCAATTGGAGAAAACCGTGCTTCATGGTCCGACAAACTCGATGACGCTTTATGGGCCTTTAGGACCGCTTATAAGACACCTATCGGTTGCACTCCTTATAACTTAGTCTATGGGAAGAATTGTCATTTGCCCATTGAATTGGAGCACAAGGCATATTGGGCCCTTAAGCATGCAAACTTTGACTTGAAGACCGCCGGAGATCACCGGAAAATACAATTGAATGAATTGGATGAATTAAGAGATAATACTTATGAAAATTCATTACTTTTTAAAGAAAAGACTAAAAAGTTTCATGATTCAAAGATTAAAAACCGGGTTTTTAACGTTGGTGATCAAGTGTTGCTTTTTAACTCTCGTCTTAAGATATTTTCCGGGAAATTGAAATCTCGTTGGTCGGGTCCGTTCACCATTACACAAGTGTTTCCTTATGGTACCATTGAGCTAGCTCAAGATGATGGCCCTAATTTCAAGGTGAATGGACATAGGCTTAAGCACTATTTTGGTGGGGAAATTCCTTCAATGGTTGCCCTCGACCAAGTCACCTTCCCCAATGATAATTAGCATTGAGGGGATCGAGTCGAGCTCATGACTCGGTAATCAAAAATGAGGTGCCTCGTGGGGGAGATCCCATGCTTATCCTTTATGCTTACTATTCACTAATAAGGGGACTTGTACCCTTTCAACTCGTTGTCTCGTGGTTGTTTGTGATTGTGTTATCTAGATCATCATCATCATCTACGATTGAAGACTCTCGTGTTCGTTTACGTGAGCCTCCATCGTTTGCTTGAAGAATTTTTTCACGAATCCATAACATATCCTTTATTGTTCTAACAATTATCTTTTAGCATACTTAATAAACGGCTTTAGATATATTGTTGATCACCCTTTCCATGCTAGATCCTAAGCATTCGACTCTTCGTCTCTAGTATGGGGGTGCTCCACCTTTAGACTCGAAACATTGAGAACAATGTTTGCTTTTAGTATGGGGAGGGTGAATAGGTACTTGCTTTGCTACGCCCTCACGCTTTCCAATTTTCAATGTTTTGTTTTGTTAATAAGGCTAAAAATGGCCAAATTTTAAAATTTTTCTTAAGTGTTTTTAAGACACGAATGTATATTTTCCGTTGGGTAGAATAAGAGTTAATTTTTGACTTGATGGGCATTTGGAGCCATTTACATTCCTTAACCCGCTCAATTCAAGTTTTGCTAGACTTTTATATAGAGAGCTTTAAAACGCGAAAGTCTTAACTCTTTCGGGTTAAGAACAAGAACTTTTCGCAAGTTCCTATAATTAATCCTAGAAAGTCACTTATTAAGGGAACTTTAAAACTCATTCTCTAAGCTTGAAAAAGTCCAAGAAAGTGCAAGATCCTATAGGTGGCTTGAAAACCCAAAACTTTGATTTGATATAGTCTTAATGAAAGCTAATCCAAATTTGGCTTAATTTTGACTTGCATGGCTAAGTATTCACGAGTCTCTTTAATTAGAGGTCTTTATATAGTGAAGAACGAGAAATGATAGAGTTAGACAAGTGATCATGCTAAACGTAGAACATGAAAGTGTTCTTTCAAAAACTCATATGTTTTTAATTGTGGCTTTTTCTTCCTATAAGATCAATGCATTAGGAATAAATCATAATTGCAATAAGTAAGGTCGTACGATTTGAAAGGTTACTTAGCCTCTAGCGCAAGATCGTTTAAAAGTTGCTCGAGGTTGAATAGAGTTCATAGCCAAGGCATAACTTATTGAAGCGGGACGCGAAGATTGGCGAACATCCAAAAAGGCCCTAACAAGGCATGAGGAGCTCTATTTTTGCTAAAGATCCAAAGATGATGTGAAGTATCATTATTCCTAAATCAATATGAAGGATCAAGACACACGACGAAAAGCAATTACTCCCCTAAAGATCATGGAGAAAGTCTATCCAAAAAGACCCTAACAAGGTATGAGGATAAATATATCCAAGTCCGAAAAAGAGGCGGATCGTTGTATATCAAAATCCAAAGTAAAGATTGAAGAAAAATGATGAAGTCGTGGTCCAATATGAAGAATCTCTCAAAAAAGTCAAGTGAAGAAATTCCAAATATATGAAGAGAAGACCATAATTTCGAGAACGTCTTCCCAAGATTTGAAGTATGAAGTACATGCCAAATATCGGTCCGAGAAAGGTCTCAAATCGTGAAACGAGTTATGCCAAGATATGAACTTAAGGAGATACACGAGAAGCCGTTTTAAAAGATTTTGTCCTTCGGCTAACTATTGATCAAATCGTGCTACTTTTCTTTCGGACTAATAACTACTCAAATAAGTCAATATGACTCACTTGTGATCCATGACAAATAGATAAAAAATGCTAGTAACCCATTTCCTTTTATAATAACTAGGATTGCGGGGAGAAAAAGTATTACACAATTTGAACGTATGAGTAGTGTTAGCATTGTGACTTGTACCAACAATGATCTCGTTTTTGCACTTAGCATGGAATGTATGACAATCAAGGATGACGAAGTTTACTCTAAGGGACATTTACTTGTTTCTATTCTTTGACCCTAAAGGTCACCTTTTGTGATGAAAATCATACATTATGTCTTTACACATCTTCGTAGTATATTGCAAGTCTTTTACTCTTCAATAAAAGTTAATAATTTTGGACTTTGGTGATGCTTAGATACTTTATTCTAGCATTGCGTGAGGGCACGGCAATGACTTAGTATGGGGGAGTGATGAGATGGCATTTATACATGATCTCATCGTTCTTTTCGGGCTTTAAATGCATAAAAATGTCATAAAATACCATATATATGCTTGTGTTTGTTTACTTGTGTATTTTAGGTATGGATATCATGAAAAAGGCAAAAGATCACAAGTTACAAGGAAAAACGGACACGAGAAACGAAGCCGTACAAAGAACCGGGCCCTAAATCATGGAATATTCAAGATTTATCCTTGAAGACTTAAAGATGTGCAAGTTGGATCCTCAATGAATGAAGAAATGACACTTAAAACCCTTGTATATTGATAATTACAAGTTTGGTCCCTTAAGTTTGTCAAAATTACACAAAAGGTCCTTCAACTTTGAAGAAATGGCAAGATTAGTCCCTCAACAATTTCAAATTGTCAATTATGGTCCCTCATCAAACCAAAGATACATTGAAGACCTTTGAAGATCAAAATTGTCCAAAATCAGCCCTTGAAATATGCAAAAGTGTCAAAAATAACCCTTGATAACCTTTTTCCAAAGTTTATGCCAAAACTGTCAAGTGGTGAAAGTTGAATACAAGGGAAACACGTTTTGTTTGCAAAATAACTTGTTATACAACTTTTCCCAAAACACAGGGACCAAATCTGTCATATCCCAAACTTCAAATTCCTAAAAATGCGCCAAACACTTACTGTTTGGATTTTTACCAGGCTTGAACAAGCTTTTTACCCAGGATCAAAAAGGAGCAAAACAAAGGGGAAATCAAAATTGACTCAACCCACGTGTGATTCACATCACCTCAATCACATCCCACCCCTTAAACCCCAAATCCCACTACCAGAATGATACCCCCACCCCCACTCACAATACGACACTTGGCACTTGATCCTTACTTGGCAAAATCAAGGGCTGCAAATCATTACTTGGTCCCTAAGCACTCAACAAACGTCCAGGATTCTCCCAAAACAGCTGGCAACACACCTAGAAGGTTCTGCAAGGATAGAATAGGAATTTCAATTGCTAGGGTTTGTGAATAGTGTTTAGCCAGGCATTTACCTATAAAAGGAAACATCAACATGTGAGAGTCCCTTTGTTCCAGTTTTAGGCTATCAATCTTTGTAATTCCTTTTTAAGTTTAAATAAAATTTGAATTTCTGAAATTTTGAAATCTCTTTTTGATTTGATTAAAAGTTGGTGTTTGAGTAGCCTAATTCTGAGTTCCATTTGATTGTTAAGACCTACCTTAATCTTGTGGTTAAGGCGCGTCTTGGTTCATAAAGTTTTTAAGGTTCAAATACCTTGAAATCCTAGGTTTTGTTTTGGCTTATTTTGTGTACTAACCCTTGGCCATTAGCTATAAGCTCTTACAAGCTTGTTGACACCAAGCTTGTTAAGGGATTAGAGCCCTTGGTTGAGTTGTTTGCTGCTTGTGTTGAAGACATAAAGTCCTTGAGGTTCTACTTTGAACCATCAACCAAGGCAGTTTGCATCATCTTCATTGAAGTACCTTGGTCTTGTTCTAGTTGTTGAACAAGGTCCAAGGAGCATTGCTGGCCTTCCTAGGATGTTGTGGAAGGCAGGTATAATCTCTTGATTAAGATTCCCCTAAAAATTTCATGTTTATGACTGTTTTGGATTTTGTGCTTTGATTTTGAGTATTTGTGTTTGTGTTGGTGATTTTTAAGTTTGATTGTGTTAGTTGCTATCTAGTAAGTGTTTTTTATCATTAAAATCAGTAGGTTATTAGTTGAAATCACAAGTTTCTTTGTTAAGTGGTGGATTAAGGAGTGTTTGGGTCTACTGCATTAGTTTGGATTGTGGTTTGCTAAGTGCTTGTTTTGTGTAAGCAAGAGTTAGTATCTGTTATTTAGGTGTATTTGTTCATCTGTTTGCAGGTTTTGTGGGTTTGATCACATAGATTCATTATTTGGCTATAAAATCTTAAAAACTTGGTAAAATTGGCTAGGATTTTGAGGACACCTAGATCTAAGCTTAGGCTAGGGCTAACAAGTGCTAAATCTTAGTTAATCACATCAGGGAAGAAGGATTTGAGGTTTGAAATTAGATCAGGTGCCAAATATATCAGCAAACTTGTTTCTGCATATGTTCATTGTTCATCAGTAACTTTTTGTGCTTTGATCTTGTTGTTTACTTTGATTTAGTGTTTGATTCTTGTTGCTTTGTGTTTATTATTAGTTTATATAGCTTGTGTATGCATCTTGTTAAGTTTGGTTGGCTTATTCAGTCTAAATCTGCTTATTAAGTGCTTAACTGCTTATTTCCATATCTGGTGCATATCTGGTGACTGTTTGGCTTATTGTGGCTTATTGTGTGAACCAATTTGTGATTTTCTTGTTGCTATTGACTCCTTGTGATTCACTGATCACAAGGGTGCCTTTGTTTCCAATTGAATCAAACCAGAACTCTCATATAAGCTTGGTCAAATAGTCAAAGCAGTGGGAACTCCTTTCCCCTGCTGGTTGCCACTGATAGTGTAAAATTGGGTTCAGCTTATCAATAAGCTATAATAGCTTATTCCAACCAGCAACAACTTTGTTTTTGTAATAGGTGCTCATATTTTGACCCATTTGTTCATACTGGAGCATTTGGTGGGTTGACTTTAGGGTTTGACTAGAAAACCAACTCATTTGACTTTTTCATAAGTTCATTTGTGCTTATTCTGGCTTATTGGTTGTGCTTATTGGATTTTTATTGATTGATTTTGCTTATTGAGTCCATTTGAAAGCTTTTTCAAGTTGAATCAAGTCCTGAGGTGCCCTAAATCTCTAAAACGACTATTTTGTCTTTTAGTGAATTTTTACTTTGATTATTTCTGGCTTATTGAGTGAGCTTTTTCAAAAATTATTTTTACAGATCTCATAAGCATCCCAAAAGAAGGTTGTGTATCAAATTAGAGCTTATGGCATTAGCTTATGGCTTAATGGGCTGCAAAGCCCAATAAGAATAAGCTGAGTGTTCAATAAGCTGTGATAAGCTCATTTTCAGCTTTTGGGCCTTTAGAGTTTTGTTCTTAGAATTGAATTTTAAGTCAGATAGGTCTTTTCCAAGTCAATTGGGCCAAGTTTGACTTTTGGGGCCCAAAAGCCTAATTTGGTTGACTATTTTTGGTTTTGGTCCATTTGAGGGCCCAATAGGGGTATTCTGGTAATTTCACTTTGATTTTCTGATTATTTAGGTTAAAATAAACTAGTTTGCAAGTTTTTAGAATTTTTTATAATTTTTGGATTTTTAATATTATTTTATTATTATTTTATTATTATTTTAAAATTTTCACATTTTCCAACTTTTTACATTTTTCTTAGGTTTAATACATTAAAATAGGAATATAGCAACTTTTAGAATAACTTTATCTCTTTTAGATTAATTTTTATAATTATTTTAAGTTTTAATAGTTTTTAAATCATTTTAAATAGTTTTTATTAGTATAAAAATTTCTAAAAATAGTTTTTAATCTTTTTAGTTCATTTTAGAGGTTTACCAATTGAAAAAACTTTATTTGGGCTTTTTGATAATTTACTTGATTTTTAGGGCTTTAATTAGATTTAAAAATTGAATATTTAATTATTTAAAAGGTTTGAAAAAGTTTTGATCATTGGTAAGCTCTTAGTTTATTTATTTTGATTTTTGGTGAATTTTTGGTAATTTTTAGAATTAATTTTTATTTTTGTGGTTTTTAAGGTTCTACGTTTTAACTTTCTAGTAGTACTTATTTTTATTTTTCCGTCTTCGTCATCTTCTTTTCTCATCCCCTTCTAAACCAATCATTAATCACAAACTTTTACAAGTTTTTCACAACACATATACCACCTTGAGAAACGAACTTTCATTTCATTAAGGGTCATTAGTGTTGATTTTCCTAAATCATCACTCGATACTTTCCCTATTTTACTCTTTTTGTTTTCCTAAACAAGAGGTGTAATTTACTCCAATCACCCACTCACCCAAGGACCCCACCCAAGGCTGCCCTGCACCAATCATGTGACACCCTCATCTCCAAGCAAAGCCACGTGGCCAAATCAACAGCTAATACTCCTTACTTGGCCCCAAAGCAAAAATGAACGTCTCGGATTCATTTGGACAACTCACAAACATCAAACGCCATCAAGCACTCAAGGGCATATTTGAGATTTCTAGCAAGGGTTTTCATGTATTTTTCATCTAGAATCGTCTATTGTTGCCTATAAAAGGACCCCGAACCTGTGGTGAGGCTTTTGTTCCAGATTTTAGCTATTTTCTTTATAATTCCTTTTTATGAAATAAAATTTGAATTTCTGAAAATTTTGAATTCTCTTTTGTGATTTATAAAAGTTTGGTGTTGGAATAGCTAAGATCTGAGTTCCATTTACATGTTTGATGGATTTTGAGGAAAGGTTTTAAGGTTTAAAACTCTTTTTTTCAAAAATCAAAGGATAATCTGTTTTGATCTTACTTTTGTGTTTGTTCATCTTAGCAGCTTGTGGAAGGTGGTGCTTGTTCTTGCTAGCACCTCAGCTCAAACATTCCAAAGTATGGATGTACATTTTGGTGGTTTGAATCTCTTATCTCTTTTACTTTTCTGAAAATATTGCATGATTTATGTGATTTTGGATTTTAGTCTGTGAATCTGTGAATGTGTGGTTGATTTGTGTTACTGTGGGTGGATAATTGTTGTTAGGGTTGATTAGATCCTATTTTGAAGGTTAAATCATAACAATCCTTTGTTAATTTGAGAAATCAGATTCCAAAGGGGTGTTTGGGTTAACTGATTTAATAGGATTTAAGGAAACTTGAGTGGTTGTTTGTAGTTTCTTATTGTTGGTATCTTTTTATCTGGTGTAAGGGGTTACTTATCTGCAAGTTTTGAGGGTCTAAACACCCAAATCAATCAAAGGACCATAAAATCTGATTTACTTGGGTATTTTGGCTAAAATTTTGGAGACACCTAAGGGTAGACTAGGGTTAACAAGTGTTAAATTTTGGTTAACGTAACCAGGGAAATGGATTTGAGGGTTTGAAATTGGGTTGGTGGTCAAACAGATCAGCAAAAAGGGTTTTGGAAAAGTGCCTTGTTCATTAGTAATTTTTTGTGCTTGAATCTGCTTATTTACTTTGATCCAGTGCTTGAAACAAGTTTATTAGTGCTTATTGGACTTTATTATAGCTTGTGTATGCATATGGTTTAATTTGGCTGGGTTATTCATGCTTAAACTGCTTATTTTGTCATAACTGCTTATTTTCAAGGTTTGTATCATATATGTGGACTGTTTGCTTATTCTGTGCTTATTGAGTGAACCAAATTGTGATTTGTTGATTGATATTGACTCCTTGTGATCCACTGATTACAAGGGTGCCTTTTTTTTCATTTGATTCTAACTGGATCTCTCTAAAAAACCAAGTCAAATAGTCAAAGCAGTGGGAACTCCTTTCCCCTGCTGCTAGCCACTACTAGTGTTATTTCAACTGGTGGTTATCAATAAGCTGTTCTAACTTATTTAAACCTGCAACAACTTTAAATTTGTAATAGGTGTCACTTATTTGACCCATTTGTTCATACTGGAGCATTTGAGGGGTTGACTTCGAGGTTTGACTAGAAACCCAATAAGTTTGACTTTTACATAAGTGATTATCAGCTTATTTCGCTTGGCTTATTGAACTTTTATTTGTTGATTTGTCTTAATTAAGTCATTTAGAGTCTTTTGCAACTTATTTGAAGGTCTGAGGTAGTCTAGAACTCTAAGTCGACTATTTTGTCTTTTAGTGAAATTCTACTTTGCTTATTTCTGGCTTATTGGGTTTGCTTTTTCAAAATTTCTTTTCATAGATCTCTTAGGCATCTCAAAAGAAGGTTGTGTGTAAAATCTGAGCTTATGGCTTTGGCTTATTGCTTAATGAGCTTATTGGCCCAATAAGGATAAGTTGTTATACCAATAAGCTTTGATAAGCTCAAAACCAGCTTTTGGGCCTTCAGACTTTTGTGTTTAGAATAACATTTTGAGTCAGATAGGGCTTTTTTAGGTCTTTTAGGCTTAGTTGAACTTTTTGGGCCAAAAAGCCCATTTAATTGAACTGTTTTTGTTTTTAGCCCATATAGGGGCCCATTAGGGGTAATTTGGTAATTTTACTTTCATTAATAGTTTATTTAGGTTAAAATAAACTAGTTTGCAAGTTTTTAGAATTTTTTATGATTTTTGGATTTTTAATAATATTTTAATATTATTTTATTATTAAATTTCAGTTTTCACATTTTTGCACTTTTTATATTTTTCTTAGGTCTAATAAATTAAATAGGATTTTTACAACTCTTAGATTAATTTATCATCATTTTCTTAATTTCTAGAGTTATTTTAAGGTTTTAATAGTTTTTAATCATTTTAAATAGTTTTAATTAGTTTTAAAATTTATAAAAATAGTTTTTATTCTTATTTAGTCATTTTAGAGGTTTACAAAGTGAAAAATCTTTATTTGGGCTTTTTAATAATTATTTTTATTTTTAGGGCTTTAATTAGCATTTAAAAATTAATATTTAATTAATTAAAAGGTTTGAAAAAGTTTTGATCATTTGTAAACTCTTAGTTTATTTAATTTGATTTTTGGTAATTTTTTGGGAATTTTTAGAATTAATTTTTATTTTTCCATCTTTTACGGTTTTAATTTAGTCGTCGTAGTAATAATTTTCACGTATCCGTCATTCTAATTTCTCATCCCCTTCTTTCTCAAATATTAATCTCAAATCAATTACGAAGTATTCACACACATATACCTCCTTGGGAAACGAACTTAATTGGGTCATTAACACTTGATTTTCCTAAATCATTTGTTTAATACTTACCGCTCATTTACGCTCTTTTGTTTTCCTAAACAAGAGGTGTAATTTTTCCTCCAATCATACGCATAAGTGCATTTATTTGTTAAAACGAGATAAATCCTATTTTTATGAAGTTATCATCTCCACATACCGTAGCAGCTTACAATTGATATCTACATACTCGACGATGCGACTACTCAAACAGCGACTACAACTCTTTTGATAGAACACGGGTCAACAATTGAGGGGGAGCAATTGTCACGCATTCACATTCTTCGATGCCGAATATGTCAAGTTCACAATTTGGTGTCAAGACAACGATATCAATCGTACATGTGGTTTCATGGCAGATTACCGCTTTCCAAAAAAAAGAGGAGATAATTTCAGACGTTACGGGAGAGACCAACATTCGTGAACAGAACCACGTGATTCTATCATATGATGTTCTCATCATTCATGTCCAACATCGTAAATTTATAATCTTGTGAATACATTATCATATTTGATCTTTGCACGTGATAAGTACACTAAACTTGTGTTTAAAAGGTACTTAATTTGTGTATCAAGTACACCGTCATTAATTTGAGGGGGAGCTTGTAAAAATCATGGAGATAATTGGATTTGCGTTTTTCTTCCCAAAATTTCTTAAAATTTCATTAAATCAATTGATATTAAAAACATCGATTGGGTTAATATTTTTAATATGGGGGAGAAAATGTGATTTAATATTGAGATCAATAATGATTTGACTTAATGTGCTGGCTCATCCCAACATATGTGAAATGTTTTCAAATATCGCGGCATATGTTAAGGGGGAGCAAAATGGATTTGTACTACAAAATGGATTTCATGGTGACGTATACTTACCCAAAACATCTCTATTTACGACGGTGATGATTGTGGTCACATAAGGATGGTAGGATAGGTTAAATTCCAATGATTCTTCTAGAACCGGAGGAATCTTCCCAAGGACATTCCATAGCTAGAAATAGTAGTCCTTAGGAAAGATGGAGTAAGATTGTGAACGTAGCTGAATGCCGACAAGGTACTTAAGTTAGCACCGGAACAATCACAACAAGGTGCTAGTTATGACGTATTGGTAAGCACTGAAGGGGTTGAAAAATGAAAAAGAATTGTAAAGATAAAGGGTGAAAAGAAAGAAGCCCTCCTTAGAACTTAGACAGAAACCAGGTCAACACATATGCTATTGAGATCATTTTTAATGATGCTCGATATTGAAGATAGACATCAGGACCCAGTGATGCAATGCACAACCCATCCCAGCTAACTCAGATATCTCTCAAAAGGTATTTGTTTTAATCACACGGAGACAACATATTATCTATCGATTTATTCACTCCGAATATATTGATATTGAAATGGTGGCACTCCTCTCCAGCATCCGATCACTAAAAATCCAAAATGCACCATCGAGTCTAGAGCCATTTGAGATCATCAATAATCTTATTAGGACACATTTCCATATTTACTTGCTTCTTCACACACTGTGAAAAGTAAGAAAGATATTAAGAGTCCTACGCAAAATCTTCATGATTCTTGCCTGAACATCTGAGTAATACGAAAGTATTTACAATGAAGATGGAAATCCTTCTTGAGCGAACATTATAAAGCTCATGGTAGGTGACTTGTGCGATTCTTTATGAATCAAACTTGTGATAATTGGAAAGCAACAGTGGTTTAATTCTTAACTGAATCTAAACACGTTCCAGGCCTCTACGTAATATCTTAGTGATCTTTCTAGAATACTTAGAGTGACACTCTTTAGTGTTCACAGTGATGAGTGGAAATCCTTCTAGTGTTAACATCAAACATCACTTGGTAGGTAACTTGAAAGATTTAATATGAATCAAGCTTGTGACAATTGGAAATCAACGATGGTGCGGTTCTTAATTGAATTTCACTTGTTCCAGGAACATAAATTGACGGCTTCAATCAAGCGGATAATATTATCCAAATAATTCATTCTTTATGTTCGCAGTCAGCTTTGGACGGTCGAATAAAGAGAACGGATTTACCCGCGAAATCTTGTAAAGGAGGTTCTTAATTGAAACTACCTGTCACAAGTACGATATTTAATATCGTCCAACGATCTTCACCGACCATACCTAATTAGGTTGAAATGTTCAAATCCATTTCATCTGTGTCTTTGTTTTGTTGCTAACTGTCTTATGCAGCATAACAAGATGGTGGCATTGCGGTATCTGAGAAGAAGTCATCCACGCATGCTTATACTTTATGCACTTAATACTTCAACAAATTCAAGAAAGCCTAAAAGTCAAGTCTTCCGCTGTATCAAACTCTGAAGCTTTCAAGAATTTATAAAGGTATAAGTATGTGGAACATGAAGTCACGAGGAAGAAAATTTCACAAGTGATGAATGCACAAGGTCAAGGCAAGGAAACATGCTTAAGACTAAAGTCAAAGATCTCATTAGCATACTCGCAAGAACAAGATCGAAGACTCAAGCATAGTATGCTAGGTTTAAGATTTTGTAAAATGGTGTAACCTCCCTTAGGGGGAGATTGTTGAAAATATGAAATTCCAAAGAAATTATCGGTCACATCATAGTTAGCATAGATCACGAGCTATAGACTATTTAGGACTTTGTAACTTGGAGTGACCTCCCTTAGGGGGAGATTGTTTGAAATATGTTTTTACGTATTTGGAAAGGATCGGTCACTCCAACAAGATACATCTAGTATGGGCTCGTGATTTAGTAATGTAACAATATAACCCACAAAGCCCACATGTAGGGTGGGCTATATATACCCCTCCTAGCATGTTAGGAGGGGTTGGTTCTCATTTCGCAATCCAATATTACATCTTTTCTCTCATCCTCTCCTTTCTCTCTCTACTTTCTCTCTCTACTTTCTCTCTCTAGTTCTTCCTTCTATCTCTCTCTATTGTAATCATTCCATTGATTAGATAATCCAAGGATTACGTAGACCTACACCATTTGTTGAAGGACCCTCAGCAGTATACTTGTCCTTCAAGACCCTAAATGGTCGCTAAATCTTCCTTGTCTACACTCCTAAACAAGGAAATAAGGGAAGTAAACACATGCACTTTACCACCTTATTTGGTGATCTTCCAAAAACCTGTGCTTGGATCTTCTTCATGCTTGATCGCAGGATTTCTATAATCAAGAGGCAAGACATCAGCAAAATCCAAGAAAGAAAGCTGCAAATTTCCCTTTAAAACATTGCCACTAGGCACATCTGGATCCAATGGATCATATTCTAGGAAATTAAGCTTTGCTCCTTTCTTCATTGGCCTAGGAACTAGGGATGCCTTCTTTATTCTCATCTGCTCCTATAGTTCCTCTTGCCTCTCAGTAGAGAGTTTCTGGTGTGTGTTGTGCTCACAAACATTAACTCAGATAGGATATACAAGATACTCTAATTGTTCAAATGATAAAGCCTGCAATTTCCTATGAATCTAACCTATTTGATGAATTCTGAGCAACATCTTGTACAACTCTCTTCTGGTTGTCATTGGCTTCATCAAAACATTAGAAGCCTTATTCTCTTCTATCACTTTTAAGTCCCTTTGGACTCTCAACAATCCTTCCAATTCCCAAATCCTCATAGAAAGAGTAACAGTAGGAACATCCATAACCATTTCTTTATACATGTGATATAGACTAGCTATTTGAGGCATCTCATAATTAATCATCAATGCTAGCTGCCTCAACTTTTCTCTGGCTGCCTCATCCTCACCATACTCTAACTGCTCTGGTTCTTCTTCATAGTCCACATCGGCATTGGAACTATGAGAGCTACCACCCTCTTCATCATCACCTACTTTCAAACTCCCAAACTCTAAGCAAAGAATTTAGGATTCAATATCACCTTTATATTGCCATATTCTCTCTTCTTCTTGCAATTGTTGTACCATAAGATAATCAAATTAGGTCTAAGCACTTGTCTTGGGAACCTGTTCTTCTACCAAAATTACCTTACCCTTATATGTTGGATCAATGATTGGTAAGGTAGTTGGTACCTGTGTAGACACCTTCCTTATTATTAATGGTGGTTGAGATGCACCAGGAACAAATGAAGGTTTGTCAGCGGCTGACAAAGAAGTGTCAGCGGCTAAAAGTGGCAGAGCCACTGACATCATCTTCGGGTATGGATTCACTCACAAGTTCATGAATGGATTTGTCAGAGTCTAGAGAAGAGCTGTCAGCGTATAGATCTTGCTTGTCGAAGGATACAAAGCCACTATCATTTTCAACATCATCAATCTTTGGCTCTTCTTGTTCCTTACTCTCTATTCTTTTCTCAGCAACAGATGCTTCAGCAAATTCTTTACTCCAAAAAGGTACCTCCAAGACATTGAAGGAGAAGATTTGCTCAGCTGCTTGTAATCTAGACACCTCATTGGCTTATATACCTACATTATTAGTATTTGGAGCTCCCAAATCTGCATGGTTAGTAACATGCATATAATTCATAGTCTAGACAAAGGTTCTAGATCAAATAACCAAATTAGGCCTAGTTTCAGGATCACTAGGTTTATTCTCCAAAAATTAAACATGAATATTCTCTGTGATAATCATATCCTTCTTGTTATAAACCCTATACCCTTTGCTATTCTTAGAGTATCCACAAAGTATCCATCATCACCTTTTGAATTAAACTTGCCTAGGTTATCACTAGTATTCAAAATAACTACATGGCATCCAAAGGGTCTAAAGAAGTCTATCAAATGCTTCATTTTGGAAAATAGCTCCCCGTAAGGGGTTTTATTGTGGTTTTTGTTGATTAAGGCCCTATTTTGTACATAACAAGCTGTACTAACAGCCTCAACCCAAAAAGCAATGGGTAACTTAGCATCTGCTAACATGGTTCTAGCTGCTTCTATAAGTGTTCTATTCCTTCTTTCAGCTACACCATTTTGCTGTGGAGTTCTTGGTGTGCTAAACTCTCTAGAAATTCCTTTCTTGTCGCAGAAGGCATCTAAAATGTGATTTCAAAACTCACCACCATTATCATTCCTAATGATATCAACTTCATGACCTACTTTCTTTTCTATTTGAGTGATGAAATTGATTAAGGTTTCAGTGGTATCACTCTTCTTAGCTAAGAAGAAAGTCCATGTGAACCTAGAGTGATCATCAGTTATAACAAAGCAATAAGATTTATTGTTAATACTATCAACTGATGTGGGTCCAAATAAGTCCATATGAAGCAAATGTAAGGGTTTAGAACTAGCATGCACACTTTTAGACTTGAATGAGGCCTTATGTTGCTTGCCTTTTAAGCATGCAACACATTTATGATCATTTTCAAATGCCTTTGAGGGCAATCCTCTGACTAGATCATGCATATTCATGTTTTTAAAGTTTAGATGCCCTAAACTTATGTGCCATAAATTACTCTCATCAACTGAGGCCTTAGCATAAAGACACGACAAATTATTATTCATTAAATCCCATTCAGACTAACATTATACATGTCCTTATGTCTATGTGTTATATATTCTATGAACTTTTCAGCGGGCAACTCAAAATCTTTACTCAACACTAAACATTTTGTATCAGTAAAGAGAACCTTATTTTTGTTGTCACACACTTGTGACACACTGAACAAATTGTAACCAAGTTCTTTTACAAGAAAGACTTCCTCAAACTTCAAATTGTTGGTGACAAGTATGCCTTTGCCTGAGATGGTTCCACTGCTTCCACCAAAATACACTTTATCACCATTGCTAATAGGAGTGAAATTTGATAAGTAATGCTCCTTCCCCGTCATGTGCCTTGAGCATCCACTGTCCCAATATCCATAATCATTTACCTACTTTTGGATACCCTGTATATAAAGAAAACAACTTAGTTTTCTTTAGAGATCCAATCCTTGGAAGGCTAGGATCTATCTAGTTGTTCAACAAGAATGGCTTTATTCCTTGTAACAACTCCATGGTCATCCCTTTGAGACCTAAACACCCAATTGGTTCCAATAGGTTTAGTAATGACCTTCTCAAGATATTTATATCTATTGCAAGTCATTGAAACGCCATTAAAATTAGAGTTTTGCTCTTGTTTAAGTTTCCAAGTTTAACTACATGATGCCTTAGATCCTTATCCCATATTAACCAAGTGTCATTTGTTATATGGTCTAACATAAGGTCTGACAGCGGCTACTTTTGGCATAGTCATACCAAATCTAGGGTTGTCAGCGGCTTGTCTTGCCCTGTTAGCGGATAGAATGTTCCTGTCAGCGGATAGATAAGCCTTGTCAGGGGCTAAATTAAGGTTTGCTACAAGAACTCACTGTCTGTTAGACCAAGTGTTGGTCTTTTGAAAGGGCCTTTGACCATAGGTATTAGCTGCCTTATAGAACAAAGGAGTTGGTCTAGTGGCCTGAGGTCTAGGGTGGACAAAAGGTCGATGGTTAATTGTAGGTACACTCAGGTCAGTGGCTTGACTATGTCCACTTTGACACTTATAGGATAAATGTGTAAAGCTCCTACAAGTATAACATGCCTTTTAAGATGCAAAACTAGGTCTAGATTGATAATACCCTATCCTATTCACACTTTCTTGAATTTGTGGTGATCTAGGTTTCCTATACATCTCTGTATACCTAACCCTAGATTTACTTTTAGAAGGGGAACCAAGATCAACAGGTTTACTAGTACTAGGATTGGTCACAACAATGGGCTTAAGGTCAACTGATTCATCACTAAGCAGACCACCTTTTAACAAAGAGAAAGGAGTTGGCTACCTTCCATTATTCCAAGTCAATCCTTTTCTTCTTATATTCTTCAACTGGGTCAAGCACACGTGGTGGAGGAATGAAAACTTTCTCTTGGAATTCTGGAATACTAGTTCCTGATAGGTCTTTCCTCATAGGAACCCCATAGAAATCCCTTGTAGGAGGTGGGACAACAATAAATTCCTTTGCATGCATCCTAATCCCAGACGTATCTTTGAGGTTACGTTGCTCACTCACACTATAACACCCCGCCTACTCAGACTACAATATTGTCCGCTTTGCCCGCAGGCTCACGGCTTTACTTTGTGGCCCTCGTGTGAGTACTTCCCGCCAGGTGACCCAAGCTAGTACTACTCTGACATGAGCACGCTTAACTGCCATTTCCTAAGAGCCCCACGTGCAGTAGTGTGACAACCCTAGGTTTTGGATTTGTCACTTGGTCTTACTTTTAGGTTATTTTATGTGTGCTTACTTAATTTGTGTGATTACGTGTTTATTTTGAGTGATTAAGGTTGGTGTGGTTATCGTTTATGAGTATAGAAGTACTCATAAGTAAATCAAGGAACGGTTATTTCATGTTCATGAGCTTACAAGTTGTGACTATGAAATGAAATGGTGATATTTTGGTGTTTACGTATACGTATATGTATTATAGTAATAGTATTTTTTTAGGATTTACGGTTTAGCATTTAGAGGGCTCGGATGAGGTAATTAGTCCTATGGATATTTTTCGGGATGGTTTTTAAGTCATTTAGGACTTAAATATAAAGTTTATTTCAAAATTTGAGATTTTTATTAAAAGTGTATATTTTACGTCTTTTACGGTAAAACGCGTAAAATTGACTAGTTTTACGGTTTTGAGGTTTTGGAAGCCTTAGGAGCTGAAATAAATTAAGACAAATTAAGGTAATGTTAGTAATGTATTATTAAACAATAAAAAAAGAAAATATATATATATATATATATATATATATATATATATATATATATATATATATATATATATATATATATATATATATATATATATATATATATATATATATATATATATATATATATATAATAGGCGGTTAGGCCGATTGGAACAAATAAGAAAAGAAAAAGAAAGTGTAATGGGCTATGGGTTGGACTTGGGTTCACCCATACCCTATATATTATTAACTAAAAAACAAACATCATTTTTTTTGTTCCTGGAACCTATAGTCGACGGCAGAAGAGTGGTTTTAGGGTTTTCTGTATTTTTTTTTTCATCCTCCATTGAAGTAAAGGTAAATCTTCTTAAACCTTTTTGATTAAATTGTTTTTATGTTTAATTAATCATCTTATGATGGATTTAGGTTAGGTTTAAATTTAAAAACAGTGAATTAATGTTGTAATAATCATATTAG
Source organism: Glebionis coronaria (assembly GCA_025667525.1). Taxonomy (NCBI): domain Eukaryota; kingdom Viridiplantae; phylum Streptophyta; class Magnoliopsida; order Asterales; family Asteraceae; genus Glebionis; species Glebionis coronaria. The sequence continues at coordinate 232,615,342 of CM046881.1, forward strand.
GATGATTACATGAATTAGGGCTTGTAATTAGAGGAATTAGGGTTAATTAATGTGGTTGATTTTGTTGAACCCGTTTTTAAAAACTGGGCAGAATTTTGAGTCAATTGTTTTAATCATATTGGGAGTTCTAGAAACTCTTTTTAACACCCCCAATTTACATTGCGCAGCGGAAAATACAAAAATGGGTGTTAATTATAAACTTCATTTCACAACTCTTTAAATGACCCAAAAACAATATATTTAAGTATAAATATGGAAATAATTTAAATCAATGTCTAAAACCTTCAATCCCATGTAAAATCAGTTTAAAATATATCAGAGTAGCATATAGGTTCCCCTAGGATCTTAACCAAACAACAAACCTTTAACCAAAATATTTGACCATTTTCTATATGTTTATGACAATAGGGAAAGAAATCCTGTTTTAGACCAAATTACTACAAAAGCAATCCCGCAATCCTTCTCCAGCAAGCTCCGCAATCAACAACTTCAAGTACCTGAAATACATGCTTAAAATCATCAACACAAAGGTTGGGCAAGTCTATAGGTTTTACAAAATCATAATTGAACACATCGTAAAAATCATTAACAATTGTTTAATAGAATTGTGGCCATACAATCTATCAATCAGGTATAATATATAACAATAGTTATCGAATTGTATTAAGCTCATGACACCGACCCCTTAACTTAGTCACTCACGCCAAATGCCAGCATGACTAGAAAAATTACCAGTGCCCCTACTAGGGTATTAATTGCAAGAATACCAATTCTCATTCACGTAAAATTATCCTTCCCAGCGGGTTACTCAACGTAAAGCCCTGGTCTCAGATAGGGTTGTCAGCCCAATAGTACTATTATTAGAATAAGCGGCTATTCCCAACTCGCAACATCAAGTCAGAAGATAGTTAACGGCTCATGAATTTAGGGTCTTATGCAATTAGGTACTTATACAATTCATTTCATCAAAGGCAACATCGGGTCCAACAATTACTTATGACATGTGTTCATTTTACTTCAAATAGCATGTATCCCCCTCGCGGGTTTTAAAATCATTAAAACAAGTAGAAAGCGAGGCTATAGACTCACCTGAAGTAATAGCAGTAGTATGACGATCTTCGACGATAGTTGATGCCCGGTAAACACAAAAACCGCAACCTATCAAATAAGGCGCGTTCATCAATAATAACTCGAGTAAAATCCATACTTAGTAATATCAAACTCAAAATCATAAAATCAAAACCAATCCAAAATAAAAATAATACAAGTGACCTTTTATTTCATTCTATATATTTACTATTAGTTAACTCCGTCGATAAAAATCTGCCGGTACACACCAAATGTACAAGCTCGTTTACCCCACTTAAACACGTCAAATTTTTATGATACTAATCAGTAACTTCACTTACTATATATAGAAAGCCCTGTTAAAAATTCATCAAAATATTTTACTTTTAAAGTTCCCTGCCCGACACATCTTTCAACTACAAAAACCGGACAGTTTTACGTCAACAATACTTATAGTCTTTTAACACATTTATTTTTCTCCGTTTATGAAACCGACACTCAACTTTGATAATAACTCGACATCCTCATACTTGACCTTAAAAATCAGTCCTTGACACATTTCAAAAATCCATTTCATAGTCCCCGAGATTCGATCCAAATATCGACAAAAATTATATATTGTGTCGGTACTCGTCTCCCGGTACACGAAATAATCAAACTGACGTAACTTTTCGCTCGTTTGGAGCTACAAGTCTTACCTTATACCAAACCGAAGGTAAAAACATCCTCTACAACAATATCTAACTAGTTCATCTCAAACTTAAACTCATATTTTCAGAAAATTACTTTTAATAATCTGCCTAAAAATACATGTTTAAAAATCACCCAAAATCAATTTTTCACCATAATTTAACCTCATTTTTACCATTATAAGCATCCTCATACTACTAGTTCATATCATAACATCCTAAATCATCCTAGATAATCAAATCATAAAAACCAAACTCAAAAATATCAACATGCAATCAATAAAATATATACATATGAACATAAACACCTACATACCACAAGAATTTAAGATCAAACAACATGATTTTCATCCAAAAATGGGTTTTATAAAAATGTTCATGCATGTGTAAGATTTTCATACCAATGTGTAGGGAATGAAGAAACTAAGATGGGTCTTTGATTAGATTTGATTGAATCAAACAAGAAATCAAAATTTTTGGGGTTGTTTGGTGGTGGTGGGCTGACGGGAAGAAGAGGGAGGAGAGAGGGGAGAGAGATTTTGGTGAGTGGAAGTGAAATGTGTGTGTATTTGTGTTTTATATTTCTTTTATATGGAAAAAGTTTAGGGTAGTTTTTGCCAATTGTGATTCTTTTGGACCAAAGTGTAAATACTTTGTTAAAAAGCGAGAAATGACTATTAGTCACTTTTGAAAATTTTTACGGGTCTCGGGTTTCATAAAAATGATTCTCAAAACATAAAACGCACTTAAAATGATATATTATATAGTCCCGACACGACTTAATACGACATTAAAATAAAAACGTCAAAATATTAAACATCGATATGTTTAAAATAAAACGTAAAACTTCTCGGGCATCCGTCGATATCGTCATCACTAATAATCCTCGCAACTCGTCAAAACTTAAAAATAAAATTTTCAACATCATCCAAATTAAATTAGCAACCGTCATAATAATCAACCTCGTCAAAAATTCCAAAAATATACGTAAAAATATAATTAAATAATGACCACGGTTTTGGGTTGTTACATCCTACCCTCCTAAAAGAGAGCGACGTCCCGGCGCTCAACCCGCCTCACATTCGCACTTCCTCACTTCTAGAGTCAACGTGACCTCTTATTCTCAAGAGATACTCACGTCTTTCACACCAGTCCAACTCAATTCTTATGATATCACCATATCCACAATTATTACTACACTTCCTCTTTCAATTTCACCTTCTATTATGCTAATATTACTTCATCATTTATACTCCTTCTGCATTATTTCCTCAGTTTCATTCCTGCCCCAATACTCTGACAACGTACCCCACAACTCAGACAACATACATATACCACAATACTCTGACAACATATATATACCACAACTATGTATGTTCTCAAATTAAACCTCTTAACTACTGATATGACGATCATCATCGCATAAAGATTCCATCTTCACTAGTTTCCATTAGTCCTCATAATAAAATATTAGGATATCATCATCCCAAGTTTCTATTGCCATCGTTCAATTCATCCTTTCACTCTGTCCATTACTTTCCAAAAATACGCAATATTCCTTCTTAACTCAATTCTTCACACTTTCTGTAGAAATCTCTAATATCCAAAAATCAATCTCAATCTCTGGTTCACATATAATATGTTCAAACCTTATCCAATACTCATACGTTATCACAGCGATTTCCAATATTCAAAAATTACTCTGCCTCTATGTCCTAAGGTTACACTCAAACTAAATACAATGAGATTATCCATAATTCTGATCAGTCACTTATATACTTCCCATACTCATTTTCCACTTTCATTATTTCTAACAATTTCTACACTGAATTACTATACTTTCCATAGTACATTATTACATCTTCCTCATATCATATTACTGTTTAAATAACTCCATTAGTCTCATATATTCAAATCCGAAATATATAATGGTCAAATCACTTCCTGATATCGTAATACATTTTATTCCAATCATACTGTATCAATACTTCAATTTGTAAAATCCCTTTAATACTACATGCGACACTCTCAGCACTCTAAGAATAATTAAATTCTCTTTTTAATCTGAACAATTCATTCACCACTGGTCCTTTCCTTCTTAACACACTCTGTGATCTAATAGAAGAAAGATTAAAAAACCATAATACCCGTTTTTGTTTTTGTTTTTGTCCCACAAAAACATACATTTCTACTTTCTCATTTCTATTACCATTCTATTTCAGAATTCTCAACAATTTGTTGATCTTCTTTCTTTGATATTCCTTTTTCCATTAGTTTATTACCTTGATTCTAACTTTCTTTCCATTCCATCCATTCTACTTTTTGCTACCAATATTCCAATTATCTCAAAACTCAAGAGTCAATTCTCAATTACCTCAGAAATTCTATAAGTCCTTTTTCCTTGTCCTTCTTACTCGTTACTCACTAGTTGATAGTGAAAGTCTCCACACTTATCCTTCACAATCTGATACATACTTCATAATACAGAACCATAATATATCTCATCTAAAATTACCGATTATTATTTCTCCGTCATCATTAAGTAATCCTTAACTCCTCTTCCTTTAAAATCCCCGAATGGCATTTCTACACAAGTCCTTCTTATTCTTATTTTCTTCATACTTGATTCCATACAAGTAATACTTTTCACTCTCAAAATAAATACCACAATGTCCAATCTCATGATCATATAAACCTCGTTACACTTCTTTGTTCAAGTCAACACACTACTATTGCTTTCCTTTCCACTTGATATTATCCAAATATCATCATCGCAGCTCTATAATTCCTTCAGATTCCTCCAATACTAATTATACAGCATAGAACTTCAGTATATCCTCAACGTTCATAAACAACTTCTTCAACTACAAAATCAGATCTCACAACCACAACTTAAGTATATTTTCCATCTATACATCTACCTCCAATCATATATTTAAGTTCTTCTTTGTCAGCTGTATCCTTGGTTCAACAATCAGTGAAAACCTCCTGATAAACCTCCGATAATACTCAGCTTACACAAAGGACTTTACAAGCTTCAGTCGGTTTCGTCGGTATTGACAAAGCCTCAATCGTTTCAATCTAGTCATATTTCCACGATCACTTCAGCCATATGTTGCACATTCTAAAACATCCATAATACTCCAGCTAAAATTCTTCTCCAAAGAATTTTTACACACCATTCCTCCTTTTAATAACAAATTTTCCAATTGTTAGGGAATATTTTTCTCTCCTTCAATCATCTAATCGTCACACTAAACATTCACAATCAATAATGGACACCGATATCTGGTGCTCAGTTTGTTCAACCTCACAGCAACCATCTTATTCACAAAACATCCAGCTTCTTTACTTACTTCCGTTATCACTTCTCTGATGACTTACCCTTCCAGTCAAATCAGATTATCCTTATTGTCTCATCTTCCAATCCTTACAATCAAACATATTACCATCCTCAACTTCCTGACAATGCCATATAATAAAATATACAATCAGATTGCATAACTCCTATCACCAAGCTAACACAAAGCTTCCTTTTTCCCAAGACGACAGTGAACTCTATGATTCCGCGGAACAATCACATAGTATCCTCAGGTACTAACTCATCTTCTCATTCTTTTCCGACTACTACTAGTAAAGCGCAAAAAAAATTTGACTTATTGTAGTTTCCTACTACATACCTTCTCCTCATTGACCAATAAAATCGTCAAATAGAAATTTCACTGATTATTTCCTGAAATCAGTACTCAATGTTCAACAACATTCCAATTTAATTCTTTCCACCTTTATTTATCATATCCTATGATAATTATCCTTATCCCGGTTAACTTTCTCACAGTTCTAGTTAAATTAATTGCGCTATACTTCTTAATTCCATAAACTCAGAGAATATTTCCTTAATATATATATATATATATATATATATATATTATTCTTCCGTCGGCGAATTTCTCATTTCAACCAATCACAAATTCTCGTTGATTCCTCGTCCTCAGTTCTGCTAAAATCTAACATCTTCAAATTTCAATATATCCGCAATAACACCTTCAGAATTTAGATACACCATCAATATCACTTTCAGAATTTAATAAAATTCTATCTCAATAATTACCAGATAAGAACACACAATTTACTGCATCTAAATCTCAAATCCTATCAGCATTTCCAAAATATAAACTGTAATAGCAGCAACATTCCCTTCATATTGATTTTCCATTATCTGAATGATTCCTTTATTCAATCTCCTTTACCGAAATGAAGACATTTCATTACCATAGAAATATAAATTTTATACCACATTCCTTGTCATTCCTTCAGCAGCTCGACCTCCAGCTAGTCCGTACTTACATCAAGTAAATAGATAATTACTTAAGTGGTATAAAATACATGTGATCTACATATCATACTTCCTCCTGTTTACCCGATTTATAGCAACTTCTTGAATACCATCTCTTCTTATCTTAGGCTATTAAATTCCAAGTTTACTTTCTATCAGAGGAAATAAATTTCTATTCCTTATTGTCATTCGCAACAATACCATTCCTTTACCCTTTTCTGCCACAATTAATTTCGAATCAGAATCAATCTTTAAATTACCATCTCTTTTCGTCTAGTTGAACATTCTCGAATGACTATCGATATATTAAACATCCATCAGTTACTCGAACTTACCCATATAGTTGCACCTTTCCAATTACCATCAATAGTCGTACGACACTCCTTACCACATCTCTTCTCATTCCTAATAATCCAATAAACAGACATCCTTTTAAAACATTGCAGAATAACAGCAGCATCTCCAACTGGAACATCAACATCTTCTGTTCAGCAGCATCTTCAGTCTCAGCAGCATCTTCAGTCTCAGCATCATCTTCAACTAAAACAGCAGGATTTTCAATCTCAGCAACATCTCGTCTCCTCGGCACTATCAGCTTCAAACAATCTATCAACTATTCCCACAATCATATAATCTACCCTAATGGTTGGCAACCTTTGGAGACATATTTCAAGATACTCAGTCACACACACAAGAATCCCTGCTAATGACAGAAACATATCTCACTCAACTCTTTTAATTGTTATCACATACGAAAGAGACTTAATGAGTATACACATCGAGATAGAAAGAATAGGATCTTTTCATCAAGATATAACATGAATACTGCATACGCCAACAACACAATACTACCTAAATTCCACAATCATATTAAAAGAAAAGATACAAGGACACATCAAAATACTAAAGGGTAATAGTAGATATCATCCATAAATCCGAGAAAATCGCAACAAAACCTTGTCACTAATGTCACTTACCCTTACCATCCTAAACAACAACAATAATAATAATCCATCACAATACTACCTCGCAACATCTAGATAATCCAAATACAATACAATAATAAATAAACTGAAATACAACAACAATCCATCACTACATCACTCCATAGGATGTGGTCCATCACTTTCTCCAACTTGGCTCGTTCCTGCTTCATCTTCAACTGATCCTAACTTACAGCATCTCCCTTTTGGATCTAAACATGGTGGATCCCTAAATCCATACTTCAAAATTCCTTCTTGAGACGGCGGATTTATCATATAATGAGTATTAGCATACACCTCACTATCCTGAAACTTCCAGTGTGGCTCAAGATACGGCCCAATATGATCTACATATTCACTTAACCTGCGAAGCCTATCTATCTCTTTCTGATATTTCTCAAAATCAGTCCCATAACTTCTCACTTCAATTCTAACCTCAGTTCTTCCAACCTCACTCTCAGTCATATAATTATCACTATCAGATTCTACAACATTTTTCTTATCATCCGTATCATCCTCGTAATCTAACCATCCACCTGAAATCTTACGATCACCTACATACTGATTCTACAAATTCCATTGACCTACAGCAAATCCCCCTTTCTTGACGTAATATGGTATGTCAGACATTTTCTGAAATCACAGAAAATTCATAAGTACATAAGGTCATTATTCAAAATTCTATATGCAATGCATAATCATGCAAATGCAAATGAATTACGTATGCCAAAAATATATGTATGCGATGCAATGATGCAATGCAATGCAAATGAAAATTATACAATATTCACAAAAATGAAATTATGATGAAATTATGATGAAAGCACTCCACGTCCTTTCATTAATACCAATACCTCATTGCAGTATTTACTTAATAAATACTCAGGAATTCACAAAAATTATAAGGGATACATCTATAATAACAAAGCATAACAAAAATAAATAATCTTACCGGAGCCTTGCAGAGAAGTTGTGTTGCTTTTATAAAATACTTTTGGCACCAAAGTTATAGTTTAGGACATTTTTCAAAAATCGACCTAATTCACTATAACTAAAAAGCTCTGGTTACCAATCTTTAACACCCCCAATTTACATTGCGCAGTGGAAAATACAAAATTAGGTGTTAATTATAAACTTCATTTCACAACACTTTAAATGACCCAAAAACAGTATATTTAAGTATAAATATGGAAATAATTAAAATCAATGTCTAAAACCTTCAATCCCAAGTAAAATCAGTTTAAAATATATCAGAGTAGCATATAGGTTCCCCTAGGATCTTAACCAAACAACAAACCTTTTACCAAAATATTTGACCATTTTCTATATGTTTATGACAATAGGGAAAGAAATCATGTTTTAGACCAAATTACTACAAAAGCAATCCCGCAATCCTTCTCCAGCAAGCTCCGCAATCAACAACTTCAAGTACCTGAAATACATGCTTAAAATCATCAACACAAAGGTTGAGCAAGTCTATAGGTTTTACAAAATCATAATTGAACACATCGTAAAAATCATTAACAATTGTTTAATAGAATTGTGGCCATACAATCTATCAATCAGGTATAATATATAACAATAGTTATCGAATTGTATTAAGCTCATGACACCGACCTCTTAACTTAGTCACCCACGCCAAATGCCAGCATGGCTAGAAAAATTACCAGTGCCCCTACTAGGGTATTAATTGCAAGAATACCAATTCTCATTCACGTAAAATTATCCTTCCCAGCGGGTTACTCAACGTAAAGCCCTGGTCTCAGATAGGGTTGTCAGCCCAATAGTACTATTATTAGAATAAGCGGCTATTCCCAACTCGTAACATCAAGTCAGAAGATAGTTAACGGCTCATGAATTTAGGGTCTTATGCAATTAGGTACTTATACAATTCATTTCCTCAAAGGCAACATCGGGTCCAACAATTACTTATGACATGTGTTCATTTTACTTCAAATAGCATGTATCCCCCTCGCGGGTTTTAAAATCATTAAAACAAGTAGAAAGCGAGGCTATAGACTCACCTGAAGTAATAGCAGTAGTATGACGATCTTCGACGATAGTTGATGCCCGATAAACACAAAAACCGCAACCTATCAAATAAGGCGCGTTCATCAATAATAACTCGAGTAAAATCCATACTTAGTAATATCAAACTCAAAATCATAAAATCAAAACCAATCCAAAATAAAAATAATACAAGTGACCTTTTATTTCATTCTATATATTTACTATTAGTTAACTCCGTCGATAAAAATCTGCCGGTACACACCAAATGTACAAGCTCGTTTACCCCACTTAAACACGTCAAATTTTTATGATACTAATCAGTAACTTCATTTACTATATATAGAAAGCCCTGTTAAAAATTCATCAAAAGATTTTACTTTTAAAGTTCCCTGCCCGACACATCTTTGAACTACAAAAACCGGACAGTTTTACGTCAACAATACTTATAGTCTTTTAACACATTTATTTTTCTCCGTTTATGAAACCGACACTCAACTTTGATAATAACTCGACATCCTCATACTTGACCTTAAAAATCAGTCCTTGAAACATTTCAAAAATCCATTTTATAGTCCCCGAGATTCGATCCAAATATCGACAACAATTATATATTGTGTCGGTACTCGTCTCCCGGTACACAAAATAATCAAGCTAACGTAACTTTTCGCTCGTTTGGAGCTACAAGTCCTACCTTATACCAAAACGAAGGTAAAAACATCCTCTACAACAATATCTAACTAGTTCATCTCAAACTCAAACTCATATTTTCAGAAAATTACTTTTAATAATCTGCCTAAAAATACATGTTTAAAAATCACCCAAAATCAATTTTTCACCACAATTTAACCTTATTTTTACCATTATAAGCATCCTCATACTACTAGTTCATATCATAACATCCTAAATCATCCTAGATGATCAAATCATAAAAACCAAACTCAAAAATATCAACATGCAATCAATAAAATATATACATATGAACATAAACACCTACATACCACAAGAATTTAAGATCAACAACATGATTTTCATCCAAAAATGGGTTTTATAAAAATGTTCATGCATGTGTAAGATTTTCATACCAATGTGTAGGGAATGAAGAAACTAAGATGGGTCTTTGATTAGATTTGATTGAATCAAACAAGAAATCAAGATTTTTGGGGTTGTTTGGTGGTGGTGGGTTGACGGGAAGAAAAGGGAGGAGAGAGGGGAGAGAGATTTTAGTGAGTGGAAGTGAAATGTGTGTGTATTTGTGTTTTAAATTTCTTTTATATGGAAAAAGTTTAGGGTAATTTTTGCCAATTGTGATTCTTTTGGATAAAAGTGTAAATACTTTGTTAAAAAGCGGGAAATGACTATTAGTCACTTTTGAAAATTTTTACGGGTCTCGGGTTTCATAAAAATGCTTCTCAAAACATAAAACGCACTCAAAATGATATATTATATAGTCCCAGCACGACTTAATACGACATTAAAATAAAAACGTCAAAATATTAAACATCGACATGTTTAAAATAAAACGTAAAATTTCTCGGGCATCCGTCGATATCGTCATCACTAATAATCCTCGCAACTCGTCAAAACATAAAAATAAAATTTTCAACATCATCCAAATTAAATTACCAACCGTCATAATAATCAACCTCGTCAAAAATTCCAAAAATATACGTAAAAATATAATTAAATAATGACCACGGTTTTGGGTTGTTACACTCTTATTTTACGATCCAAGTATCCCTGAAAAGGTAATTGAAGTGGCTTTCCAATGAAAGAAACAAGAACTAAATTGAAGGTCGAGAAGTGGGTCAAAAGCAGGTTACAACAGTCGGAGGTCAAAACAGTTTTGAATTCAGCATGTTTTCTTTTTAAGTTTTGGGTTGTTTGGGGTACTTAGGGTTGCATTGGGATCTTCTCACGAACATGAGAGATGGTTTATATATTGTATTAAGTATCTGCACTTGGGCTAAGGTTGTGGTTTAGGGTAAGACCCCTTAATTGTAACAAACTTTTAGTATGTTTAAAATCAGGAAATCTGGAATGACAAAAGTATATATATATATATATATATATATATATATATATATATATATATATATATATATATATATATATATATATATATATATATATATATATATATATATATATATATATATATATATATATATATATATATATATATATATATATATATATATATATATATATATATATATATATATATATATATATATATATATATATATATATATATATATATATATATATATATATATATATATATATATATATCAGGGCCTTAACAGTAGCTTTAAGGTTAGCTCAAGTGGGAGGTTTTAGCTAACATATGTAAGGGTATGAATATTCCTTTTATAGAAACCATGGGTATGTTTAAGTGGACGTTTGACTTAATGTTTTGAGACCTAAAATTGGGGCTGTTTTGTGTAAAATATGAACGGGATAATTATTAAACTTAAACAAGTTAAGGACTTGTTAGGGAGGGTAATGGGGTGTTTAGAGCATATAAATGGGGTATTTATATGGGAGTAGGCTAGATGTCCATCATAGGTTGATGAGCCATCTTAGTGATTAGTTAATGTAATGATTGCGTGTTTTTGGTTTGTTAGCTTGTTGCTAGAGCAAGGACTTTTGAAGAAGCAACCAGGTGAGTTCATAGTCCCATTTTCACTGAGTTTTTAAATGTTTTCTTCTAGTATGGGATGGAGATGACACTTGTGGTGTTCTTAAAATGTTTTGGTACTATATTTTTATAAATGTTTGGACATAGATGTGTTATTTTGTGACATGCGTGCTTATGTGTTCTCATATGTGCTTTGATATGTGTTATAATATGTGAATCTTGTTTGGGTTGTGATTGGCTTTGGTACATAGATGTATGGGCGTCTATGGGACCAGTTGTGATGTGTGTGGAGCGTGGGGCATGATCCGTCCTGAGTTCTTGGTTCGGGGGGAACGATCCGTCCTGAGTACTTGTGCATCGTCTCTTCGGAGGCAAGATATCTCGACGGGGATATAGTTCATCTTCCACAGGTGGTGTGGGAAAGATCTGGATAGTGTGGTATGTGTTCTTGTGTGTGTGACGGGATACTTCTTGATTGTTATAATGTGCTTTGTGAATTGTAGATGTGATTGGTACTTGGATTGAGTTTTGTTGTGGATGCATGTAGCATGATTATCACATTATGGTCCATTTCCATAAATTGTTTTTCTTCAACTTATTTACAGCGGATGTCAAGGTTTCTTATGATGTTCTAGATAACTTAAACCTATGTTCTCACCAACTTTATGTTGACAGATTTTAGTGTCATTTTCAGGTGAGGTAGTTGAGAAGGATGATGTTAGAAGTGGCTAGAGTCTAGAGGCTTCTAAGATTGCATTAGGAGGAATACCTTTCCTCTTAGTATTTAATTAATGTTTGAATAAGTGGTACATTTTAGACACCTACATGTTCGATGTTTGTTTATTTATATGTCTTTGGTAAGAGGTAGGCATGTTACCTACTTACATAGACGCCTGCATTGTTTGAGATATTGTCATGACATTGTGTCACCTTTTTATTACATTTCTATTTCATTTAGTTAACTCTATAGACACGCTATTGTTGTGATGATATCCATACGTCGGGCCCCATATTCCGCCATGGTGGGGTGTGACAAAATGGTATCAGAGACAATGGTTATAGAGAATTAGGTTGCCTAGTCGCGTAGCCTAGTCTATAGCTTAAGGGTCCCTGCATATAGGCGTCATAGGGGTATGTGTGCATTTTATAATAGTTGATGTGTTTGGATGTTATTTTTGCGATATTTGTTAAGTTATGAACTAGTATGGTTCATACTTAACTACATGTTATTTTCTTTACGAGTTTTGAATAATGCGGGTTGAACTATAGTCATATACACTAGTCATTGTTGGATTTCGTTTAATTATGCTTTCATGTTCTTTATACATTTTGAATTTTGTCTACGCTGGTTCAGCTAGACTACGAGTTTATGAGTTTCCTGTATTGGCTACGTTATTTTAATACATGGATTTTGGATCTTATTTTATGTTGTAGTTATGTGCTTATATGAGTTGTAGGATCTATGTGCTTATTTGAGTTGGTAGACCGATGTGTTATGTGTAGTATTAATTCTTATAAGTGTCATCATAGGAGGGAGTGCATTGGTGAAAGGGGACTGGTATAAGTATGGTGGCCAACATAGTTATACAAGTACCACAACATCAATGGATTCCTAAGTATGGTTGCATGAAAGAGGGTTAATACATGCTTGTATAGTATATGTTGGATGGACTTGAGTGTATGTACGCGTATGCCTATATATGTATATATCCCTTCTACTTATCGGTTGTATTCTTAGGATGGTTTTCTAGCTCTTTTCTCTTTGGGATGTTCAACTTCTGTAGTAGCGCATTTATCGAGTCCTCATTTCACGTGTTTGTTTATACGGTATTTTTGGTGTAGAGGCTATTGAGAGGGTGGAGAATTCTTTTTGGAATAACGACATCTTTTGTTTTGAGTCTTACATGGTAAAAAAAAAAATAAAACTTGCAAATAGTAAAATAAAAATAGTTGTTGGTAGTCGATAAAATGAGGGTAAAGTGTCGAAAACGTGTTTGAAATAAGGTGGAATATAAATTTTTTTAACATATAAGCATGGCTTGTTTATTTTAAAATACTTTGGTTTTGATCACCTAAAGTTATTGTTCTTTAGTTAGAGTTTTTGTTCCTATTAAATTAAATACGTTAAAATCATGTATTTAATCATATGATGGGTGAGAGTTTTAATTTTCTAGAATTAAAATAAATTAGGGCTTGAACTTGGTAATTAATAAGGGGTTTTATGGTTTAAAATCGTTTTTTTGGGTAATAAACACTTGGAGGGTTAACATAGAGATGAGTTGGGATGGAATTTGAGAGTTCTTTAGACTTTAGAATACGTGGTTATATTTGATGAGTTTTGATTTATGGTATTTATGAGTAAGACTGAAATCGGGGTGACAGTTTTAAACCCGTCGAGTTGTGTGATGGCTTCTAACTTGGTTTCAAGACAGTTCTTGTTTGATGAGTTGCGAGATTTAGTTAGGTTGATTACATAACTTTATGGTTTTAATAAGTTTCCTCGTAAACGGTTAAGGCTCATGTGTTGTTGGTTGAGATTATTTATTATAAATTAAGTTTACGCTTGAACGTAAAGGTTTTATCAGGGATATGTATCCTCGTTTGTTTGCTGAGAATAAGTTTGAGTTTGGGAGTAAATATCGAGACGAGATTTCTATTAGGAGGGAGTGATGTGACAACCCTAGGTTTTGGATTCGTCACTTGGTCTTACTTTTAGGTTATTTTATGTGTGCTTACTTAATTTGTGTGATTACGCGTTTATTTTGAGTGCTTAAGGTTGGCGTGGTTATCTTTTATGAGTATAGAAATACTCACAAGTAAATCGAGGAACGGTTATTTCATGTTCATGAGCTTACAAGTTGTGACTATGAAATGAAATGGTGATATTTCGGTGTTTATGTATACGTATAAGTATTATAGTAATAGTATTTTTTTAGGATTTACGGTTTAGCATTTAGAGGGCTCGGATGAGGTAATTAATCATATGGATATTTTTCGGGATGGTTTTAAGTCATTTAGGACTTAAATATAAAGTTTATTTCAAAATTTGAGATTTTTATTAAAAGTGTATATTTTACGTCTTTTACGGTAAAACGCGTAAAATTGACTAGTTTTACGGTTTTGAGGTTTTGGAAGCTTTAGGAGCTGAAATAAATTAAGACAAATTAAGGTAATGTTAGTAATGTATTATTAAACAATAAAAAAAGAAAAAATAATAAAAATATATATATAATAGGCGGTTAGGCCGATTGGAACAAAGAAGAAAAGAAAAGGAAAGTGTAATGGGTTATGGGTTGGACTTGGGTTCACCCATACCCTATATATTGTATTAACTAAAAAACAAACATCATTTTTTTGTTCCTGGAACCTATAGTCGACGGCAGAAGAGTGGTTTTAGGGTTTTCTATATTTTATTTTTTTTCATCCTCCATTGAATTAAAGGTAAATCTTCTTAAACCTTTTTGATTAAATTGTTTTTATGTTTAATTAATCATCTTATGATGGATTTAGGTTAGGTTTAAATTTAAAGACAGTGAATTAATGTTGTAATAATCATATTAGGATGATTACATGAATTTGGGCTTGTAATTAGATGAATTAGGGTTAATTAATGTGGTTGATTTTGTTAAACCCGTTTTTAAAAACTGGGCAGAATTTTAAGTCAATTGTTTTAATCATATTGGGAGTTCTACAAAATCTTATTTTACGATCCAAGTATCCCTGAAAAGGTAATTGGAGTGGCTTTCCAATGCAAGAAATGAGAACTAAATTGAAGGTCGGGAAGTGGGTCAAAAACAGGTTACAACAGTCGGAGGTCAAAACAGTTTTGAATTCAGCCTGTTTTCTTTTTAAGTTTTGGGTTGTTTGGGGTACTTAGGGTTGCATTGGGATCTTCTCACGAACATGAGAGATGGTTTATATATTTTATTAAGTATCTGCACTTGGGCTAAGGTTGTGGTTTAGGGTAAGACCCCTTAATTGTAAAAAACTTTTAGTATGTTTAAAATCAGGAAATCTGGAATGACAAATATATATATATATATATATATATATATATATATATATATATATATATATATATATATATATATATATATATATATATATATATATATATATATATATATATATATATATATATATATATATATATATATATATATATATATCGGGGCCCTAACAGTAGCTTTAAGGTTAGGTCAAGTGGGAGGTTTTAGCTAACATATGTAAGGGTATGAATATTCCTTTTACAGAAACCATGGGTATGTTTAAGTGGACGTTTGACTTAATGTTTTGAGACCTAAAATTGGGGCTGTTTTGTGTAAAATATGAACGGGATAATTATTAAACTTAAACAAGTTAAGGACTTGTTAAGGAAGGGTAATGGGGTGTTTAGAGCATATAAATGGGTTATTTATATGGGAGTAGGCTAGATGTCTATCATAGGTTGATGAGCCATCTTAGTGATTGGTTAATGTATTGATTGCATGTTTTTGGTTTGTTAGCTTGTTGCTAGAGCAAGGACTTTTGAAGAAGCAACCAGGTGAGTTCATAGTCCCATTTTCACTGAGTTTTTAAATGTTTTCTTCTAGTATGGGATGGAGATGACACTTGTGGTGTTCTTAAAATGTTTTGGTACTATATTTTTATAAATGTTTGGACATAGATGTGTTATTGTGTGACATGCGTGCTTATGTGTTCTCATATGTGCTTTGATATGTGTTATGATATGTAAATCTTGTTTGGGTTGTGATTGGCTTTGGTACATAGATGTATGGGCGTCTATGGGACCAGTTGTGATGTGTGTGGAGCGTGGGGCACGATCCGTCCTGAGTTCTTGGTTCGTGGGACACGATCCGTCCTGAGTTCTTGGTTCGGGGGGCACGATCCGTCCTGAGTACTTGTGCATCGTCTCTTCGGAGGCAAGATATCTCGACGGGGATATAGTTCATCTTCCACAGGTGGTGTGGGAAAGATCCGGATAGTGCGGTATGTGTTCTTGTGTGTGTGACGGGATACTTCTTGATTGTTATAGTGTGCTTTGTGAATTGTAGATGTGATTGGTACTTGGATTGAGTTTTGTTGTGGATGCATGTAGCATGATTATCGCATTATGGTCCATTTCTATAAATTGTTTTTCTTCAACTTATTTACAGCAGATGTCAAGGTTTCTTATGATGTTCTAGATAACTTAAACCTATGTTCTCACCAACTTTATGTTGACAGATTTTAGTGTCATTTTCAGGTGAGGTAGTTGAGAAGGATGATGTTAGAAGTGGCTAGAGTCTAGAGGCTTCTAGGATTGCATTTGGAGGAATCCCTTTCTTCTTAGTATTTAATTAATGTTTGAATAAGTGGTACACTTTAAACACCTATATGTTCGATGTTTGTTTATTTGTATGTCTTTGGTAAGAGGTAGGCCTATTACCTACTTACCTAGACGCCTGCATTGTTTGAGATATTTTCATGACATTGTGTCACCTTTTTATGACATTTCTATTTCATTTAGTTAACTCTATAGACACGCTATTGTTGTGACGATATCCATACGTCGCGCCCCATATTCCGCATGGTGGGGTGTGACAAGTAGACCACAAAACGCGTTATGTCATGAGAAGGAGACTGTTATCTTATGAACCATGGATCTCTCTTGGCCACAGCCGATGTGGGATTTGCCTAGGGTGTCACAATCAACCCCCTTCGGGACTCATCGTCCTCTATGAGGTTTGCCCCACCATCCCGAATGGCTCAACCAGGCTTTGAGACCACTTGTAACATCCCGCCTACTCAGACTACAATATTGTCCGCTTTGCCCACAGGCTCACGGCTTTGCTTTGTGGCCCTCGTGTGAGTACTTCCCGCCAGGTCACCCAAGCTAGTACTACTCTGATATGAGCACGCTTAACTACCAGTTCATAAGAACCCCACGTGCAGTAGACCACAAAACGCGTTGTGTCATGAGAAGGCGACTATTATCTTATGAACTATGGATCTCTCCTGGCCACAGCCGATGTAGGATTTGCCTAGGGTGTCACACACACATTTGTCCAATATTACACTAGCCTTTTCAAACTTTTCAATCTTAAGTCCTACGTTGTCTTTAGACTTAATTGCTTCATATATCTTAAGTTGTAATTCAGTTTTAGATTCCATGAGGTTAGCTTTGGACTCATTACTAAGTCTTAAGTCTCTTTCTAACACCTTAATTTTGTCTTTAAGGTCAAACTCCATTTTCCTATAGTCAGCCACCATCCCATCAGATTGTGCAAGTCCCCTTTTGTAGTTTCTTAGTGTGTCATCTATATCTAAGAGTTGTTTGTTTAAGCTAGAAACCTCAGCCTTAAGATTTTCAGTGTTTTGCCTACACCCCTTACTACAATAAGCATCATTATATACCTCATTATCTGATGAAGAAGAAGGTTTGCCATAAGAGCAAATTGAACATGTTCCTCTTCCTTTTCAGCGTCCAAGGCTTGATTCTGCACCACCTCATTCTCCAAGTAGCTCCAATCCTATCCAATGCCATCAATGTTTTGCATGACCACCATTGCCTTTGACTCAACATCCTCTATCTTGATGACACGACTTATATCATGTCCTCCATCATTCTTGAGTGGAGATCTGCATTCTCTCTTGAAGTGACCCATTCTATGATAATTGTAACATTCAACTTTAGATTTATCAAATCTAGTTGATTCACCCTTGTTGAATGTAAGCTTCTTGCCAAACTTCCTGTAGAACTTATTGGCTCTTATGCTACTAAGGGCCATGTTCCACTTAATATTCATCTCTTCAAGATTTTCATCACTTATCTACTCAATATCCTCATACATAACTTGAGAACCATTGGGTAAGGAAGCAATGTATGCCCACACAGTATCCAAGTCGATTCCAGCTGGTTTGAGACTTAGGGATGCAAAGTAAGATGTGTCCGTGGTTGTGGAGTCCAATCCGCTGACAAATGATGCTTTGTTAGCGGCTGTGGAGCCATTGTGGGATATAAATGCCATGTTCCCCGAGGATGAAGTAGACGTACTCTCATGTCTTAGCATAACTTCAGGTTCCATGATCTTCAATTGATTGTAGATGTCATCAAACGTTGTATGCTTGTGACTTTTGGTGGCAAGAATCGAGTTAGCTTGTACATGTCAAGCTTCACCAAAAGCTACAAGAAAAGCAGAGCTGACATCTTCTTCGTCAAAGTCCACCCCCATGAATACCAATTTGTTTGTGAGGTCTTGAAGACCACTTCTGACTTCACTCAGTTTTTCATTGGGAAGAGCTTTAAACACAGTAAATTCCTTTACCAACTTCTTTCTCCTTTCCTTGAGAGTGTATTCATTACCACCATAAGTGAATTCAATAGCTTCCCAAAGTTCTTTAGCAGATTCAAACATTCTGAACTTAAATTGCTCCTTTGGTCCAAGAGCCAATTTAAGGCAACTGAGTGCCTTCATATCGTTCCCTCTTTCAGCTATCTCTTCCTCAGACGTAGCTCTTCCATCTTGAGGACTTGAGCTTTCACCCTCAGACTTGCCTTCTTTGAGTCATTGGGCTTTAGCATCAGCCATATTTTGTTCCTTGTTGAAGGAATTTCCAAATTCAATAATCTCCCAGAGGACATAATTATCAACTTCAAGATATTGTTGAAAACTGAATTTCCATAGTTTAAAGTTATCAGGGTCTAGGATGGGAATTTTGAGGTTGTTTAAGGGTCCAGTTGAGTTTGATGTGGTGTTATTGGATAAGGTTGACATGATGTTTTGCGATTAAGGTTTTGTTCTTTTGATCAGAGTTCCTCAATAAGATACCACTTGTTGATCCCAAACTTAGATCAGATTAGCTTTGTATTATCAAGATTAGATCAAGAGTAATACGTAGAGAAACTTTGTATTTGCAATAATCTAAGTACTATGCGAAATTAATACTTAGAACAAAGAACACAAATGATTACCAAACTTTCAACTTTGATTGATAATAATAACAGTGAACAAAGAGATTGAAAGCGTACATACAACGAACCCTAAGGCCTCCTTTTATAGATTAAGGAGCCTTGAACAAAAAGCTACAAATCAACTATTCTAGGAAGAGATAAATATATAAAATACAATATTCGACCTTATCTTCTTAATTAAAAAAACGTATTGACTTCTATAGCAGATACAATCTTTCAGTGGCTAAGATTCTTCTTGTCAGCGCCTTGTTGTCAACGGCTTCTTTCCATGTGTTAGCATCTAGAATCCTCTTTGTCAGTGCCTTGTGGACTTAGTTATTTTATTCCCAACAATTACTCATAAGAAGAAGAGGAGGTTTGTAAAGCATTTGCCTTTTTAGCCTGAAGGGCTTCACCTCTTCTGAACCACTCTATATGATATTGATCAGATGTAGTGTGGACATTACTTCCACATGTTTCACAACATTTAGTAATAGAATTTGGGTTCCTTGGTTTTATGCCTCTTCTGAGAGAGATTACTCGATTATGTCCATGATTTTCATGGTCACAACTTCCACAAACGTTGCATGTAGGGTAATAGTGACAGTCATCTGAGAGATGCTTGTTCATACCATAATGAACACATGGTGGGAAAGGCATGTTTCGCTTAGAATGATATGACCCATTGTAAAAAGCATCAACACTAGTTTTTGCAATCATATATTCAGTATCGTCACAAGTGCGATGATCAGTTCTTTCACATTTAGTACAAAAAAATCACTTTAAGGCATGTTTTAGTAAGATGGTTGTTCAGACCATATAACTCACAAGCCCTTTTGAATTGTGTTTTGTATCTATAATGTGAAGAGTTTGAGGGTTCATCTCTAAATCGAGTTGGTGTTTGTTGTTGCCTGAGTTGTAATTTAAGATCATTGATCTCTTGCATAACAAGAGATCTCTCATCTCCATCAGATCTAGCATTCTTTAGTTTATTTCATGAAACTGAAGAAGTAGTTCCCATGTGTGAACTCTCAACAAGAGCTGAAGAGTTATTTGATGTGTCAATTTTGACATATTTCAGAGAACTACTTTTGTATGTTGTGTGTGACTTGATGATAGACTAGATTGATTTTGGTCCAGTAGATAGTTCAACACCAGCTAGTTTCTCCAAAGGAGGAAGTGGGGTACTTACTGAAGACTCTATATCATCATCTGAGTTATCTTCAGTAACTGAAGACTCAACAAGTGCTAATGAATCAACACTTGCATGAAACTCATGGAGAAAGATACGTCCAGTGTCATGATTTGGTAAATTCTCTTCACCTGGCCTTTCAATGTCAGGGACCAAGCTACCTTCCTCATTTAAGGCTTTGACAAAGAGAATATCACGAGATTTGGTGTTGGAGGATCCTTTAGCACCAAGCATTTTCTTTTTCTGAGCAGGAATTTGTTCATTAATGCATTGATTAACCCTATCAGAGTTTCTAAGCCATGATTTAACAGTATCTTTAGCTTCTTTTAGTTCAACTCTTAAAAACTTGTTTTCATCAATGATTTTCCGTATTTAACTGTTGAAAAGTAAGTAAATCAAGTTTAGCCTCTTTTAACTCATATTAACTTACTTTCATGATGTAAAACCCGCATGAAAATGCATGAAAAAACCATTTAATTATAACTTTTAAATTTAATAAATGCACGACAAGTATATAAGTATATTAAATACGACATGACAAGATATGACACAGAATTAAAAATCATGAATTCACGACAAGTAATAACGTATATTTTATTTATAACACGAAAAGTATATAATTAATTCACGACAAGTGATTACGTATAATACTTACGACATGACGAGTTATATTACGAAATTAAGAATCACGAATATACGAATACACATAAATACAAGTTAAGAAACGAATAAGTAAAACGGGCTTCTTTGAATGCATTAAAACCTTACAAGACTGGTATGGCCCAAGCCCGGCCCAATTTAAGAAATAACTAACAAACACCTCATTTTCATTCATTTGTAACAAATAAGAAAAACAACAAGAAACCCTAGGAGGGCTGTTGGTGGCCACCGACTATAGGAAGAAAAAGAAGAGAGAAAAAGTTAATTTTGAGCTTTACCATACGAATGTATACATGTTTATTCATTTCTTGATTCATCTCCTTCCGGTATATCACTAAAACCTAAACCTTATTTATTATTTATTTTCTTTTTCAAGAAATCATCAATTAAGTTAGTTTAAATGAAATGATCATGTTATGAATTATTAAAACCAAGAACAAATCATGAGGTAATGAGCCTATGGCTCGGTGGGTTTTGGTTCGGACCAAACCGAGACCCACTAGGGGTGCTCGGTGGGAATTTTGATAAGGGCAGCCAAGAGCATAAGCTCTCGATGGGTACTTTTGATTAGCAGTTGATGAGATGGCATTTATACATGATCTCATCGTTCTTTTCGGGCTTTAAATGCATAAAAATGTCATAAAATACCATATATATGCTTGTGTTTGTTTACTTGTGTATTTTAGGTATGGATATCGTGAAAAAGACAAAAGATCACAAGTTACAAGGAAAAACGGACACGAGAAACGAAGCCGTACAAAGAACCGGGCCCTAATCATGGAATTCTCAACAAATACCCTTGAAGACTTGAAGACAAACAAGATTAATCCTCCAAGAATGAAGAAATGACACTTAAAACCCTTGTATATTGATAATTACAAGTTTGGTCCCTTAAGTTTGTCAAAATTGCAAAAAGGTCCTTCAACTTTGAAGAAATGACAAGATTGGTCCCTCAACAAAATCAATTTGTCAATTATGGTCCCTCATGAAGTAAAAGACACAAAGAAGACCTTTGAAGATCAAGATTGTCCAAGATCAGCCCTTGAAAAATCTCAAAATGGCAAAAATGATCCTTGCAACACTTTTGCCAAAAGTTTTGTGCCAAATGTGACAATTGGTGAAACTTATTAACAAAGGAATCAAGTTTATAGGGCTGAAAACCTTTAAATGCCAAAAACTTCAAAATACAAGGACCAAAGGTGTCAAGTTGAAACATTCAAACTGAAAAACGCGCCTAACAACTTACCTTCCCCCAAAATCGGATTGAAAGAAGTTACTATTCATCTTTTACACCTCCAGTTTTCACCTCACTTAAACATGGGTTAAAAACCAATTAACCTTGCCCACGTGTGATTCACACACGCAGGAACAAAACCCACACCTAAAAACCCCAATCCCACCACTGTGGACCCTACCCCCAATTCCCCTTTCCACCAATCAAAACACTCCTTAGGCTCCAAGGCATATGACGTGTCCCAAATCAACAGTGGAGGATTTATGCTTACTCACAACGCAAAAAGGAACGTCCAGGATCCAATTTGACAACTCATCACTCAAAAACGTCAAGGGCATATTTGGGAATTTCTTAGATTAGGGTTTGTGATTTTAGCCTACTAGAATGTTCATTAGAGTAGTATAAAAGGAGGTCCAGTTTGTGGTAACCCCTTGTTCCAGTTTTTCTTCAAAAATCTTGTAAACCTTTTTAATTAAAATAAAATTTTGGTATTTGTTTTAAGCATTATAATTCCTTTTTATGTTTATTTAAAGTTGGTAAAAGTGTTGAAGGAAAACTGAGTTCCATTTGTTATTTGGTTAACTAATTTTGTTTTTCAAAATTTAGTTAAAGGTTTTCTGAATTTGAGATTTTCTTGGTAAAATCTATTTCAGGTTTTGGTGTTAAGAAGTTTAATGTGTTTGGTGATTAAGTGTTTTTGAAACGTGTTAAGAAGGATTGAAAGTTTTTGGATAGGATTTAAGAAAAGAAAAAGAAAAACAGAAGAGTATATTGCATATTATCCTTGTGTTCTTTTTCTTTGATTTGTCTTAAACAGGTGGAAGACCTGTTGTTGATTTTTGATCTGCACCAACCCCAGTTGGTAGGGAGGTGGATATACATCCACTAGGGCTTTGGATGTAAAGCCCTAAGGTAATTTTCTTTTTATTTTTTTGGAAAATCTCAGAAAAAGCAAGTGCATGTGATCTTGTTTGATTTGGTGCTATTGTGTTTTTAAGGTGTTTGATTGTTGTTCTTATGTGTTATGATACATGTTTGATGCTATTTGGAACAAATTGAGTAGCTTTTGAAGTAATTAGGTTAGTTAAAAAACGTTTTCAAGTTTTTAAAGTGGTGTTTGGAAACAGGTTTAAGCAGGGCACAACATGATTATAAGTGTTTGATTAGGTGTTAGAAGTATTGAAAAAGGTTGAGTTAGGTTTTCAGTTAGTTGGTAAGAAAGTTTGGAGAGATTGGAAGCAAATTGGTGTGTTTAAAAAGTAGAATCATAAAGCAAAACCTGCATAACCACTTTCTGCTCATTTTTCATAGGAATTTGGTACTTGATCTTTGAATTCTGTGAAGTAATAGGGTGATTGAAAGTTTGATATTGATTGTGCATCATTTGTTAAGTCTGTGTGCTAAATATAGGAGCTTAAAAATCACTAGGATGCAAGTAACTTAGCCTAAAGCCCACAGACCTACTCATTTTTGTCACAGCAACTTAACATTGCCTTTGTGTGCTTTGATTTGCTTAATTTGGTGTGCTAATTGATTGCTTTTTGATTGTACTTGACTCCTTGTGCTTCAATAAGCACAAGGGTGCCCCCTTTGTCCAAAATCATCCATCAAATAAGCCACAACCAAGCCCTCTTGGTGTTTCATACCTTGTGAAGAAATCAGAAAACACAAGCAAAGACTTGTGTTCTTAAAAGTTAAACCTGGCACGTTTTTTATTCTCATCTCGTTTAATCTTGGCTAAAAAAGGAAGTTTGATTGTGTTTATAAGCTAATTAGGGTCACTGATTTGGTTGGAAAATGAAAAAATAAAAAAGAAAATAAAAGCAAAAAGGTAGCCCGCAACGGACTCGAACCCTAGACCTCTCGCTGGAGGGTTAAGGGAACTACCATTGATCTAGACTCCTTTTTACGTTAGGGTTTGCAATCAAACTTTATTTAACCTATTTTTGCTTTGTTAGCTTAATTAAAAGCCGTGAGCTTATAAGCTCTTTTCAGCTTATTTGTTTGTCTTATTTGGTTCTTCTTATTTTTCTTAGGAAGGTAATAGGTTTGTTGATTTTTCTAGCTAGGTTTCATAATTTTCCCTTTATTTTATTATTTTCTAGCATTTATTTAATACCCGGTTTTTATTAAATCATTAAAAAATAGAAAAAAGAGTTTTTATTTTTAGGAAAAATAATTTTTAGTTTTCAAAATAATGTTTTGAGGTTTACATTAGGTTTTGGTTTTATAAACTTTAATTTTTAATTTTATATTATTTTAAGGTTTTTTATAAACTTTAAACATTTTTATAAAATTATTAAAAAGGTTTTAGGAGCTCTCATTTGTGTTTTTCTCTTAGTTAGAATATTTAGGATTTTTGAGAATTTTTTAGAATTTATTTGAGAACTTTTTATTTTTAGTATTATTTTAATATTATTTTATTATTAAAAATTCAAAATTTTATTTTTCTTTATTTTTCATTTTTCTTAAGTTCTTTATCATTAATTAGGACCTTTTCCATTTTTAGAATATTTTTATAGCTTTTAGATTTATTTTTATAATTATTTTAAGTTTAATAAGTTTTTAATTAGTTTAAATCATTTTTAGAGTTTTAAAAATAGTTTTAATAGCTTTTAGAAAATTACTTTTTAGTCTCCTAATAATATAAGTTAAGTAATTATTCAATAAAATCATATTTTAGACATTTGAATTAGTTATATTTAATTTTAGGGCTTTAATTAGCATTTAAAATTAAATATTTAATTAATAAAAGGTTTAAAATATCTTTGTTGGATTTTTGTCTTTATTTATATTATTATTGACTTCTTTTTAATCTTTTATTTATTTTGCTTTTGGTCTTAGTATAATTTTTAATTTTGGTAGTTTTTCACGACTTTACGTTTACATCTTTTTCGTCGTAGTTTAATTTTAACGTATCCGTCTTTTCATCCTCTCATCCCCATTCTTCTCAATATTAATCTCAAATAAATACAAGTTAAATCACACACATATACCTCCTTGGGAAACGAACTTTCTCTCTTTTTAAGTGATTGGGTCATTAGTCTTGATTTTTCCTAAAATCATCACTCGATACTTACCGCTATTTACGCTCTTTTCCTAAAGAGTAGTAAAACACTACAATCATTTTGGCGCCGCTGCCGGGGAGGTGTGTTGTGCTTTAATTTGGAAGCTTTTGTTTTTGATATTATCCATAATAAGTATTTGTGTTAAGTGGAACTCCCTTAACACGTATTATCGGTTTTCTTGGTTTTTCTTGTATAAATATTAATATATTGTATTAAGTATCACAATCAATATACAATATCTCCAAAAGTGTGAAAACACAACCTTAATTGGGATTTGATCTCCTAATTATTGTATTCGAATCTCAAACAAAAAGAAAAGGCAAAAATAGATAAATACTTTCGTGAAGCTCGATTTTGAAAAATACAAACTATAAGGTGGGTATAAGGCGGGTATTATAAAATATACCCTAAGGAAAAAGGCTCTTAAGTGCTTCGCGCCGCCTCGTTTCCCTGCTTGCTTGTGAGTATTTTGACATTGAAGGCTAATCGAGGGTTTTGCCGCCCAAAGTATTATTACGTATACTATATTTGCTTGGTTTCTTTGTGATTAAACCCTCGTGAACAATTTGGTTTTCACCAAAGTTCTAAAGTCATTCGAAGGCGTTCACTCCACGTGATCGTTTTCATTCCTTTGAGGCTTCTTTAATCAAGAGTTTGATTCGAGGAGAGATTTTGTAGATTGTTGTCTACGAAGATACACCAAAATCCAAAAAATTAAATATCATCAAAAACACAAAAAAAATTGAAAATACACAAAACAACCAAAAAGAATCTTCTTTGCTCACCTCCCATTCTTCGTGAAGTTTATGATCACTCGTAATCAAGCAAAACGAGCTCGTAAACGTCTTCAAAAGCAAGCAAATCAAGGATCGTTGATTGTTGAAGAACCTCCAATTGTTGAACCTATTGTAGAACAAGAAGTCGTCATGGCTAATCGTACTATGATGGAGTTGCTACAAGCACCCACCGAGGGTTTTGGAGAGGCTATTGTGATTCCCGCCATCCTTGCGGAGAATTTCGAGATTAAGACGGGTTTAATGTCTATGTTGCAAGCAAACAAGTTTAGAGGTCACGAGAAAGACAACCCGCATTACCACATTAGGAATTTCAACCGTCTTACCGCTACTAGCAAGTTTAAGGATGTTCCACATGACGCCATTAAGATGATGTTGTTTCCATATTCGTTGGATGGACCCGCAAAAATTTGGCTCGAGAAAGAACCGCCAAATTCGATTTTGACATGGGCCGATCTCGTTTCTAAGTTTGTGAACAAGTTTTTTCCACCATCTAAAACAACACACTTAAAAAATGAGATTTCACGATTTGTGCAACGTAATAATGAAAGTTTTTCAATGGCATGGGAACGATTTAAAGAGATGTTACATGAATGTCCTCACCATGATTTTTCGGAATTACATCAAGTGGATACTTTTTATAATTGGGCTTAATGATCATGAACGAGATTATTTGAATGCCGCCGCGGGTGGTAATTTTTTGTGCAAAACGACAAATGAGGCTTTACAAATCATTGAAAATCGATCTAAGGTTTATAGCCCTCGTAAACACACCGAGTGTTGCCAATATGGGTTCGTCATCTTCGTCACAATCGTCTCGTCATTAACACCTTACATGATGAAGCTAATGAGGAAAATCGGTTTTTTTGATAGATTTGCTAATCTAATGTCCCATTGGAAGGCTCAAGAAGCTTCCAATTCCGCTTTGGTTAAAGCGGTTGCTAAGAGTTGTTTATCTTGTGGGGGAGCTCATGATCTTTCCGAGTGCATTACCGCGGATGGTAACACTTCGAGTGCTTATGTAGCAACGGGAACTTACAACCAAAACGGCCAAGGTTCCCGCCAAAATCAAGCTCCACCAAACCAAAATGTTAACAATTATCGAAACAACAACCAAGGTAATTACCAAGGCAACACACGCAATTACAACAAAGGGAATTATCAAAGTGGGAATGGACAAATCTCTAATCAAAACCAAAACCGTGATTTTCAAAACACTACTCAAGGTTTTCAAAATGCTCACACGAAAAATTTGCAAGGAGAATTTTTGGATTATGCAAAAGCAAATGATGCTAAATTTGATAATATGCAACGTGAGATGATTAGCTTAAGATCCGAGTTGAAAAACGAGCTTAAAAATGAACTTGCTAATGAACTTAAAACTCATGCAAACAAAATGGAAGGAAATGTCCAACGTCTTCAACAAAACCAACAAAAGAT
Organism: Glebionis coronaria; assembly: GCA_025667525.1. Lineage (NCBI taxonomy): Eukaryota > Viridiplantae > Streptophyta > Magnoliopsida > Asterales > Asteraceae > Glebionis > Glebionis coronaria. The sequence continues at coordinate 232,643,390 of CM046881.1, forward strand.
GGAATTAGGACAACATGAGATTAAGCAAGAGTTATTAAAAGCGGATGCTAGGCAATCAAAATTTGAGGACCGAATGGCTAAGATGTTTGAAGCTATCATGTGTAAGCCCTCTTCTTCGGGTGGTCTTCCTAGTGATACCATTAACAACCCGAGGGGAGAAATGAAGGTTATTACTACACGAAGTGGTAAAACCTTCAAGGAACCAATCTCTCGTCCAAGTACTTCTACGGAGAAGGAAATCGAGAAAGAACCCGAGGTGATGGTAGAAAAGGAGCACATTACAATCCCACGAAGTACCGCTCAAACCACACCTACGGTTGAACCAATACCAATTGTGGAACCCGAGTTTCCAAGGCCGTTGCCTAATGACCAACCCACACCACCTTTACCCTACCCTTCGAGACGTAACAAAGAGAAAGCACAAGAACGGAACAATTATCAATTTGAGCTATTTATGAAAATGTTTCGTGATTTGCACTTTAACATAAGTTTTGCCGACGCTCTTATCATGATGCCTCGATTTGCCGCAAACTTCAAAAGTATGCTTAACAACAAAGAAAAGTTACAACAATCGTCTAGTTGTTCATCGGTTTTTCTTAGCCGCATACCACAAAAAGTCGGTGATCCCGGTAAATTTTTGATTCCGTGTGCTATTCAAGATATGGAGGAATGCTACGCCTTGGCCGATCTTGGCGCTAGTATTAATTTGATGCCTCTCGAGATTTTCAAATCGCTTTCGCTTCCGGCTCTTACTCCTTCGAACATGTCTATCGAGATGGCCGATCATTCTACGATTTTAGCATGTGGAGTAGCCGAGGACGTTTTCGTTAAAGTCGGAAAGTTTTACTATCCCGTTGACTTTATCGTTGTAGACATTCCCATCGATCGAAAAGTTCCTCTCATTTTGGGTCGTTCATTTTTGGATACATCAAGAACACTTATCGATGTTCATGCTCGAAAAATCACCCTTCGTTTCAATGAAGAAGAACTTGTCATCAATGCAACACAAAACTCCAATCTTTCTCATGTCTATTCTATTGCAACTTTAAACCATGGTGACTCGACCAATGTCATTTGCAAAGAATTTTCACCAAGAGTTTTAGGGAATGTCGCCAAAAACAATTTACCATTTCCTCCGCCGGTGGAGGTTATGAGTGCAAAACCTACAAAGAAGAAACCGTCAATACTTGAATCGAAAAATCCTTCGCCTCACCTCGAGCATTCATTCTTGAAAAGTGTTGATAAGTTGCCGGTTTCTACGGAAGATCTTTCGGATGATGAATATGTAGACCCCGATGGGGAGGTTTTCTTCTTCGATAAACGTTTTGAGAACTTGCCACCACCAAAACCAAAACGGTTTCAAAATGTGAGAATTTTTAGTGTGACTAACATCGTCTTAGAAACACCAAATATTTTCGACATAATCAAAAAGGGTTTTCATAAGGAGAGTTTAAAAGATAACAAAGGAAAAGATCTTAAATGTGATTTAATTGATTTTTCTACAAATCTAACTCCGTCATCACCGCGTGCTTTGAGTGCTACAAACTCGTCTACTCCTTTTGACGATGTTTTGTGTGGTTTTAGTATGGGGGAAGCCCCTAATGTTCCCTCATCCTTGTCCACCGAGGACGAGATATTCGATCCCGGAATTTCATGTAAAGGGAAATCTCGGTCTTCCACCGATGCAATAAATGGAAAATCTTTCTATTTGCTTGGTGCGAGTCTACCTCGAGTAGCTCAAACGTTTGTCTTACCAATTGTCTCACCCTTCTATTTCTCATCTATTTTCTTCAAACTCTTTGAGTTTGTGGCACATGTTGAAGTGGCGTTAATTTGTTTTTCCAATGGAAACGAGAACGCCATTTTTGACCCCGGTATTTTGCATCATCTAAGGACTTAGTCCTTTATACCGGTTGCTTTTTGGGGCTTGTTTATCATGTAAGCCCCGCTAAAAATTGACCACACCATGATATCCCTAAATGTTCACATTTTGAGGGGATCGAGTCGAGCTCATGACTCGGTAATCAAAAACGAGGTGCCTCGTGGGGGAGATCCCATGCTTATCTTTTATATTCACTAATAAGGGGACTTGTACCCTTCCAACTCGTTATCTCGTGGTTGTTTGTGATTGTGTTATCTAGATCATTATCATCATCTACGATTGAAGACTCTCGTGTTCGTTTACGTGAGCCTCCATCGTTCGTTTGAAGAAGTTTTTCACGATTATATGACATATCCTTTATTGTTCTAACAATTATCTTTTAGCATAATTAATAAACGGCTTTAGATATATTGTTGATCACCCTTTCCATGCTAGATCCTAAGCATTCGACTCTTCGTCTCTAGTATGGGGGTGCTCCACCTTTAGACTCGAAACATTGAGGACAATGTTTACTTTTAGTATGGGGGGGTGAATAGATACTTGCTTTGCTACGCCCTCACGTTTTCCAACTTTCAATGTTTTGTTTTGCTAATAAGGCTAAAAATGGCCAAATTTTAAAAATTTTCTTAGTTTTCATAAGAGTTTTTAAGACACGAATGTATATTTTCCGATGGATAGAATAAGAGTTAATTTTTGACTTGATGGGCATTTGGAGCCATTTACATTCCTTAACCCGCTCAATTCAAGTTTTGCTAGACTTTTATATAGGGAACTTTAAAACGCGAAAGTCTTAATTCATTCGGGTTAAGAACAAGAACTTTTCGCAAGTTCCTATAATTGATTCTAGAAAGTCACTTATCAAGGGAACTATAAAACGCATTCTCTAAACTTGAAAAAGTCCAAGAAAGTGCAAGATACTATAGGTGGCTTGAAAACCCAAAACTTTGATTTGATATAGTCTTAATGAAAGCTAATCCAAATTTGGCTTAATTTTGACTTGCATGGCTAAGTATTCACGAGTCTCTTTAATTAGAGGTCTTTATATAGTGAAGAACGAGAAATGATAGAGTTAGACAAGTGATCATGCTAAACGTAGAACATGAAAGTGTTCTTTCAAAAACTCATATGTTTTTAATTGTGGCTTTTTCTTCCCATAAGATCAATGCATTAGGAATAAATCATAATTGCAATAAGTAAGGTCGTACGATTTGAAAGGTTACTTAGCCTCTAGCGCAAGATCGTTTAAAAGTTGCTCGGGGTTGAATAGAGTTCATAGCCAAGGCATAACTTATTGAAGCGGGACGCGAAGATTGGCGATTATCCAAAAAGGCCCTAACAAGGCATGATGAGCTCTATTTTTGCTAAAGATCCAAAGATGATGTGAAGTATCATTATTCCTAAATCAATATGAAGGATCGAGACACACGACGAGAAGCAATTACTCCCCTAAAGAATGGAGAAAGTCTATCCAAAAAGACCCTAACAAGGTATGAGGATAAATATATCCAAGTCCGAAAAGGAGGCGGATCGTTGTAAATAAAATCCAAAGTAAAGATTGAAGAAAAATGATGAAGTCGTGGTCCAATATGAAGAATCTCTCAAAAACGTCAAGTGAAGAAATTCCAAAATATGAAGAGAAGACCATAATTTCAAGAACGTCTTCCCAAGATTTGAAGTATGAAGTACATGCCAAATATCGGTCCGAGAAAGGTCTCAAATCGTGAAACGAGTTATGCCAAGATATGAACTTAAGGAGATACACGAGAAGCCGTTTTAAAAGATTTTGTCCTTCGGCTAACTATTGATCAAATCGTGCTACTTTGCTTTCGGACTAATAACTACTCAAATAAGTCAATATGAATCACTTATGATCCATGACAAATAGATAAAAAATGCTAGTAACCCATTTCCTTTTAATAACTAGGATTGCGGGGAGAAAAAGTATTACACAATTTGGACGTATGAGTAGTGTTAGCATTGTGACTTGTACCAACAATGATCTTGTTTTTGCACTTAGCATGGAATGTATGACAATCGAGGATGACGAAGTTTACTCTTAGGGACATTAACTTGTTTCTATTTTTTGACCCTAAAAGTCACTTTTTGGTGATGAAAATCATACATTATGTCTTTACACATTCTCGTAGTATGTTGCAAGTCTTTTACTTTTCAATAAAGGTTTATAAAATTGAACTTTGGTGATGCTTAGATACTTTATTCTAGCATTGCGTGAGGGCACGACAATGGCTTAGTATGGGGGAGTGATGAGATGGCATTTATACATGATCTCATCGTTCTTTTCGGGCTTTAAATGCATAAAAATGTCATAAAATACCATATATATGCTTGTGTTTGTTTACTTGTGTATTTTAGGTATGGATATCGTGAAAAAGACAAAAGATCACAAGTTACAAGGAAAAACGGACACGAGAAACGAAGCCGTACAAAGAACCGGGCCCTAATCATGGAATTCTCAACAAATACCCTTGAAGACTTGAAGACAAACAAGATTAATCCTCCAAGAATGAAGAAATGACACTTAAAACCCTTGTATATTGATAATTACAAGTTTGGTCCCTTAAGTTTGTCAAAATTGCAAAAAGGTCCTTCAACTTTGAAGAAATGACAAGATTGGTCCCTCAACAAAATCAATTTGTCAATTATGGTCCGTCATGAAGTAAAAGACACAAAGAAGACCTTTAAAGATCAAGATTGTCCAAGATTAGCCCTTGAAAAATCTTAAAATGGCAAAAATGATCCTTGCAACACTTTGCCAAAAGTTTTGTGCCAAATGTGACAATTGGTGAAACTTATTAACAAAGGAATCAAGTTTATAGGGCTGAAAACCTTTAAATGCCAAAAACTTCAAAACACAAGGACCAAAGGTGTCAAGTTGAAACATTCAAACTGAAAAACGCGCCTAACAACTTACCTTCCCCCAAAATCGGATTGAAAGAAGTTACTATTCATCTTTTACACCTCCAGTTTTCACCTCACTTAAACATGGGTTAAAAACCAATTAACCTTGCCCACGTGTGATTCACACACGCAGGAACAAAACCCACACCTAAAAACCCCAATCCCACCACTGTGGACCCTACCCCCAATTCCCCTTTCCACCAATCAAAACACTCCTTAGGCTCCAAGGCATATGACGTGTCCCAAATCAACAGTGGAGGATTTATGCTTACTCACAACGCAAAAAGGAACGTCCAGGATCCAATTTGACAACTCATCACTCAAAAACGTCAAGGGCATATTTGGGAATTTCTTAGATTAGGGTTTGTGATTTTAGCCTACTAGAATGTTCATTAGAGTAGTATAAAAGGAGGTCCAGTTTGTGGTAACCCCTTGTTCCAGTTTTTCTTCAAAAATCTTGTAAACCTTTTTAATTAAAATAAAAGTTTGGTATTTGTTTTAAGCATTATAATTCCTTTTTATGTTTATTTAAAGTTGGTAAAAGTGTTGAAGGAAAACTGAGTTCCATTTGTTATTTGGTTAACTAATTTTGTTTTTCAAAATTTAGTTAAAGGTTTTCTGAATTTAAGATTTTCTTGGTAAAATCTATTTCAGGTTTTGGTGTTAAGAAGTTTAATGTGTTTGGTGATTAAGTGTTTTTGAAACGTGTTAAGAAGGATTGAAAGTTTTTGGATAGGATTTAAGAAAAGAAAAAGAAAAACAGAAGAGTATATTGCATATTATCCTTGTGTTCTTTTTCTTTGATTTGTCTTAAACAGGTGGAAGACCTGTTGTTGATTTTTGATCTGCACCAACCCCAGTTGGTAGGGAGGTGGATATACATCCACTAGGGCTTTGGATGTAAAGCCCTAAGGTAATTTTCTTTTTATTTTTTTGGAAAATCTCAGAAAAAGCAAGTGCATGTGATCTTGTTTGATTTGGTGCTATTGTGTGTTTAAGGTGTTTGATTGTTGTTCTTATGTGTTATGATACATGTTTGATGCTATTTGGAACAAATTGAGTAGCTTTTGAAGTAATTAGGTTAGTTAAAAAACGTTTTCAAGTTTTTAAAGTGGTGTTTGGAAACAGGTTTAAGCAGGGCACAACATGATTATAAGTGTTTGATTAGGTGTTAGAAGTATTGAAAAAGGTTGAGTTAGGTTTTCAGTTAGTTGGTAAGAAAGTTTGGAGAGATTGGAAGCAAATTGGTGTGTTTAAAAAGTAGAATCATAAAGCAAAACCTGCATAACCACTTTCTGCTCATTTTTCATAGGAATTTGGTACTTGATCTTTGAATTCTGTGAAGTAATAGGGTGATTGAAAGTTTGATATTGATTGTGCATCATTTGTTAAGTCTGTGTGCTAAATATAGGAGCTTAAAAATCACTAGGATGCAAGTAACTTAGCCTAAAGCCCACATACCTACTCATTTTTGTCACAGCAACTTAACATTGCCTTTGTGTGCTTTGATTTGCTTAATTTGGTGTGCTAATTGATTGTTTTTTGATTGTACTTGACTCCTTGTGCTTCAATAAGCACAAGGGTGCCCCCTTTGTCCAAAATCATCCATCAAATAAGCCACAACCAAGCCCTCTTGGTGTTTCATACCTTGTGAAGAAATCAGAAAACACAAGCAAAGACTTGTGTTCTTAAAAGTTAAACCTGGCACGTTTTTGATTCTCATCTCGTTTAATCTTGGCTAAAAAAGGAAGTTTGATTGTGTTTATAAGCTAATTAGGGTCACTGATTTGGTTGGAAAATGAAAAAATAAAAAAGAAAATAAAAGCAAAAAGGTAGCCCGCAACGGACTCGAACCCTAGACCTCTCGCTGGAGGGTTAAGGGAACTACCATTGATCTAGACTCCTTTTTACGTTAGGGTTTGCAATCAAACTTTATTTAACCTATTTTTGCTTTGTTAGCTTAATTAAAAGCCGTGAGCTTATAAGCTCTTTTTAGCTTATTTGTTTGTCTTATTTGGTTCTTCTTATTTTTCTTAGGAAGGTAATAGGTTTGTTGATTTTTCTAGCTAGGTTTCATAATTTTCCCTTTATTTTATTATTTTCTAGCATTTATTTAATACCCGGTTTTTATTAAATCATTAAAAAAATAGAAAAAAGAGTTTTTATTTTTAGGAAAAATAATTTTTAGTTTTCAAAATAATGTTTTGAGGTTTACATTAGGTTTTGGTTTTATAAACTTTAATTTTTAATTTTATATTATTTTAAGGTTTTTTATAAACTTTAAACATTTTTATAAAATTATTAAAAAGGTTTTAGGAGCTCTCATTTGTGTTTTTCTCTTAGTTAGAATTTTTAGGATTTTTGAGAATTTTTTAGAATTTATTTGAGAACTTTTTATTTTTAGTATTATTTTAATATTATTTTATTATTAAAAATTAAAAATTTTATTTTTCTTTATTTTTCATTTTTCTTAAGTTCTTTATCATTAATTAGGACCTTTTCCATTTTTAGAATATTTTTATAGCTTTTAGATTTATTTTTATAATTATTTTAAGTTTAATAATTTTTAATTAGTTTAAATCATTTTTAGAGTTTTAAAAATAGTATTAATAGCTTTTAGAAAATTACTTTTTAGTCTCCTAATAATATAAGTTAAGTAATTATTCAATAAAATCATATTTTAGACATTTGAATTAGTTATATTTAATTTTAGGGCTTTAATTAGCATTTAAAATTAAATATTTAATTAATAAAAGGTTTAAAATATCTTTGTTGGATTTTTGTCTTTATTTATATTATTATTGACTTCTTTTTAATCTTTTATTTATTTTGCTTTTGGTCTTAGTATAATTTTTAATTTTGGTAGTTTTTCACGACTTTACGTTTACATCTTTTTCGTCGTAGTTTAATTTTAACGTATCCGTCTTTTCATCCTCTCATCCCCATTCTTCTCAATATTAATCTCAAATAAATACAAGTTAAATCACACACATATACTGTAAAACCCAAAAATTCGGTTGGTATTTTATTTCATATAGCCTAATGTTTAAATAATAAATTATTCAGCATTAATGAGACGTTTCTCATATTTGAATTAGTCAAAAACGTTAAAATGGAAACCGACATCTTGGACATCATTTGGCTTATCAACTCTTCTTTTGGCTCATTCATAAATTTGGAAATTTAATGTCAGAAGTTAAAACCTATGAATTAGCATTTAACCATTTCTAAATATAAGCCTTAGACAACTCCAATCCCCGCTACTTTCGATTAGTCATATAGAAACAAAAAAAAAATCACGGACCATATATATACTCCCAGCCATGTCTATGGACATCTTTTGCCCATCAAAACTCAAAAGCTTTTCTTTAAAAAAAATGAAGAAATCATTGCTGGTCCAAAATAAATAGTTCGAGTGTTAATTGAAATTGAAATATGAGTACGAGGTTCGCTTGGATTGTGGTCTACGTCTGGGTTTAGTTGGAGTTGTGGTTCACGGCTTGTGTCATAGGTTCTCATGTCAGTCTCGGTTCCGGGTTAACTGTGTCTCGCAAAATCTTGCATTCATTCGCTGCTACTGCTCGTAATCATTTTTGTCACGATTTGTATTCATTCGACTAGGAGGTAACATATATGATCACTTTGTTATTATTATATCTCATCGTAGCATCTTCTTATCTTATATTTAAATAAACTACTAATGATTCGGAATATATATGTTTTTGATCGGATATAGAAGCAACGTAAGGACTTGCTAATACCATTATGTAAGAATGACTTAATGAGCTGAAAAGAAAACATTTTCGACATAAATGATGATGAACTTGTAATTCCTGACTTTATTTAGACGTTAGGCTTTTCTTAAAAATATGTTAAATGCCCTTAACTCATGAGCATGTTAGAAATATAGATTCCAGCATGCATTAACGTTAACCTTTGTTATAAAGCTAAGCTAGCAAAAAGATATAGATGGTCATGGTATATTTATGATGGGATAGTAAATTGATGACGACAAAGAGGTGCGTCTTGTTAAATAGAAATTGCAATATAATTACCTCAAGTATATCTTAACTATTTTTACTAACTAATTTAAGTACAATGACAAGTTAGTAGATTAATGCGTAGATTATCAAGTTTAGCTTAATTAATCATGACTTATTTAAAAATAGGCTTATTAAGTAGACTAAATTAATATTTGTTTAATACTTCATGACTTATAAGAATTAGTTTATTTAATATACTTATTAAACCATGACTTATATAAATAGCTTATCAAGAGATCGGCTTATTGAATTAAAAGACGTTACACCAATATAACAAGATAATTCACTTACGGATATTAAACGATCTTATTACATTTATGCAAACATACTAGTTATGGAAAGTTACTATATTTAGAAACCTGTTATTTTTAGAAAGTTAATAATTACAGAAATATCAAGTAGAATAACACATGAAACATGGAAAACAGTATCAAGAACTCACAAACCACGCTAGATTACGAATATACATAATAATACATGAACAAGTTAACCTATGAAGAACAAGTAAATCAATTCAAGAACCAGTAATTCATGTCATGCACAAACAACTTATTCGCGTCTATTATTATTGTAGCTTCCGTGAAGCCGAGTAGTGTTCGTTCATTCTTCCTTCAGTCAGTTACTGGACAAGAGGTACGGATTTTCCGTCCTTCAGTAAGGACTTCCTTTCTATGCATGATTAGGATTCCCCGTCTGCAGCCAAATGTTTTTCCCAGTATATGTTTTAAGCTTATCAGTAATCATGTTAATAACTAAATAAATTGCCTGAGTTTTATATACAAGCATGATCAGTTTATAAACTAGTTACGGAGGTACCGTAACCATGACACTTGAGGCACCGGTGTCGTGACTCACATGCAGGAGAGTGATATCCTGCATCGTCCCACTCATGTTCAGTTTGGCCATTTTATCAGTATGTTTAGTGGGGCGTATGGATGCATCCTAGGCTTATCAGTTTACAAGTTATCAGGGTGAATGTGGTG